>JAUDYJ010000002.1:93561402-94947902 GCA_030761175.1 Masticophis lateralis
AATAGAATGTTTATTCTGGCATTCTCATATGAAAAACACCAAAATATTTGTAGAAGAGGTATCTGCAGCACAATCTTAAGAATGTTTGGTCAGAAATAAAGTCTATATCATTTAGTAATATTTCACCAACTGAATTCTGCGTTAAATTACACTATCATGGTTGAAATACATAGAACTGTAGCTTCAGCTTGATCCTTTTTCTGTAGCTGCAGCTAGTTTTTTTAAAAGTAAAATATCTTTTTATAGTGATTTTCTGTGTCAGTGTTGGCAATTCATTATGCCCTTAGTGATAGCCTAAAAATACAAGTGCATATATTGTTGCTATTATGAATGATGTTAAGAAAGACAATCAGATTAAAATATCTAAACCCTTTGTATCATTGATTCTTTGTATCGTTAAGAAAAAAGGAACCACCTCCAAAGGCGCAACATAGAGTCTTTATTATCAAGATTTGCAACATGTACACACACTAATGATAACTGTCTATGATAAGTGCACCTAACATCATTTTCAGCCTTGGCAGCTAAACATTGAAAAAAACCTCTTATATCATTGACCATAATTGCTCATAAAAGAAAGATGCATTTAAACATAACACCATGGAAAAACAACAGCAGTTCTGTAGAAATGCATCTCATCCTGAGCCCTTGGTTTTGCAAAAAGCATAGAGAGGAATATTGAAATAGGCAGATGTACAGAACATCTCTAATCTGATGGCAATCTTCATTTTTGTCTTGGTAATTCTGTTCTGAAAACCTGATGGTTGGATTAACAGAGTGCCTTGCTGATAAATGCCAGAGTCGTCTACAATAGCCATTACTTTTGGTGGTAGATGAGATTTGGCATATAACATTGAAACCTGAATGAGCAAGGGCAACAATCATCAGAATTTATTTAGCTTAGATTTGAGTTCTCCATCAGCTTTGAAGCCAGGTTAACGAGATGAAGTGGCATTGACCTGTTATGACAATTTATCTATGACCAGGGTCACTATTTTTGAAGTGGAGGTATGAATGCCCATGTGTTACGTTGGTTACTAAAGACAAGTGTTCTGCTGATGTAATGGCCACCCTGTTGCCCATCAGATTCTTGACTTTTACTTCTGGACCTGAACTGACAATAAAAGTCTCTTATAAATTGGTGCAGGATTTCAGTCTCCATGCTACTGAAGCCAGAGTGGGAAGAGCCCAGAAGTTGATGTTCTCCATGACAATTATTTGTCTTATAGTATGGATCAAACTTACATAGTTGGATACCTATTAGACATTGCCTTTGCTTTAGAGCTGTTATGTGATCTGGATGTGGACGATATTGCCATCACTATGATGCTATGACACCTTGCTGCATCTCACTTATATTGCACATGTCATGTGGGGGAATTCACTGGAGAAAGCAATTAAATGTGGAGGAATTAGCGGTAAAAGGAAACCAGGACACTGAAGAACACAGTGGCTGGATACCATCAAAGCTGACATCAGCCAGAACATAGAAAAACTCAAACAAATAGTGCAAGATTGGAAGATATGAAGAGACCTGGCCTTTAGAATTGCCAAGAGTCAGCCACTACTGAATGGATGGCATCATCATCATCATCATGACACTTTCCCATAGTCAGATCACATCCTGACCTGGATTCAATGGTTGGCTCCCTGTGGCTTCTGCAACACAGGATCAATTTGAATGATCTACCCTAGACATCTCATGGAAGTAGATTACATTTATTTATGAATTCAATTTATATGGCGCCTCACCTCAAATACATTATTCTGGGAAGGTAACAATATTATCCAATTTTTTCCAGCAGGCATTTGGGAAGTTTACAGACTTGTGATTGACAAATCAACCAAGTGTTTGATTCATTATTAACATAGCAGACAACCTGAGCCCTTGACAAACCCCTGAGCAGCTTCTTTCTTTCAACCAGGGGTGAAATGCTCCCGGTTTGGACTGGATCGCCTGATCCGGTAGCGATGGTGGTGGAGAACCGGTAGCAAAAATCCCTGCACCCCCCCATGCCAACTGAGCCGCACGTTCATCAGAGGCTTTTTTTTTTACTTTTAAAAGCATTTTTTCTACAACCTCTTCTGACGAAAAAATGCTTTTAAAAGTAAAAAAAAAAAGCCTCTGATGATCACGTGGCTCATCTGGGATCATCAGAGGCTTTTCAAAGCATTTTTTTCTGCAACCTCTTGGTTGAAGAGGTGGTAAAAAAATGCTTTGAAAAGTCTCTGACGATCCCAGCTGAGTTGCCTGATTGGCAGAGGCTTTTGAAAGCATTAGAAAAAATGCTTTGAAAAGTTAAAAAAAAAAAGTTGGCCACGCCCACCCAGTCACATTAACCCCCCCCCCACACACCAAGCCACGCCCACAGAACCGGTAGTAACAAATTTTACATTTCACCCCTGCTTTCAACCAATTTTGAGTGGTCCCGAGGTTCACCAAGGCCTCTGGAAATAAAATAACAGGAGCAACATCCAGAGTTCTAGTGGGAAAAAAAAACAAACAAACTCATAAGAGGTTTTACAAGAGAGCAATAAGAGAGGAAAAGTGCCTTTGCTTCTCCCTTATTGCGTTGAAATGTTATTCTCCAATGGTCCAGTTTGGGTGAACAATTCCCCGCTGTCAACATCAAGAACTTCTAGCTGGTCACTATGACTGTGGGTGCAACATCTTGACTTTACATGGTGCCATTTTATGAAGTTATTTGGGATTCTTTTTGACCTTTGAAGATATGGATAGGGTGTCATTTATGATGTTCTCTGCCACCTGTGGGTTAGATATCTGCACCATCATCTAGCATCATTCTGATTTAAAAGGACATCTGGATAGCAGCTATCTAGAGATGTAGTTAGTTTTAACTGTTCAGTCATGTTCAGCTCTTGGCAACTTTATAGGCAAGTGCTTTCCATGCTACCTCGAAAAGTACAGCTTCTTTCAGTTGTTGGATGTTCATCTTTGTATCAGCTTTGATAGTATCAAGCCAGTGAGGTTTTTTTGCTTGCCCTCTCTCCTTGATCCATTCCTAGCAGTGACTTCTCCAATAAATTTGCATGATGTAAGTAAATCAAAGTAAACCAGATGTAGTCTTGTGATTTTGATTTCTCTTTCTTGTTTCTAGGAAGTTGTTGATTACTTTGAATGAGCTCATTCATTCAAATCACAAGTTCCTAGGAACCAGAAAGAGAAGACTAAACAGTTTACTTTGAGTTAATATTTGTGATTGTTATGCCTTCCATAGTAACACTTTTACAAACAGGTAAGCTTTCACGCCATCTTTTATGTTTAACTGCCCTTGACATGTTTTCAAAAATCCAACTGTGCTTTATAATACGCATTTCTGGCCATTGGAACAGGTACTCCTAGAAAGATGTGGAACTGAAGTAAAATTAACTGACCAATAAATTCTGGCAATCCAGCCTGAAAAGTTTTACTCTCCCCTCCATCTATCGATTGGTATAGGATTCCAATTGATAGATGGTATATTTACTGTAATTGACAGATGGAGAAAACAGGCACTCTTCTTCCTATTCAATGTCAGAAAATCTAGCACTGCCCTTTTTGGTATACTGTAAAACTATTTCTACATCACCTTATTTTCAGAATTATTTTGGTCAGCCAGTAATGGAGATCTGATTTATGGAAAAGGTCCTTTCCTGGAAAAGAAAATTATGTGCTGAAGTGCAAGGGGTTCTTGTGTGTGTGTGTCTGTGTGTGGTTTTTTGCATGAAACAAGTGCACCATCTGTTATAATATAAGGTTACATTATTAACAGAAGAATGTGAAATAATGATTTATGAAACTCAGAGCCACAATAGAAAGCACTAGATTTGTAATTACTGAAAAAGACTGTACACAGTTTACACTAGTTTGCAAATGCTAAATCTGGAATTTTTCAGATCTTGAACACAATTGTGCAATTGAATTGCATTCAACCTCATCTTTGTTTTCACATCAAGGTCCTTCCACTGTCCTTATCCAACCTCTCTTTCCTATTGCCTTTGTAAGAAAGTTTTGGAGATAACATATTTAAAATGTCTTATTTGACTGATTTCCTTGATTTAAAGCATAGTTTTTCAAACTTTTGGCTTGCCTGGTAAGTAAAGAGAAATTGTCTTAGGCAGCATATATAAATAACAAATGTCCATTTTAAAATATTGTTTTAATTTTGTGGAGCGGCATTACTAGCTGTCCAGGGCCACATGTGATCTGTGGATCATGCATTGGGCACACCTGATTTAAAGGAAAAGAGAAGGAGTAGGCTTACTTGGCTATCTACCTGGTTAAGTAGCCAGCTAGTGGGATAGGCAGGGAGAGATTCCAAGGCCTCCTGATAAATTGGATTTTCTCTTTCCATTTTCTTTTTCTTCTAATAGGCAATGTTAATTTCTCTTTTAAACAATAAAGACTGGATAGTGAAAACGCATTCATTCAATTGATAATGATTTATTCATTCAATGAAATTCATTCGGTTAGTATTACATGCATTATTATATCAATGGGTTATAAGTTGAAGAATTTGAAGTATTAAGCAAATAAGCATGTTATGCCTCAGTACATCTTGGTTTCTTGCAACAGGCCAGCCTCTAAGCTGCTTCCACAGGTCCTACTGATCCATCTTTCAAAGAGATTATGACAACCATCAATTCTGTAATGATGAGTAGCGCTGGACAAATATCTTTTCAATTAGTAAATTCAAAAAGCAGAACCCTTTACATGGTTTTGCCTGGTCTTTATTAATTAGATGTCATAAAATCCTCAGAGGTCTTAACAGAGGCTGAAAAACATGATGATGATGAATAATACTTACTACTGATTTAGAAGTGGCCAATGGATTGTAATTGGTGGGGTATTTTTAGTCTGTATGCATGAGAGGAAAAGGCATGCAAGAGAAAAAAAACAGTTCTATGTTTTAGGCAGAAGTCTCAACAAAATGCAGGGATTTCACATCTAGACTTTGTCTCACAAATGCACATGTTTTGTTTTCATAACAGAATACTCCTCCTCTGTAACTGTGGAATGAAGTGCAAGATTTGAGTTTTCAGAAGGAAATAGTCAAGCATTCACAGTATTGTGTTTTGGGTTTTTTCTTTCACCAGGCCATCACTTTCAAGCAGTCCTTTAATAGTCTGGACTAGTTCAGAAGTGAGAAAATTAGAGATTGATCACTAACCATAGCTGCAAAATTTATATTGCTCACTGAAACCCTCGACTGAAGGTAGACTTTCTTTCAATCTAAAGAACAGTTCTTAGAATTCACCATGTATGCCCTCTGGCTAGAAAGATGAAATAGGGATCCGAAAGATCAGAAACAACAACAATAATAACAGCGGGAGAAGCTAAAGAAATACAACAAGGATGTAGCTTGAGTAAAGCAGGTGGATAAAGAAAAAAGAAAGGTGGAATGAAAGAACTTGTAATAATAGCAAAAATGGTGGAGAAAACAGCAGAAGGATCAAGAATTGGCCAACATCAGATAAAGATGAACTACATGGTTTTTGGTTGACACATGTGACTAGTTTGCACCTACTCATTGCCAAACAGTTTTAACACCTCTTTCCTTCAGCCCAATCCAATTTACGGGGTTGTCACTATGGAGAAAATAGGGATTTCAGAAGGATGAAGAAAACAGACAAGCATCTGCCACCCAACAACCAGACTTAAATATTATTGATTAGAAGTAGAAAAAAGTCTACTAATAGTAATAGGTGCCCTGGATGCAATCCCAAAGCATCTGGAACATCACTTGAGCAACATCGACAAAATCACCATCAGTCTATTGCAAAAGCCAGCTTTCCTTGGAACATCGTAGGTGTCCAACTGGTTGGCTTGCCAGGGTTGCATTGAATGAAGAGGAATTGTCTTGCACTGCATATAAAATATATGATATACCATAGTTAATGTATATAAATTACATAATAAGATTAAAAGTTAACTATCTTGTGGGCCCATGTTATTTGCTGTGCAAGGCTGCATGTGGACGTCAGACTGGGAGTTGGATATGCCTGGCTTATGTCTTACAATGATATCTTAAATACCATCAAACAACATGTGCCTATCCTAGGTCTTTGGGAGGGTTTCGATAGGTTGATAAAAATACCAGATCTAGTCTTAAACATCTGTCTGGCTGTGCATCCACCTCCACCACCAATAATAATGCTTGATCTGACAAACATTTGGAAGGAAGGTTCCCTTTGTAGTTTGATTGACAGAAAATCATTTGTAGAAACTGAATTGCAGCATTAAGGAAGTGACACAGTGCTGATGAATGTTGAAATTGGCATTGACCAGAAGCTGCAATTTGAAATGAAAACAAAAAGGTTTCCAGGCAAATGTATATTCATTGTCAATATCAGAAAAACCTTTAGGAATGGGTCATAAAGGGAGCCACGATCAATTTTTAAACTAAACCTTCTGTACTGTCTTTAGACTAGCAGTGGATGAGAATAAATACAGTCTTAGCTTTTATATGCATGTAATTCCTGAATCCAGTGTGAATGTGCATCTGCATGTTAAAAATTGGGATTGTCTGGAATTTTCTGATGTTCTTTGAAACTTAAGAAATTTTGGAAATTTGAGTAAGTAACACAAATATTGCAGTATGTTAAGGAAAACATGCATTCATTTTTCTATAGCCTTTTTTTCCGCTAAAGTCAGAAACTGATGAAAAAACAAATTTATGATAGGAAAAATGAAAAATTAGATGAAGTCACAACAGGCAGATTTCCACAAATTGCATTCCTGTATACTGAGGTCATGCTTTTCAAGACAGAATAGTTGTTTCTTTTTAAGCACTCACCTGTTAAATATGAGGTTTTATTGGAGGAGTGGAACCAGTAAAATCTTGCCTAAAAGAAAAATATTGCACCATACATTAAAGGTTAACAGATCCTCAACCAAAAACCAAACAAACAAAAAAACCCACCCACTTTTAAAATGCTAATTTGTCATCATAACAGACAGTACTCTTCACCATCAGTTCCATAGAGATAAGACCTATGTTCCCCTACTAAGAGCATTCCAATTGGTCTTATAATTCCTTTTAAATTGCCTAACGAGAGAGGTGAGTTCAGGTAACCATGTTCCAGACCACATAATGCTTTATAAATTAAACCTGTCATCTTACATAGCACTTCGAGACAAATAGCAATATAACAGGATAGCAGTATAGATCGCTGGATACAGACACACATTAAAAAGTATTCATTCAGGTGTTGCTCAACTCCTTATCAATCTTCTGTTTGTAAGCATAACTTATTCAAAGACTCTAAGAATATTTTGATTTCATTCCACTGTAAGAATAAGTTTTTTAAAAAAAGTATTGATGGGGTTTTTCTACAGGAAGCTAACTTCCTGTAAAAGTTTAGATAAACAAAAGCATGTTAATGCCACATCAATATGAGACACGACAAGAAACATAAATTATATGTCATATTTTGGGGGAACAGAAACTTCGTTTGTAAAACTAATTTTTTTGACATAAGATGATTAACCATACCATGTGTAACATCTTGTACCACAGTTGTCACCCAATGTTTAATGACACAAAGGATCTTATTGGTAGCTGAAGCATATCACATATCTCAAGGCTTTAGGATTATGTGAATCAACCAAATACAGTACTAAGACATAAAGGTTGCAAGATTATTCTTAAATTTGAGATTTGAAGACAACGATATTGATCAAAGGCTACAATGAGGAAGCATCCTAATTTCCGCAATTGTTTCAGTTTCCTTGGTAGAATAGAATCAAAATAGCAAGGGTGGTAGGCAACCAAGTAAACAATGGATGGCTGACTTGTTATTTCAATATATAAATATTCTCCTTTAACCGCTTTGAAGTCTGAGGCAGCAGAGATGAGAAAAGGTTAGCGGAGAAGAATTCAGACTGCCCTTGAAAAAGGCGGGCTAAATCAATACAGAAAGTGTTGTACTTTGAGTAAAAAGAAAAAAAAAACTTTCAAAAATGATTTCAAAAGGAAGCCCTTTCTAAAGAAAAGTTAACAGCCCTGGCCACTTGCTTGTTGCCACTGGTAGGATTAGGCTGCCTCTTTTGAGAATCACTCATAAAGTGTTGCTTCTGCAGTGTTTTGTTTTTAAAGCTAGAAGGGGTGAAATAAAGTCAGCATTCTGTATGTAAATACTCTAAAAGCAAGCATGATTCAAATTCACTCAGCCAGTGGGGATATAGAATCAGACAAGCTAAGAAGAGAAAAAGAAAGCCTGGGAAGAATCACAGAGACTTATCAGGTACTATAATATGGGCCAGACAATACACTGAGACTGAAAGGAGGATTTCAGATAGGTAGAGACTCACATCAGAACAAACCAGATTTTAAAAAAAGGAGCAACAGAACAAGTCGGAGTCTCTCTCTATCTGCCTCCAAGCAAACCTGCCCAAAACAAATTTCTCACAGAAAAGTAATACAGCCAACAGAAGAGGCATCCATTGAATTCTTTTGCTCTCTTCCCCTCAGCCCCATTGACAGCTGAAAGTAAAGCGGCAACAACTTTTGAGAATGCAAGGTAGGGAGGCAAACCGAAAAATGTATTGAAGTGCTTTTCAGTTGCTACTTGTGGGCACCAGATCCTATTCAGTTCCTTTCCTTGATCTAAAGATGCAGTTCAAATCTTGTATTTGGAGGAACAATACTCTTTACTGAGTGAAAGCCTTGATCTTTCTCTTTCAAATCAAATCGTTTCTTTCAAGCTTTGCCCAGTCACTCCTACCAGGCAGACTGCTGAGATTGGATGATTAATAATGTTCCAATTCAGCAGCTTCAGAAATCGGTGGAAAAATGTTTGGTTGTCATCCATTGTACTTAAAATGCAAAACAAAGAGTAATGCTTGGCATAAGTTTTTTGCCATCACTTTATGAAGATGTTGTCCATTTAAAAACAAAAACACTAGTAAACAGAGCACACACTGAACTACATAGGTAAGAATGGCTTTATCAACCAGATTACTGAACTGGCCCCTATAGTTTTTGGCTTTGAACTCAATGTCATTTTGGTAAAATGGAAAGCTATAATCAGATTTAATAGGCAGTTCTGCTTGTCGACTTATTAAGACATATGACTTTAAAAAGATAATGCTCTCCATTCTAGATTGTGTCACCAAGGTTAGACATAAGAAGCTGGAGGTTAATGAAAACAGTTTGGCTAAGACAAAGACAAATGGCGTATAAAAATATTAGTGACTCACCATGCAAACTGGCCTCCTAAATTGCAGCTAGTGTAAATAAGAATTAAAATGTATCTCTTCTAACTTTTTTTTTTTTCTGGACGAGGAGGCAACAAAATTGGCCAGATATGTCTTTTACAAGCTGCATTTCTTGGATGAACACAATCAACTGTAATTTACTCCATAAACAATGATGAACTAAAACTTGAGTTTAAACAATTGTGGTCCAGAAAGGATGAAAAATTCATTACTATATTAATATTTAGTGACCAAGTAATGCAACTTTTATTGATAAACAATGGGTAGTCCTCGCTTAACAACCAAAATTAGGACCAGCAACCCCATTATTAATATCACAGGTAGAGCAAGATTTGAGTTGTTGGATTCCATCGCCAAATATGGGGGCTTCCATTATCTGCCCTATTGAGAGGATGTTATATACATCAAAGATATTGCTTATGTTTTGTTTGACTGTCAACTCTATGCCTTGATTATTTAACATCCCTACTTGAAATAAGAACAGCCCACCAGTTTATGAATTGGAGCTTCTGCCTTCTCTTGGATGATAGAACAATTCTGTTTTATCTCCAGCATATTAATAACATCCTTTGAGATTTCACTGGGAAGCTGAAATTGCTCAAGAAGCAGTTATGGGATAGGTTTTTACTTTTTCTTTGCAATTGACAATAATATCTTTGCTTTCAATTTCCAAATGAATAATTTGTTGAATGAATTAGCAATTATAATTGTAACAGATCTTCTCCATCATCTTTTTTTTTAATCAAATAATTTTTTAAAAAATATACCGTATTTTTCAGAATATAAGATGGACCTTCCCCCCCGCCCCCCAAAAGAGGGTGGAAATGTTGTTGCATCTTATATACCAAATACAGCCATTTTTGGCCTCCTGAAGCTCTGCCCTGCTCGTTCCATTTTTGTGAAAAAACAGGCCTGTTTTTCACGTGATTTTTGCAAAAACAGGTGTTTTTGCCCCCCCCCAGCCCCCAGGAGCTCTCTGCAGGCCTCCCAAACCTTCTGCGTGCCCCATTTTTTGCAAAAATGGGCATAAAACAGCCCATTTTTCACCCATTTTTGGGAAAAACGGGGCACACAGAGGGTTTGGAAGGCCTGCAGAGTGCTCCTGGGGGCTGGGGGAGGGCAAAAATGCCCCCATTTTTGTGAAAAATGGGGCACGCAGAGGGTTTGGGAGGCCTGCAGAGTGTTTCTGGCAGCCAGGGAGAGCAAAGCTTCTTATTTTTTCTTACTTACCTCTTCGAAATCTTGGTGCATCTTATACACTGGTGCATCTTATAGTCCGAAAAATACGGTAAATTCCTATTTGATTACTGAGAAAGTCCAATAGTACTTAGCTCCATTTAACACAATCCTCATTCATCCCAGAACAAATTTAAAGTCAGCATAAAATCATCTGGCAGTGTTTCAAAGTCAGCAGCTATTCTTGAATTCTGGGAAGTTTTTCTTCCTGAATAAGGATAAACAATATCGTTGACCTTTGTAAAAGGCCTAAAAATAAACATTGTGCTCAAACTTCCTAGCAGGGATTTTGAAATTTCAATTCAATTCAGTATTGAAGAAGCTTCTTGGACGAGAAGTGAAATATTTTCAAAGAAAAAAACCAAGAAAGTCCAGTTGCTGACTTCCGGCGTGATGTCATCATGAGAGGGGGGAAGAAACGGTTGCTGCCATCTCTGGAACCCTAATATCCATCGATAGAAGCTCTTAAAGGGCTTTTCCGATCCTGTAGGGATTGGGAAAAAAGAGGGGAAGTGCCAAAGTCTCTGGACGCCGCACTAGCATTGCAGAGGAAACGGGACAAACCCCCAGAATCTATCGAGGAGAAAGTTCACTCATAGGGCGGATAGGAGCGATGGTGGCCGTCTAGAGCGAAGATAATGAGAGAAAAGTGGTTTGAGTGACAGTCTGGTGAGGAGATTCCCGGTAATGAGGAGGGGAGAAGGAAAGTGGAGGAGAAGGAGTGCGATCGGAGGGAACAGCTGGTGGCAGCGATTCACGAGAAGAGCGCATAGACAGAGTCAAAGTGACAGCGGGAGAAGTAGAGCCTCACATAGTGACTAAGGAAAAAACAGCAAATCTGTAAGACACCAGGCAGAGGTGGACTAAACACAAAAGGAGAAGCCTAAACTGTACCAGAAAGAACTTGGAAATTGGAAATCTGAGGTGGTGGAACGTTAATCTATTCACTGGTGTTATTGAGGACTATTGTGAAAAGACAATCATTTTGAAAGACAACAGGAGTAGCCATATTAAAGTTACAGAAAAGAGTGAATTAAACACTGGACTAGAATGTTAAGAACTAAGGAAGAAGAAGAGGAGTGAAACCTGAGAACTCTTCCCATTCAGCAAACTTTGACTTGTGGTATATCTTATATATTTATATAGAGAGCAATTTTTTAGATTTTTAAGAGTGATAGAAGATTTATTCTCATCAACTTAAATTGAGTAGATTTCTGATTTGATAACTTATACTTGAATTATATGAGGATACTTCCATCCAGTTGCCATTTGAAAAAGCACCTTTGGGAAAAAACAACTGTCCCACTGAGAATAAAGTACTTTCCCCTATTTCTAGCACCATCATGCAATTCAGATATATGAGATTTATCCACTGATTGGGTGCTGTAGTTTATAGAGACATATCTAATGCAATTTGGATAAAAAAAAAAATCTGTGGTCCATTTTGTTATAAATAGCCCTTCAGGAAATTAGTGAAAAGGCTAGTCAAATAGAGTTATAAAATTATCTTGGTTGATACCTATATTTTTTTATTACTCCAACTGATTTTTAAAAAAACTTCATTTTCATTTTCAATGAGGACTAATCATGTCTATATATAGGCTTAATAATGACTATTGTTTTATGTTTAATTGCCATTTACCATTTACTTTCACATATAAATATTATGATTTGGTACATTTGTCTTCTTGCCAGCCAGTCTGCCTATCCATTATACTTTTATGAAACAATCCACATCACATTAATTGAATATTTTTTTTAAAAAAATCTATTATTGTGCTTGTCTTTCTCTTTTCCTTCAGGCACAGAATTTCTTGTGATTAAATTCATCTTGAGTATCTTTAATCTTGTAGATTTCTTGTATATCATTGGTTTTAATATTGTATTTTGCATTTGCTTTTGCTGTTAGGGTTCACCTTTTTAGAGTCTTTAGATTGAATCACTTAATTAATAAAGTAAAAGTAAAATAAATCCTGAAGACTCTGCCAACTGATGTTAGTTTCAATTTACTTCAGGCCAACAAAGCACCATAGCAAATATAGTCTAATTTTATTTATGCTTCTCACTTGTTATGATTAGGCTTTCCAAAACAATGCCTGCAAATCAAAATGATGAACAGACATGGATTTATCTGGGAAGGGAAAAGTAAAATACACACATATTTTCAGAGACATCAGGTGACAGAAGTACTTTTATATGTATGGGGGAAAATAAAGAAAAATCATTATACTGAAATACCAGTGTGGCTGTTAACCATGGAGGTGATGATCTACCCAAACATATTAGACTTGAATAAAGTTGTAAGGTATAAAAAACTATTAGATACCCAAGGGAAATTAAAAACAAACCAAGAGTTAAAACAACAAGGAATAGATATAGATTGGTGGCCGTACATACAAATTCAGGCAAGATACAAAAAAGATCTAGAAGAATATGGTTTCTATAAGGAGCAACAAGAGCTTGATAAAATAATACAGGGGATGGAGGAAAAAATGATATCCAGAACATATAACTACATATGAATTAGAACACTGGGAAAAATTATGGGAAAAAACCCTATAAATTAACAATGTCAGCAGCCTATAAAGAAAACCTCTATAAAATGTTTAACCATTGGCATTTATCTCCAGCTAGATTGGCCAAAATGTTTCCAAATCTATCTGCAGAATGCTGGAAGTGTAAACATAATCAAGGTACATTTTACCATGTATGTTGGTCGTGTTCAGAAGCTAGGAAATATTGGATTAGAACAAGAAAATGGCTAGAAGAAATTACAAATCAATGAATTGAGTTAAAACCAGAATTATTTCTATTAGAGATAATAAGAGGAAACTACAGTAAGAAGATTCAATATATCATATTGCATGTAACAACAGTGTCCAGAATTGCCTATGCACAAGGCTGGAAATGGGACAGTACGCTCTCCAAGAGAATGGTGATTGAAAAGGTGTTAGATTGTGCTGAGATGGATAGGCTAACATTGGAATTAAAAGAAAGAGGGGAAAAGGAATATTATTTAGTCTGGGAAATGTGGTACAAATTGCTAGAGAACAGATGTAAAGATTAAAGATGAAGGTAGCTTGAGAGAAATACTAAAACTTAAAGATAAGGTATATAGTTAAAGGAAGAATAAGGAATGTTATGTATGTTATGTGTGTATGAATATTATCAATGCTGGAACATTGAAAAAATTGTAAATGTGATATAAAATGATGAAATATATTTAATAAAAACAATTAAAAAACAAAAACAAAGTGATGAACAGATTGTATTCTTTCTCATAAAAAGTGGTTTTAAAAAATCCTTACCTTTTACATGGTTGTCTTCTTTATTCTCCATTTACCTCTCCCAATGGGACATGATGGGGTCCCCCCCCCCCATTTTAGTATGATTATAGGCCAATCAAATCTCTTGTGAGGCTTTGTGGTTTGGGAATATAGTGCTAAAATCTTGACTAAGGCCAGTAAGTCCTAAATATGAGAAGTTTTCCCCACAAAATTGGGAAAAAAACAACGGGAAACCACTTTCTTATTCTTCTCAATGAAATTATATTGGCAATATGATTTTCCTGTAATTTTCCTCAAATTGAACTCACTTTACATTAACTCTCCTATTCCTTTGCAGTTTCATTCTGTACCAAATCATAAACACTCCTCAGATGCAGCAATTGCTTTAGGGGAGAAAAAAAAAACCTTCTCATGATCTACTAGTCTTAAGCCTCCTTTACCTCCCAGACTAGTCTACTAGTCTGGGAGGTAAAGGAGGAAGGCAGATGGTGACAAAGGAAAAAGAAGGAGCAGTATGGGATCTCGTGAGCAAAATGAATGAGAGATGAACAGGGTGCATTTTTAGAAATAAAGATAATAGGATAGGAAGCATCCTTTTGAGCTTCTGTGATTAGGTGAGTAGACATTTGTGTGTGTGTGTGTGTGTGTGTGTGTGTGTGTGCCTGCGCGTGCATGTACCTTCAAATAAGTTTTTAACTCCTGGTGACTGGAGACATCCCTGCATTTTTCCTAGCAACACTTTTCAGCAATGGTTTGCCATTTCCTTCTTTCTAGGACTAAGAGGAGAGAGACTGGCCCAAGGTCACCCAGCTGGCTTTGTTCCTAAAGTGAGACTAGAACTCACTGCCTCCCAGTTTCTAGCTTGCTGCCTTAACCACTGCACCAAAGTGTTTTCAGGCAGCTAGAAACTACTAGAAACCCACAATGGGAAAAGCTGTAGTGCTACCATTATCCCCCACCATTTTCCTTCCTGCATTGTGGTCTTCAAATACTTGTGTCTGGGAGTTGCTTATTTCAGCCTTTTGCTAACCGGTATTTAGGGGACAGCTCCTTCCAGAAGAGCCTGTCTGCCCAGCTGTTCACTATTCTGGCTGAGAATGATAACAGCTGTAATTCCAGCAGCTTTGCAAGGCACTAGGCTATTTTAGCTGGTGCTGGTTTCATATTTCAGTGCCAAAGAACGGCACCCTTCCAAATTCTTTCCACAGAGTTAGATACAGAATCCACATAAAATCATACACATCTATCTTTTCTAATAAAGAAGAGATTCCCTCCTGCTTCCCATTTTACGAAGATATATTTTGGTGATGACAGCTGCACTGGAGCTGGCAGCCATGGGGCTTTCATGTGGACTAAAAGTAACCTGGAATATTTTTAATATTAAAGAAAATAATGAATCCAGATAAAACAACTCTCCTTCCCAACTGAAATATAGAATTTCCATCTGCCACTTACCTTAATTAGTGTCATTTGACAGACATAAATGGAATAAGTCATCGAGTGGCAGACATGAAATGGATTTTCCCCCCATACCCTGCCCAACTTGATTATATGAGTTCCACTTCTTGGGAATGCTTGATTAAAAGAAACCGGAAAAAAAATAATGAGGCTGACTGGTTTCATTTATTTCCTTCATCTAAAAGCAGCCTAGACTCTTTCAGCTTAAAAAAAAAAAAATACTCTGCTGAGATGCAATTAGGGAAAACAAGGAAGTCATTTATTATAGGATTACCCAGGAAAGAAAAAAGGAAACGATGGGGAAGAGAAAAATAAAGACTTAATGGCAGCGGAGTCGGACAGCAATGAGGCTAAGGAAGAACATGGGGCATTCCTGGAGGCTGGGGAAGGACCAGATGAGGGCTCTGCATCGGAGGCAGAGATGGGGCCAGGGCCATCGGAGAGTGATGTGCGGACTTTGGAGCCTTCAGAGGCTGACAGTAGAGAGGCAGAGGAACAGGAGGAGCCTGTTCCTAGTGCAGGTATGAGAAGAGCTGCCAGAAGGCAGAAGCAGCTAAAGCAGAGAGGATGACTCAGGAGTAGGGCCAAGAGATGATTGGCCCCTCCCATAAGGCTTAAAAGACCAGCATTGGCTCTTGGCCTCTTGGCCTGAAAACAACTGTTGAGACAATTGCTTCTTGTTTGGCTGTAGTTATTTCTTCTGTTCCTGAACTGTTGCCAAGAAAAGCCTTTGGCAGTTTGCCTAATTATCCCAAGGTCAGAGATAAACTAAAGACTGGTGTTTTAAGGACTTTGTTTTCATTTCATGTAGAACATACTGAGAATGAGTTAATTTTCAGCTGTTTTAATAAAATCTGTTTGTTTTTTGGAACTGTTTTGGATTTAATATCAACTATGTGGGCCTGGGACACAATACTTAAATTGTAGTTTTTAGTAATGGGTAAATGGTAACTGTTCAAGGAGAAAGAAAAAATAATGGAGTAGGGTTACCAGATTTAAAATCAGGATGACTATCAGAGGCTAGCAAAGAGATGCGCGAAACTCAAATTCTTTGCAGTCATCTTATGGTTTCCATTTTTTGATGCCGAAATCTGTAGCTCTCCAAAGGAGCAGGGTCACTTTCTTTTTTCTAGCTGTTGCCTGAGGAAAGTTAAAGAAAACATTTCATACCATAGATCTGGTCCTTAAATCAAGACACACAGGATTGTTCTGAATATATCATAAATGTGGCATATGAAAGAGTGCTACTCTCATGCCGTGAAGAGAATAAAATTAAGACTTGGTAAGTTTGATCCAATAGGCATAATATACATATTACATATGTCCTTCCACATTTTCTTTGGAAGAAGGTAGATTTCCCCACATTACCAAGTTTTAATCAAGGGTAGGTTGTTTCCTTTGAACCTCTTTCTTTTTTTGCTTATTTTAATGAGCTGGACTCTATGTTTCTCCCTCAACAGATGGAAAAAGCCAGTATTTTAAGAAAGTTGAGGAACAGTGACTCCTTTAGTCATGTATTCAGGGTCTTTGTCCTTTATATCCAGCCTAATAACAGACTGACAAATTCAGGTTTCAAAATCTGCAAATAAGAGAAGGAAAGCTATCTGGAGGCCTGTGAGCAATCAATGTGTTTAGTTGTGAGACAGAATTACCTGTAAAAGCCTTAGATTCCCCCTTCCCTTTACCTATCTTCCTTTTAAGACTGTATAAAAAAACAGTACCATTCACATTATCTTTAACTCCAAATAGTTTTATGAGAAACTCTTTCAATAAAGCACAATATTCATTTCCCATCTTTCTGAGTCCTGTGTCTGGAGGGGAAATGTACCCCATACCTATGAAACTCAAGGGTATGGCACTGTCAGCTGCACCGAAAGGACAGTTCTTGACCCAGAGAATATGTGTGCTTTGAATTTTTTTTTTTTTTTTGGCAAAATATGGGGACAGGTGCTTAAGGTCGTAAAATATAGAACTATGGGGAAAAAAACAGACTGGATTGGAGCATTCAAAGGCTTATAATGAATACTTTGCACAAAAATGTTTTAAAAGGTGTTAAGTCCACCTATTTATTCTTTTTTTTAAAAAACTCTGACCGCCACATGTTTCTATTTTTTAAAAAGTGTTTTTATTTTTGGTACTACTGCAGAAAATTGAAGCTGCAGTCTTAGACTACATGCTACGCAGCAAATGCCGTTTAACTCTGGCCAGCTGGTTTCTGTGCTGTTTGGGACAGCACAGTGTACATTTCTAATCTGTGAGCTGGGGATGTATTAATACAGGGAAGGAGGGAAGGAGGGTGGGCGGAGACAGAGATGGAGAGTCATTCGGGAAGCCTAATATGCAGTCAATGCCATCCCACCCACATTCCTTTCGAGCTGGCTGGCATGTTAATGATCAAGTCACATGCTGGCTGAGCTGCAGGGTGGTGGAGGTCAACCACACCCACTGGAGACTATGTGATGTTTTGCAGGAGAAGCGATGCAGCTGCATGCTATGAAGTTCTGCAGTTAGGGTCAACACTGCTGCAGAGAGCTGGAGAAAACATGTCGTTTTGTCACTTGGAAGCAACCATTTTATGTTTGTGCACAGGAAATACCTTGGCTCCATGATCAACCTTCTGAAAACTTTCCTTATATAATGGGCTTTTCTGTTTTGGAAAGCACATTGCTTCTGGTCCCCCCCCCCCCCCCCCGATTAGCCTAAAAAAGTAAGAATGGTAAGGGTGGGCAAATCTGCAAATTAATGTGGACTACCCTCTGGATATATCTGTTATTTTGCCAAAGATATGCTATGTTTGCAAATACTTTTCCTTATGTAGAATGCATTAGATGCTTTTTCCCTGGATATGCAGCATAGCATAGCATAGCATAGCATAACATACAACAGCACAGTACAGTACAGTACTGTATAGTATAATGTATAGCAGTTATACTAGTATAGTATAGTGTATAGTATAGTACCATATAGTGTAGTGTAGTGTAGCATAATGTAGCATAGTGTATAATAATAGTATAATATAGTAAAGTATAGATCCGTGATGGTGAACCTATGGCACACGTGCCACAGGTGGCACGCAGAGTCCTCTCTGCGGGCACGCAAGCCATTCACCCCAGCTCAGCTCCACCACGCATGTGTGGGGGCAGGACACATGCGGAAGATGCTTGTGCATATGTGGGGGCATGGGGTATATGGGGGTGTCACACACACATGCGTGGGCAGGTGGGGCGCATTTGGGGGGGTCACGCACGCATACATGGCAGGTTGTGCAAGCATTGCATTATGAGTGTGCACTTGCGCACAAGCACATGCTCACTTTCAGCACTCAGTGCCAAAATGGTTAACCATCACTGGTACAGATAGTAGACTTCTAAAAAAACATTGAACTCTAGTACAAAATTGAAGAATGGAAAAATCTGCATGATAATTACACTTTGGATTCTGTGGTGGTTTGAAATTGAAAAGTTAGACAAGTCTGCATTTAGATTAAAACTAAATGAATTTCTTCCCCATCTACAGCATATTCTGTGGAAGTGACCTCCTGCTGCTTTTTCTCTGCTCACTTGCAGTCATTGTCTGCATCTCCAGATGTTTTTGTGCAGTCCAGGTACTCTTTATTTCTTGCTGATTTTGGATTGTCTTCTGCCAGTTGCTCAGTCCTGCCTGCGCCTGTGTTTCATGTGTTGCACAGACAATAGTGGGCTATTCATAAAAATGAACTTCCAACTATTCTTTTGATTTTTAAAATGTTTGATTTAAAAAAAAAATACCTTACAGATGTCAACAGGTAAAACAGACATAGAATAAATGCTTGCCTCTTTACTTCTGTTGTTTTTTGCAGATCCTCTGCTTGGTATGAGATGATATAACTGCTTGAGAATGGCAGTATAAGAAGTTCCCCATAGATTTTAGTATGTGAGTAAGTTGCTCTGGGCAAGTTTGGATAAATGGTTATGCCATGTGGCACAGAAGAATGAGAAGTAGAGTTAAGACTCCTTGTTGTGCATAGATTACTTATTCCATCATGTATAGTCATTTGAAAGGGAAAAGAAACTGGACCTAAATTTAGGCTTTTAGAAAAGCTAGGTTTTAACTTGTTCTTGAATTGACAAGTATGCTGACCTTGAATCTTCTTTACCTCTTAGCAAAACGTGTTTGCTTTAACCGTGTTGCCTAGTAGAACAGAGAGGCAGTATCTCATCTGCACCTTGGGAAAGAGTTTATACTCTGTCAAAAATTCAAAAGCTCTTGCAGAAAAAGATAAAAACTGAAACCATAAACAGACCCCAAATTTTGTTTTATTTATATCTCAGTTTTCTTCCAGGAAGATCAATGTCATTCACATTATTCCCTGTTCTCTTTTCCTTCCTTCCCTCCCTCTTTCTCTCTCTCTCTCCCTTTCTTCCTTTCCCATTTATCTTCCTAAGAATCCTCTGAGGATATTAGTTTAGTCTTAAAAAAAAATTGCCCCTGGTCACCTTGTGAACTTCAAAGCAGAGAAGGGATTTTGTTACGTTGGGTGAATGAGGACACAGCAAGCCAGGCAGTGAGTGACAACAGCTCTTTTTATTAGAGTGAGAATCCAGCAACTAACCTGGGGAAACAGCTCTCCTTATATACCCTGCAGCTGTGGTGGTCATCCAATCAGCTGAGGGCTATTAAGTTCAAACTTTCCTGCCAAAACTATATACATAACACTCCTCCCCTCCCAGAAGTCACTTGGGGTGGACATTAGCATACATAGTCCTTCAGATGACCAGGGCGTGTCCGCACCCTAGTTGACCTGTGCAGTTCAGTCGGAGATGTGGCGTTGAGTGGGTCGGAGGAACTCCATGTTTCTCCTCGCTCCACCAATGGAACCTCCGAGAATCCATTGTGGGCGGCCACTTCTTCGGCTGATTGATCTTCCTCGATGGGGTGGCGCTGGATCTCGGAGCCGATAGCTAAGTCCTCCGCTTGACTCGGGCTTGAGTTAGTCCTGGAGTTTTGTTGGTAATTAGGGAACAGTTCATTGAATATTTCTTCGGTGTCAGCGGCTAATCGCTTTTATAGCTGATCGATGTGCTGGCGCCAAATCTTCCCATCTCCTATGTCTACCCTATACAACTTGGGCCCGGTTACCTCCATAATTATTCCAGTGCTCCAGAGGGGCCCCTTCCCATAATTTCTAGCGTATATCGGAGTCCCTATAGTGAACTCCCTAAGCTTCCTATCCTCCCCTCTGAAGTTGTCAGGGGAATAGCTGGGATGTAGCCTGTCCAGGACTCCTCAGAGTTTTCTCCCCATTAGAAGCTCCGCTGGGCTTCGGCCTGTGGC
Source organism: Masticophis lateralis (assembly GCA_030761175.1). Taxonomy (NCBI): domain Eukaryota; kingdom Metazoa; phylum Chordata; class Lepidosauria; order Squamata; family Colubridae; genus Masticophis; species Masticophis lateralis. The sequence goes on from JAUDYJ010000002.1 coordinate 93,581,917, forward strand.
AGTGCATGGTGTGGAGTGTTGGGCCGTTAAGAATCGGTCTATCCTTTCCTGCCAGTCCCCAGGGCCTAGGCATGAGATGGCTTCCTTAGCTGTTCTCATGAATCTCTCCGCCAATCCATTACTCGCCAGATGAAATGGGATGGAGAGTATGTGCCTGATCCCCAACTCCACCAAGTATCCCTCAAACTGTGTGGCCGTGAACTGGGGCCCGTTGTATGAAACTAAGGTGTCTGGTAGGCCATGGATGGCGAACAATTGCCTTAGCTCCCTTATGACTGCGTTGGTGGTAGTGGCTTTCATGAGTTTAATCTCCAGTGACTTTGAGAATGCATCCACGATGACCATAAATACCTGCCCATGGACTGGGCCAGCAAAATCTATGTGGATCCTGGACCAGGGACCCTGGGGCCACTTCCATTCCCGTACCAGTGCTGTAGGTAGGTCTGGCCTAGACTCTTGGCAGGGCTGGCACTTCCCTACCCACTCAATGATGTCTTTGTCCATTTGGGGCCACCAAACGTAGCTCCTAGCTAACCCCTTCATCCTCACGATCCCGGGGTGCCCCTCATGCAATAGATTCAACACTTTCTCCCTTAGGCACAAGGGAACAATGACCCAATTGCCCCACAATAGGCAGCCCCCTTGCGTTGTCAGTTCGCCTCTTTTGTTAGCGAAATGTTTGAATTCTTTGCCCTCAGTCTTTTCTGGACACCCCCTCATGGCCCAACTTGTGACTTTTCTGAGCACGTGGTCTTTGTTTGAAGCCCTTGCCACCTCTGCTGAAGTGATGGGCCCTGAGTTCAAGATGTCAATCAGCAGGACAGGGATTCCGGGTATGGGGTCTTTTATTCTGTCTGGTTGTGAGCAATGGCTGAGGGTGTTGGTGTTGCCCATGCTCAGCCCTGGTTGATGTACCAGGGGATAGGAGTATGCTGCCAGGAAGATGGCCCAATGTGTTATCCTGGGACAGGGCTGCCGGGGTGGGTTGGTCCCCTGCTATGAGACCCAGAAGGGGGTGATGGTCTAGTATGAGGTTGAAGTCTCTGCCGAACAAGTACTTGTGGAACTTCGGTTTAAGGGTGAAAGGCACCCTCCTGGGCTTCAACCTGATAGGGGCAATATTGGGGTTGAGGCTGAATGAGATAGGGGTCCCCACATACTTGCCAAGCCACTTGTCGAACACATCCTGGAACTCTTGCATCAGGTCGTCTTTCAGGGTGCTTCGCAGGTTGCGGACTCCGATAAATCCCATGCCCAGGGCTCTGAACCAGTCCATGCCCAGGAGGCTTGGGAGCTTTCCGCTAACCACGGTGAGGGGAAGCTTCTCCCAGAATTCCCCGTACTCCACCTGGAACTCACCAATTCCTTCCATGGGGATGTGGTTCCCTTGGTAATTGCGTAGCCCGTTTCGCTGGTGCTGGAGTTGTTGCTTTCAGATGCTGGGCACTGTCTTCTTTAGCCTATCCCAGGCCATTATAGTTATGGGAGATCTGGTGTCAATCTCCATCAGGCATTCGCGCTGCTCAATCTCAACTGTTGTGTAGGTCTTCTCTCCGGGGGATGTGCAGGTCTGGCCGATTCGAATGGTGCAGGCTTCAAGGTCCTCGGATTTCACACCCTTCCGGTGTCGGCCATTCTTATTGGTCTTCTTCTGCTGCGCCATCTCTGATTGTCCAGCATTGCTCAGCAGCTTGTAACTGGGATTCTACTTGGATCTGCAGACCCTAGCAATGAGGCCCTTCTGATCACATTGCCGGCAAATGGCATCTCGGAACTTACAGGTCTGTTGTGGATGGGGTCCCCCACAGCTCGCACAGGCATCTCGGTGGCCTCACTGGTCCTGTCAGTACTGTTTGGTTTGGCAGACCTCTTCTTCCTACTCCCCCTCACTCTCTGTGCATACAGTTTCCTGGTGAACTGGGGCCAACCTCTGCGCCATCCTGACCTGGGTCGTCTCTTGTAGTCTCTTGGCTGGAGAGGATTTTTGAGCCCTTGCCTCGTCCAGTGTGATATGCAAAGTTAGATTCGACTTTGCGAGCAACCTACTCTGCAAGCGAATATCTCTCACTCCGCAGATTAGTTGCTCTAGGGGCATCTCATCTAGGTCTCGATACTCACACTGGTTCACGGCCTTGTGCAGGGCAGCAATGTACTCACTAATCAATTCCCCCTCCTGCTGCAGTCATTGCTGGAACTCGTACCGCTGGACGTATTTCAATGGCATTGGGGTGTAGTGGCTCTTCAGCAGCATCTGAAGCATTTGCCATGAGATGGTGTGGACCAAGTTCTGTTCCGATACGGCTTTGGCCATGTTGAACACCTTGGCTCAGGAACAGGGCTTTCTTCTACACTTTTGGCGTCCCTGTAGATCGCTGGCCACCAGGAAGCATTCGAAGCGGGACATGTAGGATCCCCACTTTTCTTCTGTCAGGTTGAAAGGTGCTGGCAGTACGTAGGCAGACATCATTGGTTGATTCTCCAGGTACTCCGCTCGCTCGCCTGGCTGGATTCAGGGTTTCAGCTTCCTTTTCGGCTCATGGCTTCAGCTCTTTCCGTGGCTTCTGGCCTCAATATCCCATCCTTGTCACCAATGTTACGTTGGGTGAATGAGGACACAGCAAGCCAGGCAGTGAGTGACAACAGCTCTTTTTATTAGAGTGAGAATCCAGCAACTAACCTGGGGAAACAGCTCTCCTTATATACCCTGCAGCTGTGGCAGTCATCCAATCAGCTGAGGGCTATTAAGTTCAAACTTCCCCGCCAAAACTATATACATAACATATTTAAATCTGGGTTTCCCTGGGTATAATCTGATCATCTGAAACAACACATTATTTTCCCATTCATTATTTATATGTCCCCTTGGAGATCAATGGTTTTTTTCCCCTAGGAAAGGAGCAAGGAAAAAGGAAGACCAGGCATATGAGGTCTGGAGCTAGAAAAGTGACCAGCATCTCCTTCCTGACTAACAGGTTCCACAATAAAACTAAACAATTTAGTTGCCTGTTTACTTCACTTTTGGGGGGATGGGTGGGTGGGTAGGTATAATCAGTTCCAACATAAAAACTATGGCTAACCTTTGGACAAAAAGTGTTGCCATGTCTTGAATCTCCCTTATTTCTAGTTTATTCCCAGTGACTTTGAATTCTTCCAGATCTTCAGGGGGCCAGCTGAAGAAGTAAATAAACCTGGAACCTGGCACATAAATCATGATTTATGAACAATACTATCTTTGCTTAATTCATTAGTCTCAACATGACTTCTCCCTCTTTCTAGGGAACATCTGAAATTTTCACGAGGCTACTTTTCACACTGTGATATAGCCAGACTATCTTTAGTGCTATTAAGAAACCAAAAGCAGGAATCCAGCACACAAATTATGTCATGGGGATAGAGAAGCAGCCTTGAAGAAACACGTGTGATGTTTAGTCATTCTTGGACTGTGGAGTTCTATACCCAACAGCCATTAAGCTCTTTGGATGTCTTTGGGCTACTCCCAATTTCTCATCTGATAGAGTTTTCTCTGCCAGGCAAATATGCATAAGGACAATGTATGCCAGGCAGAGCTTTTTGGAAGAAAGGGAAAACTCAATCAAGAGAAACCAATTAAACTACCCATCTGGTTTATAGTGGACTTTGTATATATCAATGCAGTACAACGAGGGGCAGGCATTTTGAAATCAGCCATAAAGTCATTATTTACTTTTGTTCTGCCCTCTGAGACCTCACCTGAATATTTTGCAAGGAGAAAAAGATATTCCTCAGTGACTACAGCCATTCAGAGAACTAATTGCCTAATTTGATCAGCTCTTCCTCTCTTCCTGCAAATTCCTTCAGAAACAAGAGGGAGAGCCTGCTGTTCAAAGAAACAAAGCAAAACAAAGAAATCTAACCAGGGCCATAAAAGCCCATGAATATGCTTTGGCTGGACTGCGCCCTGTGGCCGTACACAGGGTGCCGTGTTGGACTGCTAAGAACTTATTTATTCAGGCCTACCAGTCTCCCACATCCAGCCATGCTATTGCCTCTTTGGCCGTTCTCACAAATCTTTCAGCCAGTCCATTACTGGCCAGATGAAATGGGGCAGAGAGTGCGTCCTGGATGCCCAACTCGGCCAGGTGCCCCTCGAATTGTGTGGCGGTGAATTGGGGCCCATTATCCGATACGAGGGTATTGGGTAATCTGTGAGTGGCAAAGAGTTTCCGGAGAACTTTTATGACCACTTCGGAAGTTGTGGATTGTATTAGGATGATCTTGAGCCATTTTGAATAGGCATTGACGATCACCAGGAATGTTTGGCCGTGAATTGGACTGGCAAAATCTACATGTATCCTTGACCAGGCCTCTGGGGATGCTCCCATTCCCGGACCGGTGCTGGGGGTGGGGGGTCTGGCCTGGACTCCTGAGAGGGGTTACACTTCTCCACCCACTCAGTAATGTCATTATCCATTTGGGGCCACCATACATAGCTTCTAGCCAGATCTTTCATTCGTACAATTCCGGGGTGCCCTTCATGTAACATTCTTAAAACTTTTCCCCTTAAGCATAAGGGCATAAGGGCATAATGACGTGGTCACCCCATAACAAACACCCCCCAAAGTATTCAAATGCTTTGAATTCCCCACCCTTAGTCTTTGCTGGTGAACCCCTTGTGACCCAACTCATTATAGTCCTTAACACATTATCTTTAGTGGAGGCTCTCACCACTTCCATGGAAGTGAGAGGCCCTGAGTCCAAAACATCAATCAGGAGCACTGGTGCCTCTGGAGTTGGGTCTTCTAGGAGGTCTGGTAGTGGACAGCGGCTGAGGGCATCAAACTTAGTCCCAGAGGGTGGACAAGTTGGTAGGAGTAAGCTGCCAGGAAGATGGTCCAATGTGTCATGCATGGAGACAAGGCAGCGGGTGTAGGCTGATCCCCAGCCAGGAGGCCCAAAAGAGGTTGATGGTCTGTGACCAGTTCAAAGTGTCATCCAAATAGGTATTCATGAATTTTTTTGACCCCCGATAGGGCTGGGAGGGCTTCTCTGTCCAGCTGGCTGTAATTCTGTTCCACGCTGGACAGGGTTCATGAGTAATAGGCAATGGGTGCCTCTAGCCCATTTAGTAGTCTATGGCTCAAGATGGCTCCCACGCCAAAAGGGGATGTGTTGCAAACTAGGACAAGCCGTAGCATCGCATTATACTGAATCAAGAAACTGTCCGTGGATAAAAGTTTTTTCACTGCATTGACTGCAGCAGCTTCAGCCTTCCCCCAGGCCCAAGGTGCATTTTGGCCAGTAACCGGTGTAGTGGTTTGATGACCGTTGCCTATATTCCTGAGAGGCAAGGGGATGCGTTGCCTCTCAGGAATATAGCGTAAAAGTTGAGGAGACCCAAGAAAGCCTGTAGCTCTGATTTGGTTTTTGGTGTGGGTGCGTTTTGAATGGCCCTTACTTTGTTCTTGATGGGGTGCATTCCCGACCCGTCCACCTGGTACCGCAGAAACTCAACAGAGGGAACTGCAATCATGCACTTGTTCCATTTTACACAAAATCCAGCCTCTCTGAATTTCTCCAAAACCCACCTGAGTCTGTCCCCTAGCTGTTTCTTGTCTGTTGTGGTAATGAGTACATCATCAAAGTAGGGCACTACCCCTGGCAGTCCCTGTATCAGATGCTCCATGGTACTCTGGAAAAGTCCGGGGGCTATGCTGACTCCGAATTGAAGTCTGGTGCATTTGAATGCATCTCTGTGGGTGACTATAGTCTGTGCTTCCACGGTAGCGCCATCTATTGGTAGTTACTGGTACGCCTGCGCAAGATCGAGTTTTGCGAAGATCTTGCCAGGGCCCAGTGAATGAAGCAAATGATGCACAATTGGGATGGGGTATGCGCTCTGCTGAAGAGCTTTATTTAATGTGCATTTGTAGTCCGCGCAGATGCACACAGACCCATCTGATTTGACTGGGGTCATTATTGGGGTCTCCCACTTGGAGTGGTCTACTGGGACTAGTACACCTTGCTTGACCAATTTATCCAATTCCAAGTCAATTTTGGGCTTGAGTGCAAAAGGCATTTGTCTAACCTTCAGTCTGATCAGAGCTACATTGGGATCTACGTTAAAGGAAATAGGGGTCCCCATGTACTTGCCCAGCCGGTCGTTGAAGACGTCCTTGAACTCCTGCATGAGGTCATCCTTCAGGATGCTGCTGCTGGCGCTGTGAATGCCAGTGAATCCCATTCCTAGGGCCTTGAACCAGTCCAGCCCTAGGAGGCTCGGTAAGGTTTCGCTGACCACGGTGAGGGGTAGTTACTTCCAGTATTCGCCATACGTGACCTGGAATGTGCCTACTCCTACCACAGGGATGCTGTTCCCCTGGTAGTCTCAAAGCCAAATTCGCTGGATCTGGAGCCGGCTCTTCTTGATGCTGGGGAGGACGATCTTCAGGATGGTCCAGGACATGATGGACAAGGACGACCTGGTGTCGATCTCCATCTCACAGAGTTGTCCTTCGATCTCAACCATTGTTTGGACCTTCTTCTCAATGGTCGTGCTGGCCTGGCTGATCCTGATGCTGCACTCTCATGGCCTTTTCCTCTGGTCGCCATCTTTACTGGACTGCTTGTGCCGCACTGGCTCTTATTGGCTGAAATAGTCCTGGGGCTTGTAGTTGACTGGTAGGCTTGCTCTGCAAACTCTTGCTAAATGCCCCTTCTTTTCACAACGCCTGCAGATGGCTTCCCTGAACTTGCAAGTTTGTCTCTGGTGTGCCCCTCTGCAACTCAAACAGCTTCCACGTTGCTCCTTCTGTCCTTGTGTCTGTTTCTCAGTTTAGAAGACGTCCTCATCTAACTCTTCCTCACTGCTGGTCTGGGTGGCCTCTCAGTGTACCGGTGTCGACCTCAGGATTCCTTTCGGGTTGGCTGGTCATTGCAGCATTTCTGCAGCCTTTGTTGATGACTTGTGTGCCCTGGCCTCATTGAGAGCGATGGGTAGAATCAGATTTGGCCTCGCGAGCAACCTTCTCTGTAAATGTATATGTCTTATGCCACAGATTAGTTGCTCTAGGAGCACATCATCAAGGTCCCAGTATTCACAGTGCGTCGCAGGCTTATGCAGGGTGGCCATGTATGTGCTGATTGGCTCTCCTTCATACTGTACTTGTTGCTGGAGCTCGATGCACAAACTTTGATGGTACTGGAGCGTAGTGTGCCTTGAGCGTGGCACTTCCCATGAGATGGTCTGGACCAGGGTTGGTTCTGAAAGTGACTCCACCATGTCAAAGGCCTCCGGTCCGCAGTGGCTCAGAAACAGGGCCCTCTTTTGGTTCCCGGGGAGGCCTTGCATGTTGCTGGCTTTCAAGGCACACTCAAACCAGATCCTGTACGACCCCCACTTCTCTCTGGCTGGGTCAAAAGGCTTTGGTGGTATGAATGCAGACATTCATGTACAGCTTATCAGCCTTCTGTGTACAGCTCATCAGCCTGGCTGAATCTGCTGTAGGTAGCTCTTCCTCGGCTTGCTTCTCACTGTCTCAATCCCACCTTCGTCGCCAAAGTTAAGTTGGGTGATTGAGGAGGCAGAAGCAAGGTAGTGAGAACAGCTCTTTAATGTATAGTGAGACTTCAGCAAAGGTTACAGGCAAACAGCTCTTCTTAAATACCCGGCTGGCCGGGGAGCTGACCAATCACAAGTGACCTATTGTAGTTTAAATCTCCCACCAAAACTATATACATAACAGTTACGGTAATCTCCACTCCCTCCCCACTCCAGGAGAAAGTTACTGCAAAATCCCCATTTCCTCATGTTCAGCTGGGACTTGGGAGGCAGAGAATAGAACGGGGTGGGGCCAGTCAGAGGTGGTATTTACCGGTTCTCTGAACTACTCAAAATTTCCACTACTGGTTCTCCAGAAATGGTCAGAACCTGCTGAATACCACCTCTGATGGGCACACTGAGAAAGGAGATGGGAGGAAAAAATACAGAAACCAAAAGTGAAGAGATCTTGAAGAAATCTGTATTTCAGGCAGCTGAAAAATCAAGTGCACATTACCTTTCCTAGCAGTCTGTAAAGTCAGGAGAAGAATACACTCGCCCACAATCTACAAAGCATGTGCTGTTGTGATGCAGATACTGACTGAAGTTAACAAGCAGCTATAGAGCCCTTTTAAGTTGTAGTGTAACATTTTCATAGTGCAATGACTCTTCAGTTCAGCTACGTGTTTTCCTGCAAGAAGCAAATAATATCTAATTTTGGACCTTCTCTAACACTTCTGAAGGGCTATACATTTAATTTCTAAAAATACAAGAGTAAAACAAAGACCTGACATTCTTTCCAAAGAGATTTGGAACAGACTGATATATAAAGAAAATCTCTCTAGTTTTTTTCTGAGTCCATACAAAAAAATCTCAGTATCTTAAATTCTTCCAAACTCATTACAATCAGACTGAGAGAAGGAAAAATGAGACTGTAAAAGACAAATATAAAAATATTTGACAGCTCTGGCTATCATCTTAATAACCCTGTTTATATTACATATATGTTCATTCAAAACCAGATGCAAAATATAATTTTCCTCTGCAATTTTCTAATAACAAGAATCTACCAACTCTTGTTTCACATTATTCCTTTTTACATTCAGGATAAATCTTACAAAGTAATTTTCTTGCCTATGAAATGTACTATGCACTATTCTTTATTTTTGTTCTGAGCTAGGCTTCCTTAGAAAGCATGAAGCCAAATCTTAACCCCGATAAAACCTCTTTTATTAACATGACTGTGAATTCCATTCATTCACAGTCAACAAGGCTTTGGCAAATAGTCTTTCAGAGGAATGTTTATCAACCCCCACCATATCTCACTTGGAACGCTGCCAGAGAACCAATTTCCAAATGCAGAACAAACCCAAACTTGGCATGGAGTCTATTAGAGCCACAAACAGAATTTTCCAATCTTGAAACGAGATGAACTAATTGCTTCTTGCCAAATCCCACATCCTGTTTGCTCCTCTTTTATGTCCTATGGGAGGGGCCAATCATCTTCAAGGTGTGGCCTTACTCCTGAGTCAAACCTGCTTTCTTAATTGTTCTTGGCTTCTGGCAGCTCTGCGCATGCACACACTGGGAACAGACTCCAGCTGTTCCTCTGCCTGGCTGCTGCCTCTGACGCAGAGCCTTCGTCTAAGCTTTCCCCAGCCCCCAGAATTGGGCCAAGTTCCTCCCCAACCTCCTCCCTGTCCGACTCTGCTGCCAGCTCTGTTGGCCACTGGCAGGCCACAACAATTTTGGAAACATAGAAATGTTTCTAAATGAATAAAAACAGTTTATTTTTATTTTTATCCCTATACACTCATTTTCTATTTAGTTAAAGGAAACTGATTTATGTATTTATTGATATACTTCCTTCTATAAAAATACAGATTTACAGCTCATATATAGCACAGCTTCAGTTTTGTAGTGTCTAACTGAATTTTTGAACACCCTATAATTTTTAATCAAATGCCTTGATTACTCCAGTACAATTTAATCTACCAGTTCAACTATGAGCAAAAAACCTTCTGTCAAATCTCCTATCACTGATCCTCTAAAGAGGGGGACATTCACACCTCCTTCCAGTTGTGGAATTCAAATTTTTTAACCACCGATTCTGTGGCCGTGGCTTGGTGGGCATGGCAGGGAAGGATACTGCAAAATCCTCATTTCCTCCCCACTCTGCGGCCAGCCAGAGGTGGTATTTGCCGGTTCTCCAAACTACTCAAAATTTCTGCTACCAGTTCTCCAGAACCTGTCAGAACCTGCTGAATAGCACTCCTGCTTCCTTCTTGATTCCTCTTTAGTTGTGATCCCAATAGCCTCTACTCTGGGTAAAAGAAGCGGAGGCAAGAAATTCTAAACATTAATGTTCCATCTACTTATCCATCTAATACTATTTGTAATTTGTTTTACAATTCTGAGGATTTTTGTGGCATTATGCAACCAAAAGTCAAGAAATAAATCAGCAGGACATAAAAATAATCTCTAAGTCAAGCTTTGAACAATGAAAGCAGGGGAGACACCAGGAAAAAGCCATAGAAATGCTGTCATCTTAGAGTCATGTATTTGTAAACTGCATTGAACTCCATGGGATTTACTGCAAAGAAAAGAATTGTGAGATTAGGTCTGAGAGCAGTCTATACTCCTGTGGACAAAAGGCCCTTCTCCCATGCAGCAGTTTCAACAGCTGTTTCTGCTTTACTTCACTGCTTGCTTATCAGAGAGTTAATGAGCCAGTGGCATCTGCAACTCCTTCTTTACATCAGTGTATTGTCTTGGGCAGATTAAAAGAAGGTTATACAAGCTGGCAGCAATGGTTCAGAGCAATTCCAGGTATTTTTATAGCTGCCCAATCTTCTCACTGTTCAGTCCGGGCCCTGAGATAACTGCGATGATTATCTTTATGAACTTTGGAAATGGGCATCTTCCTGTAGGAACAAGGATGTTTTTTTCCATACCAGATTGGCAATCCTTCACCCACATACCTCCCACCAAAATAAAACACAGGCACAGATTCTGAGGCCACTGCCAAGTTCAACATTTAAAACAATGGAGTTTCTTAAGAAAACTGTACCTATTTAATGAAGATTAACTATTCTTCAGATAAAATAGCCTCTTTCTTCCAATCAGGATGCGGGAGATCCACAGAGATTTGTATGTGGTGCCCAATTTCAAAACCAATGAAGTTATTCATTTCCACAACAAAGGAACTTTTCTAAAATATAGATCATAGAGACTGAGTTGCAAGATTTAGGGTTATTTAAAAATCAATATAATAAGTAGAATTTTTAAATTAATATAATACCATTCTTAGTTACTCAGTAAAACACTATTGCTTCATGGCCAAACTCAACTAATTTGCTTTCCTAGGCAGAATTCTCTATGTAGAATTTAAAATCTTTTTTTTTTAATCATCCTAATTCATGGGAGATTTAGGATAAAAAATAATTATATTATTTGAAAGTACATAAGATGGAAAAGAATAAGAGGCTTGGATTTATTCTAGCAATGTTTTCACATGGACTAGAAATACTTTACGATTAAAGAAATAGAAATGATTCAATATAATCTAAAACTAATGAGCCAGGCAGGTGAGGAAACAGACCTAGAGAGATTCCAAAAGGGTGTTTTATTGCTACAGGGTATAATAGCAGAAGCTGGAAAGCTTCTAAGAGTTTTTCCCAATCCTATCGCATGCAGTATCAAGCAGAATCAAGGTGGAGCTGCTATGAGTTTCTGTCTCCCACTTTCCAATTGCCAGGACTGAACTACCTTTTCTCCTCCATTAGTGGTTCAGCTACTCTTTCTCCAAGGTAATCTCTACATTTCTTTACAGTCAGTAGAACTTTGATAGGACACTTAGAGCAGCTGAAATTCAGATGTGGTCCAAAGGATACTGCCCCCCATGCAAGGTATGCTATTTAGATGGCTCGTGCCCTTGGAGACTTCGTGAACATGTCCAGTGGTGGGATTCCAAATCTTTTCCTACCGGTTCTATGAGAGAGCGCTTTGCACGCACATGTGCCAGGCGCACACTTCGCGTGTGCACACAGCATTTAAAGACCGCCCTCAGTGTCAGCGCTGGTGAGCTGAGCTGTTTTTTAGCTCAGCTGAGGCGCAGCAATCTACACTACTGAGCGAATCGGCTGAGCTAAAAAACAAGGGAATACAGGACTGGGAACGACGGGGTGGGAGGGTGGGCCCAGCCAGAGGTGGTATTTGCCAGTTCTCTGAACTACTCAAAATTTCCTTTACCAGTTCGCCAGAATTGGTCCGAACCTCTGAACATGTCCATGGATATTTCTTGGTAATAGTATATAGGTATTTCATTGTCTTCTTCCAGGATGCTTTTGAATTTTCCAGACTAATCTGCAGATCTGATGTTCCCTTGTATTCTCCTATTCAAAAGCTATCCTGGACTGACCTCACTTAGTTTCTGAATCTAGAAAAGGTTGGCCAGATGCTGCCATCTGCTGAGGCACACATAATATATAGAACTCAATTATAGGACTAAGGCATACTGGAAACTTTGCCAACCAATCTCCATAATTACTTTGTGGCTGATTGACAGTTAGCAAGTCCAGCCTTCTGCCATGACTTCAGCTTGCCTGTGACAAATTTCATATGTATACTGTGCAGTGTGCCCAGTATACATATGAAATAATGATTAACAATGTGTGATGGAAACAGTGTTTGGTGGTTCTGTAGCATTGTCATTTGGAAAGGAACAAAAATTTATAATGACATTTTCTGGGAAAACAAAGCACATGAGGTTGTAATGTAACTCCATGATGGAGCACATGTCGCATATGTGAACTATTGGATCTTGAGACTCTATACATGTCACTAACACCCATGGTGAAGTAATAACTTACTATGAGTCACAGGTCTAATTAGAAAAATAGATATGCCTATCTATCTGTGTTTACCGTAGAAAGGATAGACGATACAGTATTAATTGATTGAATACAAATTTCCATTATTTATTCCAAAACATTATGGTATGCATGGAGGCATAACCTTCCATTCCTCTCTTCCCAAAATTTGCCTGTATCAAAATTTGCCTGTATCAAGGCAACAGTAATTAGAATATGCAGCAGCTTTTCTTATCTTTACATTTTGGGGCACTTTGAATTCTTTTTATTGCTAAAGAACTGGAAATGTGATATGTATGCCAAAGGCAGAGGAATAATTGAATGATTTTTGATAATGAGTGATATAAAATTATGACATGAATCAATAACTAGAAAGTCAATTGTTAGTTCAATGCAAATAGAACTTTACATTCAGATACATACACTTCCACCAACATTTTAAATATGGGAGAATAAACAATCCATTGATTGTACATATCTACAAGATTATTATTGAAGATTAGTTTGTAAAAGAAGTTAATGGAGGTTTAGAACCGATGATGAAGGGGGAGGGGCTTATCAAATCCCATTAAGGAAATGTTGAATGTCAGCAACCTGAAACATTGCTTTGAATAATCATCCTCTTTGAATCCTGGATTGAATGGAATGTGAGGGTTTCCCCTAAATTCAGGGAGGCATATAGCGAGATCAGCCTGTGTCCTCTTTCTCTGATCTTGCCATATTGATCAGCAGGAGCTGCCAGGCATATAACAAGGGCAGCCTGTGTTGCACAGCTCCTATATGTATTCATTGCTGATGAACCAATGCATATCCCCTGAGCAAGGTTTTGGTAGAAACCCCTTAGCACCTCATAGCCTATTTGCTGCTCATTGTGGAAAAAGAAATTAAAGCATCCAACCTAGTTGGCCTGTCAGTTTCTGCTTGAACATTCCAATGAAAGAAAACTCTCTGGGTAATTAGTTCCAATATCAAGCTGCTTTTATGGTCAAAGGAAGTGTTGTCTTATATCCAAAAGAAAGCCACTCTCCTGAAATTTAAGACTATTACTCTATCCTTTGACATGATAGTGAACAGGTCATGGTCGTTTTCAGCATGGTTTCTTCAGATACTTGAAGAGTGTGATCAGTGGTGAAATTCAATTTTCTTTACTACCAGTTCTGTGGGTGTGGCTTGGTGGGAGTGGCAGGGGAAGGATATTGCAAAATCCCCATTCCTTCCCCACTCCTGGTAAGAAGGATATTGCAAAATCTCCATTCCCACCCCATTTTGGGGCCAGCCAGAGGTGGCATTTGCCAGTTCTTTGAACTACTCAAAATTTCTGCTACCAGTTTTCCAAAACCTATCAGAATCTGCTGGATTTCACCCTTGAGTGTGATCTTCTCTTTTATCAACCCCTCCCTAGTCTGTCATCTTTCCTTATATATTTACTTCACTCAAGTTCTTTTCAGAGGCCTTAGTTTCTAGCTGCCTGGTTCTATAATTTTAAAACTACAGTATGCCTTTATTAATGTAGCTTAAAGTGCAGATTTACTGTTTTGGTAGCATTCAATTTTTGTCTTTATTAGGAAAGAAGTTTCAATTAAATTTAATTCTGGTATTTTCAGCCATCACACCTACATTTAGAATAGAATTATTTATTGGCCAAGTGTGATTGGACACACAAGGAATTTGTCTTCAGCGCATAAGCTCTCAGTGTACATAAAAATACATTTCTCAAGAATCATAAGATACAACACTTAGTGATAGTTATAGGATACTAAATAAGCAATCAAATCATACTAGGAAACTAAATAAAACAATATAAATAATAAAGATATAAGCAAGATATAACAAGGTTATAGTCATAAGTAGGAGATAAGTAATAGGAAGGATGAGAAGAATAATAGTAATACAGTCTTAATAAATAGTTTGACAGTGTTGTGGGAATTAGTTGTTTAGCAGAATGATGGCATTCGGGAAAAGATTGTCCTTGTGTCTAGTTGTTCTGGTGTGCAATGCTCTATAACATCATTTTGAGGGTAGAAGTTGAAACAGTTTATGTAGATATTTTCACAGCCCTCTTTTTGACTCGTGCAGTATACAGGTCCTCAATGGAAGGCAGGTTGGTAGCAACTGTTTTTTCTGCACTTTTAATTATCTGTTGAAATCTATATCTGTCTTGTTGGGTTGCAGAGCCAAACCAGACAGTTATAGGGGTGCAGATGACAGTCTCAATAATTCCTCTGTAGAACTGTATCAGCAGCTCCTTGGGCAGTTTAAAAAATCTTTTGCAAATTTGGTAAACATTCTCTCACTTTTTCACATAAAATATTAATACAAACATTGAAGATGCCATGCCCATATTTGAACCATGCAGCATTCTGCTTATTATCTCTCTCCACTTTAATAGGGAACCATAGATAACTAATTTCTGCTAAGTCTCACATAATTCAAGGGTAGCAGATACATTCATGATTTTTTTTAAACTGGAGAAATATACAGTTAAATATGGCAAATTTAATAATACATGTCTAAATACAAGACATTATTGAGCAAAGTTTGATACTTGGCTATATGAACACAATTGTACAGGCATTTCCCTCAGAAATTTTTGTAATGTCCTGAAATAGCTTGATAGCATTTTTATTACCATTTTTGTATAGAATACAATACCTATTCATAACTAGTTCATCAATGGCCCCTGAATATCTCTGCCTATATATATCAGCTAGATTCCCGTACATTTCTATCTGTACTCTTTATCAGTTGTAAAACAATTCTTTCTCAATGGTCAGATACATGGTATATCTCAGATACATGTCTCTGTAATGTTATATCACAATTTGATTTGCTCTTACTTGCTAGCTTTAATAAACTCTTAGCTGAAGTTTTTTTCCTTACCACAATAGTTTGATATTCAGTGGTAACATCCTCATCCTTCTTACAGTTTCTGAATATAGACAACATCATGTAACATATGAAAATAATTTCCCCACTAGCAATTAGATCAGATTTGGATAAATCTAGGAGATGCTATAGTTTGACTGAGTTTAAAAACCAGAAATGCGGTTCCCTCAGTCTTTGTGTGTTTTTAAAAATTGGTATTTGGGTTTATTGCCATTTGTAAACAACTGATATCAGATCTTTGTTGACATGTTGTCTAATTGCCATCCTTCTTTATGCACATAGTGTTTTTTTCTGCAACTGCATACATATGTGTTTTGCCATGGCAACCTGTTGTTCCGAACCAGTGAGAGGATAGGACTCTTGTTCTAAAGAATTGCCTTGAAAAGCCATTGAGAGTTTTTAAGTCTTAAGGGTTTGAGAAACAACAACAGTTATTGAGTGCAAAGAGGATTTGAAAGGACAGTGAGAAGCAGCAAAACAAAGCCGCACAGCCATGGAGGCCTCGCTCCTCGAATAGGCAAAAGGCATCTGGATTGGTTCTGAGAGGAAGTCAAAGGCCTCTTTTCTCCTCTTACTGAAGTATTTAATACCCTCTGTTGTTGGAGGTTTTCAGATGCATTTCTTACCCATGTTTTGCATATGTCAATTTTGCCCAGCATTGTTTCCTCTTGTTATGGGCAACTATTTGCCAATTTGGTCTATAAGATTTCCCATCATCTGCTTGGAGCCTTTTAAGTGGTGATGGAAGAATTAAATCCAGGATCACCCACAAAACCTGTGCTGTACATAATCAAGTGGCATTCATTGATTTGATTAATTGCTGTCTTTTGTTGGGACTTTTGAGCATTCGTGCAACACTTGTCTGAAACTATTTAAAGCAGATGCTGTTAACCACAAGATGTTTGCCTCTAGGATCTCTGAAATGCCTTTTTTTCTTGAATCTCAAGCACTGTTCAGCTCTGACTTGTATCCATTTGTATTAATTCAAAATAAAATTTTGTGGGAAATGTTTTAAAAGATTCCCAGAAATACACAATTCCTGCTAGTATTCAAAAAGCTAAAAATATTGTCAGAAAAATTGCTGTAAGTTCAGCAGAAGCGGAAAGGGTTTTTTCTAAAATGAACATCATATGTTCAGAGAAGAAAAGTCACTTGACTGTTTCCAATAGAACAAACCTAATGACATTAGTGTAATTGGACTACATATAAAAGAATGAGACCCTACTCCTACAGTCAAAAAATGGTTGCGAGCACATTACAGAGCTGATAATGCTCGGGGGTTAAGATCAGGGGTGGGATTCAGCCAGTTCACACCAGTTCGGGAGAATCCGTTGTTAACTTTCTAAACAGTTTGGTAAACTGGTTGTTGGAAGAAATCATTAGGGCAAAGAACCAGTTGTTAAATTATTTGAATCCCGCTACTAGTTAAGACTGAAGAAAAGTGAAAGTGAGGACGCCAATGACACAGCAACTTGGAAATACCTGAAAGCTTTTATTGTTCTTACGTAAGTATTTGTGTACCTCTTTTATTGTTTTGTGTACCTCTTTTATTGTTCTTATTTAAGTATTAAATGCACGAAAAAATAAACTACCTTTTGGTATATCTTTTTTAGGCAAAGAACTGACGTTAAGTTGGCCACACCCACCCAGTCACATGCCCACCCACCCATGCCCACCCAAGCAGTCATTAGTGCAGAGAACCGGTTGTTAAAAAATTTGCAGCCCACCACTCACTCTATCTGTCTGTCTGTCTGTCTGTCTGTCTGTCTGTCTATCTATCTATCTATCTATCTATCTATCTATCTATCTATCTATCATCTATCTATCTATCTATCTCATCTCTCTGTCCATCTGTCTCTGTGTGTGTCTCTCTCTCCTTTCCATCAGGACCATGAGTGATACATAAAATAAAACAAACAGCCATATACATAGCCTGAAAAGGAAAAGTCCAGAAAGCCAAGACAATCTAATAGCCCAAAAAAATCCCTCTGAGTTCATCACACACTCTAGCCCAAAGGTCAGCAGAAGAATGAGGCTTAACAGCTTCTCTAGTGCAAGTGCGAATGATATAGATCTCAGACACCTGGATCTGTATCATGGTTGCCATGAGATTAGGCTCTGGCAGAAATCTGCCAATCATTAGTGGATCAGCAATCACACAAACCTAATTTTATGTAAGTGCCAAATGGCTTTCACTGAATTGTCACCCAAAACAGAAACAGCACTTTTGGTTTCAATTGCTGTTGACATCCTGAAGGGGTTTGTTTCTTCCACAGCAGAAATATTATTCCCATATTTTGGTTAGACATGTCAACACAGCCTACACATTCTGAAAAATAATCAAGATAATGCCCTTGAATGGCTGAAAGATAAGTGTGAGTGAATGTGTGTATCTATGGGTAAATAAATAAAGAAGACATGTATACAAATATCCATAAATACTGAGATTACTTGAGCTGAGATACAGATTTTTCTGTTGTTTCTTCTAAAGGTTACATGTTTTCACTGTTAGTTCTAGAAAACTTGAAAATGTACACATATAGACTTATTGTTAAGATAGTTAAATGATCTTTGCATATAAAATTATGGTATTATACTATTTATAGTGCATGTTTAGTTATTGGTAGATCCAGAGACAATCTATTTTATGGTCCTTATGATTGCAACAGAACAGATTTCAAAAAATGTTTAAAGTGAAAATTAGTAGAGTACTTGTTCAATTTCTAAGATAACTTTGGCTGAAGGGGCTGAAGTCCTTATATACAGATTGCTATAGCACCACGAGACACAGTTAAGAATCATTGTAGATTGTTTACATTCAAAATACTCCATTACAGTGGTGGGTTTCAAATTTTTTTACTACTGGTTCTGTGGGCATGGCTTGATGGGCATGGCATGGCTTGGTGGATGTGGCTTGGTGGGCATGGCAGGGGAAGGATACTGTAAAAACTCCATTCCCACCCCACTGCAGGTGAAGGATACTGCAAAATCCCCATTTCCTTTCGATCAGCTGGGACTTGGGAGGCAGAGAATAGATGGGGGCAGGGCCAATCAGAATTTTTACTACCGGTTCTCTGAACTATTCAAACTTTCTGCTACTGGTTCTTCAGAACTGGTCAGAATTGCTGAAAGCCACCTCTGCTCCATTAAGACCATAGCATTAGACAGACTAGCAATCAGTGATACTGAAAGGAGTAAAATGCTTAAAAAATTAATTTTTCCTTCACCAGACTGTTTCTCTTTTTAAAAACATGTATCTGAAGGTAATCAATTGTCCCATTTCTCTTAAATTACAGCCACAATGAGATTAATATATGTCCCAAACCAGGATAGGTATGGAATATCTAGATTTTAAAAAAGATGCAAGAACGGAATAGACCATAAGAAACTCAGTGGAGTTAAAGAAGCAATCATAAGATTGCCATGTACTTCTGAACTCCTTACATCAGGCCTCTGGAGAGTCAGCCATTATGGTTAGTGAGCTAGAACATGCAAAAGTGCATGTTGGCCTGTTGGAAGAAATAAGCAATGAGAGCAGAAGGGTAATGCAATATGCTGTTGGACAGTGCCAGCGTCTTTAAACATTTGTTTATTGAGTAATTTATCTCTGGCACATTAGGAGGTCTTTAAACAGATCTGTGCTAGAACGGAATAATTGTTGTTCCTCTGATTAAGTTGAAACGCATACAGATGTATGATTAACAGGACACAGTATTTATATAATATTCTCATATCATATAAATAGAGTGGCTGTGTACACGACTAAGGACAGAGCTTATGAATCATTCATACAGTTTATGGGGCTGAGTGAAATTTGGCTCGTGCTTCAACATTATAATCTCTAACCAAATAAAGATAAATAAAAAAAGAACTGGACTTTTGCAACTACACAGTATACGGCAAGAAAGCTCAAATTCATACTGACCATTGAAAAGTCAGAATTGTCAGCAATACAGTTATTATTGTCCCCAAGCATGATTGTTTGTAGTTTTGAATTGCTTTTGGTAATAGAGAGAATTATTTTATGTATGCTAAACTGTTCAAAGATTTAACATACCTTCTTTATACGGGATTGAAAACTGGAACCAATTTTCAATCATCTGCTCTGCATTTAATATATTAGGTTTGAGGGGGGAGCAAAAAAAAAAAAAAAAGTCCAGGATTGGCTTGATATCTATAGAACATGAATTTATCAACTTGGCTATAAAGTAATATTCTAAATGCCTCTACCCTAGAGAAATTGCAGTTTAGATTTCAGTAGCTGGAGATTTAAACATTTCAGGTCCATGGATCAGTGCCAGAGGAGAAACACTGTTTTGTGTTTCTTATACATGCCATATGTTTTATATATTTGAAATTATTTATTTTCTTTAATGTATTCTCTGGCCCATTGACAGATGTCCAGCAGTGGGTTGCAAAGGACTAAAATTGTAATAAAATAAATCAAAATAGAAATGTTAAAGCAAAAGCCTGACAGTCTAATACAAAGAACAATGTAACATGAAGAGAAATAGAGGCAAGCATAAGTCTCTGCAAGAGAAATAATATCAAAAGATTAAAAAGCTAGCAGTACAGAAAAATAAAATATATGCTTCATACTGATATAAACAAATATATTTCTTTCTCTCAGTTTCAGTTCTTTCATATTTCTTTCAGCTAGAAAAATATATTTTGTAAGGAGACTTACAACAGTTTTTGTGGTAAAAAGTCAATTTCGTAAACAATTATATAAAAGAGGCAATAAAAGAGCTTCAGTATATAAACCAAACCTTAAAAGACCTTTGCTTTCTATCATAACTTCAGATCAAATGAAAGTCTGTTCCTAGGAGAATTTATTTATTAATGTACTGCATGTATGGTTATTATAGTACAAAAGTTAACTACCAGATGCCTGCTATCTCTTTCCTTAAAAGTATTACTTTCCAAATTTCATTTAAAAAAATTACAAATGTTTGAAATAGGCAAAACTTCCCACTTTAATCATTGAGGCTAACCATGCAACATCACTTACCAATCTCTCCCATAGCCCAATTTATTTCTGTAGGGCTAGATCAACCTCTCAATTTCAGCTTCAGTCAGCTCCCTTTTTTCTTTATTTTCACAACAGTATGCAATCATATTGACTTCTTGAGATGATTGTCTAGAGAAACTCATATGACCTTTAGTGAGATTAAATGTAGACAAAGATTTTTGATCAGTGTTTCTCAATATCAACCTGTTTCAAATTCTTGAAAGGTACTAATGTTTCATAGGATGTGAACCTGTCATCATACTGTAAGTCCATAGGCAGACATTTTGCTCTACCAAATGTTTTGCTTGTCCAGAAAACTCTTTATTCAGAGAAACAAGAAGGTAAGGGAAAGATTTGTACAGAATTTACAAATGTATACAGATATTTTTGGCTAATTTTCAGAAATCAATGATTAATCAGGTTAGCAAATACTTTGCACTCAGGTAGAACAATAATAGAGGTGAGACACTATGCAACTGTGGTTTGTTCATTCGTTTTGCTCTTTGGAAAAGGTAGTTGGTTATCGGGTAGATGTTGGCATTATCTATGATATTGTTTTAGAGGCTGATTCTTTACAGAAAATTCCAGCTCTATCAAAAGTTATTTCCCATTATACTATGAAGATACTCTAATGTCTAATAGTTTTTTCTTCACATAGGTCTGCTCATAAATGTTCCATGGCAGTTACATCCTGTCCCACTAAGTAGTCTGGTGTAACATTAGCATTTCTGGAATTGAGTTGATTATATTATTATATAATGTATTATGTGTATATTGCAAGAGTTTTTCTAAATTGACTAACTCATGTTTTAAGACTGCAGTATTGCAAAAGAACAAGAACTGGTACTGATGATACTGATGATAGTACAGAATGCTAATGAAAATCCTGAGATTTAAAAGTCTATAGAGATTCTCAGTCATCCAGGTCATGGTTGTCCCAAAGGTGCTTTTTCAGAAGGCAACTGGACTTTCTTGTTTTTTTCTTTGAAGACGTTTCACTTCTCATCCAAGAAGCTTCCTTAGCTCTGACAGGATAATGAGGAATGGAAGGATTTATATTCCAGCTAGGAATGAGAAGTGAAACGCCTTCAAAGAAAAAATAAGAAAGTGCAGTTGCCTCCTGAAAAAGCATCTTTGGGACATCCTGAGATCCTCTTCCATGCCATTTGTCCCCGCTAACCATTAGGAAATTTCACCTCAGTGGTATGGTGTATGTCGGAGCAGAAAACTCTCAATTCCAGTCCTGCTTTAGGCATTAAAGCCATCTGAGTCACTATCTCTCAACTGTAAGGAAAAGGGAATGGCAAACCATTTCTAAAAATGTTCCCAAGAAAACAGCAGAAACTTGTCCAGGTGGTTGCTAGGAGTCAAGACAGACAGGAAGACACAAAATGCATATCTATTTATCTTTATATATCCTTCCAATTGATAGAAATTCTTCATGGTCCTCCATAACTCAAAATAAAAACGAAAAGTTAGATGGTTGTCCATAACTAGATGTAAGATCCATGCTTAATGCTTAGTTGCTTTTCCAAATAGAAAAAAAAAATGTCCTGCAGTACTACATTTTTTAGAATTATAGTAAAGGAAGAGGATCTAGATTAATTAGTAGCCCATAAAAAGTACTGAACAATAGTTTGCTACAGAATTTTGTTTCATTGGCACTGGAACACAGCAAAATGAAAAGCTGTACTCCAATGGAACATACTGTTTGCTTAAAACATCATCCAAAAATATGTATAGCATTATAGCTTCAGAGCAGTGATGGGATTCAGCCAGTTCGCACCACTTCGGGAGAACCGGTTATCAAGTTTCTGAGCAGTCTGACAAACTGATTGTTGGAAGAAATCATTAGGGCAGAGAACCAGTTGTTAAATTACTTGAATCCCACCACTGCTTCAGAGTTTATGTTCTCTAGATGTTCTCTCAGAAGATTTGTGTTGGTCGGTCAATGTAATCATTGAACAATGACATTTATTTGGAATTATGCATATAGATTTAATTGTACTTTATGAAAATCAAAAGTGCAGTGAAGATTGAAATACTATTATTCTAGGGTTACATGCAGTGGTGGGTTTCAAAATTTTTTACTATCGGTTCTATGGGTGTGGCTTGATGGGCATGATATGGCTTGGTGAGCTTGGCTTGATGGGTGTGGCAGGGGAAGGTTACTGCAAAATCCCCATTTCTTCCCAATCAGCTGGGACTTGGGAGGCAGAGAATAGATGGGGGCCGGGCCAGTCAGAGGTGGTATTTACCAGTTCTCCGAATTACTCACGGTTTCCCCTACCGATTCTCCAGAACTGCTCAGAACGTGCTGAAACCCACCTCTGGTTACATGATACATAATACATAAATTTTTATTAAAAACTTTATAAATACTTTTATAAAAATGAATCAAATACTTTCAACAGGGAATTAAACTCTATCTCCAAAATAAGGGTCCCTGAGCTCACTGAGAGGAATTTTCAGGTTACTAGTTTGTTTAGGAGTATTTTAAACAGAATGGTACATTAGTAGGAAAATTTATATGGGGAGGAAGGAACCTAGATTATCTTTAAATCATAGTTTCCTATGATGAAGATTTCTTGACTTTATCATTGGACATTCATTTTGACTCCATTTCATCATGGAATTTGAGTGATCAAATCCCAAAATAGTTATGGACACAATTAGAAAGCTATTATTGGATCCTCTTTGAAATTGTGACAGCACTTAATTTCTGAGTTAAGATTCTATTGTAGTTTGAGCATTAAGGTGACAAGGCTCATTTTCAGGATAACTCTTATTCACTTGCTTAATATTTTGGGATAATCTCAGTCTGAAAATTGCAGATAATCTTTACTTAAAAAAATATATGGGTTAGTAGAATCACTACGACTGATAGGGAGTCACTTCTAAATATGCTGTATCATGGGCATGCTCCATTGTTGTTCCATTTAGTTTAATATTCATAAATGTCTTAGCATGGTTTTGAAAAGTGTAATATGATTTTAAAATACGTATGTGATTCTGAACAATTTGCCAAAATTTGGAATTCATCAATATATGAAGATTTATCAAGTTTGAGACTTGGATTTACTGTTACACTTTTTCAAGTGAAAGACTCTTCTGTCCTAGATTTACAATTTTAGATTGTTCTCTGCCCAAAATTCTTTATTGATGTCATGAAAAGTCCAATTAACATTACTCCTTGTTGTGAAGGTTTAATGCTATTTTAAAAATCTGAGTTACTTTTTATATTTTTTCTACTTTTTCTTTCATCCCCCCCCTTTTATGTTTATTTTTTTTATAACTTTTTCTCTTTTTTCTGTATTGTTAATTTTTTCTTTAATAATTTGTTTAGGAATGAGAGGGTACTGCAAGATCCCTGCAGCAAAACCCCAAATGACCACCAGATGGCAACAAAGAGAGCTTTATAAGAGCATTTGCTCACATGAAGTAGTCCTTCAAATGTTTGCAGCCCCAATTCAGTATTCTATGTAATGACTCTGTAGGCTGATATCAGAAACACTGTGATTTTGATCAGAGGAGGTTTTGAGGTTTGCAGCCATACTCATATCTGACAGTTCAATGTAATGTCATGGCATGAGAATGCTGCTCTTCAAAACCTATCCTTGAACATCACCTTATGTTGAAAGTTTCCTACTTGTAAAAACAAAGATCACATGACTGCAGATCATCAGAAAGGAATTAGAATGAAACCTAAGGTCAGAGAATGTTTTCTGTGGAGAAGTTGGAACCCCCCCCCCAATGCTACATCCTTATTTTGAAAAAATACATGTTCTGAAAGGCTATATCTCACTATTATTTTGAATATTTTGACCTCAGTCAATTGTGAACCATTTTTTTCCATTTATTTTTCTTTACATCTTGAACACACCATGTAGATGGGGCTTATAAATTATGTACTGTAAACCTGGGCACATGAATCCATATCCCTTCACTCATTGACTTTCTGTCAGACCTGGAAGCCATCTTTTACATTTGGGCCTTCAGACCTGCCACATCTTCTTCTGCGAGAAAATGGGAGGGGGGATTGCATAGAGTATGGGTGATATGTAGTCAAAATAACATTCCTTTCTCAGATAGTCAAGGACACATTGCTCTGACACCTGGAGTCTGATATCCGGGAGGTGTCTCTAGTTTGGACGGTGGGTGATTAGACCATGTGATGGACATGAGGGTGCTGGGCAGGACTTGAACTTTTACTTAGGTGGAGAAAACCTGGAATCTTTCAGATTCAGGTTTTCCCAGATGTGCCAATATGGCATCTTCAATAAAAAGGAACTTTGAGGAAACTCAAGCCTCAGAGTCTTTTTTTGTTGGGGGTGTTGCTTGGAACCCTGACATTTTCTCTCTCTTTCTCCAAAGTGTAAAGACTAACCATAGGTTAGACTGCTTTTGCAGTCAGAACCAGCATAGTATCACATTATAGCTTGAGTTCATACATATTCTATTATTCCCCAACAGTTGGTTTTCCTCTGATTGAAAGATCACATATTGGTTAGTTCAACTGTAGATCAAACTTCCATTAACATGGATATCAATAATTATATATAATTATACATAATTGTAGGTCTTTGGTTATTCGGGTCTTCTCCCGCGTAGAGACCCGAATAACCAAAGACCTACATACAAACACCCGTGAAAACCTCAGAAAACAATTATACATAATTAAATAGACAATTTATTATGATGCCCATGGACACTTAGGTGTCTGTGGAAGGACACAAACTGAATTTCATGCTGTTTCTTTGGCTAAAACTTGCAATTTTTACGGCTGGAGAAAAAGCCCATTTATGCATGTTTCTTTTCTACTGGCAATTACATAACTTGCCTTGTTTGTAGAGCACAAACTGTTCTAAAAACAATTAAAGCAAAGGATAGCACATGGTTAAAATTGCGGAATATTCTTATTCACAGGCAGACCTACAGCTATTCTAAGGGAACACAGTGTCAAGGAGGACAAACTAACTCAATGAGGTGAATGCAACTAATAAGGTTTCAATATTTGTTCCATTTACTCTATATCAGGTTAAAGTAAATGGGTAACTTTCAAAGCCAACGTAAATTTCCCCAGAGCAAACATTCCAAGGAATAGACTCAAAGGATAATTTCCACAAGGTCTGTATGGTGCTAAGGCTTTAGTACAGCATCACGCTGAAGAAATTGTGTTGCAATGACATGGATACCTCTTCATTCTGAAGCCTCTGGGAACTGAAGGTGAATTAAGGACATTTAACTGAGGGATTTAGTTCAGCAGAACACACACATACAGACACTTTTGAACATTTCTTTTGGTAAACATTGTATGACTTCAAAGCTGATAAAGTAAAATCAGTCCTGACACATGAAATGTGATCCAGGATATATGAGGGCTTTTAAAAATCAATTAAAACTTCCTTCTCCAATTTTAAATTATAAATTGTTCTAATAATTATTTTGATACAACGATTCTCCTGAAATATCTAAAGCTATTAAGAGTCTTGAAAACATGAAGTAACTAAAAGCAGATGTAATTGGCAATAGTAAAATTGACTTAATTTGTTTGCATTGTTTGGCCTAAATATTTATTAAATTATACATGCATTTCTTTATAATTTAGTCAAAGGAATGTGACTGAGTGAATATGTCATGTATTAAGAAGAGTACAACATTAGGTATATGCACACACAGATACACACAAATACAAACAAACAATTTGGTTTAAAGTAGCTACATTCAATGAAGTTCTGAGCTATGCCATGCAGGGACACTCAAGACAGACAGGTCATAGCAGAGAGTTCTGACAAAATGTGATCCATTGGAGAAGGAAATGGCAACCCACTCCAGTATCTTTGCCACAAAAACCCCATGGACAGTACCAAAAGGAAAAAAGATATGACGCCGGAAGATGAGCCCCTCAGGTCGGAAGGTGTCCAATATGCTACTGGGGAAAAGCAGAGGGCTAGTACTATTAGTGCCAGAAAGAGTGAAGTGACTGGGTCAAAGCTGAAAGGATGCTCAGCTGTGGATTTATCTGGTGGTAAAAGGAAACTCTGATGCTGTAAAGATTTTTTCTCCATAGGAACCTGGAATGTAAGATCCATGAATCAAGACAAGCTGGACATGGTCAAACAGGGATGACAAGACTGAACATCGACATCTTAGGAATCAGCAAACTAAAATGGACAGGAATGGGTGAATTTAATTCAGATGACTATAATAATAAATTGTGATAACACATCTGTCTGTCTGGATATCTACAACTGATCTGGCCTATAAACAAATGCAGAGACCATGATTTAGAATAGCCTTCCTGACTGATACAGTAAAACCTGAATAAATAGTTTAATAGCATCAGTAATGTTAAACCTTAGGCAGTCCATCAAATACATGCTGAAAACATTATTGAATGGACTAGAGAATTTGGGGAATCCTTGTCTTGCAGAAATTTATAAAAAGTACTTTGGAAAAGGGCATCTCTATTAAACGATTGGAAATGCTGCTTGAGGTATGTCTATCTGCCAGAATACATCCTTCCCTATGCAAAAGTTAATCTGTAAAATCAGTTGGAAATCTGAGTATGCGAACTCTAACTTCAATATCTACTACAATATACAATTCCTAACGCATTCATTACTTTTTTTGATGCAGAATACATCTTGATATAATAGTCTAACCCCCTGAGTTTTTGAAGCACAAGTACAAATTGAAATATCTAATATTCCCGTTTTAAACTGTTTCATTACAGATTGTTGCACAGTCAGCCAGATGTTCAGACTGGATTTGGCATTTTGATCCACCTATCAAGTCCTTCTGAAGGATCTGACATAGGCAGATGTTGTTTGATGGTGTTAAAGGTATTGTTGCAGGATGTAAACTGTTCCAAGTAAAACTGACTTTTGCAATTGATTGATAGTGATTTTATCTATGCTAATGGTGTTCAAGTGGTTTTGGGATTGCACCAAGCTGCCTATTACTGTTGGTGCAACCTTTGCTTTCTTTTTCTCACAGTCATTCTGTGAGAAGTTCTATTTCTATTTTGGTATTTTCTCCAGTTCCTTCTCTTCTATTCTGCTGTCTCCAGGTACTGCTACATCTACTATCCAAACATTTTTGTCTTTCTGGTTCATCACACAGTCAGCCAGATGTTCAGGTTGAACTTGGCATTTTTATCCACCTATTGTGTCCTTCCCAAAGACCTGGGATTCTAATTATTATTACCATTACTGAAATTCCATACTAAAAGCAGTATTTTATCAATGTCAAAATACACACAGCAATTATCACATAGCTTGGGTTTTTTTTTTTTTTTGAGAAGGGTGGAGTTGGTTAAATTTAAGCCTGTGCATCTTGCAAATTCTACACAGCAGAATGAAATATTACAGGAAAATTGTTAAGAAGAGCTGTTTTATTGAACTGAAACTCATTCTTTAGATCACTCAGTTTTCTAACTTCAGCAGAAATAATCTTCAGTATATTATAAGATAGAACTTCTAATACATATTAAATTATTATGCAATGTAAAAGCAAGTTTTAGATTCTACAGACTCTACAATAATCTGTTCAATACAAAGTACTGATGTTTTTCCAAAAGTACAGAATTTTCATACTTCCTAGGCTGAATTTTTAGGACATTGACAAAGACATTCTTCACTGGCGTTCTCTGAAGAAAATTATCTGGAATAAATTCCAGCTGGCATCCAGGATATTCTTAGGTGTAGAATGCACCCCTCAGGGCTAATTATTCCTATTTTTTCAAGGAACAAAAATGGCTTTTAAAAAATATTACCTTTATTAAATTGGTGTGAGAGATGGATCACATGGCAAAATCTTGTAGAGCTATTGAACTGAACAATGCTGACGTGCACCTTTAGAACTCTCTCAGAAGAGTCAGTCCTGATGGGCAGGTCACAGAAGACACTAAATATTGCAAAATTAGAATAACAGAGTTGGAAGGGACCTTGGAGGTCTTCTAGTCTAATCCCCTGCTTAGGCAGGAAACCCTACACCAGTTCAGACAAATGATTATCCAACATCTTCTTAAAAACTTCCAGTGTTGGAGCATTCACAACCTCTGGAGGCAAGTTGTTCCACTGATTAATTGTTCTGTCAGGAAAATTCTCCTTAGTTCTAAGTTACATCTCTCCTTGATTAGTTTCCACCCATTGCTTCTTCTCCTGCCCTCGGGTGCTTTGGAGAATAGCTTGACTCCCTCTTCTTTGTGGCAGCCCCTGAGATATCGGAACACTGCTATCATGTCTCCCCTAGTCCTTCTTTTCATCAGACTAGACATACCCAGTTCCAGCAACCGTTTTTCATACGTTTTAGCCTCCAGGCCCCTAATCAACTTTGTGGCTCTTCTCTGCACTCTTTCTAGAGTCTCAACATCTTTTTACATCATTATAATGCGTTGGAGATGAAATGGCAATTTGTTCCAGTGTTTTGCCAAAAAGAGCTAAAGTTCTACTCAAAGATAAAGTCAACATGCTTGCAAAGAGCAGCAACCCATGTTGAAAGGTGTCTAGCAAGATACTGGAAAAAAATAGAGAGTGAATATAAATAGCGCTAATTCTTATAATATGGTTGAATGAAAGCTGTACCTTGCAGAGGCAAAAAGGAAGCTTGATGTTGCAAATACATGAATGCAATTGGTAGATGGAATGCCAAAAACATGAATGAAAGACAAATCTGACTGAAGTAAATAGAAATGTTTTACTGATCAAAATAAACAGAACCTATCTAGAGACAGTTTCAAGATCACTTAGCTGATTCTAATGCATATATTCTTTAATATCACTTCATTGCCTAGAATCCAAAACAGAATTACTAAGTGGGAACTTTTGAATAGGTGGTCAGGGATATTATCTCATATTAAGGAAGTTTTAGGTTGTGAAACAATTGTAAAATAATTCTTTGAATTGGCCCTATTTTTTTTCTTGTAAAATGGTGGCCAGTTGTAGACTTTAGAAAATTTATAGACTGAACATGATGTAATACAGTGATGTAATATTTACCTCTGCAAGCCATCAGAAATAGTCTATTTTCATAGACAAAAACAAGCCATTACTTTGGAGACCTCGGTGCTTTCTGAGGTTGATTGGTTGCTTGTATATGTTAGATAACATCATCAGTGCTGACGAGCGTGGGATTTGGACTCTGTTTATCTACAGTGGCTTGTCCTGCCAATGTTGGTAGGGGTGTGGTTTTCTCCTTGGTAGTTCCTTGTTTAGGGTATTGTTTTCCTGCTTGATTGTTTCTCTGGTGTTAATCTCTGCTTATCTGGAGAAAAAGTGTTCTTGTCTTTTTTTTCATTTTTAGTTTTTTTTATTGCCTTTTGAATGGTGTATAAATGTGTAAATGTGTTTTATCTCTATGTGCCTTGTTATGGCTGATTTGTCTGAATGTCAGGCTTCTAGGAATTCCTTAGCATTTTTGGATTTAGCTTAAACTAGGATGCGAACAGTTCCCGGTTGAAACTATGAGTTGTCCATTTATTGTGAGATTAAAGAGCCTTGATGGAGCAGCGGACTAAAGTACTGTTAAATAGCACGTAGCTGCCAGCTGCCTGCAATTACTGCAAGTTCAAATCTCACCAGGCTCAAGGAGGACTCAGCCTTCCATCCTTCTGAGATAGGTAAAATGAGGACCCAGATTGTGAGAGCAATAAGCTGACTTTGTATAAAAAAGAACACCACTTGAGGGGGTGGGGGCAAAAGCCCTACTAAGCAGGTATATACAAAAGTATGAAGGCTATTGCTTAATGCATTGTAAGCTGCCCTGAATCTCCGGAGAAGGGCGGCATATAAATCAAACCAACAGTAATAAAGAGTTTTCATTGTGTCTTCTGACTGCTAGCACGTATATTCTGTTCTATTGGAAGAAATAATTACACTATATAGGCTGGGTTGATCCCACTATATTGGGTTGATCTGATGTTGGGGTCCCATTTCCTTAAAGTCATTCCTTTTGTGACGGCCACTCATTGTGGTGACAAAACCTGACAACTAACATCCTTTTCAACTAACATCTTGAAGCAAACTTTAGAATATGGTCCAAAGTTAACCTCCTTACTTAACTAACTCAGGGCCATTTAA
Organism: Masticophis lateralis; assembly: GCA_030761175.1. NCBI lineage: Eukaryota > Metazoa > Chordata > Lepidosauria > Squamata > Colubridae > Masticophis > Masticophis lateralis. Next base: position 93,612,283 of record JAUDYJ010000002.1, read on the forward strand.
TGTTCCTTTTCATACTATTTTCCTGGTTTGAATGCTCTGCTTAACATCTTGGAAATTGCTTGTTCTGTCTTATCTTAGGGGGGAAATAAATTTTGGTGGGGCCAATAAGGACTTATGGGGTTGCATTTTTATTTTTCACTTTCTCTTCTTCCTTGCCTATAACTCCATGCTCTGTCACTAGAAAAAGATGAATATCTGTTAGTTCTCATAAACACCAAATATTTTAACTACACTCTGTACCTATGTCCTAGCCTTCTAAGCCTGAATGAGTTCGGCATCATTCTTGCATTTTAGCAATTTATCCCAACTACTGCATTATTTTTCTATTAGACTGAAAGCTACTCAGGACATGAACTGAGTCTCTTATGGGCTGTGTAATGTGCTATGTATACTCAAGGCGTTCCATAAATAATTATGGAGCAGTTTGATTTCATTAATTCAAAACTGTCTAAATATAAATGTGTCTTGGATGGCTACATTTATGTTCCTACTTTATCTGAGTCTGGTCATTAAGTGCACTAAAAGGCATTTATTTAAAGATTACTGATTGGAGTGATTGGCAGCTCATCCTTGGATAGACACACATTATATACTATTCTTACGGGATTGAAACAAAAAAGATGAATCTTTGCACGATCAGATTAAACCACCACCACAACTGTTGTCCTTTGATTAAATCAAGCATAGAAGATTAGAATATTAAAACAACTATGGTGTGAAATTAAAATCTTTTCATTTATAAGGGGAAAGTGTTCCAGGCACACAGACAACTAGTTATGCAGGAGTGGAATAAATACAAACCAGAATGTTAGAAGGGCCCCTAGAGAGTCAATAATTCTGCAAATATAACTTATTCAGTGTATTCAGAAAAAACACCATATTTAACCAGTTTTCAGACATTCATTTGCATATTGTTCTTTATTAGGACTTTTCCCTATCACTTTTATTCTTCTTTGATATAGATCTAATATAATCCAATTGAATTTTTATGGCAGCGTGTGTGTATTAATAATTTAATTAAACAGTTGGTCCAATCAAGTATTATGAAAGGTTAGCAGGATTGGAGTCATCTAAACTTTGGGAGGTGGGTGTATATTGTTCCAAAGGACAGGCAACATATTAGACAGGACACTTTTTATGCATCCCACTATATGTCATTGTTTCATAAAAGGGACCTGAAGCACAGCCCATGGAAAGATCTCATGGAATGTACTGAAATATTTGGAGACAGGAAGGCCAACAAACCACCTGGCCAGGAAAGTGATAACTAGCACCTTGAATTGTACCTTGAAGCAGTGGTGGAATTCAATTTTTTTTACTACTGGTTCTGTGGGTGTGGTGTGGCTTGGTGGGCATGGCTTGGTGGGCATGACAGGGAAAGGATACTGCAAAATCTCCATTCCCACCCCACTCTGGGGTCAGCCAGAGGTGGTATCTGCCGGTTCTCCAAATTATTCAAAAATTCCACAAAATTTCTCCAGAACCTGTCAAAACCTGCTGAATTTCACCCCTGCCTTGAAGTTTACAGAGAGCCAGTGCAGCTCATGCAGAACTGGTGTTACATAGTTGTACCATGATGGGCCCTGAACTACCTGTGAAATGAATTCTGGACCACTGTGGCTTACAGATGGTTTTCAAAGGAATCCCCATGTCCAGTGTGTTGCAATAGTTGAAGTGGGAGGTTTCAAGGTATGGGTGATCTTAAACTGGAGTTTCTGATTCAGGAATCAGTGCTATTAGTGCACAAGTTTGATTTGTGTGATGACCTGGCCACAAATGCCGGTTGCTCTTCAAGCAGGAGCTAAGAGTCCAAGAGGACATTCAGATCACATATCAGTTATGTTTGGGAGAATGCAATCCCACTCTAAAATAAAATGAAAAGTCTTCAAATCTGGGGATCCCTAAAACTCATAGCCATTCAATCTTGCTTAAGCTTAAATTATTCTTGCCTGGCCAGATAACAAAAGAACTTTAACCAGTGGTGGGTTTCACTTACCTTTGCTACCGGTTTGCTCATGTGTGCCCATGAGCAGAGCATATTTGATGACATCCGGTGGGTGGGCAGAGCCTCCTCATGCTGCTACTACCAGTTCGCCTGAACTGGGGCGAACTGGTAGCAACCCACTACTGACTTTTGCAGTATTACTTGTTCAGCCCAGGGTAGAGTTCTATTACTGAGTATCATACTTAACCCTGTGCTGACAGATTACCTCATCCAAGTGACTTCTTGTAGTATTTAAACAGGAGTAAAGAGATTGTATGACCTTGATGAACTCTGCAGACTTTTCCCTTCCTATGGATACTGAGTGGAACTAGCCTCAGAAGAAGAACTATTGCATACCATGCTCCCCATTTCCAACCCCAGAAGCCCAAAAAGTGGACCTTCCCTACTGCAGAACCTGCCCTAGGTAATGAGGTTCTCCTGAGATCCAGATGGCCCCCATCTGCTGGTATTTCAAAGGGTATAGATTTTTTTTTTGCCATCCTTGTCCTCTTTACTGTTCATTTTTGTCGATCATAGTTTCCCTCATTTTTATTGCTAACTTCCCAGAGTTGTTGAGAGTCATATATCATCATCATAATCATCATCAACTCCAAATTTGTATAAAGTTAACTATAGTTCTGCTATAATCAAATTGCTTTAAACTGCAAAAACTTTCTAGGATCTAAGTTGATTTAATATGAGTAGAATTGAGATTAGTACTTAGAAGAAATGTTTACTGGTATATAATCACTCTCTGATTGTTAGTTTAATGACAATAAACCTTAGGTTCTCTAAAGAGTTTGTAAATTTGCTCTTTTTGAAGAAATTTAATGGGAAAAATTATAATGTGACTGCAGCTGAACTGTTTCCGTGAATTTCTAAGGAAAACATAGTAATGAGCCAAAACTGAATCGTGGTGAGTTATGTAGACACACATATTCAATATTCTTGATATATTACAAAAGTGACTTATCTTTTCCTTGTTCTGGGATGTGTTTTTGATATCTCAGTAGCTTATTTTTAGAACTTCCAGATGTTCCTTCACCCAAAACCCAGAAAGTCTGACCTTGCTTAACTTTTCAGTCAACCAAAGTCAATGAAAGAAAGTTGCTCTACCTATTCCAAACCATTCCAGTGAAATTAGAAAAAAGTTTTTTTTATTAATTTGAATAAAATCACGACACAATTTGTATGGGAAGGTAAAAAGCCTAGAATAAGCCTGAGCACACTACAAGACGATAAATTTAGAGGAGGGTTTGGGTTTCCTGCGTGGGACAAATACTACAAAGCAGCAAGCCTGTTATGGATAAAGGAGTGGGTTAACTTAGAGAATCAACGTTTACTAAAATTAGAGGGGCATGATCTAATGATGGGGTGGCACGCCTTCCTGTGGACTGCCGGGAACAAAAGTTATCATCATTTTAAGAACCATATAATTAGAGGTGCCTTAATCGATATTTGGCTGGAAATAAAAAAAAAATGTTATAAGAAAGTTCCCGAGTGGTTTTCCACTGTGGAGGCGGTCATGCACCCAAACACCATATCCTTTCAAAAAATTATACAATACCGAGATATATTAGACTCAGACGGGATATTAAAAACGCGCCAGGAACTCAGAGATGGGGGAATAGAATTAGATTGGTGGCCCTACCTTCAAATACAAAATAGACACAGAAAAGATAGGGATGAAGGAGGAGTTGAGTTAAACCCAAATAGATTAGACAAAATTCTGGAAACGAAAGAAGGGAAGACGATATCTAAAATATATAAATATTTACTAGAATTGGAATTGAGTAAGAATTTAATTAAAGGGCAGATGATTGCCTGGAACAAAAACATAGGCGGAAATATCCAATTAGAAGAGTGGGAAAGAATTTGGGAAAATAATATTAAAATGACAAAATTGGTAAGTTATAAAGAAAACCAATATAAGATATGGTATAGATGGCACTTACCCCTGTCGAGGCTAGCACAAATGTATCCCAACTTAGACTCAAAATGCTGGAAGTGCAAACAGGCTAGAGGAACTTTTTACCATATCTGGTGGCTATGCCCCAAAACTAAGGCATACTGGGAGAAAATTAGAATGTGGATAATACAAATAGTAGGAGAAGAAATTGAACTAGACCCCAAGATATTTTTATTAGGAATTTACAAACAAAACATTAGAAAAGAAAAGATATACTTAATACACCACATAATTACAGCGGCGAGAATAGCGAATGCACAAGTATGGAAAAAGGAATATTTGCCAAACGATCAGCAAGTAATACAAAAGATATATTTGTGTGCGGAATCGGATCAATTAACGCAGAAATTAAAAAATGAGGAAAGCTCAAAATATTCTAGGGTATGGGATAGATGGTACGATTGGATCAAACAAAGACAAAATGGATAATGATACTTTTAATTGAATATGAAAGTTAATTTGAACGAGCAATATATGTTATTATACTCTTAGTGAATTGTAAATTAAGAATGAAAATTGGAAAGGTATTTGTATGATAGTCTTATATAAGTACCCCTGATGACTTCACCGACAAAAGGCATGTGGATGAAAGCAATGAATGGTATAATGTATGTATATATATGTATATGTATGTGTATATGTATAGTAATCACATATAGATACTTAAGAAAGTAGAAATGAATTTCACCATTGACTACGATTTATGGACATGGATTTTTTAATATGGTTTTTATCTGTTTTTGTATACATTCGAAACTTAAATAAAGTTTGTTTTGAAAATTTAAAAAAAAAAAGAAAGAAAGTTGCTCTGAATAGGTTGCTTTACTCTATCAATAAACAGTTCCATTTCTTCGTTATCTGAAAGCTAAATCATCTTATTAGTAGTTAAGATTCTTAGAGATGAAGAAATAGTGGTAGGTTGTCTAGTTCAGATTATGGAATTCATTCAAAGAAATGCAGATTTGAATATGGTATTTTGTTAACTTAAAAGCTAACAACAAAAAAGCCATATATAGATAGATAGATAGATAGATAGATAGATAGATAGATAGATAGATAGATAGATAGATAGATAGATAGGGTGTGTGGTGGCTCAGTGGCTAAGACGCTGTGCTTGTCAATCGCAAGGTCGGCAGTTCAGCGGTTCAAATCCTAGTGCCACATAATGGGGTGAGCTTACGTTACTTGTGTCAGCTTCTGCCAACCCAGCAGTTTGAAAGCACATAAAAAATGCAAGTAGAAAAATAGGGACCATCTTTGATGGGAAGGTAACAGTGCCTTTGCCATTGAGTCATGCCAGTCACATGACCACAGAGATGTCTTTGGACAGTACTGGCTCTTCAGCTTTGAAATGGAGATGAGCACCATTCCCTAGAGTCAGCAATGGCTAGCACATATGTGCGAGGGGAACCTTTACCTTTACCTTATACTGGCAAATTCAAATTTAAATCACACCGGCAAGCTTGGAAAGTTTGCTTGAGAACACTTTGAATTGCTACTAAAAGATAGCCAAGTAAGTCTAGGGAAAGCCAAATCCTATGAATTGACTAATGTGTTGCTGCAATTCTAGAGCTCTTCTTAGAAAACACATAATTAGAAAGGGAAATGCAAATATTATGCGTGCATACTGAAGTCATTAGCATATTTGGGAAGGAAACTAACATAAATTCTTTGTGTAACAGGGAATCTTTATGTAACATTAAATCCATTTTATGTACTCAGAATAAATTATGGATAATATCAAACCAGGTAATTGAGATTTGGTATATGCTGATTTTCACAAATACTACCAGAATAATATTAGTCCAACCTTTTTACAGTTTATGCTGAGATCTGCGGAGACCATTCTAGAGTGATACTCAACATCAAGTTCACTTTCTCCCAAAATTTCAGTCTTCTTAATAGAATTTAAGGACACTTGTGGAAAGGTGGAGGGCTATATCTCTACCTCTCTTATCAAAAACTTTGAGTGCCTGTGCCTTCTGTGGCTACTTCTCTTTGATAGAAAATTCCTCTACATATTTGCATGCATATGCAGAAGACAGAGAGGGCCAGGGAAGCACTGGTATGGATTATGTGGCAGTTATTAAAAGTACAGTGTGGTAATCCTCAATTTACAACCAATCGTTTAACAACCATTTGAAATTACAACACTGGAAAAAGTGACTCATTATTAGACCTGTCTCAGCTTGAAACCCTAATTTAAAAAGATCCTTAATTCCATTTCATTTGAGAAAGGTATAGTTTATTAGAAGCCAACTGAATTACAGTAGTTGAAAGACAGAACTGAAGATTGCGTGCCAAAAATCCCCAACTGTAACTTTTCCCTCCCATCCTTGGCTCTCCATGTCCAATCAAATTCAAATAAGATGTTTGCACTTCAGGTATAGGTTTGGTATGCAGCTGCATGCTGTTCCCAGCCATCTGACCTTGAAGCTTCTTTCTGAGAGATGCAGTGCATTTTTGTTTCTCTTGAAACCTCCCCCCTCACATCTAGCCTCCCTCCTTGGTTCATGGCAGCTGGAAGCAAAAGCGAACATGTCAAGTGACAGCTGATACTTACAACCGGTCCTTGCACTTAGAATCATTGCAGCATCCCCATAATGATGTGATTAAAATATGGGCATTTGGCAATCAGCATGTAATTATGATGTTGCATCATCCTAATGTCAGGGTTCCAAGTAACACCCCCAACTAAAGAAGACTCTGAGGCCTGAAGTTCCTCAAAGTTCCATTTTATTAGAGATGTCCTATTGGCACATCTGGGAAAACCTGAATCTAAAAACTTCCAGATTTTCCGCACCCAAAGAAAAGTCCAAATCCCTGCCCAGCACCCACATGTCCAACACATGGTCCAATCACCGCACTGTCCCATTTGGAGATGCCTCCCAGTTCCAGCCCTCCAGAAGCAGGGCAAGATGTCCTTAACACTCTGAGAAAGGAATGTTATTATGACTATATATCACCCATGCTCCATAGTCATAATGTTATTATGACTATATAACACCCAATCCCCGTCCCATTTTCCCACAGTAGTAAATGTGGCAGGCCTGAAGGCCCAATGCAAAAGATGGCTTCCAGGCCTGACACTTGGGGTCATGTGATTGCCATCTGAGACCTTCCCAGCCAGCTTCCAAAAGTAAAATCAATGGGGGAAGTCATATTCTCATAACATCCATGTGATTCACTTAAGATTCAGCAGCAATTCATTTAACAGCCATGGCAAAAAAGACATGTGCAACTCACTTAACAATCTGTCTTGCTTAGCAATGGAAATTCTGGTCCCAATTGCAGTTGTAAATTGAAGACAATCTGTTTATACTGTGCAAAGGGAGAACACTATAAATGTGTAACAATTGTTCTCAGCAAGCAGGAGTTCATGCTTAATGTGGGGGAACAGTTAAACGTCTATGCTCCAGTGTGTGCATTTTTAAAAGTCCTTTCTAGGCTTTGAAAGATGACAATACTATTTCTTTGGTTATACAAATCTGACATTTAATCAAGGATGGTGTCAAAAAAAAAGGTCATTTTAGGTATTGGATGGCTTGATCATTGATATTTTGAATTAACCAGCCAGATGCATTGAGAGTATTTTTAGTCATCAGCACCCTTGTGATAAAGAATATCAGTTAAATGCTAGTTTTATATGTAGTTGTTCATAAATCTGTTTATTCTGATTTCTGCATGGAATTTGACTAAAATATGCATTTTTCCATCATAAAATATATAATTTCAAGGTGACAACTGCTTTGGCTTTTACTTTCCACATCCTCCCTAGTTTTTCCTTCAGGCCCTGGTACATCTCCAGCTTCTCATACTGCTTCTTCTTGATGTTGCTGTCTATTGGCACTGCTACATCTGTCACCACTGATAATTTCTGGTCTTTTTCTACTACTATGATGTCAGCTTGATTGGCAAGAACCTTCCTCTCTGTCTGGATCTCAAAGTCTCTCTGGATCTTAGCCTTCTTCATGACTTCTGTGGAATCTCCCATCTGGATCTGAGCCTATACTCTGTGCAAATGTCCCTGTACACAATGCCAGCTATTTATTTGACTGTTCAGTGTTTATTTGGTGTTCCAGTCTGCATCTTACACCCTACCACTATGTGTAGGACTGTCTCTGAGACCTCTCTGTGTAGTCTGCACCTTGGGCCCTATCTAGTGTGATAGATCCCTGTTTCTATGGATCTGGTCCTTAGAGGCTGTTCTTATGCTGGTATGATCAGTGCCTCAGGGGTATCTTCTAGTCCAGTCCTTTCTAGCCACTGGTAGGATTTTGCAGTGTCAGGCAGCTCAGCTATTTGTCAATGGTACAATCCTTGTTTTGCCAATGTCAGGCCCCCAAACCAGGAGTGGGTTCCTCCCGGTTCAGCCCAGTTCTGCCGAACCGGTAGCGGTGACGATATGACATCAATAAACTGGTTCTGCCCCCCCACCCCCCCCACGTTATTCTTACCTTTTATTTGGCCCCACCCCAAATCTATTGCTGCCTCCTGAGTCCCAGCTGATGGGCTATAAGGAAAAACTGTTTAAACTCTTGCCACGGGGCTTCAAAGGGCCACCCTATAGCTGATCAGTGGTAAAAGGCAGTTTGATGGTAGACCAGTGCTTCCAAAAACAAATGAGTAGACCGGTGCCTGCAAAAATAAATGGGTAGACCAGTGCCTGCAAAAATACATGAGTAGACCAGTACCTGCAAAAATAAATGGGTAGATGGGTACAAGCTCTGCAAGCAGTTAAAAGCCTGGTAGACCAGTACCTCTGCTAAATCCTAAAGAATTGTCACATGACCATCAAGCCACACCCACAAAATAAGCCACGTCCACAGAACCAGTAGTAAAAATTTTTAGAACCCACCCCTGCCCCAAACCCAGGAGGAATACACAGAGTTATTTGCAAGATGATGATTTATCAAAATTATTTATTCATCAAAATTTTGAAACCTCTCTTATGCCTCACAGAGAACTCTGAGTGGTGCATAAATACAATATTAAAACATTAAAAACTATATAAAATTTAAAAAGATGCAAGGATGATTAAAATTCAGTTTAAAAAGTTAATTAAAACATGGGTATGTGTGTGAGGGCTAAGCAGCCCCTCAGCTGTGTGCTTCTCTCTGAGCTCTGAACAGGATAGAACAGCCATATTTTTAAGCCTTTCCAAAGGCCAAGAGAGTAGGGGCCCATCTCACCTTGGGAGGAAAGGGAGAATCTTCCAGATGGTTCCAGAGAAGGCTCTCTTATTTGACACCATCAATAAGAATTCTTTAACTGATAGGGTCCACAACATAACTTTTATGCGTGACTGGATAGGATGAGCTGATGTAATGAGCTGAAGACAGTTCCATAGGTAACCTGGCCCTATGCCACGTTGGGCTTTAAATACGATAACCAACACTTTGAATTCCCTCTCCCTTCCCCATAACATCACAGAGCTGTGGTGGCACAGTGGCTAGAATGCAATGTTGCAGCCTAATTCTGCTGACTGCCAGCAGTTCGTTTCTCACTGGCTCGGCCTTCCATCCTTCTGAGGTCAGTAAAATGAGGGCCCAGATTGCAATATGCTGACTCTGTAAACCATTTAGAGAGGGCTGTAGAGCACTATGAAGTGGTATATAAGTCTAAGTGCTATTGCTATTGCTATCACAGGCTCTGAGACCTCTAAATGAACTCACTGCCCTTAGTGCTGAGGAGGTCGTTATTCACCAATAAGATTGAGTGGTCAGGCTGACCAGCATCTGCAGGCAGAAACAGATGGTGATGCTTCATCATGTCCTTCAGGTTAGGAAGCAACATGGTGTGAGCTGATCTTGACTATCATACATAAAAAGTAAAATGCTACCCTAGATTGGTTTACAACTGAATAATATTTATTTATTACAGTTTATTGGATCCCCATTGCATGTTTTGAGGTGACTTTGATTGAAATGGAATATACTGGGATTATTTTGCTCAATGTAATTTGAAATTCAATTTAGGTACAAGATAGTGTGCAGCACATAGCACAATATAATTCAAAATTGTAACTAAGCAATATTGTTGTTTCCATCAACTTTTGGAAAAGGTGAAAATATGTCAACAATCAAGGAACAATAACATACTAGTTGCTTTAAGATTATTTGCAGAGTTACAAAACTGTAGCTATTAAATGCCAGCATTCCTGTTAAGTTTTCAGGCTATCATTATTAGTTTTATTTACGTCATCTATGCATTACTTCTAGTTCTCAGTCATTTATTTTTCAGCCAACTGCTCAAGTGACTCATCAACAGGAACCTGGTAAAAAAAACCTTCTTTTTCTAAAAAAAACTAAAAAATACAAAACAACAGTTGTGCTGAAGAATGGAGGACATCCGAGTATTTTAGATACAAGAGCATTTTTCAGTAAATATGTTTACTTATATTTTCTCTGCTGCTACAGGAACTAAAAAGCATTGTTGTTTTTAATTGCAGCTCTTAATGCATCTTAGCTGAAGTATTGGCATTTTAATATATGAATATCAGAGAGGTCATATATGTTGGACACTTGTTTTGCTTCCTGCCAGATGCACAACTATCTCTTCAGAAATCATCTGGCAGCTTAGAACCATATGCTGCTGTTTTTTTTTTTTAAAAACCCTAGGTTAAATAAAAGAGTAGAGATAAATCGCCCACTGCACTCTATATTTCCCAGTCATGGAGACTATAATCCATTGGGCAGTATTGGACTTCAAGATTTAGTGACTGTGGTTTGGACAATAGATTTTCTGATGCTTTGTGGCTGGTATCTTCAGGGGCAAGGTATCCTGCTATGCTCTAAAGATGCCAGCTACAGTAACCAGTGAAATATCAGGAAATCTGTGGTCTAGACCACAGTTAAATCCTGAAGCCCAAACTTGCCCAAGAGATGCTAATGAAAGCCAACACCACTATAAACCAAATATGAAATGAAAATATGAAATCCAGCTGTTAAAATCAAGGCTGTTTCCTTTTTTGTGTGTGAGCTAGCTCCAGAGATCCATTAGTAAGTGGAATACAGAAGAGAAATAAACTAGACTACATTCATATTAACTAGTTTATGAATAAAATCAATTGGTATGCTCAATTAATAATAGATAATAAAAACAACAGTCCTACAATAGGTGCTGCATTGATAGTTTTCTTGGCAAGAGCACGCGCTGCAAGTGTTGCACAATCACAATTGCATGATTAGATAAAATCTAGTATAAACTTAGGGACAGGAGACTTAATTCTTAAGTAAATAGAACATACCAGCAGCAAATTGAAATTAACAAGGTCTATCATGATAGTAAGGTCTGTGGGTTGCAGCTTACATGCCTTTGGGGAGCCAACTAATTTGTATTCACTGTATTTATTCAGTCTGAACAGTATTTATTGCTGCCTGTCTAGTTTTCCAATTTTAGGAAGGTGCACTTAAGATAATAGAACTGCTCATCATTGCAACTTTTTTTTTTTAGCAAGCTCTTCATCCTTGCTAAAAATCATCCTGATTTTCAGAAGTATGTGGGTAGATGTCCGCTTCTTAGAATTGACATGGTTTTCTAGATTATGACTCAAGGTTCCACCCCCTCCCCCCTTATAATTCTGTAACTGCTTACAAGGATTTTTTTTAGAATATAGGCAATGGCTTCTTTTTTTAAAATGAGGTACATCTTTTGAAAAATAGAGACTAACAGAATGCAATTGCTCATGGTAGTGAGTATGTTATAGTCACGTGTCATGGAGGACAGGTAAGGGTGCCTTAAGTTTTATAAATAATAATATATGTTTGTTTCTGCAAACATATGTAACTGCACATAAGCTTTTGATCAAACGAAAGACAATCTGCATTCTCTCATATTAAGTATATTATAGATGCTGAAGATCTGGAGATGGAAGGGACCACAGTATATCTGCCTGAAATGCTGCATGAAATCATTTTTTTTTCTACAAATGGTAAAACAAATTGAGCATTGAGCTATATCCATGTATTTTTCTTGGCAACAGTACATTATAACAGTGGTCCCCAAACTTTTTGGCACCAGGGACCAGTTTTGTGGAGGAATTTTTTTCCGTGGTCCGGGGGGCTGGATGGTTTGGGAATGATTCAAGTGCATTACATTTATTGTGTGCTTTATTTCAATCTTATTACATTGTAGTATATAATGACATAATTATACAGCTCACCATAATGCAGAATTGGTGGGAGCCCTGAACTTGTTTCCTGCAACTATATGGTCCCATTTGGGGGTGATGGGAGATAGGCAAAGGTAAAGGTTCCCCTCGCACATATATGCTAGTCATTCCTGACTCTAGGGGGCGGTCTGAAGATGTCTCCATGGTCATGTGGCCGGCATGACTAAATGCCAAAGGCGCACGGAACGGCATGACTAAATGGCCGGCATGACTAAATGCCAAAGGCGCACGGAATCTTCCCACCAAAATGGTCCCTATTTTTCTACTTGCATTTTTTACATGCTTTCTAACTGCTAGGTTGGCAGAAACTGGGATAAGTAACGGGAGCTCACCCTGTTACGAAGCACTATGGATTTGAATCACTGAACTGCTGACCTTTCGATTGACAAACTCAGTGTCTTAGCCACTGAGCTACCACATCTCTTGGAGATAGTGACTCCCAAAGTGTGTTGCTTAAATCCAGTCTACTCCATAATCTCGTTTTGGTTGCTGTCACTGCAAAAAGCCTGCTTCACAAAGATAGGATTTTGAAATAGGAGCAGGCTTTTCAATGCTTTTGTAGCAATCTCAGGTTATTCCGCCTTGACTTTAATCCAGAAGTATGGAGATTTGAAGTTGTCAAATCTTTTAAAGTCACTGTCAAGCAGTTGATACTCTTCTTGCACAGAAGCCAATTCGTTTGGCTTATTCACAAATGGGTCCCGGATCCATTCTCTGGCTGTTTGGGGGAAGTCATGCTCAAACTCTTTTGAAGGCTGAAATAAGTGATCATGTATCAGGTGGGAAAAAAGAAGACCCTGGCTCGGTCTCTTTCAAAATCTCTGCTACGTGTCAAAAATCCCAATGTTCATTCGTTGGCCCCATAATTCCAGATTGGCTTTGAATACAGCACTTCATCTGCCTACTCGAACACAGTTGTCATTCTCCCCTGAAGTGACAGATTGAGTTCATTAAGCAAATTGAGTATACCACACAAGTAAGCAAGCTTTGCAACCCATTCTGGGTCACTGGAAGGGGCTGCCAGTGGTGACTTTTTCTAAAAGAAATCTCTGGAGCAGCTCTTGTAACTCAAAACTTTGGCCAATGATCTACCTTTAGAAAGCCATCTCACTTCTGTGTTTAAGAGAAGACGTGTATGCCCTGTGTTCATTTCCTCACAGAGCTGCATGAACAGACTTGAGTTAAGGCATGTATTTTAATGTGGTTGATAATTTTAATCACATCCTAAAAAACGTTGTTAAGGATAGTGACGTTTTTCAGCCAGCCAGCATTTCTCTATGGATGACATTGTGCAAGAGATTCACATTCAGAAGCAACCTCCTTGACCTGAGTAATGAAACCAGAGAGCCGTCCAGTCATGGCAGCTACTGTGTCCATGCATATACCGACACAAAATGACCAATTTAATTTTGCTGATATGTAATCATTCAAAGTCTTGAATAGTTCTGCAGCTGTGGTATTGGTTGGCAACAAAAGTGCACATAACATATCCTCATGCACATCCTCCTGAAAAATGTATCGCACAAAAACAAGCATTATTGCCTTGTTGTCAACATCAGTAGACTCATCAACCTGGATTGTGTACCACAGTGACTCACTAAATCCTCTCTAACATTTGTGCCTCAATATCCTGCAATTTCATCAATTTGTCTAGTTATGGTGTCAGCTGAAAGAGGAACATGGACCACCTTTTGAACTGCAGCCTTCTTAATTAGTTTACTGCCATGTGCTTGAGAAGATGTAGAGTAACTTCAAAGTAATAGATAGAACATTGATTAGAACAATGCCACAGGAATACATCATGTTAGTTTTTTATGATCCTCACTGTTTCCGTTTGTTTTTAGAACCAGTTAAAGATGCTAGTTTAACTTACCAAGCCCCCGCCTCCCAGTTTGGAAGCCCTTCCCAGTTTGGATCACAGTATCTGAAGTAACACTTCTTTCCATATGCACCTATCCATACCTCCTATCCATACCTTCAGATCACAGTATCTGAAGTAACACTTCTTTCCATATGCTCCTATCCATACCCATACCCAGGTGGGCTCCTGGGGGTTCGATATGGTTCGGGCGATCCTCTAGCCAAGGATCGCCAGGATTCCGCAAACCCCCAAATGCCACCCCTGGCTGGCCACACCCACCCCTCCCCTCCCCTCCCCAGAGTCACCACGCAGTCCGTTCATCATTCCAGGTAACTGCAGAGGCCGCATGGAGGGTCTGTGAGGGGAAAAATGGGCCTCCTGGAAGTTCTGGAAGTCCGGAAACGGGCCTGTTTCCGACCTGTGGAGGGCCCTGGGGGAAGCAGTTTTCTCTCTTCCGGAGGCTTGAGGAAAGTCTCTGGAGCCTGGGGAGGGTGAAAAATGCCCCCCCCCCATGGTGCAGGCTGGCACTAGGCCACGTTCATCCAGCAATGGGGCAGCGAACCCCATTGCTAAAGGATCTGAAGCCCACCCCTGCCTTAAGATCATTTTCAGTGGACCTGTATCTGCTAAGGCATGCAGGTGGCTTTCAAAGCAGCCTTTTTAGTATCTACCCCCCAATGTTGATAGGTCCTCCCAAGGATGTATGCTTAGTGCCATCTTTATTATCATTTAAAAGCATTCTTATTTTCCCAGGGTTTTTAATAAAAATACTGGTGTAATTTTTAAATTTCTACCTTTTCTTAGTTGTTGATTTGTATTTGTGTTTGTACATGTTTTACCATTTTCTTTTTAAAGGATACATTATCATTGATTTCATGGTTTTTATATAGGAAGGGGTATATATATGCAATGTACTTTAAAGACAATACTTAATTAGAAATGTCAGGTGATTGAGCCATCACTTTTCAGTCTCCTAAAAAAAAAAGGACATTTTGTTTTAGGAGACTGAAAATGGTCCAGATATTATTATTTAGTGCATTGATAATCTTGGGAACCTAATAGTTGATTTTGTTGCTACTTCCTGCTTGTTGTGACTAACCAAGCTAATAAGAACATTTGCTCAACAGGAGCAACCTATTGTTGGTCTGTGTTCTAGGAGGAAATAGTATGTACTAGAGAAACAGGATTTCATAACTAAAATATACAATGGCCAGAGGCAGATCGGTCTCCCTCTCAGTCAGTGTTTGCCTGGTTGTTTAGCAAGTAGAGATGGAGTGATATCATTGACGATGAGCTTTGTGAACTGTGCTTCGCAGGCGTTCTGCCTGCCTCAGAGAATGGACATTTGCAGTCCAGCAATCATCGTCATCAGCCAAGATCAAGGGAAGGAAGGCAGCTCTTTAGAACCAACACCCTTTAAATAATGCATGATTATGATTCACCCCATCCTTCCTTTGGAGCGCATTGCACGGACGTGTAACAAATGGGAAAAGATGAAAAGCCAAATAATACCGATGGAAATTGTTTCTCTGAAACAAAAAAGTGATAAGAGCTAAGCAATGGGAGGAATAAGAAAGCGTGTCAGAGACATGAATCACTCAATGTGCCAAGGGCAGCGAGGGAGCCTTGCTGTTCAAGAACAGCCTGGAGAAACAGCACGAAATGTCAGAGGCAGCCACGGACTTAAAAGTGCAGTTAATCAAATAGGAAGCTGAGGTTTTAGATATGAAAGCTTTTCATTTGTCAACATTTTTAATTCAGTTAAATGATGTGTTTCTTTAAGCACCTGCCTATAGTTGTGTTTCCCTCTCTCTCCCTGTGTGTCTTGTTCACAATACAAAACATGATGCCTCAGATTTTGTAAGGTGGGACCTAGAACAGGATTAGAGATAAATACTTCTATCTTTTGAATGATCTGCATCTTTGGTTCAGCCTCCACATGTGGTGCTTTCAATTACATTATATTTTAGGATCTATAATTCTATGTAGTTTTGTTATTTTATTTTATTTTATTATTTTATAAAATAATATAATTATTATTTGGTGGCTGATCCAGATTGGATCCTGAAAATGTATTCTAGGACATATATATTCACCTTCATTTCTGTTTTGTTTTGTTTTCTTATTTTGTCCTGCAGATTGGATCCTGCAACAGTATCCTAGGAGATATATTCATATTTTATTTTATTTTATTTTATTTTATTTTATTTTATTTTATTTTATTTTATTTTATTTTATTTTATTTTATTTTATTTTATTTTATTTTATTTTATTTTATTTTATTTTAAATTTAAATGTGCTACCCATCTCCCCTACAAGATGACTGTGGGCAGTTATGACAATATTAGCTAGTTCTATTCCTGCCTTAGGCATTACAGCCAGCCTAGATGACCTTGGGTTAGTCATCTCTCTCAGCCCATCCCACCTCATAGGTTTTTGTGGGGAAAATAGGTGGAGGAAAGAACATTAGGTATTTTTGCTGCTTTGAGTTGTTTATAAACATAATGAAGGTAGGAAAAAAAAATCTAAGGAATAAAATTGATGAGAATTAAAGTTAACATATCACAATCTGGGGGATGACTCACTGTTGAAAGCTCTCCTGTCTACGGCTTTGTCTTTGAGATGTAAAAATGTAGTGTGTTGTTCAGGTGTGTGTGTGTCTATGTGTGTCTCTATCTCTCTGTATGTACAATTGCACAAGTCCAGCTTGCTTCAATTCAGTTGATTTTTATAAGCCTTTGGCAAGGCTGTCTATTGCTCTTTTTGTTTCTGAATAAGGAATTGCTGTAGCTTAAGACCTTTGCCCCTTTGCAGCTGCTACTAGAAAACTGAGCAGGTTTTGCAGGTGCATTTTGTCAACCTTTGTGGGGGGCGGGAAAATCTCTCTTCTTTGTTCATAATCATCTGAAACTTATCCAGAGACTTATAACCTCATCTCTTAATAATCCTGCACAGTTTATAAACAAGTAAGGCTGATCCCAGGCGATCAGCCTTACTTGTTTATAATTTCCTGGATTGTTCCCTACATCTTTATTAAAGATTTGGGTGAGATATTTGTTTCCCTTTTGTTCCCAGATCACCGTTCCTTCTCTGAAAAGCTTTTGGTAGTCACCTGGTACTAGAATGCATTTTAGGCATAATAACCTGGGCTTCCCTCGGCTGTTTCTCAAAAGTGGCATTTGTCATTGTCAACTGTTAATTAAATTGATGTTATATGGAATTTTGTAGGAATGAATAGAAAGGTGAATACAATTATGTAGGTACAAAGGCTGCATTTAGGCATGGGTAGTAATTTTGTTTTTTATGGGATTAAAGTTAAGAGAAAGTCCAGTATAGATTTTGAAACAAAAGAAAATTTTAATTAGTAGAAGTTATTTGAAAAAAATCATCTCTCTCCTCCTTCCCCTTTTCTAGATTTGCAGTTTCATGTAGTTCAGGATTTCCAATTACATTAGAATTTATGACCGCCGCAAGATTTCCTTTGCCCAGTATTGGAAGGAAAAACAGCTACCTCCAGAAGAACTCGTTATAAAGAAAATATTGGAATGTGCAGAAATGAATAAATTGTCCTTAGAAATTAATGACAGAATGGATTCAGAGTATTATGGGGTGTGGGGTTTGTGGTACGAGTGGTTGGAGAGAAGGAAAAAAACGAGATAATATATATAATTACTGTGTATTATTATGTGTAATAATCATCAAGATAAAATTTAGCACTATTATAGCCATATAGCTACTTATAAGAAGTAATAGTACATTACTTCTATATAAACTTCTATATAAACTACATACTTGTATATGTATGAGAAGATAAAAGTTTATGTATTTATTTATGCACCATGGAACCGAAAATGTTTCTTATTGTATTGTTGATTTGTATAAATAAAAATTAAAAAAAAAAAGGAATTGGAATCCATTACTTTCTGATCTTTGAAAGCTTGAGCTACTTGATCTGAGAACCCAACCTCTTGCAGCTGCAATTTATCTGCTTTTATACTCCCTCTTTTTTCTTATTACATGTCTGTCCTATTACAATCCTCCTCCACATAATTGCAATAAGCCTAGGTTTTTTTAAGCTCATTCCAGACTGAATTTGAGGACACAAATTTAATGATTTGTATCTCATCAAATGTATATTGTTTCTGACCAGAAGTGTTGAATGGAAGCTGTTTTTTTCTACTGATACTCCAAAATGAAATAGTGTATGGACAGACTGAATTAGTATAATGACTGATAACCAGATGTATCAATTATTAACGGCAACAAGTCACTATGCTGAGTTATCACCATCATCTCAGTAAAGTAAGAAAATAAAGTCCAGCATTTTCCTCTTGATTAAAATGTATTAACTGTATTACATAATATTCAGAAGCGGCTAGAGTACACTATCAAATTTTATCAAGACTACATGATTTATCTTACAGTAGTTCCAGAGAAACAGTGATTCGGCCATGATTTATTTTAATATTTCTGTACAATACTATCAGCAACAACAAATCTGTACAATGCTACTACTGAGGTGATACATAGTCATTTTATTAGATTTAAACAAATGAAAGTATAAAACTGGGCTTATTACTTTCATCTACTCACCAAAAGAAAGAAAAAGTTACCTTTAACATTGAAGATGAAGATACCATTAACATTACCATTAACATGACATTTTGATCAATGATTGACTCTTTAATCATATACCATATGCTGTCTCATAAATGTTTGCTGACATATCAGGAAAATGTCAAATTTGTTTGCTTTACAAAAAAATCAACCTGAAAGAATCTGTTTAATCCAGGATTCCAGATCAGAAGCAATCACTGGTTTGAGAGAGTGGAACTTATAGAGCTAGAATTTATATTAATTTAAAATTGAATCCCTTCAATCAACCTATAAATCATAAACAATCAAGGAATTTCATGAGGGAGGAAATTCTGCAGTGATGATTATCTACAAAATTATCTCTATGGTTCTAGTTGTGCAGGTACTCAAGATAAGAAACTTCCTTTTGGATAGCTTTCTAATATTATTCATCAAAAGAATGAAGCAGCGCAAAGCTTTCCTGACCTGCTCCCGAGTTGCCATAGGCAGGGAGATGGGAAATCACATCTCACAGGTGCACTGAAGAATTCTCACCTCAGTCAAAACAAAACAAATCCTAGCCAGCAAATTACCCATTCCGGATGCAGGGAGGCAATGACGAAAAATGACAATACAGGATTCTTTTGAGGCCCTGTGCTTGAATGAGTCCACTTGAAAACATCTTGGATTTAAAACGTCTTGGCTGCATCGGCAGCCTGCTTACCACATCCTTGGATGTGGTAGCCATTTCTCAGGCTCCCTCTCCGGAATTGAACCCTGGTTCCCAGTTACCCATGGTCACCATGGTAGGCGCAGAAAGTACCATTGAAAGTTGATAGGGCAGACGTTCAAATGCGTCACCACCTTGCACAGGGTTGTGTGATTGGCCCGGGGTTATCTAGAGTCACCAAAGCAGCCGCGGCGAGCCTGGGTTGGTTTTAGTCTGATAAATGAATGCATCTCTGGAGATCAGTGCTCATCGGCATGTATTAGCTCTAGAATTATTACAGTTATCTGAGTAACTGTGGGAGCGGCCAAAGGAACCCAAACTGATTTAATGGCGACTTGGGAGCAGGTCAGGAAAGCTTTGTGAGTTGACAAAGGCACTGTGTCACCATTTAGTCTTTAACTATTACTGTGTAGTAAGACAAAGTCAGTAGGAGGTGGTGCAAATATAGATGAAAGACACCCAAAGAAGATGACATCTTTTCTTACAAAATTCCGTATTTGAGCAAGGGTGATTGCACAATTTAAACATATCTGGAAGCACACTTAATGTGAAGAAAACCCATTCTATAAATGGATCTTTCTTCATTTCAAGCCAAAATTCAGTGACCAGAACTGACATCAAATAAAAAATTGATCCAAATATCTGAAAGTTTTTTGGTGCAACCCATACCAAAATGAAATGTTTTAATTCTTTAATTTGTTGAAATTGTATTTTTGTTGAAATAATTACAAGTGAGAAGTGAAACTGATACGATTAAGCAGTTGTTTTCCAGTAGTTTTCACTGTTTCACAGGAGGTCCAAGGTTAATATGATCCATCATCTTTTGGAAAAGTCTAACAATGTGTAATATGGGAGGTACCAAAATCCAGATCAAGTAACTTGAAAACTCCATTATACCTTGGCTGGTTTCTCAGATTAAATGAATTGACTCATTCAGGCCAGTGGGAATATTAACAGGAACTCAGCTTCAGTTAAATGCTTTTTTTTTTCTTCTGGCACACAGAAAACTGACTGTCTCATATTATAAGTATTGTCAGATATTGGTCTGTATGTAATGAAAATACTTTGCAGATGGATGAATAATAGAAAAAAAATACAAAGCAAAAACAAAGCACAGAATGATGGTAACATTACATCAGTTTTGTAGTAACTAAACTGAACATGTAGTGGTGATTCTGGCACGTTAAAAAAAGTAAAGACAATAACCCACTTTGTATTTAAAAATAATAAAATAGGTAATTTTTAAAAAGCGGATGATAAAAATTTAAGAGGAACAAAATATCCCAAAGGTGCTTTTTTTCCAAGAGGCACCTGAACTTTCTGGTTTTTCTTGGACAACTTTAATCTTCTCATCTAAGAAGTTTCTTCAGCAATGCAGTGAGAGCTGAAAAAATTTCATAGATGAAAAGCGAAACGTCTTCAAAGAAAAGACGGGACAGCCATGACCTGGGTGACAGAGAATCTCCATAGAGCATGGGTGTCAAACTCAATCACGTCACGTGACATATCATGATGTTTTTTGCCTCTCTAGGTGCCAGGGTAGGTGTGGCCTGTGCGTGACGCATCAAGCCTGCGGGCTGCCAGTTTGACAGGCCTGCCATAGAGGAACAAAATGGCATCCTCTTGGGCTAACATTAGCATATGTGACATATTAATGTAAAGATCATCCATTGCATAGCTTTTCTAGACTTTCATTCCAATATCAGACATGAACAACCAGAATTTCAGTCTGAATTGGACTGAATTGGAGATTCTCCAGCCTCCATTAAACTAGATGGGTTAGGAAAGTGATTCAGGTGACTTTATAAACCTTTGTTGTTGATATCAGGCTCTCTGGTAGCTAACTGCCTAAAACCAAAAGAATTTTTTTCTAAACACGATACTCAGAGGAATTTTCTTCAGCATGATCTATTTCAATGAAAGAGATGGAGTTACAAGCATTTCACCAATGGAATTATTTCCCATTTAGAACCCATTTATTCCCTAGCACAATGAGGTAGAGACCTTAGTTTTCTTTCTAATCAGATTTCTATAACCCAGCAAGGAGGAATGTATTTTCAGTGGTGATGCAAAAACTTTCAGTTGGATCTTTACATAGATCTTTACAAGTCTCCTAAATGTTTATCATTCTGGGATTCAACCATTACAGCTGACTTGAATAGCGTAGAAACAGAGCAAAAACTTGCAAAAACACAAAGTGTTGTCACATTCCAGCATTAGTGAAATTCCATTCACAGAAACTATTACAACAGCTTTTAAGCTTCATTGATGACTCTGACAGTGCAATCCCATGCGTGCTTATTCTGAAAATATTGTCATTGTTTTTTATTTCTCAGAAATAATGTTTATAATTAGGTTGAATATTAGTATAAATTATATCTTTATCCAGTTCTATGTTCCGTTAGTCTGATGGGTAGACAAGCCACAACTAATTATTGCCTTTTCTGTAGTCAGATAATAACTCTATTATCCAGTTTTCAGCTTATTGTCACAACTACCACTTTGGGATTCTGAGAAGCAGTGAAGAATAACATAATGCATACTATATGCATATCCATGTCTATTAAATCTAAGACTTGGGTTCTTTGTTGAGCTGATTGTTGTTTTGTCAATATTTTTAATGGAATATGTAGATTTTAATCCAGGAACGGAGTGCAAATAGTGCATGCTCTTCAATTTTCCTGCTAATGAGAGAGAGATGTATAATAGCAATAGCACTTAGACTTATATACCACTTCATTGTGCTTTTACAACCCTCTCTAAGCAGTTTACAGAGTCAGCATATTTTCCTCAACAATCTGAGTCCTCATTTTATCTACCTCGGAAGGATGGAAGGCTGAGTCAATCTTGAACCGGTGAGATTTGAACTGTTGAACTGCAGCTAGCAGTCAGCTGAAGTAGCCTGCAGTACTGCACTCTAACCACTGTGCCACCTCAATTCATAAATGTTTATGTATATATTTATGGTGAAAAATTGGAATGTGATCTGTAATGAATGTGGACTGGAATTACCCAGACCTTACAGATTTAACCCAGTGTCTTCCAATTCCACTAAAACAAACATTCTTTAGATTTTATGTGGGCCATGACAACTAAGCTTTCTGTAGGTGGTTTTGAAGGAAGAGATAGTAGCATTTCAGGAAGACCATTTTCCATGCATAAAGCTCAGCAAAGGTGGATGACTAGAAAAATAAACTTTTGGATAGGCAGAGTTAGAGAAGCAAAAGTGTTAGTCACTCAGCACCTTCTCATACTTATATAAAGCCCTATATCTTGGCATCAAAACTAAGAAGTGAGGTGTAATTATCAACCATTCCAAGATAGGAGCAACCTGATATGTTATATCCGGTGTGCTGCAGTAATCCAATGATTAACTAGTACAGTAAAAACCTAGATTTGATTTTGGACTAGAGAGTGTAATTCAGAGGCCAAATGATTTAATAAAATTGGAAAAATACAACTTGATCCATGTTGGGGAAAAAAAATAAACCTTGTATCACAAGGTTCTCATTAGTCAAGTAAGTGACAAAAAAATGACAGCCGATTTGATCTAGTGGTTAATCCATCAGGCTAGAAACCAGGAGACTATGAAGTCTAACCCCATTTAGATAAGAAGCCAGCTAGGTGACCTTGGGCCAGTAACTCACTCTCAGCCCTAGGAAGGAGGCAATGGCAAGTCACTTCAGAAAAAATGTTGGCAAGAAAATTTAAGGGATTAATCCAAGCAGTCAGCTGGAGTCAAAAACTGATTTGAAGGTGCATACAAACAGACATGTACAAGTAACAGATCAAGTGGGGTGATAAACTGATAAGATTATGTGTCCAGTTGCAATGCAGATCGACTCTCTTCTCAGCAAAGATATATATGAGCTAATATTTGCCAACAAAACACAGTTTTTATTGAAACTACCAAACCTTCTTGTTTCTTCTGATATGGCAGAAGCCAAATTAAAATGAGTTAATTAGCCAGGTTGATTCAACTTCTATTCGAAAATAATAGTGTTGATTTGTTACCTATTGAAGGGAACAATACATGTGCAAATATTTGCATCATTTAATTGCCTGTAGGACAGGCCTGAATTTTAATAGGGCCCTTTCCCTGCCTTGTCTCTAAGGAATAAGCTAGCTGCTTGCTTAACCACTTTTATTTCTATTGCACAGTATATAATATCTGATCTATTAATCTGAGCACACTACTTCAACTTTGCAGGGGAGCGTCTTTAATTGGCCCCCTTTTCTCTTTTCTTTGTTTCCTTTTGCCATCTCATGTTGCAAAAATCTCTGGAGAAGAAGATTGTGGAATTCACCATGAGCTTAACTTTGCATGAGGTTTAAAAGCATGGATATCTTATGGATTATAACTATAAAGACACCAAGGGATGTAAATTTAAAAGCAGTGCAAAACCACAATTTTTAAATTTAAAAAAATGCTTTAGTATACAGAAAAATCACAAAAAAGAATAAAGAGAAAAAACCCAAAAATATATTATAATAAGTTTTAGTTTTTAATTAAACCTTATTTTCATCTATTACAAATCAGTTCATAATTAGGTAGAAAACACATGTCACCAATTCAAGTTTGTAAATAATTGATACCACTATTTTTCCACTAATTATTCCAGAAGAATAATTCTTTTTATCATGTTCTATAATTCTTCACACAAAGACAAACTCTAAATTTTTGGTAAAATGTTCAAAATCACATGTTCACAATACTGATGACTTAATTAACCTACTTTCTTAGTTCAGATCGTGCATTGAATATAAATGGGATGGGTTTGTACAACACGATATGCCTAATAGAGAGTATTCAACATATTAGGAAATAGAATCACCATAGAATCACAAAAGAGTAAAGGACTTTAAAGGTTTTCTGGAACAATTCCCTGTCCAGGGCAAGAATGCTCAGACATCCTAAACAAATGGCCATCTAACCTTTATTTGAAAGCCATCAATGATGGAGTAGCCATCACTCTAAGGGGCAGGTTTTGTCATCGCTTAATAGCTCTCACAGTCAAGAATTTCCACCTTATTTCAAATTTGGTTCTTTGTGAATTAAGCTTCCTAATTATGGTTCTTAGCCTGCTGTCAGACACTGAGAGATGAATAGATCTACAGGTTTTTTTGTTCCTGTGATAGCTACCCAAGTATTGGAAGATTGCTATTATGTCTTCTCTTTGCCTTTTCTTTAGGCTAAACAGACACAGTTCTTTTAACCATTCATAAGATTTAAGCCTCACACAGTTTTTGTTTTTCTTCTCTGCATTCTTTCTAAGAGTCTACTTGAATTGTCTAATATATATCAGGATCCTACAAACATACTCATGTCCGACATGTGTTTGTATCTGAACAACATCTGCAGTGGGACCAAAATTGACATGTTGGGACAGAGTGGAGAGGGTGGTGCTCATAAGTCTAAAACAGAAAAATGTAGACTAACTATTATTTAAAGTTTTGTCACATAACCGTTTCCCGCATTGATGAATTATTTGTAGGAAAATTACATGAACTAGGGAAGCAGAATAAATAAGAACAATTACAGTTGGCTTATTGTTCTTAAAAATGGAATGCATTAGGTGCATATTGTGACAGAAAAGGAGGAAGGAAAGTAATTGAGGATATACCAAGCAAGAATGAGAATGGATTGAAAAACCATCATACATATAGCTACCCAGAAATCTCTCTCTCTTTTTCTCTTGCCAATTAAAAAGGGGGCTCATATGGATTCCTAGGATTTAAGGATAGAAGATAAATTGAACTATGACCAAATACTCACTATCTCCCTTTTGTGTGTGTGTGTGTGTGTGTGTGCAATAATATTTGACACATTGTACTCTTCAATTACAATATGTTGAAGGTGGAGTTGGATAGATGAATTTGAATATGTGATTGGCACTGTACACTTATACATTCTATTCAACCCCAAAATCACCATAAACCTACCCTTTTTGTGCCTGATTGAGACTCTGTGGTGCTGGAGCCTAATGATTTGATAACTACAGTGCCAAGCGCATATAAAACCAAGGAAGGTAGCCATTAGCAGTTTTTTTCCCTACCTTTCAAGCATGGGAGAAAGAAAATGGGTTATCAAGTGTCAAATCTTCTTTCAATCTTCCAGCAGCAACACATATCTTAAAAAGAAATAGTCAGAAACAAATGCATATGCTACACATTTTAGATGTTATGCTTGGGATAAACTAAAATACTTTGTTTTTTAACTTTCTATCGTTAAGTGGTGCTGATTTTTATCTGTGAAAGGAACAGTTTTCTCTCTTGCTATATATGTAGACCAGGATAGAAACACCTGGTCATTATTTTGAATTGTGTATGTATGTCTTTTAAAAACTACTAGGTAAAAGTTCAAAAAGTTTAGGGGGGGTGATGATAATGATAAAATTGTATTATAAGAAAAGTAGGTAATAGACAATTGAGTTGAACCTTTGATATCAGAACTTTTATGTACAGTACTATATATTCAAATTTCAGCCCAATTTGTACTTATTTTAAGTTCGGAAAGATACTTTTCTTGATTGAGATAGCAAAATGAAAATTGCTGAGTCTCTTACAGATGTTTTTAGTTGCAAGTTCAACTATCATCCTGACTTCACAGCACATTGAATAGGCTAAGAAAAAGTACAGGGGAATATGTATAATGAAGATTAAGAAGAAACATAAATATTCTTGTGACCATTCATATGGCTTTGTCAGAGTATGAATATTCATGGACTGGAATAGATCAGCCAATGGGGACTGAATGGAGACATGGTAACAAGGCCAGCCAATGAATGGGCATGGTAACAGGCTGTTTAGAAACAGATACTTAAGCTAGAAGTCTGGGCATGGCTTAGGCAACTGAGTCTGTGCAGAAGCTTAACTGCCCTATAGAGAAGAGGCTCTTTTTGTATTAAGCTCTGTGCTCGCTCTGAAACGAAACAAGCCTGGGCTTGTCTGCTCTGCTGAAATGAAACTAACTATTCTCTCCTTCCTTGTGTTTTGCTTGTAACTGCTATGTTGGAAGAAATCTGCTGTTGGTATTGTAAATTTACTTCATGTATTATTATGTATATAAAGAAGTTAATGAATCCTGCTGCATCAGTCTGCCTGTGTGCACTTTCTGGATTTAATTTCTGCAACAAACTCTGACAGACTTCATCTCCAACATTCAACTCCAAGCTTGACTCCAGCAACTGTTGTCAAATAGCCTTGCAAATTTTAGAAAAAAAAATCATGTTAGATCTGAGTTGGAAATTAAAACAGAGGGCTAAAATTGACTGAGATAACCTGTACCCATTCACTATAGCAGCTGCAGGTTCCTGTTTGAACAGATATGGATAAACACTTATTAATCTGTATGGATAGTCCTCAACTTAGTTCAAAGTTATAACTGCCTGGGAAAAAGTGACTTATAACCTGCCCTTGAAATTATGAGCATAGCACTACCCATGTGGTCTCATGATCGCAATTCAGGCACTTAAATAGATGACATACCGTATAATATAGTCAGTGGTAAAAAGAATAGATTCAATTATCTTGCATTGTGCTGTTTCAGATGAATAAGTCACTTCTTGTCCTGTTGACATCCCTATGACAAGGACAAGATGTTAGCTTGCTAGAAGACTATTACTTTATTTAACATCATATGAGTGTGGGTCTACACAGTGACATAAATTATTACCAGAATAGTAACATAAGGTTCTTTGTTTACAAAAGACCACTTTCTTGATAGAAAACACATAGAAAAGGTCATTCTTGCTAAAAGAAGAGTGGCAAGGTGAAATTGAAAAAGAATTAGATTAACTGAGATGACACTTCAGATGAAAAAGTAGACAGACATCATTACTAGGGATCAAACTGCAGAATGTCCTGTTGCAGAAGGTGGATGGAAAACAAGCACGAAAGCATATAACGATTAAAAGAAGTGAAATCAGAAATGTGTAAGAGACTCTTAATTTATTGTGACAATCCAATCACTGGGCTGAGTCCAAAAGCATTAGGAGTATTGTTGCTGAGTCTGTTCTAAATGGAGCTGAATCCCGTTGAAATACAATGGAGAGATGGCTATGACAAGGGCTTCTTTTTATTAGCTTTGACTGATCCTCCACTATTATAATTTTCTTTTATTGAAGAGAGTTTAACTTTGAAGCCAACCTTTATTTGCCTTTAAAGACAGTTCCTTTTAAAAAAATATGGATAAATATAATAAGAGGGAAATATAGTAAAAACAAAATTATAGCAGCATTAATAAAAATGGAAGAGAATATACAGAATAATGATTAAATGGGTGATATTTGTAGAAAGTAAAAATATATCCATAAAGTGTTAATATAGAACTAGCTCAGCCCTTTAAGGTACTAATCCTAGCCATATAGAGTGTCTATTGCCCCATCTTTTCCATTTTGGTACAATGTGCTATTTCAGTAGTATTATATTTATATAATATACTTAGATTCATAATAATCTATTATGTAGATACCTTGGAGTGTTGAATATACTGTAATTAATAGAGGAGAAAAGTTGATACTTTATCAATATTAATTAAGTTTTAGATATTAATGTTACAAATATAATTATTTGACTTTTCTTCAAAATTAAATATAATATTGGAAAGGAAATAAAAGAATAATCAAGGTATTTGTTTTATAGTAAAAGTTTCAATCATAAGCTAAATTACTTGATATTAAAATATATATAGTACATAATATCTATCTATCTATCTATCTATCTATCTATCTATCTATCTATCTATCTATCTATCATCTATCCATCCATCCATCCATCCATCCAGAGGTGGGTTTCAGCAGGTTCTGACCAGTTCTGGAGAACCAGTAGCAGAAATTTTGAGTAGTTCGGAGAACTGGTAGTAAAAACCAGTAGTAAAAAAAAAGTCCCAGCTGATTGGGAGGAAATGGGGATTTTGCAGTAACCTTCCCCTGGAGTGGGGTTGTTGTGACCCCGACTCTCAAGCCTGTCCTAATAGAGGAAGAAGACTCAGAAGGTGATAGGGAGGAACTGATAAGGCCTTCCTTTCCAGGACCCTCCTCTCTGGCAATGCTTCAGGTTCCATCTGAAGGCCAAGAGGAACAGCCTGGGATATGCCAGGAGGAAAGCATATTGGAACAACAACAGATAGGGAGCAAAGATAATGAATCCTGGCTTGATCCCAGGCAGCGTTGGAGGAAGAAGCGTGCACAGTAACGAAAGAGGCATGGGAAGGCCAGAGATTGAGCTGAGTCACTGAGCCACACCCCACAAGGAATAAAAGTGGGTGTGATTGCTCTTTAGGCTTTGTGATGGTCAAAGTTGAAAACCTGAGAGTCATGTCGCGTCGCCTGAAATCTGGATTGGACCCTGGCCAATTCTTGCTTAGAGAATTTGCTGTTGAACTGGACTGAGGGGAAACTGTCTCGCTGCCTCTGGGTGAGAGCTGACTTGGCAGGCATTTCGCAGTTTACTGCCAAGACTCTAATCTGCAAGGGTTTCTAGTCTGATTGCTTAATCAGACGTGATTAATCAGGCGTGCCTGGTTGTGTGTTTGTCTGTGTGGGGAAGGGGGACAGAATAGGGATGGGAATGGAAATTTTACAGTATCCTTCCCCTGCCACGCCCACCAAGCCACACCTACAGAACCGGTAGTAAAAAAAATTGAAACCCACCACTGTATCTATCTATAGCGTAAGTAGTGATTAAAAGTGCAGGAGACAGGAGTTCAAATCCCGAGATTAAGGAAGATACATACCACCCATAGGGATGAGAATAATATATATATTTTAAAATGGGTGTGTTTTTTCATATATATTAATAAAAGAAAATAAATGAACCAAACAAGGTTAGTAAATTTGAAATACTAAACAAATTAAAAAGGCAAAAAAGAAAAAGAAAAGAAAAGAAAAAGGAAAAGGAAAAAAATATCAGGTTTCTGACTTCTGCCTTTTATACATCTGTTAATTTGTAATATTTATGGCCTATTAAAAACCAATCTGTATATGATTATATTTGCTGTTAAGACAGTTCTAAAGACCACAAATGCCATCTGGTTCCAAAGATATTATCCAGAATCTTTTGTCTCTAAAACTTGTATAAGCTACAGAGGCCTGGTTAGCACAGAACCCACTTATATGGAAAACCAGTTTCTCAATATGGGCCTGGCTGAGATTAATATGACATAAGAGTTCCTTGCTGCTCTCCTTTGGTGTTCTTCTTCATTGATAATACGACATGTTTTGTTTTTTATGCCATTTCAGAAGATCCCGTGATCTTCCATCACTCTGCGGGAATCCTTTTTGAGTTAAAATTCTTTAGCGTCCTTTTCTTTCTGTAGAAACTGAAGAAGTTTTTATTGCTATTTATATTTTAAATTCTCTGTTATTATTATTAGCAAATGTGGTTATTTGTTCTTTTTTTTCTCATGGATGATATTATATAGTTTATATCCAGGCTGCAGATACTTTTAATAGAAAAATGCTATAGAAATTATTAATTATTAACTAATTATTATTACTAGTAGTAGTACTCAAGAATGACAGCAAACATGGCTCCCAAACGATATTGCCATTGGAAGTTAATGGAAGAAAAGTTATATATGGAATCAGTGAATTTCCAACCTGGTGCCTTAACAACTACACCAAACTATCTCTCATATATGATTCATAAGCCGAGGTGAACTGCTGCCGGTTCAGATCGGTTTGGGTGAACCAGTTGTTCCGACCAGCGGCTGGGCCTGCCCACTCGCCCTGGTGCTATCCTGTCCTATATAATCACCATTTTTTTGATGTTGCTCGCCTGTGCGGAAGGCGCGCGCACAAGCAAAGTGAGCTCACATTTTCGGTTCTGGGCGAAATGGCTGTTACAGTATTTGAAGCCCACCTCTCTTCCTAAGTATGTTTATTCGTTAAACTATGTTGATCTTTGCATCATATTAGCATATTATACTGATATTAAACCAAAACGTGACTTACCAGATAATCAAGTAACCTGATAAGTTATCAAACTATTGTAAAATAGCACTACATTTTGGTATAGAAAATTCATAATTATAAATCAGTAATAATACAAGAATGCATATAAATAATGGTTTTTGTTTCATAAGGTAGGTCAATAATTCCAATATCAAATTAAAAATAAAAGGACATAAAAAATCCTTGACAAATTTCACACCCTACACTGATAGATGAAGACATATTTTAATTTGCAGTATCCCTAGCAAAGGGAATAGATTATCAAACATTGATCCAATAAATGAAAAAAGGGAGGAAACTCAAATTTATGTCTATTAAAAACATCTATTGCACTATATTCAACACAGCTACCATCACCTACACCAAAATTTCCATTTTTCTGGCTATACATCCAGAATGCTAGTAGTCTAGTATTTTCAGATACCTTGCAATCTTTTATGAAACCAAATTCTGCATGCTAGATGATCAAAATTAATATTGTCTGTAATCTGTGTGCAAGAGTCAATATTTTTGCATTGGTACTGAAACAAAGAAGTCAGATGATTATTTTCAGTTTTCATAATTGTTAGTTTTCAAAACCACAACTACACAGAAGCCTCTCTGATGGAAGTTGTAAAGCTTTATATAAAAAGGCATCATGATGGATTCTAAAAATATTGGAGCAAAGAATTTAATATTCTATCATATAATACTCAGTAGGAGACCATCTGGATTGGAAGTTCTTCCCTTTTTCATAGTTAATGGTATTTTCTATGTTTTTTGAGAACTAAAGATATAGCCAGATAGGTTTTGTATGATCATATGTAATCATAGAAAAAATCATGTAAAAATTCATGTCTTGCTCAGCTACACTGGTTTCAGTATTATAAAATCAAAAATGAATAAAATTTAAAGAATAATTAAATAAAGAGAATAAAATTTAAAAAATGGCTGATTTATTGAGTTAGAATCATTACACATTTTAACCTGCGAATCCTTAATAGTACAATTACATTTTTGCAATTGGAGCTTGTCCAAAACAGTTCGCCTTATATTCCATATCTTTGCTTTATTCAATTCACCAGCTATTGTGTTTGAAGTCCATAAAAAGTTTGGGGAACAAACAGGGTGAACTTAAAGTATTAGTACATGTAGAAAGATACGATATAGTTGCCATTACTGAAACTTGGTGGGTGAAACTCATGACTGGAATGTACTGATGGAAGGTTACAAATTATTGAAAAGAATAGAATACTGCATCCAGTTTTAGTCACCCCATTATAAAAGAGATGATGAGATTTAGGAAAAAGTGCAAAGAAGAGCAACTATGATGATTAAGGGCCTGGAGACAAAAACATATGAAGAATGGTTGCAGAATTTTGGGTTGGCCAATCTAGAGAAAAGAAGGACTAGGGGTGACATGATAGCCATATTCCAATACGTGAGGGGCTGCCACAAAGAAGAGAGGGTCAACTTATTTTCCAAAGCAACAGACAAGACAAGACAAGAAACAATGGATGGAAACTAATCAAGGAGATTAATCAAGCAACTGTAATTAAGGAGAAACTTCCTAACAGTGGAACAGCTTGCCTTCAAAAGTTGAAGGTACTTCATCATTGGAGGTTTTTAAGAAAAGACTGGACTGCTACCTATCTGAAATGGTATAAGGTCTCCTGCTTGAGCAGGGAGTTTGACTAAAAGACTTCCAAGGTTCCTTCCATCTCTATTCTGATTGACTGAAAGAAATTAAGTTAATATTTACCACTTAAAAACTTTTTTATTATTTTGTTTCATGTGTTCTCAGAAATGTCTTAATTTTTTCCTACTTTCATGAAATATAAGCAATAAGACTATTTTTTGCCTGCCTTACATTCTCCTTAAAACAATAAATTAGGAGAAGAAGAATATATCAGGACAAAATCAATACAGAAACAATAGTGCATCTTCTAATTTTTTCTAGTTTTTTTTTCTTTGTAGCAATAGATAAATTCCTGGAACCTAATCAAATATTGTAATAGTGTCTGTATTATCCATTAAGCTATGAAGAAAGATACCAAAAAATAATTCAGTTGAAAACAATTCTAATATGGAACTAAATCTGTCTCCTCCCCCCCAATTCTTGTTACAAAGGACTTAAAAATTAGCATATATCTATCAGCTTGCTTACATAAATAAAAGAAAAAAGATACATAAAACCAGAGGGGGAAACAGCTTAATACATCAAAAGACCACTAACAAAGCTCAAGAGCCCCAGCTTTGGGAACAGAGTCATGTTTTCAAAGACTTGAAGGTCAGCTGTGAGATGGGACCTCTTCATGACAAAGACCTACTCCAAATCCAATCCACTGAGTTTAAATATTGCCCTTAAGAAGGGTTCATTTTTTTATGATGTTTTTTTCCATCCATACTCAAGAACAAAATCTACAATAAAAGAAGCCAAACATTTACATACAAAATACATAAAAGGAAGTAATATCTTCTGGTATGTAGTTGGGAATTGTTTAATTTAAAAAATCCACATTTTTTGCACCTGCTTCTTTTCCAGATTGAATGATGGATTGTCAATATGAGGGATGTCAAATTTAAGGCCCAGGGGCCAGATTCAGCCCACAGGGTACTTAGATCTGGGCCACGGGGCTGCCCTGGAAACAGCAAAGGACCGGCTTGCGGTGCTTCTGCCAGCAAAAACGCAGCTCGGGAGCCCGTTTTCGCTGGCAGAGCATTCGGGCCACCACAGATTCCCCCGACATGAGTAATGTTGAGCTGGCCATGCTCCCCCAGCCCCCGAGTTCAAACACAACCCTGATGCGGGCCTCAATGAAATCGAGTTTGACACCCCTGGTTTATATGGTACAGTTGTGTTATCAGAATCTTAAAAGAACATGGAATGTCATTGGCAATTAACAGTTAAGAATGGAATCCACTACCACATAAATTGAAGTTCACTCTTGCAGTACATCTTTTCTCCTTCTTCCCATGGAATCACTAGGTCTACTTATCTGCTCTGAAGGAACCTTAAATTTAGAGTAGATCACAGGTTGTAGAATAGGGGAGTGTGCAATTGACAATGTGGAAGTAGGTTGGCACTCCTTTCTTCTGAAATTTCTTGATGATCTTGTAATGAATCAATAAATTCTGTTATTAAACATGTGTCTAACTTTCCTCTGTCCCAAAGGATTCTGGTCAGTTTACAGCAAAACCAATTTATTAAAAATAAAGTTAAATACAAAAATTAAATAACATCCAGCCAATACAACAATTGCAAATTACATTGACTAGCTTCAAATCTGCTTAGATTTTTTAAAAAAATAAACAGCCAAGGTTGGCTAAATGCTGCTTTTTTCCTTCTCACAACTGGAAAAAAAAACCAAAACTAAATCAACAAATTTCATTCATTCTAACTAGGTAAATTCTCCACCTAGTATACTGTATTTTGTGTAAGCATGATTAAGTCTGGATTCAGTCCATTAATACATTCCAGAAATCCTACTAAAAGTAAAAATAAGGAATTTAGCAGCAACATTTTGTGGAAACAGAATGAATTAGTTGATCATTCACTTTTTATTTCAACAAATACATGTCATCCAAAAATAGCAATGCATGTAAATTACCCAGGAAAATGAAGTCATCTTTCAGATGAGAACATGTTGGCTAGGCATGTGTTTGACAGTGCCAAGGCAGTGAAATAAACGAAACAGTATCATTCTTTTTCTGTTGAGAAACAAAATTAATGCCAAGAGAAATACTGTAGTTTCCCTCCTAATTATAAATTATATTTTAAAAATAGGTTACTTTAATTCACGTAGCAGTATTTGAGAGCTTCAGTCATTTTCATGTTATTTGTACGGATGTATTCTGAGCTGTAATCCCTTCCTTCCTCCCTCCCTCCCTCCCTCCCTCCCTCACTCCCAGCAAATATCTCTGTAATCTAAGACCTACATCTAACTTTTACTCACCAAAAGTTTTTATTTGTGCTCTCCTGTTCAGTTCCATTTAGGTATCCCATGAATTCCCCACAAGAATTTCAGAAGTCCCCAACCTTCCAGATTAGATTTGGAGGACATAAGAAAATGAAAATTTGATTTGCCAATATTATGTGTTCTGCTGGCAGATGAAGACAGCAAGGCTACAGCTTATTTATTGGATTCATATATAGCATCTCGTACTACTAGATTTACAGTCTGAATTGGTTGAACTTGTTACAATATATGGTATCAAATCCAGAAGGGTAATGAGAAATAAAGTATAAATGCAATAGAAAAGTATGACAAATTTAGCTTCTTCTCTCTTCCTCTCTTCAAGCCAATAAAGAACATGTCAAAGTACAGACAGATAAGATGGACGCAAATACAGATCCAAGTCTAATTTTTAAAATCTGCCATGTAAGAATTTCTTTTCATGCACCAGAGTCATATTCAAAGTGCTTTTTCATACTTGTTTAAATGTATTTTTGGAGGTACTGGTAGAGTACAGAGATTCTGGAAATACTGTGGCTGCTGTATTTCCTTTTATTTAACTGCAACTATCTGGCCCTGCTTCCCATTCTGAAAAATGGGAAAAAATGGAAATGGAAAAAAATTGCCACAGAAAACCTTTTCATGAATAGAAGTATGACAAGCCAAAGAGGATCCAGACTGATGTATGTCTAATGTTTATACAAGACAGGATTGTCTGTCTGTCTGTCTTCCCCCCTCCTCCCATCTCTCTTCCTCCCCTCCCTCTCCCTTTTCTTCTTCCTCTCCCTCTGTGGTGCAAGATTGGAACATGTGGAGAGACTTAGCTCATAGAATCACCAAGAGTCGGACACATCTGAATGAATATCATCATCATCATCATCATCATCATCATCATCATCATCATCATCTTTAAGATCAGCAGAAACATCCACCCTCCGCTCATGTATACTGAACTGAAATTCTTTTCTCCTTGAAATAAATTCTGTTTTTGTAAGAAATTTTAAAAAGAAATTATTTTTCATCAGAATGAATGATAACTGGTAGAGGAGATTATAAGGGGCTCAGCCTAGTACTATATAGGTACAGAAAGGAGGTCTTTAGATTACTTGCAAAATATCTCTATCTTAGACAGCTTGCTTAGAATAGTTTAGAAGTTGCTCTTGCAGATTACTGAACAAAATGTTGCAAAATTTATTATAAACAAGATTATTACATGTAATGCAGGTACAATTAAGGCTGCAAATTTAGTCTACACCTTTACTATCTTACTAACAATCACCCTGGATAATTTCTGTCCAATCTCCAATCTTCTTTTTATTGGGAAGTGAAAAAGGGGGTAGTTGGATTTCAGCCCCAAAAGACCCTGAAGGTAAAGTTCCATGTGGATTATTTAGACCCATTTCTGTTGGGTTTTAGGCCAAGGGTTCATATGGAGATAGTATTGGTTACACTTGACAATGATCTGTTGTGGAGCTGGGATTGGGTAATGCATCCATGAGGCCTCGTGGTATAGTGATTAGAATGTAGTATTGTAGGCAAACTCACCTGGAGTTTGATCCTGACTGGGCTCAAGATTGACTCAGCCTTCCATCCTTCTGAAGTCAATAAAATGAGGCCCCAGATTGTTACTGGCAATATGCTGATATTGTAAACTACTCAGAGAATGCTGCAAAGCACTATGGAATAGTTTAAGTCTAAGTACTATTGCTATTGCTATCCATCTTGGTTTTCTTTGATCCCTCAGCAATTTTTAGGAACATCAGCCATAGTATTCTTTTGGGCTTTGGAGACTGAGAAGTGGGAGGCACTGGTTTGCAAGGATTCTCCTTCTTTTTCTATGGTCAGTTTCAGTTACTGTTAACAAGGAATGAGAAATTACACCTGCAGTGTCACATGGTACAATTCTCTCTGCCCTTAATATCTACAGAAAACTGCAGGGTGAGATCATACATTGGTTTAGGAATCAGATATCATCAATATGGTGATGATACCCAATTACACATCTTGACCCCCAGGCTGTGAGATTGGAAAATTCTTTTTTTAAAAAAATTAAATAAATTTTTATTTGTTTAAAAGTACAAACAAAACAGAACTAGTGGTAACAAAATATACAGAACAAAACCTGTAAACAAAGATTTCAAATATACATTTTGTCAAATATATATTGTCAAATAAACAACAGTAATTTATGTTCTTATTTGTATTTTGACTCTTTTTTGTTTGATCTTACCCATATATCTATCTTTATGATTCATTGTTAATTTATGTTAGTGATTTATGTTCCTGTTTCTGTAACTCCAATCCAGTACCTGGAGGTTGTGCAGGCTTGATAGGAAAGGGCAGATGAGAAAGGGCTGGGATGGAAAGGGCTGGGCTTCAACAGTTATGCCCTTCCCTGGACCAAAATATTTTTGTGGTGGTAGCAATTCCTGAACACTACCCAGTTATACTACTCTAATGCATTCTATGTCAGATAGTCTTTGATGGATAATTTTTAAGAAAGATGGACAAATTTACCAACAAATTAGGTAAATTTTAGGACTTATAGAGGAGGTCATCATGCAACATCTAAAAGCTATAGCACTTCCACAAATACATCCGAAAACATGTATCAGATATGTATAAGACACCTTCACCATAATAAAAAAGAACCAATTAGAGAATCTCCACGGAACCATTAATAACATTTTTAAAGGAATCCAGTTTACCAGAAATGAAGAAAATAACAACTCGTTACCGTTTCTGCACATCCTGATCAGCAGAGGTCACAATGGCAAATTAGAAATGCAAGTTTACAGAAACACAACATGAACATCAATTAGCAGTCAGAAGACATGATGAAAATTCTTTAATTTCACAAAATATAGACAGATTTAACCATAGTTTCAATTGGGAAAATGTGACCATCCTAGACCAAGCCAAGTCTGAAAATGCCAGGGAATTTCTAGAAGCCTGGTACTCTGAAATCAAGCATCAATAGACACATAGACATTAACAGCATCTATAGACCATGCAAAAGGGAATATCACCCACCCAGGAGTAAAATGCACTTACTTTTGCTACCGGAATGGAAATGTGAGTGCGTGCGCCTCTTCTGCGCATGCGCAGAGGGTAAAAAAGGGATGTGATGATGTCACAGTGGGTGGAGCCTCCTGTTACCGGCCCCACCACCTCGCGCGAGCTGGATAGATCCGGCCGGATTTCACCGCTGCCCTCACCACAAAAAGGAACAAAAAGACCCAAGCACATCTGTACCAGCAATCAGTATCCAGATCAGCCTATTAACTCCAAGGTTAATATCAGACCAACAATCACATAAACAATACCCCAATCAAGACACTGTCAAAGAAGCCAACAGCAAACAGCCCAACGAAAGAATCTCTAAGACCACCTCCACCAACACTGACAGTCAAGCCACTAGAATATAAACTGACAGCAAATAGAAATGTCTGCAAGAAAATAAGCAATCCCAGGGAGCATCAAGGAGCCCTCCATTTTTAAGAGTTTTTAAGATGTTCCTGTTTTGACCAGTCTACGGATTGGGGAGTTGTAGAATAAGTAACAAATCTCAAACTCAGCTCAAAAGAATACGATTCTAAGAATTCAGAATGTATTCCACAGAGTTATCTGTCCTTATTAAAAAAGCCCACAAAGCAGCACAAGGCAAACAATGAAGAGATAACTTTATAGAAATGATAAATGAATAGCTTTTTAGAAGTAATAAATGCAGGGTGTACGTCCTGGAGTAATTTAATTCTGCACTTAAAAAGATAGACAAGCAAAACCCTTGCATTTTCCTTTAATTATGCAACGTGGCATTAAGCCAGTGTTAACAGACAAAAAGGAATGGAAGCAGAAAAGTCACAATTCAATTCTTTTGAAAAGAATGGAACATTGATTTACATTGATCTTAAGTAAGACTAAATTTTCTTAAAACCCTAACTTTCTGACGAAAGATAGAACCCAAATGCCTCGTCCTATTATGGTTAAGTAATTTTCACCAGTCTAAGACAGGATCTGAAAATACCTTGGTTTCTTTAACTTTGCTCTAGGCTCACACTAAGAGGAAAGTATCTACTAGCCACTTCTGACACAGAAGTAGTAAAGTAGTAAAGAAAGTATAATTCCTTATATTTTGGCC
Source organism: Masticophis lateralis (assembly GCA_030761175.1). Lineage (NCBI taxonomy): Eukaryota > Metazoa > Chordata > Lepidosauria > Squamata > Colubridae > Masticophis > Masticophis lateralis. The sequence goes on from JAUDYJ010000002.1 coordinate 93,650,606, forward strand.
AAGATGATATGAAGCATCTGTCATATTTTATTTTTTAAGAAATTGAATATGCAGATAGGGGTGCACATCTGTATATTTCATTGAGAAATGTGACATGATTCCATCAGATCTGAATGGTCGCACAATTATTTCATATGCAAAATCTTATTAATTGAACCCCAGCTTGCACTGCTTGGAGCTAGCTGCCAATATAGCATCCCCTATGATTAAATGTTGCTAGATCTGGCAATATTTGTTGCCATTTTTATTTTTACAGCCACCTTTCTACAAAAGATTAGTAAAGTTAACAGGCTCTCAAGAAGGCTCCTGTCCCAATGCCTTTAAGATACTAACACAAGACAGTTCATTGTTTTCAATATTAAAGGACTACATTGTTCTCTGACACACACATAAAGCATGTAGCAGTGATTGGATCTTGGTTTTGGTTTAATTTTCAATTTAAATGAAAGTTGTAGGAATGCTAGAGATAGGCGTATCTTGAACGATTTTTATTTTAAGATGGCAAGAAAAACAACCTAGGTGTATTACAATTCAAGCTGTGCTATAGCTAGGTACCTGAAATTCAATTCCATTTTGTTCAGCTTCATCATGTCGTTTGCCACAGTGATGAAAAGAAACTGGATGTGATTGATTAGGCTGAGCTAACTGGCTTTAGATGAGATAGAAACACTGGAGCAAACTGAGCCCTCATTGAATACATGATGTCCAAGCCAGGCATAACACTGCTAATGTGGATTTTGTTTTTGTAAATTTGGAGTTGTGTGGAGTCTTAGATGCTTTAATAATTTGATTTAAAAAACCATAACAGAGTAACAGAGTTGGAAGGGACCTTGGAAGTCTTCTAATCCAACCCTCTGCTCGAGCAGGAAACCCTATACTATTTCAGCAAATGGTTGTCCAATATATTTTTAAAGAGTTGTATTATATACAGTATTAGATGCTGTTTAATGCCAAGAATAACCTACACAAAATTGCTTTCCTTTCCTTGGCAGTTCAGTAACGCAATAATGCAGCAAAACAGTCCCCCTCCGATCATCTGTGTATGATATGTGTATATATGTGTATATATGTGTATATATATCATAATCATAAGTTTATTTGTCAAGCATATATAAGATAACAGGTAAAAGTATAAACATAATTTTTTTTTAATTTTAAATTTTTATTAATTTAAGAAACCGCAAAATACATTTATAAATACAAGTAAAACAATATACAACAGGCATCATCTTAATGACATCTACTTATAATATCTGAATTTTTACAATATCTATATCTTATATTCTTCAGTATACATTATTTCTCTCACCTTATATAATGATATTATTTTATTGATATCTGGTGTCTTTTCTTTAAATTTTATTTGATGTAAAATGTATTTTACTCTATTGATATCTTTTCTTTAATTTTTCTTTCTTTCTTCTTCTCTCTCTCTCCCTCTCTCTCTCTCTCTCTCTCTCTTTTTTACTTTCCTCTAACCATTTATACCACTTTTGCCAGACCAGATAATATTCAGATTCTTCCTTTCCTTGGATCTCCTTGGTGAGTCTATCCATCTCCGCGCATTCCATAATTTTGGATATTAATTTTTCTTGAGTTGGTACCTCTTCTTGTTTCCAGTTTTGTGCATATATTATTCTTGCTGCAGTCAAAATGTGTGTTATTAAATATATTATTTCTTTTTCATATTTGTTAATTAAACATAATTTGAATACATGAATACATGAAAAGAGTAAGAGTAAAAAGGAATATTAGGACAGGGACAGTAGGCACGCTGGTGCACACTTATGCACGTCCCTTACAGACCTCTTATGAATGGGTGAGGTCAACAGTAGATAGTATAAGGTTAAAGTTTTGGGGGTTTGGGGAAGAAACTACACAGTCAGGTAGTGCATTCCAGGCATTATTTATTTATTTATTTTATTATTAAGATTTATATGCCGCCCTTCTCCCGTAGGACTCGGGGCAGCTCACACAGTAAAAAACCACAACAATAAAATACTAAAAACCAATCCAAATTTAAAATCCCCAAAGTTAAAAGCCTCATAGTCGGTCAGGGAATTTGCTGAAAAAGCCATGTCTTCAGACCAGCGCGGAAAGTGCGGAGATCGGGAGCTGTCTGGAGCTCGGTGGGTAACCCATTCCAGAGGGTCAGTGCGGCCACAGAGAATGCCCTCATCCTGGGGGTTGCCAGCTGACATTGTTTGGCTGATGGCACCCAGAGGAGGGCAGCTCTATGAGAACGCACTGGGTGGTGGGAGGCCAGTAGGAGGTGGTCCTGCAAGTACCTCGGGCTCATGCCATGAAGGGCTTTATAGGTGAGTACCAGCACCTTAAAGCGGATCCAGAAGGCCACCGGCAGCCAGTGCAGCTCATGCAGGAGAGGTGTTGCACGAGAGTAACAGAAAGCTCCTGTAACAACCCACATGGCTGCATTCTGGACCAGCTGGAGCATTCAGGTGCACCCCCAAGGGCAGCCCCATGTAAAGAGCATTGCAGTAATCCAACCAAGAGATGATGAGAGGTTGAGTGACTGTGCGGAGGGTATCCCAGTCTAGGAAATGCCACAACTGGCGCACTAGGTGCAAAAGCCCCCCTTGTCACGGCCGTTAGATGATCTACCAAGGTCAGCCGTGAATCAAGGAGGATGCCAAGATTGCGAGCCTTTTCAGAGGGAATCAACAACTCCCCTCCCATCATAAGTGATGGGGTACATAGATCAGGAGATGCTGGAATCCACAGCCACTTGGAGGAGTTGAGCCAGAGCCTGTTTCTACCCATCCAGACCCGTACCACCTCCAGGCACTTCCACATCACGGAAAGGACATCCCTGGGCTGATCCGGGGTGGAGATATACAGTTGGGTATCATCAGCATATTGATGATACTTCACCCCAAAACTATGAATTCTCTCACCCAGCGGCTTCATGTAGAAAAGCAGGGGAGATAGAACTGACCCCTGCAGCATCCCACATGTGAGGGGCCTCGGGGAGGATCTCTGACCCCCTGCCCAAAGAAACTGCATGCAGCCCAAGAGGTAGGAGGAGAACCACTGTAAAACAGTGCCCCCCACTCCCAGCCCCTGAAGCCGTCGTAGTAGGATACCATGGTCGATGGTATCAAAAGCCGCTGAGAGGTCAAGTAGGAGGAACAATCCCCATCCTGGCCCCTCTAGAGATCATTCACCTGGGGGACCAATGCTATTTCCATGCTATGGTCGCACCTGAAACCTGATTGGTTCAGGTCTAGGTAATCAGTTTTCTCCAGGAATTATGGAAGTTGGTAGGCCACCACGGCCTCAACAACCTTCGCTATAAAGCAAAGGTTGGAGACGGATGAAAGGAGGCTGGATCTAGCTCTGGCTTCTTGAGGAGGGGAAGCACCACTGCCTCCTTAAGTATGGCGGGAAAGACCCCATCCCTCAAAGAAGCATTAGTAATCACCCAGATCCAGTCTCCAGTCCCCTTTCTGGTTGCCACAACAAGCCAGGAGGGACATGGGTCCAACAGACTTGTGGAGGCTCCCAATCTACCCACAATCCTGTCCACTTCATCTATGGAAACAGGGTCAAACTCAACCCAGATGTCACCTTCAAGACTTGCTCCCATTTCCTCATTGGATTCTGCCCAGTCAGAGTTTAACCCCTCTGGATCTGAGCGACTTTGTCTTGCAGAAATTGAACAAAATCCTCAGCACTACCTTGTAAAGGGTTCTCCCTTACTCCCTGATTGAGAAGAGAGCAGGTCACTTGAAACAAGGCTGCTGGGTGATTTTCTGCAGATGCAATGAGAGCAGTGAAATAATCCCGTTTCGCCGCTTCCATCGCCACAAGGTAAGACCTAATATGGGTTCTTAGCTGTGTTCGATCAGATTCAGAATGGGAAGATCTCCTCTAGGCCTCTCTTCTGATGCTTCATCTCCCGCAGCTTCATGGAAAACCAAGGAGCAAGCTGGATCCCTGTCGGTGGAGAGGCCGCAAAGTGGTGATTCGATCCAGCACCTGGTGGCAGCCCGTTCCCAGGCATCCACCAAGGCATCTGGTGAACTGCGGGAAAGGTCAGTGGGAAATGCCCCAAGCTCCATCAGGAACCTGTCAGAGTCCATCAGGCACCTGGAGCAGAACCAATGAGTCAGTTCTGCCTCCTAGCAGTGTGAGTTGGCAGATGGAAAGTCTAGTTTAAGGAGGGAATGGTCAGTCCATGACAGGGGTTGAGTAGAAAATTCACCCCTACCCTGAGCATTTATCCACTGCCCAGAGATAAAAATCAGGTCAAGTGTGTGTCCACCACTGTGAGTTGGGCCCTGTACAACTTGAGTCAGGTCCATGGCCGTCATGGAGGCCATGAACTCCTGAACCAACTCTGATGTCTCACCGGCTGACGGGAAATTAAAATCTCCCATGATCATCAGGTTGGGGAGCTCAACTGTCAGTTCGGCTATGACTTCGAGCAGTGCGGGTAGGACTGAAGACATGCAGCTGGGAGACAGGTACATAATCAACAGAGCCGACTGCGTTCCAGGATCCCATTTCAGCAGAAGTGATTCACACCTGCCTATCTGAGGGACAGTGACCTCCCTAGGTCTAAGACCTTCCCTAATAATAACCGCCACACCACCATCCCTCCCGTGGAGTCATGGCTGGTGTAGAACACGGAAACCTGGTGGACATAAATCAGTGAGAGGAATCCCTCCCTCTAGACCCAACCAGGTCTCTGTAATACAGTCAGGTCCGCACCCCCCTTGTCTATCAGGTCTCACATGAGGGGAGCCTTATTGACAATGGACCTGGCATTAACATACACCAACTGGAGTCCCGGGTTCTGCACTCCTAAGACCCCAGGGACACAAGCAGAATGTGAGGGCCGGAACGCTGAATCCACTGCAAGCAGTGGGGGTGCATCCCTCTGATGTCCTTCCACCCTCTGTTCACTCCACCAGTATATCTCCCAACCGCCACGGTGATAGGATGACCCTCACCCTCCTGCACCCCATCCGGCCCCCCTTTCCCTGCACATGCTGTCAGACAGGCTAACTCCCTGATCCGAAAGGACCCCCCCAGGTCCACCCAGAAAACAGCCCCCCCCAACCCCTTAAAATTTTCACTAAAAGCTTCCCCCAAAAACCCCTCAACCTCCTCCTTGCGACATGCCACCTCTCAGGGTTCCAAAACCCGTCATCATAGTAGGCCCTCGATAGAGTGGGGGACCAGGCCTGCGAGAGGGGGGAGTCTCACAATGCAAAAAGCTCGGCCATCGAATACATCCAGTAAACAAAGATGGGGATAACATCTGTTACTGACCACTCTGTTACTGGAGTCATATTTTCTGCAATCGAGTTTGGAACTGTTTACCTTGAGTTTGTATCTATTATTTGCTCATGTATTGTTGTGGTTGAAGCTGAAGTAGTCATTGACAGGAAGGACATTGTGACAGATAATTTTATGTACTACGCTTAGGTCAGACTGAAGTCGGCGTAGTTCTAAATTGTCTAAGCCCAAAATTTGGAGTCTGATGGCATAAGGTATTTTATTGCGGTTAGAGGAATGGAGGACTCTTCTCATAAACTATCTCTGGATTCTCTCAATTGTATTTATGTCTGATAAGCAGTGCGGGTTCCAGACAGATGAGCTGTATTCAAGAATTGGTCTAGCAAATGTTTTCTATGCTCTAGTTAGTAGTACAACATTACCAGAGAAGAAGCTATGCAAGATTAGGTTAACAACTCTTAGTGCCTTTTTGGCAATGTTGTTACATATATATATATTTCTGTTTGAGAATGTGTATTTATTTATAGGTGCATGTTTGTGTGTTTATTGCATGCGTACACACACACACACACACACACACAGAAACACACTTACACATAAACAGCCATACATATAATATTGGTTATGAGTAGGTAACATTTGGCCCATGCCAAATGCTTTTAAGTTTGGTGAGGCAATTTTTTCCATTCTGCTTAAGGTCTGTTGTGGTTCTATAGCAAATCAATGATGCTGGTGCCTCAAATGGTCACTGTCTCTATCACAGTAAACTTTTATTAGGGCCAGTTGCGTGGAATATTGGCAACTGTGCCTTCCTCAACTCTGCCCATAATAAAACAGAAGTGGACGACTTGAGGACTTAATGGTAACGTCTGGCTCCAAAGCCTCTTTTTGCAGCCTTCATAAGCCTTTCAACAAAATCAGCATCTGTTTCTTTCTATTTTGAGATGAGGGGCCTACTGTATAGGATTTATAGCACAGGTTTTAAAACAAGTTTTATACAATGTTCCTAAAACAAGAAAAGCTCTTTCTAAAACCACAAGAAAAATCTTAGAAAAAGCTAGCCCCACCCATATCTGAAATTGTTCTGCAGTCCCCAAACTCCCCAAAAATACAGTGTGTGCTCTTGGCATTCAATAAGGTTGCCCACTCAAGCCCAAGTGATGCACATGCCTGCATAATAATAAAGGTGGGGCATTTTTATTTCTTTGTTTTATTTATTTAGTAAATTTCACCATTTACTAAATGACCACCCTTTTAATGCAAAGTGACTCTGGGCATCATACAACCATTAAATAAAATGATAAGGAAATAAGAAATAATTATTAAAAACAATCCTATTAAAAGTGCAATCATCCGATACGGGAATAGAATGCATCTCTTCATTTGTCTACACTCAGGATAAGGATATGTAAAGCTATAACGCTTCTTTCAGAATCATCTCAGAGTTTAGCAGTATTTACCAGTTTAATTATTTGATTCTGATACAATTGGTCATCAGTTTGCAATTTTTAGAATTCAGTGGATTCTCCTGAGGTTATTTCCTAGTATATTTGGAATGAATCCCAAAGGTGCTTTTTCAAGAGGCAAGTGGACTTTCTTATGGAGCCTTGGTGGCGCAACAGACTAAAGTGCTGTTAACTAGCACAAGCTGCCTGCAATTACTGCAAGTTCAAATCTCACTAGGCTCAAGATTGACTCAGCCTTCCATCCTTTTGAGGTAGGTAAAATGAGGACCCAGATTGTCAGGGCAATAAGTTGACTTTGTATAAAAAAGAACACCGCTGGGGGGCGGGGGCAAAAGCCCTACTAAGTAGGTATATACAAAAAGTATGAAAGTTATTGCTTAATGCATTGTAAGCCACCCTGAGTCTACGGAGAAGGGCGGCATATAAATTGAACTAATAAATAAATAAATACATTTGAAGATTTGCTTCTTATCCATGAAGCTTCTTCAGCTCTGAGCTTTTTCAGTTGCCTCTTGAAAAAGCACCTTTGGGACAATTATGACCTGGATGACTGAGAATCTCCATAGACATTTGGAATGATTATAATTTAGATTGAAGAAATAAGGTCAGGCTCTTGAACGGGAATGTTTGATTTTATGTCCCATGAAATGAATAAATAGGTTAAAGTTGGAAGACGGTACCTTTATTTTTAATTTTAACTTACTATGCAGACTAGCAGAACAGTGATGGATTAACTATGAAAAAAAAATCCTTCTGTAAACTGATAGGCATTTTGCTTAATCTTCTAGACAATCGATATGGGATTTCAGTATGAGTTGATAATAAGAACTTGCTGATGAGATGTCACATATAATAAGATGCTACTGCAATATGCTCACATGGATTTGGGAATTATAACCATGACTGAATTCAGTCAAAAAAAAAAAAAAAGAGAGAGATACCTCAAGGACTGATGCAAAATATTGTTTGGTAGTAGGGCCCTGGTTTTGTTCTCCTGCCTACCAAGCAAAAGACATTGAAGGGAAATGCAATTCTCAACTTTGAGCCATAATTTTATTACTGAGTGCCACCTAGTTGTTGCAGTCATTTCTTTTTCCTCAACTGGATGTTTTCTATTCAACCTTTCCTTGACACTTGACACTGTTTAACTAGAGTCATGTGGATTCTTTATTTGACTTATGATTATATAATTATGATTATAATATATTTGCCTAGCTAGGAGGCTGCTTGAAAACTGGGTGAAGAGTGGTATGTTAACACATTGAGGCTATATATGTATTCAATAGAAAAAGAAAAAAAATAATTTTAATTTATGATTTCATCCATGACACTAATAGCACTTTTTTTCTTAATCACTTTTTTATTTTGTTGTTTACTGGCTGCATCTGAATGTCATTATGTTTTTGTTTTTGTTTTTAAGTGGAAGGCAATGGAAAGAGGGGTGGCAGCTCTCCCTCGTGCAATTTTAATTGGATAATCCTCAAATAACCTTTTAACCAAAGGTAACATAGAAGAAATATGATCCCGGAAGGGAGATAGAAATTTAAGAATGATATACTTAAATATAATGGGTGTTACTCAGTACTGAAAAGAATACTTCTGAATATTGGTCTGGCACTCTTTCTCCTGTTTTTTGCTTTTTTTCTCACCCAAACAGATCTGTATATAGTGATACTGGTACCTGTGCATAAACAATGGGAACTATCAGTTTTCACACCCACAGCATATCTCACATAGTGTTTATTTAGTCTAATTCTGGGGTGGTTTATTTGTTTGTTTTTAGGCTGCCTTTAATTATTCAGAAACCACAGCTGGGCCTGACAGATAACAGCTTACTATAAGTGATAAATCACCTTTTGTTTGATTTTTAGCAGGAAAAAAAAAAGAAAACAAAATGTGTACACATCCATTCTTTTTTAAAAGTCAAAGGAATCAGGAAATTAATTTATCATCTCCCTAATTCCCTCTTTCTTAAAATAGTTCTACACCACTACTGATTCTATCTCTGAAGCTCTCGCAAAACAGTTGCAAATTGATCCAAGATCGATTGTATTTCTGGTGACCTAAAAATAAGAGAAGATCATGAATCAGTGAGAAATATCTGCAGACTGTGGTCAAAATAGGTTGGTGGCTGTGGCGGTACAATTTAAGGTCTGCCATTGTTTTTTAGTTTTTGTTTTCATATGTGTGGCATGTGCAACACACTTTAAAAACAGGTGGGGCTTCAGTCACATTCTCACAGCCACCGTTTTAACATTGTTGAGCACGCTCTTAGATACCATGGATATTTAATCTCTTTCCCTCCAGCTGACCAAGAGGAGAGAATGTCATCCAATGTCTTCCTCCCTGAGCTAGCATTGAACATGGAATACCAAAAAATCCATCTCTACCAAGTCACAAAGAAATAAATAAAATAAACTGCTGTGGAACACCTGTTTTCCAGTACAGGTAGTCCTCGCCTTATGACCACATTTGGGACTGGAATTTCTGTTGCTAAGGAAGGGAATTGTTAAGTGAATCACACCAAAGTCTATAACTGTTTTTTGCTATGGTTGCTAACTGCACCTCTCCTGTGCGAGTTGCACTGGCTTCCAGTGGTCTTCTGGATGTGATTCAAGGTGTTGGTTACCACCTTTAAAGTGCTCCATGGCTCAGAACCTGGGTACCGACGAGACCGCCTTCTGCCACCAATAGCCTCCCATCGACCAGTTCGCTCCCACAGAGAGGAACTCCTCAGGGTGCCGTCAGCCAAATTATGTTGTCTGGCAACACCCAGGGGGAGAGCCTTCTCTGTGGGAGCGAACTGGTCGATGGGAGGCTATTGGTGGCAGAAGGCGGTCTCGTCGGTACCCAGGTTCTGAGCCATGGATCTCTGACCTCTGAGTTTTGCGCTGTTCCCTTAAGACCCTGCTCTTCCATCAGGCAGAGCTATCTTTGTAATTAAGTTTTAAATTTGGAGCTTTTGGGGTTTTATCTAATTTTCAGCCGAAAATGTAATACTTTTAATAATTTTAAATTTACATTTTGATGTTTGTATTGTGCTTTTACTTGGCTGTGCACCGCTCCAAGTCCTTTGGTAGAGGGGTGGTATAGAAATAAAATTATCTATCTATCTATCTATCTATCTATCTATCTATCTATCTATCTATCTATCTATCATCTACCTATCTACCTATCTACCTATCTACCTAAGTAAATCACTGCAGTTGTTAAATGAATAATAGCAATAGCACTTAGATTTATATACTGCTTCACAGTACTTTACAGCCCTCTCTAAGCGGTTTACAGAGTCAATATATTGCCCCCAACAATCTGGGTCCTCATTTTACCAACCTCAGAAAGATGGAAGGCTGAGTCAAACTTGAGCCAGTGAGGATTGAACTGCTGGGAGTCAGCAGAATTATCCTGCAATACTGCATTCTAATCACTTTGCCATCACAGCTCATGTAGGTTGCCAAGCTCCCAAATTTTGATTACATGACCATAGGGATGCTATTAAAATTATAAGTGAGAGGACATCAGGATTTTTCAAATAACATCAAAAACTGGACAGAAAGAAAGAAAAACCCAATAATAAAATATAACAGCAATGGGAATATTTTTTTTAAAAAAATTAAAACATTACATCCTTGAAACAGATCCATGAATTGCTCAGACCCAGAGGCTGCTGGAAAATTGTTTTTCAAAGTTTCCCTAACAATTGCATGACCTGTACCAGGTAGGTGTCACAGAGAATGTTGTACAGGGTGGAGGCCTCTGAACCTTGAAATGCCTTAGGAACCTGTAGGTCTTTAGAAGCATACTGTCAACTTTGAAACCGATAGGCCTGTCACAATCATTTTTTTCATTTTGCAGCTTGACACACTTGGGGGGGGCGGGGAGGAAGGGAGCTCTGGAATGTCAGACCAGACATTAACAACTTACTATCTTGTGGGAACCAAGGTCATCCCAACAGGTGCTGGCCAGAGACTGGAAGAGATTACCAAGGAGATGCCAGAACACCTAACTGAACAATGTGACCTGTAACAAAGAGGGAGGGAGTTGTCTAATCTTTCATTATACTGAAAGTGCGGGAAATGGCCAGAGCTGGTTTTGCATTTCAAATGTGCCAAAATGATGTACTCAATAAAGCAGTTCTTTGAGAAAGCTGAAAGTTGCTGGATTGGGTTGGGTTCATTACTTGGAACCTTGACACACACATTATGTTTCAGGCTAAGGATGCCTGAAGCCACCTTTGGAGTTTAAATGTTTTTGAGGTCAAAATGTTTTATACCTCTTTAGTCTCATACAGCATCGAGACAATCTTGAATTTAAGAATTGATATCCCTTTCACCCAAACTATCTCCCAAAAGATGCTAATTTGACATTTGTGGACTAGAATTTGTTGACGTTCTTTAGTTTGGGATTCAAGTGTGACTAGGGATTATCTCCGAAAGGTTAATTGGCAAAGTTAAATGTGTGTCCAGTCACACTTGGCCAATACAAAATTCTATTCTATTCTGTTCTAAATTACAGTCTTTTTAGCAGTGATTATTCTTGTGTGTAACCATTGTGCTTATCTTGTATCTGTCAGGAACTTTGCCTAGGTACCTTATGGATTAGGCCTCTTGTTAATCATTGCATTTTCTTCTGCTCTTCCCATTGTTTTCCTCTGCATTGATGTACATTTCACACAAACATAGGCAGATCAACTGAGGATAATACTGCTTGTTGCCATGGTTATCAATAAACTTGTTTGTGACCTAAGAAGTTTGAGGAGTTTCTTGTTCTAGTTCATCCTGCAATCATCTTTTCTTAAGATGTGAGTAAATAGACTTTTTTTTTTTGTTGCATCTCACCCACTCCATGCCCAATCTTGGATCATGAAAAGCTGATGACAGAAAATAGTAGCGGTATGAGCTATTCCTGAAGAGTCTTACCCTCTTCAACAATATTTTATGTTAAGTCTTTATTTACTGTGGGATCCTTAGTGCTCTTTGAGCTTGGTTGTTTTCTTGCAGATGTTTCATTATCCAAGCTAGTGCCAAAAAGCACGGATGATGTTATCTAGTTTGAGTAATGAACATCTGCAAGAAAACAACCAAGCTCAGAAAACACCAAGGACCCCTCATTTCAACCCTGTGCTACAAATAATCTCTCTTAACTTTATTCACTGTTTACTTATTTGACTGATAGTCACTTTTCTGTCCAGAAGGGACAGAATTCTCACAATCTAACTAACTACTCTGTGTTACAAATAAATGTAAGCTTTGATTCTGGACTGTAGGAATTAGATAGATGTTCAATCTGGGGAATAAATGTAAGAGGGAACATAGAAATATTCCATTAGTAAGTTCCACTAAATTTCCATTATATCCAAATAAAATATTCTCTTCCATATTGTGAGATGATTCATTTGCATGTTTGCTTTTTTACCTAGTTTGTTTAATTTTGCCATTTCTCTAGGATTTAAATGGTCTACCTGGAGTTCTTCCCCTAATTTTACCTTATCATGCAATAATACAGAATGACTGCCTCAAATAAGCTTTGTAGTATAGTGGACTCTTAAATTAGGACTTCCTTGAGTGCCATCTAGTGTGTCAGTCATTCACTATATTGACATACTTGCTACTGAATCTTCAGGACCGCCTTCTGCCACAAACAGCCTCTCACTGACCAGTCCGCTCCCATAGAGAGGGGCTCCTCAGGGTGCCGTTGGTCAAACAGTGTCAACTGGCGGCCCCCAGGGGGAGAGCCTTCTCTGTGGGGGCACCTACCATCTGGAATGAGCTCCCCCCTGAGATAAGGAGGTTACAGGACCTGTGTACTTTTTGCCGCACCTTAAAAACGTTTTTATTTGAACAAGCTGGTCTGGCTTAACCTCCTTTTATATTGGGTCTTAAATTTTATACAATTGGATTTTAAATTGTTCGAGCCAAATTATTTAATTTGTTTTAAATGGTTTTTAACTTTTATATTATTGTATCTTATTTTGGCTGTTCACCGCCCTGAGTCCCGTCTGGGAGTAGGGTGGTATATAAATTTGAATAAATAAATAAATAAATAAATAAATAAATAAATAAATAAATAAATAAATAAATAAATAAATAAATAAATGACTCAGCCAGCTTGCCTAAGAATTGGTCTGAAATGGCTGAGAACTGTGAGAGGAAGACGAACTAGGGGTGACGGAATAGTAGTGTTCCAATATCTAAAGGGCTGCCACAAAGTAGAGGAGACCAACTGATTCTCCAAAGCACCTGAAGGCAAAACAAGAAACAATGACTGGAAACTAATCAAATAGCAATCCAAACTAGAAATAAGGAGAAATTTCCGGACAGAACAATTAATCAGTGGAATGGCTTGCCTTGTGGGTGCTCCATTACTGGAGGTTTTAAAGAAAAGATTGGACAACCACTTCTCTGAAATGATGTAGAGCAGTGTTGGTGAACCTTTTCAGCACCGGATGCTGAAACGGGAGTGTGCGTGCGTGCTTGGGAGAGACCAGAAACTTGAAGAGCAGTTCCCTGGTGCGCATGTGCGCACCGGATGCTGAGCTTCCAATTTCCGGTGTGCACATGGGTGCCAGTCACCTCGTTCTCTGGTTTCTGATACATATGCCTGTGGGAAGACCAGCTAGCCAGCGCGCATGCATGTGCTGGAACTCAGAAGAGCAACTGGCAGTGGCTGGCATGCCTGGAGAGATGGCTCTGTGTGCCACTTTCGGCAAGCCTGTGATTGGTTTGCCATCATGGATATAGAGTTTCCTGCTTCAGTAGGGGTCTGAGCTAGAAGACCTCCAAGGTCCCTTCTAACTTTGTTATTCTGTTAACTCTTCCTCACTACATTCTATGAAGCCAACTGACTCTGTTCAGAGATTCCCCAAACAGATTTTTAATTTCTATCTATTTTCTGAAAGAATTTGTAAGAGATTTCATCCTTGCTTTTGGAGTTGGGGATAGGGATGGAGCATTTTTTTTGGAGGGGGGGGGGAAGCTGATCAATGATAGAAAAACTTTCACATCTTACAAAGCTTCTTCTTTTTCAGTTTTTGATGGACCCAAGCAAAGAATAATCTTCCACCTAAATGGAATTCTTTAGAAATTGCAGAGGTTTTTTGTCTGAGGTCAATCTGTGTTTTTACAGTAAAGTCAATTACAGCTGTTCTCTGGCCTGGAGTTTTTTTATACTGGCCCCAGCAATGCTGGCAAGCAATTATATGCAGCTCACAGCAAAATATATCATAGAATGAGATATGAGACCAGCATCTTTATGTACAATTGTCTCTGCTGCACTTCCCAGTACATCTTAATTTGTACGTTAAGACTTGATCTTCAAGCATGAATGGATGACCCAATACTCTCTAAATCTTTTGGAATCCTATGATCATTTCTAGGAAACATTTTTAACGGTAATGAATTGTGGAACTTGTCCAAAACATTTTGATGGAACTGGATTATTTGTCTTTTCCATACAGCCCCGAATTGAAAAGACTGGAACAAGAAATTTCATTTATCATTAGACAAGAAAAATGAAAGCCACAGGCTTGCATCTAGTGACGTGACTGGAGTCTTTCTCCTACTTAACTTTGGTTTTCAAACTGTAAAATGGGAATATGAATGCTTTCACCCGCATCAAAACATTTTTGTACATCAAAAGTACAGTGCTATTTCCTGTAAGAGTGAACTTAGGTGATGAGTTCTGAGTGCTGAGAAAAAGTTTGTCAGCTGAGCCACTGGGTGAAATATTTTGTTTATATTTTGCCTTTCTGGAGAAGTCAAAGATAAGTAGGAGACAGTGGAACTAGAAAATAAGTTAAGACTAACAAAAAACAAAACAGAAGCAGGAGGGAGGCTGAATCAAAGGATAAAGTTGAAAAATTACACATGCAGGATTATATCTGAACTCAAAAAGCTCTAATACAGACAAGGCAGACCTGAATTAGAAATGTTCTGCAGTGAACATGAAGATATAAAGGTGACTATTTTCCAAAGTGTTTTAAATATCAATAAGGAAAAGAAAAAAAACAAATTTGAAGAAAATATTCATAATCTGCATTGTTACCTCGCAAACCTCTAGGATTGAAAACTTGCCAACCTTTCAGACAAGCTTAAATTAATTGGAATCATGCTTGGCTTTTTAATTATTCTTTTAATTTTTGTTCAAAAGCTGACATTGCAAAAGTAGCCATACAAACAGGAAGTTTTTTTTTTCCTGAGCTAATTAGATAAAGCCTTTTAAATGGTTAGTGTTCAATTTGCATCATTAAGGAAGTCATGAAACACCTGCATTGATAGCTACATAGCTGCATTGATTCCCCCCCACCCCTTCTCTTGGCCAGTGATGTGTGATAGCAGAAATGGCTCCAAAAATATAATTTAAAATACCGATTTTGGACTATTCCAGGCTATCATAAAACCGTTGCAAAAAATAATAATAAAAAATTTATTTTCAAAAGTCTTAGATAACAAAAGAAAGAAAGCCTACATATTATCGGTGTTTAGCACAGACCAAGCAATTTTATTTCACAGCAGCCATAACAATCTGCACAGTTGGAAGGAAGAAGGTTATCCATTTGATGCTGAAGTTCCTACTAGAAATACGGGGCTTGCTATTAAATTATTCTTGTTGGAGATGTGAGATTATGATTCAGAGATGGTAGAGATGCAAAAAACATTTGTAATGTTTGGAACGTGATACAAAGAATTGATCTTATCCCTGGGTGACATTCTAAAGCAGGAATACCATTTACATTTTTAATCACCTTTGAGCTGTGTCTTTCTATCAGCAGCCACGGTGACCTGTTAATTCAGTTCATGTAGGCAGCTGACACTCCCTAAATTACCTTCCCATCTAATCCCTCCCTTCTTTTTAATCTTTCTTTATCTTCTTTTGCTATGGAAAAAAAACAAAGAAAAGAAATAGGCTTCCTATTATTTGACAGAGGCCAACAGTACACTGTTAAATATTCTGGAGGGTTGCTGTTTTAATCCTGGGGGTTTTGGAGAATGCATCTGGTAGCTCTGATCTGTGGGCTTCTTAGCTGAACTGCAGAAAGGGAGGAAGATAATCAGTTAGGGAAGAGTGCAGCATGGAAAGTTATCTAAGGGCTTCATGCTGAGTATCTGCTTCAAGATAGAGGTGGGAAGCCCATTAAATGACACTAATGTGGGTTCAGCATTCTAGTGTTAAGCATCTTATCCTCACCTGCCTTCCAATTTGTGCAAGGATTATTCACTGGACC
This sequence comes from Masticophis lateralis, assembly GCA_030761175.1. NCBI lineage: Eukaryota > Metazoa > Chordata > Lepidosauria > Squamata > Colubridae > Masticophis > Masticophis lateralis. Next base: position 93,666,560 of record JAUDYJ010000002.1, read on the forward strand.
AAGTATCAGTTTTCTTTTGTTAATGTTTTGCTTAACCTTAAATTAAATTAAATTAATGTGGGGGTATTTGGAAGCCTGTGATAAATCGTATGACTTTCTTTAAAAGTTTTATTTTTCGGGTCCTCTCATTACAAAATTGTAATCACTCAACTCACTCTCGGGAAATTAGAAACTAGCTGTTGGAGGCACAGGACCAGTCATTTTTTTTTTAAAATAGCAATCTTATTTTGAAACACTCTGCTAATGGAAGTTGAATTAGCAATTTAACATATAAAGTAGCTCAGTTCTTTGCTACTGACAGCCAGTTTCCCTTGCTCAGCATATACTTCGTGCTGCAGGGGCCAGGAATGACAGGAGACATTTTTACCAGATGCTATAATCCAGCAGACTCTAGCAAGGACAGAAACCCTTGTGTTTCTGCATATTTGTTCCCATTGCCAAGATACCGTGCCCAGAGGCAGCATTAGAGCAGAAAACTATGCTAGCTGGAAAGTTGAGGCAGGGAGGGGGTGGTGTCTATAATTGCATATCTGGAGGGCATTCAGTTGAGGAAAGCTACTGCAGGAGGAGGTTGCCTAGGACTAGGAATCATGATCAAAAGAACTTGACTTTCTAGCTCCTATGGTCCTATGAATTTCCCGCTCTTGTCCCTGATTGGTCCGTTCACATCTGCCATTCAATACTCAACATCTCTTCCCTCTAGTTAGTATAACCAATCCTGAAGTCCCTAGGCAACGTAGTCACGCAGGTAGGCGGGTCATTTCGATTCGCAACTTGACCTGGGCAGTTCAGTTGTTCCAGCATTCTTGGAGTGAGAGGTCGAGTTCCATGGCTCTGCCGGCTCTGCCTCTGGAACTCTCTTGAACTCGTTCGCCGGTGTGGAATTACTTTCTTGGGTGTTACTTCCTTCCTCCCCCGGATGACATGGTGGATTGTAGCTGACATTTGGTTCCTTCTCCTGGACTTCAGGTAAGTGTCCACTGCCTCTACTTGGGGTTGAGTCTTTCCTAATGGAGTTTGGTGCTTGTAGTAGGTTCTGGTCTCTTTCAATGTCTCTGTCTGGTGGGCCAAGTTTGTTCCTTGTCACTCTGCCTCTGATCTGGTTGATGTGGCATTTCCACTGTCGGCCGTCCTCAGTCTGCAGTCTGTACGATAGTGGTCCTGTGATTTGGGTTATTTATCCTGGTATCCAGAGGGGGTTGCTGCTGAAATTTTTAGTGTAAACCTTGTCCCACACTTGGAATTTTCGGATTTTGTTCGTAGAGTCCATGGGTTTCTCGGTGCTGTATTGTGGGTGCAACCTGTCTAAAGGGGATCACAACTTTCTTCCCATCAACAATTCCGCTGGGCTTCGGTGTGCTGATGCGCTCAGCATGATGTGCTGGATTGTGAGCAGCTTGTCTATTTTGGCTTGCATGTCCCCAGGCCCTAGCCGTTCCAACATTTATTTGGTCCTTCTCACCATTCGTTCAGCAAGCCCGTTAGTAGACGGCTTTCCCGGCACTGATAATGCATGTCGGATTCCCTGGTTGGCCAGGAACATCTCAAATGCATTAGTGGTAAATTGGGGCCCATTATCCAATACCAGCAAGTCCAGCAACCTGTGTGTTGCAAACAGTCTTCTCAATACTCAGATAACGGCTTCCGTGGTTGTTGAGGGCATTAGCGGTATTTCTAACCATTTTGAAAATGCGTCCACTACAATTAGGAACATGTTGCCCTGGCATGGCCCTGCAAAGTCTATGTGTATCCTTGCCAAGGGTGTCCCCAGGTTCTCCCAATCATGAGTGGGCACAGTGTGTGGTGCCGGTCGTGATTCTTGGCAAGGTGTGCATGTTGCTACCCAGGCCTCTATCTCCTTATCCATTCCAGGCCACAATACATAGCTTCTTCACTGACACTATTCCTGGATACCCCTCATGTAATAAGTTTAGAATGTCTCAGCACCCCGGGAATTATGACTCTGTCCCCCCACAAAATGCACCCCTTGAGTCCTGACAGTTTGGTTTGTCTGGATTTAAATGGTTGAAATTCCGTGTTCACGTTCGCTTCTGGCCAGCCATTCCAGACCCCAATTCAAAATGTGCACCAGGGTTTTGTCTTTCACGGTGGCTCTCGCGATGTCTACAGCGGAGATTTGAGCACTTTCCATAGTCTCAATGAGCAGTGTGGTTGATACTGGAGCTGGATCTTCTTCTATTTCTGGAAGAGGGCATCTGCTGAGGGCGTCGGCGTGGTTGATTGTTTTGCCAGACTTGTATTTCAGCTGGTAGTCGTAGGCTTTTAAGAACTCTACCCAGCAAAGCATTCTTGGCGATAGGATGGGGTGTGTGGATTTGTCTCCAGCGATGATGCCCAGTAATGGTTTATGGTCGGTGATGAGTTTGAATCTCAGGTCGTACAAATATTCATGGAATCTTTTTATTCTGGCTACTGCAGCCAATGCCTCTTTATCTAGTTGGCTGTAGTTCCTCTCTGGCTTAGACAATGTTCTGGAGTAAAATGCTATGGAGGCCTTTCTTCCATTTGGCATGCAATGGCTCAGTATAGCTCTGATGCCGAAGGGCGATGCGTTGCAAGTCAAACAGATCAGCAGCATTCCACTGTACTGGACTAATACTCTGTCTGATGTTAGTAATTTTTTTATTTCTTCGAATGCCGTTCCTTCCTTCTTCCCCCATTTCCATTCTGTTTCTTATCCAGTAGCCAGTGAGTGGTTCAGCAGTTGTAGCTTTCTATGGTAGGAAGATATTATAAAAGTTCAGTAATCCTAAAATAGCTTGCAGCTCCGTTTTGTTTTTTGGTGTGAGTGCCTCTTTGATTGCCCTCAGCTTTCCGGGAGTGGGTCATATTCCTGATTCATCAATTAAGTACCCCAGGAATTCTACTTGCTTTTCTGTTAAGTTGCATTTGTCCTTTTTCACTTTAAGCCCTACCTCTCGGAATCTAGACGATACTTCTCTTAGGCATTGCTTTAGCTGGTCTAAATTCTTTGCCGAGATGAGTACATATGGCACAACTCCTTCAATCTCTTGTAATAATCGTTCCATCATCTTTGGAACAATCCTGGGGCTACACTGACTCTAAATTGTAATCACTTGCACTTGAAGGCACCCCTGTGCATTATGATTATTTGGGCTTTGGCTGTGGCATTATCTACAGGACACTGCTGATATGCCTGTGCCAGATCTAGTTTTGTGAATATCTTCCCGCGGTCCAACGAGTGGAGCAAATGTTGCACCACTGGCACTGGGTAAGTGCTCTGTTGTAGAGCCTTATTGACTGTACTTTTGTAGTCACCGCAGATGTGCACCAACCCATCTGGCTTAACTGGGGTGATGATAGGTGTCTCCCACTTCGCATGGTCGGTAGGGTCTAATATTCCCTGAGCAACTAGCTTGTCTAGTTGCTCATCTATTTTGGGCCTTAGAGCAAACAGGACCCTCCTGGGTTTAATCCAGACAGGGGCAACTTGGGGGTCTAGATTGAAGGATATTGGGGACCTGGTGTACTTGCCTAATTCACCATTGAATACTTCCACGAATTTTGTCATCAGTTCTTCTTCCCAGCTGCAGTTGTTGATGTGGTCGATGCCTGTTACCGACAGTCCTAATGGCTCAAACCACTCCAGGCCCAATAGACTACATCTGTCCCAGTCTATGATGGAGAGGGGTAACTTTGCCTTGAAGGTTTTGTAGGCAACGTTGAATCTTCCCGTGCCAACTACTGGGATTCGGTTCCCTTGGTAGTCTACGAGGGTCAGCCTTTGTTGCTTGAGTGTGCTAGGTTTGATGCCTGGAACCAGCTGCTGAATTGTTGTCCAGGAAACCATGGATAGGCAGGATCCCGAATCAACCTCTATTTTGCAGGGTCTCTCCTCTATAAGTACATCTTGTTGGACTTTCCCGCGCTCGCATGACTCACTATTAACGTTTGGTGGGTCTCACCTTGCTCCGATCTGGAGCCCTCGCTTCTGCAACTTCTTCCAAATGGTTGCTTTTTTCCGCTTGGCTTGAATGGTCAGTTGGGTGGTGGTGAGCTTGGTGGGTGGTTCGGGTGGCTTTTTCTGGCTGCTGGTTGGGATGCTCTGCAGGCTCTCGCTCCTTTTCAGTTGCACCATTCGCATATGGCATCACGGAACCTGCACTCTGCCCTGGAGTGATTTCCCTCACAGCCTGCACACCGGAATTCTAGCCTTCCTTTTCCTCGCGGCTTGCCTCTCTGGTCCGTTTGTAAGTGGTAGACCTCATCCTCTTCTTCTTCCTCTGATTCTGTTTGCACAGAATCATTGTGCACCCCGGATTCCTCTTTGTGGATCCTGGATTCCTCTTTTCCTTGTGGCCCTTTGTTCGCTTTTTTCATGGCTGCTGCAGATTTCTGGGATGCCTCTGACACTGTGGCTTCTTCCAGCACCTCCTTGAAGGTTATCTGAGGCTTGGCTAGTAGCCTGCTTTGCAATGTAAGACCCAACACTAGTCGGTCCCTCATAGCCTCTTCTAAGTTTAGAAAATTGCAGGCTGCGGCTATCTCCCTCAATCTTGTGACAAATTCACTGATCTATTCGCCTTCCCTATGGTCCCTCCGGTAAAACATGTGTCTCCTTACCAGGGACGAGGCTTGGGGAGTGTAGTGCACCTTGAGGATGCTCTGAAGATCCATCCAGGACATTGTTCTCAATTCTGTAGGGGCTGCGAGCACTTTTGCCATTTTGACACCGTGGCTCCACCGTGTGTAAGGAACATTGCTCTCTTCCTCTGTTCCGACAGGCTTAAGAGATCATTTCCTTCCATGTACATGTGAAATCTTTCCATATAAGATTCCCAGTCTTCTCTAGCCGGGTTGAATGGTGCAGGTGGGCTGACGGAAGGCATAGTGGTAGCTGATGATCTGACCGAATCTCGTGGCCATTGATTGAGGTGGCTGAGGATTGCTGTGGAGGTTTAGTGCTTCGTTCTCTGTCCTAGTATCCTATCTTCATCACCAGTGTTAAGTCGTGGGTGTAAGAAAGGATAGGACACACAGTAAAGTCTAACACTTTTATTAGCTCCATAAATCACAATGGCAATCCTAGCCATGGCAACTCCTTTTATAGCGAGGAGTTGTCCGCAGCTTCAGCCACTGACGGTCCTATGAATTTCCTGCTCTTGTCCCTGATTGGTCCGTTCAAATCTGCCATTCAATACTCAACACGTAGGACAAAAAAAAAAATCAATGGGCTAGCTTTAGGCTAGATAAGTTCCCTTCTTACTTTGCCAAAAATCAATTACACTAACTGTGAAGGGTCATTTAGAGCTTAATGCCTGCTTTTTTTGGATGGACCTGAACTCAGCTGGCATCATTTCCCTGAAAATTCAATCTTGTGCTAACATTGTTTGTTGCCAACTCTGTTGGGTCTTGAAAATTTGAAGAAAACTCTATGAAAAAGCTGGTAGAGTTGGCACTTTTTAATTTCTATCTACCTGAGTAATATTATCCCATGACACAATAAAGGCTGCCAAAGATACAACTCATTAAAAAAAGACAACAGCAACAGACAGCCTACAACAAGTCTGTGAAGCATCCTGCAATTTTTTTAAAAAAATATTTTTTTAAAAAATTTCTAGGTTTATCATAGAAGGGAAAGCACAATGCAGCAGTTCCTTCACAGCAATTTTATATATTCCTTTGAGACATTTCTGCACCCCTACAGAGTCTAGATAGAAAGGGTTGTCCCTTTACAAATGAGCCTTAGTAACAGATGAGGCTGTAACCTACACATCTAGTATGGTTTAAATTACAGATATATGAGTTTTGGCATTTGAATTCACAGATGCTCTGTAGGCAACAGCATTGTTATTGGCATAAACACTTCAGATAAACACAAAAAACAGGATATATTGATGCTTCTTCTGCGACTGAGAAGTGTTTGTCTTGGTGAAATTTGAAATCACTTTGTACGGGCACTCCTCCTACATAAGTATTGGACTACTTCCTTGCAAGTCAAGAAATATTACACAAATCTGACAATCAGAAGGATTGTCTTCTGATTGACAAATGTTAAAAGGCGTATACTAATTGAAGGGCAGAAGTGGTGCTGCCACACTCTGGGCCTCAGTTACTCATGGCTCTCTTCAGGGCTGAGAAGTAGTAAACCAAAGAAAGAAGGCACAACATAAAGAAAAGAAAAGGACATTCCACTAGAACTAGGTCGCACTGACCCAATTTAAATACTAAACATTACTTTTGATTTATTCCTGGGTTGATAAGTATATCAGGGTCATATTGATGTTATCCAGGAAACCTTTGCTACTAAGAGCTGTCCATATTTCCTCCTCCTCCTCTTTTATTACTGGGCAGAGTGCTTTCTTTCCTTCAGTCTTTGTTTTCACATTCTTCTCTCTCTTTGCATGATGGGGATCCTCCCTCCCTCCCTCCTTTGGTCCAAACCAAGGGGGGGGGCAACACACCACTGCTGCTGCCCCCCCCACTCACACACCTTCTCATCCTTTAGGACTCTTGTTGGAGATGTCCCTAGCCAAGCCTTGCTTTCCCACTGCAGTTGCCTAGAGAGGCAAGGGTTGTACCCCACCCCGTAGAAGCAATGGTCATCAGCAGTGCAAGAGAAGCAGCACTGCTCAGCAAAAGAAGCTTTAGGACACCTTGTTGGCTTGAGACAAGTGATAAGGCCACTTCACTAGGCTGTTTCTCTTCCTGAAGCATTTCCGTGGCCCAGCCTTCACATCTCCTTCACATCTCATGGACTGCAAGTCTATATTAAGAGAACAATAATAACATTCCAGTCTGATGCACATATCAAACAAGTTGCACAGGTAGTTCATAAACTTCAAACACTTCTGCGGTATATTTTTATTTTACTCTAATTTTAAAAAGTTTCAATAGCTTCATTCCTTACATCCACTTTTCATTTGTTCTATTGTGAGCTAAATCTATTTTCTAATGTGTTTTTGTATAAGACTTGGGTTTTCTTTTCCTGCGATTACTCTGCTTGTCACTTTTATTTCTTTTTTCCCCATGCCATTTCCACCAAGATTAATATTTGTTATTACACCCCAAAATTCTCCCTTTCTTCTAGTTCCGTAAGCTCACACTTACTTGTTGCTGTTTCACTTAGTTTGCTAATTTGTATTCATGTACTCCTCTTACATTTCAAGGCACAATCACTGATCTTCCATGGTCCTCCTAGCTCATGATTCCTTCTAGCTCATCTAGGATCAGCGATCCTAGATGAGCTAGTTACACTGCTCTCAAGTTCCCAAAATGACTTTTGTTACACCATATTTTATACTTTGGAATTAAGATAAAAGGTAGACTATTTTACCAGCCTTATTCATACCCAATCATTATTTCACCTCTTGTCACTTCTTTGGGTAGTAGTGTCCGACAGAGAGTTTAAGCTAACTTTACTGAATATCAAAGTTATTGATCTCTTGGTGTGATAAAATCTTATTTAGATTGAGTTCAAATTTTGATACTATTTCTTGCTTTAAATTAGCCTTTATGTAAATGTTGATTGTTTATGGAGTTCTGATCTGTTCTGTGAGTGAGAGACATAGTGGGCTAGATAAAGGGGTCATCCTGTTGAGAGTTGTGTATATATGCCAATTGTCTTTGGAATTTTAAAATGCATTTTATATATTCTGTGACACAGATTTAAAATATATTTTAATCCACGGACATTTGCTTTTAACTTTTAATAAAGTTTATTTTGTTTTTCATTTGTGAAATTAAATAACAAGTTGGGCATTATTATTCCTGTTATTATTGACAACCTATTTTTCTGCTTTATCTCAGGTGAGCTAAGTAAAATGGATGTACTAAATAAAGAATTAAAAATTAATAAAGCACAAATTAAAGTTAAAGCTAAACTTAATTAACTATTAAAAGCCTAGATTCATCTCTGATACCTTTCTAAAGGAGACAGTCAGGGCTATTTCCCGCATATCGTTCAAGGTGATAGCACTCTGATTATAGTTTATAATTAGTCTGACACACAGCAGACACTGGCTACCACTCAAGATTAAATCAAAAGGCACATGCCTTTCAGTTCATTGCAACTAGCTGCTTTAAGGGGGACAGTTGTTTATTGCTTCCAAAAATGTTGTTTCCTTGCCATTATCTGAACATACGTTAATCACTCAATGTGAAATAAACACTTCCTTTTGAAAACAACAGTTAGCAGGGCAGAAATTGTAAACATGTAATTCCACCAAATTGTCAGCTTATTGCGAGAGAGTTAAAGCAGTGCCATAAAAACATAATTGGGTGTTTATGGAATTGCCCGCATGCAGTACAATGCAATGGGGTATAGGTATGAAAGCATATTGATAACACCTCTGCATCTATATTTTGATAATTTGATTGAAAATATTCTTATTTTTAAAAGGAGGAAATATTGTACAATGTCGGTGTAAATTAAATTGATAGACTAAAATTAGAATGGAAGGAAATTCCAGTACTTTGCTACCAGTATAGTAGTACATACCAGCTGGGGATTCTGACATATATTGTAATTCTTCATGTTAACTAGGGGAGCATAACTTAAAATCACTCTTTGGCAGAGCATATGGAAGCTTTAGGAGTCATCGTCAGGGTTCTTCCAAGACTGTCATTTTTAATGGATAAAAGGGGGGGGGGGAATGTGAAAATGGATTAAACAAAACTCAAAATAAAATTTGATTTCTAGGTTTTAGAAATTGAGTGATGATTTCCAATCTACTAGCAGTGGCAACTTAACTCATATACTTGGGCTTCTCTCCAGATCTTCTGCTCAACCTGGGATGTGATTACGCCAAAGGATTGATCAAACAGGATACAGCAGACACAGATCACAATTGGATCTAGCCAGAACTTCAACCTTCAATGGCAGTGAATCCAATGCAGCAATTTTCTTGGCATGCCTATCTAAACTTGAAGTCCCTAAACATCAAAGAGCCTTCACTCTTGCATAATGTTATGCCCTTCCCCCAGGAAGATTAACCCAGAAAGACAGTGCTTTTGACTTTTATGACTTTGGAGGCACAAAAAGAACACAACATGCGCTTCTCTCATGCCTATACTACAGAGACATTCGTACTAGTTTCATCTCACCATTTCTGCACAAATACCCAGGGAGCAGAAAGTAATTCTATACCTCCTTGCTGCTTCCAGATTCTAACCCTGCCAAAACATAGAGTGTTGCTAGGTTTTACACCATGGGTGTCAAACTCGTGGCATCACATTGCCGTCACATGACAAATCATGAGTTTTTCCCAATTATGAAATCCACATTTTTTACTACCGGTTCTGTGAGCGTGGCTTGGTGGGCATGGGGTGGCTTGGTGGGCATGGCTTGGTGGGTGTGGCAAAGGAAAGATACTGGAAAATCTCCATTCCCTCCCCACTCCTGGGGGAAGGATACTGCAAAATCCCCATTCTCTCCCCACTCCTGGGGCCAGCCAGAGGTGATATTTGCCGGTTCTCAAAATTTCCACTACCGGTTCTCCAAACTGCTCAAAATTTCGGCTACTGGTTCTCTAGAATCTGTCAGAACCTGCTGGATTTCACCCCTGCTTTTTCCACTTTGCAGAGCTGGGGTGGGCATGGCCTGCTTGTGATGCATCTGCCAGTTTGACACTCCTGTTCTACACAGTGTTGCTTAAAATTTGTCAGAGGATGGCCCTTGACACAAACTATATTTAGTGAGCACCTGGTTCATCATATTAGAGTGCCTGGTAATTTGATACAAATCTTTTATATTTCCCTATACCAGTGATGGCTAACCTTTTTGCCTTTGCGTGCCAGGAGGAGGGGGCCTGGGGGGTTGTGCGTGCATATGCCTACACCCATAATTTTATGCACCCCGCCCCCCCCAAGCAAGCATGTGCGCCCCTCCCCCCACACTCCTGGCATGTGATGGCCCTATAGGCCCATTTTTCTCTCTCACCTGGCTCCAGAGCCTCTCTAAGAGTCTGGGGAGGGCGAAAGCAACCTTCCCTACGCCCCTGGAGACCCTCCAGAGGCCAGAAACGGCCCGTTTGCCAACTTCTGGTGGGCCCAGAAGGCCTGAAAATCAGCTGGCAGGCTCACACATGCGTGCCAGAGCTGAGCTCATGGGCCCACTGATATGGCTATGTGTGCCACCTGTGGCACATGTGCCATAGATTCGCCATCACGACCCTATACCATCTCCTGATCCTACCCCTTCTTTTGGGTCCATATAGACTTTTCTGTTTCAGTATCTTCTGACCTTTCATTTAAAAAAAAAAATATTCTGATGTACTTATCAATGGACTCTACCTCACCCTCCTTATGCTGCTCTTTGGTCATAATAAAGATTTTATTTGATATGTTTAGTGAGGCAGTTTCCCACATATCCCCTGTCCTGAAGCATGGCTTTGACTTGAGTCTTAGGAGATTTCCAGATGATAGTTGGATCCAAGCAGACATTCAATCAAGAAAAAACTCCATAAGATCCTTCCGTGAGCACATTATGCATTTGAAACCATCAAAATAATATAAGAAAAGTTCATTTGATTTGTAGTTTCTGAACTACACAAAAACTGGTCTTATCTAATCTTTTAGTTTACTGATGGTGTAAGCCATTTGGCTTAGGAAGCAGCTACCATTAAATGTCAAGGGAAGTACTATTATATTTATACCTGAAGAACAAGATTTGCTTGGAATTTTAAGCATCTGTGTCATATGCTAGTTTTGTACCAGGTGAGTATTTTGCTCTATGACCTTACTGAAACTTAGTCAAGAGAATGACCTCAAGGAGTGTTAAGAAAAGTTATCGGATTGCTGAATCTAAAGCAGTTTGAAAAATTGCTTTACGTCTCCCTGTACAACACAACTGCAAACGTGTAAAGAATGTTTATTATTGGAACCATATTAAAAGCAAAGCAAATATGTGAAGAAAAACAACTGTATGAGTTACAGTTGTTAGGTAACATACAGTTTAGGTAACATTGTTACCTAAACAATGATTCTTTGTCAATCATTGTTTAGGTAAGTGATGTGTCTTAATTACTAGGATTACATTTATCTGATACATTTGTAGAGTTGTCCACTATTATGGAAGTGTATACACGTTCAAGATCAATGAAAAAAGACTTGGCCTTAAGTCTCTGAATATTCCTTGGCTACAATTTCTAAGAAACCAAACACATTTACTTCTCACCACTATAAAGTCTAGAATCCATTATATGGATAATGGATATTTTTCTGTGTAAAGTATTATAATTTATGCCAAACAAAATCTACACAGCTATTTTGGAATTCTATGTTTACAAGCAGAGAATACCATCACCTTAACATCAGTGGAGTGAAAATGGAAACTGAACCTGCTACAAAGAAGAGAAAATGTTTATTAGCCATGGTGGGAATGAGCAGTGGTGCACAGTGGTTAGAATGCAGTACTGCATTCTAATCCTGCTGAGTGCCAGCAGTTCGATCCTGACTGGTTCAAGGTTGACTTGGCCTCTCATCCTTCCAAAGTGGGTAAAATGAGGATCCAGATTGTTGTGGGCAATATGCTGACTCTGTAAACTGCTTAGGGAGGGCTGTAAAGCACTATGAAGCAGTATATAAGTCTAAATCCTATTCCTATTCCTATTATGAATGAGGACAAAGCACATCTATATGATTGTTATCTCCACGCTCTGTTTTTCTCTTAAATGTAACTGGACATCAAGCAAATAAATTCCAAATTCTAAGCACATTCAACTCTGCACAGAATCTTCATTCAGACTCAGTTCACGAAGGCCAGAAATGGATAAACCAGGATGTTCTCAACAAGGTTGGTGTGTGCGTCTCTACATTGTTTTTGCCCTTTGATATATAACTAAATGTTTAAATGTCTACAGTTGTGCAGAGAAGTTTTGATATCCACAATAGCAATAGCTTTATTGTTTCTTTAGTCCAAAAATTCACAGAGAAAAAAAAAATATGTGTGAAGGAAATTATGATTTCAACAAAGGCCAAAAGATGAATCAAAATGGAAGCCATACTTTTATATAAAATTAAAAATGAGGAGTAGCTTGCAACCATCTACAGCATTAAAAGCTTTCCCCAACTGTGGAGTTCTTGGTGCTCTTGAACTTGGTTGTTTGCTTGCAGTATAAGATGAAAACAGAATAACAGATTAAAAGTAATCCAGAAAAGGGTAAATGTTAAGGGAGATTAACAGCTGGGGAAGATAAATACAAAAAGATTCCTAAAACATATCAGCATTAAAGTTTGGCATACCACAGAGTTGAGGTCAGTCCACAGGGCAAGTGAAAACTCATCATCAATGAAGAGACACAAACTTTATTTTAATATTTTAAAATATTTTTAATGCTGTTTTTCCTTCTCAGAGAGTGAGAAAGGTGAAAAAGCAGCTTTTCCTGCTTCAAATCCCAATATATTATTAAATGTAATGTGTTGTCATCATGTTATATTTGTTCACTACTATCCGCTCAATAGTAACAGCAAAACTCTTAATTTCATTAACTAACTAGGTAACATCTTCAGTGAAGATAGTGCAAATCTCAAAAATTACAACCAGCATGGCTAAAATTACATGGACTGGAAATTCAGCCAGTTTGAATAAATACAATTCAACAGGTTTACTGATCTTCAGGTTAATGAAGGTTGATATAGGTATATCAATATTATAAAAATTGTATCAGAGGTCATGAAATGTTTTAATACTGCAGTACACAGTGCTTTAGCCATTTCTGATGCTTTGGTTTACATATTTTCTATATCCTTTCATACTCTATACACCTTAAAATACTTTTTACTACAGAAAAAAATGTTCTACAAACACATGGTAAGAAAACAACCAAGATTCCATAATAAATGAAATGAGAACTGTTCCTCAAAGCAAATATAAACATTTTATTTATACTCCTACAAAGGTACTTAAATATTATCACTCTGCCATGTCAAATTAGCACTTCTTCCTTGATGCTAATATTTTTGTTAAAAAATATACTCATAGCAACAGGAAAAACAAAACAAAACAGCAATAATAGATTTTTCTTTCTGCTTCAGACACAACCTTTCTGAACAGATTTTAAATAATAACAAAACACCACATCAGAACTCTCAGTTCTTTGTGATGGATGACTAAGCCACCTAAACAGAGCACTTTTATAAAAAGGTAAATAATTTCTCTCCAACTACTGGTACAGAATTATACCTCAGGCAAATGACATAACAGAAATGGGGGACCTCTAGGGGTAAAAATAAGAGCATATATCAGTGTATATCGATATCTTATCTTATTAAAAATTCGCTATAAAGACCCAGAATATTGCCGTACATTTTTGACCTAGGATACTAAACTAGATTGAAGGAACTCTCAGGTGATGGCATTTGCTCCAAATATTCGTTCCCATCATTCCTGGTAGCCTGCTCCCAGATTAGCATTTTGTGGGCTTCAGTAGTGGGTTTCACATTTTATTACCACCGGTTTGCCGCGCGCATATGCTCGCTTCGTGAATGTGCGTACCTTCCATGCATGCACCTGGCTTGAAAACCATGCCTAAATAGGACAGTATAAAGCCGGGATGGGAGGGGCGGATCCACTCATCCGTGATCTCCGCTACCGGTTCACTTGAACCAGTATGAACAGCTTGCTAAATCAAAGAAATTAGTGGCTCCAAATTTGCCATTGAAAATGTTGCTTATAATGATTCAGAGCCATGCTTAAGGTATTGTGAATAATGGTAGGGATGAATGGTTACTGTTGCCTACCTTGATGCTATTAAGATTAATTTTTTTCCTTTGTCGATTGAAGGCAAATACACATGTCCTGCGATTATGTTGCAGGATCCAATCTGGGTTGGTCACTGGGGCCAGAGGTTTAGTCTTCCAATTTTTTTTTTCCTCGTGCTGGAGCCCAACCTCAGGGAGCCTCTCTCTAGCAGAGTGTGTGCTTTTCCTTTGTGGTCATAAGAAAGCTGGAAGGCAAAAAAAAAAAAAAAAGGTAAGAAGGAAGGATGGGATGGACTTGCAGCTCTGATCCTTTCAGCTCCATCTGATTTGTTTATAACAATTCATGATGCATTTTCATCATGAAAGTATGTTAAAATAAAAAGAGTGATGGGAATAATAATGTTATCGTTCATCTGAGGTAGGGATACAGCATGCGGTTTCTCCATTTGTGACCTTTCACAAGATTGTTTTCATGTCTGGATCAGGGGTGCTATTCAGCAGGTTCTGACCAGTTCTGGAGAACCAGTAGTGGAAATTTTGAGTAGTTCAGAGAGCCGGCAAATACCACCTCTGGCTGGCCCCAGAGGCAAGTGGGAATGGAAATTTTGCAATATCCTTCCCCCAGGAGGGGGGAGGGAATGGGGATTTTGCAGTATCCTTCCCCTGCCATGCCCACCAAGCCACACCCACCAAACCACACCACACCCACCAAGCCATGCCCACAGAACCAGTAGTAAACAAATTTGAATTCCACGACTAATCCGGATCATTTTTTAAAAACACACATGAAGAAATATTCGCTAGAGTGAATGGGGACACAGAAAGATTGTCCCTTTTTGATATACACAAAGTCAAGCAGGTGAGGGATCTCTTTCATGTGACTGGCAAATATCAGAAAAGAGGCTTTTCTAAAAGAATTAGCTGGCCTTCAGGCAACCACGATGCATTACAGTTTTAGTTCAATGGATCTCAACAAAGTATTGGAACTGAAGAATTGTGAGTTTCCCTTAGAAAACCAGGAAATGCAACTCAGATTACAAATACTATGATCTTTATTGTGTTTAAGGATGTTGCATCTTCCCTACCTGTACTGGTATATTGGATTGGCTTAAGATTGTGAAAGATTTCTGTTTAGTGATTTCTTTGATTTTTATTAGTTAATAATATTTGAACATCCTCATAAGTATTCAAAATGACATAGATATGGTGACTCTTTGGTAGCACAACCTATTAAAACAATAAAATTTTAAAACTGCTAGGCAGCAAATTAAAAATATAATTATCAGCAAAAAAACTTTTTAAACAAAGAGTCAGCAACAACAGAGGAAAAGCTTAGGAAAGTAAGAATTATTTAGCCTGCCAGGAAAAAAAAATGGAGAAAGAGGGCTCCCTAAGCAAGGAGTAATAAAAAGGATTGATAAAACTACGCCAAGTTCCTCATGGATTTTAGCGTAGCAAACAGAGCCAAGCCTATTTAAGATTCTTACAGGCCCAAAAATATTTTTTGACATCCCCGCTTCTCATTGCAACATACAGAATAACAATTTTTCTCTCTGTTGTTAAATTTCATGGCACAGTAAATAGAAAAGTAGAAGGACCCCGAGCATTGATGCCTCAATTAGCAAATTTATCTTATATTTAATTAAATAAACGAATACAGCTACAAATTCTGAGCTGGAAATAGCAAGATGACCACTGGATGGCAGCAAAAAAATGGGAATTTTGTCTTTCTCTTTGCTGCCACCTAGTGGCCTTTCTGATTTCTGCGGTTCAGAATGGTAGCCTTTGGTTTGAATGAAAAGCATCAAAACCTTTAATCATCTCAAGTACTACATCTTTTTTTAACACATCTCTCAACATGGGGGTGGGGAAGGAGGTAATTATCCCCCTTTTTAGTTATTCCAGAACGACATCATTGCTTAGCTCAGAGTGTGAGAAGATAAAAGTGCTCCTAAATGTTGGACTGGGACCAATAAAAGCATTAAAGAACATTAAAGCATTATCAACATTAAAAACTCAGCAATGAATGGTGGAGGAGAAATAAATCAGTAGTGAATGTAGGCAGGTCAATATGGGGTGATATTTAGGAGATAACTGCTAGAGGTTTTGTATTATGAGCCATGGTGGCACAGCGGTTAGAATGCAGTACTGCAGGTTACTTCTGCTGCCTGCCGGCTGCCTGCAATTTAGCAGTTCAAATCTCACCAGGCTCAAGGTTGACTCAGCCTTCCATCCTTCCGAGGTGGGTAAAATGAGGACCCCAATTGTTGGGGGCAATATGATGACTCTGTAAACCGCTTAGAGAGGGCTGTAAAGCACTGTGAAGCAGTATATAAGTCTAAGTATTATTGCTATCTACCCCAAAGGCAACTCTATGATGATTGTCTCTATTTGTATGAAAATAGACTGAATCATAAAGGGTTATTCTCAGACAGGAAAGTAAACATTTCATAAGAACTGCAGGTTATAATTGCAGCCTCCTGTCCATTCATGTCTCTAAGCTAAGTAAAAATTCTTGATTTTGGGAGAAAATTAAGAGACTCCCACTTAAACTCTATTACCAAACTCTCCTGGAAAATTCCTTCCAGCTTCCATCTACATACTCATATGCTTTCTCCTTGAAACCCAGATCAGAGCAGCTGGTACACACGTAGATTTAATGTTTTAGCTCACACTCACTACCTTTCTGTATTTCTGCTGGGTAACAGGTTTAGCAGGTGTACTTTTCTGCTGTCATAATGAAGTCCTCTTCTCCTGCATCTGTGGATGGTGAAAAACATGCATCCAGCCGGGTTCAGTTGACTGAGACGTACCACTTACTTCATTCAGTTCAATAAGACATGAAAAAATAAATAATCATGCTATGATTATGCTTGGGAGTTATTTTATTTGCTATTAACAAGATATTCATAAGCTTTTGCTTCAAAGGGAGGAAAAACAGATGTTTCCACTTCCTGCATGCCTCAACTAAGATCCTGGTGAGATAACTTGTGAGTATTTAGAGCTGAACTTTTGATTTCTTGGCCAGGGTCAATATAATATCTATGTCTCTGCACTGCCATAATATTTGTGGTACCCAGATCAGGCCCTCCCTTATATTGTAAAATGCTTCTTTCAACTTCTTATACAACCAGGATTGGAGGTGGGGGAATTGCCAGGCAATTTAAATTATCTAAATAATGTTGTATCTTAATTTACAATAAAGCATTCCTTTGCCTGTAATGGAGAGAACTAAAATCATTCTTGGTTATTATATCATGGAACATAATAGCCTCTGGGGTTTTGATACCACCTTACTGAGTACTGATCGATGAAGGAGTTCAGCAGCTACATCAGGCTACAAATGCTAGTAGAACTGTCTATAATATTGCTTTCTTGTTACTGCAGTTAGCTTCTGTCCAAGAGTCAGGTTACTGATAGCCTGGAGGTCTTGAAAATAAGATGAGTTGACCAAGGCTCAGAAGTTAGAGTAATGTGTCATTACCTAAATCACTATTCTTTGTCCTTCAGCTGGAAAAACCATATTGTGTCAGATTCCATTCCATTTCGCAAATACTGCTTGAAATGAAGTTCAATGGTAAAGAATCTCTATTTCCATACAAGGAAGAAAAACAAATTCCATGCATCTTGTTGTGAGCCATGCAGAGTCACTTAGGTGAGATGAGCGGCCATATAAATCAAATAAATAAATAAAACTTGCATCTAACTTGTTTAGGTAATCTGAACTGGTTGGTTGGCATGGCAGATAAACATGCTTAAGTTTTACTAGTTACGGAGGAATTAGTTGAGTTAGTTAACTTTGGTCACATCAACACCAATTTTTTTTGAACACAGAAGAGCTGTTGATGATAGGAATGTTGAGAGGTTGCACTTTTTTAAAAATATACAATATTGTTTTACTATGCAGGCAATTCAGGATTACTCTTCAAATAGTCAAGAAGAATGTTAAGGAATGCAAATAATGGCCATTGATTAAATTAATTCATATTCTACCACTACTTTATACAAGTAATGCTGTGCTGAAATTTCAGCCACCCTATTTTGAAATCAATACACAGGTTAGAACCCAAGGTTTTAAAATTCAGCCTTCTCATATTTCATGCTGTTCTTTCAAACTTCCTTCATCCTGAAACATTGATTTGCTAACATTCATCGAATGATAAAATGTAGAATTAATCATTAATGAAAATATAGTAGAACTGTACAATTCAATGGATTCTACCGTGCTAAGTTACAGTTAACAATTTTATTAATTCTATTTTTGTTAAATTCTGTTATTCTCTATAATTGCTACTAGAAGAATTGTTGTTTTAAGTGTGATGAAATACAAATATTGCTTCCTGGACAAAAAGAAGGGGAAGAAATTGTTACTGTAATTCTCTCTCTTTTTTCTTTTTTAAATGAAATATAGGAAAGCCAGAAATTTGGTCATTGCATTCACTGACCATCTGCCTAAACAAAGAATGACAGAAGGCTTAATTATCCCTTTTTCAGCTGTAATTCATGAAGTTTGTTAATCATGATCCATGGAAACACATTCCACATATGATTGTTCAGATACTCTATAAGTGAATCAGCATTGGGAAAACACACAATTTCTGTGCAAGAGGCAAGTGGCTATCACTCATTTCTGCAAGTACATTGAGAGAAGGAAGCAGGTACTTTTGTTATTTTATAGAACTATAAACTCAGGAAATACTTATTTGCTATGAAGTCCAAAAGAACAAAAAAGCATTGGCCACTGCATTTGGACAGTAAGGGCACGAAGAAAATCCTAGTTCCTTTTAATTTAGTTTTGATAAAATATATCTTCCTCCTGGTGTTCTTCCAAATACCAACAAAATAATTTGCTTGGTCGATCCCTGTAATCATGTTGGTAGAGCTCCTCTGCCACAAAATTGCACTTAGAATATCTAAATGAATCACATGAATTAAATATGTACACTTTTGGCTGATAGCTACTAACAATGATATGTATATTGTTTAGGTAGGTGTTGGGTTTCCCCCCGACTATAAAGTTAGAAGTGAGTCAACTTGAACCCTAGATTTATTCTTTTTCCCATAGATCTTATACAGAATACTTAGAACCTGAGCTTTTATGCTTTTAAAGTATAGGCTTGCTAGTACAAACTAGACCCAAAGTTTATTTGGTGAATCATAAATCTATCTCCAAGATATACCCTAACAAACTGCATACGGTATGGAGTAGGCATGATGGGAATTCATACAAATCTTTTTGTAACTTCCAATTTCTTTGTCTGTAGGAATAGGATAATGAGTACATGTTTTATTGGCAGAATAATATGTAATATATACTAGTAAGAACACAGCTGGACTTAGCTAAAACATGCTTCCATTCAGAGGAAGATGTAATCCTAAACCCTTTTGCAAGGAGGTCAATCCCATAAAATAATGAGACCATTCTGAGTAAATATGGTTAACAGAGCACATAAAATAAAGAGAGAGGTTATTTTATCAATGCTATTATTCTAGTACATATCCTGTGGTACTTTTTATGAATATTCTCTGCAATTTTGAGAACAGAGCGGGGTCTTGTTTTCATGATGTGCTGTTAGCACTCCCATCTTAAGGAGTTGAGCTGATTTATTTCCAGTTTTTCTGTGGTATAAGGGAAACTGCTAGAAACCCAGCTTGCTTTTGTGGCTTTTTTTCCCCTTTTGATAAATTTAGGCTACATTTTTAGCCTAAAAATGCTTCAGCCTTTATCATGGCCTCTTGAGCTTCAAGTCCTACCAAGGATATGCTAGCTTGTGGCAGCCCAACCCCACAACAATGGATGTGTGTCTGAAAAAACTTTTGTTAGTTTTTCTCTTTGCCAGAACAGCAAATTATTGGTAGAGTAAATGAATAACTATTCCTTGCAAATTGCAAATGAGAGACAGTTATACCTTTCAAGTCAAACTATTTTTTTTTACAACAGTTTTCAAACCTTAGGTGTGCCCAGAAGTGTCATTGGAGGCAGAGTCAAAGAGGAGAAAATGGTGAAAACAGCATTGTGAAAATACTGAAATGTGAAAAAACACTCCTTTTGTACATGTGCTGTGACACTGCACAGACCACCAAAAGAGAGCTTGGGGCAGGATAGCACAATGCTGCTTTTGTCATTTTTAACCACAAACTCACAGACTCAGTGAATTCCTCTGAGTCCATCCTATGTTAAAACACAATTTGATAATGTATGCACCTCCAGTCAGGGTAGGTTTCTTCTTTATTTACTCTCATGGGTAACAGATTTAGCCAGGAAGAAACAAAAATCATGTTCTTTAATATTGTATTTAAATCCATAGAGAATGCATTCTTCATACAAAGTTGGCCCTAAATAAAGTCTTCTAAAAATGGCAGCTTTCCCTAGAATGGATAAAAGTTGAAAGGCATACAATGCCATGTTACAAAAGCTGTGAGGAAACTTGTTAAAAATAAAATTGGCAGTGCATTGGGAAGTTGTCTATAAATAGTTTCATTCTGTTTATGAAGGCTTCCCAACTCAATTCCTGTTTGTCTAGCCAAGTACCTGATTTGTAAATTGCTTCAACCAGATGCCATTCTTTGCTGCTGATTTTAGGTGAATTTTGTTCACTTGCTGGAATATCTATGTGGCCCGTGCAATAAAAAGCAAATATAGTAAAATGGCAGTGAGGTCAGGGCACCCCAGCATTTGTCTCAGCACACCACAAGCCATATAGCGCTGGAGTTGAAACCTGGTATCCTTGGTTTGATACCAAGACTTTCCAGCCTGGCAGATTTTTCTCCTGAAATTTGCCACAAAATTACTTGGTTTCCCTAGCCTGGCAGCATTGCCAATACTAACAAGAAACTGATCTAATTGCCATTTTAAATTTTCATAATTTGAACAATGTCAATTATTCCCTTTATAGACATGTCCCTTAATATTCCTTAGAGTTTGCATCTTGTTGCTGCTATCCAGAAAAATATTTTCTTCACATGGAGCTGTTTTATCTAGGCCCCTTCAAATCCAAAGCCAGCTTTAGAAAAGCATTAATGCCTAGTTTATAATGTTATTATGATTGTAGAGATTATGTTGATTTTCAAATGGACAAACCTCCTGTTACCCCCTTTTAAATAGGCAAGTTCAGGAAACAGCAACAGAAGGAAGGCTGTTTTATTGTTGTATATATAGAGTAGACAATGGGGAAGAATAACAGAATCCTTCTTATACTAAACAGATTCAAGCTGGAGTTATTTGGAGTTTCTTTTTCTCTTATAACTGAGTTGTCTCTTATGTTGCCTTACTGTTCCTGAATACTTTCTCCCAGATAATGTAAATGAGGAACCATTCTAGGAAAAACCCTTACCAGATTGGATGAATGAATATGCTGGCCATTGTAAAGAGCTATTAGATTACCTGAATTCAGATGGGCAGATTTTTGGTAGTCAAGAATTGTGAACTGATCATAGAAGAGAAGAGAAGAGAAGAGAAGAGAAGAGAAGAGAAGAGAAGAGAAGAGAAGAGAAGAGAAGAGAAGAGAAGAGAAGAGAATAGTTTTATTGGCAAGTGTGATTGGACACACAAGGAATTTGTCTTGGTGCATATGTTCTCAGTGTACATAAAAGAAAAGATACATTGGTCAAAAATCATAAGGTACAACACTTAATGATAGTCATAGGGTACAAATAAGCAATCAAATCATATTAGGAAACAGTCAATATAAATCGTAAGGATTCAAGCAACAAAGTTATAATCATACAGTCATAAGTGGAAGGAGATGGATGGTGGGAACAATGAGAAGATTAATAATACTGCAGACTTAGTAAATAGTTTGACAGTGTAGTGGGAGTTATTTGTTTAGCAGAGTGATGGTGTTCGGGAAAATCATGAAGTGATTGGGGATGTAATACATATATGGGGTTTTCCTAGAAGTGCAAAATGGAAAGATTGGAAGGGGTTTTGGAAATAACATCAGCCAACTCAACTTGTGCTTCAGTGCAGAAAGCTATTACCATGGTATCCCTAAAGGATAACCATCCAACCACTATTTAAATACTTCCAGTGATAGGGAGTACTTAAATGCTACAATTTCCCAAAGCAGCCTACCTTATTATGAAATTCTTCCTGATGCCTATCAAAAAATAATGTCCTTGTAAGAAGCCAACTGTTCCTTATCTTGCTTTTGGAAAACAACATGGATTGAATCTACCCCATCTTCTATACAAAAGTCTTAGATATTTGTAGGGACTTATCAAGATCCCTCACAAGTTTATCTTCTCCAGGCTAAAATACTTGTTATCTCTAAGTGCTCCTCTCTTTTTCTTTTCCTTATTATAATAAATAATAAATAACTTTATTGTCATTGTACGTGTATAAACAGTATATCATACTGGTTCTCTCCTCTGGACATATCAGTATGCCAATATCCTTCCAAAAGTGCAGAATTCATTAGAGGGCACAACATTCTAAGATTTTGTCTGACCAGGAGAGGAATCAAGAATGATCTTGATTTTGCTTCTACTGATGCAGCCTAGAATTACATCTGTATGTTTTGCAGCTATGTCACGTTATTGACTCATATTTAACTTGTGATTCACCAAGATCTTTTTTACATGGACTGCTGTCTTGTGTGATGGCCCCTATTCCATACTTTTGATTTTCCAACCCAAATGAAGAATTTGAAATTTGCTGATTGCTCCAGCTTCTCAAGATCCCCCTGAAGCTTGATATAATTATCCTTGTCTTTCCAAAAAATTCTAATTTAATAATATTATTTAACTCTCTGTAATGGTATGTTTTTTGTAGGGACAGGGTGGCTCAGGGGCGATGAGCTTGTCGATTGAAAGGTCGGCAGTTCAGCGGTTCGAATTCCTAGTGGCACATAACAGCATGAGCTCCCGTTACTTGTCTTAGCTTCTGCCAACCTAGCAGTTTGAAAGCACGTAAAAAATGCAAGTAGAAAAATAGGGACTACCTTTGGTGGGAAGGTAACAGCGTTCCATGTGCCTTTGGCGTTTAGTCATGCCGGCCACATGACCATGGAGACATCTTCAGGCAGCACTGGCTCTTTGGCTTAGAAATGGAGATGAGCACCGCCCCCTAGAGTCAGGAATGACTAGCACATATGTGCAAGGGGAACGTTTACCTTTTATCTAATGGTATGTTTAAAGCCCAAAAGAGTTGTATATGCTAGCCTTGTGGGCAGCCTCCTCACTTCCATTAAGGGCTATGATTTAGAAACCGAGAAAGTGAAGGAGGTATAAACTGTCAGCCAGTGGAACAGTCCACTACATCAGGGCTGTTAAACTCCCGGCCCATGAGCCGGATGCATCACGCGCTAGCCACACCCAAGCCCAGTTTACTGAAGGGGAAAAAAAGAGTCCTGATACGTCACATGACACCTCTGTGACAATGTGAGTTTGACACCCCTGCACTACATGAAACATTTTCTACTAGAGATTTTTAAACCATGATTGAATGATTATTGATTCAGAAATGTTATAGTGGATCCTGTATTCAAGAGGGAATTGCCCTAGAAATTCCAATGGAAAAGTAACTCCAATGGAATGCTGTAAAAAAACAAAACAAAATGGGGAATAGTATTTCTATCATTTTTTAAAATGAATCGGAACCAGGTAATTACAGGGGGATTACCTTAATCCAAGGTACCCGTCCCATGGAACATCATTCCCTCACCCTCAGGTGAGAACGGCTTAATCCTTGAGACCCTAATTAAATGATTGCTGGCTAATGACAAGAACCTTGATGGATTTGGTCTTTCAGTAAGGCTGAGGGTATAATCATGCTTCTTCCATCATCACCTGCTGGTGAAATGACTGCTGCTAGGTGACAACTGAAAGGGATGTGCAGTAAACTGGATGAAATGTCTCTGCTTCTCATTTTATCTCCCTCTCCTGCGGCTGATAAAATATCAACCATGCCGAAGCATTTTCCCCCATGGGATTCTTCTTAAAACAATAAATACTTCTTATTTATTTTATAACATATGCTCTATTTCTTTCCAAGAAAAAAAATGAATACCACTTTCTTATATTGCATGAAATGTAACCCACTCATGCATACTGGACATTTCTGGGGGGGAAAAAATCTAATAATGGTACCATTGCTGAAATTTTACAAAATCTCTTTTCTCCTTGCTTCCGATGATCTTTCCTGCACAGCAATTTTATTTATTAAAACACCTAATTACCTTAATTACACATTTCCGCATAGGAAAAAAGTTAAAATATGAGATTGCAGCAATCTGTTAAGTATTAAATATATACTATCTATAAAAAATGATTGCTTTACAGAGTACTTTTTGCATTTTTACTATTTGTATCATGATTTATGCATTATGTCAACTTTACCATGCAATAAGCAATTTTCACTGGATGCTAATAAATACAGCTTTCAATTTTCAAGTATAAACAAGATTTTTCAATGGCAATAGCAAGAATTAGTTATAAGTATAAATGCATTATGGCTATCTGGGTTTTTTTTTCAGATTGTATTTTGGGTCTTTTCTGGAGAGGGAGAAAAGCAAATTATGTTAGATGATATAAAACATGCTTTAAAATGAACCTTTCATTAAACAACTGCTATTTTCCTTTTTAGTTATGATAACGTTTTAAAAGAACTGGTTTAGCGCTCCAGTTTGTTTTCTATCAATAGTTTGCTCTGTCTTCTAATAGGATAAATCTCTTTGCCTTGTTGATCATGGTCTATTTGCTTTTTGTTTAGCAATTATTGGGAAGTTTGATTTGCTAATTAATTGTTTTCACAAAGATTACGTCTTTTGGACCTCAATATCAAGACCCTTCCCAAATTCCCTCAAACAAATTAGCAGGTTCCAGATGGAGAAAAAAATTATTGTATGGCATAAGTCTCAGGACTGACCTGATGCCAGGCACATGTTCCTTTTCACTGTGAACACTTTGACTTTTATAAAGCTGGTGTGAAGCAGATGTACATAATTTGCAATTTGCTAATCCAGTTGTGTTTTTGTAGAAAGGTCTGGAATTACATTTATGATTTGGAAGGTAAAGAAAATAAATATCAAGGAAAAATACAAAACTTTACTATATTAAGAAATGCTTTTTCCTGGAAAATTCCATATACAAAAATGCTTGTATTACAAACAATATATACGAAAAGGGAGTGGGTATTTTAGCATTTTTTATTTTATTAATTTTTTTTAAACAACAGCAACATTAGGTTAAAATGCATTTAAGGATGGAATAATGAGAAAATGAATTAAACCATTCCTGAGAAATTCATTCATCACTAGGCTAAAGAGCATTCACAGTGTAGTGAATATTTTTTAAATCTGCCCGTTTCTCCATATCCTTAAAATAATATAGGGTTGTCACGAATTAACTTTTTTAAAAAGTAGGTGTGTTTTATGCCTAATTATAGCCACTGGGTTTATGTAAATATTCCTTCTAGAACCAAGGGCATTTGTTCTGCTGTCTAAACTGCTACTGAAAACAAACCTGTTTTGCATTAAACAGAGTAGTATGCCAAAAGGCTGCAGTTCTTCCACTTAGAAGCCAGCAAAATCATATGTAATCTGGTTTATTGTACACATTAGAGACTTTCTAAGGCAAGGAACTTTGATTTAACTACTGCTTCAAAACAGTTTTACAAGTTTTGTTCAGTGTAAGGATCGGAGATATTTACTTTGTGGTCATATTATTTCTGTGGTTGCTGATTCTTGTGAAACATCAAGGCTATTATATGTTGGAGATGTTGAGGTGAAACGAGTTCTTTATACTTATCTTGAAATACTGCATTTAGAAATTATAAAAATACCAGGAGTGGTGAGGCCTCTGCATGTGCAATAGAAAAACAGGAAGTTCTGGGAAGAAACCTGAATTCTGTATCTGAGTGAATTTTTCCAAAGATGAAACACAGTCCATACCTATCAACCATTGTAGAAAATGCTAAGCAACGCGTGGACCAAGGCCTCAGTCTCATTTCAAAAGTTCTCTGAAAAAGATCGGTTCAGGCCTCTGTGATTCTTTTGCCTTCCTCTGCTGTCTATTGCAACAGAGAAAAAATGTTGGAAGAAATTGAAAGAAAGAAATTGAGAGAAACAGGAGTATTAGGAAAAAAGAGTTGCTTAGGCAGTGTGTTTCTCCATTTATTCTTGACTCCACTGACATATTGTTGGCTTTAAGTTGATCCTCCATATTCTCATTAGCAGATAAATTCTAATGAAATGAGGTCTTTTATAAGAAAACTCATCCTTGTTCTGGATGGGTAAAGGCTAGGCGTCAGTTCAGACTTTATATCTATGTAAATAATATGCCTTTCCTCATGGAATATGAATGGAATTTAGGCTCAGGGAAAAGCTTTTGGATCAAAGGTTAGGAAGTCTAGAACAAGTAATCTTTAACTCTAGAAAGTGTGCATCTTCCCTTAGTATCTGAACAAAAACAAAAAAAAATGCATTCTTATCAGAGCCTATAGTGGCACCAAGACAATTCTGGCATCCAGATTTAGCATCCTAAAATATCTCAACATGTGCTTTGATTGGAATTTAATTGAATCCAGGACTTTCTTTAGCGCCCTGGCATTATTTATATACAATTGGCAATAGCCGTTCTCATGAATTTGAGTCATCATGGGTTCTGTCAGGCAAAAGCAACCAGAATCCTTTGTGAAGAAACTAAAATGGAAATTCTATTGCTAATCACCTGTTACAAGACTCTCACAAGAGTAACTGCATTCTCTTGGAAGGTGTAAGATAGGTTTCAAGTATTGCAGCAGAGGTCTGGCCTTGTGTTACTTTCTGCGGTGCAGACTCTAAATTCGGCTCCCTCTTAATACCTCCCTTCAGGTATTCCCTGACCTTCCCACTCCTTCTTGTCCTAACCTGAAATGTGAGCAAAGGACAAAGTTTATGCCTATTTTACAGGGAAATTTTATTGCCTTCAGAGAGCTGAGCCATGAGGTAATGGAAAATTACACCTTCTAGTTTGTGTATCTTATACCATTATTTATTCTTCTGGGCCACTGAATCCCAATTGGCATACTAACTTCTTGGAAGACTATAAACTGGCTGTTTTCTCTAGCAGGGTTCTCCTGCCAGGACCTGAAATAGACCTTGATCCTGAATCCCATCCTCACCAAGAATGAGGAATTAAAATGAGATAGATTGCTCCATTGGCTTTATCAGCATTGGAGTACAGCATAAAATTGCCTGTACTTCATGGGCTGTTTTTATGTCAGGATACTGATTCTCTTACTAGTCCCCTTGTGCTTCTTAACTTTCCATTGGGCCCCTAAATCTTCTGGGAATTAGGAATGAAGTCTCCCATCATTGCTTATCTAGCAGGAGTATCTAAGTTCAGTTGATCATCAACAGCATCAACAGTAGATCCCCTCCCCTCCCCTCGTCTCTTCTCCTCCATGATTTTCAGGCTGTGGGTAGGTTTTAACTCTTCTGAAGACTACTTGTAACAGTAAGAGATGTCTTGATTTGCCTAGTAGGTATCTACAGATATTATTTTTAATTTGCTTACCAGCTTTGTCCAAAACATGCATATATTTCCAGCCAATGTATTACTTCAGTTTGAGATCACTATAGACAGGGACTGTATGTATGTATGTATGTATGTATGTATGTATGTATGTATGTATATATGTATATGTATGTATTTGTCTGTCTGTCTGTCTGTCTGTCTATCTATCTATCTATCTATCTATCTATCTATCTATCTATCTATCTATCTATCTATCTACAGTAGGCATGAGCTTAAATGGTCTTGTTGTGACCCCAACTCCCGAGCCTGTCCTAACAGAGGAAGAGGACTCAG
Organism: Masticophis lateralis; assembly: GCA_030761175.1. Classification (NCBI taxonomy): domain Eukaryota; kingdom Metazoa; phylum Chordata; class Lepidosauria; order Squamata; family Colubridae; genus Masticophis; species Masticophis lateralis. The sequence continues at coordinate 93,694,034 of JAUDYJ010000002.1, forward strand.
AAGGTGATGGAGAGGAACTGACAAGGCCTCCCTCTTCAGGACCCTCCTTTCTGGCAATGCCTCAGGTTCCATCCGAAGGCCAGGAGGAACAGCCTGGGATGTGCCAGGAGGAAGACATATTGGAGCACCAATTGATAGGGAGTGAAGATGATGAATCCTGGCTTGATCCCAGACAGTGTCGGAAGGAGAAGTATGTGCAGCAATGGAAGAGGCGTGGGAGGGCCAGAGATTGAGCTGAGTCATGGAGCCATGCCCCACCAGGAATAAAAATGGGTGGGATTGCTCTTCAGGCTTTGTGACAGACAAAGTTAAACCCTGAAAGTCACATTGTGATATCTGAAATTCGGCTTGGATATATTTTGGACTGAACATTGGCTAAACTCTTGTCTCGTAGATAATTTGTTGCTCCTGGAACAGACTGAAGATAAGTCCTCTTCTGCTTTATGGGAGTGAAAACGGTCTTGGCAGGCATTCGGTAATTTGCTGCCAAAACCTTGGTCTGCCAAGAATTCTAATCTGTTTACCTAATAAAATATTGGCAGGTGTGCTTGGTATTACTTTTGCCTGTGTGAGGAAGGGGGACAGAACAGGTCTCCAGAGGATGGTAGAGGACAGGAAGGCCTGGAGGAATGTTGCCAATGAGGTTGTGATGGGTTGGACATGACTTCGCAACTAACAACATCCATCCGTCTGTCTGTCTGTCTGTCTATCTATCTATCTATCTATCTATCTATCTATCTATCTATCTATCTATCTATCTATCATCTATCTACCTACCTACCTACCTACCTACCTACCTACCTACCTACCTATCTCATTGGAATCTACAAACTGCTGCATTTCATGGCAAATTTTGATTTACTATTTTACCATTTTATTTATTCAGGGCTTAGTTCAAGGAAGATTATGCCATGATTTAAAAAAAGAAAGTTTTAAAGAGTCAGGCCGATTTGTTGCTTTTGCTATAGCATTTTATTTTGGCCATCTGCTATATTCTCTAAATTTGGTTTTTTTGAATGTGTGTGTGCGTATATTATCTTACCACTCCTTGTTTGTTTTGTGCTAGTGTTGTAATAATAGGGTTGGGTTGTATATGTGCTGCTAATACATTAACAACATTCATAGTAGATTATCAAGGTGCGTGCATGAGCGTGCACACACACACATTTTCTGGACATTCCTTAGGGTGAGTTGCCTAGATTCAGTAGGATCAGAATGTCCAAAGAAAAATTTAAGAAGTTAAACAGCATTGACAGCTCCAAGTCAAACTTGCAATGGAAAAAATGTGTTGCAAACATATTTATGTTCTGCATTCATGTAAAGACAAATTTGGTTTTAATAATATAGTCTACTGGAAAGACTGCGGCTTCTTGACTTATGTAAAATGACATTTCTTTTAAATTCATTTTTGAGGAAACCTAGTGAGGCGGTAATAAAATCCTAAATCTGGCAAAGGGAAACTGATATGTCTTTGGGAATTAATCAAAAAAGGATAAGCATGTTCAGCGTTCACCAATAGGCTTTAAAAAAAGTGATTGTCTGATAAACTCCAGCAAATTAGCCATCTCCACAGCTGAACCCTTTACTCTTAGCTGCACAGATTTTTTTTCCTTATAAGGCTTTTTCAGGACTTGAAAAAGAAAGTAAAATTGGAAGCCGACAATAATTTACAGTAAGTTAAACTCTGAATCTGTTCTTATCTTGGAATACAAATATACCAGCACATGTACATTCTGAATGTTTAAAAAGACATATTTATTTTTTGAAGTTCTATGCCATCCATTTCACCTGCATGACTGTTGATGTGCTGGAAATGTTCTCACCAGTGGTGGGATTCAAGTAATTTAACAACCGGTTCTCTGCCTTAATGATTTCTTCCAACAACCAGTGTGCCAAACTGCTCAGAAAGTTAACAACCGGTTCTCCCGAAGTGGTGCGAACTGGCTGAATCCCACTACTGGTTCTCACCCCTCCTGTTTCCTTCCCTATCAAGTATGATTACCAAAGCACTCTTTAGCCAATGTCATCCTGGATGTTTTGGCCAAGCTAACTAGAAACGATGGAGCAAAACATCCAGACATCACTAGGTTGCCTACTGTAATGTTATGTAGGAATGGTCTTGAGAGAAGGGAGAGAATCATAGCCAGTGGGATCAGATAAGAGGGAGCTTAGCCTGCAGAAGAAATGTGGACATGGAAACATCTCAGAAGGGACCTTTTCTAGATTCTTGGAATGTGAAGTGGTGGAGGAGAAATATGCTTTCAAACCTGGACTGAACTACCTTGCAAGATATGTCTGGACTACTGGTTTAGACTATTTGTGTTCCTCTGGATCAGTGGTAGAATTCAAATTTTTTTACTACCACTTCTGGCTTGTCACAGCTTTGAGCGTGGCAGGGGAAGGATACTGCAAAATCTCCATTCCCACCTCACTCTGGGGCCAGAGGTGGTATTTGCTGGTTCTCCAAACTACTCAAAATTTCCACCACCGGTTCTCTAGAACCTGTCAGAATCTGCTAAATAGCACCCCCACTCTGGATGTCATGATAGACATGCTCCAGTTACAGACAAGAGCCAGGTCCCTTGCACTGCAGTTCACATTTCAGAAAAGAAATTGGCACAGACACACCTAACCCCAAAGTCCTGTATTGAAATACTTCCTATTGGTCAGGGCAGTGCAATGGCTCAGCAATTAGGACACTGGGTTTGTCAGCTGGAAAGCCAACTGGCAGGTTCAATATTCAAGCATCATGTGACAGAGTAATTTCCTGTTACTTGCCCCAGCTCCTGCCTACCTAGCAGTGTGAACGCATGCAAATGTGAGTAGATAAATAGGTGCCACTTCAGTGGAAAAGGTTAATACATTCCATATTTTCATGTTAGCTACATGATGACTCTCAGACAATGCAGCCTTCCTTGACTGAGAATTGGAGATGAGTACTGCCCTCTTGAGTTGGTCATGACAGGACAGGGAAAACCTTTAAACCTTTTAAACCTGTTGTCCAATGAGATGGGTTGATTTTGGCCCTAAATTTCTTGTAGCTTAATATTAGCCAAGAAAAGCAAAAAAAAAAAAAAAAAAACCCTTTCCAAGGAGAATTGCATTCTATAACAGTATGATATACTGTACATATATACACTATGAAGTAGTGAATTATGCAGATTGTAGTAAAGAAACACAATGTTTGGAATAACACCTTAGGTTCACAGAATATTTGTTGCAATCATCTTGTGCAGTTATCTGAGAAGCTTATGAATATTTTCCCTTTCTTGGATATAAAAAACTCATATAATAGAAATAACAGAAACATGCTTCATTTTATTTCTAACACTTTGGGGAGATCAACAAAACCAAAGTTGATAACAATAAAAATGAATACGGCTTGATCGTTAGAAAAAAAGGGAGCAAGACTTCTGTGCGGTCTTTGACCTGCCTTCATATAATTAAGTCATTCTACATCGTGGAATTTTCACTTTCCTCTTAGCAATACAATTTCAGCTACGAAATTCCTAATTACAAATGGTCTCCTCAACGCATACAGTATTTCTGCTTCAAAAGTTATCTTTACAAGCTTAGAAGAAGAATCTCATCATAAATAGGAACAAAGAGGATTGACACTGAGTCTAATTTAGTACATATCTTACAGTGATACTTGAACTGGTTTTTATTTTCTTTATAAGGTCATATTTACACTTGGTTTTATTTAGTTGAGTCCTCATTCTTAGAGACCATAATATGGAAATTGAAGTAGAGATAGAATAAGTTAATTGAAGTGGGGTTTTTTTGAAGTGGATTTAGATTGCTTTGATTCTAACGGAGCATTAGTGCCTTTCTGATTGATCATCTTCATGTTCAGTGTTTATCCTATCCCTTCTTGGCTAAGTCCTTCACTTTCACTTATGCTACATGAACCAATGACACTTTCAGTTATGCTAAGGAAAGAATTAGATAGATCAATAGATATACAGTAGATAGATTCCTAATTGCCATCACTCTGCAAAACAAATAATTCCCTCAACACTGTCAAACTATTTACTAAGTCTGCACTATTATTAATCTTTTCATCATTCCTATCACCCATCTCCTCCCACTTATGACTGTATGGCTGTAACCTTTATTTATTTATTTGTTCAACATGTATGCCGCCTTTCTCCGAAGACTCAAGGCAGCTTACAATGCATTTAAAAACCATATATAAAAACATTAAAAATTAAAACATTAAAACTATTAAAACCCATTCACATCATTCATGGCAGGATCTCGCCAGATCGCAACAGCAAGATCAATGGCCCCAGGCCTGCCGGAAAAGCCAGGTCGTCACCGCTTTCTGGAAGCCCAGTAGGGTGGGGGTAGTCCGGACCTTAGGAGATAACTGGTTCCAGAGAGCAGGGGCAGCCACAGAGAAGGCCCTACCCCATGGGCCTGCCAGCCGGCACTGTTTAGCTGACGAGACACAGAGGAGACCAACTCTGTGGGATCTTATCGGTCGCTGGGAGCTATGCGGTAGAAGGTGTCTCGAAGATAACCTGCCCTGAGCCATGTAGGGCTTTAAAGGTAATAACCAACACCTTGAATTGTGACTGGAAACCAATAGGGAGCCAGTGCAGCTCGCGGAGAATTGGTGTAATGTGGGTGTACCTAGGTGCACCCATGACAGCTCGCACAGCTGCGTTCTGGACCAACTGTATCTACGAACACTTTTCAAGGGTAGCCCCATGTAGAGCATGTTGCAATAATCTAATTGTGAGGTGACAAGGGCATGAGTGACTGTGAGGAGAGCCTCCTGATCCAAGTAGGGTCGCAATTGGTGCACCAGGCGAACCTGTGCAAAGGTCCCCCTAGCCACAGCTGACAGATGTTGCTCTAATCTTAGCTGTGAGTCTAGAAGGACACCCAAATTGTGAGCCCGTTCTGAGGGGGACAATTTCTCCCCCACCCGAACCAAGGATGGACAATCAACATAGTCTTTAGGAGGACTATGCCACTCAGCCACTCAGTCTTGTCTGGGTTAAGTCTGAGCCTTGATACAAGCAACCTTGTTGCTTGTATCCTTACGATTTATATTGACTGTTTCCTAATATGATTTGATTGCTTATTTGTACCCTATGACTATCATTAAGTATTGTATCTTATGATTCTTGACCAATGTATCTTTTCTTTTATGTACACTGAGAGCATATGCACCAAGACAAATTCCTTGTGTGTCCAATCATACTTGGCCAATAAAGAATTCAATTCAATTCTATCCTATCCTATCCTATCCTATCCTATCCTATCCTATCCTATCCTATCCTATCCTATCCTATCCAAAAAATGAATCAATTGATATACTTGGCTGCCCATAGAAGTTTAACCCAATACTTGTGTATAACCATATAAATGTATTTCTGTTTATGACTATGAAGTTTGTGATTAAAAAAATGTTATAGAGCAATTATTTGCTTTTCAGAGATATGCGTTAAAAATGAACTTCATCTGATTTGGCAAATATGCCCATGAGTTTTCAAATACTTACTCTTTTATGTATTGGAAATCCTGTAATTCCTCTGGCTGGGAAATTTTGGAAGTATGCATATCTTAAAATTGCCAAGTTTGAAAAACACTGATTAAACAGTAAGAGCCAGTTGAAGTGGAGCTGCAGGGTTTTTCCTCCCTGGAGAAAGATTTAATGGTCCCCTCCAAGGGTATTAGAGTTATATTCTGCATTCTACATTCTGCAATAAAGTCTACTCTGAATTCTAAAATGCTACAGTCTGCATAATGTTAAGAAATTCAGAATAAGAAAGAAATACAGACTGGAATTCTTTGCCAACATTGTATAATCTTAAACAAACAGCGTATAGAATGATGGGCTTGAACCCCAGCCGTATCTATGTTCAGAAGTGAAATTGACTTTATAACCTTGAGAAAATAACCGAACTGGCATTTTATGTAGTGCATAAAACAAAACCCCAAATGTCAATAGTGTGAATGTGCTCTTCATTAGTTAAGATAGTGGCATATTAAATACGTTATATAAAACGTTCTGATATTACAATGGGTAAATGAAATATTGATTTGTTTGTAATTTTAATGTGTCTTTATAAATATATTTTGAGCAACAAGAGCTGTAAGAGAGGCCAGAATCCCAGTGCCTAGGCAAGACATACAGTATATAAGCCTCTTGCTTAGGATCTGGTTTTAATTGGCAACCTGTACTCCTACAGACATTTTAAGTCTCTTCTTAAGTACAGAGAATCACAGCAGTAAGAGCTAGTATGGGTAGCTGTTGATTTATGACCACAATTGTGAATAGAATTTCTGTTGTTAAGCAAGGCAATTCTTAAGCGAGTCACACCCAATGGTTATTTTATTTATTTATTTATTTATTTATTTATTTATATATATATATATATCCAACTTTTAATACTTTTATAAATAACTCAAGTCGTACATAATCCAACCCAATTTCCTCCTCCTATTTTCCCCACAATAGCAACCCTTGAGATCAGTTGGGCTGAGACAGAGTGACTGGTCCAAGGTCATCCAGCTGGTTTTCATGGTTAGGCAGGACTAGAACTCGTGGTCTCTGACTTTCTAGCCTGATGCCTTAACCACTACGCCAAACTGGGTCACATTATTAAAGAAAGCATTGCAATTAAGTGAATCATCTGATTGTTAAGCGAATCCAGCTTCCCGCACTGACTTTACTTGTCAGGAGCTGGCTATGAAGCCGTTTGCAAATACCATGGCCCTGAGCTGTATGTATCGTAAATACATGGGGTCCTACATACAAGGGTCTAAATTTTGATCACATGACCATGAGAATGCTGGGATGGTTGTAAGTGCAAGAACTGATTGGGAGTCACTTTTTTCAGAGCCATTGTAACTTTGCATGGTCGCTAAATGAAAGATTGTAAGCCAAGGACTACTTGTCGTGTGGAAAAGATAAAAACATATCTGAGGAGGAGAGAAATTGCTCATACTGGTACTGATGGTCCTTTGGAACCAGCTCAACCAGCTAGTTTAAATTGTACTTACGTAATCAGAAAAAAACCATGCCCATCTTAAAACATCCCATTGCTTGTATCCTTTATATCGATATTGTTTCCTGATTGCTTATTTGTACCCTATGACTATCATTAAGTGTTGTACCTTATGATTCTTGATGAACGTATCTTTTTCTTTATGTACACTGAGAGCATATGCACTAAGACAAACTCCTTGTGTATCCAATCACACTTGGCCAATAAAGAATTCTATTCTATTCTATTCTATTCTATTCTATTCTATTCTATTCTATTCTATTCTATTCTATTCTATTCTATTCTATTCTATTCTATTCTTAAATAAGACTGCTTTTCAAGGAGTCCCATGTTATGAGAAATTATTCCTGAAATAATGAATTCTATTCTAAATTATTGTATAGCTCTGTATTTAAGACCATATAGATTGCTTTCTCTCTACCCAGAACTTGTAAAAAGAGACATCTGGATATGCATTGGTTTTCTTCTTCTTTCTTTTTTTCTGAAGGCCTTCATTAATAAAGCCAGAATTCTCATGAATAAAATGCTTTAAAAGACTGAACGCTAATATGGGGGAAGGAAAGGGGAACGATAAAAGGTCTTTGTATATGTCATCAAACAGTTGGATCTGGGTGCTGGAGAATGCAGGCTTTATTCAACGTTATTCATCAGATTGGCTGCATTTCCCAGTCCTTGAAATCATTTAATTACAGAATATTTTTAGTTACATATCTTGGCTAAGTGCTCTTCAGCATCATTCCTAAAATGTGGTCCTCCATCGACAAGGACAAAGTGAAAGGTGAATGCAATCAAAATGCCATTGCTCAGTTCAAATAACATATTAGAAAAGCCCTTGCCAAGGTAAATGCTAAGTTTTTGTTTGCTGAATCCATTAAAAGGATGAAATTGAACTGGACTGCCATTGATATCATGTTTTCAGCATACTGTTCTGCTCTGGCTTAACTCTCTTTTACTTAAGATGAATGAAAAATACAGATGTCTGTGAAGTTCTTCTTTCATTATCTATGTACCTCAAGCATTGTCACACTTTTTTGGGGGTATTTTTTTGATATGGATGATTTCATCAATTCTAGAGAGTACTCAAACTTGTAATGGATTCCTGGAATAGAATACCAAACCATGCAGCTACATCTGGAGAGGGAGAAATTTTGATCATGAACCACTTTGCTTTCTTTTTAAAGACTTTCTATCACTGCTGTTTCAGTGCAGAAAGAATGGAAAGTTCATGTAATACCTGCACAAGATATAACCTAGGGCAGTGATGGCTAACCTTTTTGCCATCGTGTGCCAAAAGCAGGGGGAGCGTGGTGGGGTCACACGCACACATGCCCACATTCATAATTCTATGTGCCCCACCCCGCCTGTGTTCCCCCCGCTTTTGGCACATGATGGCACGGTGGGCATGGTAAGCCTGTTTTTTTGCTCTTCCCAGGCTCCAGAGCGTTTCTAGGAGCCTGGGGAGGGCAAAAACAGCCTTCCCCACACACCCAAGAAGCCCTCTGGAGGTTGGAAACAGTGCATTTCCTGACTTCTGGTGAGCCCAGAAGGCCCAAAAATCAGCTGGCTGGTGCACATATGCGTGCCAGAGCTGCGCTCGCATGCCCACCAATATGGCTCCGCGTACCACCAGTGGCACCTGTGCCATAGCTTCGCCATCACGGACCTAGGGTGCCATTGGGTAGGACAATTTTGATCTGGGACTGTTTCCAGGTCCTTAACAGAAGGCTCAATTATTTAGGTTGGGTGATTATTCACACTCTTTCAGCCCAGTGTTATATGAAAACATGGGTTTGCATAATATTGTCCTCAAAACTACCTTTAATTTTTTCCTGAGTTTTCAATTCCTATTAAAATATCTATTTCTTTTTATTGTCTTCTCAGAATGCCATCTTTTTCTTGCTTTCGATTCTTATGTGGGTTTCTCCACTCATATTTATTGTTACAAAATAGTGCCAAATGATGGTTTATTTTGTCTGTTTTGTATTTCGAGCTCATCTAAAGCTCCTTTATATGATTTCTTTCTCTCAGAAAATATGTTGACATGAAATGAGCTGCCCCCATGACTGAACTTTTCTGTATCTCAGCAAAGAGGCTGGACAATATTTGTGGACATTTGCAATTGGGGCAGTTTCAGAGCAACAACTGATGGATTCCTAGCCATCCTTCCTTCTCCTTCCCATTGGTCAATTTCTAATAGGAACCTCCAACCCGGGGTGAAATCTAGCAGGTTCTGGAGAACCAGTAGGAGAAATTTTGAGTAGTTTGGACAACCGGGAAATACTACCTCTGGCTGGCCCCAGAGTGGGGTGGGAATGGAGATTTTGCAGTATACTTCCCCTGCCATGCCCACCAAGCCACGCCCACAGAAAAAAAATTTGGATTTCACCACTGCTCCAACTCCAATCACTCTCCTGAATGTATGTTGGGACAGGTTGAGGAACTTCTCCCACAGAATATCTGTCTGTCTGTCCGCCTTTCTGTCTGTATTTTACATGAGAAAAAACCAAAAAAATTCAAAGAAATCCAAGAAAACCTATCCTATCCAATCCATCAATCTATACAATTCTTGGGCTCCAACCTTACCCTATCCAGCACTTGTGGGTAAAGCCAATTCTTTATGACTTTTTGGAAGGCGAAATGAGGGTCTGCCAGAATCTAGGGGGAAGGGGTTCCACAGTGTAAGGGTTGCCTCAGAAAAGGCACTTTTTCTAAGTCTCACTAGATGCTAATATGCTACCTGGAGTGCATCTGCCTACTTAATCTGGTGAGAGGGAGTAAATTTTAGAGAGAGATGATCTTGCAAATGGTGCCCCTGTCATGTAAGACTTTAATGATAATAGCCTGCACCTTGACACAAATATGCACATCAATTGCAACGATTCATGGACTTCGTGGCCATGTTAATGATCAATCATTCCTTGGTCATTTCACACTTGGACTATTGCATTATGATGTACATGGGGCTGTCTTTGAAGACTCCCCAGAAGTTAAAATTGGTCCAGATTGCAGCAGCTCACAGTATGAGTATACCTGTATCAGTCTGCCTGTGTTACACTACTTCTGTGTAATCCCTCCCAGTTTCTTTCTGAATGCTTCATTTGTGCAAAGGTTGCCATGTGCGTATTTGTGCAAAGGTTGCCATGGCTGCCATCTGCTCTTTGAGCAAGGACGAGTCTAGGAACACCTTCAAACTGTGCACCAGGATTATCTGGTGATAATATATTACCAGATCTGGCATCGAAGGCACAGCCCCAAAGCCAGACTAGGGCTAGGTTAGAACTAATCTCTTTCATCTAGATCCCCACAATTTCTAGGCATATCACCACTGAAATGACATCACATACCTGGCCAAGAATGAGGATGTATAATTGGGCATCATCAATATACTGATGATATTGCACCTCATGACATTGAAGGACGTCACCCAGCAGTTTCATGTAGATGTTAAGTTGAATATGTTAAAAGATTTAATATTTTTACAGCCATGATTCCTTAGATTCCCAACACCTCAGGGACCTAGACTAACTCTCTCTCATGCTACCAACACCATCCACAGAGAAAAGAACAACCACAAACAATGCCTTCCATTACCAATCCCTAAATCTGGTACAGAAGGATACAATAGAAAATGTATTTTCCTCCACCCTTCAGATGGGATGATGGTGGGTGGCAGGATGCAATCTGACAGAAAAAATGGATGCCCACAGCCTGTCCTTTGCCATATCTCAGCAACTAAGCCCAGAGTTTGTTGCTTCAGAAAAAACAACATGGATTTCTTTCAGGAAAGTGATTTGTTTTCTATTTGCAGAACCCGTCTACTGGCTAACCACAAAATGGGGGAGTCTGCTTTAGACAAACAAACAAATAACAAACATTCTCTGACCTCGAGTTGATTGGAATAGGTCAGTATCAACACTGAATAAATAAAAGTAAAAATTATCCGAATTTACATTCTACAAATCAATAGCTACAGCAGGCTGCTGTCTTGATATCTGCCTACAAGGTTTTGATGGCAGTGGACGACAAGATTCTGAGGAAAGTACTTTGAAGTGGAATCCATATGAATCCTGTGGAGTCCTTTGGTTTGTTGATTTTCTCTGTCTTTATGGTGTGTCTTCTGCAAGATCAATATCCCCATGACTGAACTACAAAATAAGAAGGAGTCTGTAGTCACAGTGACTCTGGTCACGAAAGCAAAAGGATTGAAGGGATGGTTCTGTAGCAGGCCAGTTTATGCAAATCATTGCTTTCTACCAATTCTTCTCCATGTGACCTAGAGTGTCCATGTGATAAATGTTCTTCTAGAAAACACTGCTTTCCTGCTGGAAGTAGCTTCAGCCTGCCTTATCTCAACCTCTGGGTTAATTACTAATGAGATGTAGTTCCATTTATGAGGACATGGCCTCTGCAAAAATAAGTGGACCATTTTTCTGTTATAATATGCAAGCTGTGTAAGTAAGCCCCTCCACTCCACTGGCTAGTCATCTGGACTCTTTCAGGACTTGTTTTTCCTTTTTCTTTTTCGTACCACTTTGCAGCTTCTGCCCTGTAGAAAGGGCAGAAGACTTGTCTTTTAGAAAGAACATGATTTTTTCCCCACGCAAACGATTCTGTTTTATATAGAATAAATGCAATAGCAATGTAACCCTTTTAAAGCTGGAGAGCTCTACTGACCATTCAAGTGATCTTTTCAAGGAGAGAGAGAGAGAGAATATGAATCTAGGCTGGCAGGGAGATCAGACTGTTTTAAAACAGGGGTCCCCACCCCAAGGACTGGCACTGGGCCATTGCATGCCAGAAACATAGCCACACAAGTCCTTTGCCATATCTCAGCAACTAAGCCCAGAGTTTGTTGTTTCAGAAAAAAACAACATGGATTTCTTTCAGGAGAGTGAAACAAACGAAGCCCCTTCTATTGGATGCAGGCAGCACGTGAAACACACCCCCTCTGGTACATGGAAACACCATTCTCTGTGGAACTGGTCCCTGGTGCCCAAAAGGTTGGGGGCTACTGCTTTAAAAGATTTCAACAGTCTTTTAAGATTTCAACTTCAAAACTTACACTTAGGTAAGAAAAACCAAAAGCACACATATAAACTGGGGAAAACCAGGCTTAATAGCAGTGACTGTGAGAGGGATCTTGGAGTCTTAGTGGACAATCATATGAGCCAGCAGTGTGCAGCAACAGCTAAAAAAGCCAATGCAATCCTAAATTGTATTAAGAGGGGGATACAATAAAAATCAAGTGAGGTACTAATACCACTCTATAAAGCCCTAATAAGACCACACCTAGAGTACTGCATCCAGTTTTGGTCAACACACTATAGAAAAGATGTTGAGACTCTAGAAAAAGTGCAGAGGAGAGCAACCAGGATAATTAGGGGACTGGAGACTAAAACATATGGAGAATGGTTACAGGAACTGGGCAGTGGTGAAGTCCAATTTTTTTTACTACCGGTTCTGAAGGCATGGCTTGGTGGGCATGATGCGGCTTGGTGGGCATGGCAGGGGAAGGATACTGCAAAATCCTCATTCCCTCCCCACTACTGGGGGAAGGATATTGCAAAAGCTCCATTCCCACCACACTCTGTGCCCCGCCAGGGGTGGTATTTATCAGTTCTCTGAACTGCTCAAAATTTCTGTTATCGGTTCTCCGAACTGCTTAAAATTTCCGCTACTGGTTCTCCAGAACCTGTCAGAACCCGCTGGATTTTACCCCTGGAACTGGCCATGGCTAATCTAGTGAAGACAAGGACCAGAGGAGACATCATAGCCATCTTCTAATACTTGAGGGGCTGCCACAGAGAGGAGGGGGTCAAGCACCTGAAGGCCAAACAAGGAATTGGACCAAGGAGAGATTCAACCTAGAAATGAGGAGGAACTTTCTGACAGTGGGAACAACCAACCAATGGAACAGAAGTTGCCTTCGGAAGTTGTGGGAGCTTCATCACTTGAGACTTTCAAGAATAGATTGGACTGCCATTTGTCAGAAATGAAGTAGGATACCTGTTTGAATAGGGAGTTAGACTAGATGACTTATAAGGACCCTTCCAACTCTGTTAAACTATAATCTGTAAAAATTCTGGTTTTCCAAAACAGCTTCACTAAAGAAATTCTAGAATCACCATTTTAGTTAATGCCTTCTGACTAACGAACACAAACATAAAAGCAAGTTTGTTTCCTGTTTATAGCTGAACAGTGAGTCTTTAAATAGTCTATCAGCCCAAACCTATTGATAAAATAAAACATGTGGGAGGAAAAGAAGAATTCTGGACTCTTGTTGTAATCCTCAACCGTCACTCCTAAATCTCTGGAAATAAGGGAGCCAACTATCTCCTTATGTAGTGCTTGATGACTTAAAAGTGTCTCAAATCAGCTTTAAAGATAGGGCAAAGAAGAGACAAAAAAGAAAAGAAAAGAAAAATCTCCTCTTCTTAAAAAACAACCTTAATTTTAGAAGTTTAAGCTATAGGACCATTGATTTCTCTGTCTTCTGAATGAAAACTGACAGATCTATAGATCCTCTCCTGTAATGCCTGGAGGTTCTTTGGGTTTTTACTGGTTTCATTAAAGGCAAGTGAGCTAATCCTGCAACAATGTAGGATCAGTAGTCAAGCATCCCTATTATAATAACAAGCAAAAATGGCCAAAGGCTCACTGTACATCCAGCATCCACAACCAACTGGTTCTCATTAACAGTGGCGAATATTCCCTCTGTCCTTGACTTACAAGGCAGTCTGATTTGCTGCTTTGGCTGGTAGAAAATTTCATGCATTTAATTGTCATCTTCCTCTTTCCCTCACAAGAGGGGTACTTTGGTTTGTAATCTGTTGTTTTCTGGGGTCTTTTCAAATAATTGCAACCCTTGAGGTTCCTCAACTATAAAGCAAGCAAGCAAGCTCTCTTTCATATTCAACCAGCCAATCTCAAGCCATCCTCTTTTGCTTTCACTCCGGAGTCTTGTGTCCTTAGCTTAAAGTTATTTAAAACAAGCCTCACCCCCCACAATAGATTATCAATATTCTAGAAAAGCAATAGTGCAAAACAAAACAAAATCATGGAGTCCAGGAGTTCAAGCTCCCTCAAAGCCCCAAGTCAAAATGATATGGCAATTCACAACAACTGAATAGGGAATCATGTCCTTTTCTTAATGGACTTCTGGTGGTAGTGGGAGCTAGGCAGGTTGTTGATCCTGACATGTCATTCCCAGTCTCTTCCACAGTGTGCACTGGATTGTTTGTATGAGGAATTATAGAATAGAATAGAATAACAGAGTTGGAAGGGACCTTGGAGGTCTTCTAGTCCAACCCCCTGCCCAGGCAGGAAATCCTACACCACTTCAGACAAATGGTTATCCAACATCTTCTTAAAAATTTCCAGTGTTGGAGCATTCACAACTTCTGCAGGCAAGTTGTTCCACTTATTAATTGTTCTAACTGTCAGGAAATTTCTCCTTAGTTCTAAATTGCTTCTCTCCTTGATTAGTTTCCACCCATTGCTTCTTGTTCAACCCTCAGGTGCTTTGAAGAATAGTTTGACTCCCTCTTCTTTGTGGCAGCCCCTGAGATATTGGAACACTGCTATCATGTCTCCCCTAGTCCTTCTCTTCATTAAACTAGACATACCCAGTTCCTGCAACCGTTCTTCATATGTTTTAGCCTCCAGTCACCTAATCATCTTTGTTGCTCTTCTGTGCACTCTTTCTAGAGTCTCAACATCTTTTTTACACTGTGACGACCAAAACTGAATGCAATGATTTAGGAGAAGAGCACAAGAACTTCTCCTTCATCTAAAACCAGCTTGAAGCTTCACCAGCGGGTTGGCTCTAAAGCACTGTGAAGTGGTATATAAGTCTAAGTGCTATTGCTATTACTATAATCTTGATTCTGATATCATCTATCTTTTGTGAAAAGTTTGGATATATGTAACCTGAAGCAGATGTGTTGATGGCAATGATCTTGGTAAAACTCTGTTAACCTATTTCCTGCTTTTATCCAATCAAAATTTCCCTGTATTTCCAGGAACCTCAATTTTTCCAATGTTTTCATTCCACCCATTAGTTATACTCTATCCTTTCGGAGCATGTGATATGAGTGGATAATAGACTAGGGGGAAAAAAACCCCCACGATTATGCTTTGCAGATTTGAGAGAAATAAAAGAAACAGAAATTAATGGATAAGTTGATGGATGAGATGAAACAAAGTACTGGGATTTTCTTTTGGAAGACCTACAAATGGTTGCTATGGACAGGTTGAGATGGTATGCAATTGTCCATGCATTGACTGGATGCTGAGCCCAACTCAGACACTTAATGAACTAGCTACGTGTTTAATATCAGTCGGAGAACTGGAGTAGTATTTAAGATGTGAAACTAGGTCATGGAAACCCAGGTTAAAGTCACTCATTTTCAGATTAATGTGATTCACATATACAGTAGTTTCTGGGCTCTGTGAGGTATAACAGGAGGAGGAAGAGACCTTGAACACAAAGTATTTGTGGTACTTCAAGGTATTTCTCCTTGAACACAAATCAGTAAGTCAGAATTATTATTTCCTTAAAAGTGTCCTCCAAAATTCTGATCTGAAGAAAAACTATAAACACTGAACTATATGACTAGTGTTGTATCCCATGATTCAGCCAAAGCAACCAGAAAATACAAATGTGACTACTGTTTTAAAAATGTAGGAAGGAATAACTAAACCAGCAAGTGATATCCCTAACAGAAAATATTATCAGTAATTTAGATTCCATTGATGCTATCAGGAATACAACATGAATTTTTCATACTCCTTCTAGCTTTCAGAGTTTAGCTTTCTCTTTTAGATTGGCACATTTATTTAATCAATATTCTTGCTAAGGATTTCATGCTCTCTGTCTGCATATGGAACTTCTTCCATTTTTCTCTAGGAATCTTTGACAACACAAACCATATGCAATTCTAATTCACCTTTTTGAAGCATGGCCTCTCGCCCATCATATTTGGTTGTCTAAAACTGGCATACATTCAACAATGCAATCCAAAGAAAAGCGAGTAAAACAGAACCTGTCCTTAAGATGGGGATGAGGATTATTTTATTCCATATGGTGTCTCCTAACTCTTTCCATCAAAAGCCATGGAAAATATGAAAAACTTCAAGGGACAAGCTGAGCTGCCTGAATCCTTTATGAATAAGGACCCATTCCAGAATTAAATACAATAGTTTTAAACTTTCACTTCTTTATTTCCATTGGTGACCAGAAATGAAGTGAGCTGGGTACATTTTAATGAGTTAAACAGGTTAAGCTAACTGATATATCTGACTATACTGATCATTTTATATGAATACAACTAAGTGAAATAATGTTTGGAAGTCAGAGCCATTTGAGTGGGGACAATCACAGGAATATTATTGGTTATTTATACATTAGATTACACCTTTCCTTTACTCAAGGTGATGTACAGAGATCTTTTTCCTTTATACTTTTCCTCCAACAACTATCTTGTCACGAATGAATGCAAATATATGTGTCCCAGAATAATGTTGTAGGATCCAACACTGGGACCAGAGTTTAGTTTTCTAAGCTTTGAATGTATCTGCTAGAGAGAAGTTCCCTGGGGATCATGGGCTCCAGCATGAGTCTAAAAGCTTGGAATACTAAACGTCTAGTACTGGTGACCGACCCAAGTTAGCTTCTGCAACAATCTTGTCAATTAGATTAGCATGTGTGAGAGAAAGTGCCTGGCCTAAAGTCATTCACTAAGCTTCCATGGCCGGGGGTGGACTTGATCCAGTGTCTCCCTGGTTCTAAAGTTATACCTTATGATATTCTGCATCAGTAGCGGGTTACAATTTTGGCTCCTACCGGTTCGCTCGCAAGCATGTGCGTGCTCAAACATGTGCGTGCTGCTTCTGTGCATGTGCAGAAGCTTCTGTGCATGCACAGAGACATCTGGGTGGGTGGGCGGAGCCTCCCACCGCCGTCGCTGCTACTGGTTTGCCCAATTCGGGGCACACCGGTAGCAACCCACCATTGTTCTGCATGCATAATCACAATGCTAATCACAATATCTTATATACAAATTCATGCCCATAGAAGGAGCAGCAGAATTTTCCTTATCTATGTGCTCTACCTTCCAAATAATCAGGCATGTAAATACTATAGAATAAGTTATGAAACAAACCATGTATAAAATAGTTCCAGCACTATAATTGTCAAATGTTAGATCAGCATTTACTATTGTAATGCAAGAGCCACTAAAATGCTATCCAGTATTTAGCGCTGCAAAAAATCTATCTCTATCTCTATCTCTATCTCTATCTCTATCTCTATCTCTATCTCTATCTCTATCTCTATCTCTATCTCTATCTCTATCTCTATCTCATCTATATCTAACTACATTATCTGTCATTATCTATTGATCTATCATCTGTCTATCATGTCTGCCTGCCTGCCTGAATTTTACCAGAAAATTTTTATTGGAATAATGTTATTGTATGATTTTATTTTTTGCAAAATACAAGTTTTGTATATTGTTAGAAACAGCAGCAGTTCTCATAAAACTTCTGTTAAGATTCACTTCAAAATAATCACCTTCATGTCAAGGTAATTCCATGGACATGATCACCCAGTTTTCTTGGCAGCAATACTGAAGTGGTTTGCCATTGCCTTCTTTCAGAATGCTTTTTTGATTTTCCACCTATAGTTCTGGGACCTATCCATTATTGAGGAGAGTATGGAAAATTAATCAGTAACTTGACTTGATTCTCCATTATTCATAGCAATACCATTTCACTTAGAAGATAAGAAATGAATAAGAACCAATATAGGCTCCATGTTTAAAACCATCATTAGAAGCTTGCATCAATTGAAATCATACTTTCATTTTCAGTCTGATTCTTGCCTCCGCTGATTCTTTGATTGTCCACAGGAGGTTACACGAAGGTTCATGATTTGATACATCTGTCACTATTGAATAGATATTTTAGAGAAAGTGAAGTCTGATTCCACATAAAAATGTAAAACTTGCTTTTTCATAAATTGTATAGATTGTATTAATTAAAATTATTAAGAGAAATCATTATCCCTAATTAAAATTAAGAGTTTAATAGTAAGGAGATCTTATCAATTTCATATTTTTAGAGCAGTCACACAATGGTTATTACTGGCTTTCTGAACAATGTTACCTCATCGATGGGGGGTAGAATATCTTTTTTCTTAATCCCACCTTTATTATTTTTATAAATAAATCAAGGTACTGAACATACTTAATACTCCTTCCTCCTCCTATTTTCCCTACAAAACAATTCTGTGATGGTTGGGCTGAGAGAGAATGACTGGTCTCAAACCCTAGCCAGCTTTCCTTCCTTGATTTAAACTCAAGGCTTCCTGCTTTCTAGCCTGATGCCTTAACCACTAGATAATATTAACTGTTGGCAACTAGCAATGATAAAAGGATATGTTTCTATAGCAGGGGTGTCAAATACGCATCGTCACATCATCATCATCATGTGACATATCATGACTTTTTCCCCCTTCGCTAAACTGTGCATGCCTACAGGCTGTGAGTTTGACACCCCTGTTTTATAATGTAAAAGAGTGGCCCTCAACCTTTTCTTCACCACAGGCCATGGCCTCGGACCACCAAGACTTAACTCAAGATTTAAATCATAACATTTCTTCAAGCCTTCACAGATCTCCAGTGATGAGATCACACACCCCCCCCCAGGGGTCTGCGGACCATAGGTTGAGAACAGTGGTGGATTCAAGTAATTTAACAACTGGTTCTCTGCCCTAATGATTTCTTTCAACAACCAGTTTGCCAAACTGCTCAGAAAGCTAACAACCGGTTCTCCCAAAGTGGTGCGAACTGGCTGAACCACTGGTTGAGAATCACTGGGGTAAGGGAATATTCCATAGAATGTCTGGTTGGCCACTATGAGTAACAAAATACTGGATTCAGATGTCCCGAGTCACAATTATATTGTTATGACATTGAATGAAGAAGCCATCAGAGGTTACATGAGATATTAGGGTCAAAGCCACCAAATTGAGATTTTTTTCATTATTTGGGAAGGCACCATTTGCCTCCCCTTGTGGAACATTATTTTACAAGAATATTTTAGCAAGTACAGAGTGATGGGAGTTCTCTAGTTTAATGCATTCCTGACAGTGGTGAAATCTAAAATTTGTTACTACCGGTTCGGTGGGCGTGGCTTGGGGGGTAATGTGTTGGTTGGCGTGGTCAACTTTTTTTTTTACTTTTAAAACCATTTTTTCTACAACCTCTTCAGCGAAGAGGTTGTAAAAAAATGCTTTTTAAAGGCTCTGACGATCCCAGCTGAGTTGCCTGATCAGCATAGGCTTTTTTTCTTTTAAAAGGCTCTGATGATCCCAGCTGAGTTGCCTGATCAGCATAGGCTTTTTTTCTTTTAAAAGCCTCTGCTGATCAGGCATCTCAGCTGGGCCTCAGTTAGAGGCTTTTGAAAGCATTTCTTCTACAACCTCTTCAGCCGAAGAGATTGTAGAAAAAATGCTTTTAAAAGCCTCTAACAATCCCAGCTGAGCTGTGTGATCATCAGAGACTTTTTTTTACCTTTAAAAGCATTTTTTCTGTCAAAGAGGTTGTAGAAAAAATGCTTTAAAAAAAAAGCCTCTGATGATCACGCGGCTCAGCTGGGCATGGGGGGGGGCAGGGATTTTTGCTATCGGTTCTCTGAAACACCCACCTCCATTGCTACTAGATTGGGCATTTTACTGGGAGCATTTTACTCCTGCTTCCTAACCAAAATTCAGATCAACAGCCCCTGTAATCTATGACATTAGCTCTCCTTCCTACTCTTTCTCTTCTTCAATGCTGCTGGCTAGAGAGTAGAATTTCTTGACTACTGTATATGTAGAGTGCTCTGATTTATCATTAATCATTAATTACATTATTTTGCATTTATAGGTAAACAGATCAATACAGACAATGATTTATGCAGAGCTTTTAGAGTGCCCTGTATCAAACAGGACATTAGAATAGCTGTTAATTTTTTTTCAGAATACTGAGGAACCACTTGGTATGCAGGAAGGTATTTCCAGTGTGTATATCATTCTTTTCATTCGTTTCACATGGATTTTTTTTTAACTATTTCCTATAGATTCACTTTTCCCCTTCTCAATGCCAACTACGTATGTACATGTGGGGTGAGGATGGGATAGCAATAGCAATAGCACTTAGACTTATATACCGCTTCACAGATCTTTACAGCCAGTGGTGGGATTCAAATAATTTAACAACCGGTTCTCTGCCCTAATGATTTCTTCCAACAATCAGTTCACGAAACTGTTCAGAAAGTTAACAGCCAATTCTCCCGAAGTGGTGCGAACTGGCTGAATCCCATCACTGTTTACAGCCCTCTCTAAGCAGTTAACAGAGTCAGCATATTGCCCTCAAAGATTTGGATTCACATGTTACCCACCTTGGAAGGATGGAAGGCTGAGTCAACCATGAGCCTGGTGAGATTTAAACTGCCAAATTGCAGTCAGCTGGCAGTCAGCAGAAGGAGCCTGCAGTACTGCCCTCGAACCACTGTGTCCTTATGGGATGGGGACATTTTTGTTTTGTTTTGCTCCCCATATGATTTACTCTAGCAACTCTTTAAAAAAAAACCTCTAACAATTTGAGTGAATATGAAGACAATGAAATCACAAATACATTAGACTCTCTGTGGATATTAAAAAGGTGAAAAATAGAGAACAAAATAAGTTTTATTATAAAATATAATTTGTCTACATAATTCTCAACCAACCATTTATTCACATTATTATATATTCACAGTAATGATTTCACAGTGAATGCTCTGTGTTGCCTTTCACTGCAGAGCATGTTGTACAAATGCCTTTTCCTGGAGAACCAGAATCACTGTATTGGAAGAAGCTACTCAGACTATTAAATCCATTCCCCTGATCAGTGTAAGAATCCAAATTAAAGGATCCCAAGAGAGGCCTGATAAACCGCTTCTCTTCCTGTTGGCATTTCACTTTTGAACTGCAGCTACTAGTAGAAGGATTCTTCTAATCTTGAACTGGCCTTTGTCTTCTCATAGTTTAAGACAGTTATTCCATGTTCTACTTTTTCAGATAGAGAACAGTCTTGACTTACTTCTTGGGAACACCCTCTTGCATACCTAAAGACTATTTGGTGCTCTGCTATTTCATTTCCTTGGCTAAAACTTTTATAAAAGACAACTGATTCTCCTATGCCTTCTTCCATCTCCTGAAGAACATTCTTAGCACTACTACTTCATGTAAATGGCAATTTGCTTTCAGAAGTGGGTGAATGATTCAAGATACCAGTTCAAGTAATGCTTTTATTGATTCTTCCACTTAGTTCAACCGAGGTACACTTGATAGCATCCCTAAGTTAATTACTTAGGATTTCTGTGCAAATATGGATATTCTGAATATATGTTACACATATTTTTGGCTTCTTTTGAAAAAATTGTATCCTTCAACTGCTTAATTCCTACTCTGAAAACACTTCTGCAGTTCTCAAGTGCACCTATCAAAGCATGTTTACCTTTGTGTAATTAGAGGTCACATTGATCTTGTTTATTTCCCATACTCTGAAGATTAGTGATTTAATAGGCCCTAGTATAATTTCACACACTCTTAGTCTCATAGTTCATAAGTTCTTAATAAAAGCTCTTCCTTCTTGGTTTTTAATTTCAGTTTAAAGTCCCCCTAATCAAATTCAACTTATGGTCAAGTGCACTTTTCCTAAACTTTGTGAGCTTTAGGCCAGCAACTCATCATCAAATTCATCTCCAGCCAGCAATCTGATATCCAAACAAGCATGGTCTGATAAACCACATTTCTCCTGAAAAATCATTTCCATGGCCTGTAATTCACCTGAAACTTTTCCCCCCATGTTTTCAGTCTTCTCCCATGGATTGGAAGAATGGATGTGACTATCATAGAAACCCTGGGTTCTTCAGCTTCGTCCTTTGAACTTCAAAGTCTGAAATGATTTGATTATAGCCCCTCCACTATGTGAATGTCAGACTCAAGTCCAAAGATGACAGAGTGAAATCCAATTGAGTCCAAACCTCTATTTGCTTAAATGAAAGAGACGGAATCTTGCCAAATTAAAGCTATAACACTTTACTTTGATATGTGTATCCTGGGTGATTCTAGAATAGGACTACCCTAAAGCTTTCCCTTTCTCCACATCCAGCTTGGGACTGTGCAGTCTCTTAATTTGGGCTCCTCTCTGGAATGTTCTGCTTCCTCCTTGGAAAAGCTCATTGTTGCTAAGACTCCTCTCCACTACTTCTTTTGGTGCACATTTCATCAGGGTGGATAAGCAGGAAAGGGATACTTTCAGCATCTGTATAACATGCCTAAAGAGTGACTCTAATATACTGTTGCCCGGTTCTTAGTTAGAAAAGGTTAACTTTTCAATTAATAAGAAGCATGCAACAGAGGAGCATAATTATTCTGATACTGATGAGGTGTTGGAAGACCACAGCCAGGCACCAAGTCCAATAAGGCAGCGATTGAGAAGAATAGAACAAAATAGGTCTTTGCCACTTCTAGGACAATAGAAGCACGGTTGTATTTTCTGAACTTTCTGGAATGAAAATGGGGTTTAGTACTATTTAAAAAGTGCCTGATGTATGTCAGCGTTACAGGAACAGTGTCTCCAATCAGTGGGTTGAGGTCTTGTGTGCTGTTTTTGCAGGATCTTGGAATTTATATGGCCTTTGATTTGGCTTGTTTGATGACTGGTTTCAGCAAAACCTTAGTGCTGACATTTGGGCATAATCCATCCTTGCCAAATAACTCATAATATAAAATATGCTTCTGAGTTCCAATAGTGAAGATTATTTTTTGGATCTCTTGGTTTCTGGCTTATGGCTCTTGTTAAGCAGGCCTGCAGTGAGTTGAAATAGATTTCCCATGAACATTTGTATTTTTTCCCCATTCTCGGAAAAATGTAGTAGCACATTCAGGAAGGACTCATAGTATTTATTATACTAAACTGTATCTAATAGAATGTGTGATTCACTTATAGCAGGGAGGTGACATTGCAATATCAAATCTTTCCTTCTGTAGCTCTGGAACCTTCTTGGATCACTACTATTGAAATTCCACTTGCATAATATAGGGCCATTTTTATTACTTGGACTTCCCCTCCCCCAAATGTGTGCAGCCCCTAATCATAAGGAGATTGGCCACACTAATTTATGACATCCAGTTTGTGATATTTCATTACAGTGTCTAGTTTAGATGGCTTAAAAAAAAATAGCCTGGACAAATTGCTGGAAGGCTGCTCTGTAAATAACTATTAACCTAGCCAATTATAGGTGTCATTATATCCTTGAATAACAAATTACTGGAGATGGAACAATCAACACAAAGGCCTGTCACCTTCACCACCCACCTATGAACTTGCTATTCTATGATCAACTCCGTATTGTTACAAGTCTTCATTCATTCAGAATTAATGGGATTTTATACCCTTTATACCCATTTTATAAATACTGACGTGGTTTTCATCTTCCACATGAAAAACTATTTTCTTCAATGGAAATGAGAATAAGAGGCAGACATTTTGTCAGTTCTGTTAGGCAGGGTGACCTTGGGAGGTTGATTAGAACTTTCTCAGAAATGAGCACATCCTTTTCCTTCTGGGACTTTATTTTCCAAGGAACCTTCTAGAATAGAATAGAATAGAATAGAATAGAATGGAATGGAATGGAATGGAATGGAATGGAATGGAATGGAATGGAATGGAATAGAATAGAATAGAATAGAATAGAATAGAATAGAATAGAATTGGCCCAGTGTGATTGGACACACAAAGAATTTGTCTTTGGTGCATATGCTCTCAGTGTACATAAAAAGACAAGATGCATTCGTCAAAAATCACAGGGCACAACATCCAGAGACAGTCATAGGATACAAATAAGCAATCAAATCATACTAGGAAACAATCAATATAAATATAAATTGTAAGGATATAAGCAACAAGTTACAGTTATGCAGTCATAAGTGGGAGGAGATGGACAACAGGAACAATGAGAAGACCAATAGCAATAGTAATGCAGCCTTAGTGAATAGTTTGACAGAGGGAATTATTTGTTTAGCAGAGAGATGGTGTTCGGGGAAAAACTGTTCTTGTATCTAGTTGTTTTGATGTGCAGTGCCCTATAGTTCTGAGGATAGAAGTTGAAACAATTTATGTCCAGAATGCGTGGGATCTGTAAATATTTTCACAGCCCTCTTTTTGACTTGTGCAGTATACAGGTCCTCAATGGAAGGCAGGTTGCAATTGTTTTTTCTGCAGTTCTAATTATCCTCTGAAGTCTGTGCCTGTCTTGTTGGGTTGCAGAACCAAAGCAGACAGTTATAGAGGTGCAGATGACAGACTCAATAGTTCCCCTGTAGAATACCGAATACTCTGTAGGAAATGAAATAGAAGACATCAGTTCAACTTTCACACAAGCCACAAGACACTAGACAAATTTCTATGAATGAAAATCTTGTTTGATCTTTTCAAGGAGCTATGTATGTATGTATGTATGTATGTATGTATGTATGTATGTATGTATGTCTGTATGTCTGTCTGTCTGTCTGTCTGTCTTTAGTCTTGACTCCTGGTGACTGCCTGGACAAATCCTTGCAATTTTTCTTGGCAAAGCTCCCCACCCCCACCCTGCTTTCTAGGGCTAAGAACGAATGACTGGCCCAAGTCACTCAGCTGGCTTTGTACTTAAAGAGGACTAGAGTTTATAGTCTCCTGATTTCTAGCCTGGTACCTTAACCACTACTGAACTGACTCTATACAAGGAGGCATTAGGAACACTGAAAAAAGAAAGATGTTTCTTTAAAATGCTTTGAACAATTGGTGTCCTATAGAAATGAAATAAAGAAGTATTTGTAATGAATAAGAAATGATGTAAAAATGCCTGTGCAATGTACTGCAATGATACATATTAGTTGCCTCAATCATTGATTCTGTCAGCAGTGTATAAGCACTAAGAACAATTAAAATGAGACATATTAAGATAAGGAAAAGCAATGGTCACTCAAAATTTTCAACTTGGCCAAAAGCCTGCTAAAAAGGAATGGACTGAAGCACCAGGAAAATAGATTACATTCAAACCTTGGAAATAAAGGATTCTAGAATTGGGGCAGAGGAGAGATCCTAATGTGTGGGCTTGCATTTAAGTCTAGTTCTCACTTATTTCACATGGGGATGGAAGCTGCAGCAAGCATGGGTCAAACCAAACAGACAGAGTGTCAGGGTTCCAAGTAACACCCCCAACCAATGAAGACCCCAAGGGCAGCAGTTCCTCAAAGTTCCATTTTATTAGAGATGTCATATTGGCAACATCTGGGAAAATCCGAACCTGAAACCCACGGGTTTTCCGTACCTAAAGGAAAGTCAAAGTCCCTTCCCCTGCACTCACATGTCCATCACATGGTCCAATCAATCCACCGACCCAACTGGAGATGTTCCCCCGTGACTGGTCACGCCTCTCCAGGTGCAGGCTGAATGACCTTGACTCCCAGAGAAAGGAACGTTGTTATGGCTATATATCTCCACCAACTCCATGCAAACCCCCTCCCGTTTTCCCACAGCACTAAATGTGGCAGTCCTGAACATCCAAAGAAAAAGATGGCCTCCAGGGCTGACACAGAGTTATTTTAATAAGACAATATCTTGCTGAATATTTACAGTAGAGAGGAAAGGAGAGGAGAAAAAGGGCTGAATAAGAATCAACTGGCCTTTGAAACATCAGAAGAGTCCAAGGAACAGACAGTTTCAAGGAATGATAGGATTTTTTTATGCTCTATACTGTGTATCTCTACATTACGCATAATTTTATAATGCTATAAATGTTTCACATGACAACCATTTCCCTATCTTTGAAAGAGCCAAATTGATTCTCTTTCACAATTGTTTTGCCTTTTAGCTTGATAATTTTATATTTAGGAATATTTCCGTAATGGTATGCCAAAATGACCTCATCCTAATGGCTGTAACTTTCCAATTTTTTCTTCGATTTTAATAATTGGATTTGCATTAACTATTTCCATGAAGCCAAGATTGTTCATTGAGAGAGTTTTCATAGTTTTATTTCTGGAGCTGGAATTTCACATGTAAAGTTTTTTTTAAAGAGCTCTTAGGTGAATACTTTCCTGACTATGTGATTTGTTCATATTAACTTGTCATATATGTTATGTCACTAAAGCAGATGACATCCAATGTTTGCTAGAAGGGAAAAAATAAGTTAGGCATCACTTTCCTGTATGTGGAAGATTGGGAATTGATTCGCGGTGGCACAATGGTTAGAGTGCAGTACTGCAGGCTACTTCTGCTGACTGCCGGTGCTTGCAGTTTGGCAGTTCAAGTCTCACCAGGCTCAAGGTTGACTCATCCTTCCATCCTTCTGAGGTGGGTAAAATGAGGGCCCAGATTGATGGGGGCAATATGCTGACTCTGAACCACTTAGGGCTGTAAAGCCCTACAAAGTGGTATATAAGTCTAAGTGCTACTGCTAAATGCTGTTCTTAGAATGGCTATGACTACAAGGAGAGAAAGTGAATGAGATCCCAGAGACAGGAAACCCTAATAATCCACCTCAATAATCTACCTAGGTTTGCAATCTTCTCTGACTATAGATGAGGACAATAATGGATTTGGTTCCCATCAAAACATGGTTTTATTCTTCCATGAATCCTTAGCTCCAGAATCTATGAAGAAATGGGCAAATGTTAATAAGTGAATTA
The DNA here is from genome assembly GCA_030761175.1 of Masticophis lateralis. Classification (NCBI taxonomy): domain Eukaryota; kingdom Metazoa; phylum Chordata; class Lepidosauria; order Squamata; family Colubridae; genus Masticophis; species Masticophis lateralis. The sequence goes on from JAUDYJ010000002.1 coordinate 93,720,824, forward strand.
GTTGTTGATTTATTTTATTTATTGGCTGCAATGGATCCTGGGTGTCACACAAATTAACTCTGGTGGACCCTAGGTGGTGCACAAATTAAAAAAGACATAAAAACAATTACAAATATTAACTCAGCAGGATTTAATGTATAGATCACTTGTTAACTATCAGTGTTTTAAAATTCAATTCAAGGAGATGACTTCAGCCTGGGCTACCTGAAGGAATCTATTTCTCAGTATGAATGCATTTGATTATAAATGTTCATCTATCAGGTCATATCCTTTCCTGTGTTTCTTCCGTATTGTGGATCTCATCTTGTTTGGAGTTGTACCAAGTCACTGGACTCCAAACATTCCTCTTCATCCTGATTCTCGCCTTAAACTGGTAATTAAGGATAGCAGGTGTTATTTTTGAGTTGTGTTTTACAGTGTAAGGTTGTTTAGAACTTTGTTATCATTTTGGCTGCTTTGGATCCTTTTGCAGGTAAATTAAAATAAGCACATAAGTAACAAAATGCTGATCTAGCTTTTTTTTTCATTGAAATTAAATGTACACACATCCCTTTTCAAAATGTTCAAGATGCAGGAACACTTGTCGGGGTGGGTTGGAAAAATCAAGTTGGCAGCAGTGCATTTAAAAATAAATGGAGGGGGGGGGAGAAATTGAGTCCACGGGCACCACCCTCACAACTTTTTTGACCCATTCACTCACCATGGACACCCCTGATAAGAAGGCCAGTCAGGAAATAATTTGATTCCAAGAGTATAAATCGTAGACAAGAGTGTTTGCACAGAAGGACTTTGCTTTCAATTTACCGGTTGATGAACAATAGGACTTTAGAGAACTCATGGCAGCTGGAAGTTCAATCAATAAAGAATAGAGCTGGAAGGAACCTTGGAGATCTTTTCTAGACTAGCCCCCTGTTCAAGCAGGATAGGGTGTCAAATCCAATTTCATTGAGGACTGCCTCACAGTTGTGTTTGACTTGGGGGGCTGGATGGACGTGGCCAGGGTGGGCATGGCCAGCTCAAGGTCACTCATGTCGGGGGCACCTGTGGTGGCCCAGGTGGGGCTGCAGTGGCCCACTGCAGGAGGCCATCAAAGCTGAAAACAGAGCTTGGGAGGGCTGTATGCACCCCCTCCCCCCGAGCTCAGTTTTCACTGGTAGAGGCACCGCAGGCTGGTCCTTCGTTGTTTTCAGGGCGGCTCCATGGGCCAAATCTAAGCACCCTGCCTCAGTGGTGAAATCTAAAATTAGTTACTATTGGTTCTGTAGGTGTGGCTTGGGGGTGTGTGGTAATGGGACTAGGTGGGCATGGCCAATTTTTTTTTTTTTACTTTTAAAACCATTTTTTTCTACAACCTCTTCTGTGAAGAGGTGGTAAAAAATGCTTTAAAAAGGCTCTGACCATCCCAGCTGACTTGCCTGATCGGCAGAGGTTTTTTTTTCTTTTAAATGCCTCTGATGATCAGACAACTCAGCTTGGATCTTCAGAGGCATTTAAAAGAAAAAAAAAACCTTTCTTTTAAATGCCCTGATGATCCAAGCTGAGTTGCCTGATCAGCAGAGGCTTTTTTTCTTTTAAAAGCCTTTGACAATCCCAGATGAGCCACATGATCTTTGGCCGAAGAGATTGTAGAAAAAATGCTTTTAAAAGTTAAAAAAACAACAACCTCTGATGATTGTGTGACTCAGCTGGGCTGAGGAGGAGCGGGCAGGGATTTTTGCTACTGGTTCTCTGAACCACCCACCTCCATTGCTACTGAATCAGGTGATCCAGTCCGAACCGGGAGCATTTTCACACCTGCTCTGCCTGCTGTATCCAGCCTGTGGGCTTTGAGTTTGACACCCATGCCCTAAACCATTTCAGGCAAATTTCTATTCTCTTCTTAAAAACCTCCAGTGATGAAGCACCCACAACTTCTGAGGGCAGCTGTTCCATTGGTTAATTGTCCTCACTGTTATGAAGTTTCTCCTTAAGTCCATGTTGCATTTTTATTCCAACTTGTGGGGTTTTGCAAGAGATCTTTAAAAGCAGTTCAACACATGAATCAACATAACGGAACATAAAACCATTAGTCAAAGAATATTCATTTGTAAAACTCATACTCCAGTTTTGCTCTCTCTTGCCTTCCACTGAGTCTTCATTGTAAAGATCCTGAAAGTGACTACCTGCTTCAAATGCTTTTCTGAAGTGACACCCTTTGTATGGGGAAAGATGCAGTTTTCTTCCCATCCTCTGAAGATCTAGGCAAAATGAACTGTATGAAATCAGCTGGCTGAACAATCATTACATTTTTCCATTTGGCCTTTTGTTTTTGAAACATAATCTGTCATTATTCATTACTGAACCAGCCACAACTTCTTTTTAAAAGCTACCAGGATGTTGAATTCAGCACAGTTTATGCCTGCTCAGGAGGAAGCAGGGAGATAAGGCAATTGACAAAGCAACTGAGATATTCCAGCAACAAACCAATACATAACAACAAACAAACAAACAAACAAATACATAAGCAAGTTTACTAGCCAAGTGATTGGTCTGGATGGATGGCAGTTCATTTATCCTCAAGGCATAGTTAGCAGGTCATCCTTGTATTGGGACAAGGAGAATATAGGGACAAGTGTAGAAATCTGATTGGTGGATTTCTCTGCTTCCATGGGTGAGTGTTTCAGGATGTATGGTTATTATCAATACATATTTTGATTGAACCCCCTTTCCACTGATTCCTTGTTTATTTTTTATTTATTTGTCAAGTATGTATTAGATAATATATATAAGTATAAGCATGAATTGAATACATAAAATGAATACAAATAAAGAGAATATTAGGACAGGGATGGTAGGCATGTTGGTGCGCTTATGCATGCCTCTTAAAGACCTCTTAGGAATGAGGTGAGATCAACAGTAGACAGTCTTAGGTTAAAATTTTGAGGGGTTTGGGATAAAACCACAGAATCAGGTAATGCATTCCAGGCATTGACCACTCTGTTGCTGAAGTCATATTTTCTGCAATCGAATTTGGAGCAGTTCACTTTAAGTTTGTATCTATTGTGTGCTCTTGTATTGTTGTGGTTGAAGCTGAAGTAGACGTTGACAGGTTGGACATTGTAGCAGATAATTTTATGAGCTATGCTTAGGTCATACCGAAGGCACCGTAGTTCTAAGTTTTCTAAAACCATCATAATAATTATTATATTTATATAATATAATAATATTATTTTTATATAATAATTATTATTATGGTGATCTACACCTTCTTGTATGACCCATCCACAGTGAACTGAAAGAGAGCAAGCACTAAAAGAAAAATTACAATTTTTTCATTCTTTCACTAGAAGGGAAACCTATCAGTTCTACATGGAAGGAAAGAAACCTCCTCTGTTTCACCATTCCACCAATGAATCTCTCAAGCAAATGGGATGGGAGTGGGGGAAGGGCAACCTTTCCACCATTCCACTGGGGAACTTTAAAAAGTTTTTAAAAAGGTACAGCACTTCAGCAGTCTAGCAGTCCAGGATGTAGAGAGTCACTGAAATGGAAAATGCATTCCTGCCACGTTGTCCAGATCTTTTGGGGCAGAGGGATTTGGAGGAGGAGTCCTGGTAGCACAGTGGTTAAAATTCATGGCTTGGGACCAGGTTATCTGAGGGGCCATCTCTTGCTGATCTCATCTACCCAACCCACTAGAGCAGGGAGGCAAGGAATGTTGCAGTTCCCATCACCTAGGGTGTTGTGGTCCGCCAGCAGCCTGCCGAGCTGGCAGCGGAGTTGGACAGAAATGAGGCTGAAGGCCAGTCCTGGAGGCTGGGAAAGACCTGGATGAGGGCTCTGTGTTGGAGGCAGAGATGGGGCCAGGGCCATTGGGGAGTGATGTACGGACTCCGGAGCCTCCAGAGACTGACAGTAGAGAGGCAGAGGAACAGGAGGAGCCTGTTCCTAGTGCAAGTATGAGAAGAGCTGCTAGAAGGCAAGAGCAACTAAAGCAAAGAGGATGACTCGGGAGTAGGGCCAAGAGATGATTGGCCCCTCCCATAAGGATTAAAAGACCAGCAATGGCTCTTGGGCCCTTTGTCAGAAAACAATGTTGATAGACTTGTTCTTGTCTTGCTGCATTTATCTCTTGTTGGCATCTTCTGCTTCTGAATTTTTGCCAAGAGAAGCTTTTGGCAGTTTGCCTAATTATACCAAGGTTGGTGATTAGATTGAAGAATTTGTTTTATGAAGAATTTGTTTTAATTTAGTTTGGACTATGCTGAGAATGAGTTAATTCTCAGCTGTTTTAATAAAGTCTGTTTGTTTTGGAACTGTTTGCATCTAATACTACCTACTTGGGCCTGGGTCACAACATAGGGGGATACATTTGGAAGGACACAGAAGAAGGGTCTTCTCCATGGTGGCACCCTCTCTCTGGAACACAATTCCCACAGAGATTAGACTGCCCCCCACTCTAATACTCTTTTGAAAGGCGCTAAAGATGTGGTTCTGCCAGTGGGCCTAGGGAACCCGGAGCAAGATGGAGCCCATTAAATGTCTTGTATTAATGTGCTATGTTTGGTAGGGAGTTTGGAATTATTCTTTTTCTTTTTATTCTTTTTATTTCTTTTATATGGTGTTTCTATATTCGTGTAAGCCACCTTGAGTTGGCATGTGCATGTAGACGGCCATATAAATTTTCTACAATAAATAAATAAATAAATAAATAAAATGCAGCATTGCAGGCAAACTCTGTCCAATGTCCTGGAGTTTGATTGTGATGGGCTCCAGGTTGACTCAGCCTTCCATCCTTCTGAAGTCAGTAAAATGAGGATCCAGATTCTTGGGGCAATATGCTAACATTGTAAACTGCCCAGAGAGTGCTGTAAAGCACTGTGGGATGTTATATAAGTCTAAGTTCTATTGCTTTTGCTAAACGCTAATAAAATGAAATGTATCAGGAAGACCACAGTGTCAGTGGAATGGCAGAATCTGGAAAGCATTAATTTTAGCATGAAGCAAGAAAATCTGGGTAGAGTTGCCTCTGTCATAGACTGGTGTGTGTGTGAGTGTGTGTGTGTGCACATTGGGGATATCATGTGTCCTGTCCTCACGACACAGTTAGAAGACAGTAGTATTGGGGAATAGGGGGAAAATGTAAGGATGAACATCCACATAGAGGGCAGAAGTAACTGCCAATGCTGAGGAGCCACAATATGACAATCCTGGTTTCTGAACAGTCCTTTTAACTTTAACCAAGAAGATATGAGAAATCAGAAACTTTATATTGCAGAAGATACAACAAGCCTTCTGGAAGGTTTCTATGTGAGGTTGCTAAAGGGTGTGGCTGAAATAGTTGCTAATTTGTGAAGGTGAAGGATGAAAATGAAAATGGAAAGCTGATGGGAAGCCAGCTGCTCCTTTTCCTAACCTCGAAACTCTTCTTCCTGCTGATATTTCACTGCCAAAATACGGCCATTTTCCCAGCTAAATTTAGATTTTGCAGTCTTGTGATGCTCCAGATAGAAGCATTAGAAGCTGCATGCAGGATGTGGGTTTCCCAGCCTTGATCTGTGAGAAAAAGGGGCTGCAGCTGATGGTGGCTGTAACCAGACCCCAAAGTAGGTAGTTTGCAGTATTGTCTGGCTCCTTTCTTTGTGTGTCATCTGTCCCATCTCTATCTCTATTCCCAGAAGAAGGCTTACACCGTCTGCCTGATAATGCCGAGGGTTGCATCAAATGACTCATGTGAACTTTATGTCAGTCAAAGCATGGGGCATGAAATTAGTCTCATAACAAAGGCCACTGTCTACCTCACGACATTTTTATACCACATGAATCAGGGAAGCAGTTTTAAAATGACCTGCAATCTTTTTCACTTCTATCAACTCAAAAACATTGACAATAAGGAATGAAAAAAATTGATGCCTTTCCCTAAATTGCATCATTCCTTAGGAACACAAATCCCCTCACTCCTAATCAATGCAAATGGGAAAGGAAAAGAACCCAGCAGTTTGGATCTTGTAAAGAAAATGAGGATTTAGGCAGAATCCTTGACTGTATCCCTTAGTGACTGAGTTGCCGACCCCCATTATGGTTACTGAATGAGGATTGCACTTATTTGCTTCCATTAATGGTTGGCCTTTCAGAGATTATTTTATTGTTTTCCCTCCTTTTTTTTTTAAATCCTGCTTTTCAATGAAGCTTTCACAGTTGCTGTGAATAGCCTTGATATTTAAAAAAAAAAAAGAAACAAGAGTTAGTCATCGTAATAAAAATCATATTTCCTTTCTGCTTGTCCAATACAAATCTATGAAACGATGATCCAGTTACACTAGCGTAGATTTTGAAAATAATTGCCAGCCAATAGGTAATGTTTGGAACAACCAAAGCTGAATATGTCACAGGAAAGAGGATTGTGGGTTTTTGCTTCTCGCTTGAAATCTAGGACATGAACTGTACCTTGCAAGAATGCCAAATCACACATACCTAATCATAAATCATACATAAAATGGGAGTGGGGGAGCTCCCCTTTTAAAAGTAACTGCAGCATGAACTGTTGGTATTTCAAATGGCAGTTTAGAAGGGATTAAAAATTCCATAACATAGGCTGGTAGAGATTTAGCATTTTTATATAATTACATGTTTTCACTCAGACCAACTCATTAACTTTTATTGCCTAAGAAAATGACTGGTACTTTGTTGGCTTTGTTCTTTGGCCTCAGATTCTTCCCATCAGCCTTGATCTGCTTGTGTAGGCATGAACTAGGCATTCCTCCCTACATCCTCCCAAAGGGATGCTATCTGCTCATAACCCATTACTGGTGAAAGAATTTTCCTTATCAGGTATCATAGGAGGCTGACAAATATAGTGAATTCTCTGTAGATGGGATTCCACAACAAACTGTTAGAATAAAGGAAATTGTTAGGTGGATCGTCAAGTTTTATATGGACAATTAGATTAGATTAATGGATGGTTTTTGGCTTTTCAGGCTTTTCTGCATTTAAAAAGCCAAAAGCCATCAATTAATCTAATCTGTCCATATAAAATTTTAAAATTAAAATAAAATTATTTCTGCTCTTGGGGTAGCTGTTTTGTTGCCCAGCCTCTATCTCCCTACCGCACAGTGGAAAATTGGATGAGGGAGAAGAAATTATCTTGCCCCCTAATTCTCAGATGTTCTAGTGGAAGACATGGCCACCTCAAATTGTACATAACCAGATGAGTACAATTGCTACCATCTTGATGCCATAAAAGTAAAAAGACTATGAAATTGGCAGGGACTCTTAAAACAGGAAAAATTGGAGACATTTGATGAAATGGGTGTGGTTGCACAGAACCCTCAGATAAACTGAAAAAAACCAGAAGAATAATTTTAAGAAAAATGGAGAGAGGGATATCAGAACATTCAGGAGATCTGGCATCTATAAAGATGTGGCATGGAAGGCTACAGTTCAGAATGATCAGAGAGTTTCAACAAATTCCTCAAGAAACAAAAAAGTTAGATGCACAAGTACAAGATAGGTAGTACAAGGTTCAAAAATAGTACTTGAAAAAAGGATCTGGGTATCCTGATAGACCTCAGATTAAGCATACACCAGGTGCAGCTGTCAAAACAGCCAATGCCATATTGCATCAATAGAATTGTGGTATAGAGATAAATCAGTTCAATAAGACAAACCAGATGTAATTAGATGTCAAATGGCCTAAAACTACTTTTATTAGAATAACTATAGTAACAGACTCCTGTAGGTCTGAATGTACTTCCCCTATTCCCTCTTTTACCTTCCTACACATTAGGAAGGGGCATAAATATCTATCTTTGCATGGGCTTAAACCACATTAATGTCTTTGTTGTTTTGATAACAGGTTGTCCCATTCTTTGTCAATGCCATCCTCTGTGCTCTCTACATGATCATAGGAGGTAATATTGGGCAGGCTGTGTGAGGATTACTATGTCCAATTCTAGGTGTCACAATGAGAATGCTGAGGAACAGGAAAAAGTGTAGAGAAGATAATAAGGGACTTATGGGGTAAATTTTATGGACACTGGTTAAAACAACGTATGTTTAGTCTTAAATAAAATAAATTTAAGGTAAGACATTATACCTATCTTCCAGTATTTGAAGGTCTGTCATAGAAAAAAAATTATTCTCCACAATGTCCAACTATAGGACAAATCCCATAGTCTGGGGATTTCTAGTCCTGGACTAGCCTTTAAATCCTATTATTCAATGATCCTTAGAAGGAATGGAGTTCAAAATAGGTCCAAATGTATCCTCTGTAAAGCCTTACAAATATTTTTCCTCTACTCAGATACTATTGCTGTTTGTAGCCAATGCCTTCTGGCTTGTTTAATGACATAACTCAAACTTTCCAGATGTATTGCAAGGCAGCCTATACATTCCTTCATTAGTTTTGCTTCCCCAAGTCTACAGACCAGCTAGAAAGAAGGTAGCTATTACAGAAAACCTTTATCAGTATGGCTATTTTATGATTTGGTGACCAATATTTTCCTCTGGGAGTAGAGTCAGATTTGTTCTATTTCTGTTTGTGGCAGCTTGAAATATACATAACGTTAAATGTGTCTGGCTGTAACCCAATGTCTATGTTTCTTGGACAAAAGATGATGACGCCCTTTTTCAAGGTTCATGGAATCAATTTAGTTCCAAAGGAAGAGGTTATATGAGGTAAACTGAAGTCTGAATTTCTCTCTAAGGGACAAACTGTCTTTCAGCTGACTTGAGATGCTGAAGAGTCACTGAGGGTTAGTCTTGCTGAGAACATAATCCATGGACAAAGTCTAAGAGAAACCCATATTTCAAAGCACGTTGAATTAATTCCTCAGTGTATCAAATTGAGAAGCTAGAGAAGAAACATGGCTCCTGCAACCTGAAGTGAAATCTTTTAAACCCTACTATTAGAATAGAATAGAATAGAATTCTTTATTGGCCAAGTGTGATTTGTCTTTGGTGTATATGCTGTCAGTGTACAACAGGAGAATAAAATACATTCAACAAGAATAAAAAGATACAACATTTAGTGATAATCAAGGTTACTAATAAGGAATCAAATTGTACTAGGAAACAAATAAAAACAATATAAATTGAAAGATACAAGCAACATGGTTATAGTAATAAGTGGGAAAAGATAGATACTAGTAAGGAAGAGAAGAATAGTAGTAATACAGTCTTAGTAAATTATTTGACAGTGTTGTGGGAATTAATTGTTAAGCAGAGTGATGGCATTCGGAAAAAACTTGTGTCTAGTTGTTCTGGTCTGCAGTGCCCTATCGTGTTGTTTTTAGGGTAGGAGTTGAAACAATTTATGTCCAGAATGTGAGGGGTCTGTATATATTTTCACAGCCCTCTTTTTGACTCGTGCAGTATACAGATCCTCAGTGGAAGGCAGGCTGGTAGCAATTGTTTTTTCTGCAGTTCTAATTATCTGTTGAAGTCTGTGTTTGTCTTGTTTGGTTTCAGCGCCAAACCAGACAGTTATGGAGGTGCAGATGACAGAGTCAATAATTCATCTGTAGAACTGGATCAGCAGCTTTTTGGGCAGTTTGAGCTTTCTGAGTTGGCGGAGCCTTTTCTAATGAAAAGTTTGTTTTTTTTCCCCCTCAGGGAGGCAGTTCCATACCTAGCAGAAGACTAGCATCTGGGACTCCTTAGTACTGGATATGGAACTGAACTCCTTCAGAAAATCAGTAGGGTAATTTCTGCTTCCCTATTATACAGACGCCACCCTTGTATACAGAAGAATCACTGGTCAAGCATCACAGGAGCATCCTCATACGTCACTCAAATCTGAAGCAATCTGTTCATACCCAGCTAGTTTTTGTCTTTGACATCCTACTGTAATTATTTCATAATTCACAGAATAGGGACTCTGTCAAATATATGTGTACAAATACCTTTCAAAGGATTGGAGGCCTGATCTGTTTCTGTCTGCCCACTTAGTAGAGTAACAGGAACTATTTATAATTTTGCTAATTCTGTCACAGTGCGTCTGTAGAGAGTCAATGTGGTCCTTCTCAATTTCTTCCTCCACAAATACTGTAGTTGCAGGTGCTGTTTAGACTAATGAGAATTATGTCAATATAGATCAGGCCCTGCGATTTCTAAGCCCAAAGAACATATGACTTTTTACAGGTTATATGAGGTGAATATTATGTGCCATCTCCCATTGGTTAATTTTTCAGAGTACAAATAGAAATTGAAATGCACTTAATACTCCCTCACATAAATAATGCTTTATTATTATGAAACATCCATATACACTTGGCATGAGCAAGTTATGGATTTTTAAAATTCCTATATGGTTATTTTACAATATGAAGAAAAAAATCAATAATAGGCAAAATTTTAAAAAAATTATTTCATATATTAAATGACAATTAGGCACTGTAGAGTAGAGGTACTTTATGTCATGTTGTATTTCTGACTTACAACTTCAGTTGATGATATTTGCAGCTTGGCATAGCTCCGAACTAATTCAAAATTCTGGGAGAAAACAACTTCCACATACATTCTTAGCTTGTCTTAAATTTTCAGTCTTCCTTATCATCTCTGATAGCCTACGGCATAATAAAGCCTGTGAAAATGAATGTTAGTATTTTAATGGAATAGCTAATTAGTAACACCTCTTTTTTTCATTAAACTGATTATAATTATAGAGCAATGGACTGATGCATAATAAGGCTGGGCAAAGCTTCAAAGAGGTGCTTTAATTTAACAAATTCATTGAAACAGATTCCCAAATCAAAACAGAAATCTGCTTAAAAGCAGCAAATGAAACCAGAAGGCTTCAAAATACTTTGTAGTCTTTTGCAGTGTGTCACAAATGACTTTTTGGCTGTTCTGGGTTGCTTATAGACGATATACAATGCTGCATCTATAGAGAATGTGGAGTGAGGAACTACTTAATATTGACATTGTGGACTGATGAGTTTTAGCTTCTAAGATGTCCCACCTATCGAGTTTTGGGAGAGTAATAAGGCTCACATGTTTTGGAGTTTTATTCAGTTTCTCAGCTTCCAGCTTCTTGAATGTGGTCAGGTATAAGTCTTAATTTTGCTCTTTTCTGTGTTAAATCTATGCCACACTTCTCTGTTGATTCAACTCTCCATGTTTTGAATTGTGCAGGATTGAGGTAGGTTTAACTCTTGACAATGAGTGAAAAGATCCCAGACTAACACTTACAACACTGGCTAAAATGTTTAGGACTCTCAAAATAGAGATCCAGCCATGAATGGCGTGAATGAGTTTTTAATGTTTTTAATTTTTAAATGTTTTTTATAATGATTTTTAAAAATGTATTGTGAGCCGCCCTGAGTCTTCGGAGAGGGGTGGCATATAAATTGAATTAATGAAATGAAATGAAATTGGTGTGACAAGGCTACAAATCTATTTATTTATCAAATTTATTTGCCACTCATCTCACCATTCACTTTTTCTGTGTCAGCCATTTTCAGTCTGGTGATGTGTCTCATGATATCTGTATGCTGTTTCTGCTGCTGTGCTTCCAGCAAACCTCAACCTTGGCATAAGCAAATTATAAATTGCTCTACTCAAGAAGGAGCCAGGCTTATCATCTACCTATGCCAACCCTCCCAGCATTCCAGAAAACACCATAACAGTAACAGTATAACAGAGTTGAAAGAGACTTTGGAAGTCTTCTAGTCCAACCCCCTTCTCAAGCAGGTGACCTTATACTAGGTTGAACAAATAGCTCTTACACATTGGGGTTGAGAAGTAGGAAATCCCAAGGTTCTGATTTGCAGGCAGTTTTTTTTGGAGAAAATGAGGTGGGTGTTATACAGAGGAAAGGACTTTTCTGTTGTAAAACTAAAGTCACACATCCGTCACAAATGGAATTTTGAGTCAACCAGGTACCCATTCTTGATTATGAGAGCTCCTCCATTAGATGAGCCTTTGGGTGATAGGTGAGAGCTTTTCTTTCATATGCAAGTGGGGGAAATGGGAATAGCAGAGAGAAATGAGGAAAAAGTGTTTGTAACAGGAGAGGCAGAGGGAAGGGGAATGGTCAGAAAGGAGAGGCAAAGAAAAAAGTGGGGGGAAGAGTTTGAAGAAGAGTTTGCAGCTTTATTATTTTCCATCACAATACAGTAGTATCTTGGTACTCAACTGCTTTAAAAATCATCAAATTTGGCACTCAACACATTTTATAGCAAAGATTTTGTCCCATTACTCACTTTGTTGGATACTCGACACACAAGTTAGAATCTGTCTGGGTCAGCTACCTTGTGACTCACTACATTATTCCTTATAGAAAAAAAAATGTTTGCTACTCATCGTTTTTGATGCCTCCCGGAACTAATTAATGATGAATTCTGAGGTACCACTGTAGTTCTAGTCAGTTATGTTACAGGATGCTGCACATAGCATGCTGTAATAACATGTGGGACTTCAGGTGTCACAAGTCTTTACTATAGTAAGATGAATAGTTACACTGTTAACTTTTTTCATTCTTTGCTCCTAAACTTTTCCTTTCCAGTTTTGAAAGTCTAGGAACAGAACACTTCTTTGAGCAGCTAATAAAAAAAGCAAAAACTCGACATACTCTCTGATTTTAAGAAGCCTGCATCCTTAATCAGAAAGGGCAAATTGACAGAACTTACTGAAAATAAATATGTGATTGTTCTTTAATACCACACCAAGCCCAGAAAAGAAAGTGGAAAAGCAAGACCTTACCTTTAAAGCAGGGGTGCAATTCAGTAGTTTTTGACAGGTTCTGGAGCACCGGTAATGGAAATTTTGAGCAGTTCGGAGAACCGGCAAACACCACCTCTGGCTGGCCCCAGTGTGGGGTGGGAATGGAGATTTTGCAGTATCCTTCCCCTGCCACGCCCACAAGCCATGCCCACCAAGCCACACCACACTTACCAAGCCACGCCCACCGAACCGGTAGTAAAAATAATTTGAATTCCACTACTGCTTTAAAGCAATTCTTGAAATCTGCTCACTTGTTACTGGACAATATGAAGGTTGCCATCTTTCCCCTTCCTAATATTGCTGCCAACCAAGAAGTGCAGGAAAAAGAACCAAAGGAATTCATATCAAACTTGATAGGGCTCAAATCCTTTAAAGGGTGTTTTATATCTGTTATATTTATTAGTTTGCTTCAAAAAATGAATTAGTTGAAGCTACGTCCCAAAGGTGCTTTTTCCAAAGGCAACTGGATTTTGTTTTGGGTTTTTTTTTTTATGTTCCGTTTGGAAAAAAAGCACCTTTGGGACAACCATGACTTAAATGACTGAGAATCTCCATAGACATTTAGTTGATGCTTCCTCATATTAATGCTTCCTCATTATAGCCCAAGGGATGAATCTTTTTTTTTTCCCAATGGAATCTCAAACGGCTTGAATGAAATCTATTTATACTCAAAATCATGAATGGCAAACTCAAATTAAATCATATCCTCTTCGGACCTCATGAATCCAATTAAAATCAAATCAGGACTGGTCCGCATCAGCTTAACACAGAATTATGACCAGAGATTCAAGCATGTGTCACATTGCACAGATTTCTCTCTGAATGTGGTGAATATTAAAAACTTGTACCTTAGTCCAGATGATACAAGAACAGTTTGTAGACTCCTGACATCTACTTGGATAGGACTTTTATATTAGAAATTTTTTAAAAAGTACTGTAACACTACTTTTACTACAGTAGTAAAAAGTATTGTAATAGTACTTGTGCCTGTGCAGAACTCTGTTATTCCTTTTATTAAAAAAAAAAGTTTCCATCTAATTGTTATACTTTGTTATACTATAAATGAAGAATTAAATTGCTCTGGGACTTCAGAATTCAGACAGGCACATGCCACATAAGACCTTGGACTTGACAGTTGCCAATAAGAAAGACAAAAAATTCTGGATTGTGAATGTGACAGTGCCTGGAGACAGCAGAATAGAAGAGAAAGACCTGGAGAAGATAAGGAAATACTAAAGACCAACAAATAGAAATAGAACGACTATAGCAAAAGCAAGCAAGGGTAGTATCAATAGTAATAGGCATCTTGGATGCAATCCCAAAACAGCTGGAGCACCACTTGAACACTAGGCATTGACAAATTGTCCATCCAGTCAATTGTCGAAGGCGGCTTTACCTGGAACAGCTTCCATCCTGTGACAATATCTGTAACACCGTCAAACATTCAGAGTTGCCTATCCCAGATCCTTGGTAAGGACTCAATAGGTAGACAAAAATGCCAAACCCAGTCTGAACATCTGGCTGGCTGTGTGATGATCAATAATAAAAATAACAACAATAACAATGATAATAATAGTGTAGGGATATCCCACTGCTTAATGAACCTCTGTTGAGGGGCGGAATGGTTTTTTGTATTCTGTTTTGTTTAAAATATATTTTTCAAAGACGGAGGCAATACAAAAAATCTGAAAGATAAAAAAAAATAAACGCAGATACCTGCAGAAATACAGGTAGTTACGACCACAGTTGAGCCCAAAATAGGTGTTGTTAAGCGCGACATTTGTTAAGTGAGTTTTGTCTCATTTTATGACCTTTCTTGCCACAGTTGTTAACTGAATCACTGCAGTTAAGTGAATAGCATGGTTGGTAAATGAATCTGGCTTCTCCATTGACCTTGCTTGTTAGAAGGTCACAAAAGGTGATCACATGACCCTGGGACACGGCAACTGTCATAAAATATGAGTCAGTATTTTGATCATGTGACCATGGGGATGCTTCAAGGGTTATAAGTGTGAAAAACGGTCATAAGTCACACTTTCAATGCAGTTGCAACTTCAAAAGGTCAATAAATGAATTGTTGTAAATTGAGGATTAGTTGTACAGAGGGATAAACAAATCTGAAATATCATTATGATTAGAAATTGATGCTGTTGTAAGATAGTGTCTGTTTTCTAGTCAAACCTCAAACGTTCCTATTGAACTTCCAACTGAAAATGCTCATTTAACACAGCCCATAGACTGTATTTTTTTGCATCCTAGACATTGGCACATAAAAGAACCTCGTCATGCAATTTATAACACTCAAGGCTGTCTCACCTGTTCCTCAATCAATGGACTATCTACTATCACTTGTCTGCCATGTCACATCACATTTTATGGAAGATAGGCAGGTCAGACTGAGTGGGGCATAAACTAGACATTGTCATTAGAAATTACAGTATCTCAAAACCAATCGAAGTATGTCTATGGAGATTCTCAGTCATCCATCATGGTTGTCCCAAAGGTGCTTTTTCAAGAGGCAACTGGACTTTCTGGTTTTTCTTTGAAGATTCTTCAGCTGAAGAAGTTTCTTGGATGAGAAGCAAAACGTTTTCAAAGAAAAACCAGAAAGTCCAATTGCCTCTTGAAAAAGCACCTTTGGGCCAATCAAAGGATGTTTTACTCTTTGAGGAGTGGCCACCCTTAAAGGATTTCAGCAAAATGCATACGAGTTACATTTTATCAAAGAGACATAGATTTTTAATCAGATCACCAGCACATGGATGTCTGTGTTATACCAAGCACTTTGTAAATGAGTTTCCTACTAAAGTGATTTCCGCTCTCGGTATCTACTTTATTTCCTTCTATCCCAGGAGTCGGCAACCTTAAACACTCAAAGAGCCATTTGGACCTGTTTCCCACAGAAAAGAAAACACCGGGAGCCACAAAAACCTTTTGACATTTAAAATGAAGATAACACTGCATATATTGTTTTTTTTAACGTTTATACTATGTATAAAAAAATTATAGTGTGTTGCATTTATGAAATCAATGAACTGCTACAGAGAAAACAAATTTTTATTTCTGCATGCAACAAAAACACTTTGAACTCCAAAAAAAAAAAAAAAAAAAAGATGGGTCGGAAACCTCAATAAATCGTGTACCGGCAGGTGTCTTCACATTAACAGTTGTGATGCATATTTTGAGCGACAGGGAGCCGCAGCAGAGAAATGAAAGAGCCACATGTGGCTCCAGAGCCACGGGTTGCAGACCCCTGTTCTAGCCTTATTGTTTATAAATCTTTCCCTGATCTCCCCAATGTTCATAACCTGATAAAGTAAAGGAATTTTGTGAATTCCATCCACAAAAGCATATGCTAGGACAAATTCTGAGTGTTTCTAGTAAGTGAGAAACTCAGATTCCGGTCTCAGTTTCATTTTTCACTTTTTAAACATATGTCATGCATATGTGCTGCTGCTATGTATGCTCCTTGCATATAAGTTGCTTGCATGTTATAGCTATGGGGATTATGAGCCTTTGTCAAAGAGGAAACTGAAAAAGTTAATTAAATATCTTATTCAATAGCTAACAACAATCAGAAGCGACATAGTCTGGCACATTAATTAAATTTTCCTTATTTTCCTTGTTTCTCAAATATCTTTGTCTTTGTAAAAACAATATAATTAGCTAATTATTAAAGCCAATTATAGCTGAGCTCCCGATAGTCTGAAATAAATGACATTAATACTGAAAAACTACATTAATATGTAAAATACAGTCTTCCCAACCTAGTAACACAGCAATAGAACATAAATATGACAAATAAAAATGCTGGGTAGAAGACATGAAGAAAGAGTTGATTTCCCCCAGTTGTGTGATATTATGATACGGCTTCTGGATTGAGAACTCCGTGCCAGAATGAAACTGATGATTATAATATAGCATCTAAATGACAGAATAAACTGGTGCATAAACCTTTATCCTCATGACAGACTTGTTAATCTGAATTTGCTCAGGAGATTACTTTTGATGGCTACGGACATAGTCAGATATTGCATTGGTTCTTTTGCATATTTCAACTGGCATTCCTGGGTTTTGCATACTTAAACTGTGTAGAAGAACTAGGGGTTATATGATAGCAGTGTTCCAATATTTGAGGGGCTGCCACAAAGAAGAGGGAGTCAAACTATTCTTCAAAGCACCAGAGGGCAAGACAAGAAGCAATGGATGGCAACTAATCAAGGAGTGACGCAATCTAAAACTAAGGAGAAACTTCCTGACAGTAAGAACAATCAAGCAGTGGGACAACTTGCCTTCAGAAGATGTGGGTGCTCCAACACCGGAGTCTTTTAAGAAGGGACTGGACAACGATTTGTTGAAAATGGTATAGGGCCTCTTGCTTGAACAGGTGGTTGGACTAAAAGCCCTCCATGGTACCTTCCAAGTCTGTTATTCTGTTATTCTATTATTCCAGCTCATGGAATGTGGCCTATGGCAGTGAGGGCTGTAAATACAATGCACCTTCAAATAGGTGTCGCAGTGCATTTGAAGTGAGTTGAGAAGAAAATCTTACCTTGCATTTCTGCCTGGGTATTGGTTGGAGTAAACCCCACCCCTCTAAACTAAACTAATTCTTAGTTCTGAACAAGATCCATGATTGCTTTCTTGCATTTTTTAAAAAAACAACCATTTTACCTCCCCACAACCTGTACTGGAATCATAGTTCTGGGAAGTGGGGATTATCCAGATAAAACTCCATTTACAAACTGCTAGAGATAATGTAGAAAGAAGTTCCTGCAGGACCATTTTATGGGATTTTCGCAAAACACGTCGGTCTGACACATTCCTCTTATTTCACCATATTCAGGAATTTGCTTTAGCTGGTAAAAGAATGTGTGGTGTATTAAACATATTTATTTAGTATTGACATACCCCAGGGATTTTAGCTAGATATAGATAAGTGGTTCCTGCAAAATTAAAGTAAGCCATGAAGTAAGCCATTAAGGCAGTCTAAAATATAGGGACATGTTACCTATGAAAATTATAATTAGTTAATAGGGCTTGAAGTGGCTGATAGATTTTGGGCACATGCCAGCCTTGTCCCCTTTTGAGGGCAAGCAGCCAAAATTCAAGTGATAAGCCAAACAGCAACCAATAAGCTTTTCCATGTCCCCCGATAGAAAAAAATCATTCCAGCAAGGAGAAAAACATTTTGGCTAACCATCAAGGAAATGAGTGGACAGGATGCTGCAAGTTTGGGAATCTTGATGGGGCTATGAAGGGGTATTTTAATAGACAGAAAGCTCAGGGCTGAGAAAATTCTTTCAGTACTTTCTTATGCCCCAAACTATAGAAGTATATGGAGGTAGAAAGGGTGGAGGGTAATCTGAGGAACTCAGTGCACAGATCTTTCTTTCATAAATGTGCGTACAAATTACAAATTCAGTCACAGTGCTGAATTTCACAAAATATTTATTTTGTCTGTAAAGCCCCATAGTGAATCGGTTTCATGGTTAAATACAAGTTAAAGTATAAATGGTGTCCCTACCCATTTGCTTCATTGCATACTTTCCATGCCAATTTACTAACAAGGCTAGTTCTAATCCTTTCAAAAGCCCTGTGATCTCCAATGTTAAGAAAAGGACTTCAAAAACACTATTTCTAAGAAAAGCTTTAACATCTTCAAAGAAAACATGGCCGGCACTCTGTTATTTATAAGGTGCTGAAATTATTAAAGTAAAAGGAATTCTCATCTGATACACTGGAGATGAGGTAATGACGTTTCAGTAAAGCTTGTCTAATATAAGTGAATAAATACAGTCAGAAAATAATTGATTTCCAAGTGCTGAAGAAAGAGCAGCATATCTGTCTTGCAGTCATTACAAATGTATGCATTCTGGTCATAAATTAAAAGGACATTTTCAAGGTTGCTGGACCTCAAATTTATTCTGCCTTGACAAGTGTTTCTGATTTAGAGAACTTACTGAGGTAGCTAATTAATTCAGACTGCCTTCCACAACCTCTTTTAGTGGATGTACGTCTTTCCATTTCTTGCTTTGGTCCAAATAGTGTTCTGTATCCTGGAATGGAGACAAACTGGTTTGCAAGTCCCACAAGCAAGCAGCTTCTATAAAGAGCGCTTGGGGTTCTTTGCGAATGCTTCACTTTACTCCATTTCTTTCCCTTTTTATACGTACTTAAAGGCACTAACTTCCTTTTGGATTGCCCAATTGACTAAAAAGAACATTGCAGCAAATCTGTTTTAGGAACATGGATGAATGAAATGCTGTGATGGCAATACTGATTATGAGAAGCAACACAGTGGTCCCTCCTTTTTAAAAAGGATTGTGTGGCTATGGTGTGCAACAATCTAGGAAAAACCAGGAGGTAGACCTTTTTTTAAATTTAAGCTCATCTCCTACTTTGATCACTGTTTTCTAGCTGTTAACATTTTCTCTTCCAGTTTTGCAATAGGCATTTATTACAAGTGGGACAGAATACAGTTTACATAAGACAATATTGGTTGTCTTTGGCTTCAATTGCTTACACTTATCTATCCCATACATTATTCAAAGACAGGAGTAAAAAAGAAAATATTAACAAGGATGCCTCAAATATATTTCAGGATTTTTGAGCTAAGTGGACATTAGTTGTGGGGGAAAGCCTTGCAGGATTTGTTTATAACCAAAATTGGATCAAGAGAAGGGAGTGAAGTTCTTTCTCCTGGAAGACCTAATACAAAGACCTAATATTGCCTTCTGGGGCTGGGGAGAAGTCAGGCAAGTTTATTTGTCAAGCATATATAAGATCACAGGTAAAAGTATAAGCATAATTTGAATACATGAAAAGAGTAAGTAAAAAGGAATATTAGGACAGGGATGGTAGGCTTTGGTTGGTGCACTTATGCACGCTCCTTACAGACCTCTTAGGAATGGGGTGAAGTCAACAGTAGACAGTTTAAGGTTAAAGTTTTGGGGGTTTGTTCCACTCTTAGAAGGATTTGAAGTCAAGTCCATTGTCCAGAATTTGAAATACAGCTTGACCATGGAAAAAAAAAGTATTTGGAGCAGTTGGTGCTTGGAAGAGGAAAAATAAGGGAAAGCAAGGACAGAAGGAGAAGTCCACCCCTTCCCATTGCACAAAAGGACTAATGGTAAAAATCTGGTTCAAATCAAATGATTATCTATGATGCATATATTAAGCATCTTTCTGCAAATGAATAGCTATTTACAAAAGGACAGGAAGCTGTCTTATTCTGAAGTGATTTTTTCCCCCCATTTTATGTGGGGTATGGAGAAGAGGAAAGTTAATTTTTTTTGCAAAAAGTGGACCAGTCTGACCTTAGAATTGATTTTCGCACCTTCTCAAAGTTTCTGAGTGGGTAGAAATAAAAATGACTGGGGATAGATTTCAACCAGCTTTTGACTTTCATGGGATTGGGGCAGTTCTACACCCACCTCAAATTGATCCATGAACAGCTTCTTTAGGAGGGGGCCACTACTGCTCCTTTCAGAGTGAGTGACCCATTCCTCCCTACAGTGAGATGTTAACCAATTCAATCAGTTGTTCTCCAACTCCCCCCCCCCCCCAAATGAGCCAAGTAGAGAGCAGAGGTTAAAATCTCATGTGGCAGACTTTATGCAGGTAGTCATCATTTAACAATAGTAATGGATACCAGAATTTCCATTCCTAAGCAACATGATCATAAAATGTGATGTCATATCACCATACTGGTAACCAATGGCATTTCCCAGGTGGTCATTAAGTGCAGTTACATGGTTGCCATTTGAGATCTTCTGTTGGCTTCCACATCGACTTTGCTTGTCAGAAGCTGGCAGTGACGGTCACAATTTCACGATGCTGCAACCATTGTAAGTACGAGAAGCCATTGTGAATACCACTTATTCAGCGTTGTTGTAAGTTTGGTTGCTGGACATGAGGTTGTTCAGCAAGGATCAACTGAACTGCTCAGCATCCTGCTCAATGTCCACAGGATGGAATGAATCCCAGTTCACAACATAAGACTCTCTCTCTGTCAACTCCCCATATCCTGCCCATGAGGAGCCAAGACTTGAATAAAATTGATCAGTGTTAGTGGCAAAATTTTGCTTGTAATTCTCACCATAACTTGTAAGCAGATCTTGCTTTTCCTGCAGGCAGGAAAACATTCTGCCTTGCAGATAAGAGTGCAGAAAGCAAACAGAATCCTTAGTTTGTCCTTACTATCTGGGAAATCACACTGACTTAGGGATCAGCATTTCAAGATACCACCAACTTTAGAGGTTGATAGTTATCCCTTTATCTTACCCTGGTGTCATGATTAATGCCTGACCCGAAATCCAGGATGCAAATTTTAGAAAGGTCAACATTTATGGCTTTTTCCAATCAGGTTACAGTAACAGTTTATTTTCCTTCCCCTGCCCCCATGTATTTTCTCTCTCTTCTTCTTCTTTATTTATTTAGGAAAACTTCCAACTGAGTCCATATTGTCCCATAGCAACCATTTGCTCTTTTTTCAACTTACCAGGGCAAATTTCTTTCCATTTGCAGGAGGATGAAGGGAACATTATTTGTTTGCTAAAATTCTTTTGAGAAGACTTTGATTAAGCAAGCTAAGGTACAGAAGCACAAGTGGAGATTGATTATTAGTAGGATTGCTTGCTGGGCCAATTTACTTTGGGAGGGCACAGGAAGGATGAGCAAACTCTGGGTGGTCACTGTTCTGACATCTCTTTGGGAAAATGTGATTGAGCAGTGATATACCTGAGAATGCTAAAACCATAATCACTGTAAAAAGAAATTACATTGATTATGATTTTAGCATACTAATGTATATAATTGCTTCCAGTTTTTAAATCTATAATTGGGGGACATATACCTTTTTTGATATGTATGCTATCATAGCTTGTGTGTGTGAATGTGTGCATATACAATTGTAATAGTGCAAAATAATGTTTTGGAGGAATCAGAACTGCACTTTTTAAGTGAAACATTTTTTTATTTAACTTTGGAAAATTTAGCTATTTTTCAAAGCACGTGAAGGCCAGATAAGGAATAATGAATGGAAACTGAACAAGGAGAGATTCAACCTGGAAATAAGGACAAATTTTCTGACAGTAAGAACAATCAACCAATGGAACAGCTTGCCTTCGGAAGTTGTGGGAGCTTCATTGCTGGAGGCTTTCAAGAAAGGACTGAACTGCCATCTATCAAAAATAGTGTAGGGACTCCTGCTTAGGCCAGGGGTTGGACTAGATGACCTACAAGGTGCCTTCCGACTCTGTCAATCTGTACGTGACTTGTCCTGTAATTGCAGAGTAGCCATACAATCCTGGAAAATAAGGCAGCTGCTTTAATGAATTGCAGGAAAGAAACTCTGTCCATGCACCCATATGCAGCAAGCACTTTTTTGCCTTCAGATTTCAAAAGCTGCATGGCTCAGTACTAATATGGTGTTTATTCTCAAGTAAATCTAAGTTCCTATCTAAAGCTAGGTAGAGATAAAAGCAATATTTCTTTCTTGTACCATTGAGGTTGAAGTACTAAATGCTTAAAGCCATTGGAAGTGATGAATTTGGTGAACACTGACTAAATTCTAACTTGTTTTTACAAGACAAACCTGCATTCTAGTCTATTCTGTAATAAAATAGTCACATTTAATGATAAATTCCTGTGGTTGTGACATTAATTTTATATGCTTTCTTTCTTCCTCTCTGCTGCTTTTTCTTTACCTCTCCAAGCTGTTTTTTATGTTCAAGATTGGAAGCATCATGTTTATATTATAGTGTGGAGCTAATAGATGAAGGGAAAATCCTTTTAGTACCAATGGCAAGCTGCCAAATAAGAAATAAAGATTCAGAGGTTTAGTTCTCAAATTATGAGTCTCATTTCCCTTATGAAGACAAGGGCTTTTGCTGGGAAAAGGATAAATCTCTTTGCCTCCCACTCCATGCAGTGTACAGATCTCAATATCATAGCAATTAAATTGGGGACAATTTATCAATGATTGACCATACAATAAGTCAAGGAGTTTCCAGAAGACTTTGTTTCCACCAAGCATAGCATGCAATATTTTTATGATGTTGTGTCTTTTTCTCTTCCCTTTTCTATTTACTCCTTTCCAAAACTGAAAAGGCAGACCTTGAAAAGGTAAAATAGGGAAGGAGAAGAGATGAGGAACAGCAGTTGAGTTGGACAATGAGCCAAGTGATGAAATGAGATTTCAGAACTCTTTTGGGGGAGTATAGGAGAAGAAGGTGAGGTAGATATAAGAAAAAACAATTCAAGGTAATCATAATCATAATCATAAGTTTATTTGTCAAGCATATATAAGATAACAGGGAAAAGTATAAACATAATTTGAATACATGAAAAGAGTAAGTAAAAAGGAATATTAGGAGAGGGACGGTAGGCATGCTGGTGCATTTATGCAAGCCCCTTACGGACTTCTTAGGAATGGGGTTAGGTCAACAATAGACAGTTTAAGATTAAAGTTTTCGGGGTTTGGGGAAGAAACTACAGAGTCAGGTAGTGCATTCCAGGCATTGACCATTCTGTTACTGAAATCATATTTTCTGCAATCGAGTTTGGAGTGGTTTACCTTGAGTTTACTTTGATGCTTCAAAGAATCCAAGAAAAGAACTATAGATTGGCATGGAAGAAAGGAGCATGTTCTCTCTCTCTCTCTCTTTTTTTTTGAAAAGACTTTGAGGCCCAAAGAATTTTAGTTAGGTTTGTGTAGAGATAAAATAAGGAGTCCATTTTGCTTGACCTTGAATGCATAAAATACCAAGTAAGATAAGAACTTCTCAAATTTTCTTTAAAATTTTGATCTTTCCTTATGCAATTCTTCCGTGCTAAGTGCAAGACCTGACCTCTACATGTGTCTTTGCATCTCTGCATCTCTGATCAGTTTCATTGATCAGCAAAAATGATAATAATTCCTTTTAAAATATTTGGATTTTCTCATCATGTAAATACCGAGCATCTTACATAGCAACTTATCATTAACTATCTACTCATAGCAGCAGAGAATCGAAATATTTTCATGTTTCCTATAAAAATAGCAGAATTTGGAAGTGTTTACAATTGCACTGTATTTGTCAAACATTTTCATTCCTTACTTATTGTGTTCCATCCTAAGTTTTCTGTATTAGAAATCTGCCTAGCATCTTCCTTCAAGGAAACAATAAATATCATTATACTTAAGCAGTTCTTTTAGACTGCTTAAAGTAATGATATTTTAATACTAATCTGTTAGAATCATTTAGGCCAGTGATGGCTAACCTTTTTGCCATCGTGTACCAAAAGTGGGGGGAGTGCGGGGTGGTTGCGCGTGTGCATGCCCACACCCATAATTTTATGTGCCCTGCCCCCATGTGCATATGTATATGACCCCTCCCATGATCCCCCTTGCTTTTGGTATGTGATGGCACAGTGGGCCTGGTAGCCCATTTTTCTCCCTCCCCAGGCTCCAGAGGCTTTCTAGGAGCCTGGAGAGGGTGAAAACAGCCTTCCCCATCACCCCCGGAGGTCCTCCAGAGGCTGGAAACAGCCCATTTGCCAACTTCTGATGGGTAGATGGCCCCAAAAATCAGCTGGCCAGCATGGTGGGCATGTGAGCTAAGGCAATGGTCACGTGCCCACCAATATGGCTCCGTGTGCCACCTGTGGCACGCGTGCCATAGGTTTGCCATCACGGATTTAGGCAATGTTTTTAAATTCTCTTTTCCAGATTTCTGAATGACTTACTCTTTCCTGGAATTATCCATTAATGTTCCTTCAACTAACGCCACCAGGTAGAGTAGATGGAACCTTACTCAGATGTTCCCAGTAATTTCCAAGACCTAGGATCAATGTACAGACACATGGCAAAGCCCGGTAGCTAGCAAAGGGCCAGTGCCAGTGCCAGTGTCTAGGAAAAAAATAATTTCCTGAATTATTTTTAGAGAATAGTTTGGTGAAGTTAGAGAAAACAGAGCAGGAGAGAATTGCACTACATTAGTTCTCTTTGAATGTAGATTCATTCATATATTCTGATTGTTTTTAGTGATGATTTGAACAAACCATAAGAGTTTGGATCATATCTCTTTCTAAGCCATAAGTCACGTTTTTAACTATTAAGGATTAGGTTCACATAAAACCAAACATAAACAAAATCATTTTTGACTTAATTCAATTTGTGAATTATGGGATCAAAAAGTTAGGTGGAGTAGGTTCAATCTCATGTTTAATACAGGAAATCAACAGGGTAAGAATAACAGAATTCAGAATAACAGAGTTGTTATTCTAGTCTAACCCGCTGCTCATGCAGGAGACTCTATATCATTTCTGACAAATGGCTATCCAGTCTCTTTTTAAAAACCTCCAGTGATGGAGCATCCACAATTTCTGAAGCCAAGCTGTTCCACTGGTTGACTGTTCTCATTGTCAGGAAATTTTGCCTTAGTTCTAGGTTGAATCTCTCCTTAATTAGTTTCTATCCATTGTTTCTTGTCTTATCTTCCGGTGCTTTGGAAAATAGATTGACCCCTATTCTTTGTGGCAGCTTCCCAATATCATGTCATGCTATCATGTCACTCCTTGTTCTTCTTGTCTCTAGACTAGTCACACCCAGTTCTTCATAGGTTTTAGCCTTCAGACCCCAATCTATATTGCTCTTCTGTGCACTCTAAGCTTCCCTTAGAGATTAATGTACAATCTTTGAAGTTTTTTAATGCAGAAGTGGAATGCTTATCACTTTTCTAGGCAATAAATTGTGACACTGAATTGCCCTTATTGCTTAAAAGTTTCTTCTTATGTGTTATCACTATATATGGTTGAGAGTACAATGTTTTTGTATTCCTTTAAGCTTTGCAATCACTCATAACATTACATGGTAGTGTGTGTGTGTGTGTGGGGGGGGGTGGAATCATATCTTGTTCCCTTTCATGCAGCCTTAACTAAAGCTGTCTTCAGTGGGGACATCAGTGGGGTATGGCACTGTCCTCTACAAAATAGGGCATGCAAGCTGGAGAATTCCAAGAATAATAGTAAGCAGTAAAGATTTGTATTGGATCAAGAGTCTAGGAATGGCCAAGGGGACTTTCCGAATGAAAGAGCTTCTTAAACTCAGATAATGAGTTTGAAGGATGAGATTAATTTAGTTAGAGAATATCGTATGACAAAGACATCTGATCCAGAGATCTCCAGTATTGGCTGCTGAGGTATTAATAACCTAGAAAAGAAATAACAGCCACTCCCTTCTTGGGAACACAATGCTTCCCACTAGGCAACTTGATACAGCAATTTTTAATTTCTACACTCTGTAGTGAAGACCACGCACACAAACACATACATTTCAAGCAGTCTGAACTGAAGTTCCTGGTGATGTGATGTAATGTGATGTCAATTTTTAGGATACAGTTTCACTACAGAACCTAAAACAGGGAAAAGCAATTCAAAGTACCGAATAAGGAGAAGGAAAAAAACAAAAACAAATGAAGAGGATGAAAAACATTTCTCTAGAGCTGTATTGGTCAGCCTATGAGGAGTGAATATTTAACAAGAGAGGGGTCATTAACGGGCATATCTTCCTGAGGGTCACAGAAGCAAGAGCAGCTTGACTCTTGGTGACTTCATGGATACATTTATGAGGTTTTCTTCTCCAATATGGAATTGGTTTGTGAGGATTTCCCCCCCCCCCCAAATTTCCCAATTCAACTTACAGTCCTGGGATTTCCTGGAGTGTCTCCTTTAAATTGTCCCAGTGGTGGGTTGCTACCAGTTCGAACTGGATCAGGTGAACCGGTAACGGCAGCTGGAGGCTCCGCCCACCCACCCAGATGCTTCTGCGCATGCCCTGTGCGAACTGGTAGCAACGGGATTTGGAACCTGTCCCTGAGTTGTACCAAACTGCAACTCTGCTTAGCTTCAGACAAGACCAGGCCAGTCAATAGGTGCCATTTACTGAGCCTGAATGCAACATTCCTGTAAGAAGGCGAGACTGTTGACAGATTCCCAGGGTCCCAGTTCCTTCCTTTACTCTCAGTTGATAATATAATGCCCTTAAATAAAAACATACCTTTTTATTTCAGCAGAATAGTGTCCAAGATAACTAATTGTAAAATACAGATCTGATAAAGCCTAACAATTACTGAATATTATCTGCTTATCAATAGAATATGATAGGAGGGCTGATAATATATACCCTCTGTTGCATATTCAGAAATGAAATCACATCAAATAGCAAAAACACAGTGGAAGATTAAAAGTCATAAAACTCTGGGTGCTTCAACAGTTCCATTCCAGAATATTTTATTTCATTCTTTAGGAATTATGTCGATCCTGCCTACATAAGCAATTGTCTTGAAGATCAAAAGCAAGAAGTCAGTTTTCTATAATCTTATTGATGGAATAATATAACATTGAACAATATAATGGAGGTGGTTGAGTGAGTAATAACAGATCCCACCTCTGCCACACTCTGCCCCTGCCCTCCCCATGTGTTTTTGATTTTAATGTTTGATCTTAATTGTTAATTTTTTAGCTTAGATGTAACTGTAAGCCACTAATAAATTTGTGGCTTACAATGCCTAATAAATTTTAAAAATAAAATAAATAAATATAGTACTGAAAGTACTATACTATAGTACTGAAAGGAGCCTGAGTAGCGTAGAGGGCTAATGCCTCCTACTAAAGGCAGCAATTAACATCCAGCTGCCTGTAATTCTGCAAGTTCAATCCTAGCCGGGCTCAAGATCGACTCAGCCTTCCATCCTTTCTAAGGTGGGTAAATTGAGGACCCAGTTTGTGGGGGCAATAAGCTGACTTTGTATAAATATATACAAAAGTATGAAGGCTATTGCTTAATGCATTGTAAGCCGCCCTGAGTCTCCGGAGAAGGGCAGCATATAAATCAAATTAAAAAAAAAAAAGTACAAGGAACCAGCATGCTCTGGCACTGTTCCCTTTACCTTTTCTATATAAACAATTCCTATATAGGCAGTCCTTGACTTATAACTGTAATGGGACCTGCCCATTATGGTTGTAAACCAGGTCACCCATGTGACCAACTCAATTTTACAATCTTTTTCTTCTGTGCCCATCAGAACCTTGTAACTGGGTTATAAGTACCTTTTTGGGGGGAGGGGGGTGTCTGTTGTAACTTCTATCAGCTGCTAAGAGATCGGTCATAAGTTGAGGATTATCAGGAAAGCAACTGCTCTGAAGATAAAAGGTCTCTTCTGTATCCAGGGAATCTCTCTTATTTATCCCCAGTAAATTGGTGATGTGAACTGGGTGTCTTCTTTATTTTAGAAAAGGAAATCATATGATCTAAACAGTCTGGATTGCTTTCTTAAAGCAAATCTCTGCAATTTTTCCAGAACTGACGTATTGTCAAGTCCAACTAGTTTGTATGCAGTCATTATTTGGGTTGCATAAACTATGATTTTTTGGGACAATTTTTGAAAAAATTTCCATCTTGGTTATAAAATGCCCCTCCCCCCCCACAAATAAAGTTATTGAAAAACCCAGGTTGGCAGGTCTGAAGGCCTAGTGCAAAAAAAAATGGCTTACTTGGAACCCTGACAGCTGCTGACAATGTAGGAAAAGAAGTTAAATCACTTCTTTAACATATTATAGTGTTTGTTGTCAAAAAGACTTTCTTTGTGGATCAAAAGAATAAATAAAAATATGTATTTTATTTAATACGATGAAAGTATGTTTCAGCATTGTGCTATTTGAAGAAAATATGTTTGCCCTTAAAATGTTTAGTCCCTCTATCTTCAAAATGAAGAAATAAATCCAGTTTAGGTTCAATGTCTGACAGGTTTTCATAGATTTCAGCATTTAAGCTCTGGCCTTAAATTGATGGCTTAAGATGAGAGACAGAGAGAGAAGAATGTGCATCCATTTTAGATTAAAAAGTCAGCATAGTGGTTTATTCTTTATTTCTCATATAGGCATCTTGAATGAGATTTTTCAAGGTTATTAATACACTATCTATGTCTACTGTTATCAGGCATTCTGTTTATCTGTATAAGTAAACTCAGGTTAGTATAGACATGTAGCCTGAATGACAGATTGAGAGATCTGTTTTCATAAATATGGCGCATGGAAAGTAGCTTTATGCCGATTTCATTTACTTGGGGAACAATTACTTTGAATTTCTAATTTGGGCAATGAATTTATTCATATTCAGTCTTACAAAATAATGGTGAACCATTAGTTCAGGTAAGCATAGTTAACGAAAGGTATAGGATGTGGAAGGCAAGCATGCCTATTATTTTACCATATTTTACATAGATATGAAAATTCAATTTTTCAAATCACAGGAAAGTTAAAAAATCAGCATCCAGTCCTATTAGAGGCCTAAAGAGGGTGTGTGGAAATGCTATTTGTGAAATGATGAGTAGAAGGAGGTTTAATGAAAATATGTTATTGGTCTATAATTGGGCAGGAGAAGCTGAAATGCAAATAGTAGATCTCAGAAAGTGAAACTGGAGAAAATAACTTAAGCTATTTACCTGCTTCAGAGAGAAGGAAATCCAGAAAAAAAATAGTCACTTCAGGACGGATTCCTGGAGTTTAAAACGTGATAATGCTTGCATGCTACATACTAGGTGAAGTATCAGCAACTTTTTCAATTCCAAGATCCACACATAAAACCTTAGGAACCACAATTAAAGAATTGCATAGAAGCAAGGAAAATACTAAAAACATTTGTCTGGTTTCATTAAATTGAAAATGAAAATATTTCCCATTAATATGACTATTACTAAAAATCCCAATCTAATAAGAGGATACAACAGTAGATGAGAACATCATGGATTTAGAGTGAGGTTTTTTGGGGGGGCGAAGGGAATGCAGAATTGGAATCTTATTTACTTGAGTTTAAAGAGCAACTGAGAAAAGTTTACCTGAATTTACTTATGATTCAGCTTGGCCATATCCAATTCATGTTCCCATTTAGGAATTTAAATGATAAAACCAGCCCTCAAGAATGGCATGGAAATAGACTTGAAAGCCAGATAACATGCGTATGGAGTAATATAATCATACCAATCCAATCCAGGCCCTGCTAGCAATTCTGTTGTCCTATTTTGGACTAGTTGAAGTTTCTGGACCATTTTCAAAAACAGCTCCATATGTAGTACATATCATCCGCTAAGTATTCAAGCAAACATCCCTGTTTTAAAGTATTTTTAAATTCTGGTTTATCTCAATAAGCTTATGAAGACATAAATACTAGCATTACTAGCATTTCTCTGAGACAGGAAAGGCAAATTTACTAGCATGAAAGACTGCAAGGAATTCTTTGCAAAATATAGTCAAGATTGCGTTTTTGTTACTTCTCTTACCTATACCATATAAAATATATTTAATACAATTATTATGCAGAGCGAAATATTAAAGAAATAACATTGGAGGAATAAAATAATTCAGTAAAGATGGATTAAATTTATGGAATGATTTATTGATATTTATGTACACAGACACAATACCAAGAACATTCCATTGAAGTGACCTGTTGGAAAAACAATTCTGCTAACATTTTTCAAATCCTAGAAGCAAATTGGAGATATTCTCAATTTTATATATGTTAAAAAATCATAAACCATTGTTTACATTTATGAGGCTTGGTGGTGCAGCCGACTAAGTGCTGTTATGCAATTAGTGCAAGTTCAAATCTCACAGGCTCAAGGTTGACGCAGCCTTCCATCATTCCGAGGTAGGTAAATTGAGGACCCCCGGATTGTGGGGGGGGGCAATAAGGTGACTTTGTAGAAACACCATTTATGGGGGCCCAAAAGCCCTAATAAGCAGGTATATACAAAAGAATGAAGGCTATGGCTATAAGTGCATTGTGTAAGCCGCCCTGAGTCTTCGGAGGAGAGAGGCATATAAATTGAACTAATAAGTAAATAAATAATAAATAAATAAATAAATAAATAAATAAATAAATAAATAAATAAAAGATTTACAGCCAGAGTTTGGAATGTGTAGCAAAATTTCCTTCTCATCCTGTTCTGTAGAAATGAAGGGGGTGTTCCAAGTATTGTTTGTAAAAGACAGATTACTTTTTTATGCTACAAAAGAAATAACATGTTTCTTATAAAAAAAGCAAGTAGTCCTCATTTAACAATGGTAATTTTCATTCACTTAGCGACAACAATTTGGCATTTCAGGCTGCTATGGTTAAGCGAATCACTGCAGGTTGCTAAACAAAGATAGCAATAGCACTTAGACTTATATACCACTTTACAGTGCTTCACAGCGCCCTCTAAATGGTTTACAGAGTCAGGATATTGCCCCCAACAATCTGGGTCCTCATTTTACCCATCTCTGAAGGATGGAAGGCTGAGTCAACCTTGAGCCTATGAGAATTGAACTGCCAAACTGCAGCCAGCAGTCAGCAGAAGTAGCTTGCAGTACTGCATTCTAGTCACTGCACCATTACAGCTCAGTGAGGGTATCACATGGTTGCTATTTATAAACCTCCTGCCGGCTTCCCCATTGACTGTGCTTTTAGAAAGCTGCAAAGAAGGGCGCAAATAGTGATCATGTGACCTTGAGGTGCTCCAACATCATAATTGCAAGGGGAGGCACCTGAGCACCCAGATCATGATCATGTGAGTGCAGGGATGCCCTGACTGACATAACTACAAGGATAATCATGACTATCACTTATTCAGCCCTGTGGTTAAATACAAATGGTCACTGAATAAGACAAGGAACAGCCATATTCCCTTTATTTTAGCCAGTCTCATTTACACTGATATCAACTATATTATATTATATTGCTGTTTCAATTGATATTCATTTCTCATATGAAAGCCAATGTTTAAAAAAAATGTTTATGTCTCACAGTGGAACTAAAATGTTTCATTAGTAACATTTGATAAAGTTTTTAAAAAGCACACAAATTCTTGAGTATATTCAGAGTATCAACAACTGGGGTAACATAACACATTTGTATTCCACTGGGAGTTGGTTGAAGCCAGCAATAAACAAATTTAATAAACATAAACTTCCACAATGCTACCAGGAACTGCATTACTCTGGCAGATGGATCAGCTCTGACTATGTTGGGAAACAGCACCCACACATGTGATAGAGTAGTGAGGTAGTGTTTCCTTTCTCCACCCAATAGCTATTTCTCACATGGTTTTCAGACACAACGCATCTAATGATGTTTTTCTAGCCTTTCCTGACAGAATTGGCCCAAAGATTAATAAGCCTTCTGAAATTATGGGGTATACAGCAACTCTGACTGAATTCTGGGTTTAATTAGGCTAATTAACAACTAAACTAATTGTTTAGTTCCATAAAATGGACCTGGGTCCTTTGTAATGTATTCTACCTTTGTAATGTATTCTAGCCCTTGAGGCTCCCATGTGCAATTTAATATTTTATGGGGCTACAGAGGCAGAGGAAAAATAGGGGAAACACGAGTTCTTGCTCCTGTCTTTGGGATGGAAGCAAACTATGGTAAATGTAATTGCCTCAGGATAGATTAAATTGACAGATAACATAAAATAAATTAAAACGATTGATTGATCTTGATCACATCACTTTTTGGACTTTTCTTCAGTTGCAAAAGCCCCACATTTGTTTTTTTTAAAATAGGCAATAAGCAAAGGAATAAGGATTACTCCATTTCCACTCCTCTTTTTTTAAAGAAAATAATGTCAGCTTTTTGGGGAGGGATTATGTTCAATGATACTAAACATATTCAAGGCATCTTTGTTAATTACTACCAAAGCTAATTCAACCAAACAGCTTTATTTACATCTCACAGCTATACCTCTGGGTTTACTGCAGACTTAGCCTCCTCATCCTCTTTTCGGGAAACTTGGGTCATTGTTGCTATTCCTTTTAAGCAATCTTCCAACATACCTGGAAAACACCAGGCTGGGAAGGCTGCTTTAGCTTTTCTGCTGTCTAGAAAACAAAAACGTCAGGTCTACATTTCCCATTTCTCAAAGAGAGAACAACGGAATTTGGCTGTAAGAAAGAACATGATACAATTAGCTGTGTTTTAGGTTTGTCTACACTACACTACTTCTCCAATATACATTACACAATGATCTAATAAAGTAGCCACATTTTTGCCTGCTTACTCATGTCATATTAATAGCATTTCAGCCTTGCCTTGCATGCAGTTGGTGAGAGTGAACAGTTGCATTCATGTTAATTTAATTAAAAGGATGTTTGGGAATTAGCCTGTTAAACATAAGAAACATAGTTCATGCTCACTTCAAAGAAAGGACAACAATGTATGCTTTGAATTTCAAAACCACTCATGTTCATTTGACTTGCCCAAGACTTGGGGCTAAGATCCTTTTGAGCTGGAGGAATCCAGATTCCCAAAAGACAGAGTTGAACACTGAAAGGCTAAAATGAGATTGTCTAGAACTCTGAACAAAATAACTTTTCCTCTTTTGAACATGTTGAATCAGCCACATTCCAAATTCAAAATCCCACATTGAATTAGAAATAAAGTTACAGCCAGGGTACAAAGAAATGCTCTTGAATGAGGAATCTTGTTCTATTTCCCCAGAAATCCTAGCTATTCATTTTGTGAGATCCTATCTTAGAGCAGCAGATAGTTGAGTTTAGTTTAGAATGTGCCAGGACATTTAAGGTAAACTGCAGCTTAATGAGATCACTGCTAGTAAAGTAGAGTTTCTGGACATTTGGCTGGTTATTCTCAGTTATATCTAGTTATCAAGTCCTCACCTCACTCTGTTGTTATGTTAAGCAATCATTTCCTGACCAGCAAGATCAGCTTGTTTTAAGAAAATTATGGGGAGGGGAAAAAAAGCTCTTCAAACCAAGCCACATTTTTCCTTCTCCTGCCATACTCCCTGGCTGATTTCCAGATTGGTATTTAACTTCCTAGCAAGAGAGCCTTGTTAAACCTTGTTATATTTCACACACTTGCTAATTAATTCCTGGGCTGATGGATTGAAAGATGGTGCCATCTCGTGGGTGTCTCTAAATCATGACCTAGATTCATAATTTTACTTTGCTAGGAGAAGCTAATTGAAAGGCTTAGCATGATAACAAATAATAAATCTATTGTCTTTTAATGCATCTCTTAGGATGAGCCAATATTTTGGATGAAGACCTGTTTAACAGCCGGTTCATTTGAGGCCTAAATCTTAAACTCACATGACCTTCTATGGCAGCGGCCAACCTTGTCTAAGGTTGTTAGGAAGTATTTGAAGAGGAAGTAATGTCCATAAAGCCAGGGGCAAACTATTTAACTGAGCAGGTGTACATTCTTGCTGCATACTGTGGCATTAATTGCAATTGGAGATGTGTGAATATCACATTCATTCCCATCCAGCCTCTTTTATATTAATCCGTGTTTTTAGAACTTGGCAGCTTTAAGCTGTGGGGACTTTAAATCCCAGAATTCCCCAGCCAGCTGCTAGCCAGCAAGCTGGTTGAGGAAATATGGGAGTTGAAGTCCATGTAGTCTAAAGTTGCCAAGTTTGAGAAACACTGCATTACAGTACTATGTCACTTACGTTCCAGCAAGGGAAAGATGGAGGGAGCTCTCATTTCTTGTTATATCTAGCATATCCCCTACACCTATGCTTGGGAGGAGCAAGGACTAGTATATTTGGTGGCTCCCTAGGTGGCTCAATGTAAGACATTGAGCTTATCGATCAGAAAGGTTGGCAGTTTGAATCCCTAGTATAGGCTTCCTGTGTGAGCAGGCAGGGTGGATTAGATGACCTCCAAGGTCCCTTCCAACTTCCAACTCTGTTACTGTTATTTTGTGTGTGTATTGGGCTACATGTTAAAAAGACTTTCCCCTTCCAGATTTATATACTGTATTAAAAACACTTTTCAATTATTTCTTTAATCGCCTTGTAGATTAGATCAGTATATTATCTCCACCTTCCAGGCAGGTTCTGCTGGGAGACAGCAGCTTGTCTAGAGCTAGGTTTTATTTTCACTTGGCAGACATTATCAGGTTCAAAGTTGGAGGCCAAATTAAACTATTATTTCTCTCTTCATAAATTATTTTTCTCAGTGTTCAGTAGTAAAAAGGCCAAAGGAGACCACCGTTTGGATGAGAAATAAGCTTGGGACTGTGGAAAATATAACCTTGTCTTACTATATGCAACTCTTCCCTTCCAAACTACAGAGGATGAAATGAACAAGTACATTCATATATATTTATATTTCATCTCTAAAGTTAATATTGATTTGGGGGTGGACAGCAGGGAGGGTTTTTGGTTTTCATTTTTGGAGATACGTTAAGGCAATCACTACAGATAGTACTCAACTTACAACAGTTCATTTAATGATGGTTGAAGTTACAATGGCACCAAGGGTGGGTTGCTACCAGTTCGGCCTTGGTTGGGTGAACTGGTAGCGGTGGCAGGAGGCTCCACCCACCCACATGGACGTCTCTGTGCATGCGGAAAAACATTGCACACCCACCCACAAGCGAACCAGTAGTGAACGAAATTGAAGCCCACTACTGAACAGCACTGAAAAAAATGACATGATCATTTTTCACACTTATGACCATTGCAGCATCCCTCATGGTCAAAGTGATCAAAATTCAGACACTTGGCAATTGACTCATATTTGTGACGTTTGCAGTGTCCCAGAGTCACGGGATCATCTTTTGCAACCTTTTGATAGGCAGAGTCAATGATAAAGCCAGAGTCATTTAACAGCCATGTTACTAACTTGACAATGATTAAGAACGGTAGGAAGAAAAGTTGTAAAATGGGCAAAACTCACCTAGCAAGATAAATTTTGGGCTCAATTGTGGTCGTAAGTTGAGGACTACCTCTACTATCTTTTGTCAACTATGGTTTAGTGCAGTGTGTGAGCCCAGGGGATTGATCAACAAACTATGATTAAAAGAAACTTTGACTTTGTGCAATATGTGATCTTAGCCAACAATTGTTCATGTCTGAAAGAAAAAAAGTTAGTCTCTAAAGTTTCTTCATCTGAGTACTTTAGCACTTCCAGGTTTTATACCTACTCACTTGAACACATTTTGTTTGAGTAGATACACTGATTTCTCGTCACCTGTTTGAACAACTTGGAATGTAAACATAGTACCTTTCAAATTGCTTGGCAAGTAAAATGTTACCCTCCATGGAATGCATTTGAAGTCTTTAAGACGCCATTTCAATGTGGGTTATCTAGATAAGCTTTATATTTCCATTATTAAAAGTACATTAAGAAGCTGATAGAGGAAATGAAAGTCAAACAGGAACAAAAACATTTCAAAGACAATTCTAAGCACCAATGCTATGGTATGTCAAGTCTGAGAAGCATTAAGAATATATGAAGGGAAAAAGGCCCAGCCAAATGCATTAAATCCTTACCAACATAATAAAAATCTAAACCAAAAATTTAGAACATCAGTGGTCCAATAATAAACAACTGTGGGAGAATTACTAAGTATTTGCCCATAGATGGAGAAACTTGGGGAAACTCTTAATTTCTCTCCAATTTTTGATGTGTGGTGGATAAACATCTAAAAGAGTCCCTTTTGATGGTAATAGCAATAGCACTTAAAGTTATATATTGCTTCACAGTGCTTTACCACCCTCTCTAAGCGGTTTATAGAGTAAGCATATTGTCCCCAACAATCTGGGTTCTCATTTTACTGACCTTGGAAGGATGGAAGGCTGAATCAACCTTGAGCTAGTTAGAATAGAACTCCTGGAGTGAGCAGTACTGCATTCTAACCACTGCGCCACCATGGCTCATTGCTAATTGTCCAGGCTCGGCATTGTTTAGTGATTCTTAAATTGATCCAATCCAATCCAATTTAATCCAAGCTGATCCAATTACTGCTTTTTCTAGTCTTGAATTATTACCCAACCAGTCCCAACCTCTTTGTCTCTTTGTTGTTCTTTACAAGTTATCTCAGCAGAAGCAACAGCAGCCCCAACTCGATCCTCAACTCAAGCACAAGCAATTACACGTTGTTCTATATTTCCAGGATATACTCAAGGAATATTGAGGTACCTTGCCCAACTCGATCCTCAACTCAAGCACAAGCAATTACACATTGTTCTATATTTCCAGGATATACTCAAGGAATATTGAGGTACCTTGCTCAATAGTAGTAACTGTGAGAGATCTTTGAGTCCTAGTTTAACAACCATTTAAATATGAGCCAGCAGTGTGTAGCAGCTGCCAAAAAAGCCAACACAGTCCTAGGCTGCATAAACAGAGGGATAGAATCAAGATCAACACGTGAAGTGTCAATAACACTTTATAATGCCTTGGTAAGGCCACACTTGGAATATTGCATCCAGTTTTGGTAGCCACATTGTAAAAAAAGTTGTGGACACTTTAGAAAGAGTGCAGAGGAGAGCAACCAAGATGATTAGGGGACTGGAGGCTAAAACATATGAAGAACAGTTGCAGGAACTGACTTTGTCTAGTTTAATGAAAAGAAGGGCTAGGGGAGACATGAGAGCAGGGTTCCAATATCTCAGGGACT
Organism: Masticophis lateralis; assembly: GCA_030761175.1. Lineage (NCBI taxonomy): Eukaryota > Metazoa > Chordata > Lepidosauria > Squamata > Colubridae > Masticophis > Masticophis lateralis. Next base: position 93,757,986 of record JAUDYJ010000002.1, read on the forward strand.
GCCACAAAGAAGAGCGAGTCAAGCCAGTGGTGAAATCCGAACCGGTTTGCTACCAGTTCGCTGGCCGTGACTCACGTGGCTGCGTGCCAAACACATGCTGCGTTCGCATGCACAGTGAGCACCAAACACATACTCTGTGTGCAAGAGCATGCGCAATACGCACCAAAAGGAGGCTTGGGAAGGTAAGTAGCACAGCGGGGACGGGGGGTGGGGGGATCAGCTCTGGTGTGCAATTTAGCTTTGCTAGAAAGCAGGATTTCCTGCTTTCTAACAAAGCTAAACCCTGCTGCACAGCTGATCATCGAAAATACCGGTTTGGAGGAACCAGTAGCTCTTTTTAACTACTGGTTCACCTGAGCTGGTAGTTTTTATCGCTACTGATTCGCCCAACCTTGAGTGAACCGGTAGCATTTCACCCCTGAGTCAAGCTATTCTCTAAAGCACCTGAAGGCAGAAGAAGAAGCAACAGGTGTAAACTAATCAAGGAGAGAAACAACCTAGAACTAAGGAGAAAATTCCTGACAGTTAGAACAATTAATCAGTGGAACAACTTGCCTCCAGAGGTTGTGAATGCTCCAACAGTGGAAGTTTTTAAGAAGAGATTGGATAACCATTTGCCTGAAGTGGTGTAGGGTTTCCTGCCTAAGCAGGGGTTTGGACTAGCAGACCTCCAAGGTCCCTTCCAACTCTGTTATTCTGTTTTTTCTGTTTTCCTAACTCTAACTACCATCTTGGGAGGCAATTACTCCCATTTCTGGAACCACTGCTTTAGTGTGTGGCATTAAAAGGAAAAAGAGAAGAAATGGGAGCAGATTATATGGTCACGCACTGCCTCTATTTTATTGATTGATTGATTGATTGATTGGCCTGATGTTGGTATCCGTGTACGTTTTTATATCGTTATGACTGTGGCTGCCTTGGTCATTGAGCACTAGAGGAAAAGGAGAGTAAAGATTATTCTCATAACGGGCAAATGAATGAACAAATTATTGAATGTGCTTGAGTTTGATCAATTGCCCCTTGTTTATGCCTCACTTAGCAGGGTGGCCCATTACAGTGAAGGCTGATGGTGTCCATCTTTCAACTGCGATGATGGGAAGCAAAGCCGCATATGACTTCAAATTTTTTTTGTATGTATGCTATAAGAATTAAAATAATTCTCTACATACATTTCATCATATTTCCTTATATTTTATCTCTTGAATATTTCACTCCATCATGTTCAGAATTTGTGTAAATATTATTTGGCCTTATAAACATATAATTAATTTAAACAGAAATTCCCAATATTAAAATCATTGCTGCTGAAAAGCTGAAATAAAACAATTCAGTTCTCTTCTTTTCTGGGTAAAAGTGAATAGCAGACTAATTTAATATAACAGGCTGACATCTGCCCATATTTACTGGATGGTATTCTTAAGGCTAAATAAGTAAATAAAACCACATTGCAATTATTAGCCTTGCAAGGTAATTCAGACAAGAAGCATACCCAGAAGTACTAATTTAATTTTATTATGTTGTTGTTAGTTGCAAAGTCGTGTCTGACCCATTGCGACCCCATGGACAATGTTTCTCCAGGCCTTCCTGTCCTCTACCATACTCTGGAGACCATTTAAGCTCACGCTTACAGCTTCAGTGACTCCATCCAGCCACCTCATTTTCTGTCGTCCCTTTCTTCTTTTGCCCTCAATCTTTCCCAGCATTAGGCTCTTCGCCAGTGAGTCCTTCCTTCTCATTAGTTGGCCAAAGTATTTGAGTTTCATCTTCAGGATCTGGCCTTCTAAAGAGCAGTCAGGGTTGATCTCCTCTAGGACTGACCGGTTTGATTGCCTTGCAGTCCAAGGGACTGTCTTCTCCAGCACCATAGTTCAAAGACCTCAATTCTTTGTCGCTCATCCTTTCTTATGGTCCAGATTTTGCAGCCATACATTGCAACTGGGAAAACCATAGCCTTGACTATACACACTTTTGTTGCAGGGTGGTGTCTCTGCTTTTTAGTATGCTGTCTAGATTTGCCATAGATTTTCTCCCTAGGAGCAAGCATCTTTTAATTTCTTGGCTGTAGTCCCCATTTGCGGTGATCTTGGACCCCAGGAAAATAAAATCTGTCACTACCTCCATTTCTTCCCTATCTATTTGCCAGGAATTGAGAGGGCTGGATGCCATAATCTTAGTTTTCTTAATGTTGGGTTTCAAGCCAACTTTTGCACTCTCCTTCTTCAAGAAGCTCTTTAGTTCCTCTTCGCTTTCTGCCATTAGAGTGTTATCTTCTGCATATCTGAGGTTGTTGATATTTCTCCCGTCAATCTTAACTCCAACTTTTGATTCATCTAGCCCCGCCTTTCTAATGATGTGCTCTGCATATAAATTAAATAGGTATGGTGACAGTATACAGCCTTGCTGGACTCCTTTCCCAATTTTGAACTAATCAGTGGATCCGTGTCCAATTCACACTGTTGCTTCTTGACCCGCATATAGGTTTCTCAAGAGACAAATAAGATGGTCTGGTACTACCATCTCTTTAAGAACTTGCCACAATTTTATTATATGGTTACATTGATGGAAATTTGCAAGCCTTGAAAGTACATCTCTCCTGCCATACCTTTATAAACAAAGAAACTAGGGAGGGTCCCTTCTGAGTCGTTTGCATATCCCCTTTCCTTCCTTTCCTTCCGCAGACTCAACTGCCACCTTGTCTGATCATTGTCTAGTCTGTGGCTTTACCTCCTGTCTCACAAGGTCATTCCCACATATCATTACAGCAGTCCAATCATATACATGTTCACTCAAAATAAATTGCATTAAGATCAGACGGTGATATTTTTAAAAGGCTTACACAATTAATGAGACTTAAGTTAATACGATTACCTTAACTCTTGTGGATATTTATGTTTCTGCTCAAGACATAACTAAGACTAAATCCTGCTGAAGTAGGATATAAATATGACTGCAGCTTTCAAATTATCCAGACACAAAAACAAGTCCAAATTTTAACACAAGTGAAGATGCAGTTCTCCTTATAAATGCAACATTTGATGTTACAATGCAATAATTTGAAGTAATCCGAAGAGAATTACTGTGGTGATGTATGTGACAGAAAATTAGGGAATGTCCTTGTTGGGACACAGTACCTGTAGCTACCCACATAAATGGTAGTATCATAACACAAATTTATTCTTATATACTTATGTTCAAATGTGACACAAGTACATAGGTTGCCAGATTTGCATTATAATATCATGAGGTATGTCCCCCCTTAACTCCTTGCAAATGCCTGTAACTCAGACACATATTTAACATATCATTTTGTTTGATTCTAACACAAGCAAGACAGTATATTTCTTAGATATTAGATCATATATTGAAAGAAATATGGAGCAGTATAGCATCTGGTGAAATGCAGACCATTTGTGGTATAAAGAATAGAATGAATTAGCCACTTAGTCACCTCAAACTATGAGATGGGCAGCATATAAATGTAATAAAAAACAATAAGAACTAAATAAATAATCTACTATCAATATAGTATTCAACTAAGCCACAAAAATTGGCAGAAAGGGTTTATTATGTCTTCTAGATATGTTTAAAAGCCCTTACTAGCAGGGGTGGGTTCTAAAATTTTTTACTACCGATTCTGTGTGTGTGGCTTATTTTGTGGGTGTGGCTTGATGGTCATGTGGCAATTATTTAGGATTTAGCAGAGGTACTGGTCTACCAGGCTTTTAATTGCTTGCAGAGCTGTACCGATCTACCCATTTATTTTTTGCAGGCACTGGTCTACCCATGTATTTTTGCAGGCACTGATCTACTCATGTATTTTTACAGGCACTGGTCTACTCATTTGTTTTCTTTTAACACTGATCAGCTGTAGGGCGGCCCTTTGAAGCCCTGCGGCAACAGTTTAAACAGTTTTTTTCCCTCTAGCCATCAGCTGGGACTCAGGAGGCAGCAATAGATTGGGGGTGGGGCCAAATAAAAGGTAAGAATAACGCGGGGGTGGGGGTGGGTGGGGAATGGGTGGGTGGGGGCATGGGGGGGGCATGGGGGGAGAACCGGTTTGGTGATGTCATATCATCACCGCTACCAGCTCGGGAGAACCAGGCTGAACCGGGAGGAACCCACCACTGCTTAGTAGCTCCTGTTCTTGGAATCAGAGTCTGTTTAGCATATCATTCTTATTTTCCAGTTCTGAATAAAAAAGGGAAAATTCCAGTGATATAGTGAATAAAACAAGAAAAAATAATTCAAGGACCAATAATTCAAGAACCAATACTGAAACAAGGCAATGTATTCACGTCATTAATAACAGAGGTTCTTCTTGCCTGTAAGAATATTTTTCAATAATAGTCATTCTTACTGAATATGATGTTTTTTGCTAAGCACTAATAAGAAATGATAATAATAGTATATTACATATAGAAATAATAAGAAAACTGGGTGACTTTGGGCCAGTCACTCTCTCTTAGTTCAGCCTACCTCACAGGGCTATTATTGAGGGGGAAAATAGGGGAAAGAAGATGTGTGAACATGAACCAGAATTCTGCAACCATAGTAACTACATGCCAAGCATCTGAATTGTGATCACATGTGGGGATGCTGTAATGGCTGTAACTGCAAGGAATGGTCATAAGTCACTTTTTTCAGTGCTGCCATACATGTCAACTATTGTTAAACGAATGGTTGTAAATTGAGAACTATCTCTAGGTACTGTAAAGAAGAGAGGACTAAAAGAAGATATGATACCCATTTTCTAATACTTGCAGGACAGTCACAAGAAAGAAAGTGTGGCTTTATTCCAGTGCTGGGTTTCAAATTTTTTTACTACCACTTCTGTGGGCGTGGCTTGGTGGGCGTGGCAGGGGAAGGATACTGTAAAATCTCCATTCCTACCCCAATCCATGGGAAGGTTCTTCAAAATCCCCATTTCCTCCCGATCAGCTGGGACTTGGGAGGCAGAGAATAGATGGGGGCGTGGCCAATCAGAATTTTTACTACCGGTTCTCCGAACTACTCAAAATTTTTGCTACCGGTTCTCCAGAACGGGTCAGAACCTGCTGAAACTCACCTCTGCTTTATTCGCTATAATGCCTGAAGGTAGAGGAGAATCAATTATATAGAGACGGATTCAAGCTCAAATTAAGGAGGAATTTCCTGACTGATTGCTATTAAGCAGTGGAATAGATTGCCTCCTGATGACAGGTTCTAGGGCAACTTGCCACAGCAAACTCATCATGGCCAATTTGCTATGGAACAACTCACTGTGGAACAAGAGTTACACTAATATCAAAAAAATGATGGAATAGAATCATTAAAGAAAGGATGCAAAAGGAGGGACAAACTGAAATGTGAATGACAAAAACTAAAACAATTTTTGAATTACTTTAAATAATTAAATTGAATTGTTGAATTGTCCCATGGCGGGTTGGCCTGAGGTGAGTTGGCCATGGCAAGTTGACCATGGCAAATTGGCCATGGTGAGTTGGCTTTGGCCATTTGTCCCATTCCACTGATGACATTTGAGCTTTATCACTGAAAGTTTACAAAGATTGATTCATTCTTTGTTTGGGATGGTCAGAAGATTCCTGTCCTGGGCAGGGAGTTCCATTAAAACAGGTTCAAAGTCTTCTAACTGAGTTTAGTTTCATTTTTCCACCTGTTTCTGTTGAAAATTTGCTAATTTTCCAATGTAAAATTGGCATGTATAGGAAAAGAGAAAGGAACAATAAATTTATCTGACTAATAATTTCTATTCATTGGTTTGTGTTCTTATAGAAATCATGGAGAACTCCAGAAATAAAGGAAATAAATGCTGCTTTTATTTTCATTATACGAATTATGATGTACCACATACTGAGAAATACACATATTGAAGATGGCATTGATAAGAAAATAAATTTTGATGCTTATTCCTTCCTTAAATCTTACCTTCCCCCAAATTTCAACACTGAATCCACTGTTTTTCCATCTATGTAAAGATAAAGGTTCCCCCCACATGCATGCTAGTCATTTTAAGCTCTAGGGGGCAGTGCTCATCTCTGTTTCTAAGCTGAAGAGCCAGCGCTATCTGAAAACATCTCCATGGTCATGTGGCCAGCATGACTAAATGCCGAAGGTGCACAGAGCGCTGCTACCTTCTCACCAAAGTGGTCCCTATTTTTCTAATTGCATTTCTTACGTGCTTTCGAACTACTAGGTTGGCAGAAGCTGGGACAAGTAATGGGAGCTCACTCCATTACACAGCGCTAGGAATTCGAACTGCTGAACTGCCAAACTTCTGATCAACAAGCTCAGCATCTTAGCCACTGAGCCCCATGTCCATCTATGAGACTCGTGTAAACATCTGCAGATTTTGCAAATCAGACGACAAAACATCTCCAAGTCCTTCTTAATAATGTATATAAGTGATTTTATTAATGTATGAAGGTCACAGGGTAGTTAACATATGTATGTAATGCATTTACACAATAGTTACACAAAATTACACAACTTGCATTTGGCATGACTTTTGCCTGAATGCTGAATTTGAAGCTGTTGTGCTTGTTTTGTCTTCCTCCATATATGCATGTTTCCTTCAATACAATAGTATCTTAAGACTTCAATCCTAAACAGAATTAAACATGTATTGATTTATTTCTGGCTAAATAAGTTTAGGATTGTTCTGTAACCACATCATTTCTTTAAAATGTTTATTAGGGAAATTGTGAATTCAGTTGTTTTAATATTAAATTTTACACTTTAAAATGTTGAACTTTCTGGAACTAAGAATTTAAGCTTAGAACTTCTCTTGAATTAAATAAATGCCTTTTGTATTAGTGTCTAACATTTATTTAGAACTTTTTATTAATGTGTATTCTGTACATGCTTACCCTTGACATGATATTGTGTCAAAGTTAAATCAACATGGTACGTTTTAGTTTTCAAATTACCACGTTTAAACAGGCACAGCAGGGATGATGGCAAGTATTATTTATGATTTCAAGGACATGTAAATGCAGAAACAGAAGATCTGTTTAATTTAGTTGACCCAAGTGAGTTGTTTAGTAAAGATAGATATGAGTCCTTTGGCATATAATGCTATTAAATGATAATAAATAAATATGGATGAAAGTTTGTATAAATCACACTTTTAAATAATAAATTTATTAAATGTATAATGAAAACACATTTAAAATAATGGAATTGTTAATGGCTCTTTTTAAACTGGCTTCTCTTAACCCGAATAAATTAATCATTGTTCTATTTGGGTACTTGATGCTGTAGAATGACACGTGTTAGCTTAGTCAATTTTAAATAACAGACAATTTCCAAAATATTAACTGTGAGAGTGGGTGTAAAAAAATTGTTGGAAATATCAAAGTCTTAAAGAACAGAAGCAATGGTCTAAATCAATAGGCAAAATCTGTATGCATATGCCAAACTGTAATGTAGAAGAAACCAAAAACTAAGCTTGAAAGCATTAGATAGATCTTAGGTTATTAGCATTAGAAGATGATAGCATCTTGAATATTAGAATAAGAGAGTTGGAAGGGGCTTTGGAGATTTTTTGGTCCAATTCCCTGCTAGAACAAGAGACCCTATATCAGTGATGGTAAACCTATGGCAGGCATGCCAGAAGTGGCATGCATACCCATCTCTCTGGGAACGCCAGCCATTGCCTGTTGCTCTTCTGGGTTCCAGCTGGTCTTCGTGTGCACAGGAGCACCGGAAACTGGAAGAGCAACTCCCTGGTGCACATGCATTAAAACCGGAAGACCAGGTGATCGGCACACGTGCATGCCGGAAACCAGAAGCTCAGCTTCCCAGTGTGCACATTTGGGCCGGGGAACTGCTCTTTTGGTTTCCAGCGCTCCCTCGTGCTCATGTCCGCGCTTCTGTTTCAGCACTCAGTGCCGAAAAGGTTCACCAACACTGCCTTATATCATTCTGGACAAATGGTTGTCCCATCTCTTCTTACAAACCTCCAGTGATGGAGCATCTATAACTTCTGGAGGCAACTCATTCCATTGGTTAATTGTTCTCATTGTCAGGAAATTTCTTCTTAATGCTAGGTTGGATCTTTTTTTAATATTCTTCCATCCGTTACTTTTTATGCTGCCCTAAGATGCTTTGGGGAATAGGTTGCCCCTCCTATGTCACTCAGGGGTGGGTTCTACTTACCTTTACTACCGGTTTGCAGCAGGGCCATGCATGCGCAGAAGAGTCTGCACATGCGCAGAAGTGTTTTGATGAGGTTAGGGTAGGTGGGCAGGGCCTCCTGCCAGTTTTACGACTGGTTCTATAGAACTGATGTGAACCGTGGGCAACCCACCACTGTTCTCTTTACTAGACTAGATATACCTAGTTCCCAAAACCATTCATTGTACACTTTAACCTCCAGACCTCTTAATCATCCTTGTTTCTCTTCTCTGAATTCTTTCTAGAGCCTCAATATCCCTTTTTTGTTGAACTTTTATGATCTTATTTTTTGTACAATTGAATTGCATTTTGTTGAAAGCTCTAGTGTTCAAGTCTATCAAGATCCTTCTGTAGCTTGAGTCTACCTTCTAAAGTGTTGGCTATTCCCCACATCTGCAAATTTGATGAGCTCCCCTTCTATCCCTTCACCTAAATCGTTCATGAAGATGTTAAAGAATACTGGGCCTAGGACCAGACCTTGTGGTACTCCATTATATGCTTCTCTTTAGATGTAGCTCCATGTAGACTACACATGAAGTGTGGTCAGCCAATTGCAAATCCATCTGGTGGTGATGCTGTCTATCCTACACTGTTCTATCTTACCAAGAAGTATACTGTAGTCTACTTTGTCAAATGCTTTACTAAAATAAACTATTTCCCTGATCCACTAATTTAGTCACTTTGTCAATTCATGCAATTAGATTTATGTGGCATGGTCTATTTTTGACAAACCCATGTTGGCTTCTAGTGGTAGCTTTATGTACGCCTAGGTATTTACAGATCTGTTGTTTGGTTATCTTTTCCAGAATCTTCCCATGTATTGATGTCAGATGGATTGGCCTGAAGTTTCCTGAACCCTGGATCTATCTTAGACCGCTTTCACCATTTATTACTTTTTTAAAAAAGGGTGGAATGAAAGTATTCTTGAAACATACTGTTTGAAAGACTTTTTAGATTAAAATAAACAAAGTAAAAAAACCCCCACCTTTCAAAAGTTAAATGAGTTAAAGATCACCAGAGCTTCATTCAGGGGTGAAATGCCTGGATAACAACAACAACAACAACAACAACAACAACAACAACAACAACAACAACAACAAACATTGAAGGAAAATGTGATGACAACTTTACATGGGCATGGCTTAAGATGGGAACCATCAAGAAAGAAACAGAAAGTTTAATACTGGCTGCTCAAGAACAGAGCACTACAAACTAATGCCATGAAAGCAACGATACAAAAATCCATCGACAATCCAAACTGCCGACTTTGCAACAACAAAGTCAAAACTGTTTCACATTTAATATGTGAAAACAGCAAAATCGCACAAACTGATTACAAAGCTAGACATGACTGAGTTGCTAAATTAATCCACTGGTCATTATGTAAAAAATATGACTTATCTGTATCCAAAAAGTCATGGGAACATAAAGTGGAAAAAGTTACAGAAAATGAGAAGGTGAAGATCTTGTGGGACTTTCGAATACAGGCAGGTCGTCACTTGGAACACAACACGCCAGATATCATAGTTGTCGAAAACCGAAACATACAATTTATTGATGTCGCAGTACCAGGAGATGCCAGAGTCGAAGTAAAAGAACTGGAAAAAAATCACAAAATATCACGACCTGGCCGTCGAAACTACACAGCTATGAATGAAACATGTCACAGTGATACCCATTGTCATTGGGGCACTTGGTACCACGTCCAAGAATTTCACAAAACATTTTGAGAATAACACCAGCGGAACTGCAAAAAACTGCTCTACTTGTAACATCATATATTTTCAGAAGGTACTTGGTTGATACCTAGGATGCTGGCAGCAACCCGTATCAACCATTACCATCAGTCAATGGCATTTGTGACACATTTTTAAATGTCCAGTTGACCGAGTTTCATTTTTAATGAATAAAAGAGAACAACAACAACAACAACAACAACAACAACAATAAAAGCTACCGGTTCAGGCGAACCGGTGGTAAAAACCGTGATCAGCTGTGCTGTGTGATTTACATTTGCTAGAAAGCAGGAAATCCTGCTTTCTAGCGAATCTAAATCATGTGGCACAGCTGTTCCCCCCCTTACTGTTCTACTTACCTTCTTAAGCCTCCTTTTTCCACGTGAAGTGCGTCTTTGGTGCGCACTGAGCATGCACACGAATGCAGCATGCTTTTGGTGTGTACTGCACATGCACGCACAACATACGTTTGGTCTGCACCACGCATGCACGGGCAGCGAACCAGTGGCAAACCGTGGAGAACTTCACCACTGGTGAAATTCTCCACGGTTTGCCACTGGTTCGCTGCCCGTGCATGCATGGTGGCTTCATTGATTTATTTATTCACTTAAAAATGACAACTTTCTTGTTCTTTTAATTTCAGCATTTCTTAATTATGTCTAAGAAACTCCATGGTGATCTGATTCCCTGGTATGAGATTGATACAAGAGATGTATTGAAAAATATTCTTCTGGGTTTTCCAGCACTTGAGTCTTGCGCTGCTTATATCAGATGTAAAAACTATATAATTAGAGAATGTAGGCCTAACAAAATTAAACAAATTATTATTATTATTATTTTTAATTTCATTTATATGCCGCCCTTCTCCGGAGACTCAGGGCGGCTTACGATGCGTTAAGCAATAGCCTTCATACTTTTGTATATTTATATTTATACAAAGTCAGCTTATTGCCCCCACAAACTGGGTCCTCAATTTACCCACCTTAGAAAGGATGGAAGGCTGAGTCGACCTTGAGCCTGGCTAGGATTGAACTCAGAGAAATTACAGGCAGCTGGTGTTAATTGCTGCCTTTAGTAGGAGGCATTAGCCCTCTGCGCTACACAGAGTATTTTGTCATACTCTTTATTTTAGAACTGTTAGATATGTTCCACTAGAATGGGTTAATAATATGTAGCACACCATCCCTGATTAATGATCTTTTACATATGTGCCTTCTGCTTTTTAATATTAATTGTATATATTTTAAAGCTTTTGCTTGGCAATGAACTTCCTTTACTTATTTATTTTATGTTGATAATTTATAATATACTTGCTTTGATATATTCCAAGACCGATATTTTTACCTAGCCAGCCGTGCTCATGAAAATGTCATTCAGCTATGCACAATTGACTTTTACAAAATGTAACACAAAGGCCTCTGAAGAACTATGGAACAAATTTGAAAAAATATGCCTGCATTTTTTATAAGTGGTCATTGAAAATCAATGTTTTCCATTACTTCTCTTAGCATTGATGAAATATTCAGTAACATTTCTGCCTGTTCTATAGAAAAATGCAGTCTTTTGTGATCTGGATGCATTGATTCTTCCTTGCCTCCACTGCCCTTTATCTGAAATACACAAGTTCCTCAAGGTAAAGAGTTCTACACAGTAGTAGAATGGATATCATTCTGGAGATAAAGAATTTGACTCCGCTCAAAGTATGGTTGAATGATCATTGTAAGTGTGTGTGTACCAGTCACCAATAGCTATTATAAATCTTTGAAAAGTCTATAAAATCAGTATTGCGGTTTCTTCAAGCCTAAGGGCTTTAGAACTGTTAATAAAATTTCTTTTTTCTAGTAAGGTAAGAGAAAGAAGATAGTGGTGGGCAGAAGAGTCACGCTTTTCAGTAAGGTTTCAATAAGAAGGGGAGATAAGTTAAAGCAATAGAGCAGGCAGTTCCCCTAATTCCTTATCATATCATTAAGAATATAGGAAGTCTAAAAGGCCCAGCCATTAATCCTGTAAAGGTAAAGGTAAAGGTTCCCCCAGACATGCATGCTAGTCGTTTTCGGCTCCAGGGGGTGGTGCTCATCTCCATTTCTAAGCCGAACAGCCAACACTGTCCAAAGATGTCTCCATGGTCATGTGGCCGGCATGACTAAATGCCGAAGGTGCATGGAGCATTGTTACCTTCCCACCAAAGGTGGTCCCTATTTTTCTACTTGCATTTTTTATGTGCTTTTGAACTGCTAGGTTGTCAGAAGCTGGGACAAGTAACGGGAGTTCTCTCAGTTACACAGTGCTAGGAATCAAACAGCTAAACTGACGACCTTCTGATTGACAAGCTCAGCGTCTTAGCTACTGAGCCACCATGTCCCTTTATTAATCCTGTACCAACATAATAAAAATCTAAACAAAAAAATTAGAACATCAGTGGTCCAATAATAAACAGCTGTGTGAGAATTACCAAGGATCTGCCCATAGACAGAGAAGTTTGAGGAAACTTAATTTCTTTCCAATTTTTGATGTCTGGTGGATATGAATCTAAAAGATTCCCTTTTGATGGTAATAGCAATAGCACTTAGACTTACTGTCAGGTCCAGAAATATTGGGACATCGACACAATTCTAACATCTTTGGCTCTATACACCACCACAATGGAGTTGGAATGAAACAAACACAATGTGCTTTAACTGCAGACTGTCATCTTTAATTTGAGGGTATGTACATCTAACTCAGGTGAACAGTGTAGGACTTACAGCAGTTTGCATATGTGCTTCCCACTTGTTAAGGGACCAAAGGTAATGGGGCAATTGGCTTCTCAGCTATTCCATGGCCAGGTGTGTGATATTCCCTCATTACCCCAATTTCAACGTGCAGGTAAAAGGCTCAGAGTTCATTTCAAGTGTGCTATTTGCATTTGGAATCTGTTGCTGTCAAAACTCAAGATGAGATCCAAAGAGCTGTCACTATCCGTGAAGCAAGCCATCATTAGGCTGAAGAAACAAAACAAACCCATCAGAAATACAACAAGAACATTAGGCGTGGCCAAAACAACTGTTTGGAACATTCTCAAAAAGAAGGAACACACCAATAAGCTCAGCAACACCAAAAGACCCAGGAGACCACGGAAAACAACTGTGGTGGATGATCAAAGAATTCTTTCCCTGGTGAAGAAAACACCCTTTACAACAGTTGGCCAGATCAAGAACACTCTCCAGGAGATAGGTGTATGTGTGTCAAAGTCAACAATCAAGAGAAGACTTCACCAGAGTGAATACAGAGGGTTCACCACAAGATGTAAACCATTGGTGAGCCTTAAAAACAGGAAGGCCAGATTAGAGTTTGCCAAACAATATCTAACAAAGCCTTCACAGTTCTGGAACAGAATCCTATGGACAGATGTGACCAAGATCAACTTGTACCAGAGTGATGGGAAGAGAAGAGTATGGAGAAGGAAAGGAACTGCTCATGATCCTAAGCATATCACCTCATCAGTGAAGCATGGTGGTGGTTGTGTCATGGCGTGGGCATGTATGGCTGCCAATGGAACTGGTTCTCTTGTATTTATTGATGATGTGACTGCTGACAAAAGCAGCAGGATGAATTCTGAATGTTTCGGGCAATATTATCTGCTCACATTCAGCCAAATGCTGCAGAACTCATTGGACGGTGCTTCACAGTGCAGATGGACAATGACACAAAGCATACTGCAAAAGCAACCAAAGAGTTTTTGAAGGGACAGAAGTGGAATGTTATGCAATGGCCAAATCAATCACCTGACCTGAATCCCATTGAGCATGCATTTCACTTGCTGAAGACAAAACTGAAGGGAAAATGCCCCAAGAACAAGCAGGAACTGAAGACAGTTGCAGTAGAGGCCTGGCAGAGAATCACCAGGGATGAAACCCAGCGTCTGGTGATGTCTATGTGTTCCAGACTTCAGGCTGTGATTGACTGCAAAGGATTTGCAACCAAGTATTAAGAAGGGAAAGTTTGATATATGATTATTATTCTGTCCCATTACCTTTAGTTCCTTAACAAGTGGGAGGCACATATGCAAACTTCTGTAAATCCTACACCGTTCACCTGAGTTGGATGTATATACCCTCAAAATAAAGCTGACAGTCTGCAGTTAAAGCACACTGTGTTTGTTTCATTCCAACTCCATTGTGGTGGTGTATAGAGCCAAAGATGTTACAATTGTGTCGATGTCCCAATATTTCTGGACCTGACTGTATATACCACTTCATAGCCCTATATATACCACTTCACAGCCCTCTCTAAGTAATTTGTACTTAGCCTATTGCTCCCAGAATTCTGGGTTCTCAATTTACCAATCTCGGAAGGATGGAAGGCTGAGCTAGTTAGTTAATTGTAAACTACAGAAAGTAAAACTCCAAGTTTGGCTTTATTTATATGTGAAAAGTGGAAATGATGATCCATGGTTTGCTTGTTTAATAGGATGCATTGGTATGAACAGTACTTTAGACACAAGATGAGGAAAATAAGCCCGCACGAATTTCCAGTCTAAATGTAATGCATGGAGAAAAGAAAGCCAGAGGGTATTTCATCTGCTAATGTTTAAACTTAAGTTTGCCGAATATTATTGATTACTGAGGGCTGGATTAAACTTTTCATTCATGCTCATCTCAATTATCATTTTTTCTAAAGCCTGAATGCTCAACCATTTTCTAACTATCAGGTAGGAAGAGTTGACAAATAACAGTCATTAAGCACAAGGATTTCAAGAGAACACAATTAGAGTTCCAGGAAATATTGGGTACTTTCAAAAGTGACTGATGGCATATCTTCTAATATGAATCTGCGCGGCAATGAACATTTTGTGATCACTTGTAAATGTGTGTGTCCATGTTTGTGTGTGTGTGTGTGAGAGAGAATTTAGATGTTCTCTTTGAAAGGAAACAACAGTTTTGCTTTTGTCATTGTTAAAAAAAATGTACGAAATAAAACTGGTGTGTATAAATGACTCATGGGCTTAAAGTTCTGAAAGCTGAAATGCAAGACAAAAGCCAAACTGCATGTCTAGTTTAAAGGAGAGGAGAGTTTTTATCCCCTAGAAAGAACTTGTTTTGCAAATCAAACTTGGACGGAGAAATTCTTAATTCCTACTAAAGATTAAATTGTAGAATCCTTACCAAATAGCCTTCTCTAATCTCTCTGAAATTTTCTTATCTTTTATACATGGTGGGGGAAAATAATAATATCTTTCCTAAAATATAGAGGAGGAATGTTAGGGTGGTAGAGCAGATAAGTTATTGCACTGGAACTTTGAATATAATCTTAAAACTGTGATTAGGTATTTCAAGAATCTAGAGGACTCAGTCATGGGCATCCAATAGAATCCATGATGTCATTCAAATTATGCAAATTATGGTAGTCCTCAAGTTATGACTGTAATTGAACCCACAACTATGGTCATAAACTGTTGTGACCCATCAGCAGCCTGTGTAGTTAGTAGTTGATTCCAACAGTGAGGAAGCTGGTGTGGTGCTGCGCCAGCAGCCTGTGCAGCTGGTGCTTGAGTCAAGACAATGAGGAGGCTGGAGAAGATGTGGTGCCAGAGGCGGAGATTTAGCCAGGGGCTTCAGAACCTCCAGAAGCTCCCATAATTGAAGAGGAAGAAGAGGAGGAGCCTCTTCTCGATGCACGAGCGTGCAGAGCTGTTAAAAGGCAGGAGTGGCTCCTCAGGAGGAGGTCTCCTCGAGAGTAAGGCTTGGGGCTAATTGGCCACTCCCTTAGCCTATTTAAGGAAGCATGACGACTGATGCAATTTGCAGGAAACAACTTCATTCATATTCCTTTGCATCTTGATTCCAGAAATGTTCGATTCGGCTCTTGTTTCTCTCTCGTCAGTTTTCCTGCAAATTGCTTCTGGGCATTCTGCCAACCATAGTAAGATTACGGTTATCTAAAAAACTGTACCTCAGAATTGAGTTATTATTCTTTGGATTCTTGTCGGCTGTTAATGAAGTTAAATTAACAGCCCTTGTTCAGAAAAGACTGATTTAAACTGTATTTGTGTTCGAACAACTACTAAGAAACTCATTAGTAGTCCTTAATTAATAAACTAAGGTTTGTACGGACTTTGTGTGTGCTATGTTCTTTGGGGTCCGTAGCTGGGGCAGAACATAAGTCATGACAGTTATAAAATAAGTCACCATGTGACCAGAATCAGTGGTCATTTGCAGTGGTCATTAAGCGAATGTTGCAGTAGTTAAGTGAATGTCATTAAGCGAATGCCCTGATTGTTAAGTGAACACCATATTTGTTAAGTGACCCCATTGTTCGCTTAACTGCTAGGGGGTTGTTTCTGCTGGAAACTGGAAATAAATGATGCTTTCCAGGAGAAATGTCCTAAATCATGGTCAAGTGACTTTGGGGCACTGCAAATGGCTATAAATGATGCACTGTATAGTTTGTATCATTTGCATGAGGATTTGAGGTGTGTGATATCATTAATCCCTGCCCTTGGCGGGCCGATATCCATGACCTTAGCATGCCAATTCTACCTTTTGTTACCCTAGTTGTCTTTTTCATTCTATCTTTACTGTTGATAGGAACGTCTTGTGGAAGATTGTAAGATTGTGCCTGGAGATGCTTAGAATCCACCCTACAGTCAGAAACTACTATGAGATTGATCTACCAAAAGCATGGTTTTACATTAAATGGGTGCTCAGCTTGGAGCTGATGGAGATGACAACCTTGGGAGCAGGCTGGTTTGATTATTTCTCAGTTCAGTTAGCTTCACAAGACTGCTACAAGGACAAAATGAGAGATATGGCAGATGACTATGTCTGCTTCTTTGACACTCTTGGAAGAAGGAAGTCTGTAATAAAAAAGAAATGCAAAAATCTGCTCATCTTCTGAATCATTGCAATGGTAGGCAGCAGGCAAGTGAAAGAGCTGTGAGGAGAAGAATTGATCCTGTGAAGCACTGATCAATTTGCTAATATATACTGTATACTAGTCAATTTCATTGTGGAAGTGGGCTGAGAGTTTACATTCAGAGGCCCATTGACTCATATCATATCCGCCTTTAGGCTTAACTAATTATACTTTTCCATTACAAAATATTTCTGAGTCACAAAAAGCAATTGAGATGAATGATCTCCACCAAAAGCCTGTGCGATTTCAATTAGTTGGTGACTAGTGATGAGCTGTTACCCGCTCCCTATTTACAATCACTGGAAACATGTTTTTAAAATTTATATGAAGCCAAATTCATCTTAAATTGATCTGAAGTTAACCTAAGAAAGAGATTATTGATCCAAAGCTTAGCATCCTATTGCAACAAGAAATAAAACCTCCTGGGCCTGGTGAGATCCATTAACTCTCCCATCAGTTGAGTTTACAAATCACCATTTAAATTTCCCATCATAGCTTGGAGTTTAGACATGCAACTGATTTGAAGAGCTGTGTTTATATACCTTACATATTATTGTTGCTGTCTTTCACTGTCAGCTAAGCTCTTAGAGAAAAAAGAATGAAATTAAAGGAAGATCTAAGAAAAGCACATTGGTCAGGATCTGTCTTCCTTCTCCCCTGTAAAAATGTCATAATAATCTAAATGCAAAGCTAAATTGCTAATGAAACAAGAATAAGGATGGTAGGTAAATCGGTGATCACAGTTCCTATAATATTTTGCTGTGAAAGATGTGTCTGAATCTGAAGGGAAAAGGATTGCCTGTCCTTTAACAGCAGCTGCAAAATTGTTTTTGAATGTAGCAAATTGCAGCTATTTTTCAACTTGCAAATTAAACGCTTACACTTTCCTGTAGCCTCATCTGTTGTCGTCATTTTTTTTCTGTGCCATTGGTAGTGAAGCCAATAATAAAGTAAATATTTGCTTTTCGGACAAGATCCTCCCAAATTATTCCTCACTGATTTGGGATCCAAATAATATAACAGCGATTTTACATAAATGGCTGGTAACTTTTGGGAAGTAATTATTATTACAATTTATTTTGAAAATGTGATGTCAGGATTGGACCTATTTAAGAGGTGGTAAGCTCAAACAAAGATTTGCAGAACTTGAAAAACCAATTTTTTAAAATAAAATGACAGCAGTTTAGAAAATGTCATGTAGAGTCAAGTCCATGCATATCTTCAGCTGCTTTGGGGTTCCCCAAGCATTATCCCTCACTGCTGACATATCAAAATGTATTTCAGCTTATTAAGCCATTGATATTCACTTCTAATCACAACCAACATCATCCAATTCTTGCTCACACTTGCAGTTGGACGACTAATTTAACTAATATACACAGTAAATAAAAACAGTAACTAGACGACAAAGGTTTTGCTTCCTGAACACTAGGGGTGTTCTTTGTAGGATTTTTGGCTGTTAATCATGAAAATAACCTGTAATTAAACCTATCATGTACCATTTTATAAAATCCCTCTGTTTTTACTCGATGGCAATAAACCCCATTCAGTATCTGTTACACATGAAAGAAACATATGAAAACATGGAACACATGGAACACATTAGATATGTTGAAGCACATCCAATACACAGAGTAAAAATATCTGTGCAGATTTAAAAATAGTGGCTCTGGTGCTTGGAATGCAGCTTGGATATACCAAGTATTGTTGTTTCACATGCAAGTGAGACAGCCATTCAAGGGAGTCACACTACATTAAAAAGAAATGGCCACTCTGAAAGAATTTGGTTCCGCATAGAAAAATGTGGCACATGAACCAATTGTTGGCCTGACAAAGACATTTTTATCTCTGCAAATCAAATATATCATCAAGGACAGGTGGTTCGAAGATCTGTTAATGAGCCAGAGTAAATCACCTGGAAGGCATTCAAAGATGATGCTGACATTTTGGGGGGCAACTACACCAAGCATAAAGCACCAAGCACTACATAAAGCACCAAGCTATATTCAATTAGTTGATAAACTTCTTACAGCATACAAGGCCATGAAGTGCAACTAAAGTCATTGAAGATTCATTTTCTGCATTTACACTTGGCCTTCTTTCCCAAATATCTTGGTACAGTTAGTGATGAACATGGTGAAAGTTTTGACCAGGACATGGAAAATTGGTATCAGGGCAACTGGAAGCCCATCATTTCTTGCTGATTATTGTTGGACACTCAGTGAGATGCATCAGACACTGCGTATAAACAAAACTCAGCAGCAAAACACTTTTGGCCCTGTTGAACTCATGCAGCATGTCAGAAACATTATGCAATTAAATACATTATAGCCATTAAAAGTTCATTTCATATTTGTCATGATTCCTACATGATACAGTCATTTTGAAATTATATCTGTGCTCAGTTTGAAGGGATCTACCATAATCACTAAACGTTTTTTAGGAAGCAAAACCTTTGGGGAAAAAAATGTTGTCCATTGTAATAATTAGCACAAAACAATTAGACCCTCTTGATTGAAAGTCATGGACTATAATCTACCATGTTTCTCCAGAGTAGAAAAATAGTGTAGATGCTTTTCAGTTTAATCAGTCTATAGCAGTGATGGTGAACCTTTTTGGCACCGAGTGCCCAAACCAAAAAGCATGCACGCACACACATGCATGCCAGAGCGCCAGAAACCCAAAGACCAGCTGGCCAGTGTGCATGCGCATGCCGGCCACGTGGTCTTTGGGTTGCAGGGTGTGCGTGTGTGCCGGTCTTCATGTGTGCCGGAGGGCCGGAAACCCAAGGACCAACTGGCTGGTGCACATGTGTGCATCAGAAACCAGAAGAGCAGCTGGTGACTGCGTGCATGCCCACAGAGAGGGATCTGTGTGCCACATCTGGCAAGCATGGCATAGGTTCGCCATCATGGATCTATAGCTTAAGAGAGAGAGAAAGTGGCCCAGAGCGACCCAGATTGCCTCCATGTCAAGGGAAGATTAAACTGTTGGTCTTCCCATTTTAGGTACATCACCTTAATCACTTTACCACGTTGGCTCTCTTTCTCTCTGTAGTTCTACAAATTCATTTATAACTGTAGTAATTGACTGGATTGTTTTGGATTTGGAATATAATAGGTGAGATCAGATATATCTTCTGTCACTCACAAAATGCCACAATTTGAGAACTGGGTTAAGCATGGAAAATTTCATTTCATGTGAGTAAGGGAGTTTTTAAATTATAAAAATTAGGAATGGTCTAATGGCATTATCTTGTTCTTGATTCATCTATATGGATTGCTAGCAAATTATTCAAATTCAAAGATATTCTGTCTGTGATAATTTGTTTGACAAAATTTGTGCTAGTCATTTTTCTGCTCAACATTTTTTCCAGTAAAAAATATCCTGTCTTCTGCTAATATTCCATGAAGTGGGTTCTAAGTACTAAAGTAAGGTGATGTACTTAATTCAAACAGCTATAATCTAAGAGAAGCTGAAATATTTTCCCTTTTTCAGCTATGAGAATGGAAATTTCAAAGAGGATGTTACTTGTTAAGACTCCTGTGATTTAATCATTAGTAAGCATTAGGAATTAAGACTGCTGAATAAACATGAATGATAATTAATAGATTCTTTGTTGAATTCTCCTATGAAACCAGATGGTCTAATGTCGCATGCAAACAGATCATTTATTTCATTTGGAAAATTGAATGTTGAATAAAGAATTAGATATTTGTAATTAAGAGCACACCAAAAGCTAAAGCAAATGCAGAAAAAAATAAGGAAGGTGGATATGTTAAGGAAAAATTAAGCAGATAAAAGTAAATCCAGGCATTTATCATGAAATGTTTTTTAACAGAATTCAAAGAATGTTTTTCAGTTATGAGTGTGTCACTGACTGCTAAAAACAAAACAAAAAAAATATCAAATGCTTTTCTAAGTTTAAAAAATATCTATAAATAATAAGTAATTGCCTATCCAAATGAATACTATGATCAAGATAAACTTCATGCAATTAATCTTCCATATGCCACAGAAACCTGTCCTCTTTTTAACCAATTTTAATCTATTTTGCTATTTTCAAACATTTGTCTTTCATGCACTGATATTAATACTTTCAAAGTGATTGTACTAACTTACGATGTGTGCACCCATTCTGCCTGATTTTGTGTAGTTATCCAATTCCTTTCAGCCTATTGTGTGCTATTCCTGCTTTGTGTTTACTTGTGTGTGTGCCTCTATCTGTGTGTGTGCATACATTTGTAACAGAGGGGGAACAGAGGAGTAAAATATTAGAGGTATTTGTATATACATATACCCAGTGGATTTGTACAGACATATGCAATTCTAGAAAGGGCATAATGGCTTTGACTCCACCCATAGCTGGCCTGGGCCTTTGATAGAGTGTTCTCAAATTCCATCACCTCTACTTTATCTGTGGTTATTTGGTTATTCTTCCACAGTGAAGCAAATTTTTAAATTATCCAAATAAATTGGAGCAGCTATATTTCCCTTTCAAAAAGAGGCTGGGCTCAGTTCTGTCCTGCCATTAATTTATTTGAACTGACAATAGTTAAACCTCTGATTTAACAACTCCATAAAATGTGCATATGCATTTCAGTCACTGATAAATTAGGCAGCAGGTAAGTCTAAGATCTCTGCTTGAGTATTTTAAAAAGACAGACTTATTATTGGGAGACAGACAATAGTTTTACACTTTATTCTCTCAAGCACAGAATAAAGGAGATTGTAAAATACCTTAGAGACTTTGCTTACAGATGTATGGAAAAAGTGCTGGCAGTAACACTTGAATACTAAGAAGCAATGGCCTTCTGAAAAGATGTTGCTGGGATTTGAGAGGGAACAAAGGAGAGATTTGTTCCGCCTCAATTTCCTAGTTCACATACTATTCAATTTCCTAATTCATCCAACCCATAAATATACTAACACAACAAAGTCTATTTTTTTTTAAAAAAATGTGCATAATAGGAAAACCATGAAGATTAGTGCACTATAGAAAAAAAATCACTCGCACTTATATGAGTGAAAATATGTATGGAAATGCATATATGTTTGGATTTGTTTTGGCCTAAAGATGAATAAAATCCTAGTTGAAAATGTAGTTGAGTCTGTCCATTTGTTGTGAGGCTAGTTGTCAAGTCTTCTAACGGGTAGCTTCTGTTTGTGGATGTGGTCTGCTAGTGTTTTGCCTGTCTGCCCTATATTGTGTCTGCTACAGTCCTTGCAGTATATGTTGTAGATGACTCCTGTGTTTCCTTCCTGGACTACTGGGTCTTTTCGTCTATTTAAAATGTTTTGGAAGGCTTTAGTTGGTTTGTGTGCTATGGAGATGCCATGTGGTTAGAAGATACAGATAATGGGAACCAGTGGTGAAATCAATTATTTTTTTACTACTGGTTCTATGAGTGTGGCTTGGTGGGAGTGGCAGAGGAAGAATACTGCAAAATCTCCATTCCCACCCCACTCCAGGGGAATGATATTGCAATATCTCCATTCCCACCCCACTCTAGGGCCAGCCAGAAGTTGTATTTGCTGGTTTTCTGAACTACTCAAAATTTCCGCTACCGGTTCTCTGAACTGCTCAAAATTTCCAGAACCTGTCAGAACCTGCTGGATTTCACCTCTGATGTGGACCCATTTCAATCAGGTTTTAGGACAGAATGCAGTATGGAGATAATGTTGACTTTTGCAGTGCTGGGACAGGGGTGATGCACCCATAGTTGTGTTCTTTGATTTTTCAGAGGCTTTGAGTACTAAAAACCAATGTCTGACTGCAGGGATTGGAGTAGGAAGTATCATACTTCTCTTCCTTCCTCTATGGTCAATTGCTGTGGCTGTTGATAGGGGTAGGATGGAAGGGGTTATGGCTCCTCATTTGTGAGGTGTCTCAGAGTTCAACAATTCTTCCCTTCCTGTTTAACATGTAATTGAGATTGCTGAGCAAAGTAAGTCGGTTCAGGATCCAATATCATCAATATGCAGGTGATAGGCAGTTGTACATCTCAACCCAAAGTGGTGCTATAAATGTTCTGATTCCAGTATCTGGATGCTATTTGGACCTGGTAATAGATAGGAAGAGATTCAGGCTCAATTCTTCCAAGACTAAGTAACTATATGGGCTCCCTGAATTTGGGGTGTGTTTTTTCATTTTAGTCTTGGTATTTCTTAATTTGAAGCTAATGCACACCTTTGGAAAACTCATGTGTAGAAGAGGAGACCCTTCAGATAGTCACTCGCTTTACATAGGATCAGCCCCACTAATTAGACCAGACCGAGAAATCAGAAGACTAAATTAATTTTCTCAAGATTGGCTATAATAACAGAACCTTGCAAATCAGTTTGTGCTGAATATTCTCCTCCTTCTTATACTTCAGCAAATTAGGGAAGTATCTTTCTGAGCTAGTTCCAAATATTGCCTGTTATATATTTAAAATGATTTTCACCCATAATTGCTCTAACAACAGATCTTGCTCATCTCTATCAAGATCATATTCTTTACTCTCTGCAGGATGGCCCAAAGTTATAGCTAGTTCAAAATGCAGTGGCAATGGGGGTACCTTGATGTACCCCATGTGTCATCAAGGCTCATTGGTTTCCAGTTTGCTTCTGGGTGCAATTCTAGTGCTCGTTATCATCAATTAAGCTCTCTATGGTATAGCCCTAGTTATTTGAGGGATTGTCATTAGTGGTTCCTGCATGTCCAGTAACATCTGGCAGAGTGGATAACACTCTGGGTGCTTTCTATCAAACAATGTCACTTGTGGAACCTCAGAAGTTTACCTTCTCTCTTAGGGCATGTGCCCTCTGGAACAACTTTCTCTTGCAGTTTGCATGGTTCCTTCTCTACAAGATTTCTACAAGTCTTTGAAAACATAGTTGTTCTCCTAGGTCTGTAGTCTCTGATGGATATTTTTTAATGCAACAGGCATTTTGTCCTGATGCATATGTACTTTTCTTTTCAATTTTTTAAAAATATTTATTTTAATTAAGTAATCTGCTCTGAGTCATTTGGGAATCAGGTGGTTTTCTGAGTCTAAAGAAATAAATGGCCCATCCAGATTTTTGGAGTCCACATCAGATAATCCTATGGAATGTGAGTCCACATATTTATAAAAACACATATTCATACACCTGTGGGGATAAATAAATCATGAATTAATCATTGCAGTAGCGGATATCCAATTTTCTTTTTTCTTGGTTGATGGAAGAGAAGTTGAATCTCTTAGCTAGTCGAAAATTAAGAGAAGTCTGGCCGGACTTTGGTGCTTTCTTCTCCAGAAGCTACAGCTGGTTTAAACTGCAGTGTCTCAAGTTGTAATGGTTACTTGTCATAGTGCCTACCTGTTATTGTTGCTATGTGAGCTGCATTGATTGTCAATTGACTTCTTTGTGCAATTCAAGTTGCTCCTGATAACACAATCAAACAACATTTGGGTTTAACACAATAAAACAACATTTACCCCTCCCAGGTCTTTGGGAAGGTGGATAAATATGCCATATCCAGTCTGACTGTGTGACCAACTAGAATAATAAAAATAAACCAGCAGTGGTGATTCAGTAGTTATTGGCACCCTATAAATCTGTGCATTAACAGGATTTCCATTTGTCAGTTGTAAAAGGCCACACTACTTGGACCCCTACATATACTATGTCAATGCATTACGACCTTCTAATTCTTGAGAAGAATGCAGCTAAAGAACTTGGCTCTGTGATTTCACTTTATTGTATATGTAATAATCCACTTAGTGAAGACATTTGAGACTCTTGTTGAAGCATAGGGTTATTTAGCTTAGCTGATATAGGGCATCAGTTTCATTAGCCCCAGTAAGCTGTTAAACATCTGCATAGCATTTTGGACTGAGCAATCTTCATGCTTCCATTCCTGCATGCTAACAGCCATTAGCAAAGATGTTGCCTCTGTAATGCAGATGCATTTGACAGCACTGCTGTTACTAGCTTAAGCTTGAGAGCTCAAATTAGCACAGTAGTGAAACTGCAAAGTAGTGCAGTGTAACTCAGAAGCAGGAAATCTGATGCTAAACTTCTACACGAGATACATTTGGCCTCTCAGAGGCTTAAGTGCTCCCTCTAATGGTACCATTAAAGCCCTCAAATGCTAATGCTTTTCCTTTGTTTGTAGCCACTGGCAATTGCCTTAGCCACTTAGGAAAGTGAATGAATCCTTTTCCTGGTGTTTAGTAGACAAAGGGGATGAATCATCTTATTAAATGTATAGGTTATCTTTCTTGGAATGTGTGTCATGTCAGAAGGTTTATTACACTTAATGAGACTCATCTCCTTGGGGAATTCCAGAAGTAGAACTGAGTGAATGATCGCGTTCTTACAGAAGCAAGAAGGACGGTTTTCCTTATAAACTAAAAGAATGTTGATTCTTCAGTCTGCTTCCTCTTCTGTCTTGGAACAAGAGTAATATGTTAAAATTCATGAAGCTCTACTGTTAAAAAGTCTCATATTTTTCATTAGTTTCAACCAGCACGTACTATGTAGCTATGCATAGTGCATAGTTTATAAGAGCACCAGTGTGCCTACCATCCCTGTCCTAATATTTCCTTTAATTGTATTCATTTTATGCATTCAATTCATGCTTATACTTATATATATTATCTAATACGTACTCGCCAAAATAAAAATAAATAAATAAAGTAGCTTGTAGCATAGTGTAGTAAAGGTAAAGATTCCCTTAAGTCAAGTTTGATACCTGTGTGATGCAGCCAAGCATTTTCTTGGCAACAGTAAAGAAGTGGTTTCCAATGCCTCCTTTGAGCATGTTTTCAATGTCCCTATCCAGCCTATAGCCCCGTATGTATGATCTAATCAAGACCTAATCTGCTTAGTTTATGAGTCCAAAGAAAACTGACCAAGTACAGACAAGTCATATATTACTCTACATACAGTAAATTGTGCAACAGTCTTTCACTCTATCCTCCCACCATCCATTCCCTGATTTCCCCAAACTCCAGATGGTTCTATAGCGAGCTAAAAGGGAATGCACTAGAAATTTCATCACATTTATTTTAAACTGTGGTTGTTTCTGGGGGAAAAAAAAGAAAGAAATCTAACTTGCTTAACTGTAGCTTCCTGAAAATGTAACCTCTACAAAACTTGCAGAGCTGCTGTGGCTAGCCACAGATTAAAATCTTAGCTTGCAGTCTGATCTGATTATTATTTTTTTAACAGAAGTAAGTAGCAGGACACTAACCGATAGTACAATTTAATCATTCTGATACTCTTCACTGTATGTTTAATATTACAACTTGAAACAATTATTCAGATCTCCTAAATGGCAATCCTGAATCTTTTAATGCCTCAATACTAACTTTGTTCTTAGTTTTTTTTAAATAAAATATTATTTACAATCAAATACAAATAAAGAAAACTAACAGGTTTAGTATTAACTATCCATTTACCCACCCCACCCACCCCACCAAATGCCAGTGTGGGTGTTTGGGTCCACCTGATTAATTGATATAAAATGAAATATAAAGAGACTAAATCTGAACAAATATGACTTTTTAGTTCCTCAATTTATTTGAATCTGAAATTCAGTTGCTGCCCCATCTTGCCCTCCCTTCTCTCATCTGCCTGCCTGCCTGCCTGCCTACCTACCTATTATCTATCTATCTATCTATCTATCTATCTATCTATCTATCTATCTATCTATCTATCTATCTATCTATCTATCTATCTATCATCTATGTCAAACTCCCTGAAAGGGCGATATCCTACACAAACTGCACCATTCGTGCCCTGATAGGTGTATAGCTGAACACCACAAAGCTCCTATTTTCATGTGCCATATGAATCAAGCTCTGATAACATTTATTTTCTTTGATAGATAATGAGAATAAGGTAAGAGTTCTTTATAAATAAATTTCTGAAGAGTATTTTCTCTAATGACTGTAAAATGTATTGATCTTTGAATATACACTGCAGGTATCTGATTCCTACACCTATATAAATTTCTGAAGAAAAGGCTGTAGCATCTGGTGCATTTTAAGGGGCATAAAAACCATTTATACTGCACAGATTAAGAAAGTATTGTTGAAATGGAAGTGACATTACCCTAAAATATTGCTAAGGCTTATGACAAAGACCCTCCTTGTACTACAAATATGCAATAGATGTGGGCAGTTTGTCTTCCAGAGAGATTTTAAAAAGAGTTGTTGCTTATCTTTTTTTCTTTTTTTTAACCAAACTGGACTTTCAATAATCACCCCACAATAATTCAAATAAGTTCTGATATGAGTTATCATTATTATTTTTGAATAGTTTATTATAGCATACATGATACTTTATATGGTAGTAAAGACAAGTCCTGAAAATATTTGATTGCCTTATTTTGATTATTTTATTTATACATTACTCTAGATATCATGGATAAGCTGAGAATTATCGGTGCCAACAGACTCCCCCAAAATTGGCTTTGGCATATCTATGGATTGGTTTATCTGTAGGTACTGTATATAAGGTAATATTTTTTTAAAATACTTGTATATCCTGCATATACATATACTATATCTTAGACTAAGCTTAGACTAAGTTCTCATATTTTTAATCAAAATACCATTAAAAATGTCCTATTCCATTTCCACTAATTGTAGAAAATGAAACATATGGAGATTTTGAGGGCTTGGCTTATTACCGGGTGGTGCATTTTTCATGGTATCTTGATAAAAAATTTGAGTGTCAACTTAACCATGAGAACAAATAGTCCAGTTACAACTGTTCACTTAGTGACTTTTCGAAGTTACAATGGCACTGAGAAAAGTGACTTATGACCATTTTTCACACTTAGACTACTGTGGCATTCCCCATGGTCATGTGATCAAAATTCAGACGCTTGGCAACTAACTCATATTTATGATGGTTGCTATTTTCTGGGGTCATGTGATTACCTTTTGCGACCTTCTGACCAGCAAAGTCAATGGGGAAGGCACTTAACAACCATGTCACTAACTTAACTTCACTGATTCATTGTGGTAAGAAAGGTCATAAAATGGGGCAAAACTCACCTCACAACTGTCTCACTTAGCAACAGAAATTTGGGGCTCAATCATCAGTCAAGGATTACCAGTATATATGGTATATATATTTCTAAAGCAAACTAGTTCTTCTTATTCGCACTAGTTTTATTTTTTCGTTTTTAATCTTTGTGAAATCTACCCGACTGTTAACTGAAAAGAATCCTCATGGCAAAGGGTTTAAAGGAATAGATACATTAAAAACCCTTGCGACAGCCACATCCTGAGGGAAGGTTAGAGTACTACTTTGAGGGCCTTCCTGGGTCAGCCCCCTGCCTTTGTGCGTGCAGAGATCTTTTCTTTTGCCACTAGCCCAGGCAGAATTACTGTCTCTGTATGCAAGTGGAGTGTAGCACTTTAATGAAAACCAAGCTGCACTTTCCAAAGGAGTCAGCTGCCTCAGTGCTGTGAGGAAATGTGTTTCACTCAATTTGATGTAATTTGCAAAGCAGCTCTCTAAATGCTTTTTACACCAATAATTCTCCTCCCTTTCCTGAAGTCTTTTGCATGAGTCATATTTACTTCAAGTTCCATTCTTTCCCTCACATCTACCACTCAGTACCACTATTCACAAGGATTCTGTTCTTGGGTTATTTTTTTCCCCTTAGCTCTCATTCTTTGGGGGAAATCTTTTGAAGGATTTTATAACACTGACAATGAAGATATTGAAGTGGTGAACAGCTTCTGCCTTTGGGGTTTAACTATCAACAATAAAGGAACAGTCAAGCAGTCAAGAAATATTGCACATATTAGCACGTAGTAAAGTAGCAATGAAGGCTTTGGAAAGGATATTCAAATGTTGGGATGTGCCTATGCCTACAAAGATCAAAAGCATACAGACAATGGTTTTCCCTGTGACATTCTAGGGAAGTGAAACTTGAAGAAATAGGATAGCAAGACTAGTGATGCTTTTGAATTTTGGTATGAGAGAATCTTCTTCTTCTTCTTGTTGTTGTTGTGCCATATCCATTTTAACCTATTTTTACCAACAGCCACGTGAAAAAGTGCTACTGAGTTTTGTCCAAACCGGTCCCTTAGATTTTGAAGCCATGATGTTCTTCTTCTGCCTGGACCTCGTTTGCCTTCAAACTTTTCCTGGAGGATTAAATGAAGTATGCTGTATTTTTCCAGCTGTTGCATCCCATGTCCAAAATATTCTAACTTTTGCTTTTTTATGGTTTTGATGATTTCCTTTGGCTTTCCCAGGCTCCTCCTCATTTCTGATTTTGTCATCCCAGTTTATACGTAGTATGAGAGAATATGCCTGAGAATATGGATTTTTGAGGCAAGCATCAGGCTACTCTTTTGTGTTCACCACAAATGCTACTTCTTACCTCCCCAGATTTTATTTTATTTTAAAAACTGTCCATTTGTGACAATTACAAAAAAACCCACAAAAAATATACAACATGGTTCCCTATCTCCACTGCTTGCATCTTTATCTGATCCCCATTGTGGACAAGATGGATAATTATGAATGTACAAATGCATCATGTATGTTCTGTTTTCTACATCCACCTCAGCCTTAGAAATTTCTGTTGAAATTTGTTGGAAGCAATTTACTATATGCCTTATTGCACTACCTATCCTATATGATGGCAGCATCCAATGCTGTCATGACACGAATAAAATCATTCATGATAGCAGCTCTTTCATATATGAAATGGTCTCTTCTGAGAAAATAATGCTTGTCCCATTATTATTATTATTATTATTTCCTATCCTTAAATTGTAATTGTTTTCTTTTCTTCACTTAAAAAACACAACAACATTCTATACCAGTGGAGTTTAGGGCCAAGTATTCAAAATATTTCTAGGTGAATTATGTGACACCTGATTTCCATTCATTTGCAAATTTTCCATGGTGCAGTTCTAGCCTAGAATCTGTCTCTGAATTTTTACCACAATAAATTCTTTGAAGTGGCTTTGCACTGTTAGGAGTTGACTAACCTCTTCCTACTCCTCACTGATATATTCTTTTGTTTTGATGACAAAAAGGGTAAAAATATTTATGAGCGGTAAGTAACTTCTCTAGTATACACAATTCCTAACAGGATAGGAAATAATTTGTGTGACATATATTGCAATTCTGAAAAGCAACGTTGAAATAATAATCCTTTACTAATTCTGAAACATAAAACAGAAAAGTAATATTGTTGAATGTGGGGAGGGATCCTCTAAAAAGGCATTGCTAATCCCTACTTAAGGGCAGAATAATCACCTAAAAAGTACCTAAATGAATAATTTCATTCTCATATGGATTTCCTGTATGAAGATTTTTCAGCTGTTAGCTCTACCCTACTGCACTTCTTCTCTCTGTTTTAACTTTTTTGATATCATTGGAATCAATCAGTCAGTCAATCAATCAATCAATAAGATATAGAATAACAGAATTGGAAGGGACCTTGGAAGTCTTCTAGTCCAACCCCCTGCTTAGGCAGAAAGCCCTATACCATTTTAGACAAATGGTTGTCCAATCGCTTCATAAAAATTTCCAGTGTTGGAGCATTCACAACTTCTGGAGTCAAGGTGTTTCACTGATTAATTGTTCTGTCAGGAAATTTTTTTTTAATTCTAAATTCTAAGAATCAGACACCTATTGGTTCTAATGTGTCATCTGAAAAACAAAGTAGAGAGAGTCCTTGACGTATGACCACAATTGAGCCCAAAATTTTTGATGCTACACAAGGCAGTTGTTATCTGAGTTTTGTCCCAGTTTACGACCTTTCTTACCACAGTTGTTAAGTGAACCACTGCAATTGTTAAGTTAGAGACATGGTTGTTAAGCGAATCTGGCTTCCCTATTGACTTTGCTTGTCAGAAGGTCTCAAAAGTTGAGCACATGACACTGCAGCCATCATAAATATGAGTTAGATGCCAAGCATTGGAATTTTGATCACATGAGCACCGGGATGCTACAATGTTCTTAAGTGTAAAAAACGGTCATAAGTATACTTTTTTCAGTGCCGTTGTAGTTTTGAATGGTCACAAAACGAACTGTTAAGTCGAGGACTACTGTAATGGAAAGGGAGACTTACTTTAATTTTTTTTCCCTCAATACTGTTCACATATACAAATTATTACAGTTTTTTCTTTGGTAAGAACTCAGACCGGAGATGAGCTTCTGGTAATTTTTATTGCAACAGTTGGCTTTGATTCTGATTATATCATTCAATTTGCTATAATGACTTTGACTGAAATTAAAATGTGTATTTTGCTTCCAGTATTAAAGATCTGTCATGGATATTTATATTTGACAAGAATACCCAAATAACAATAATGCTAAACAGAACAGTGTTGTGCATTCTTACATTTTCTAGGTTGCATTAAGACTTACAATCAGAAACAAAACTAATTGCTTATAATTCGTTCCAGGCAATTAAATAATAATTGCTTTGAATTAAAATATTACCCTTTATTAGCTATTTCCTTGGATATTTGGGATTGTCACCATAATTTAAGATTTTTGGAAGATATCAAAGGGTCAGGCAATCCCAAAATCAAATAATACTTAGGGAAGAGCGGTGGAACCTTTGTTTACTTGTAAGCAATAGCAATAGCAATAGCAATAGCAATAACAATAGCAATAGCAATAGCAATAGCAATAGCAATAGCAATAGCAATAGCAATAGCAATAGCAATAGCAATAGCATTTAGACTTATATAGTGCTTTGCAGTACTTTATAACTCCCTCTAAACGGTTTACAGAGTCAGCCTATTGCCCCCGACAATCTGGGCCCTCATTTTACGCACCTTGGAAGGATGAAAGGCTGAGTCAACCTTGAGCCTGGTGAGATTCATTCTGTCAAACTGCTGGCAGCTGGAGATCAGCAGAAGTAACCTGCAGTACTGCACTCTAACCACTGCACCACCGTGGCTCGGTAAGACGCCTTCTGCACAGTCTTAGCATAGATCCAGTTTGTTGTGGCCCCGTCCTCTGAGCCTATCCCTTTGGAGGAAGGCAGCTCTGAGCAGGAGGAAGAGGAGCCAGCCAGATCTCCCAGCCCTCCCCCTCTGGCACCGGCTCAGGTGCCAGCTGAAAGAGAGCCAAGTAGTGGGGAAACAGGTGTCTCAGATGAGAGTGAGGGAGAGACGTCATTCCTGGACGCACGCCAAAGAAGGCGAGAGAAAAGGGTACTGCAGCTGTGGCGTATGAGGAAATCCTGAGTCATTGGATTGGAGTCACAGGATCAATGACTCACTGGACCACACCCAGAAACATATCTATATAAGACAGTACGGTGGGTCACGAAGTTCGTGACGAACAAAGCTAAACAAAAGGAGCAACCTCGTAGTCTTGGAAGCTGGATGAACGGCAAAGCTACGTAGGTGATTTTCTTGTTTGTGTAAACCAATAAAGTCCTTGGCAGACGGTGTGCATATCGCTGCCAAGGTTGAGATAAGAACTGCGGAGTGTGCCAAGTGATTCTTAACCCTCGACTGGCTGTGTTTTTGTGGGTCTCTGAAGGGGGGGGACAGATCATCTTGTTCGTCACCCAAAACTCCATCGTTAACCCACGATGGACCAACAGCTGCAGCAGCAGGTACAGCCGATGCTGGAGGCCAATCAACTTCTGCAACAGCAAGTAGCACAGCTAACTGCACAACTTGCTTTGGGAAATGCTCCTGTAGCAGCTCCACCTGCTCCCCTTCCCCGTCCAAGATGCCCGGTGAACATGCCAGATAAGTTTTCTGGACAGCAGGAAATGTTCCCGGCCTTCTTGGGACAGTGCCAGCTGTACATGGCAATGCGGCCGGAGGATTTTCCGGATGACAGGGTTCGGGTGGCTTTTATTATCAGCTCCCTCTCTGGCATTGCCGCCCGATGGGCCACGCCCCTGTTGCTGCAAAACAGCCCCTTGCTTCTGGACTATCAGGGCTTTTTCCAACACCTGCGCACCATGTTTGAGGACCCCCTCCGGGTGCAGACGGCAGCGAGGCGCATCAAAGACCTCCGCCAAGGCAAGCGCCCCCTGCAGGACTATATTGCGGAGTTCCGATTGCTAGGCCAGGATTCGGCCTGGAATGAGGCGGCGCTGATGGATGCCTTCCAGGACGGCCTCTGCGATGAGATGCAGGACGAGCTGGTTCGGGTGGAGGCGCCACAGACCCTGGACGCGCTGGTGACCCAATGCCTGCGCATCGATGCCTGCCTACAACGGCGACGGCCCCGTAGGGCTCTTCCGGAACCACCGACAGTGCCGGCACCCCCGCGTTTCGTACCAACAGCGCCCCGGACCGTACCGCGTTTGGTGGCAACGGCTGAGGAGCCCATGGAGCTCGGAGCAGCCAGACCTCAACTGACGGCCCAGGAGCGGATGCGGAGACGCCAAGGGGGGTTGTGCCTCTATTGCGGCGAGGCTGGACATTTCGCCGCCTCGTGTCCCCGGAAGCGGAGTGGATCGCTCAAGCCTGTTCCGGAGCCTCGGCATGACCAGCCGGGAAATGGGTCAGGCCTGGCTTAGGGGAAACTCTGGGTCAGGCAGGTGACCATGCCCCGCCGGAGGCGGCGGCTGTGGACTGTGAGCCCCCTCGGCACCTGATTTTGAACACCCGGGTGTTGTTGGCTAACCGGTCGGAGGGGCTCCAGGCACACGCGCTGGTGGACTCGGGGGCCACCACGAACTTTATGGACCAGGCCTTTGTGGCCCATTACAAGGTTCCCTTGGTTCCAGTGGACCCTCCGTTGAGGGTCGAAACTATTGATGGGCGGGAACTTGTGGCGGGGCCCATCAACTTCGCTACTCAGCCCTTGCGCCTTGCCATTGGGAACCATGAGGAGGCGATCCAGTTTTATGTGACGGCGGACCTGCACTTCCCCTTGGTCCTGGGGATGGCCTGGCTTCGGGCGCATGACCCTCAGGTGGCGTGGTCGAGAAATGCCATCTCGTTCCCCAGCCTGCAGTGTGTCGACCACCTTCGCCACACCTGTGCCGGCCAGGACGTCTCTGCCCCGAACGTCTCCTTGCCTCCGGAGCTGACATCCTTCGCCGACGTGTTCAGCGAGAAGGAGGCGGATCGCTTGCCCCCGCACCGACCCTATGACTGCGCGGTGGACTTGATGCCCAACGCGCCGCTGCCCTCGGGACGCCTGTACTCCATGTCGGAGCCCGAGCTGGCCGCCTTACGGGACTTTCTGGACAAGAACCTGGCCCGTGGGTTCATCCGGCCTTCGACCTCCCCGCTCTCGGCCCCAGTCCTCTTCGTGAAAAAGAAGACGGGGGACTTGCGCCTGTGTTGCGACTACCGGCGCTTGAATGCCATCACGGTACAGAATCGCTATCCCCTGCCGCTGATCCTGGAGCTGATGGAGAGGTTGCGGGAGGCCTCGATTTTCACCAAGCTCGACCTCCGGGGAGCCTACAACCTAGTGCGGATGCGAGAGGGGGACGAGTGGAAGACGGCATTTGGCACCCGATACGGACACTTTGAATATACCGTCATGCCGTTCGGGTTGACCAACGCCCCCGCGGTCTTCCAGCACTTGATGAACGACGTGTTCCGGGACATGCTGGATCGGTTCGTGGTGATCTACCTGGATGATATTTTGATCTATTCCCGGACCCCGGAGAGTCACCTCCAGCATGTCTGCCAGGTCCTGCAGCGCCTGCGGGAGCACCAGCTCTATGCGAAGTTGGAGAAATGTTACTTCTTCCAGACTTCCATAGAGTTCCTCAGGCACATCATCACCCCCGAGGGCATCGCGATGGACCCACACAAGGTGGCGGCCTTGCGCAGTTGGGAACCCCCGCGTCGGGTGAAGGATGTCCAGCGTCTGTTGGGATTCGCCAACTACTACCGGACCTTCATCCCGGGCTTTGCCACCCTGACCGTGCCGTTGACCCAGCTCCTTCGGAAGAAGGTTCCGTTCCAGTGGGGGCCCCTGCAGCAGCAGGCCTTCGAGGTTCTCAAACAGGCCTTTGTCACGGAGCCGGTCCTGAGGCACCCCGATCCACACCGTCCGTTCGTGGTTGAGACAGACGCGTCCAACGTGGCAATTGGAGCGGTGCTGCTACAGGCTCCGGTGGATGGCGGCACTCTGTTTCCCTGCGCTTACTACTCCCGGAAACTCACTCCTTCCGAGCGCAACTACACCATCTGGGAAAAGGAGTTGCTGGCTATCAAGGCTGCGTTCGAGGCTTGGCGACATCACCTCGAGGGGGCCCGACACCAGGTGGAGGTGCGGACGGACCATCGGAACCTGGAGCACCTCACCACGGCCAGGAATTTGAACCAGCGGCAGATCCGGTGGTCGTTGTTTTTCGCCCGGTTCAACTTCCACGTCACATACATTCCGAGCCACCTCAACCAGAGGGCGGATGCGCTATCCCGTAAGCCGGAATACTTTTGCCCCAAGGACTCCCTTTCCCCCCAGACGGTGCTGCCAGCGGACTCCTTGGCCGCGGTCCAGGAACCGGTGGACCTGCGGACTCAGGTGCTGGAAGCGCAGCGACGGGACGACTGGTCGCAGCAGCGGAGAGCGGACGTCGGCCCCGCGTCCCCATGGACCGTGGAGGAGGGCTTGCTCAGGCACCGGGGTCGGCTGTACGTGCCCACAAGTCCGCTCCGAGCCCTCGTCATGAACCAGTGCCATGACAACCCCGTGGCGGGGCACTTCGGCTTCTTTAAGACCTTGAATCTAGTGACGCGGACTTTTTGGTGGCCTCGGGTACGGCACGACGTGCACGCCTACGTGACGTCCTGTGTGCCATGCCGACAGGCCAAAGCCGCGTCCGGCCCCCCTCCTGGACTCCTCCAGCCGCTGCCGACACCGGAGAGACCGTGGGGAGCCATCTCCATGGACTTCCTGACTGACCTGCCCCTGTCCGCTACGTTCACGACCGTCCTCGTGGTGGTGGATGTGCTCACGAAGATGGCACATTTCATCCCGTGCCGCGGCCTGCCCTCGGCTCGTACCACGGCTCGCCTGTTCCTGCAACACATCTTCCGCCTCCACGGCCTGCCGGACCGGGTGGTTTCGGATCGCGGGGCCCAGTTCACGGCCCGCTTCTGGAAAAGCCTGATGGCTGCGCTGGAAGTGCAGGTGTGCCTGTCATCGTCACACCATCCGGAGACTGACGGGGGCACGGAGAAGGTCATTGGCATACTGGAGCAGTACCTCCGCTGTTTTGTCAACCAGCAGCAGGACAACTGGGCCGAGTACCTTCCCCTGGCGGAGTTCGCTTTTAACAACTCCCAACATACCTCCACCCAGATGACACTGTTCCATGCCAACGTCGGGTACCATCCACGGTTTTTTCCGTTGACCATCATGGACTCCCCTGTTCCTGAGACCCGGGACTTTCTCTCGGAGCTGCAGGCGGTGCAGCAACTGGTGCGGCGGCAGCTGATCCGGGCGAAAGAGGACTATAAATGGTTCGCCGATCGCGGCCGCCGGGCGACGCCACTGCTGGAAGTTGGAGATCGGGTGTGGCTGTCCATGAAACACCTCCCCACGGACCAGCCGGTGAGGAAACTGGCCCACCGCTTTATCGGTCCCTTCCCCATCGAGGCGGTCATCAACCCGGTGGCCTATCGGTTGACTCTACCCCGCTCCATGCGGCTCCACCCCGTTTTTCATCGGTCCCTCCTGGTCCCTGAGACTCCCACTAGCTGTCTCCGCCGCCCGCCGCCGCCTGCCCCCCCAGCCGCAGCCGACGAGGACGACGCCTCGACGTATGAGGTGGACAGTATTCGGGACTCCCGTTGGCTGAAGGGGCGCTTCCAATACCTCATCGCTTGGAAAGGGTACGGGGCCGAGGATTTCACCTGGGTGGACGCATCTGCCGTTCAGGCCCCTGACCTGGTGCGGGCTTTCCACGAACAGTTCCCGTCCCAACCCCATCCCGACCGTCAGACCCGGGGGAAGGGCCCTGCGGTGGGGGATAGTGTTGTGGCCCCGTCCTCTGAGCCTATCCCTTTGGAGGAAGGCAGCTTTGAGCAGGAGGAAGAGGAGCCAGCCAGATCTCCCAGCCTTCCCCCTTTCAGCTGGCACCGGCTCAGGTGCCAGCTGAAAGAGAGCCAAGTAGTGGGGAAACAGGTGTCTCAGATGAGAGTGAGGGAGAGACGTCATTCCTGGACGCACGCCAAAGAAGGCGAGAGAAAAGGGTACTGCAGCTGCGGCGTATGAGGAAATCCTGAGTCATTGGATTGGAGTCACAGGATCAATGACTCACTGGACCACACCCAGAAACATATCTATATAAGACAGTACGGTGGGTCACGAAGTTCGTGACAAACAAAGCTAAACAAACAGAGCAACCTCGTAGTCTTGGAAGCTGGATGAACGGCAAAGCTACGTAGGTGAGTTTCTTGTTTGTGTAAACCAATAAAGTCCTTGGCAGACGGTGTGCATATCGCTGCCAAGGTTGAGATAAGAACTGTGGAGTGTGCCAAGTGATTCTTAACCCTCGGCTGGCTGTGTTTTTGTGGGTCTCTGAAGGGGGGGGGACAGATCACAGTTCTCTGTCCTATGTAAACTTGCATTCAATCTTGAAACATTGTACAAATGCATCCTATATACAGAAATCCAAGCTGGACTTTGCAAACATTCTGATTGGATCTTTAGAATCATCCCACATTCAAACAACCTAGTTAGTATGGATGTTTAAACTAGGGGTGGGTTCTACTTACCTTTACTACTGGTTCGCAATGGGAGCACGCACACAGTTCACCGTGATGACATCGTGGCAGGTGGGCAGAGCCTCCCGCCGGTTTTACTACCAGTTCTATTGAACTGGAGCGTACCAGGGGCAACCCACCACTGGTTTAAACACTAAACATTTAAGTGACCTTTTTAAAATAAATATTAATTATTAACTACACTTATAAAATACAGGTATAAATAGCAGCAAGGTATGAAGAGGCTGCAAACAGACTGTTTCTTTCACATTTCAAATAAAGAGAACACATTTGCTATGTACAGGGTGAATTACCTGTTCATGAATATTCATTAAAAAAATATACACATCTCCTTAAAAATATAATTTTTCTCATAATGTTCTGAAAGTATAATTTTTTGTCAACTATTTAAAGTTAGGTTGCCAGGACTTTGTATGTGTACAGTATTTATAATGTGGAATGTTTGGAAAATAGAATGTGAATTTGAAAAAAATGGATGTGCTACTGAAAGGAAGATCAAATATGTAGGAATTTGAATCTATTGCATCATAATTCATTTTATAATTCACATTATAATCCATAAGTTCCCCAACATATTATGGCACAGATTTCTTTGCAATATAATACTCACATAACTGATGAATTTGATTGACACAACTAATTGGATTGGATTTGACAAACATAGGCTTAAAAATTAGGAATAATGTTTGCTAATATAATGACATTGATATAACACGTATTTTATACTTGCAATTAATAATGCACTTTTTCTTCCTCTCTTTATGGTCAGTAATGATGCCAGCAATATGGGTTAATTTTGTAATAAACAGAAGAACGGAAATCATTCTGATGGGGATTAATCACGTTCACTGCTTCTTTCTGTAAATCCCAACCAACCACACTCATGGAGTGTAGTATAATTACATACTGAGACTATTGTTTTTTGCAGAAAATTTGGATGCTAAAAATAAGAAACATAAATATTATATTGCAAAGGAAACCTGAATTCGCTGAGGCAGTTAACAGATTATGCTTAATTTTCCACGAATAATTTGTTAACACACTATTTTTAGGATCTAAAGCTCTTTGATATGCAATCTACTTTTTCCATTGTCTAAAGAAACCAGATTTTTTTTTAAACCAGATTTTTTTTCTTACTTGTGCAAATAAGAACTTAGTGGAACAATAGGGCAAAGACTTCCGTAATTTGATTTGTTTTACTCATAAACTTGTTTCTGATGTATAGCAGTGGAAGTCTTGTCAAGAGGAATGCATGAAAAAAAATTAGCTGCAGTCATTTATATGGATACTAAGTTATCTTTTCTGTTGAAGTTGATTTATTGAGGAAATTGTTTACCAGCAAGAACATATTCAGCTTTCTCAGTTTTTTATATTGAAGCCAGGAGGAGGAAGGAGATAGGAGGTAGGAGGTAGGAGGTAGGAGGAGGAGGAGGAGGAGGAGGAGGAGGAGGAGGAGGAGGAGGAGGAGGAGGAGGAGGAGGAGAAGGAGAAGAAGAAGAAGAAGAAGAAGAAGAAGAAGAAGAAGAAGAAGAAGAAGAAGAAGAAGAAGAAGAAGAAGAAGAAGAAGAAGAAGAAGAAGAAGAAGAAGAAGAAGAAGAACCTACCAAGTCTATCAGGGAACAAAAAGCTTTTCTTCAATATTAAGGTTGATCAATCTTGAAAACTTTCCATAACCTTTCCATAACAGTCCATCATACTGATACTATCCATCATAGTTAACATAGTCAGTAACAAAACAAACTGAAAAAACTACTGCGCAATTACGCTGCAAGATGGTTCCACAGCAAAAAATAAAAAATCACATAAACCCACTTAGAAATGTAAAAGATCCCTTACGTTGCACCATTTTTAGTAACATTCTACTGAGATGACATACATGAATAAAAGCACTGTATGGAGAGCTGCAATTTTAAAGAAAAATGCAAGAACTAAGGAAAGTATTCACAAATTGCAATTGTGAAAAAACCTGTGGCTGCCTTTGTCGGACAATGTCTTTTGTTCTGGGCCACAAGAATGTAATATCATATTCTCCCCAAGTCTATTTAAATATTCATTTTTAATAACCACCTAACCTTGGATAGCCTTCCGGTGCTATTTGTTAGCTTAAAGAAATTACAAAGACCATTGATTTTTTCCCCCTGTCAAAATTGTTCTTGCTGAACTTGAATTTAATCTCTGCATTAGCAGATGAAATTGGCAAAAGGACATTTTGGAAGTATCTGGAATCGGTTAGAAGGATTATCTGAGGTGACATTGATATGCAATAGCCTCTAAGAACCATCTGTTCCTGTCTAAACTCTCCTCTAAGAGGAAAAGATATTAACTAAGTTTTCTTTTCCTTTCCTTTTTTTTTTTTAAAAAAAAAAAAATCAAACTCAATACTTTGCTGCTTGTCAAACAGCCTGGGTTAGACATCATGGGCTCACTGTAGAATTGTTGGAACCTTGAGCCAAATACTTTTCTTTATTAGCTATAAACAATTCTGGACTATTCTAGGACTAATCAGGAGGACTGAAACTGAAGACATATTCTGTATGGTTTTAATCATTCATTTTTAGCACCAAAGGACAATATTTCTGTCCTCTCTATTTGCCATCTTTCCATACAAAACCTTTGCCAGACCAGTTCTTGAATACAGCTCATCTGCCTGGAATCCATACTGTATATCAGAAATTAATACGATTGAGCGGGTTCAGAGGTACTTCACAAGAAGAATACTCCATTCCTCTTCTCATAATAGAATTCCCTATGCTACCAGACTTGAAATTTTGGGCTTGGACAATCTGGAACTGCACCTGCCTGTGATATGTTCTAAGCACGGTACACAAATTATCTGCTACAATGTCTTACCTGTAAACGACTTCTTCAGCTTCAACCTCAATAATACACGGGCAAACAATTGGTACAAACGCAAGGTAAACCGCTCTAAACTCTATTGTAGAAAATACGACTTCAGCAACAGAGTGGTCAATGCCTGGAATACTCTACCTAAATCTGTTGTTACATCCTCAAACCCTCACAGCTTTAACCTTAAACTGTCTACCATGGACCTCACCCCATTCCTAAAACGGGGTGTACACCAGCATGCCTACCATCCCTGTCCTACTGTCCCCATTTATTTGTATTCATTTCTTTTATTCATATCCATGTTTATATTTATACCTGCTATCTTGCAGTTTGACAAACTAATAAAATACAAAAATACAAAAAATCTTTCCTTCCTAGATTTCCAGCACTCATTTGAAAATCTAACACTAATCTTAACACTAATCTCTTGAATTTTGAAGTTATTGTGGGGAAACAGTGGAGAGGCGCAGGGGCTTCCTGTCACCACTTGACCCCGCTGCGGAGCACCCGAGACCAGCCGAGAGGTGCATGGGCTCTTCAGCGCCTCCCACAATCTTGGAGTAACGCCAGTAGGTTTCACCTCCTCTGGGTATTGCTGCCTCTGCTACTGTGACTGCCGGCACCCTCACCATGTTGTCCCCCCCAGTTGTGGCGAGACCGAGGACTTAGCTCGACAGTAACTCTTTATTTATAGAAAATAGTTAACCTGTAACTCTAACACCAAACTAAATCCATCCTCAAGTTTGCTCTGATTGGGATTGTGTTCTCAACCTTCAAAATTCCTTTTTCTATCCCAAGACAAAGAAAACCATTCCTGAACAAAGGCAAGGCAACACAACACAACATAAGGCATCCAGGAGAAAGTATATTTTTGCCTATTGCAGAGATGTTTCTTCTTCAGAAAAGGAACGAGAAGATATCGTCAGAAGCTCTTCTTCATAAAATGAAAATGCTCTGCTGGTCACTTATTGTCCTCATGCTGTTGCCCTTATGCCATGCTTTATCTGAAGCAACTTAAATTTTATTTAATTATTCTGGTTTTATATGTTTCTTTTCAATATGGACTCAGTACATTTTAGAAAGAATGGGTCTAGTGCTGTGGTGGTGCAGTGGTTAGAATGCAGTATTGCAGGTTAACTCTGCCCACTGGCAGTTCGATCCTGTCCGGCTCAAGATTGACTCAGCCTTCCATCCTTCTGAGGTTGATAAAATGAGGACCCAGGTTGTTGGGGGCAATATGCTGACTCTGTAAGCTGGTCAGAGAGTGCTGTAAAGCACTGTGAAGTGGTATATAAGTCTATGTGCTACTGCTAGGAGGGAGCAGCATTTTGATGCTTCCCATTTGCGATCTTTCAATTGGATTATTTCTAAATATATGTCCAGAACTTTTCTGAAAGAGCTCTAAATCCATGCTCAAAGATAGCCAACAAGTTGCAGGTGTACAAGACAGATGTATGAGGGGGAGCATCTTAGTGGTGAAATCTGAACCAGTTTGCTACTGGTTTGCTGAGTGGGCATGCACACTGCATGCCAAGCACGCTCTGCGTGCACATGCATAGTACATGCCAAAAGGAGGCTTGGGAAGGTAAGTAGAACAGCGAGGGCGGGGAATCAGCTGTGGGGCATGATCTTGGGAACCTTTTAAAAATCTTTTTAAAGCTTTTTTTTATTAACGGTTCTGGCGAATAGGTAGTACAAAAATGCTTTAAAAAAGTAAAAAAAAAAAGGCTCAGACAATCACAGCTGTGCCGCACAATTGTCCGAGCCTTTTTTTTTTTACTTTTTTAAAGCATTTTTTTTACTACCTATTTGCCTGAACCAGTAGTAAATAAATGTGTGTCACTCAGTTGATCATCAGAACTTTTTTTTTTTAGTACCGGTTTGGCAAACCAGTAGCATTTTTTTACTACCAGTTTGGGCGAATCGGCTTAAACCGGTAGCATTTCACCTCTGGAGCATCTCCTGATGTTACTTCTCCATGCACTCTCTCCTCTGTGCCTGTGACCTTACATGTTCGGCTTTCTTTCAAAGCAGCACTTTCACCCATATTCAGAAATGGCTTGATTGACCACCCAGAAATCAGCAACTTGACAGGCAGCTAACTTGCCATTTTAAGTACATTCCTACATAGTACTTGCCACACATTAGGGAGTGATTGGTGATAATTTTCCCACTGGCATTGGAAAGCAATAATTTTGGAACAAAAACCTGTATGACTCTAGTAACTAGATGCTTTTATTCACTACCTCCGCATTGCCCAATGTGTTCCTTGCAGTTGGCCTCTATATCTCCTCACGGGTTTGGACCTGGATATTTGGGATGTTAGACTTACAGGACCATCTCCTGCTTTCCTCCCATCATCCCATATGCTCTCACAGAGCAGGCCTCCTCAGGGTGCCATCAGCCAAACAATGTCAGCTGGCAGCCCCCAGGGGGAGAGCATTCTCTGTCGGAGCGCCGACCCTCTGGAATGATCTGCCCACCGAGCTCAGGATAGTCCCTGACCCCCTCGCTTTTCGCCGCGAACTGAAGACGTGGCTTTTTCACCAAATAACCTCATCCATTGGGGGATTGTACAATTGTAATAATTTTAATATGGTTTTAATTGAGGATTTTAATTTTGCTTTGTGATTTGTATTGTCGATTGTTGTTTTTGTAAGCCGCCCTGAGTCCTTCGGGAGAATGGCGGCATATAAATCGCAAAATAAATAAATAAATAAATAAATTTCTCTTCTGACCTATTGTTTATAAATTAGCTGTGTGGTTAGTGCCAGAACCAAAGTAAAGGAAAAGCGCTCTCTTTCTTCCCATTGCCACCATTCTGTAGGAGGAGA
The DNA here is from genome assembly GCA_030761175.1 of Masticophis lateralis. Taxonomy (NCBI): domain Eukaryota; kingdom Metazoa; phylum Chordata; class Lepidosauria; order Squamata; family Colubridae; genus Masticophis; species Masticophis lateralis. The sequence continues at coordinate 93,801,159 of JAUDYJ010000002.1, forward strand.
AGAAGGCAGAATCAAGAGAGGAATCAGCCTGGAGTCATTAGGTTCCCACAAATGATCCAAGATCAGACCCCTTGAATTCTGTAACTCTTATCTAGCACCAATTTAGTGCTGGCCACTAGTTTACTATATTCTTATAGGCATGAGCAATACAGCAGTTTAACATGTGGTCCTGATTCTTCATGCCTGAGACATTCTTTATCAAAACTAGGTATCCTGATGGTTCTAGCTGGATGGATGACTGGGCTGGTTGCGCAACTTCTGCACAACTGATTTCTTCTTGCTTGAAATTTACTTCTGTGACATGGCAACTTGGTATCTACCCTTTCCACTTGACACAGATGTTCTATTATGAGCTATGTCATAGTTAAGGGAGCTGTTGCTATTTTTGCACTGGCTTCTTTAACTATTGGTGATAATAAGCAAACACTTTCAACATCTTCTCCACCCGTCATTGACTTTTCCCACTCTGGTACAGCTGCTATCTATATGCTTAGCTACAGTTTATTTCTCTGGAGCCTTCCATTACTTCTTGCCTTTTCCTCCCCCAATGTCCCTACAAAACAGGAACTTACAAGTCATACTTCCCCTGAGTGTTTAGCTTTTCTGCAACTATTTTTGAGTAAAACTTTAATAGTCTACAAATATGCCCTCTCACTCACGGATGAAGGGGTATGGAACAAGAGGACTCTAGTGGGTAGAGACTATTGATGATTGGCTCATTTATTCTTAGTTTACTGTATTTGGCATCAGCTAATACAATTGTAGGTTGGGTCACATCTCTCTCTCTCTCTCTCTCTCTTTTTTAAAAAAATTAATTTATATGCTGCCCTTCTCTGGAGACTCAGGGCGGCTTACAATGCGTTAAGCAATAGCCTTCATACTTTTGTATATACCTGCTTAATAGGGCTTTCGCCCCCCCCCAAAGCGGTGTTCTTTTTTATACAAAGTCATCTTATTGCCCCCACAATCTGGGTCCTCATTTTACCTACCTTGAAAGGGTGGAAGGCTGAGTCAACCTTGAGCCTGGTGAGATTCGAACTTGCAATAATTGCAGGCAGCTGGTGCCACTTTAAGACCACTTAAGCTGCTGTGCTACCAGGCTCTTTGTCAATCTCTGTTGACAATTTGGGAATGGGAATTAAGAAACCTGCAAGTACTCTTTGATTAAGCCTTCTCAAATGACTACACAAACATAATTTTTGCACTTGGATTCTTGTTTAAAAAGCTTGTTATGATTATGGTGTAAAAATGTTAAAATTTCAGTTAAGATGGTAGGTTTTTTTTTTTTTAATGGTTATTATTTATTGAGTTCCTAGGATCATTTTGAATTCTAAGTGACTATGAATATGCAAGTAAATGTGCTTTGTTGAAACATTACCAGAGGAAGAACTTGCATGTACAAAATGTAATCCCATTTTTAATCAACATTAAACTATTTTGCTGGCTGACAACACAATGTTGATGTGAAGTCAACACTAAGGAACATAGGGAACACCATTGTTTGTTCAAGGTATATGTAAATATTAGGAGAAAAACTGTGGTGCAAAGCAGCGGCATCAACAGCCAATCACAATGATGCTGACATCAAGTGTGATGATGACTTGATCGAACGAAATGCTATAATTTATATTCTTATGTAGGGCATTGTGATGAAAGTACGTAAGAAATATTGCTTTTATCATATGTTTTGTCATTTTCCCAGCCCCTTGAAAGACTGGTTCATATTGTTACAAGATCTGGGCATGTTTAGTTTACAAAAGAGACAAGTGGAGGGACAACTATGCTTTCAGATACATTACAGCAGCTGTCCTCAATCTTTCTGGCACCGGGGACAGGTTTTGTGGAAGACAATTTTTCCATGGACCTGGAGAGGGATGGTTTTGTGTGCAACTAGATCCAGCGCATGCGCAGATGAAGCTTCACTCACTCACTCCTCGCTTGTGCAGCCTGCTTCCTAACAGGCCATGGACCAGTACTGATCTATGGCCTATGGTTTGGGGACCTCTGTGTTACAGACTATCACACAAAAGAGGGAGTGAATGTATTCTCTATGAAATCTGAATTGTGTTAGATTGATGCTGTTAACCCATCTTAGAGAATAATATAAATAAACGAGGAATGAGGAATAGCGGAGACTGTGTTGAAACTCAGCTCTCCAGCCCATTTTCTGACAATTAAACCTCTAATTTGCAAGGTCAGCAAGAGAAGAATTGAATTAGAAAGGTGTGTTTGGACAGCACTCTGGTGAAAGCTCCACTGTGTCTGCCTAGTACCGTGATGGCGAACCTATGGCTTGTGTGCCACAGATGGCATGCAGAGCCATCTCTGTGGGCACGCAAGCCAACTACCCAGGTCAGCTCCACTGCGCATGCCCGTGCGCCTCCTGCCAGCCAGTTGATTTTAGGGCATCTGCCACATGCACATGTGAGGGGCGTGGGGGGTTGCACTGCATGTGCGGGGGTGGGAGAGTTGCCGCTCCCTGTGCCCTGTTTTTCGTTCCAGGAGACTTCAGGGAGGCCTGCTACACCAAAATGGGCCATGTGCGGGAGTGCGGGGAGTTTGTGTGTGCATGCATGTGGGGAGTGCAGGAAGGTTGCATGTGCATGCACGGGGGCAGGGCCTATGGGGGTATTGCATTATGGGTGTTGGCACGCACGTGTTTTTGGCACCCAAGGGAAAAAAGGTTCGCTATCACTGGCCTAGTATATAAGTAAACCCAGCTCAGAAGCAGATTTTTGTTTGTTTGTTTTAATGATTATGTCATCTCAAAATGGCTTTTGAGTGTGCCTCATTAGGGCTGGTGTAATTTGTAGCAGGTATAAGTAAGCATGTTTGTTGAAGGAGATGTTGTTTGATTCTACATATCACCCCGTTTTCCTCATAGGAACTTTAAAGGTGTGTTCCAAGCATTATGTGAAGTTGGACACAACAGCAATGGAGAAAAATAAGCATAGAATTTATACTATTTTTCTATAATTATTCGTTTCCAAGCAGCGAATCTACTGAAAATTGAGACCTATTACTTTGTACTATATAGCTGCTGAAAAACTACTGAAAGGTTTGAAATAGCTCTATTTTCTTTCTCTTTTTTCACATGTTAATCCCATTTCTCCCAAGTAATGGATTTGTTGCATTGTCTCTCTCCTTAATAGACTTTGATTTCAGGTTTTATATAAAAACTCTCTGTTCCCTGAAAGATTGAGATGTGAAATGGATGCGTTCAATTGATTTCAACACCAAAATCTATAGATTTTGTGCCAATTGTGCCTGTACACAAATGCATTATAGTACTGGTAAAATGGATCCTTCTTTTTCATACAGAAATTTATCAATGCTCACATCTGCTTCAGAGGATATTAGGGTATTAGTCTCAGTAAGACTCATTTCTGGGAAAATATCTTTTTTTACTTCTGCAAAATCTTCCTCCCTTTAAATGAGAAATAATATATTCTGTGAAATATATTCTGCCTTGCCAACCTATTGAAAACGCATATATACATATCATTTTTAGATCTAGCATTACCCTTTTTGACTTGAGCTACTGGCATTAAAAAAAATCACCCATAAATAATACAATTCAGCGAGAAAGTGTCAAGAAGCCACAGGAAAGAACATCATGATGACCGAATTACTCCACTATTATTGAATCTGACATTATAGCTAATTGACTATAATCAAATGTAGAATAATACTGGGTGAAGATCCAGCCAAGACAGGTTAAACTAACCTTCCAATGTAGTCATCCTCCTGTTGTTTTGACACTGGAAAAATCTGTGAGATAAAGCCACGGAGATAAGGCCATGATAACCCAGTGTGCCCATTGTATGCCTCCCAAGAATACCACTGGGGGGGGGGGGCAGGTGCCAGTTGAAAATAAGAGAAACACTAACAACAGCACAGACTCAATGGTTTTGCTCATTTGCACTTGGGCACTGAGGCTGCTGATGGAACCCATGCTGGTAACCCTGCAAGTTCTTGCATAAATTTAATACATTTTGAATACTGAAAAAAATGTTTTTTTGGAAGAGTGGATGGACGGACTATGTGGAAATATGCTCAAAGGTGCCTTGTATGACATCAACAACTCTGCCTAGAATCAAGCATCCTTCTACACAAAATCCTCAAACGTGAATTGCATTCCACTGTAATAAATTCCATGTATCTTAACAATGTATCTATCTACTGTTGACCTCACCCCATTCCTAAGAGGTCTGTAAGGGGCGTGCATAAGTGCACCAATGTGCCTACCATCCCTGTCCTAATGTCCCTTTTTATTCGTATCCATTTCATGTATGCATAATCATGTTTATACTTATATCCGTTATCTTATATATGCTTGACAAATAAATAGTCTAAAAAAACAAAAACAAATGAACTTTAAGGTATCTCAAGTCTGAATGGCTTTCACCCTAACATTAGCTGTAGTAGCTGGTGGACCTTAAGGCAATCCACTCTTAGACATTATTAGAATGTTCATAGATTCCTCGAGTTACTCTCTTTCTCACTTCATTCCCCTCCCGTCTGACTGGTTTTGATCGCTCCATCTACTCATAAGCTTTTATGTTCATAAGTCATAGTGATTTACAAACGTTAAGCCCCACCAGGGGTGGGTTCTAAATTTTTTTACTACCGGTTCTGTCAGCGTGGCTTATTTTGTGGGTGTGGCTTGATGGTCATGTGACAATTATTTAGGATTTAACAGAGATACTGGTCTACCAGGCTTTTAACAGCTTGCAGAGCTGTACTGACTTACCCATTTACTTTTGCAGGCACTGATCTACTCATGTATTTTTGGAGGCACCTGTCTACCACCACACTGCCTTTTAACACTGATCAGCTGTAGGGCGGCCCTTTGAAGCTCTGCGGCAAGAGTTTAAACAGTTTTTTTTCCCTCTAGCCTTCAGCTGGGACTCAGGAGGCAGCAGTAGATTGGGGGTGGGGCCAAATAAAAGGTAAGAATAATGTGGGGGGTGGGGGGGCACGGGGGGGCAGGCAGAACTGGTTCGGTGACATCATATCGTCAACACTACCAGCTTGGGAGAACCGGGCCGAACCGGGAGGAACCCACCACTGAGCCCCTCCCCCAGTTTAACAACTGACACCTACTGATAAATTAGCAATTGATTCTGTAACCGTTCAAATGATAAGAGTCTTGTTTACCGTTCAACCCTTGCTTACAAATCAGTTGTCATCATTCTCTCTGTTGCATAACACTACACAGAGTGCCAATAAAGAAGAATATTTATATTATATATTGTATTTATTAGTTCGTCAAACATGTACAAGATAGCAGGTATAAATATAAACACGAATATGAACGAAAGAAATGAATACAAATAAATGGGGACAGTAGGACAGGGATAGTAGGCATGCTGGTGCGTTTATTCTTGCCTCTTTTATGGACTCCTTAGGAATGGGGTGAGGTTCACGGTAGACAGTTTAAGGTATATAATTTGAAGCTCAGGATTGAAATGAGAGCTCTGAGCTTGGCTGTTTTCTTGCAGATGTCTCATAAACTAAACTAGGTAACATTATCAGTGCCAGATACTAGATACTAGAGAGTACTAAGGACTGCTCACGGCACAGTGCCCCTCCAAAGACTCAGGTTAATTGCACTCCTGGCTTTCAAAAATAAACAAACAAGTAAACATTGTACCTTGCAGCTATAATACCTTTGCAAGGTACTATCACAAACTTGCTATTTTGTTGTCCTATTGTCAACTCTGAAGCGAACCCGGCTGAGGCCATTTGGGAGGCTTCAGGGTTACCACCCATATTTAATTTCCAAAACAAAATAGTCCTCCCTCTAATGGTCCTGTCAGAATTATATGTATGCAGTACAAATTGTCACATTACCAGAGAGGCTGTTTTCATTTGTCTTCTATAATACATACAGTAAGCAGAATATTATCTGTCATCAGATGAGCACTCAGTTATGTCACATTCAGTTTTAGATAATCAGCATGACAACCAGTATTGAACCAGAATGGGTGTGGAGGTCATTTCAGGTTTGGATTTTGTTTTGTTTCTTTTCTTTGATCTCCCTAAGAATCTTGATACACTTATAAAGTTGTTCAAACAACCTCATGAATAGGTGCTTCAAAAGCATAGAGTGATAAGGAAATCCACAATTTTTCTGGGTTAATGGGATTGTTTGTTGGTTACTATATATTGTTATTTGAATGTTTGCAGTGTTATAGTTGAGCTGTACAAATGCTTTGAAAGAAGTGCTCACAGAGTGCAAAAAAATACTTACAAAACACCTGTCTTGGTTCATTAAAGCAACTGCATCTTTCCAGGCTTGAATGGCTGTTCAGTGGCTGCTCCCAACAGTCTCTATATGGTTATGCAAGCCCAGCTGTTTCTCCTTGTTTCTTTTCCCAGCAAATTTCCAGATTGCATTTAAGCAATTCAACAAAACCACTTCACGATTCAGTGTAAAAAAAAGGTTTCACCCTAATGAGGGAAGTTCAAAATATTTGAAGATGCTTCTTATTTTGGCACAACTGGATGCCAAATGTCAGTTGCATATCTTAATGGGGCACACCACAATACTGTTTTGAAACAATCCCCACCCTTAAAGGCAACAACAATAGAGATGAGGAAATGATAGTAAAATTAATTTCCACATTGTCTAGCAAAACACTCATAGAACGGTTAACTGAATTTTTGCAGAAAGTATCCAAGTCCAATTTAAAAATATTGATGTTCAAAGTTGCATTGAAAATGAGGTCTTTTCCACTTGTTTTTCTAGGTTGTCATAACCTTGTGTTTTACTACCTGAGTGGGTTTTCTGGGATGAGCTCTTCATTATTGGTTTCAGGGGATGTTAGCTGGCATACTCTCAAAGCTCAAACTCTTCTGAGCAAGACGTGGAGGCACAATAAAGGATTTTCACTTCTGGGGTGAAAGAGTTTTCGGCCTCTGTTCAATGGTTGGTTTGGGATCAAGGAGGATGGGCATAACTGTTCAGTAATAACCACCCCCAGAAAAGGAGCCACTCACCACTAGCAGGAATCTCAGAGTTCAGGCTTCTTACTATAATCTAGGAGGTAGGATAGTATCATGAGGTATAGTGCCATGTAGATTGGCAAGCTCCAGAGAAAGAGGCCAGTTTAGGTGAAGTGACATTTTATCATCTTGTCTCATTCATTATCAATTCTGCCTTTAGCCTGAAGGATTTTCAAAAGCAACAATGGCTTTAGAAAAAACAATTACTACCAACCTGCCTTCCATTGAGGACTTGTATACTGCACGAGTCAAAAAGAGGGCTGTGAAAATAGTTACAGATCTCTCACATCCTGGACATAAACTGTTTTAATTCCTACCTTCAAAACGATGCTATAGAGCACTGCACACAAGAACAACTAGATACAAGAATGCCATCACTTTGCTAAACAAATAATTCCCTCAACACTGTCAAACTAGTTACTAAGTCTGTATTACTATTAATCTTCTCATCATTCCTATGACCCATCTCCTCCCACTTATGACTGTACAACTGTAACCTTGTTGCTGGTATCCTTAAGATTTATATTGACTGTTTCCCTATGACTATCATTAAGTGTTGTACCTTATGATTCTTGACAAATGTATCTTTTCTTTTATGTACACTGAGAGCTTATGCACCAAAGACAAATTCCTTGTGTGTCCAATCACACTTGGCCAATAAAGAATTCTGTTCTGTTCTGTTCTGTTCTTCTTCTTTAAGCCCCTATATAGATTGCTAAGAGCTGGGCTGACTTCCTGATAAGATTGGTAGAAGCATCTTGGAAATGGGACATTCCATTGCAGGTAGTCCTTGATTTATGACCACAACTGAGCCCAAAATTTCTGTGGCCAAGTGAGACAATTTTTAAATGAGTTTTGCCTCATTTTATGACCTTTCTTGACACAGTTGTTAAGCGTATCACTGCAGCTGTTGAGTTAGTAACAGGGTTGTTAAGTGAATCTGGCTTTCCCATCGACTTCACTTGTCAGAAGATTATAAAAGGTGATCACATGACCCCGGGACACGGCAACCATGTCATAAATGAGTCAGTTGCCAAGCATCTGAATTTTGATCACATGACCATGGGAATGATGCAATGGTTGTAAGTATGAAAAATGGTCATAACTTTTTCAGTGCTATTAGAGCTTTGAACAGTCACTAACCAAACTGTTGTAATTTGAGGACTACCTGTAGTACAAGAGAGAGCAGAGTTTATGGCTGACCACATGAAAGGAAATGAGAGCTGAATGTGACAATACTAATCTTTTTGTTCTAAAGAGCTATAAGTCGCATTGGGTGATTGCTCATGTCTACTTAGGCTCTTACTTATTCTTTCCTCCCTGTTCCCCACATATGGAATAAAAGTTGCCGTGGGCTCCAGAGCCACCAGATTTGAATTGCTTTTGAAATAGGGGCGTGTTTTGAGTCACAAATCTGCCACAATGGCTGATGTGATCAAAGGGCCGTTTAATGAAATTGCCCATTCTAAGTTTCAGAATGGCCCTAAGGAACATCTGCATAAACCACTAGAAGAGTAACAGTTGCTTAATTATGTTTTTAATTCCTTGAGCACAATGTTTGGTGGAGAATAGTCCTCCACATTATTGTTCTGCCCCAGCTACAGGTCCCAAGAAGTGTAGCACACACACACACCTCCAAAAACTCTGTTTAATACAAACAGACCCCTTTCAAAATGCAGGCTTTAACCACAAATGTCCTTATCAGCCTGCTATGAATTACAGAGATTAAACAAAGTCTGACAAGGGTTGGCAATCAGCCCAGAAACTAAGCTGTAACAAAAAACTCAAAATGTTCTGTGTAGGACCAAACGTTGTTTCCAGCAACATTTGCCAGCTGTGTGCGAATTTAAATAGGCTAAGGGAGTGGCCAATTAGCCTTACTCATGAGGAGACCTCCCCCTGAGTAGCCACTCCTGCCTTTTGGCAGCCCTGTGTGCTCGAGCATTGAGAACAGGCTCCTCCACTTCACTCGCTTCACTCGAAGGAGCCTCTAGAGGTTCTGAAGGCCCTGACTGAGTCTCTGCCTCTGGCACCACATCCTCTTCAGCCTCCTCACTGTCTGACTCCAGCGCCAGCTGCACAGGATGCTGGCACAACACCACACCAGCCTCCTCGTCATCGGGATCAGCCACAATCCGTGCTGGCGGGCCACAACAATTTTTTTTTTTGAAGGATCTATCTAGCTATCTGTGAGATATTGCATATATGTGTGTATTCCATTGCGATTTGTAAAGATTGTTGGGGGCAATATGCTGACTCTGTAAACTGCTTAGAGAGGGCAGTAAAGCACCATGAAGCAATATATAAAGTCTAAGTGCTATTGCTATTCCAGTAAAATACTACAATAAAATATCCAATAGACCTTGAGAAAACAGAGCAAGCAGCACGACAATTAAAAGAGGAAACAGGACTATTACAGAAAAGATTCCTGAGTCCCAGGGACAGGAGAAACATGAGACGTATTTCAGTAACCCCATCTTAATTATACCACATATAATTGGGGAGAAGAATTGCTTAGGAAGGTATTTAAACTCTTTGGGGGCAAGCACATTCATGAACTACTTGGCTTTCTAGACAGATCTTTATTGCTAGCAAGGTATTATAACAGCTGATGGTGAACAGAGAAGGCCCCTCCTCCTTGGACCTAAAGAAAGATGTCTCCTAAATGCTGGTACTGAGATTGAATGCCTGCTAAACACAGAACTATTACAGGGCTATTATAAATCACCTCCAGCAATGTCAATGGGGAAAATGACTCAGCTTTCCATATGCAGAATAAACAGTTGCTTCCAACTATTCAACTGCACATAACTGAAATGTTTGCCGGGGAGGGGGGGGGCGGGCGGCCACTGTCCAGCCTGTATCTTTGATGTGATTCAGAAAGAAGGCATTCCTGGACCTTCCTGGCTGCTCTCCCATCAGACCATCTGTTGTCTTCTCTTGCTTAATCCTATTGACTTGATGTACTGGATTTTCCTCTAGAACTCAGTGCCACTGGACTACGCAATCTTTTGCAAGTGTTCCATCACTAGCTTAGCTATCAGATGAGGGCACACTAAACTGATAGGCCCTGGCTTGCATACCTATAATACAATCACATGGATATTCAGAAGCCATTACTGTCCGAAGATTTTGGAACTGCCGTGAATGTGGTGAACTTCTTAAAGTTGAAGAAAGATGAAAGTAACTCCTTGGCCACCTTGTAATTCACGTCCCTGTGGATTTTTTTCAGAATGAGATGAATGCGGGCCAGACTTTGTTCTAGCCAGGTCTCATCCCACCAGAGTTGGCCAGGTCAAAAGCAACGTGCCTGAGAGCAGACTTGTCTGTTGCAATAAAACTGCACAAGTGCCAGCACTTTTCAGTCTGAACAAAGAGAAGCTCTAAGTTCATTTTGGCATAAGGGAGACAGAGAGAGAAAAGAGAGAGAGAGAGGTTGGGACTGCTTGAATCCCAGAGTCTGTATAAATTGGTTTCCTTTGACATTAAGCTTTCTTTAATATGTGCAAGTAGAAGTTCTGAACCTTATCAGACCTGTGTCCTTGAATGTTCTTTGGCAAGCTTTTTCATTCCAACATCAGTCTGGGGAAAGTCTGACACATGGATCAACTTGCAGGGAAACATCCCAACTTTGGTCCCTGCTGCATCTGTGAGAAAAGCTTGTTCACTGCTAGAATGAGATATGTCCTGTTACTTCCAACGTGCTTTTCTGCTCTACCAAGAAAATAAAGACAAGAAAAGATAAAAGATAGCTTAAGGCACCAGTGTGGAATCATAAATGAACATATACAACTTGGCAGAAGAAAGCTTATGTTCTGCTGATATCACATGCGATGAGACAAAAGAAAATCACACTTATTTCCTGTAATTTCCACTCACACCACCACCAGCAGATACAAATACATTTATCCTTTTTGCAATATAAAAAAAGGAAATGGTTGTTTACCATTTTGAAGCTTCAGCTTTCAAGAGTTGTTAGATCTTTTTCTTTTTTTACAAGGGGACTTTATGCTTGTTATGTGAAATGTCACATCCAGGATAATGTGCTTGACCATGCATTTTATCGCATTATTATTATTATTAAATCTTTTAAAAAACAATGATCTTGGCACATCATCAATTAGATGCTGTAGTATTATAAATTTCCAAGTCCCACTTCAACTAAACCTCAGTAACATCTTTTCTTTCCTTTCTGGAAAATTTTGTAGAAATAAGGAATGATCTCAGGAAAATTATTCGTGGAATTACAGGTAGTACTTGGCTTATGACTATTCATTTAACAATGGTTTAAACTAGTTACGAGAGCCTTGTAAAAAGTGACTTATCTTCAAAGTTATGATTATTACACCATCCATGCGGATACATGACAGCAATTTGGTTGCTTGGCAACCAGCTCACCTTTACAATGGTTGCAGCATTTTGCAGTCACGTGACTGCGATATGTGACCTTCACAGTCAGTCTCTGAGAAGCAAAGTCAATTGGGGAAGCCAGATTTGCATTAGAAGTGCATGGTTCATTTAATGACCATGTGATTTGCTTAACAACCATGGTAAAAATGGTTGTAAAATTGGTCCCATGTCATTATGACTTGCTTAATGATCATATTTTTTAGCAACCAAAATTCTGGTTCCAATTGTGGTCATCAGTCGAAAACTTTTACCTATGTAAACAAATGCTAGCATAAAGTATTATATCACACCAGCAAATCATTGCACAGGAGAGAGATTTCTGCATGTGAGTTAGGATCCAAGGATGCAAGCAAAACAATTGACATCAAAAAATCCATTAAATCCATTCTCTTGAGCAATTCATGAATGAATAGCATTTCCAGTTAGAACTGCAGCAGTAACTTCTCCTGGAGGACATATTTGATACTTTTATTCTCCAACAGCTCAGTGGCTTTAGAGTAGAGTAGAGTAGAGTAGAGTAGAGTAGAGTAGAGTAGAGTAGAGTAGAGTAGAGTAGAGTAGCAGTAGCAATAGCAATAGCAATAGCAATAGCATTTAGACTTACCATATATACCACTTCACAGTGCTTTACAGACCTCTCTAAGTGGTTTACAGTGTCACCATATTGTCCCCAACAATCTGGGTCTCATTTTACCGACCTCAGAAGGAAGGAAGAGTGAGGCAACCTTGAGCCAGTGAGAATAGAACTGCTGAACTGCTGACAACTGGCAGTCAGCAGAAGTAGCCTGCAGTACTGCATTCTAACCACTGCGTCACCACGGCTCATGAATAGAATAGAATAGAATAGAATAGAACAGAACAGAACAGAACAGAACAGAACAGAACAGAACAGAACAGAACAGAACAGAACAGAACAGAACAGAATAGAATAGAATAGAATAGAATAGAATATTCTTTATTGGCCAAGTATGATTGGACACACAAGGAATTTGTCTTTGGTGCATAAGCTCTTAGCAACAAAGTGATAAATCATAAATCATAAGAGACAATCATAAGTCATAAAATACAACCAAAAAGTGATAATCATAAGATACCATAGGAGAAGGTAATAGGAAAGATGAGAAGGATAATCGTAATACAGTCCTACTATGTGGTTAGGCATAAGACAGTGGGAATTATGTGTTTAGCAGAGTGATGACATGGCGAAAAAAATTGGCTTTCTTTGATTTGGGCATTGAGCAACAGGAGACCTCCAAAATTGTATTTAAACATCTCACTGTTAAAGTATTACAAGGAAGCAAAAATACATAAGTGATTACTTTTAAAAGGGAATGTAGCCTTATGTTTATTTACTTGTTTACTTAAAATTTTAGGCTGTCTATCTTTCCTGTAAGATGACTCTGGGTACAGATTATAAAACAAGTAGAAAAATAATTTAAATATTACAACATCAAAACTATATAGATTAAGATTTTAAAAAGGATAGTGAAAGCAGGACTAAAGTGGACGGGATGGTATTCTTATCCTGTCTACTATTTCCAGTGGTGAGTGTCCCCCCATGCAAGGACATAGCAGGAGCCTATCTATTTGGGGCAACGTTTTTAGCAGGCAGCTGGGGAAATTGTATTTGCTTGCCAAAAGATTGGCCTGCACACAACTTTTCATTCTCCTTTGCTTTTCTCTTCACTGGCACATGACTGCATGAATAATAATAATCAAAACCCTCTGGAACATGTGCTTCTCATTTTCAGCCCTTGTTGCATTCTACTGTGTAATCATTTCAAAGCCTAGTACCGTAGTGGGATGGATTGAAATTATTACCAAGGTGCCTTAGGCTGTTGCTAATATAAAAATTAAATGTAATCCTTATGTCAAGACCTAGTTTATGCAGAACAGCTCTCAAATGGATTAAATGGAGTGGATAATGGAGGTGAGAGATTAGTTAGAAAGCAAAACACCTGTTATCCGGGCAGAGCAGTGATCCATTATAGAGGGACAGCTATGACTGGTGTTATGGTTACCGTTAAAGAGCAAGGCCTAAAATAGGGACTGCTGCCAGCCCGAAAGAAAATCATTACAAAATAGGTGCATGTTTATTAGACAGTATTAGACTTTAAGCTTGCCACCACCGCAAGGAAGCACGCAATGAAGATTCTAATAATAGAGCAATAATTTATTAAACTTGTATGATGCCTGACTCATCAAATGATACTGAACTCTGTGCTATATGTCTGCTTGTTTTGATCAAACTTGATGACAGGGGCAGCTGCAGAGTTACCATCATCTAAGCTTAATTTTTGGAAAAAAAGAAAAAGAAAACCATATGTGAATCATCATGTCAAAAGAACAGATGAATGATCTGTGGGTGCTCTTGAGAATAAGTGTTCCATAAAGCTGAAATAATAAAATCCCCCCCCCCAAGAAGTGGTTGCAAAAATTGAGAAATAGGTTGCCAAGCTTGTTGTATATTTATGGGAAAATGCACGCTCTTGGATTCAGACATAATCATACCTAGAGGAGCAAACCATCAAAAACAATAGGACTTCTGATTTGTTTTGTTGTTTTGTTATTGATGTTATGCCTTCAAATCTTGACTTCTTGCAACTGCCTAGACTCCCTGCTATTTTCTTGGTGTGATTTTGGGTATGGTTGGCCATTGATACCTTGAGTTATTTATAAAGTAGTAGAAGTGGGATAAAAAGCTAATAAAAACAGCCTGTTTTCTAGGGCTGAGAAAGCTGTTTAGTCACTTAGTTGAATTACTTAGCTGCTTTTGTGTCTATCCTAGGATTGGAACTCAGTCTTTTGGGTTCTAGGTTGGTACCTTAATTATTGGACCAAACTAACTCTGTCATCACTGGTAGTTAAAATTCCACTAATTTCAAACCATCTAAGAAGTATGATTAAATCTGGATTTAAGCCGTGGTGTCTTCTGGTTCCTAAAAATGTGATTACCCTGAATTGTGGACTGCTGTATCTAACTGCATATTATATGCCCCAAAACAGTATCTTTTATATGGCAGCAGAAGTAGACTGGAATCAAGACAGTATTGCTATCAATTCCACCTTAAGATACAATACTGTTTTTGATTTTGGCATTGCAGAAAGCGTGAACATCATTTTTTTTACTCCAGAACAGTGGTGGGTTTCAAATTTTTTTACTACTGGTTCTGTGGGTGTGGCTTGGTTGGCGTGGCTTGGTGGGCATGGCAGGGGAAGGATACTGTAAAATCTCCATTCCCTCCCCACTCCAGGGGAAGGATACTGTAAAATCTCCATTCCCTCCCCACTCCAGGGAAAGGTTACTGCATCCCCATTTCCTCCTAATCAGCTGGGACTTGGGAGGCAGAGGGCAGTCTGTCCCTGCCTGATGGGGGCAGGGCCAGTCAGAATTTTTACTACCAGTTCTCCGAACTACTCAAAATTTCCACTACTGGTTCTCCAGAACTGGTCAAAATCTGCTGAAACCCACCTCTGCTCCAGAAGTATAATATAGCTATCAATGTCCTTTCCAAAAGCATCATTTATTATTCTAATTTTAAAAAGATAAAAGTTTGTTTTTTCACCTTCCCCAGGATTACAATATTTCACATTTCATTGGATGACCTATCATTGAGAAATGAACCTCCACTGAGAAATAAACCACCGAGCCATCTCTTACATAAAGGATAATATATGGGTAGAGTTTACAACCAATCCCTGCCATTCTTTCTTTTGTACCTTTCAAATAGATGAAGCTTCACATAAAATTTAATGGAACAATGTAATCCCCTGTGATAGAATGTGCAGCTGGAAAAGGAAGGGAAGGGAATATCAGTGGTAGTAGCGTGGCTTCCAGCGAGAAGATAGCACATTCCAAAAAGAGGCCAATATAAGAGTCCTGAACTGGCTAGGGGAAGGAAGAAAAAGTTCAGGGCAGACATACCCTAGAAACTCTCAGGATATATGAATTAGGTTAGAAGGTAATAACTTTAATCTGGCAATATTCTGTCTATTAGGCGTAAGCAAATAAAGAAGTGGACTAACTTGAATTTTACTGTGTCATATTTGGGCTTAGACCTGACATTTCCCCATTGGTGCCACCATTTGCTTTCTGGAAGCTCCTTTACAATAAAAAGGGCACTTCGGTAGAGAACATTTAGGGCTTTCAGTGACTCCTATATTTCCTGCAATATCCCTAGAAAATTCTAAAATGGGATAAAAAATGGTAGAACAATTAATCTTGCCCCCAAATCCTTCATCATCTGCATTTCATGCATTTTAATTGTTGTATTTATGGTTTACTTATGTTTACTTATGATCCCACCTATATTATTTTTATAATTAATTCAAGGCAGTGAACATACTTAATACTCCTTTGTCATCCCACTTTCTCCAAAACGAAACTCTATGGGGTGAGTTGGATTGAGAGAGAGTCATTGGCCCAAAGTCATTCAGCCAGCATTCTTGCCTAAGGTGGTACTCCTTAGTTTCCTGGTTTCTAGCCTGGTGCCTTAACCACTAGACCAATTAAACTGGCATTTTAATTGTTACATTGTTCACTTGTTGAGATAGGGTGGCAACACAAGTCAATCAATCATTCAGACAATCACAGTTTCTCACCATTCTTCACATGGTGCTATTTTTTCCCAAATGGTGTTGGATAGTTCAGGGCATGACATGAGACATACCCATGGTTGCCCCAGTACCTAGATTTCAACAATTACTAAAATAGCATTATCTATCCTGGCATAGCAATGGCAATATTATGGATGGGATACAGTGATGGGTTGCCCCCGGTTCACACTGATTCTATAGAACCGATAGTACAACTGGTGGGACACCCACCAACTCCGACATCATCAAACACTTCTGCGCATGTGTGCTAGCAAACAAGCATGCGTGTGCGGCCCTGTTGCGGACCAGTAGTAAAGGTAAGTAGAACCCACCCCTGATGGGATATCACAGTTACAGAAAGAGTTGCTAGATACACATAAATAAAGGCAGATTTTAATGCTATAGCTAATATTTATTTCAATATATATTTGATCTATTTACTAGTAATTGTTAGAAAGATACTTTAATTCTTGCAACTGTCTGTTGCCAGTAAGCAATCTAGTCATTAGTCTAATTTAAAAATATTCACTTTGAAACAAACTTAAATTGGAGTCTAGGAAAGGTTAAGTATCTGTGGAAGTGGCCTGATAAAATACATTCTTGGCTGAACATATACTGTACAATAAATAAATCTCTCTCGTGAGCCTATAATTATGGGGAACACAAGCTGCCCTGCATGGATTCAAATGAGAGAGAGTCACTATAGAAATAATTTTGCTTTCTTACTCTAAGGCAGTGTTTCTTAACCTTGGCTACTTTAAGATGTTTGGACATCAGCTCACAGAATTCCCAAGCCAGGAACTTGAAGTCCACATCTTAAAGTTGCCAAGGTTGAGAAGCACTAGTCTAGGGCAACATTTATCAACCTTGACAATTTTAAGATGTGTGGACTTCAACTCCCAGAATTCCTGTTAGAAGCACTTTGCAGATTCCTCTCCAATGATCTGGGAATATTGCAAAACTTCTGGAGGAATTCAGGCAACCTTTCAAGCAGCATTTTTCCACAGTAGCAGTTGATTTAACAGTGATAAAAATTAAATCATTATTTTTTCTGTTGTGTATTTGAGAATAAAAGCACTTGAGGCTCATAATAATATTCAATTGGCAGATGAAAATTATTCCCCTTAGAAGTTTAGTGGAAGAAAGACAAATTTAGAATACGGTATCACAGGCCAAGCAATAGAAACATTTGAAAGTAACTGATTTTTGCATATGCATGCAAAAGTAGGTTAAACTATAAAGCAAAATATCATTGAAGTAAGAATTCTGAGCCTTTAATTTTGAAGACTAAGTCGAGTCATTTGTTAGAGATATTTTAGAATTTGAGATAATTTAGGCTGAAAACATTACTGCATGAAACATAAATCTTGGAAAGGCTTGTAAATCTACAAAAAAGGACAAATTCATTGGCCCCCACGGAAAGGGTGCGCAACTTGGGCGTCCTCCTGGACCCACGGCTGTCTTTAGAGGATCATATGACAGCTGTGGCCAGGGGGGCTTTCTATCAGGTTCGCCTGATACGCCAGTTGCGGCCCTTTCTAGATCGGGACTCCCTACGCACAGTCACTCAGGCGCTCATCACGTCTCGCCTGGACTACTGCAATGCTCTCTACATGGGGCTCCCCTTGGGGTGCACCTGGAGGCTCCAACTGGTACAGAATGCAGCTGCACGGGGGATTATGGGAGCGATGGGGCGCTCCCACGTGACACCTCTCCTGCGTGAGCTTCATTGGCTGCCGGTGGACTTCCGGGTGCGTTTCAAGGTGTTGGTAATCACCTTTAAAGCGCTCCATGGCTTAGGACCAGGGTACTTACGGGACCGCCTTCTGCCACCAATTGCCTCCCACCGGCCAGTTTGCTCCCACAGAGAGGGCCTCCTCAGGGTGCCGTCAGCCAGACAGTGCCGGCTGGCGATCCCCAGGGAGAGAGCCTTCTCTGTGGTAGCCTCCACCCTCTGGAACGATCTTCCTCCAGAACTGAGAACGATCTCCGACCTCCGGACTTTTCGTCGGGCTCTGAAAACTCATCTTTTTCAGCTTGCCGGTCTAGCCTGATCCCTTCTAATTTTAAAATCTTTTAGAGTTTTTTAGAGTTGATTCATTTTTAAATATTTATCTGTTTTAAATTTTCAGCCAAATTTATATTTGTTTTTATAATATTTTAACTTTTATGTACTGGTTTTTATTCGGCTGTTCACCGCCTTGAGTCCGTAAGGAGAAGGGCAGTATATAAGTCAAATAAATAAATAAATAAATACCCAAGGAAGAATAGAAGAATTCATAATGAAGTTGGTTACGAGTTAAAAGTGAAAAGAGGAAAATAGGAAAAGCGAGCTGGAACGTTGAAACAGCCAAATACAAAAGTTTCTTCCAAGAAATATAGAATTGAGGCAAGAACTTGTGCAGTACTGCAAATCCCAAGAGACATTGCAACAGACAGGAAGAAAAAGACTTAGAAGTGGAGTGGAGAGGGAAACAAAATGGGGAACAATTACAGTGGAATGGATAAAACTATTACATAATAGAGTTTGAAATTACAGCTTACTGTACTCGGGAATTTATTTGTTGTGGTATGTGGGAATGACCTTGGGAGACCTGGTGAAGAGATGCTACCTAGGGAACCATCAGATAAAAGGAAGCATAGCTTACAGCTGCATAGTGGATGGAGCAAGAGGCTCAGGAGGGATCCTCCCTAGGTTGCTCCAGCAGGAGAACTGTGATTAAAGATTTGCAAGATTCTGTTAATGTAAGCTTTACAATAAAGTAGAGTTAGCTTATCTGGCCATATTTCCTGTCTGATCTATCTGGTAAGGCTGACTGTATTTGTGACCTTTGAAAAAGAACACAGCACAAAAATGTGGGAATTATAGCAGGCACCCATATGTATGGACAGTGTACTGGACTTAGAAACTTTCACTATGCCAGAGAGAAACACTGATTTTTCAGTCTGATGCAGAATGTACGCATTGTTCAAATAGTTCAACAACACTGCTTGCGGGAAATTTTATACAGACATGGGCTCAGAAAATTCAAAATAGAAGATATATTCGGCAGTAGAGGCTCATGGCACAAACACTTTCTTTAAACTGATTATAAAATCAGTAATCTCAGTTGATCTCAACATTTTTTTCAAAGTATCATCATTAAGCCCTGAGTAAATTTTTAAAAATTTCTTCCCACTTGAATGAATCTTACAGCAGCCTATTTAAACCCACAGATATCAATTATGTGGCAGTAAATTGCAAATATTATTTAAATCGACGTTTCATGTAGCACCTGAACATAGATGGATTATCATAGGTGTGGCTGCGTGGACAAAACTTAAACCTGATCCAACCTGTTTTTGTAGTTGATCAAGAATACAAATTCTTTCTTTTCATATATCACAATGTCTTTATAGGACTAGGCAATCTGCCAAGGGAACTTCACTTACAGGTAGATAAATGCACTCTCCTGGCACTCTGTTCTTTCAGGAAAATAATGCCTCTGATATTAGGATCAGCTTAAGGAAGAGATGAGGAAGCTAGAAACATGAAAGTTGTATGAAAAGCTCAAGAACTACAAGTGGAGAGAGAACAAGTGGAATTTTTTATCATTTTGTATAAACCTAATAGCAAAGTAACAAATATGTAGATTCTTTAAGCTTAACAAGGCTATCAAATAAAGCATTTCAAATCCTCACTAGAGAAGAAATCATGTCATCTTCTTTTTCTCTAGTAAAATGTGTCACTCAGTTTTGGGCATCTGAAATTCAGAATTACACATTGTTTATTTCAATTCTTTATTTGGTCTTTAGAGTTTTCTCAGTTTTCTTGTGGAATTGCTTTGTTTTCCAGTACATAAAGTGCTGACACTCACTAAAAAAAAAACATGGTATGGGGGAAAAGACTTCAGGAAATCTTGTAGGAATAACATACCAATTTAAAGTTAAATTTACACAGAATATGAGGGGGATTCCGGAACCTACCTCCCTGAGTGATGTCATTGCTAGTGAAAAGCAAGAAGAAGAAGAAAATTGGGGTCTCCATCCAAAGTGCATCATAATGATTAAGTTCTGCTGTGAACAGCAGAGGCCAGCAGCCATTTTGGAGGGCAGGAATGTTGCCTGTAAACAGTGGTGAAATGTAAACTTTGTTATTACGGGTTCTGGGGCGTGGCTTGGGGGGGGGGAGGTAATGTGACTGGGTGGCCAACTTTTTTTTTTACTTTTAAAAGCATTTTTTCTACAACCTTAAGAGGTTGCAGAAAAAAATGCTTTTAAAAGCCTCTGACAATCAGGCAACTCAGCTGGGATCGTTAGAGGCTTTTAAAGGCATTTTTTTCTACAACCTCTTCAGCGTGATCATCAGAGGTTCTTTTATTTTACTTTTAAAAGCATTTTTTTGGCCGAAGAGGTTGTAGAAAAGCTGCTTTAAAAAGTTTTTTTTTAAAAGCCTCTGATGATCGCACGGCTTAGCTGGGCATAGCGGGGGGTGGGGGGGCAGGGATTTTTGCTACTGGTTCTCCGAACCACCCACCACCATCGCTACCGGATCGGGTGATCCAGTCCAAACCGGGAGCATTTCACCCCTGCATGTAAACACTTACCTCAAATACAATTTCTGGGGTTGTTGTTGTGTTTTGATAATTACTCAAGCCACAATATTCCCTGCAACACTCCAAGGAAGCAAAAGTTAGATTTTGAAGACAGAGGATAGGAAACATATGGGCACCTTTGAATTTAGATATTGGACAAGACTCTTGAGCATACCAACAAAACAAACTGATGGTTTGTCAGACAAATCAACCCAGAGTTCTCACTCAAAGCACAAATGACTAGGTTCACATGGGAAATATAGAAAGAAAAAGAAAGACAATGACCAACATCAAGGTACAGCTAACACTGTTACAGTGGCAATGGGGACATCATTGCAAAACCTGAAAGACCAGATAGATTGTCATGAAGAAGGCCTGTCGATGAGGTTGCTAAATTGGAAACTACTTGATGGCACATCATCAATCAGTAAACCAGTCAATCAGTGTATTGTTTCTGTCAACTCAGGTGCAGCTGCCATGCTTTATATTTTTCTAGGACATCCCTGGCACTTGGATTGGCTACTTTTCAGATGTAGGCGTGGCCCCTCACCATTCCCCCAGTTTTTTCTGAAAAAGTCTGTGACAACTTTTGCTCCAGCAGAACTTTTTCATCAGCACAGCGGTTACAATACTTGCCTGATGTACAGAATATTCCCAGTTTGAAACCTGGAACCTGGCTTTCTCGTTCGCTTCTTTTTATTACTGTTTTTCTCTCCTCGAGATACTTACATTTTCAATCACTCGAAGGATTAGAAAAATGACAATGAAATGATTGAAAAGCCAAGTAGAGTTATTTTTTAAAAGGATGGTAAAAAGAAAGGTAGTTAACAAAAGGAAAAGACTATACCATGTATACAGGTAATCCTTGACTTACAACAGTTCATTTAGTGACAGTTCAAAGTTACACTGGCACTGGAAAAAGTGAAGTATGAGGTGAAATGTTACTGGTTCACACCAGTTCGGGAGAACCAGTAGTAATAAAGGTGAACCGGTATTTCTGACAATCAGCTGTGCCGCACAAATTATATCAAATTATATAGAAAGCCTGCTTTCTAGTGAATCTAAATTGCATGGTGCAACTGTTCCCCACCCTCACTGTTCTATTTACCTGCAAAAGGCTCCTTTTTTTGAATGAAGCTCACGTTTGGTGTGCATTGTGTATGCGCATGCAGCAACCAGTGGTTTTTCACACTTATGTGTGAATCCCCATGGTCATGTGATCAGAATTCAGATGCTTGGCAACTGACTTATATTTATATGACAGATGTGGTGTTCCAGGGATCTTTGCAATCTCTTTACAGGCAAAGTCAATGGAGAAGCCAAATTAATTTAACAATCAGGCTACTAATTTAATAATTTCAATGATTCACTACAGCAAAAAAAAAAAAGTCATAAAATGGGCAAAACTCACTTCAAAAATGTCTCACTTAGCAACATAAATTTTGGGCTCAGTTGTATTTGTAATGCTTATATTTGTACAATTTCTTCTAGGTTTTGAACTGGAGACATCTTGTATGTCACACAAGTGTCATAATCCATGTGCTAGCTAAAAACAATATATGCTGTATCAGAGGCTGCAACAGACTTCATTCTGGAATGGTTGGGAAAATACAAGGAGCCATATTTTTATTTTAAAGTTGGCAGTTGTCCCGCACATATGTACATTTTCAGGCTTTAGCTTTGCATATGCAGGTTTGATTTAACTTTATATGCTTCTGTGCAGCTGGCATTTTATTTAATTTATTATTACTCTTATCGTTTTAATCATTCGAATCTATTGTAACCCTATGTGGAAAAGCATAAAAGGAAGGAAAATGATTGGCCTTTGGTTTTCTGATATAGAAAGATGGAAGGACATTGCTGCAGGAGAATTGTCTGATTGAAGGACATAGGAGGAGGCTGCAGTTTGAACTAAATACTGTACCTTGCAAACTCTTGCCAAAATATCTCAGTCCAGACGGGATTTTCTTAAACTGGCTTAGAGTCAAGGCAACCTGAGGACAGGACAGGAATAGCTTAAGAGTGGAGTATGTATACACCTAAGAAAAACGGACAAAGTTTTCTGGAAATAATTAATTTACTTAAACATTTTTAACTTACCCTGACCATTAAACAACACCTCTGTGAGACATTCTTGATTTTTTTTTTTTTAAAAAAGCCCGGAATAGCTTCCTGCATTGTACTGCAGGAAGAATTGTGGTGTTCAACAACAACAACAAAAGAAAATAAAAAAAAAAATAAAGATTGCTTCTGTGTTAAAGGTTAATGTCCCAGGGAAGTCCAGAAACATCTCATCCTTACAGACCAAGCCTGAAACAGAATATTGCTTGTGAGTTTAAGGGACTGCAGTATAGTCCTGTATGGCAAGTATAAAAGGACACCATTCACAGAAAGAGTCTGTCCCTGCAGCTCAGGAAAGTTGGAGATTGTGGGTCACATGCTCCTTAGATGTTCCTTTTATACGGAGATTAGGAAAAAACATACTCTGCTAATACCTGCTAGGTATCCTGGCCATTCTGACACTATCTATCTTCAGTGGGTGTAGTTATGGACTAAGGATGTAGTCCATAACTACAGCACAGATGGCTAGACTGCGCAGCAGAACTGGAGATTCATTGCAAACACGTATCTTCTCCACCATAGCGATGTTATATAACAATTGTGGCAACCCTTTGCACTGTTTAGTCATTTCCCTTTTAGCGTTGAACCTACAAGAGCCACACAGTTTAGGGATTGCAACTATTGTATAGTCAGACCATGTATAATTGACATTGGATTTTATTACAGATTTTAGTTGTTATTTATTATTTTATACTAGAATTTTTAAGTGTATATATACTGAGTGCTTTTATTTGTTCGCTGGTCTAAAGACTGTAATAATAAATTGTTGTTGTTGTTGTTGACTCCAGTATACTGACATGAAGTACATGGGGAAACATATCACAAACCAACAATCAAAGTTTTGACAAACCTTTGAATGAATTCAATTTCAAGAATGATAATCAAGCTGTAAAAATCTGATTTGTTTTTCTACAATCGATGTTCATAGCAGATGTATTGTCATGAGTTACATTGCCTCCCATGCAGAATGAGCCAACCTCAGAAAGTGACTTTGTTATGATAGTTCAGTTCCTTTCTATTGCAGATAGGATGCTGTAGCAAATCAAAGATGAGCTGAAGTTATTATGTGATTATCAAGAGCTGGCCTGAAACCCACATCAGTTATGTTATTGCTATGAAGGAGTATTCAGGTCACACCAATGTGTGGGTGTATGGGAATATTTTCAATGGAAGCAAAATAGTGATCCATAGAGCCTCTAATGTCAGATGCTTTTGAAGTTTCACAAAGGTCATTTAACTGGCGAAGGGAGGAGAAGTAATGTCATTTTGCAAATGCTGCAGTTTACATATTTACATCAGACTCTGGGACACAAGTATGTAATGGCAGCATTTTTATAATGATGTCATTGTGGTTTGCGGCAGACACCGCTGTCACTTAGGGATCGAAAAGTGTAAGAAATGAGCATGAGATGGCTATTCTGGCCATAGATCAATGAAGACCTTGCCAATAAAGCGTAAGCTATTCCATCAACTAAAGTATCAGTTGTGTTGGCAGTCAGAGCCTCTTGCCATCACCAAGCTTATTGGAAGGCATTTGAAAAGGTGCTGCTCTTGTACATGGAATTGGAAGGGCACCTAAGTAGGAGGTTATCATCCTTTCTGCCAGGAAATTCACTCTTTGCAGAATGCTAGCATGCTTTCAGTGATTGCTGGCTTAAAGGCATTGTTTGCAAGTTATAACATCCCTGAAAAAAATCTCAGCAGCAGAAATCAGAAGGTGGAAATCAGCTCAGCATAGAAGGTAGATATGGGTGGTAAAGACCCACTGGCAACTAGAATGAGGTGCTACCAATGTCAAGAGTGAAGCATTGGCAGCTACATACCTCTTTATTTCAACTTGTCATTAAAGTAGTGGGGATAGGTGTTGATTATGAATGGGTTATTTGGAGAAATGAAAGTTCTGCAGTTCATTGAAACTCATGAGAGAGCCTAGAAACTTTTCAAGGACTTATCAACAGGTGTGAAGAAGAAGGCAGATGGTTCCCATAACAAAGACAACTTGTTTACATGGTTTACATGGATTCCTGGGGGTTGGGCTGGGGATTTTATTGTTTAATACTATGAGCTGTTGTCTGAGAAAATCAGAGTTAGTTCCACCTCGCAATTACCATGCTATGTATTCGATAAACAGTAAGTTTTTCAGAAAAGACATGATCCTGGACTTTTATTTGGATACTCAGGTTGGATGTTGACAAATAATTTCTACTCTGCTGATGTTAGTTAAAAACATTTTATATTTTATTTTATTTTCACAAAGAGAAGATGTGATTGGTGTAATTGAGGGATATTCCATTCATTCAATTCAGCCCTTTAAGTAGACCAGAACAGAAGATCATTCTCCTTAAGAATGACCCAAATTCTACTTGATTGTTATAGGTTATAATAACAGAAGCTCAAAAGCCTGACTGTGTTCTCCTTGCCTTTCCTCTAATATCCCAGGGAGGTAAGTGGAAGCAACTTGAATTTCCAAAGTTGCCATTCTTTCTCAGACTTAAAGCATGGAGTTTGTAACAGTTGTCGCATGGTTTGTCCAAGTGCATCTCTATGGCTCCCCACAGAAGAACAGTAGAATGGGAATGGGCACTAGGATGGGAGGAAGGCATCCACAGGAAGGAAGTCAAAAATGTCAAGATGGCAGACACATTTGTGCAATTGAAGCCTCCTCTTCATGCATGCACCAGTGTTGCATGCACATATGAAGGGGTGGGGCTTCAATTGCATGACCATAGTAATAGCACTTAGACTTATATACCACCCCATAGTGCTTTACTGCACCCTTTGGGCGGTTTACAATGTCAGCATATTGCCCCTACAATCTAGTTCCTCATTTTACTGACCACAGAAAGATGGAAGGCTGAGTCAATCTTGAACTGGTAAAGATCAAACTCCAGGCTGTGGGCAGTGTTTGCCTGCAATCCTGCATTGTAACCACTGTGCCACCAAGCCTGCCATCCTGATTTTAAACCAAGCTGCTGGATAGAAGGAAAAGTTATTTTTGTGTGTGACTGGTTAGATTACATACAGTATCATCTTAATTAATCTATATTCTTTCTGAAATAAACATTTTTCCTTGTTCCTCGGCTGGAATTTTAACTGAACAAAAGTAACGTGCAAATGGAGGTTGTCTGTACTATTCAGCCTCCTAATTAGAATTGACCGTCTTTAATTAAGGTCAGCTTCACTGATTCATTAACAAAGCTTTGGTTGTTCAATCTATTAAGGCTTCCTACCTTTACTCACAAATTTCATCCAACTCAGCAGGAAGGTTGAGCAAACAGACAGAATCAGGCTACATACTAGGAAAAGTAGCACGGTTAAATTTTGAAATCATTTTTAGAACCATAGTGCAGGAAGCAAACATTTCTGTACAATTTTAACGAAGCTGAATGGATGATTGCTTAAATGCCTTTGCATTGAAACCATTTTCCTTAGGTATTAGTAGATCATAAACAAAGAGATTTTGCCTGAAGGCTTTTTTCAATTGTTGCTTTCATGAAAAAGGCTCCAACTATGAGAGTTTAATAGTGTATAAGAAGACCACAGCTGTAACCCAAATCTTGACACAATTAGAGTCAACAGTTTCCACCTTGTGAGTCACTTTTAGTTAGTACTAATTTTCAGCCTCCTTTGATTTAAAAGCACCCCTAGAACAGTTGAATGCATATTTAAAACACGAGTTTTATTTTCTAAATTTAGATTCCATCTTTCACTCAGGAGCTCAAGATGACTTAGCTATGTAATTTTATATGAGCTTTGAAATTATTGTGGAAATAAATTGTCAAGGGCTGATCCGAGACCCATTTTAACTCTGTTTTGGCTACCGAAAGGTACTGAAGTTGAACGTAGGAATTATATGTGTTAAGATTTCTTTTTAAAACATTCTTGCTTAGGGCTGCTTTATCATATTTTTTAAATGCAATAAAAGTAAAAAGTAGTGAAGGAAAAAAAATATATAGAATTATGACTTCAGCCATTCTTTCTACTCAGCAGTTGAGTAGTTGCCATATTTCCCCTCCCTTTTTTCATCAATTCAGTCATTTCTTCTTTCAACAAAAATCCATATAAGGTTTCCAGAGTTTCACAAAGGTCTTTATCCCCTTTTCCCCTCCTGACCAAACAGGTCAACTTTGTCATCTGCACAAGCTCCATCAATTTTATTGTGGGGTTATCTTTGTGCACATAGTATTCCTACTGCCATTTACCATTCAAAACATGATTTCTAAAACATGATTTATTTTCTAGTTGGGAGAAACATCAATTAAAGAAAAACATTTCATTACAATGAGCTAGAAAAAGTTACATGTACTTGTGTGGTTTGATTCTCCTTTCCTTGATTCATATTTCTTACAACTGCCTGAGATCCTGAAATTTAATGTTCAACTCTATCTCTACACAGGGAAAAGCAGTTGCAATTGGACTCCCAAGTCAAATGTCTTCAGTTATTCCTTTGCTATTACAAACAGGTGTGCCCGAATTAAGAATCTCTTTCTAATTCATTATTTACTAATTAATAATGGGGGGCCCAATGCCATCTCAGCAGTTTTTGTGACAGAGTTAATCATTTCCATTTTTGTGACAAAATTAAACCATCTACTCTTCTCACGAATGAAGGCAAACATAAGTGTCCCAGGATAATGTTGCACGGTCCAACCAGGTCAGATCAGAGGTTTTGTCTTCTGACCTTTCGGACTCATGCTGGAGCCCATTCTCAGGGAACTTCCCTGTGTTCTCTTCATCTATTCTTCTCTCACAAGTGATTGGGTTGGAGATTGGTTATCCATGAGTGCTTTGTGGATTAAAGTTTCTAGTTACCCATTTTTACCATTTTAAAACATGTGAGAGATTTCTCAGAAATTTAGGAACTGCTATCTGAATCACAGTTGGAACCAATATAGTGGTGAGAATGCATGGATTTTTCTTCTGCATGCTTTGTAAATCCAGAAGATTGAGGGAGTCTCCAAATCAAATGTGGAGGGACATATGGACTTCCCAGAAAAGAAAAGGAAAGAAAGGCTCTTTTGTACAACATAGGGCTGCTCCAGTGGTGAAATCCAATTTTTTTTATTATTATTGGTTCTGTGAGTGTGGCTTGGTGGGCGTGGTGTGGTGTGGCTTGGTGGGCATGGCAGGGGAAGGATACTGCAAAATCTCCATTCCCACCCCATTTCAGGTGAAGGAAATTGCAAAATCTCCATTCCCAACCCACTCTGGGGCCAGCCAGAGGTGGTATTTGTTGGTTCTCTGGACTATTCAAAATTTCCACTACTGGTTCTCTGAACTACTCAAAATTTCTGCTACCGGTTCTCCAGAACCTGTCAGAACCTGCTGGATTTCATCCCTGGTCTGCTCCCACAATGCTGAAAAGCTTCACTTATCGTAATGTTTTGCTGGACAGCAGAATTGTGAATGATATACCTGCAAGCAAATTTAGAAAGACAAAGTGTGAGTACTTGGATGGATTTAGGTCTTTGAATAGAATTTAGGGGAGATTTAAATGAGATGAAAAATAAGTTGCAGCAATTCAGAAATCAGCTATAAAAATGTTTTACTCAAACAGAATCTTAATGTAGATTTGAATGCTGTAGCTAGCCAAACTATCCAAACTGTGCAAAATGTTCCTGCCTGTTTTCAGCCTGCTGGCTAGAATATTTGGAGTGACAGTTTCAGATACTGATTTCCCTTTTGGCTGTTTTGTTTTTCCCAGTCATTTGAATCAAAAATGGGAAGAAAACAGAAAATATGATCATAGCAACCAAACTGACCCACTTGTTTGCTATTCAAAGATGAAGACTGTATACACTGTAATGGAAGGAACTATGGGCAGAACTATGTTGTTTCCATGGAAAATATTCTCATAAAACTTACTTTCTACTGCTACATCAGGGTGACATTAGGTACAAAGAACTGATAAACTTTTGTCAGCACTTTCCTTTTCTTGCTATACCAAAGTATTCAGAATTCTTCCTTCCTTTCTTCTTCGTTTGCTTTTGTTACTCACTCAGCAGAAATAAACTATTTGTAAGAATAGAATGAGGAAAGACAAATGCAACAGGAAAAACACAAATTTAATGCAGAACTAAAAAAATAAATGCAACAGTTAAAGCATTATCCCAGGTGTTTTGTTTGGAAAAATACCGTCTACAAACTCAGGGCCTAAAAACCCTGGACCAGCTCCAAGAAACTTCCTTCGATTCTGAAAAATTAGCAGGCAAACTGCCAACATTGGGTAAATCATCCTCATGAATTCTTTTCAGGATGGGGAATCATAGAAGATAGAATAATAGAGTTGGAAGGGACCTTGGAGGTCTTCTAATCCAACCCCCTGCTCAAGCAGGGGACCCCATACCATTTCAGATAAATGATTGTCCAGCCTCTTTTTGAAAATATCTAATGATGGAGCATTCACTACTTCTGAAGGCAAATTGTTGCATTGGTTGATTGCTCTCACCGTTAGGAAATTTCTCCTTAGTTCTAGGTTGCTTCCTTCCTTGGTTAGCTTCCATCCATTGTTTCTCATCTTGCCTACCCTTTTAGTACTTTGGAAATCACAGCCATCCCAGTTAAGATGGTTTACTGTATCTCTGCAAGTGGGGATGGAATTTAGAAAATTCATTGTGGGATAGCTTTGTGCCATTCCGATATTTAGAAGTTGAAAGGATGGACAGCATTTCATGTGTGGCTCTTCATCTCCATAACTGGTCCATAAGCAAACTTCATCAGCTTGTATTCAGATAATCATTTGATGCCTCTTTGTGGACAAGAGGGGAAGGATTGATGCCATCTGATTTGGTCTCCTCCTTCATAATTTCATTTAATCTAATTTGGCCCTCAGGCAGACATTACTGTTCCAGAAGTGAAGATCGACATTTTTTAATCCATTCTTTGATCTATCTTTCACATTATCTATTAAGTGCAATGTTTGAAGCATATGAAAACTGTCCTCATATCTAATACAATGTGAAGTAGGATATTAACAGAGTAGTTATCTCACCCTAAGATTTAGACTTTTATCAATGATAGGGAAAAACTGGAGGATCTTGAGAGGAAAAGGGATCTGGATTTCATCATGATAGGGAAAATCTGGAAGATCCTTTGGAGTTATTACTTGGTTTGCTATGTTTGTGCCAGAAATAGAGATCTTCTTCAATAGGGATTATTCCTGTTCTTAAAGTAATCCTGTCCTCAAGAGGGAATGTCGATGATAATGCCAAAGTATTGCAAAATGAAAAAATTATAAAGGCATGCCAATTTCCTAGAATTTCACACAATTTAACTATAATTTTCAGATATTGAAACCTAGCCATTGTATGTATATGTTTTAATTTTCACGTGTAATATTTAAATATAACAATTCTGTTTTAATGTAAAGGAATAAACGTCTTTCTCCATACAATAATGAGGCATAAGAACATTCTCCCCCTCTCCTCAAGAAATGAGTTCACTAGTTCTTTCTCTATAGTACAATAATTTATTTACGTGTGTAGGAAAACCAAGGAAATATATTCCCTTCTAAAATGTGTATTTTGGCTAAACAGTAGAAATCTGATCCAGACAACATACTGGAGTTATTTTTCTTTCCTTCTTTCTTCTTCAGTTTACTATTGACACAGCACTATGAAATGCTGTTTACTTCATTGTAAAATTGGAACCATTTCTATGGTCCCTTTCCACTAAAAATTCCATAAGAAAATCAGTACGGACAAGAAATGTTCAGTACAGGAAAAGCACATGTGCAAACTGTTATTTTATACATACCATGAAAAATAAAGGCTTTAAAAATGTTATTAACTGGGTGAGAGGTGAACAATTTTCAAAAAGAGTATAGTATGGTAATACAGTTCATGCACAATACTTTTAATACTTTTAAGAAAGTTAGTGACCAGCGAAAACATAGACAAATTTAAAACTGAGATGGATTTCATTGAAAAGATAAAACAAATCAAAGCTCTATAATTTATTGAAGCATCCATCCATCTGTATACAGCATCCAAAACCCTGTCTAAGCACCCATTCTTTGAACTATTTTTCTTTTTACATCAATATAACTACAGAAAAATGTAGGCATATATCTGTTTCACCTAGCATATAAATAAGGAACTTTAACACCAATGAAATGAAATGATCACCAGCAAGTCAGAAAATTTATTTATTTAAATAAATTCATTTATTTATTTTAAATACTTATTTATATTAAATACTTGTAGCATTGCCCCACAGGTGATAGCTCAGTGGGTCAGCTGGTCTTGTTAGCTGGAAGGCCTGCAGCCTGGGTTTGAGACCCAAATATCATACGATGGGATGAGCTCCCATCCTCACCGCAGCTCCTGCCAACCTAGCAGTTCGAAAGCATGCAAGTGTGAGTAGATAAATAGGTATCACTTTAATGAGAAGGGAACATCTGTGACATCATCCTAGCCACATGACTACAGAAATGTCTTCAGACAGCACTGGCTACATTGAAATGGAGATGAGCACTGCTCCCTATAATTGGCAATGACTAGAGGTGTAAAATCTGCAGGCAGTCCTTTTCTTCTTTACTTTACATGAGTGGTAGAGTACAGTAATAGGTCTTTCTCCATCAGCCAATACAGGTTTTCTGCCTTCACTGTTCCTGAAATTCACGTAGAAGTGTTACCTTTACCATAACCACTGTTTCCTTATTAAGTTTCTTAGAATACTGGAATTCTCTCTGTTGTCAACAGAACAGAAAGAATACAGAAAGAATGTATTTTTTAAAATTATTTGGAATAAAAAACACATTTTGGTAAACATTTTGGAATGTTATCTTGACTGTATAGCTGTAGGTTTATAATGTGCTTGAGTATATAAAATGCAACATTCTTGCACAGGGAAGATACCAATACATCACAATTTGGGGAAAGAGTGGACATAGCATATCTTGACTTCAACAAAACATTTGAGAAGTTATCAGTTCAGATTCTAGTGCAGAAGATGACAAAATGAGATGACTCATTTTGTGGGCTGAAAGGAGATGACTCATCCCGACATATAGCATACCAAAAATCCTTCTTGTGATTGTTTTTTCATTTATTTCACAATAAGCAAGTTGATAAAGTTCTTTCAT
Organism: Masticophis lateralis; assembly: GCA_030761175.1. Lineage (NCBI taxonomy): Eukaryota > Metazoa > Chordata > Lepidosauria > Squamata > Colubridae > Masticophis > Masticophis lateralis. The sequence continues at coordinate 93,832,956 of JAUDYJ010000002.1, forward strand.
CAGTTAGATTCTTTTAGATTGCATTTCCCAAGGTATTTCCAACTCTCTGCTGAAGCTTTCTCCATTCTTTCTGAAAGGTAGCAGTGATGCTACAAAGCGAACCTAATTTATGTCAACTTGGTCGAGCAAAACTAATTTAAATCTTTCTTTCCTGAGAAACTAAAACTTCGTACCTTGTTATTATTTCCTACAACTCTCCCTACTTAGAATTAAGTAAGGACATTAATTTGCTGGCTGGCAATTGTTCAGACTGGCAGAATGGGATCTTCTCTCTTTCCACAGGGTGTCTGCACTAAAGATACATCCCTCATCACTTGCTTTTTTGTTGGTTTCTGGACCCCATTCACCTCCATTTTACGAGTCTTCTACAGCCTTTTCTAGAATTAATGAGGCTTTAGAAGCCAGTGCTGCCCAGAATCCATTCTGGGTTGCCAGCCATCATCCTTCTATTTCCTTCAACCTCTCTCTTTAAACCTTTAAGTCTTTCCTTTCTGTTGCCAGCACATCTACTCATTTTCATAGTTTCTGTCTACAAGAAAAAAGTAGCATCTCTAACAGATTATGTTATCAGGATGTCATAGCCCCAGTATATTGACACACTAATGTGTATGTGAAAATATGCTCAGTGGTTTGATGGATCACAAACTGGCCCAATAATGTGAGATGATGATAGATAGATAGATAGATAGATAGATAGATAGATAGATAGATAGATAGATAGATCGATAGATTGATAGATAGTTGTTTTTTTTTTAATTTGATTTATATGCTTCCCTTCTCCGGAGACTCAGGGTGGCTTACAATACGTTAAGCACTAGCCTTCATACTTTTGTATATTTTACAAAGTCAGCTTATTGCCCCCACAAACTAGGTCCTCAATTTACCTACCTTAGAAAGGATGGAAGGCTGAGTCAACCTTGAGCCTGGTGAGATTCGAACTTACTAATTGCAGACAGCTGAAGTTAAATTATAATGCATTAGTCTGCTGAGCTATCCAGGCTCCTTAGTTGATAGATAGAGAGATAGATAGATAGATAGATAGATAGATAGATAGATAGATAGATAGATAGATAGATAGACAGACAGACAGACAGACAGACAGACAGACAGACAGACAGACAGACATAGAAATATGGTTCCGGAGCTGCATCATCAAAAGAGTGTCAAGTTTAGGAGAATCATGATCAAAATCTTATTTCTCAGACTTGTGTTTACTGAAGGTAAAAGTAACAGTTGGACAGCTTGAGTCAAATTTCCAGATTTAGCCTATTTAGCCTGCTGATTGGAGATTTTGGAAATTAATATTCCTAGCATAGTATAAAGGCATAAAGTGAGGTAGCTACCTGAAAAAGACAATGCTATTGGACCAAACATTTCTTCCACTGGAAGTTTTGCGTGGTTGTTAACTACAAAAATAGAGAATATCTATAATTTGTCTTGCTAAGATTTTTTTTTTTTGCAGGGGGAGAGAGAGCTGCTGGGTATATTTGAATTACGAGACCTTGTTTCATTTTCAATTTAAGATGAAAAAAACTCACAACTAGGGTGTGAGATCGATTCCATGTGAATAGGAGTGTTGGGTTAAATGCTAATAAATTTAAACATCGAACTATTTAAAACTGTGTCTGCATTATCCATTTTCTTTCCCATGCTCTGTACCTGAATAACATTTTAATTTATAAAATGACTAAGGACAAAGGGATGACTGTCCTATTTAGTTTCACTACCCACCCATGAGAGATATATAAATGTCTAGAACCTTTAAGGGCCAGTTTGGGATTCAAATAAACAGAAATCAAATTAATTGCTTGCCTAAATGTTGTAAAATTAATCTGGGAAAAGAGCCACAAGGATGTGTAAAGGGAAAATGTGACATCTGTCACTGGCTGCGGCTAACTGTGGATACTGTCTATTGCTCATCTCATAACCTTGTCTGAACCAAAAGATTCTAATTAAGGCAAATAGCCTCAGAACAAGAAAATTATACTGAATGCAAATGTTTCTAGCTGTGACCCAGTAAAGCTGCCACAGTAGCCATATTGCTTTGCCAAATGTTGGCTTATCCTTTCTTGTTGACAATTAACAGCTGAAGCAAGGGCTGGGTGGGAGAACTCGACTAACAGGCTCATTTTAATCAAGCCAAAATTAAATAAAGCAAAATACACCAATTTCTTAAAGTCCTCATGTACTATCCAAATATTGTTAGCATTATTTCCGTGGTTTACTGTTAATTAAAAACAAGCCTTGCAGTCAACCCTTACCAACACACTTTAATGCCTTGCAAATATAAAAAGCTTCCCGGCAGACCTCTAAGAAGAAAATGGGAATTAGAAGTCTAAGGGAAATGGGGAGAATTTGCCTCATCCTCCCCTATGTTTAGCTTTTTATCTAGCTAGCAAATGCCTGAAGATCTGCTATCATTGCTGAAATGTATTGGTCAGCATTTAATGTTTATTAAATCGATAACACAACCAAGCAATTGCTTGAATTACATGAAATTATTCACCTGGAGGTATTAATTATGGAAGGTGTGCAAATGTATAATGCATCATATGTCTAATATCGTATGTCTAGTACCACACAGTCAAAGGACTTCCCATTCTTCCCCAGCTCCTGGCACAGCCCACCTACTCTCAATCAGTGGTGGGATTCAGCCGGTTCGGGCCAGATCAGGTGAACCAGTAGTTAAATTGCTGGGTGAACCCTCCCCTTTCCACTCTGCCCCTTCCAGGAGTCCCCATGTGCCCAATTTTCGCACCCAGGTAAGTGCAGGGAGGCCTGGCAGGCACAAAATGGGGCACAGGGGGGTGTAGTGCCACCTGTGGCCCATTTTCATTCCCAGGAGGCTTCAGGGAGGCCTCCTAAAGCCCAAAACAGGTCACAGGGGGACAGCGTGCCATCCCGGGTCCATTTTCACTGCCAGGAGGCTGCAGAGGTCTGTTTTTGCTCCCAGGAGGCTGCAGGGAGGTCTACTAGGCCCAGAACAGTGTGCAGAGGGGTGCAGCATCCCCACTGCAGCCCATTTTGGCTCCCAGGGGGGTTCAGGAGGCCACATGCTGCCTGTCACACCCGCTGGCCATGCCCACCATGGCCATGCCCACCCAGCCGGTCATTAGGGCAGAGAACTGGTTGTTAAATTATTTAAATACCACCACCGCTCTCAATATTACTCTGAAGGTCTTTCTGAAAGATTCACAGGGGAGAGATCTTTTTATAGATACCACCCCTTTGATGAAGAGACACGGTGAGATGCAATCTTTGTTGGTCAATGGCATTATGTTTCTCTATTCTGAAGGACCTCTTGGACTACTGACTTTGAACATAAACAGTTAAGCTTACTTTGAATAGGTTTAGGTAATCAAAGGCCAACCCATGACATACCTATCACTACAATTGCAGACAGGAAAAGAAAAATGGTAGAAGCATATCTTACCATCCTCAGGTATAAAACACCCAAAAATTCCCAGGGAAAGCTTTGAAATTCAGCATGAGGTTTTTTGGGTTTTTTTTTTGTCTTTTTAAAAAATATTCCAAATTTCCAGTCCTGGTGTGTATGTGTGTGTTGTGCTCATTATGCACAGTCATAACATATACTTTGCAATTCTGTCCAAACTGTATTACTTGCTATCTTCCTTGAATTTTAAGTGGAGCCACAGCTGCAATTCTAAGTCAAATGCTGTATGTGAATTGGATGACAGTTTAAATCTGTTTAATAAAATACATTATTGAAGAATGGATATTGCTCTACATTACTGAATATATTATTGATCTATTTTGTTATCTGAAATGAGAATTGACTTTTTTTTAGATGAACACACACACACAAATTGTATATCCCTTGAGGAGGAAATCTTTGTGCTGGTGTGGGGAGAGTCCTCTATTAATATGTATGATTATCAGAGACCATGTGAATGCTCTCAAAATATTATTCAAAACTTATGTGGTAAAATGATTTGGCAACTTTTTCTGCAGGCCTCATATATTGTTTGTATATCAAATATGCATTTTATAGGTAATCTCTGGCTATTAATTTGGTGGTTTCTGCTGTTAGTGCTTTTTAAAAAGTATTTGAAGCAAAAGAGTGCAAATTCACTGTGTTAGATTGGCGCAGGAAAGAAGAGTGACCAGCAGAGTTCAGGTAACAACGTTTATTAATGGGAACTGAACTGGCGCTGCACTGCCGGAGCTCTCCTTATATTTGCTCCGGCAGACGCACCGCCCACTGACAGGGATTCAAAATCTCCCGCCGAAGGATCTTCAGCCAATCCCAGGCGGATGTCCTTATAAGGACATAACACTCCTCCCCCCTAGTTCTTAGTCAGTCAATCAAGGTAGAAAGTCACTCAGGTACACAGGACGTCTACGTGCTCGCGTAGACATGCGCAGTTCATACCCTGGTTGGGCGCTCTCCCGGATGGAGGGTGCTTTCTCGGCTCGGGGCTTCCTCCCTGGTGCCGGGCTGGATCTGGCCGTCGAGGATGCGGGTGATGTTCCCGAACCTCCGGCCGGGTCGAGGACCTCCGCCACCGGGCGATGCTGGTCTGCTCCAGTCCTGCTCGGATCTTGATATCGCCGGCACGGATCCCTGCTGTCGACTGGTCCCGAACTCCTGAGCCTTGGTAGGTCCCTGGGTCTCCCTCGGGATTCCTCTGGGTCGACGTTGCGCTGGTCCGGTCTAGGGTGTGAGTCCGGCGGTGGTGGCTGGGTTAGGCCCCCGGGTTCTCCGGTTGAGTCCGATTTACTCCCGGGGCCGCAGGTGGTGCGGGTTGGAAACGGGTCGGCTCTGCCGGGGTGGTGTAAGTCTACCTTGCAGGGGTGGTGTAGGCCCTCTCTGTACGGTTGGCATTGTGGTGATGGTCGCCGCCTTCCGTCGCTGGAGTGCTCTCCCTGGTTTGGCTGGTGTAGGCCTACCCTGCAGGGGTGGTGGAGGCCTTCCTCGCAGGGTTGGTCTTCTGTGCGGTCGGACTGTTGTTGTGGTGCCCTTTGGTATGTTGGATGGAGGTCTCCTCCCCTGGAGTGTCGGTCGCCTATTTCACAGGGTTGGTGTTGGCTTCCCCTGCTAGGTTGTCCCCAGTCTACTTACCTCCCGTTGTAAGGGTGTAGGTCTCGGTTCTCGGAATGTTGACTGCCATCCACCCCGCGGTGTTTCGGGGTTCCCTCTGGGCCTTGTCCCCGGTCTACTTGCCTCTCAGCATTCTTAGCTTGGTTCGGTGTGGGAGTGCCCGCTCCTCCCCTGTCTGGGTGGTTTAGGCCTACCTCGTCCGGGTGGTTTAGGCCTACCTCGCCGGGGTGGTTTAGGCCTACCTCGTCTGGGTGGTTTAGGCCTACCTCATCGGGGTGGTTTAGGCCTACCGTGTCAGGCTGGTCTTCGCCTGCTTCCCTCCACCTTTTGCGGAGCTGGTCGAGGTGACGTCTCACGATCTATCCATTTTCCAGCTCAACACGGTAGGATTTGGGACCGGTTGTGCTGTGTACTGTAGCTTTGAGCCATTTTGGCGAGCCGTGGAAATTGAGAGCGAAAACGGTGTCGCCGCCGGCAAACTGGCAGAGTTGGCGACTGGCAGTGGCGGGCACCTCGGAGGTGTATTGAGGGTGCAGTCTGTCCAGGGGTGACCGGAGTCGTCTGCCCATTAACAGTTCGGCAGGGCACTTTCTTGTGGCAGAGTGAGGCGTGATGTGCTGGGTGAGCAGAAAGGTGTCAATGCGCTCCTGCCAATCGCCCGGGCCCATCTTGGCGAGCGACTCCTTGGTGAGCCTCACCATCCGTTCAGCCTGTCCATTTCCGGCTGGTCTGTAAGGGGCGGAGAGGGCATGGCGGATGCCCAAGCCTGCCAGGAAAGCTTCCATGGGCACGGACGTAAGTTGGGGCCCTTTGTCGGAGACCAAGACGTCTGGAAGCCCATGAGTCGCGAAGAGACGCCGGAGTGCGCGGATCGTGGCTTCTGTTGTGGTGGATGTCATGGGGATGACCTCCAGCCATTTGGAGTAGGCATCAACCACGATGAGGAGGTGGTGCCCTTGGATGGGGCCCGCAAAGTCTATGTGAATGCGCGACCAGGGAGAGCTAGGAGTTTCCCAAGGCGTCAGGTCAGACTGAGGCGGCGCAGCTCTGACTTCTTGGCACGGGCTACACCTGGCGACCCAATGTTCAATGTCTTTGTCCAGTGTTGGCCACCAGACGTAGCTCCGTGCCAGGGCTTTCATCCGGACAATGCCCGGGTGTCCTTTATGGAGCGCTGCAAGAGTCTTTCGTTGGAGCATGCTGGGAATCAGCACCCGATCTCCCCATAGTAAACAGCCGCGCATGGTGGACAGCTCCCCTTGCTTGCGGCTGAACGGGCTGAAGTCGTCGCTGTCAATTCGAGCTGGCCAGCCCCTCAGGACCCAGGAGTGGACTTGACGGAGGATGGGGTCAGTCCGCGTGTGCGTCGCCACGTCGGTAGATGTTACCGGACAGTTGCTGTCGCTGTCAATATGCAGCAGCTCGAGCGTGGGAGCCGGGTCTTCCACGGAGTCAGCAGATGGGCACCTGCTTAGTGCGTCTGCGTTCGCGATGGCCTTACCAGGCTGGTGGACGAGGCTATAGGAGTAGCCGGCGAGGAAAATAGCCCAATGAGTCATTCGGGGTGACATGAAGGCAGGGGTCTGCTTGTCACCTGCGAGGAGGCCCAGGAGCGGCTTGTGATCGGTGACAATGGTGAAGCGCCGTCCATAGAGGTATTCGTGGAAACGCTTCACCCCTGCGACAATAGCCAACGCCTCTTTGTCCAGTTGGCTGTAGTTGCGTTCAGCACTGGACATGGTCTTTGAGAAATAGGTGATCACAGCCGGTAGGCAGTTCGTGGCTGAGAACAGCGCCGACTCCGTAGGGGGAAGCGTCACAGGTGAGCCTGATGGGCAGCGTCTCATTGTATTGAATGAGCACGCTGTCAGAAGTCAACAATTGCTTAACGGCTCTGAATGCAGACTCTTCCTCGTGGCCCCACCTCCAGGAAGCCGCCTTTGCCAGCAAGTGATGAAGCGGCTCAGCAATAGTGGCTTTCTTTTGGAGGAAAATTGCATAGAAGTTAAGCAATCCAAGGAAAGCCTGAAGCTCCGCTTTGTTTTTGGGGCTGGGAGCTTCATGGATAGCTTTAACTTTTGATTTGGTGGGGTGGATGCCAGAACTATCTATGAGATAGCCCAGGAACTCGACTTCCTGTACCCCAATGATGCACTTGTCCCGTCGGACCCTCAAGCCCTTCTCTCTGAACTGCTGGAGGACAAGCCTCAGCCGGTCAAGGAGTTGTGCCTTTGAGTCCCCGGAGATCAGTACATCATCGAAGTAAGGCACCACCCCTGGAACGCCTTGGAGAAGGCGTTCCATCATGGATTGGAAAATGCCTGGGGCTGCACTGACTCCAAACTGGAGACGGTTGCACTTAAACGCACCTCTATGGGTGACAATTGTCTGAGCCTCCGCCGTTTCCTGATCAACTGGCAGTTGCTGGTAAGCCTGGGCCAGGTCCAGTTTTGCAAAAATTTTGCCCTTGCCGAGTGAGTGAAGCAAATGTTGCACTACCGGCACAGGGTATGTGCTCTGCGGCAACGCCTTGTTGATGGTCACTTTGTAGTCGGTGCAGATGCGCACAGATCCATCCTGCTTCATGGGGGTCACAATGGGAGTCTCCCATGAAGCATGATCGATGGGTTCCAGGATGCCTTGGGCAATCAGCTTATCAAGCTGAGCATCTACTTTAGCCCGCAAGGCAAATGGAACCCGGCGGGGCTTGAGCCGAATTGGGGTTACCCCCTTGTCCAGATTAAAGGAGATGGGTTTCCCTGTAAAGGTCCCTAACTTACCATCGAAGACTTCTTGGAACTCTCCGATGAGTGAGTCGAGTTGGCCTGAGCTAATCTGGTGGATGCCTCCAATAGAAAGCCCCAACGGCTTGAACCACTCCACGCCTAACAGGGTCGGGCGGCTATGCTCCACGACGGTGATGGGGAGCTGGCCTCGGAACTGTTTGAAGGCGATCTGGAGGTTGGTTCTTCCGATGACGCCGATGGGATTGCCGCCGAAATCCACCAGCTTGGAGTGAAGGGGTTCAAGTTGGCGCTTCGTAAGTGCCGGCTTCAGTCTCTACCTGGTGCCAGTCGATGATGGAATAGATGGAGCCAGAGTCTACTTCCATCGTGCACGGCAAGCCTTCCGCCAACAGTGTCACATGGAATTTGGTGGCACTGTTGTTACTGGTGAGGGCGATCGTTGTTTGATTCACCGCGCCGCCGTGGGAACCATTGCGGTCGTCGCGGCTGTGCTGGAGTGAGGACCGTTTGGATGGCCTCTGGGAGTCGCGGCGATTTTCAGGATTCCGGGGCCTGATCGACTCTGGAACCGGATCAGAGGCTCTGCATGCCTCAGCGATGTGCCCCTTCTTAAGGCAGCGTCTGCAGGTTGCATCACTCCAGCGGCAGGATTGGCGGGGATGGTGTCCCTTGCAACTGCCGCACTGAGCGTCGCGGTGGCCATCTTTTTGAATTTCCCGCCTAGATGGGCGGGAAACTTTCAAAACGGTCGACTCCCCCTCTGAGTCGATCGGTGTGGCAGAGTCATCAGACGATTCTGAGGACGACTTGCGGATCTTATGGATCCCTCGGGACTGGAGCATTGCGGCGGCAGTTTCCTCGGATGTTTCAGCAGCCGTAGCCTCCTCAAGAACGTTCTTCAGGGACAATCTTTTTCTGCTCAGGAACTTCTTTTGGAGGCTTGCATCTCTCATCCTGAAGACGATCCCGTTGCGTAAGGCATTGTCAACGTTTTCAAACTCGCAGTTTGCTGCGATTTGACGCAATGCCGCCACAAAGTCTTTGAGAGATTCGCCTTCCTTTTGGTTGCGTTGGCGGAAGGTGAATCGATTCAATATGGGGGTGCCCATTGGTGCATAGTGGTCTTGCAGGGCAGTCTGCAGATCCACCCAGGACATGACTTCAATGTCTCTGGGTGCGACGAGGTTGACGGCGAGCTCCAAGACGTCGGTGCCGCAGTGAGCGAGGAAGAGAGCCCTCTTCCTCTCATCGTCTAAATTGTTGTAGCCGTTTCCCCAGAGGAATTGGCGGAAACGGATCATGTACGAGCTCCATTTCTCCCGGTTAGGGTTGAAGGGAGCCAGCGAGGCGAACGGCGCTTGCGGCGTTGCCATCTCTCAGTCCGCGTTGAATGACTTCAGCTCATTATGGCGGTCGTGCCACGCGGAGGTTCTTCTCTAGTCCTTCGTCGCCAGTGTTAGATCGGCGCAGGAAAGAAGAGTGACCAGCAGAGTTCAAGTAACAACGTTTATTAACGGGAACTGAACTGGCGCTGCGCTGCCGGAGCTCTCCTTATATTTGCTCCGGCAGACGCACCGCCCACTGACAGGGATTCAAAATCTCCCGCCGAAGGATCTTCAGCCAATCCCAGGCGGATGTCCTTATAAGGACATAACACACTGGTTCTCAGAATATATGCTTGTCTGTAAAAATAGTCAGGCTCACAAGGGAATTTAAAGCTGAATGGATGCTGAAAAAGATGATCCATTGATAATAGTTCTGGGCAGACCTATAATGTATATTCAATTTCATGAAGGTTTGATTCAACTACCACTAGTTGAAAGCAGGTTGTTTCTTTCTCAGATGCCTCAGCATCCCCCCTTAGAGATTAGAGACAATATGCTTATTCAAAAATAAGTATGGACACCATCTATTGGGTTATACTGGTGTTCAAGATATTTCCTGAGGTCATTGATCTTGTAAATAATGTACCGTAATTTGGTACTTTTCCTTATGAAGCCTCTCTGGCAGTCAACGGAGAATTTTGTTGTGTTCAAGGTCGCAGTGCTGGGGAAATCACTGTCCTCCTTTGTGTGTATCTGGCAAGGCAACAGAAAGATGGGATCATCAAATGGCTTTTGTTCCTAGTTGGTCATGGAGAAATACTGTATACTGCATAATGGGGATTCTCTACAGCAGGGCTGTCAATCTCCCAGCCCATGGACTGGATGTGTCATGCACTGGCCACATCCAAGCCCGGTTTAGCGAAGGGGGAAAAAGGTCCTGATATGGGACATGTTGATTCCAGAGAGCAGGGGTGTCAAACTCACATCATCACAGTGGTGTCATATGACACCACTGTGATGATGTGAGTTTGACACCCCTGCTCTCTGGAATCAACATGTCCCAACAGTGGAGGGATGAGTTTGCCAGAAGACAGAGAATCCATGGCTGGTAATGGTGGAAAGTCAACAGTCCTGACATTAAATTCTCAGCCACCCACCTCAGTTAAGGATACACAGTGCTCTTTAGCAGCATTAGCCAATGAATTTTCCTAGTGTCCTGAAAGAAAGGGGATGATATTCTTTGCTGAGGGGTCGGTCAAGGAAAGCAGATAATATAAAGATTGCCACCCATTTGTTTGAGAAAATGAAGAACTGTTGAAATCTGGAGAAGCCCAAAGCCAAATGGAGAAAGAGTGGCTACCTATGCACACAACTAGTGTCAAGCATGAGGGCATTCAAGGCTCAGGGAGTTGAATCTGGTTTAATATGTTGTTGGAAATTACAATTACAATTGGTAGAACAGCTGTTCTTCCTCAAGTGATTTTCCCATTTCTTGGGTACCCCACCCTCTCTCCAGTACATGCAATTATTATCGCCGTTTAATACATTTAATGCAAGTGTTGCAACCTGACTGTAGGCTGCACACTAGCTTGGAGCAAGTGACTCTGATGCAATTTTAATCATTTTAATTAGACTACAACACTTCAAACATTTTCTCAACTCTAATTTATTAATCTGGGAGGGAAGGCTATCATTAAGCTTAGATCCAAATTTTATTCATCCTGGGAATAGGTGGGCAGGCAGGATGTTAATCCAGATCTGGTTATATAAGCACTGTCTTTGATGATTCTCTGCCTTGAAGGAAACTTAGTGAAGTTAGCTATCAGCTTTATAAAAGTTAGAGAGATAGAAAAGAGAGACTTTTCTTGGCCAGATATCAACCTCATCTTAGTAAATGGGTTAGCCCTATGTTTGTGTTGCTGGGAAGTAACCTAACAGACCCTGCTAGGGTAGTACTTGGCTTTCTTCTCCAGGGATAGAGTAATGATTGTTGTCTGTTCAAATGTGCTACAAGACCTGAATTTACATCCTGCCCATCTACCTATTCCCAAGAGGAATAAAACTTGGGTTTAAGTTTAATGGTAGGCTTCCCTTCCAGATTAATAAATTAGAGTTCAGAAAATGTTTAGGGCAAACGTCCACTAATGATTCTTGTCAAGCTGGTGTCTTACTTTTAGGAAGGCAGATGTTTACTTCTTCTAGAAATAAGGTACTTTGACTAACATTAGGTCAGGCCATCAATTACTTCGTTACCGCTCCTAATTTACCTTTCTCTCCCAGTATGTTATTGTAATTTAGCTGGTCACATCACTTGGCAGTTTTTAAATTCTGAAGGAATGGAATGGAATAGAATAACAGAGTTGGAAGAGACCTTGAAGATTTCTAGTTTAAGTCCCTGCTCAAGCATGAGACCCTATATCATTTCAGACAAATGGCTGTCCATTCTCTTCTTTAAAAACTCCAATGATGGAGTACCCACAAGTTCTGAAGGCAAGCCATTCTGCTGATTCTAACTGTCAGGAAATTTCTCATTTCTAAATTGGATTTTTTTGTCATTAGTTTTCATCCATTCCTTCTTGTCCTGCTTTCAGATGTCTTGGAGATTAGGTTTTCCCAACTGCCTGCTAATTATCTTCCAATAACTTCTAATATATTTGCCTGCTCTGCTTCCTGGGAGAGGCTTTGAAATTTGAACATACAGTATTTTCTGAATGCCTCCCTCCTACTGTTAGTTCACCTTCCTGGGTGCCCATTGTTATATGAAAACCGAGCTGGCTGTTGATCACAACAAAAGTAAAAGTGTGTGAATGCATTGCTTCCTGTTACACCACAGCCTGCTTCTATTATCAGCCTTCCTACTGTGTTGGTATGATTTACCAAATCTGCTAACTTGGTATTTTCTCTTTTGGTGACAACCACTCATTTCTGCCAACTCCACTGGCCCTGTTTGCTGCCTGCCTGACACAGATTCTCAACTCAGAGAATAACACTTTCTATACCTACATCTGCTGACTGTCTGTTCATCGGGATGGCCTCTCAACTCTGAGAGTGAGATTATTCATTTTTTGTGCCAGACTGTCTGCTTCACAAAAACGTGCCCACCTATCAAGAAATCTGACCCAGAATTTAACCCTGCAATTCTCACAAAGAATATACATAGTCAGCAAGCCTTTTGTGTTTAGTTTACATCACACTGACATTTGTCATTAGACATCTTTCTGGGTCATTTTCAGAAAGCTTGAAAGAGACATGCCTGGTCCTTCTGATTCCTCAGAATCAGAACTTCTGAGGAATCACACAAAGCCACCTACTGTACTCAGAAGTTACTGATCCCATAGTTGACACTCCTAGGTTTATGACATTGGCCTAGGACAGGTTTTAATCTCCATTGGGTGAATAGACAGACACATAACCTAACAACAATCCCAAAGGTGCTTTTTCAAGAGGCAAATGGACTTTCTTGTTATTCGAAGATGTTTCGCTTCTCATCCAAGAAGCTTCTTCATCTCTGACAGCATAATGGGGATTGGAAGGATTTATGCATAGATGTCTGCAAGGAGCATAAATCTTTCCATTGTCCACTATCCTGTCAGAGCTGAAGAAGCTTCTTGGATGAGAAGCGAAACATTTTCAAAGAATAACAAGAAAGCCCAGTTGCCTCTTGAAAAAGCACCTTTGGGACAACAATGACCTGGATAACTTGAGAATCTCCATAGATACTCAGCTATAAAACTAACAACAACTTTTCCCAAATTGTATGAAGTAGAGATCAGGCTGCAAATGTGCCATTATCTACAAGAAAAGAATAGTCATTTGCTAATGGGTTTATGTTTAGGGTCATGGGCCTTAATAAGGTTTGCTCAGTGTTTCTCAACCTTAGCAATTTTAAAATGGGTAAACTTCAATTCCCAGTATTTCATCAGCATGAATAGGAGAATTCAATGGCAAGGAGATCATAGGTCTTGAGAGAATTCTGGGAATTGAAGTCCATATAACTTAAAGTTGGGTTAGTTAAAAATTGCTTTCTCCTTTATTCACTTTTTCAGCTCTTGGTGTCTTGAATGTTGCCAACCAGGTGCCTTAATTTCATTCTTCCTTCCTTTCTTTTAACCTAGTGGCAGTAGTGGGTTTCAAATCCCACTACTCACTACCAATTCACTCATGAGCTCATGCTCACTACCAGTTCGCTCATGTTGCACATGAGCAATGCTTCTGCGCATGCACAGAGACATCCGGGTGGGTGGGCAGAGTCTGCCGCCTCTGCCACTACCGGTTCACCCAATCCTGGGTGAACCAGTAGCAACTCACCAGTGTCTAGTGGGATGTTTTACTTCTTTAATAATTCTGACAACATAATGGGAATTCAGCTGGCTACAACAGGGCACTCAAAGCTGACCATCCAGGTATATTTATTCTTACTATAGGTGATATTATACTTTTAAATTCTATATTCTGGGGCAGATTTAAACTTCTTCACAATGAATAAATATATGCCAGACTAAATTTGAGACACTGATCCAAATATTTACAACATGGATTAAGTGAAATGGGTGTGTATGTGTGTGTCATGTGCTAGTTACTTATAGATCTTCTTATTGTGTCAGCCTGCCTTTCTTCTTCTGCTAAATACCAGCAAGCTACAAAGGTCACAAAACCAATTCAGAGGTTATAGCAGGGAGTGTTGCAAACACATAATATAGCTTATCAAATCTATTCCTGAGATCTCCACCCTTTTCTTTTCAAAAAAAGCATTTCACCAGAGGTAGGCTGTTATACTGCTTCTTCTTGTTCTTGAATGGAGCAGTCCCTCCTCCTTTGCTGCAGCAGAACAGGGGATCCCCATTTACCAGGACCAAGTTTTTAAATAAATGATCTCCTCATTTAACCCAGCTTAGTAGGCCTCAAGTGATTCTGGAATGTGCTGAACCTTTGTTCTGTCACAAAGAAGTTATTAAGCTTTTGAGAACTGACACCCCTTTTATCAGTGGGAGAAGGAGCCTTCTCATTTGCCTTAAAAGAGGTACATAAGAGAATGTTGCATTGTGGTAAAACCCTTGAACATATCTGGCTGAATCGTTGTGAGGCTTGTTGTTGTGTGTTGCGCAGTCATGTCCGACCCATCGCGACCCCATGGACAATGTTCCTTTAGGCCTTCCTGTCCTCTACTATCCCCCGGAGTCCATTTAAGTTCAGATCTAATTCCATAAAACTATTATATATTCATCAGGGATATGATTTAGTTCATACCTGAGTGGCCTAGTGCTTTTCCCTACTTTCTTCAATTTAAGCCTAAATTTTGCAATGAGAAGCTCATGATCTGCGCCGAGGAGCTGACTGTGCTATGTGCTTTGGCTGCAGAGCACATAGTCAATCTGATTTCTGTGTTGACTGTCTGGTGATGTCTATGTGTAGAGTTGTCTCTTGGGTTGCTGAAAAAGAGTGTTTGCTATGATCATTGTATTCTCTTGACAAAATTCTACCAGCCTGTGCCCTGCTTCAGTTTGTACTCAAAGGCCAAATTTGCCTATTAATCCAGTTATCTTTTGGCTTCCTCCTTTAGTATTCCAATCCCTGACGATGATAAGGACATCATTTTTTGTTGTTAATTCTATAAGGTGGTATAGGTCTTCATAGAACTGGTCAATTTCATCCTCTTCAGGATCAGTGGTTGGGGCATAGACTTGGACTACTGTGATATTGAATGGTTTGCCTTGGATTCGAACTGAGATCATTGTGTCATTTTGGGGATTATATCCATACTGCTTTTCCTACTCTTTTATTGACTATAAAGGCTACTCCATTTCTTTTAAGGGATTCTTGCCTGCAGTAGTATACCTGATGGTCATCTGAATTAAATTCACCAATTCCTGTCCATTTTAGTTTGCTGATTCCTAATATTCTCAGCTTGCCTTGATTCATGGATCTTACATTCCGGCATCAGACTTTCCTTTCACCACCAGATGCATCCATAGCTGAGCATCCTTTTGGCTTTGACCGAGTCGCTTCACTCTTTCTGGCACTACTAGAGCTAGCCCTCTGCTCTTGTGTGACAAGTCAACATCCATCAATGAAGGCAAGGTGGTTAGAGTGCTGTACTGCAGTTACTTCAGCTGACTGCTAGTTCAGCAGATCAGCAGATCAAATCTCACCGGCTCAAGGTTGACTCAGCCTTCCATCCTTCCGAGGTGGGTAAAGCGAGGACCCAGATTGTTGGGGGCAATATACTATTTAATATACTGTCGATTGTTGTAAGCCGCCCTCGGAAAGTGGGCGGCTTAGAAATATGATTAATTAATAATAATACCTGACAACTATATTTTAAAAGTGCATCCCATTGTTGCCCAATTTTCAGAAACTATGAAGGCCTCTCAAGACTGGGCAGCTCATGGAGAGATGGGCTCAAATCAGCAAAGCAAAGCAAAGCAAAGCAAAGCAAAGCAGAGCAGAGCAGAGCAGAGCAGAGCAGAGCAGAGCAGAGCAGAGCAAAGCAAAGCAAAGCAAAGCTGTTGTGGAGGTTTTCCAGACCGCAACCTTATCCGCTTTCAAATGCACCAAACAAACAAGCCAGGGGAGTTTAAAACAAACTAATTTAATAAAACAAACAAAACAAAATCTACAAAAGAATATCAGTAGTCATCTCCCTTTCAGCAATGTCCATTCAGCTCTTTTTGGAGTTGCTCCATGCGATTGGAGCCTGGGTCTTCTTTCCTCAGAAGGAGGCTTTAGTGACTTCAGCTCTTACTTCTGACCCAGGAACTGTTTTCCTGCTGGAGAGCAGTTCCTTATATACCATGTTAGTGTCAGTTACAAAGGCCCAGGAAATTCAAAGTCAGAAGCTGCACTCTGATTGGCCAATTCAAATATCCAAACCAGAAGCCAATCAAGAGGCACAGCAAACCGTGGGAGAAGTTTTCTCTCACAAAAGCAAAGCAAAGCAAAGCAAAGCAAAGCAAAGCAAAGCAAAGCAAAGCAAAGCAAAGCAAAGCAAAGCAAAGCAAAGCAAAGCAAAGCAAAGCAAAGCAAAGCAAAGCAATCAGGTCTCTGGACCCTCCGGAGATCGCACAAGAGCAGAGTATAATTTTGTATGGTTTTCAGAGGCTGCAAAGGCTGCAGAAGAGCATTCTCCAAAGCTGCTTCATAAGAATGAAGGCCTCATGTGACACAGAGCTGTCTTAATTGGTCTGTACTTTTAAAAAAATTAATATGT
The DNA here is from genome assembly GCA_030761175.1 of Masticophis lateralis. Lineage (NCBI taxonomy): Eukaryota > Metazoa > Chordata > Lepidosauria > Squamata > Colubridae > Masticophis > Masticophis lateralis. The sequence continues at coordinate 93,849,297 of JAUDYJ010000002.1, forward strand.
AAAGCATTGCTTCTCTTTTCCTTGGGGATGGGTGACATACCGGCAGTCAAGTGAGGCAATTTCCAAATTTTTGACATGCTAAGCTCAGAAGGTTCTCCATCACTGTAATAGGCAAACTTTTTTTTTCTAATCTGGATAACAAATTAAATTATTTTGTACTTCAAATCTTGAATTACAAAAATTGACTGAGTGAGTCTGATTTACATAGACCAATAGATAGAAAAATAGATTTTGTCTTCTTCAAGTGCCATTTCAGTCATTTCGGTCTATGGATTTTGCAAAGACATGAGGGTTTTATTATATTTTCTTGGCAAATCTCACTGCTCATCAGTCCGTCAATCGAATGAGGAATTCTCCAACACCGAAGATGCTCTGAAAAGAACTTAATTTTCTGTCTTCATTCACAAACATCCTCCTGCTGTGATGTCGAAAAGGCAGTTTGAAAAAAAGTACTTTCGCAGGGGTTGGTATACAGATAGCCCCTTCACTAATTTGAACTAACATTCAAAGACTTTTCCGTTAACTTCTATCAGGAGCTGCAGGATTTGAAATTCAGCATACTTTTCTTACTTTCTCTTTTAGTAATGTAGGAAATAAGTTTAGCGTAATTGTTAATGTGAATGGACCACTGTAGTAAAGTAAGAGATTTTATAGGATGGATAGAAGATACTACTGTTCTTTCTGGCTCTTTGTGAATTGGAAGGTATCTTAGGAAAAAGGAAAATAAATAAAAATATATTTATCTGGCCATGTCTAAATAAAAAATAATATGTGTTGAATTCAAAACATATGAGAAAAAAAAACCTCAAATGGAGGAAGATTGGAAGAGATTTTTTTTAAATAAAAAACATTGAAATGATTTTGTAAGAGATAGGAAGATTGGCTTACATTGTAAAACTGAAACATTAAGGACACACATACCATGAAACAGCATTGATTTTTTTCCCCCATCACCAGGGTTACCCAATTCACTCAGGCTTGTCATCGTATCTGTATTAATTTGAAAGACCATGATTAAAATAACTCCCTTGTGTTTTGCAGGAAATGGGCCCGGATTGCTGAAGCTGTGAATTTAGCTCCGTTACTGATTCCTCTTGATGAATTTTCGATGGAAAAAGAACATACATCTTTTTCTAGTATCAGCTGTGATAGTTTGGGGTTTCATTTATGAATGAATAAATTGTAAAGCAAATTCAATTAGATATGCTATAGGTCCACCCAGTGGGGAACTAGCACATAGCAATTTAAATGGATTGCTGTAGCTTTCTTTCATGTAGCGTAGATACTATTCTTACAGGTTTATACATAAGCTTTTCATACCTTCACACAGAATTAGAAGAATAAATGGAACAATGGTTGATCTGAATCAGGTTTTGGAGAGGAGAGGAGAGGAGAGGAGAGAAGAAACAGATTTTTGTTGTTGTTGTTAGAGTGTATTGACCCAGGCCCTCAGAATAAACAAGCCGGTAGTGACATGAAGTGATCTTCAACATTCTTGGAGAATGTTCCTCATTTTTACGCTCCAAAGAATCTTATGGAAAAGAACTGAAAGTGGTGCTAGGGATAGTTGGGAGAATAAGGAATTCATAGAAAAATCTCTTTCTATTGTTTTATGAGAGCCTCTATTGAATCTTTCAGCTCCAGAAGTCACAAAGGGGAAAGGAACAGAATGGAATAAAATTTCATGCTTAATCTCGTTGTTGATCATTATGCCATGGAAAGTAAAATGTCTAGGGAATTGATTTCTTTCCCCAGGATCATAGAATAGAAAAAAGTTTCAATTCAAATCTTCAATTTGGTTGTTAAGGAATGGTTTAATTCAGGCAGTGTTGGAAACTGTTGACTTCTAGTGCTGGCTGATTTTGAAGCAAGGTTCCTAAGCCAGAAAGTTCATGTCTTCTTTCTTTATGTCATGAAAAAAATCTAAAAATGCCCCTTTTTAACCTAACTGGATTTGTGACCACATTAGAACTTGCTGAGCAGGTGAGGTCTGCCAACTGCCACGAAAAAATAAAAAAGGATTTGGAGGTTTAGATGATAATTTCCTATAATATTATGTTTCATTTTTTAACAGAATTAGATGACATTTGCTGACATGGTGAGCCCTTCAGGAGCAATAAAGCCTCAAAACTGGAACAACAACAGCAACAACAACAATAATAGCTATGGGGGAATGAGTGTATGAGGAGCCATTACTGTTTTATGGTGATCGACATTTGTGGATTTCTACATCAGCTTCAGCTTCAGCTTTGTGCTAAATGAATACCAAACTATTCCGTTTCTGAAATTGAGTAGACTTACTAGACATCTGGCAAAAGGATGCCATGTCCTCTATCTGGCAAACATAGCCTTAAAATTAAATATTGTTCAGCTTTTTGAGTGGATGTAACTGTACATCCTTTCCCCCAACTTCCCTGGTAAATCTAACCACAAATTAACAAATCTCACCTGAAGTTTCCCACAGGAAGCTTCAACCCTGAAGCAGAATTGTCTGCTGTGGGATTTTTTATCCATCAAATACTTGTCATCAGTCATCTTTCCAAAGTGGGGACTGAGAAAAGATGTATTGACAGACTTTAATGAGAAGAGTTATAGGAAATATAAACTTTCTGTTATAAGGATTAGAAATGAATTGGTCAAATTGGACTCACTGACTTGTGAAGTGTGCTATCTCTCAATGTGTAAGGTGCAAATAACTAGACCCACATGTATAGAGTTACAGGAATCTTCCCAGACCGGCATCTTTTATCTAGGAAAGACTAAATAAGGCTCAAAGGCATTTAGGGGATAGACCACCTTGCCCCCTTGTATTTATTCAGTGAGTCCAGGTTAATTTCCTGCTCTTGCCAAGTAGGACTGTTGCTTTCCAATACTGGGGTGTAGATCAGGGATTTTATGAAACAGCTGTCAACACTTATAAAGCTTGCCGAGGTTATCCTTTTGGCTTCTATATTTGAGGATAAATTATGGTGCTAGAAATGTCCCGGTTTGTCTCTGGAGTTCAAGGAAAGAAGCTGAAGAACCTTGAGGCTCAGGTGGCATAGTCATCCTTCTTGATCCATGGAAGAAAACATGAAATGGAATTAAGAATACTGCAGGGAAAGTCTAGGTTCATTAATAGAGTTAATGGGAAACAGTTGATTCTTGGAATTACAATCTGTTTTACCTGAATAATAAACTTCTGAAAGAAAAAGTCTGACTTCATAACTCTTGTGTTTGGACAAAACATTACACCTGACCAGAAAGCTTTAAATTATAAATACTTCAGGGTTGAATGTGAAAATTCAGAAGTAGGAATTTCAGATAAGGATAAATGCTTCAAGTATAAGTGACTCTATTAAATTACTCATTGAAAGATCAGAAAGAACATTGACTCATAACAATCAGGTCCTTTGTTGTCTTGGTACTAAACTGAAGCAGATGGGAAGTAAACAAAATGACCTTGAATTCTTATTACATGAAAGCAAACAATAATCTAAAACTTTCAATCATGAAAATAATTGTAGACAATAATTGAGACTTGGTAGGATGATTTTCATGATTGGAATACAGAAATTGAAGGATACAGTTTGTTCAAAGGGAAGAGAAGCAATAGAAAAGGAAGAGAAAGAGTTGCATTGTTTGTTAAAAATACTAACATCTGTACAGAAATCCAAAGGAATGAACTTGGTGGACTTAATGAGAACATTCTGGTTAAAATTAATGGAGGGTGGAATAAAACAGCACTGCTGCTAATGTATACTACTTTCCAAGTAGTAGCCAAGAAGAAAAGTAGATGATGTTTTTAAAATACAAATTGCATTGTGCTACATTAAAGAAGTAGTAAGAGAATGGGAGTTAAAAACCCTAACATCTGTGAAAAGACAACATCTGTGAAGGACGTCTGGGTGACGGTTTTCTCTTTCAGAGGGTGGAGGAAAACATGAAGGCATTAGCTATTTTTAAGCTATTTTTTATATGAGCAGGGTGGCATCAAATATATCAAATCAATAATTTGTGACCAATAAAGAAAGATGCTAAAAGCAAAGAGGAGATTTCTTCAGATAAATTCAAACAAAGAAAAGAGGAATCAATATATTGTGTGTTCAGTTAGGATAGCAAAAGATGAGAAATTCAGCTCTTTGACTCCTATTGTATTTCATTCTTTTCTGGAAAGGAGATATGTGTTACCGCTTTGTTGTGAAGCCCTGGCTGAAACATTCACTTTGTGTTTGATGCAGATATACAGTACAGAATATCTACAAATCTCCATGGCCAGATCATCTCAGAAAACAGTCTGGCTGAATTTCTGCTTATTATCTTTGAGAAATCCCAGAGAAGAGATGAAGTGCCAGAGAATGAATAGACAACAAATGTTATCTTCTAAGTGGGGGTGGGGGGGTGGAGATCCCCAACCAGCCAGTTTGGCACTGAATACTTCTAAGATTCTAGAGCAGATCTGTGAACGCTAAGAGTTTACAGATCTAATAATGCAGGGATTATTAAAAATCAAGACAGATTTGCAAAAGAAGAACAAGTTTTTATCATATTAATTTAATTTTTATAGTGTTTGCTTCATTAGTAGATTGTGGAAATAGTACATTGATTTTAGCAAAACATTCATCAGAAGACTCCATAACATTCTGGTTAGTAAGCCAAAAAACTGTAGGCCGGATGGCATAATTAAATGGATATTCAGTCATGCTCAAAAAGCGTTCATTACTAATTCCTCATTAAAAAGAAGAGAAACATCAAAAGGGATTGTACAAAGTTAAGTCCCAAAACCTATACCTAGAACATTTTGGTTAATGTTTGGATGAGGGAAGAAAAGACTTCTTTTGTAGCTGATACAAAATTGGGTTGGAAAGCTAATATTCAAGAAAAAGAAAATTTGGAATTATCATGATAGGTTACTGGAAATAACAATGTGAAGTTTAATAAATTCCACTTTTTCACTTAGGAAACAGAAATCAGTACTCAAGTAAAGAATGGAATATTATTTGTCATAATTGTAATACTTGTGGGGGGAAAACTTGGAAGAGGTGTTAATTACAAATTAAATATGAATAATAAGTATGCATAAATGCATTCTATAAATTTATAGAATGCATAATCTGAAGAATAGTTAGTAAATCATAGCAGGTGATTGTGCTTTATTCTGTAATGATTTGAACCCATTTGAAATATGGTACCAGAAGTTTTAAGGGAATTGGAGCATGATCTGAGAAGTGGAGTATGGATGATCAGACTTAAAAACTAAGACCGATAAGGAGTGATGGGAGGTTCTGATCTGCTTAGCCTGGAGAAGACTAACAAAAGATGGGATAACACTCTCCAAAAATCTAAAAGGAAGTCACATAAAAACATGCAGTTGAACATCTGAGACAGGAACAGAAATAATGGATTTAAGGTAAAGAAAGGAAGGTTCTAACTGAATGTTGTGGAAGCTCCCCAAGGCCTCCTCCCATCTTCCTAACAGTAGGAGCAATTCAATAGTAGAACCAATTAGTGAACTAGGTTCCTCTTTGCTAGATCTGTTCAAGTAAAAACTGGAGAGAACCAGGGCAGGTTCCAAATCCCATCGCTTCCAGTTTGCTCGCTTGCGTACACAGCGCTTCTGCATATGCGCAGAAGCATCTGGGCTGGTGGGCGGAGCCTCCCGCCGCCACCGCTACCAGTTCATCCAATTTGGTGCAAACCGGTAGCAACCCACCACTGGAGAGAACCATTTGTCAAAAGGGAGATAGTAGCATGACTGATTTTTTACAATAAGCCCTTATTCTTATTTTAAGAACCTACTATCAAATAAGATCTGAGCTCAGATGTCACTAGTATCATGTTTTGTACGAGCAATTTTTCAAACATTTCTGTAAGTGCAAAAACAAAATCCAAAATAAGGGTCTTTAAATTAGCTGTTGTGCAAGCCAGCCACAAAATTATTCTTTAATTCATTTGTTGAAAGTCCAAGTTAAGGTGTGTTCTGACCTAGGTTTCCTGATATAGTAAATAGCACACAATTAGTCCCAAAACCCTTCTTTTTTATTTTAATGGCTGTGAATTCCTTTCATTCACAGCACATGCTGAATCATCAAGAGTTTATAAATAGTTCAACAGATGTCTTCCATAGTCCTTTGGATAAGGCTGGTAAACACCCACCTTTATCTTCTTTGACCCGCTGCCAAAGACCTAACTGGAAATTATCTTGGCAGGCCACACGGAAACACAGAATCAAAAACAGAGCTTCAAAGTACAAACCAACACCATCCACAATGTTGCTTCCTGCAAAGGCCCACGTGCCTTTGCTTTTCCTTTATATCTTATGGGAGGGGCCAATCATCTCCAAATCTTACTCCTAAGTCGTCCCTTTTGTTTTAACTGTTCTTGCCTTCTGGCAGCTCTACACATGCGCACACTAGGAACAGGCTCCCCCTGTTTCTCTGCCTCTCTGATGTCTGACTCTGGAGGCTCTGGAGTGTGCACATAACTCCCAGATAGCCCTGGCCCCATCTCTTCATCTGATACAGATGAAGAGCCTTCATCTGACTCCAGGACTGGCCCATGTTCCTCCCCAGCCTCCTCACTGTCTGATTCTGCTGCCAGCTCCGCAGGCTGCTGGTGGACCACAACAAGGTGAAGTTGAGCTGATTAGTATATCTCATAATAGCACAATATTTTAGGATGAGAATCAGATGTGCTCAGGAAAGAATTTGAGCTTTCATATCTATTAGAACAGTTTAGAATTTGATTAGTTCTCATTTGAAAAAATAATCACTGTAATTTAGTTGCACAAACACAGAACACTGTGATCCCTGAGCAGATAATGTTCTTCATTAAAACAGAGTAAATAACTTTGTACTTTGGGGCAGATATATCACGATAATCAGAATGCAATGTATTATTTTAAAATACTCTTTGCAATTATATTTAGATCAAGAATATCATCCTATACATACCTATTCAAAATTAATTCCCACTAAATCCCAGCTTAGTTGATAGGCTTGTAGCCTTAGCAATCAAAATGCCAATGAAAAGAAAAAAAAGGTTACCTCTTGGGAAATACAAATATAAAAATTAATGTTTCCAAAGTAGCTCGATGCCATGTCTTGTAAATTGGGGGGAGAATTATTTCAGAATAATTTTGATAAGTAGGTAAGGTATACATACAATGCATTTCAATGGATATAAATAACTAGCGCACTTACAGAGCCTCAGGACTGAGATCTATTGCAACAGCTCTTCCAGAAATGGGATCCTGTGTTCCTAAGGACATATAGAATTGCTATAATTCGTTCTAAGCACTCTCCCTTTGCATCTTAATAGACTTGAAATACTGCCTATGCAACATTATACCAACTGCTAACCACTGACATGTTATATTGAGAGGGAAAGGGAACGTTATCCAAAGGTTCGGAATCTTTGGAAAATTAGACATTATTTTTGCCTGCTTCTTAATTCAAAATCAAGTATATACTTTAACAGAACTCACTTGGCAAATGAAAGTGTGAAGATGCTTTCAGTGAAGATTCTCAATCATCTAGGTAGAGTTTTTTGTAAGTTGAGCCATGACAACTCAACTTCTTTTCTTGTTAATTCAAAACATTCAAAACATTTTACTGCTTATCCAAGTAGCTTCTTCCATCTGAAGAGATGACTGATTGTTTACCTCCATTGCTAAAACCTACCACACCTAAATTCAACCAAATTGCTTTAAAGTACAACATAATGTTATTTATTAGGCATGCAGATAATTTTGAGTACACCAACAAAGCATTGGCAACTTGTTGGGTAGCCCTCAGAAAAGGCTCACAGCTTATTTACTTTTGGCCTACTATTGCAAAGGCAAGGTGAAGAAAAAGGCATATCCAATGGAAATTGCAGCATGATGTTGAAATGTTTGCGATAATCCTATCTCGGTGACTTATTATTATTTATTCCTTTCTACTAGCTTTGCATGTTGTCTGTACAATTTTTGAGATACGTTCAGTACAGGGATACTTACCTTTACTACCGGTTCACATCGCGCCCACACGTACTCTTCTGTGCATGCGCAGATCAACTCTATGACATCCGGGTCAGTGTGCGGAGCCTCCCAATGGTTTTATTACTCATCTGAACCGGGGGCAACACACCACTGGTTCAGTGCATATAAACAATCTGGTTTATTGGCCAGAAGTTTGTGATTGATTCTTCTCTCTAAGACTACATTTTTTTAAAATTTTTTTTGATTTATTCCGCCCTTCTCTGAAGATTCAGGACAGCTTACAATGCATTAAGCAATAGCCTTCATACCTTTTTATATTTATACAAAGTCAGCTTATTGCCCCCTTTCTAAGGTGGGTCCTCAATTTACCCACCTTAGAAAGGATGGAAGGCTGAGTTGACCTTGGGCCTGGTGAGAATTGAACTCGCAGTAATTGCAGGCAGCTGGATGTTAAATGTTGCCTTAGTAGGAGGCATTAGCCTCCTACTAAGGCAGCATTCAGCTTCCTGTGAAAGTTTTCTTACAAGGACACTTAAAGCGATTGGCGTAGATGGTGGATGGACATTTCATAGGCTTAGAAATGAATGCAGCTGGTGTATGTCGAGGGGGGGGGATTTATTACTACTGCAAATGTACAGATGTTTTCCTGCAGGGTCCTTGGTGCTCTCTGAGCTTGGTTGTTTTCTGGCAGATATTTCATTACTCAAACTAGCTAATATAATCAGTGCTGGTAGGGAATGGGCTTTGCTCTCATTTTATATTCTAGTGGCTTGCTCTGTCAGTGTACATAGGAATTGTCTTGGTTGTTCCTTGGTTGGTCTGTTCTTTACTGTTAGCTTGTTTGGTAATTCCTTGACTGGGAATTACCAGTTCGCCTCTTGATTGTTGGTCTAATGTTAGGTTTGGTTTTCCTGCTTTTTAATTCTGCCTTCTCATTTCCCTCTTTCCATGAATAAATATTACACTTTGCTAACTTTGTCCAATTCTCTCTAATACTGAATCATTTTCATTATTTTGGGTAGGCTTTTTATTTCAAACAGATGGGAGCATCAGGACCTCTATTTTTTAAAAAATCACAATGTATTATATATCTAATAGTAATAACACATGCATACTTCCTTTTTTTTAAAAAAAAAAATTATTTTAAAGCAGTCCATATTACATCATGTCCAGAAAAGATTAACCTTGACAAAGAGCCATGCCAGAAAGCCTACCATTACTAGCCCAGAAAAGCAAACTGATGATGAACTCTATTTTTTTTTAAAAAATATGTTTAATCTTTTAAATAACTTTTGAAAATTTTTATTTCTATATTGGAGGAGGCAGTCTGCTTTGGTTCAGCATATCTTCCATATAGGTTCAGTTGGGAGGTTGCTGCTATATTCTGTATTTATCCCCGCCTAAAGAGAGGTATAGAAGAATGCTTCCAACATTTATTGCAGGGGATTCTTTAAAAATATCTGATTGGAATCTGACAAGGTTAATTTGTTAAAGGAAGATACAATCTAGAAGTAAGGAGAAATTTTCTCTTACAAAGATCAGTGAGAACTATTAATCAATGGAACTTGAGTTGTGGATGCTTCATCACTGGAGGTTTTCAAAAACCATTTGGCTGGGATAGTATAAGGCTGTGATGACAAACCTATGGCACGTGTGGCATATAAAGCCCACTGTGGGCATACGCGCTGTTGTCCCAGCTCAGCTCCATCGCATTTCTCCGTGATGTTTCTTGCCATTGTTTGCTGGAAAACAGAAGTTTCCCTGCAAACGACAAAACGGAAGCTCACAGAAGAAAAAGATTGCGCCTCTTGCAGAGTTGCTGGTGTTGGGATGTCCCGCCTCCCGCCAGCCAGCTGGTGTTTGGGTTACTGGCATGCATGCATGCCAGCCAGCTGGTATTTGGTTTCCTGCGTGTGCATGCGCATCAGCCAGCTGCTGTTTGGGTTTCCAGTTTGGGCATTCAGTGCCTAAAAAGTTTGCCATCACTGGTATAAAGTCTCTTCCCTTGAACCCTTTAATCCCAGACTGCCAAAAAATGATGCAGCTGCAACCATTTCTTTTTTCTTTTTTGCCAAATTCAAAGAGGGTTGAACTGAATTTTGTTTCCTTTGAACCTTGAATCAAAACCTTGAATTAAATTATTTACTGTACAATCTCAGCCCTCCAACATCAGATTTTGCTTGCTTCCCATGTTCCTATGAATTTCCCAGTTATGAACAATGTTTCGTACACTTGTTTTATTAAGTTTGTAACTGAGACTCTGAAGCTCGGTACAGTCCCAGAAAGACTCCATAAGAACACCATAATATCAAGAATGGTATTCTTGGCAGGGGGGCTTTCAGAGCTAAAATATGGTGAAGGCAGGATACTACACAGCAATTATGTAGCTTTTGATGGATGGTGTCATTGGCTGCAAATGCTACATGCCCTTCCAATCTCTGCAGCACCAGAGAATATACAATGTACAGCTTGTGAAATTTTGTCCTTGCTATCTTTTCAGATGTCTTGATGCTTCCTCCCCTTGGAAATTAGTCAAAATAATAAGGAATACATTGCCTATTTTTCTCAGATTAGTTTTCTAGCTTCCCTCCCTACAACCCTGTTTTTATCTCCCAAAGCTTCACAGTGCAGCTTCTCGTCACTTATCTGTTCATCCCTAATTCTGTATTATCTGTGCAAAGTAACAAAGAATGCTTCCCTTCAACCAAGCAAATCACATTACCACACAGCCTGCTTTTGATTTCTGAGCCTTCTCTTCCAGTCCTGAGTGAACCTTCAAGTTGGGTGACTTTGGTTTTCCAACTTTGGCATTGTACTGTGGGAGGTGGCTAGGAAGGAACACAAAAGAGTGCAATCCAAAACAGTATGGTGGATTCACTTTACACTCAGAAGTGGGGCTATTTTATTTCATGTACCAGCTTCAAGGGGCACAGCCCACCTTCACAGCTTTGCGCAGTCAAATTTATAAGCAAGTTAAAAAACATATGCGCCAATATGAACACTTGGATTCCTGAAGAAAAAGGATCCTAGTCTTTAGGTTTTCTTTTTTAAATAATGAGAACCACTCATTATTTTTCCCTGACCTCTAACCAATCACCCATTATTAAGTCCATTTCATTTACTGAGTGATTGCTAGGTCTGAAAATGAAGACTCCTTCATGAAGAAATGAATCTAAATTAAGTCAATTTTATCTGCTTGACCTTATTGGCATGCTTGACATCTGAAAACTCTAAAATAGGTACTGAGATTTCACTTTGCAGAAACAGTGCTAATTCCTTCAGAAAAGCAGGCACTTCAATGTGCTTTGATATGAAATCTAATAAAGCTTCATACTAATTTGTCCAGACAAATTATGTTAATCCATCTATTATCTTAAACCCCATTGGGATCCTCCTTTAAAAAAATAATTGCATTGCCTATTGAACTGAAAATTATAAAGCATCCAATCTTGGAGATACGCTATATATTTTTGCTAGAATCCCATTTGTCTGATAAAGCTCCTCACTGCTACATTTTCTCTTCCAATTATTCTATCCTAAATAACACTTTGCAGTGATAAACAGTAGTACTGAATGCTGCAGTATTATTACAAAGATCTCAAAAGCAACATGATAGAAAATAGAATTATCCTAGAATATTCAGTAGGCACGATATTTAAATCTAGAACATTTGCCATTTATAAAAAAAATGCACCACTATTAAATTCAAGCAACACTGTCATTTTTTGAAACATCTTACATTTTTAAAAGTCCAAGGCCATTCATGAAAGACTCAACGTGTCTATTACAACGTTGAGGGTAGATTTTATATAATTAAAAGTGTTGCAGAACCTGGTTTTCTGTTTGAGTTCATTTTATTTAACAGAATCAGAAGGGATCTTGGGGGGTCTTCTAGTCCAACCCCGTTCAAGATGGTGAACATACCTAATACTTCTATTTTCCCCACAACAGCCCTGTGTGAGGTGGGCTGGTCTGAAAGTTAACAGGGCCAAAGTCACCCAGCTTGCTTTCATGCCTAAGATAAGACTAAAACTCAGTCTCCTGGTTTCTAGCATGATGTCTTAACTGCTACACCAAACTATCTCTATCCTCTTCTGCTACAAATGAATTCTAAGTATGTAGCGGCAGTAATAAAGAGAAACCACATTATTTGCCAACATTGCCTTTATGTAGCAAAGCCCAACAAAGCTATTTCTCATGGTACAAAATATCCGTCAATTGGGGCATCAGGATAGTTCATTTACATGTGAAATCACATCAATTAAAGGATCAATCAGAGGGGAAAAATGCCTAAATCTGGAATGTAGTTTATAATACGAATATTAGAAATCTGTATATGTAAAGAAGTCTGAACTTCTTACACTGTAATATATTTAATAGGTAAGTCCAAACAATGTATGAAGAGATCTGCAGTAACTGTGGAATTTTTTTGGGGGGGGGGGAGGGGCAGGCTTGGAAGTACCAATAAAATAAAATAAATAAATGCTATATTTGTTCACCAGTATTGCTCAGTGAAATACTTAATAATGTCTACTTTTGTAATAAGCTTGTAAAGAACATATGTTAGCCATTTCATTTTGTTATTCCCTAACGCTAAAATAAGTGATTACTGCATTTTTTAATGGTGTACACCGTTTCCATGTCAATTAAATAGTTGTTTTTGTCATTATGGCTGGAATCCGAACTCAATATTTCTTGATGACCATGATAGTGTAATGGTTTAAATTGCTTAAATATAAAATGGATTCTACTACATCATAATTTAAACAATGTTTGCTCAGTGGGAATAAATCTTTATTCAAATAAATAGCTAAGCAATTCTGTAGTGGACAATATTATAGTAAAGGAAATTACTAAAAGGAAAAAATGTTGTAAGAACATTTTGAGAAAATTTAATCTGGGGGTTTTATACTAGACTGCAGTACTGATATTTGTCAACGCTATTTTCTAAAACAAGCTTTTGGTGAACTACTGGAATTCTCAATTTTAGCATAAAAAGCACTTTTCCACATGTATATAAGATGACAGAACTATTTACAAAGCATATATAAAATGAAATAAACACAATAACTTTGAGCCTGGGTAGACGTTTGGATTGTAAAGAAAAGGAATTGGAGTATTATAAAAATGCTGAAAAATTATATATGGGATCCATTTTGTATTTGCTTTCAGATTAAATATTGTCAGAAATTTTCTATTTTGCTAAATTGATAAAATGGGAAGTGTTTGTCGTTTAAACTTGTTGCTGTATATTACTGTGGGAAAACAAGTTAATGATTTCACTTTCTTTTATCAATAAAAATTCCTGAACTACAAAAATTTTCAAAAATAACGTTTTGCAGGTTATAGGACAGAAAAGAGTTTTACTTTTTAAACAGCATAATTAGCTTGTTTGAAAGCTGAAGCTTTTACAGGTCAATGTAAAAATGTTTTTAAGAGTCCTATAAAAAGAAACACAAAAAGAACACTTTGTTACTGTTGCTCCAGACAATAATTCAAATATTAATCTTGAAAGACAGCAGCCCAACAGTTGATTTCTGGTCCCAGTTTAAGTATCCCAAGTAAAAGCTTTGAGTTCGGCTCATTTAAGTCCAATAATTAAGATAGTCAGTTCAAAACACAGAAATGAGGGCGAAGACTCCATATAATAAAGCACAGGGATATGCTACTAGAAGTTGTTGTCCTTCCATTGCTAAGGCTGAAATGAAGAGCTTGGAGGCCGAAAAACTACACCATCCAATAATTCCAGCAGCAAGAATAATTCCCATCATGCCCCTGAAAACAACAATAACAGGAAAGGAATTAAGTGCTGATAATATCACATAACTTTGTATATATCAGAATAGTTTTACATTGGAGACATGCCAAGTGTGTTATCCAATTATGCAGGTTTTAAGCACTAAATTATTTTCTGGCCAAAACTGTTGTTAACATTCCTAGTTCAAATGTTCAAAAGCCTCCACCTAGAGACTGTTAATACAAAAATCTTGCCGTGGAACTAGTACTTATATGGATCTCAGTAAATTTGGAAAGTGTGTACATGCCTGAATGTCATTCAGCTTTATGTAACACTTTAGAAGGTTGAATTACATAACTATGATCTTGTTCTGAATTCGGTGAAACCAGATAAGTTTCCTTTTAATAAGCTTCAGAATTTCATCCACTTTAGAAAGTCACTCTAAATAATGTTTCCTGAGTAATGTAAAATGTTAGGGACCTGTTGCAAAGAAAAAAAAAAAGATAGAAGCTTGTACTGTACTTTGTATTACAGCATTCCAATTTCTCATTTACTTATAATTAAAATGATTTTGAAAAGAAGAAAATGAGAGGGGATAGGGAACATTGTCAATAGGAAAGGACACATCCGCAGGACCAGACTGCCCACTTCTGGATTAAAGGCTCCAACACAAAATATTGTACTGAGAAGCTACTATTCCATAGTTTTAAACTAAAATGTTTCTGGTACTTCTGTTTTTAAAGTGCTACAGTATCATATGCTTTTTTTTACTGGCTATATTTAGTTATTTGGACTGGGGGATAGAATTTTAAAGAATGCTCAAAAAAAGTTTTCTTTGTAAGTGAGATAACAGATTGCAAAAAAGAATAAAAGATCAAATAATTTTCCCAGTGTTATTTGATAAACTCCTTTACAGGAAAATAGGACCAAAAATACAAACACTCTATAAATAAAATAAAAAAAATGCAAAAAACAAATGCAGTTTAAAATTATACATAGTAAAGTATTTTTTTAATTCTACATAAATTCACATTCGAGTACATTTTTTATGGTGAGCAATAATATATAATATTATTAAACGGCATTGTAATGGTCTTTAGTATTACTTACTGTAGGGAAAATACAATTGCAAAGCTTGACAGTATGATCATAGGAAGAAGACAATATCCTAGGACACTTGCAACACAACCAAATGAGACACCTGTCATACTCATCAGATTCAGGAGACAAAACATTCCTAGACACCCTATTGCACTAATTCCATATACATAACCGAACTGAATTTTTCCAGCCTAAAAAAAAAAAAAAGGGGGGGGGAGAGGAAAATACATTAACATTCTGAATGCATTTTAGGAAGAGATTTTGCAAAGAGACAAATAAAGCATACAAAATAAAATCAAGCGAATACCAGATACCTTTTTGATAACAACGAACATTTCTGAAACCTTAGAAATAAGATTATCTTCGTATTATTTCACATGCATGTTCAAACTTTTTTACATTATTTAAAAAGATAGGTTTCCCACATAAAATTAGTGTCACCATTCCACTGCTTTATATAATTCAACCAAGTTTAGAGGGAAATATCAGCAATACAAACATCTGTCTAGTGAACCAATTTAGAAGTGAAGTACAGCTGTTTGGATCCAGAGTAGAAGAGGTATTTTGGCAGGCGCCTGGGTGTGCTTGCTGAATTTGTCAGGACCTCCTTAATAACATTGTGCCGTTTCCTGTGCTTGCTCACAGTGGCCACCATGATTTCAGGAAAATAATGAGAACACCACAGGGAAGTACAAAAAAGTTAGTAAACCCCATTGCCATCTCCTAAATGCTTTATTTTTAACGAGGTGTGCCTTAATTAAGTGCCGATAGATGCAGTAAGTATGCTTCATCGCTTCCAAAGCATCCTCTCCTTTTTGGGTAGTTACGCATCCCTACAAGCTAGTTTTATAGAGATTTTTAAAGCAACAGATGAAGCACCACTTAAGTATTTTTAAGGATCATTGTTCATAAAAGTAATCCTAGAGATGTATCATTAATGCCTAGGTGTATATAAAAACACCATATCCATTAAAAAAGAAAGAAAAAAAGGGAGATAAAACTAATTTCCTACAGAATTTTGAAGAATTCTGGCCATTAACCGGGGGTTGGGGAACCCTGTTCTAAATTACTCTGAGTGTAGTAAATGGGAATATCCACCAACAGTTCTTGTCTTTCTCACCTTGTGAATCAGGGACAAGGCTCCAAATAATGACCGTAAGACTGTACTTTACATTCTTCAATAGAAATTATATTCAATCCTGTGTATCATTATTTTTATAAATTACTGACATTTAAATGATCAAGTCTTGATTTCTGTTTGCTTTAAACTTATAACTTTCAAACTGACAGGACTATATCTATAGTAATGAAATCTTACAAACAATAAGGTGGCTCCAAAGGCTAGGCAGAAGACCATAGGTCCTGCCAGATCAGTTTCATTCATAATGTTGCCATCTGCAGCTTTTAATGGGTGCAGTACTGTTAAAGTCTTCTGCCAGATATGGTCAAAATTTATTCCAAGTTCTGTAGATCAAATAAAGAACACAGATTTAATGGATTAATAAACTTAAGAGTCCTTCTCAATTATAGTTGCATCCCTTGTGGATTACAAAATGTAAAACATTCAAATAACAATAAATGACAACAGAAAATGACCAACCATCCAGATAAGGAAAAACTACTAAACCAATTACAGAAACATAAAAAGCATATCAGAGAAAAGGCTCATAACCCTTTCTGCCCCTGCATCTGCTGAAACAAGAGAGATCTTCAGGGCTTTGCAGAAGCCTTAGATTATAGAAGTGGATTCGCACTTCTATACTAAATTGGAGATCCTTTTAGATCAGACACCAAGTATATAACATCTTAATTTGTAAAAGGTCATCCTATTTCAATTTCATATGGTTTTTTTCTTTTGGTTTTTTTAAGAAAAAGATCTTAAGTTCTTGATCGATCATGCCACTTAATTAATTGAGGTGAAACTAAATGCCAAAGATGAAGTGAAATTAAATATTAAAAACTATTCTTTACATTAACATACATACATGCACACACACAAACTTCATCATCAGCCATGATTACTCCTTTGTAGATTGGAACATGTATTTTGGCTGACATGGAAATTTTGCAAGGAATAAAAATCAAACCTTCTAGTAACGGAGGTTCATCCTCAAAATTGCTTCCATAGAACGATTGTGATGAAGATGGGGTGTATGCTGATGTTGGCTGAAGAATTTGACCAGTGTATGGCTGTTGAGGTTGTATCATCTCTGGAGGGACATATCCACCTTGCTGAGAATACTCATAGCCACCATATTGCCTGCAGAAAACAGAACTTAAATGTTTATCATATGAAAACAGAATCTTTCTTTGCCATGGAGGCCTAAGACCCAAAATACCCACTCCATAACAAAGAAACCATTTACACTGATTATCACATTGATACAAAGTGTAAATATTCTATATAGTCCCTGAAGAAACTTTTTTATTAAGTTTGTCGTCCATCTCACCATAATAAAATTAATGGCATATATTTATATTAACATTATTTATATAAAGAAAACAGATACAACGTTTAAAATATATCAAAGTTATTTACAGGGAATTTTGATTAAAATTACATGCATTTATTTGACCTTACTTTCTAATATGACAAAATACAATTTCTCACTTTAAATGTTTTATTACTTTCCAACTTATCCAACATTTTTCTCAAATTATTACCAAGTAAAACTCAGATATTATAATATAGTCCTTCTTCCAAGATAATCTGGACCATTACTTTGCTTTCCCATCTGCTGCCATATAAAATAATTGATACTAGCATATACTTCGGGTTTTGTGACATATAGGTCACCATGTATCTATTGTGACATATAGGGACACTGTCAGACTTAAGGAAGAGGAGTTTTCAGTGTCAATATTTTCAAAAAGCTTTCCTGCAAGTAACCAATAACATATACTTAAAGAGAAATTTTATACTGAAGAATAATTAATCCTTGCAACTTCGGATTCAAATATTTTATCTGAATCAATAAACTAATGATAGGTACATTATCTAGTAAGTGTACCACATATTAAGAAGTACTGTGGCAGTTCATACTTGCTGTATAAAAGAAGAATTCAATATGCATTAACATAACATCTGACTAGTATTAGCCTAACCAACTGCATTTACAACAGTCAATAGGTTATAAGTAATCTTGGCTGAGCATCAATAAATGCTGCTGTTTGACTCAATTTTTACATTCAGCCATTTTCTGAAATTCTTCCAATCCTGCACTATGGATTTATTTTAGGAGTTTCTTGTTTCCAGGAGATTGAAGTTATTTTGAAAAATGTGATCTAAATAAATAAAACCCTTCAGATATAAAAGTGGCATGATTGTCAGAAATTAAATAAAATTGAAAACTTCAGCCAAATACAAATATCAAACAATAATATATTGGCTATTTGGAACAATAAACAAAATCAAATTACTTGCTATATGCTCCTCCTCCTCCAGCATCTGCTCCATATTGTTGTGCTTGATCATCAATACTGTAACTTGTCTGATAGAAATCTGTATTTAAATGATCAAATCCAGACATTGCTATCTGTAAAATAAATATTTGTGTCACTATTTTCAAAAATAACCACCCAAAGCATGGCCCTTCTCTGAATATCTTCATCTATCAATCACCAAGAGTAAATTATACAATCTTTTGGGGAAAAATAGTAGTCCTCAATTTACAACCACAACTGAGCCCAAACTTTCAGCTGCTAAGCAAGACATTTGTTAAGTGAGTTTTGCCCCATTTTACTATCTTTCTTGCCAAAGTCGTTAAGTGGAATCACTGCACTCAATAAGTTAGTAATACAGTTGTTAAATGAATCTGGCTTCCCCATTGACTTTAATTGTCAGGTCACAAAAGGGGATCACATGATCCCAGGACACTGCAACCGTCATAAATATGAGTTTGTTGCCAAGCATCTGAATTTTGATCAAGTTTCTATGGGGATGCTGTAATGGCTGTTAAGTGTGCAAAACAGTCATAAGTCACTTTTTTTCAGTGATGTAACTTCGGTTATTCAACGAACTGCTGTAAGTTGAGGGCCACCTGCACCGACTCCAACCGAACCTACATTATTATATTAAGATCTATATATTTTTTATGTCAAATAATAATAAGAGCCTTGGTGGCGCAGCAGACTGAAGTGCTGTTAACTAGCACCAGCTGCCTGCAATTACTGCAAGTTCGAATCTCACGAGGCTCAAGGTTGACTCACCCTTTCATCTTTTCGAGGTAGGTAAAATGAGGACCCGGATTGTGGGGGCAATAAACTGACTTTGTATAAAAAAGAACACCGCTGGGGGGGGGGGGAAGCCCTACTAAGCAGGTATATACAAAAGTATGAAGGCTTTGCTTAATGCATTGTAAATTGCCCGGAGTCTCCGGAGAAGGGCGGCATATAAATTGAACAAACAAACAAACAAATAAATAAATTTACTAAGACTTTTTATTATTGTTCTTCTCTTCCTTACTAGTATCTATCTCTTCCCACTTATTACTATAACCATTTTGCTTGTATCTTTCAATGTATATTGTTTTTATTTGTTTCTTAGTACGATTTGATCGCTTATTAGTAACCTTGATTATCGCTAGGTGTTGTATCTTTTTATTCTCTATGAATGTATTTCATTCTCCTTATGCACACTGGGAGCATATACACCAAAGACAAATTCCTTGGGCATCCAATCACACTTGGCCAATAAAGAATTCTATTCTATTCTATTCTATGTTTTCTATCCCCTGTTAAGTGTTGGTGCCACGCAATTTGGCAGTTCAAATCTCAGCAGGCTGAAGGTTGACTCAGCCTCCCGTCCTTCCGATTGTTGGGAGCAATAGGCTGACTCTGTAAACCTGCTTAGAGAGGACTGTAAAAAGCCCTGTATCTAAGTATAAGCGCTATTGTTATTAGACTTTCGGGGCGGCACAGAACACGGTGATGATGTAAAAACACAGGATCCGCAGAATGGGGGGGGGGGGGAACGTTGGGTCTCGAGAGACCACAAGCAATATTAGGGCACTGCGAAATCCTTTTTTTCTGCAGCCAGGAGAAGAAAAAAAAGCACAGAAGCGAAGGAAGATGCTCCTGGAACTACTCTCGCCGCCTGAATATACGTTTCCCCTAAAGGAGCGTCAGCTCTCCTCAGAAGCTCGGACACCACCCTGAGCTTTCCGGAAGCTCACCTTCCTTGGAAGCCTCCTTCCCTGGCGAGGCAACGACTCCCCCTCACCTGCCCTCCTCACGCCGTCGGGAGCGACCCCTTCTTCCTCCCCGCTCTCTGGGAAGCTACGTGTCAGAGACCCAAGAGGAACAACTTCCGGGTCGCGGGAGCGACGCGACAGACCGCAACAGACGTTTCCTACCGGAAGCTACTCTCTCTCTCTCTCTCTCTCTCTCTCTCTCTCTCTCTCTCCATGGTCAAACCTTCCAATCGAGATGGGGAATGCCAAACACGAGCGGGCGGGAGTGGTTCAACATGCATAATAAGGATTTCAGCCTTTTCCCTGGAACCTTGTGCTTCCTTGTGGATCCGCTTATACATAAATGAATATACAAGCTGGGGTTATCCGAATATGTTAAGAGGAAAAGTGGATCTTCTTTTATACAAATATAAAAATGTGTATACAAGTTTATTTTATACAAATAGAAATTTATCATTTTATGCAACTATTTCTATTATTTTTGCAAATATTTATGCAAATATTTTTGGTAACTATAAGCTGGGCAGTCAAATATGTAGAAAGCCTTTGTTGATCTCTAGAGATGCCCCTGCTGTTTTTTTCCCCCCTCAACACCCCAAATGGAAAAAGAACAAGAAGAAAAAGAAGATTCTGATCTTTGCAACTTTATATCTGATAGTTTTAGGCTGTGGTATGCTTCTTATGGTCCTGTATAATTGGGCCTTTTTCTCTCTTTCTGGCATTAAATTTCCAAACTGATATTGCAGGATGCTAAAGTGTTAACAGATGGCACTTGCCAGGCTTCTGAACTTTGACTTAGAGTTTTTCAGAAGTTACTTTCATTTTTGCAGAAGGGAAGTTGGCATGCTGTAAAGCAAGTTGGCAGCCTCCGGCCTCATACTTATTTTTGACAGTGTTCAATGCTTTGTTTGAAAATAGATCCACCTCCCTGAATAGAATGGTTATAAATAAATAACCAGAAATTAACAATAAAAGGTTAGCCCGGATCATGCAGAAGCACAGAATTACTGGAGCTGACAGCATGGAAATGCCTTCCATGGCTGTTGTGGTATGAATGAGAAAATGTTTTACAGACCATTTATGTGAGTGCCCGCAACATATACTCAAAATTTCCAGTAGCCCTCCAAAAGTGAAAATTACTCTGTGGCTCATTATAAAGACTTGTTGGTTTTCTTCTTCACACATTATTTTGTTTCTTTGGGATTATCACTTCATTTTTTTAAAAATTTAATTTACATGCCGCCCTTCTCTGGAGACTTAAGGCGGCTTACAATGTGTTAAGCAATAGCCTTCATACTTTTGTATATTTATACAAAGTCAGCTTATTTTAGCTTATAATATTGCTTCTGATAAGATATTCAAATACAAAGCTGATGTTTTCAGTGCTTTACATTTATTGCTACAAATAAATGTACACTAAAATGAGCTTTCTGCACATAGAAAGAAATTACAAGGAAGAAAAAGCAAATCCAATGAGTTGGATATTTCCTGCTGCTAGTATCAGTTCTGGTTATAGGTACAATTTATGGAGGTTAGAAATGCAATTAGTTTCTACAACTTCTTCAGCTGAAGTGATTGTAGAAAAAAATGCTTTTAAAAGCCTCTGATAATCCCAGCTGAACTGCACGATCATCAGAGGCTTTTTTTTTTAACTTTTAAAAGCATTTTTTCGGCCGAAGAGTTGTAGAAAAAATGCTTTTAAAAGTAAAAAAGCAGCCTCTGATGATTGTGCGGCTCAGCTGGGCATGGGTGTGTGTGTGTGTGCAGGGATTTTTGCTACTGGTTCTCCGAACCACCCACTGCCATCGCTACTGGATCGGGAGATCCGGTCCGAACCGGGAATATTTCACCCCTGGTTGTTAGGGTATTAAACCAGAACAGGGAAGAATCAGATATTAGTCTACCCTCAGTTGCAGAGTTTTAGTGGTACCAGTCATTCTCTGTAAGCACAGTTGATCTTATAAAGGGTATGTGTGTGTGAGAGAGAACACTATAAATGCCTTGAGTGCTGTACAAAAGGTAGGACATAAATGTAACACATCACTATTTATCAGTAGGGACAAACTTCAATCAGCAGTTGATCAGAAACAACTCTCTATTTGCTATTCTTAGATTACTATTAATCTCAGACTGCTACCGCAATGGGGATGAATAAGAGGTATATAGCAGGGGAGAAATTCAGCAGGTTCTAACAAGTTCTGGAGAACCGGCAGAGGAAATTTTGAGTAGTTCAGAGAACCGGCAAATACCACCTCTGGCTGGCTCCAGAGTGGGGTAGGAATGGAGTTTTTGTGATATCCTTCCCCCAGGAGTGGGGAGGGAATGGGGATTTTGCAGTATCCTTTCCGTGGAGTGGGGTGGGAATGGAGATTTCGTAGTAAACGCCTGCCACACCCACCAAGCCACGCCCACAGAACTGGTAGTAAAAAAAATTGAATTTCACCACTGGTATATAGATATGCCATACTGAATATATTTGTCACATATATTGAGTGTACAGTCAATAATCAAGACACTGTTCTATTTGGACCAGTAATTTATCGAAGATGTTCTATAGTCAAGTTAAGGTCATGACTTTATGCCCTCTTAAGTAGAATTTAATTTTCAGATTTCAGATTTCTATTGGGACTGAGATTACCTCTTTTATCATACATTTCTAGATTTATAGTAAGTCATTTCTAAAAGTTATTCATGAGTCACCCATGGATTGAGCAGTAATCATTTAAAGATGTTGAATCATTTCCAAACATCTGTTTTCTCCCTTTTATTGCTTTCCCAGCAAATAATTAGATGTGGATGAGAACATATTCATATATGTGTCTCAAAAATGTTTTATGCTTTTACACCTGTTTTTTAAGGAATTAAAACATGAAATATTGAACAATGCATTTTAACAATGAATCAAGCACTAATTTTACGGAAAAATAGACCCAAGTTTCAGGATGCTTCAAAAGGGCAATCATATCTTCTTAAGCTCAAGTGATTGTGGCCTTCAAGAACAATGACACTTTCACAAATTCTATATATTTGTATCATTTAAAATAAAACAATGTTCTCCATTATGCACAAATTCTTATCTTAGACATAGGAAACTCCCTTGCAAGATAAAAACATTATCTAAAAAAATTCTTCTTGGAATTTTTTAATGACAAAATTCTCTCAAATCCATTTGGAGGAATCATCAAATGACAATGAAAGTGCTGCTACCTTCCCTTTAAACTGTATTATAAATCAAAGTCTATCTATATTGTATGGGGAAAGTCAACTTGGTATATATTTTGATATTTTACACTATAAGAAACATGTTTTGGCGACTGTTTTCTTTATATGTTCATTGTACCACTGATGACCAGTTAGTGGGAGAGCAAACAGTGATATTGTTAGAAGTCATTTATTTCCTTTATAAACCTTTCTTTCTGCCCACCAGATTCTAATTAACATCCAATAAAATGCTCCTTACCATGCATCCAACAAACATAGGATCAAAACTGAATTGTGAATGTCATTAAGCTTTAATAATAACTTCATTTAAACCCCAATGCCGTCAAACCTTGGTTTTTTTTTTTTGTCTACTCAGAGCAGAATAAGAAAAAACTGTTCTCATTTGTCTTGGAAGGGCATACCAAGATTGGATGCTGTTATCATAAGGTTCTTTCTTAATGCTTGTAAGCAAAGTTACAAGCACATTTTTTCCTTTTAATCCTTATGAATTTCTTTCAGATTATATATTTATTTATTATTTACATTTAGGTAGGTTGAGTAGCTGATTCCCCAGTTAGCCAGTGAGATTTCTTTTGAAAATATAGAATTTTTGTGAGCCATTAGTACTACAGCTGTCGGGGCATTTTAAGTCTGTTTCATTGTACGTTTCTCAGGATTTCTCTTCTGAATGGGAATTCACGTTATATTTTAAATAAATAAGTGAGGCTGGCCCTTGATGGAGAATTGCCCTCAGCCAATTCCATCTCAGCCACTTGTTTTTCCACTGGTTCTTAGATGCTGGCACTCCATTATGCTATCCTTTTCTGTTGCTAGGCTTTAATCCCGAGACATTTCATTAGGCGTGTGTAGTTACTAACCTGCTTTGAAAATAACTTGTAACACTGGCACTGTTTCATCACTGTTATTTACTTTGGTTCAGGCTGTTAGTGATTTTCAGAATGCTTTAGATCAAGTCACCTACAATAACTTCTCTGCAACTCACACCGATTTTGACTGACTGTGGAGTGGAAATACTATTCATAAAAAGCAACTGGAAATTACTATGGAGATATTATTATACAAAATTTACTGGAGAGGGCTTTAGATAATTCCTGGCTGGCTGATTATACATGTGGAGTTATGCTTTTCTTTTTCTCTTTGGTCATAATGTAAGGAGAAGCATTTTTTTTTACCTTAAAAGTTATTCAAAAGAACATTTGTTTATCTTTTATTGTCTTGATTTCTTTTTGGAAGATGGCTTAGCAAAAGTTCCAGCCCTCCCCAATTAATTTACTTTCTAGTCATATGGTGTTATATAGTGTTATTGCTGTATAACTTACTTTTTCCTGTAAATTGTGTCCTGTATACCGAATATTTACCT
Organism: Masticophis lateralis; assembly: GCA_030761175.1. Classification (NCBI taxonomy): domain Eukaryota; kingdom Metazoa; phylum Chordata; class Lepidosauria; order Squamata; family Colubridae; genus Masticophis; species Masticophis lateralis. The sequence goes on from JAUDYJ010000002.1 coordinate 93,873,869, forward strand.
TTGGAATGGCAAAGGAGGGGTTTTTACAAAGAAACCTGCATGAAGCCATGCAGTATTGATCCTACAAGGGTTCTAAGTTAAACGTTGATGCTAAAATTGTTATAGTGAATTTGCACTCAAGATATCAGTCTGTAATATTACCTTCAATAGTTTATGTTATGCAGTCTTAAGAAAGGGATTGGATAATGTGAGATGATTAATGAACATAGTTGGTGTCCAATCAGATAAATTAGATTTCATGATGGCTATTTCATTGGATGCTGAGAGGGCCATTGATATGGTTCAGCTTAAATTTTTAGGGCAGATGTTGCTAAATATTGTTCTCTTTAAGAAAAATATTCTAACCCATTAGTAGATTTGTCACAAATGGCATTATTTCTTTGCTGAACAGGACATTGTATGGAACTTGTAAAACAATGCCTACTTTCTTTTTTTATATTTAATTTGACTTTGGAATCATTGTCCTGTTTCATTAAACAATACAAAGGTATTCTGGTTACTAAAATGGCCAGAGTGGAACACAAATTGTTGTATTATGCTGATGTATATTATCTTGTATTATGCTGATGATATTTCACGGCTTATTGACGATTACATTTTTTAACCAAATGTACAGTATAACTGTAACACAAGATCTTGGTCTATTATTTGATTACCATTTATATAATTGGAATGTTTAATGTTCTTACTATGGGGACTGTTTGTTAAAAAATAAGGCATTATATATTGTTTGAATTCTTTGAATTTTTCATTTTGTAAAGATAAACTTTTCAAATGGTTTACCTTGCACCAATAGTGATATAAATTGATGGTTAACAAGCCTAATGAGTTTATGGAGAAGAATAAATATTGATAAATTGAATGTAACTCCAATATTGATAATAAACATTCAGAGGAATTCTATTTGTTACATATTTTAAACAGAATGATAAAATACTGAGTAAACTCTTATTAAATGGATACACTAGATTGTCTTAGTGTGAATTAAAACTGCCATATGAAGATAAAACTTCCATTTTTTTTTCATTTCCAACTCTGTTACTGGACTTATTTTAATTTCTATTTTTTTTTGTTGAATATAAATGATTTCAAAACCATTATGGATACAATTATAAAGTTATTGTCTGACCTCTTTTATTTCCTGACAATTCCATTTGTATGCACTGCAACATCTAAGAACATTCATAACCTATTATAATATCATTTTATCCATGTACACCCAAACTGCATAGATGTTCTGAGTGGTCTGAGTTCTCTATTTCCAACGCTCTGTCAGAATGAATGAAAGGATTTGAATGGGCAAAATTATGCATGTTAATGCATACAAAATCCTAGAACCAAGGGTTACTGAATGAAATTGAATCTCGAAAGAATCAGGACAAACAAAAACAATTTTTTTCATACAATGTGTAATTAAACTTGGAATTCACTAGTTAGAGATCTGGTGCTGACAATCAGCATAGCTGGATTCAAAATGGGGTCAGACCAATTCATGGATCAATGGTTATTAGCCTTGTTGGTAGTATGAGTGCCTGGGACCTCTATCCATTGGTAGACTTTCTTCTGCCATTGGATGGACACTCTGAAAGCAAACTGATGGACTAGATGGGGCAGGTGTCCAATCCAGCAATAACACCATTTTATATTCTGATATTTTAGAATTGGAAAAAGGTCTAGAATCACTTTGAAGACAAAGTGAGTAAAATATACACTTTCAGGCAACTTTTCATTAAAATCCATTGCCACAAAGCAGCATATATTTTTTTTTAACTTGGCTTAGACTTAATGAGAAACCATGGCTTTCTGCTACATTTGATTTCTTCTGAATGAAACACAGGCTGGATTAGACTGGATCATCCTTAGGACACCAGCTTTCCGGAGTTTCAGGCTGGAATTTGTCCAGTCCAATTTAGATACTTTGAATTGAACATCCAGCGTGTAAAGTAGATATTCTACTACCAAATTATAGTCCTACTTACACTACATAAAACTGCTTTCAATAGGATGAAGATTAAGTTAATCTTCATTCTGCTGTGTCGTTTCTGATAGATGCAGAGAGGGTACTTTTCTGTTTGTGTACCTTCAAGACATTCATGACTCTAAGCCAATCAAGGCCTGTACAAGTCTATGCAGTTTTCTTGGCAAGAACTTGCCATTGACTTTTACCAGGGCTGAGGGAGAATGATTGGGCCAAGGTCACCCAGTTGGTGTGGAACCTAAGGCAAGATCAGAACATACGGTACTATCTGGTGCATTAATTATGATAGTGTCAAGATTGAACCGCTTTGCTTCTTTCAAACCTTAACACTTTTCAACTTGCCAATGAACTGGGGGGAGGGAAGGGTAAAATAGAATGCTGAGAATGTGTGTGTGGACCGTGAGAGCCTGGCAACCATCAAGGTCATCACTGCAAGTGCTTGAGAAAGAGGTGGACTGTTCCCATAACAAAAGGACTTCTCATAATTGGACAATGTAACCACCCAGGGGGAGAAAGGGAAGCTATTGTTTAACTAAGCAAGCATTTGGTTTCGATTATTCAGTACCAAAATGGTGTATCCAATAAAGTTTTACTTTTGGAAATTCAAAGCTCCTGAGAGTGTTTTCTTGTTTTGGGTGCACTAGTCAGAGAGCTGACATAGCAGTTGGTTCTCGTAGCAATGTATAGGGATGACTTTGAATAAAGAGAGGGGGTAGCATATAATTTTGATATAAATGTCTATGTATACATTTTATGTATGTTCCAAACACACATGGCTTTGTCTAGAGAGTGAATTGAATGTTTTAAAGTTCTCCAAAATGTCCAATCCAAAAGATGAGGGTTTTTTTAAAAAAAAACATTCCTAAAATACACTGATCTGCAAGCTGATTTATGCACTAGACAAGCAAGATAAATCATGCTTGTTCAGCCTTCGTGGCTCCCTATTAATTTTCATTGCCTGTTCAGGCCATTGCTGATTATTATTTATTAGAATCATTTACAGTTATTACTTATAGAGCTCTAAAAAGCTTTGGTCCATCAAATCAGAAGCCTAATCTTCTTAATTTTATGAAGAATAGATAAGTGACTATTGGTAAATGTGTGTTCCCAAGGTTTTGGTTGCCAAAAGAATGGGGGATGGTTGTAAGAGATATTTACAAGAAAGAATTAGAAGACATTGGAAAATAATGGCTTATTCTTATGAGGCTGCCAGGATGAATGCAGTTGGGTGTCAAATCTGTCATCCATTCATAATATGTGGAAAATGTAACCTGTGTCCTGAGATAATTACTATCTGTATTATTTTTTTCTCATGCTGCAATCTATGCGAGGGAACAAAACTGATTATATCAGTACTTGGGATACACTTATTGAGGTCAGGATTGTGGTTTATGACAACAGTTCTATTTTTCTCTTAATTATAAAGTCTCAATTTTTAAATTGAGGTATTTTTAATATCATTTTTTTTTTGGTGAAGGTATAACACTTCCATTGTTTATTCTTAATACCGGTACATACACACAAGTCAAACAGCATAGAGGTAGTCTTTGACTTAGGACTGTAGTGGAGCTTGGAATTATAGTTGTAAGTCATTGCAGTCATATGCTGGGACGTTACATGACCTCCTTCGATGTTACAACTGTTTTAACTAGGGTCATTAAGTCCTCAAAGGTCATTTTTTGCTGAAAACTAGAAGTAAAAACTGGAAACTAGGGAAAAAATGTAAATCAAGGTAATCTAACTGCAGGATGTTGTCAATGGCTGTAAAGGTCAGCTGGCTATCAAATGTGATCATGTGACCAAGGGCTTGTATGCATGTGTTATAATTCTGAAAATGAATTGTAAGTAGCTGTGGGTTAGTTAAGTGACTGGTCATTCCAGGAGCTCCTGGAAGCACGAAGCCGAGAACACCAGCCTGAAGATGACAAATGAGACTTCGTTGAAACGTTGCCAAGACACATCCAATTCTACGCAGGAGAACACCCGAATAACCAAAGACCTACATATAAACACCTGCGAAAACCTCAGAAAACACACACACACACACACATTATAAAGAATAAATAATAATACTGTGACACAGTTTAAGCGAATGACCACCCAATCAGCTCCATGATTGAGAATAGATGTCAGCATGGGTCTTCAAACCTGCTGATCTCCAAATATATTGGGAAAACAGTTCCAGGAATCCCTAACCAACTTGGTCTTCTGGAACAACATGTGAAGGCCTACAAACAGAAGTAAAATGACTGTATCAAAAGAAAGCAAATATAGTACCAATAGTGATAGGTGCCTTAGATACAACCTCAAAACATTTAGAACACCACTTGAACACCATCACGGCATTGACAAAATCACCACCAGTCAATTGCAAAAAGGAGCTTTACTTGGAACAGTTTCCATCTTGCAACAACACTTTTATACCATCGAATAACATCTGCTTATCCCAGATCCTTGAGAAGGATTCAGCAGAAGGATAAAATGCCGAATCCAGTGTAAAGATTTGGCTGACTGTGCGACAAACAATAGTAATAGTAATACATTGTTGGTAAGAAAGGAAGAAAAGGTATGAATAATGAATGTGGTGATACCTAGAGTCAGCAGGGTAGAAGAGAAAGAACTGGAGAGAATAGGAAAAATAGTAAGACCTGCAAATACTGGTGACTGTGGCAAAAGGAAATAAAGACAATAGTAATAGGTGCCTTGGGTGCAATCCCAAAACATCATGAGCATCACTTGAACACCATTGGCATTGACAAAATCACTGTCAGTCAACTGCAAAAGGCAGTTTTACTTAGAACAAGTTACATCGTGCAACAATACCTCTAACACCATCAAAACCCAGTGTCTGCTTCTTCCAAGTCCTTGAGAAGGGCTTGATAAGTAGTATAAAAATGCCAGATGCAGTCTAAACTTTCAGTTGACTGTATAGCCAACTGTAATAAAGATACCCAGAAAAGAAGTTTCTTGAATGAATCTAATAATGAAATAAAATAAAGTGAATTCACCAATAAAGCGAATTCAAGATAGCATTGAAAACACACCACAGTACTTAGGAGATCTTTACACTTGTTTACAGTTATAGAAAAACAAGATTCCTAAAATATATTTTTGCAAGTCAGTCTTTAGCAATTTTTTCAGAAAAAAATAGCAATTTTTCTGAGAAAATTAGTAAACAAAACACTAAGATGTAAGTCTCTTTGGTATCCCCTTCTCACATGAAATACTGATTTTAATATCTATTTGTCCATTATATATTCAAAATCCAACAGACTAAATTAACATTATTGTAGTCATATTTTGTAACACTATGAAAGAAAACTTTTAAACCACTGCAATACTTTTTAAAGCCATTAGGTGGTACTATAAACATGCAAAAAGAAGGCTGCCCACAACTTAGTTTTATCTACCTTTTTATTTATTGGAGCAGTTGTCCAGACCACAGCTATTTAAGCTAAAATAGGACCTGAATTAAACGCCACATAAGTTTATTATTTTGCACATTTATCAAAATGAAAAGTATATTATGTACTCTTTGGTCTATGGCAGTCTAGTTAAGAAATAAAATAAATACAAAGAAATAAATTATTATCTATATTCAGTAGGCCAGCTATTTAAATGTTTTTAACTCCAAGGATTCTGTTGAGAAAGCGCAAACATAAAATCTGAGCCAACATCCCTCAATTCCAGGCTGGAAATTCAAAATACATTGAATTGGAACTATTGCTAGTTCTCTTCCTTCCCCTCCTCACCGTTCTACAATGCCTATAAAAATCCTCTGAGCAGCAATTAAATATGATTGCACTTGACACTGTGCAATGAAGAGTTTAAAATGACAAACTCCTAAGGAAGCCTTAGCTCAGCTTTTCTCTTATGCCCAGCCCAATTGCGTGGAGATCATGAGGATAACAGTCATAGCTCATCAAGAGTGCTTTTGAAGGGGGGAAACTGTTTTAATTAATCCTGATTATTCCTGTAAAGGAGCCATGATGAAACTATTAACCAGCAGCTTCATTTAATCCTTGCAACTTTATCACCTATAATGCATGTATCAGTGATGTTATCCTGGAACAACGCATCATATGAAATGCTGCAGATTATTGTTATTGCTGGATTTTCTCCATCTGTTAAGTTGCCCTGATTGATTATAAGCCATTAAGTCCCCAACCTGGTCCTCTGCCTCTTGTCTTTCATCTTTCCCAGTGTTAGTGTCTTCTCCAGAGAGCTGGGTTTTTTGCATAATGTGTCTGAAGTCGGATAATTTGAGCCTGGTTATTTGTGCCTCGAGTAAAATGTCTGGGTTGAGTAGTAGCACTAATTAACTGCTTTTATATTACTCAGTCCTCAATGCTCTTTTTTTCCTGGGAGTAAGCCTCTCTGAATTCAACCAGATTTACTGGGTAAAATTGTGCTGTATATAAGTTTCTTTGCAGTAAACATGAATGGGGTATTTTACTGCAAAGGCATAATTTGGTTCCCTTTTTTGACTTCACAATAAAATGACTCTTTTTTAAAAAACTTTTTTTAAAAATTTTTTTTCTCCATCCTACATTGCTTTGATAGATCACAGGGTTGATTCTATCTGTAAAAGGCTAGCATTCCCTCTCCCTGCTCCCTGTGTGTGTGTGTGTGTGTGTGTGTGTGTGTGTGTGTGTGTGTGTGTGTACATAACAAAACTTGTCTTCACTTTAGCTCAATTTATTCTGCATTGCTCTTAAGGACAATAACAAACTTGTTAGATAGGCAGCATTTAGCAAGTTATTCAAACAAAGTCTGGGTTTAGGACAAGGACCTAAAGTTAAATGAATGGCCACAACCAGCGACTGCTGCCGCCAGAAACAAGATGCGGAGTTTGGAGCTTTTTCATCCAGCAGATCGAGCAGTGTAAGCTTTCCTGGGGAATCGCTGTTGGTTGAGGGAGAGCTGTCTGAGGCAGTCTCGTGCTGCTGTGCTTCTCCTTCTGCAGCCGGTTTAAAAAAAACGAAGAACTGAACGAATGAGTCCCACCCACTCCAGGTTTGCTTTCTCAAAGCCATATTCCTTTAAGATGATGTAATAGCAATTTCCCTGGATGGTTTCTTCCCTGCACCGCTGAAACAACAGCATCTGAACTGCACTGGGAACTGTGGAACCACCCAGCTCAGCAACCAGAGCTGCAGCTTAGGTAGTGAAAGCACCAGGAGCAGCTTCCCTGGGCAGCCTTTCAAACCTGCTGCAGGTTTGTACTCTCAGCCTAGCTGAGGACATGAGAGGCTCTCTGTGGAGAGTGATGGAGAAAGGGACCGCTCTGGAATGGTGCCCCTGAAAGATGCCTGGGGTGTTCTCAGCATCTGGGCTTTCTGCAAGTCATCAAAACCTAATTCTCTCCCCTCCTAAAGGATCCTGACTTTGGGATTTATGTTGTTTTGCCTGTTCTGCCTCGTCTCTTGCTACACGGCTCTATTTATCTTCAGTGCCTATTCCTGGTTAACTTTTGCATGTGTGGGTTTAACTCTTAACTTCTGCCTGGATCTTGCCAAATGGACTCAGCTTATCTTCTCTGAGCCTTTTCCCATTTGGATTTGCTGCTTCTCTAGTTCCAACCTACCACAACCACGATGTTGCTTCTGGAGCTGCTTAGAAAATGTTGTTGCTTCCTCTCAGAAGAACTGCATGCAGCAGCATAACCAAGGTAAGGAGATTCTCATCTCCTTTAAATGAGAATCGTGGGCAACATGAAATGTGCAGGGATCAGTTAATGCCTTTTCTGACAGGCAAAGAAATCCAAAGGAACAAAAAAAAAGAGAGAGAAAGGATACAATAAGCAAATGTTCCCTTTAAAGGGGTGACTTGTGGAGCTTTCGTAACTCAAATGCTTTTTGTTCTTTCAATCTGTTTCTCCATGCATAGGGGGATAATGATTTTCTATTTTTCTTCTTATTCAACAGGCTTGTGAATAACAGGGATCGTGGGTTGATCATACTGTTTTGGGCTTTAGTGGAAGATTATTTGATTGCATCTTGTGACCTGAGCTTTCTTCATCCACCAGTTTTTATGATCATCCTTTCTAGAAAAACTGAAAACAAAAACCAATTCCACATCTTCCTTTCCATTTTTCCCTCCCTACCATCCCACAGATACCAGGCTCCTTAAATGTTAGGAGATCCTTGGGGGAACGGATCTCGGCGCCTTGTTGAAACCTTGGGTGTCAGTGGGAGCTCTGCCATAACTTTTGGTTGGTTGGTTTGAAAGTACCATGGCCTTGAGTGGAAACTGCAGAACTTACCTCCCTCCTAGAGAACAAGCAACTGCTGCACATCCCTTCCCAGAGGTGATAGAACTGAATGTGGGGGGCCAGGTTTACTTCACTCGCCTCTCCACGTTAACAGGCCTTCCTCACTCCCTGCTTTGGAAAATGTTCACCTCCAAAAAAGAGACAGCCAATGACCTGGCCAAAGATTCCAAAGGAAGGATTTTCATTGATCGAGATGGCTTCCTATTCCGTTACATTCTGGACTATCTCAGGGACAAGCAGGTGGTCCTGCCCGACCATTTTCCAGAGCGAGGAAGGCTCAAGAGGGAAGCCGAGTACTTTCAGCTTCCAGATTTGGTCAAACTCCTGACGCCAGATGAGATCAAGCAAAGCCCTGATGATTATTGCCATAGTGACTATGAGGAGGTTTCCCAAAGCAGTGATACAAGAATATGTGCCCCTTCATCTCTCATGACCTCGGATAGGAAGTGGGGCTTCATTACCATTGGCTACAGAGGTTCATGCCCCATGGGCAGGGAGACCCAAGCAGATGCCAAATTCAGAAGAGTCCCGAGGATTTTGGTTTGTGGCAGGATTGCTCTAGTCAAAGAAGTTTTTGGAGAAAGTTTGAATGAAAGCAGAGACCCAGACCGAGCTCCTGATAGATACACTTCTAGGTTCTACCTGAAGTTCAGGCACCTGGAACGGGCTTTTGATATGTTGTCAGAATGTGGATTCCACATGGTAGCCTGCAATTCCTCTGTGACGGCTTCTTTTGTCAATCAGTACACTGATGATAAAGTGTGGTCCAGCTACACAGAATATGTCTTTTATCGTAAGTACAATCGATGTCTGATATTGGTTCAGTTTGCTTGAAGTCTGTTTCTTTTGAGGGTCCCCTTTCTAGTTCGTACGAGACCCACCGTCTATGCTTTTAATTTGAGTTTTTATTCTATGAAAACAGGGTCCAAGGGGGATAAGTTTAGAACAAGTCTTTTCAGCACAGATTGACTGTAAATTCAGGGGTGCAGTCTTGGCTAGGTGGCAGCATAGACTGCCAGAATTTCTGGATCCTCCTTATGTCCAACCCACATTCAAAGACAAATGCAGAGAAGCTACTATCTCTTTTATGTTAACTATTAATTGGATTGTCTGATGTGTTATCTGAGAATTCACTTAGTAGAATCAGGGCTCACAAAAAGGGACTGCTGATTTAATTACAGCAAATTGTCAAATGTGATTTAATGTGGGTGTTTGGAATAATCACGCCCAGTCAGCAAAAGCATCTGTCAACAATTTAACTTGCTTTCATGCAGAAGAAGGAAGTAAAAAATCTACTCATTCCATCCCTTTTCCAACAGGATCCTTTTTCTTAAAAATAAATATTTTAAAATAGTAACTGGTTGCTGAAGAATGAGATTCCAGTAATAATTCTGACATAAGGATCATTGCTGTTTTGCTGACTTTTTAAGGAGTCTCATCAGTTTTAGTATCTGATATAATGTTTTGCTATTTCTGAACATTCTGCTATTTTTTTTTCTGACAACAATATAGTTGTATTCGACTACGGTACAAGTTCTTGCGTAGATCTGATCCTCATCAAAATAAGATTTTCAGTTTATGTGAACACCAATATGAAATTGAATTGCGTTTCCCTGTTACTCCGCATTTAAATGAGTGCTTATAGTAGTTTTGAAAAGTAATGCAGAGATTGCAATGTTGCTCTTATTATGGTTCAGTAATAAATGCTAATACTTGAATTAGTGACTTAATTGGAAATGTAATTTATAGGGATGCTTATGTTAGGAAACTTTATGGCATGTTTTATATTAGAATACTTGATGTGCTGTAATGCTAATTTATTTAAAACACTTTTTTTTTTGCTAAACTCCTCTGATCCACCCTATTTTTAGAAATAATGGACAAAAAACAATGTTAACTATATCTTATTGTACAAGGACAAAAACAGAATGTTAGCTATATATGATTGTACATGGTTGATTATTGGTGTTTTTGCTTATTTTAGAAGAGCTGGATTTCTTCTTTGTACTTATATTGGGAAAATGAGAAAACATTAGAGATTGCCAATGTTGTAGTTAAAATCAGTGATATTCATGCTGTTAATTAGCTTCTCATTTTCCTTTTGGATTGTTGTTTAAATTTTAGTATTTTCTTTTTCTGGTTTTTTTAATATTGAGGTTTTTTTCATCTATATGAAACACTGGTCTTCAGGGGCCTCAAAGTATGGTGATGACTCTAAATCTTATCATCAGATTCAGAAGATGAAGTATTGGTGTCGGAACAATGTCTCAATGCCAATTAACAAAGGCTGAAATCCTATTAAATGGAAATAGATTGCACTGCTGGCTGGCTCATAGGTCCATGATTTGCATAGGTCTATGATTCTGGATGATGTATATTCCTGTCCCTCAAAAACAACAAAAAAGTCCCCTAGCTTTGATGTACCATTGGATTCATCCCTGTCATTCAGAATAGCATCAGTGTCCCAAAGTCCATTTGGTCAGCTCTGGCAGATTTAACAGCTCTGATCTCCCTGAATCCTGAACAGGAATGTCCCCAATGATCCATATTTTGGTAATTTTCCATTTAGATTATTCACAATACATCAAGGGATTTGCATGCATTGAGTTCCAGAAAATGATTGCAAAGTTGCAGCTGATACTTTACTTGGAACACTTTTTGACTAGAACATTTTGATGCTAAACTGGTAGAGCAACATTAAAACTCAATAACATTATTTTTAAAAAGATTTCAAGATTTTAATGATGTACAGGAGTTTTAACAATTTGGGAACACATATCAAGGGTAATCCTCTTATAGTATGGTGTGTACATTGGGTGGTACTGATGGCGGTATTAGCAGCGGGGTTGTTAAGTATGTATAAATGGGCACAAGAGATGACCATTTATGTTATGGCATCTATAGCTATAGTACATTGCAACCAATGTTTCAGATATTGACACCAAATCCTAAAATGGCTCAGAACCCAAATATCTGAAAGATCACTTCTTCCAATACCAGTACATCAACAAAGAGACAGCTGCTTGTGATCCAAAAGTCTAGTGGCTAGGAGAAGATACCATAGAGTTTGTTTATGGAACTCTCTTAAAGGAAATATTTCATTCACAGCATATCATCCAGGCATATTTCTATAGATGCTTTTATTTATATTTTTGTTTTTGAGTTTGTTTTGTTTTATTAAAAAAACCAAAAGCTTCTCTGAGATAAAGAATGATGCTTATATAAGTAAGATTTACTTATTAATAAATTTCATAATGCCCTTTCTGTTTAAATGTTAAAAGTGGTCCTTCTCTTGCCCCATCCTTTGAAATACTTGTAAAACAAATAATTGTTTTGATCAGTTTTTGCACTGATCTCACGCACAAACCAGCATGGTATAGGCATGCACTTTTGGATGTTTGGTACTATAATTCACATCATCATTGATGATTGATGGTGCTAGTGTTGCAACTTGTCACTTGGTGTCACGAAATAGATGGGCTTTCTCTGACTGATCTATCTCCCTCCAAGTCATCAATGCAAGGACGTAGTCATACTTGGATTTAAGACTTTTCTTCATTTTTCTTTTTCCTTACTCTTACGTATATCCCTCTTTTCCTCTACGGCTCTTAAAATAGCATATCTGGGATGACCTCACAATTTATCTGTACAATGATAATATGTAATATAAGATTGGTTGAATATAGAGGCTAAGTTTTAGTAGTTCAGTGGGTTCCATTTGAGAACCCTAATCCCAGCCTAATTCTCTAAGCCAGGGGTCTCCAAACTTGGCAACTTTAAGACTTGTGGACTTCAACTTCCAGAATTCCTCACCCAGCTTTGTTGGCTGATCAATTCTGGGAGTTGAAGTCCACAAGTCTTAAAGTTGCCAAGTTTGAAGACCCCTGCTCTAAGCACTCAGTCATTAAATCTGAGTCTCCCTAATCCCAGCCTAATTCTCTAAGCACTCAATCATTCATTGGACAAGGAACATTTTATAACATTTTATAACAATCATAATTGTCAGGAAACTTTTCAGTTAGGTCTCAGACTGGGAGTCATAGTACAGAAATAGTATTGATCATGTTTATTGATGACTTCTATGAGAACTGGGATATAGTGGTGGTACATTTGTTCTGGCTCTCCTTTATCTTTTAGCAACTTTTGATACTATTGACCATGGTATCCTTCTGGACATAATGTGAAGATCAGGAGTGGGAGGGACAGTATTGGGTTTCTTCTTTTTTTCACAGCTGGTTCTAGCTGATGTTGGTGTTGACTGGCAGGAGAGGTTGCAGCTGAGGCCCCTTATGTGTGGGTGCCATAAGACTTGATGTTTGTATCATCAATATGCTATCAATATCCTGTTCCTTGGGATGATTCAGTGCTATTTGTTTGGATCTGGATGAGAAGAAGCAGACTTAAACTCCACCCTGGAAAGACCAAGTCACTTTATGTTTTGTGTTCTCTGTATCAAGCCTTTACTATTTTTAATTCTAAATAGGATGGTGCCCCTTCAGATCCAACTAGTATGTAATTTGGAGATGTTCTAGACTCAAAGCCCCTACTGAAAGAGCAGGTGACTACTGTTGCTGGGGAGGGGTGGGGTCTGCTGAAATACATTTGGTGTGACAGTTACATCCTTTCTTGGACTGGGAATACAATCCAATGGTCACTCACATCTTCGTCAACTTTTATGTGGACTATTGCAATGTGCAAGGTTGGGATGCTATTTGGAAGCTCCAGCTGATCCAGAACAGTAGTGTGGACAGAGCTGTTATCCATGTGGGCAATCACTTCCTAGTCAGCTGCCAAGTGCAATTAAAGGTGCTGGTTGTGATCTATAAAACTCTTCTTGACAAAGTGGATATTCTCCAGGTCCCATCTTTAAATCAGTGTCACCTGATAGAACTTAGGTGGTATACCTTTATTCTATCTGATCTCCCCTCTGGAATACGATCCTTGCAAAGGTTTGAGTAGTCCCAGGCCTGCTGTTTTGGAAGACTTAGCTGTTCGCCCAGGTGCTAGGCAACGTATGCTGCTATGACAATTTTATTAATGTGTTACTTGCCTAGTTATCCATTTCCCTTATTTCTATTGTTTTGGATTCTTTTTATATCTCATATGCCACCCAGAGTTGCTCTGAGTTGAGTGGCCCATACATCATATTTATCAATCAGTCAGTAAATTAATAATCGGAATGAGGGTCATAAAAAGTACTGTAGTTCTGTTCATCCTTGTAGATCAGAGAAGTATATGAAAGGCTGCTGCTTGTTTATTTGTTGAGAAGAATTATAAAATTCTAAGCCTCAATATCAGTTTCTGTGTACTAATAATTCTGTTTGTAGTTTAAAAGTTTGCTGACTCAGCATTCCAATTCCAAATGAACTCGATGTTTGTCAGGACTGAGGAGTTAAACGCTCTTATCATGCTCTATTTATTGACAAATTGTGGATAGACACTATACAGTCATTTATATATTACCTTAATATGAGGATGAGGCCATTCCAATTTTCAGGGTGAGTTGAACATTGACTTTCTGGTTTAAGTGTTATCTTAGTACTTCATACTTCTTAAACATAAGACAGATTCATGTTGGCCATTTTATATGTTAATGACTGTATCCCTTTCTGGCTCCATGGACCGACAGTGGTGGCGGCAGCAGGTGGCAGTGGCAGCGGGAGCTGGGAGAGTGGATGGTTTCCAGCATGTAATCTAATCAGTCTTAATGATTAGATTACATGCTAATTACATGATTATCACTCAACTGATAATATTTGCTACATTAAAAAAAAATTCTATACTATTCTTGTAGTCTTATTTTGAACCGAACAGTACCTCGAAGATATACTGTATGACATGGTATCTCACAAGGGAGCATCTAAGGCAAGGGTGTCAAACTTGATTTCATTGAGGACCGCATCAGAGTTGTGTTTGACCTTGGGGGCCTGGGCATGTGTGGACAGGGTGGGCATGGCTAGGATGGGCATGGCCAGCTTGACGTTACTTGTGTCGGAACGCCTGTGGTAGCCCGAGTGCTCTGCCAGTGAAAACAGGCTCATGAGCTCCTTTTTCAGCTGTGATGGCCTCTTGCAACCCTCTGCCAGTGAAAAGGAGCTTTGGAGGGCCACATGTGGCCCTCCTGACCTCTGTTTTCGCTGCCAGAGGCATTGTGGGCCAATCCTTCACTGTTTTCAAGGTAGCCCCATGGGCCAGATATAAGCACCCCGTGGGCCAGATTGGCCCGTGGGCCTTGAGAATGACACCCCTGATCTAAGGGATCAATCTGTTGTCCCCTATTAGACCAGACTAGAACTGCCTACTGTACTTAGGAAGGAGCAGGGTCATTGTAGAACCATGCCTTTAACCCTAAACCCTTGCAGACAATCCAGAAGGATGCCATGAAGAATGGCATCGTAGGCTGCACTTCCTCTATCCAGCTTCCACAAAAGGTCCAGAGGATCAATTTAGTTCATATTTAAAGAAATTTAACATGCTAGAGACAGCTAGGTTTTACTCTGATCAGTGGATCCAAATTGATTAATTCTTTATATAATATGTGGACTCTCAGAAATTTGGCTCCTATGAAATCAGTGGGTGTCACAAGAACCCACTCTTTGGACAGGACTCTGATGCAAAGCAGGAGAAGCTAGCTGGATTAGGAGATCTGAAGATCTAACAAAGTCCATATCCAGGCTCAAGCCCAAAGTTAAGTCAAGAGTCCTTTGAATCAAAACTTCCCAATTTGAGAATTCATGAAACAGGCACCTTTGAACCCCATTCTCCTTAGGAAGGACCCTTTTTAAGTTTCCTGAGAGTCTTCCAAATTGCATACCAATTTTGTCCAGGGGAATATTTTATTCTGCCCTGAGTCAGATGTTAAGTCTCCTGAACCAGGGAGGGTGTGTGTGAAATCCATTAACCTGGATGAATTTTTGTGACAGAATGATGCTGGTGAAGTGCTGATGTAGTGCCTGTAGTAGAATTAAGAGGTCACTGCACAGAGATATTGCTGTTAAAAGTAGTATCTTTTCCTAGGGAAAAATGTTATTTTCATTATTTTTTATTTATAAATATGAACACCACCCAAGTCTCAATGCCTCTTGTTCCATATGAGATTCTCTCTTACCCCTTCCATGGGTTCATGAATGAACATAACCAATGGCAACTTAGGATAAAATATCACTTCCCATCTTGCCAATGTATGCAAAGAAACACCAGGGAGTGGTACATTTGCTCAAGCAATTATACCTGGATACATCATACACGCTGCTGCATAATATTTGATTTTTGCTGAGATGCATCTTTGATATGAATATTTTTGAATCCTTTCTTGGACATCCTAGAATTTTATTTTGAAAATGTATAGTATGGTGAAAATCCCTTAACATCAAATTTCAAAAACTCTGAGGACCAATAAAACTGACAGCTGGTTTTCTAATGGGACATTCCAGCTTCTTTACAGCTGCATATCCATAATTATTTAATTAGAGCTGCCAACTGTGCCTCTATAAGCATTAATTCATCAAGCTGTTGAGTTTAGGTTAATGGCCCGAAACAGTGGGAGGTATTTCTAAAGCAACTAGTTAGCAAAGACATTCTTTCCGATCAATTTAGGAACCTCCTATCCAGATGCATAGGGAAGATAAACATCTGATTGAAAGATTTCTTACTTTTCAAAGGAGAAGAGAAAAAGGATTTTATTATGTAAAATCCTTTTTTTGTGAATTTGTGAAGGCGGAAATACTACATCCCCCATTCCCAATATTCGGATGGATTAAGAAAAGCTATTGATTAAGTGACTGTGCAGATGTCTGGGGAGCAGCACAAAAGGGAGAGAGAGAGAGATCCTGTTTCTCTTCATGAAGGAGACAAGCAAATGCCCCCAATTCCTGCGGGGGACTTGCGTTTGCTTGTACTTGCAGATGCCACTAAAGGCAGCCAGCACAGCAAAACTATTTCTGCTTTGCTGGGTGAATGGAGATAAAGTAGATGCTGGGAAGCAAAAGCAAATCCATTCTGCATGTTCAGGGCAACTGGGCTGTGCTCCAATTTTAAACTAGGCTGGTAGAAGATTGTGACACTCTCTCTCTCTCTCTCTCTCTCTCTCTCTCTCTCTCTCTCTCTCTCTCTCTCTCTCTCTCTCTCTCCCTCCCTCCCTCCCTCCCTCCCTCCCTCTGTGTGTGTGTGTTGAACAGACCTGTGGATTACAGTCTCTTTGTACAATAAAGGTTAAAACAGAGGATTTTGTACTTCCTGTTAAATGAATCTCTGGTCCAGCTTTCTCTGGATTGAGTAGATTCCCTATTAATTCTTTCTGGTGCCTCCCCCTTCCATTTTGCTCTTCATTTTATCTCCTTTTTCATGAGAAGAAGTGCATTTTGCCTCTTTCCCCCTTTTCAGCATTCAACATGCCACTTTGTTGTTGTTGTTGTTGTTAGTTGCAAAGTCATGTCCAACGCATCATGACCCCATGGACAATGTTCCTCCAGGCCTTCCTGTTCTCTACCATCCTCTGGAGTCCATTTAAGCTCACGCTGACTGCTTCAGTGACTCATCCAGCCGCCTCATTCTCTGCCGTCCCCTTCTTCTTTTGCCCTCAATCTTTTCCAGCATTAGGCTCTTCTCCAGTGAGTCCTTCCTTCTCATTAGGTGGTCAAAGTATTTGAGTTTTATCTTCAGGACCTGGCCTTCTAAAGAGGAGTCAAGGTTGATCTCCTCTAGGACTGACCGGTTTGATCGCCTTGCAGTTCAAGGGACTCGCAGAAGTCTTCTCCAGCACCATAGTTCAAAGGCCTCAATTCTTTGGCGCTGAGCCTTTCTTAGGGTCCAACTTTCACAGCCATACATTGCAACTGGGAAAACCATAGCCTTGACCATACACACTTTTGTTGGCAGGATGATGTCTCTGCTTTTTAGTATGCTGTCTTGGTTGTCTACAATTTCTCTAAAATCTGCTCTTGATATACAAAATTGTGGCATCATGAAGATGCAGGTTAATTGATGATGTGAGTGAGGATATCGCCAGTTCCAAATGTGAATGCATTCTGGAAAATTTCTGTATGGGGGTCTCTCCCTATCACTTGCTTTTACCATCTCTACTCTTCCTGGTACAGGTAGAAGGCTGCACCAAGAGCCTTAGTAGTGATGCTCTGAGCAGCACAGACTAACTTTGATTTTGATTTCCAACAATGTCTTGGCATGATGCCAAGCTAATACTATTGTGGCATAGTCAAGTGACTGGGGCAACTCACATTAAAGTTCTGGACTGGAAAAAGTGGAGTCCAAAAAGTTTTTCAGCAAGAGCTTTACAAGGAGCTATGGAACATCCCCACAGTATTAAAAAATGCAGATTAATATGGGAAATGGGTGAAGCAGACTCATAAATCAAGACATGTGCTCCAGACCAAAAATGAATTCCCTTTCTTTATCTTATTCTACATTTTCCATCACTTAGGAAAGGGAAAATGAAACAGTACAAAGAGAGGCTAAAACCAGTGGTGAAATCCAATTATTTTTTACTACTGGTTCTGTGGGCATTGCTTGGTGGGTGTGGTGTGGTGTGGTGTGGTGTGGCTTGGTGGGCATGGCAGGAGAAGGATACTGCAAAATCTCCATTACCACCCGACTCCAGGGGAGGTATACTGCAAAATCCTCATTCCCTCCCCACTCCTGGGGGAAGGATATTGCAAAATCTCCATTCCAACCCCACTCTGGGGCCAGCCAGAGATGGTATTTGCCAGTTCTCCAAACTACTCAAAATTTCTGCTGCCAGTTCTCTAGAACCTACCAGAACCTGCTGGATTTCACCCCTGGCTAAAACAATGTAATATTTTAAAGGGGTGTGTGTGTGATGGTTCAATGGTTAAAGACACTGAGCTTTTCAGTTGGAAAGCTGACAGTCTAGGTTTGATACCCGAGCACTGCACAATGGGGTGAACTCCTGTTCCTATTTTAGCTCCTGCCCACCTAGGAGTTTGAAAGCACACAAATGCAAGTAGGTTAATAGGTACCATTTTGGTGGAAAGATAACAGAGTTCTGTGCACCTTTAGTGCATAGCCATGTTGGCCACATGACCATTTCCTCAGCCAAGAAATGGAGATGAGCACCACACCCTAGAATTAGACACAACTGGATAGGGAAATCTTTATCTTTTACTTTAAAAGAGATTTGATGAGGCTCAACCACTGTGGAATCCATCTTCCAAAAGCCTTATGATGGCACCCCCAATATGCTCTTTTAAAAAGGAATAAGGCAAAGGGAAAAATAAGGCTTCCAATGATTAGAGGTGGCAAGGTATCCTAGTTCCAAGGTGAACGAACCTCCCCTATGAATGCTAGTTTCAAAGACAGGTCCAAAAATGCATAAAGTAATTTAGGATGCACATGGTTAGCCATTGTGAGAAAGGGAATGCAGGAATAAATGGATTTATTTTTTCTGTTCTTCACATTCATACTCTGCCACTCACCTAATGAGCCCAGACACACCTGTACATAAATTTATCCATAATACCTGGAGACACTTTTTGAAGTATATAGAAGCTCCTTTAAAAAAAAAAAAAGTGATGGATATTATTTCAGGCTTATCTTGGCTTCATGACCACATCTATAAAAATTCTGTGTAACTGTTTGGTTTTAAAAAAAACAACAACAAAAAAAAAAAAACTCCAGGACATCCATGGCTGTGGGGTGTAAATTAATTAACAGGCTTTCCGAGCCTTAAAATGACTAGCTACTTTGATTCGTTATTCAATCCCTAAGGAGATGGCCCCATTTTTCACCTTACTTTTCAACAAAGTGCATTTGGCTTGTTCATTCCTCTGCTCAAATCTGCTGTGAATACAAAGAAATAGTTACGGTATACTCATCAAAGGTGCAGAGGTTCCAGGGAAAATACATTATCTGCTTAAGGAGAATCATAACATGACGAACACATGAGCCAAATGCTTGTGGGGACAGATTCACCTTTGAGTCCTCCCTCAGAATGGCTGGAATGTCAGCATAATATCATAGCAATAGCACTTAGACTTATATACCACTTCACAGTGCTTTTACAGCCCTCTCTAAGTGGTTTACAGAGTCAGCCTATTGCCCCCAACAATCTGGGTCCTCATTTTTACTGACCTCAGAAGGATGGAAGACTGAGTCAACCTTGAGCCGGTGAGATTTGAACTGCCGAATTACAGCTAGCAGTCAGCTGAAATAGTCTGCAGTGCTGCACTCTAACCACTGCGCCATCTCAGCTCTTTGGATCATGATAATATCATGATCTTTAAAAGAAATGACAGTCACCTGGCCCTGTACTTTGATTGTGGCATTTGATTATGGATTGTTTTGGTAGACTGCAAGTCAGTTTATCATCTTATCAAATAGCTTGGAAAGTACAGTGTGTGAGTATGTGTGCCTAGACAAACTTATTCCATGTACACATAGGAACAAACTTACAAGGTATGGCTAAACAGTAGTGAAAACACACAAGATAATAAAGAGCTTTGAATCCATTAAGCACATTTTATTCCTGCTGATATATTCAGATGGAGATGCAGGGTTCAGATATCTAGGAGGTCAAGTTTTACAACTTTTACGAACTAAAAAAAGATCTTATGGATAACGGCAGAAAAGCATTTTCACATATACTTTACCAAGGTCTGTATGCCACCTAGTTAAAGGAATGGAGTTCCATTAATTCAAACTTTGTTGTGAAATCAAGGTTTAGAAGGAATATGAAATCCTATCTATAGTACATTGTTCCAGAAACTTTTTGATATTTTCTTTAATTTGCATTGGCATCCTTCAGTCTCAAGAGACTATGATACCGTGCTCTGGAAAGAGGCCCTAAAACAGCATCTAGTGTGACTAAAAAGGCCAATTTCAGAGCAGCAGTCCCTTCCACCCTGAGGGCAGATACATTCTGTCCCCTGCCCAGCTCCCAGATTTCGCTGGTTCTGGGACTGCCTCTTTACCTCAGCCTGCCTCTTCGAATTGGAGAAGGCCATACTGCATCTTTAGCCTCCAAGCTGAACAATCGGAAGTCAAGGTTTCCCAGGTGTTAATGTCCGTTCCCAGGGCCTTTAGGTCCCTCTTGCAAATATCCTTATATCACAGCTGTGGTATCCCTCTGAGGCGCTTTCCCTGCATTAGTTCTCCATGCAGGAGATCTTTCGGAATCTGACCATCAGCCATTCTCATGACATGCCCCAGCCAGCATAGATATCACTGTTTCAATAGTGTACCCTGTATCATGCTAGAAATTCCAACATATTCCAAGATTGCGCTATTTGGAACTTTGTCCTGCCAGGTGATGCGAAGAATTTGTCGGAGACAGCGCATATGAAAGGTGTTCAACTTTCTCTCCTACCGTGCGTAAAGGGTCCAAGACTCATTGCAGTACAAGAGTGTGCTCAGGACGCAGACTCTATAGACCTAGATCTTTGTATGTTCCGGAAACTTCTTATTAAGCTATACTCTCTTTGTAAGTCTGGAAAATGTGGTGGCCGCTTTACCAATATGTTTATTCAGTATCTAAAGAGAGAGTGTCAGAGTTGGTTGAGCCGAGGTACACAAAATCATGGACGACCTCCAGTTCTTGTGCAGAGATTGGAATACAGGGAGATGAATCCACATCCTGACTTGTGTTTTTTTATATTTCTTTAATAACT
Source organism: Masticophis lateralis (assembly GCA_030761175.1). Classification (NCBI taxonomy): domain Eukaryota; kingdom Metazoa; phylum Chordata; class Lepidosauria; order Squamata; family Colubridae; genus Masticophis; species Masticophis lateralis. Next base: position 93,894,759 of record JAUDYJ010000002.1, read on the forward strand.
TCATAATAATAGTGACCCATGTTCCTTTCCATAGGCATGCTTACCTAGTACAGTTCTGTTGCAAAGGTGAAAAACAGAAAAAGAAGAGATTATGTTCTTCAGAAAAGAACATAATCTACTTGTCAAACATTCTCAAACCTGCATATTCAGAGAGGATTGCAATGTAATTCAGCTCCTGTGATCTCCGTAATATGCAGTTTTATATGAGATAAGGGTGAATGATTTATTACCTATGTGCACTCTCGGCTTGGCAGAATTTGAAATTGCCTATATTGACTATTGGGATTTATGCACTCCATCATTTATTTATCTCATGACGATTCAAAAATGTAAAACAAAGTTTAGAGTGAGTCATCTTATTTTCTAAGTGAGACTACCGTGCAGAGTTTCTTTTTTTTCTTTAATATATCACTGATTGCAGAATTACTTACTTAACTCTGTATAAACAATATACAGACATATGTATTATTTTCTAGATACGCTATGAGCAGTTGGCAGCCTTGACACTGATGCACAATGAAGATGGAAACATGGAGTCTCTTATGCCATAGGGAAGGGGAGCATTTTGTGACTGTGGGAAGATGCTCCTGGAATAGTTTGTGCCTAGAATAGTGTTCGGCTTGCTTTAGACAAGAGGTGGGCATCTGGCAGGCCTTATCTACTTTTATGTTGCTTTAAGTATCCACCTCTGAAAACTGAAGTGATTGTTTCCCATCATAGTACAGTCCCTAAAATAAAAATAAAGCAAACAACGCCTCCCCAAACTCCTAAAAACACTGCCTCAAATTCATGGTTGACTCCACCTGAAAAATAACCATTTGCTATCTATCCTCCAAATTAAAAGATAAAAACACTGATGCTAATTATTATAACATATGATAGTAATTAATTAAGATATGGTAGCCAAAGTAGGAGAGAGTTGGGAAGATTTTTTATTGTTTCTTAAGTGGACGTCTTTAATATGGAGGTGGCAGCTACATTTTTAGTTAGAAGCATCCTGAGATCTCCAACTGCCTTTTTAATAAGTCCAGTTATTATCTAAAAGCAAAGCACATTTTGAAGTTATTGCGCTGTGCAGTAGATGACATAAACTGCTGATTGTTCTAAAATGTAATGATTTCTCATGAGAGCCAGAGTTCCAAAGCACTCAGAGTGTACCAGAGGAAGTGTGGGAGGAAGGAAGTTCAAATGCTGTTGGATTTATGCAGTGCCAGAGTGCAAGACAGATTGTGCACAGGATGAGAATTGAGGGAACCAAAACACCGTCCCTTGATACAGGGTAGAATTTCCCTAAATAGAAGATGAAATGATCCTATATTCATAGAAAGAAATATTAAATAAGAACATTTATGTTACTTCCTTGGAGTTTTGCAGCTTAGGTTTCCTGAGTCAATTGACATTAAGCACTGGTAGTTTTCTGCTCTGGAATTGTTTGATTGTGAAAAAATTATCCTAAATTATCATATATTTACTGGAAAAGATATTCCACATAGATGTTGTTGAGAATGGATATTCACTATATGTCTAATATATTGCATGTCCTGGATTGAAGGGAATGGGAGAAACAAGGATTGGCATGCAATTCAATCCTCCTATTATGTGGTAGACATGGGGTACAGTATATGGAAATTCATAGTCTGCCACAAGGATCTAAAGGATCTGTTCCAGAAAGAGAAATAAATGGGATAGCAGACAGAAGACAGAAGAGCTTGTGGTTGAATAAAAAAGCTTCCCCCAAGTGTATGATTCATTTCTATCCATACAACTGGATCACATGGCATATCTATAGGAATAGATTCTATAGCTTTTTGATTTCATGACTCTAAGCAGAAAGTTATGATGGTGTGATGGATAATCTGTTGAATATTAACCAAGTTTCAATTTCTCCTGAAGCTTATTGTCTTTCTCTGAAAAGGCTCCGATGAATTAAAATGAGATATATGATTATGATTGGGGAGGGCAATAAATAATACTGGACACCATATGTTCTCTTCAACTGCAAGTTCTTCAACTGTAGAACTTGATCCACTAAAATCCTGAAGATTAAGGATCACAAGCAGATTTTCTTGGCAAGGCTGGCATTTGTATGTTTAGCCTTATTGTCACACGTTGTATCTTTATGGGCCTGTCACCTTCCCTAAAACAAGAACTCCTCCCCCCACTTTGGCTAAATTACACATTGTGAAGTGATGACTTATGAGAGAAAAAGTTGATCAGGAAGAAAAAAGCATTTAGGAAAGTTTCTGACTATACAAGCTTCAGCCAGATGCCTCTGTCATTTTTACTGTGCTTTCATTTAAAAACAAAGTGATTTCACACATGGCTTAGCAGCATATATTACACTATACTTTTTAATTGTTTTTGCACTGATTTGAAGCCTGGATTTTTTTTTTTGACAATTACAGTAGGTTGAGTTTAACTTGAAATAATGCCATAATTGACATTACAATTCAACAAATAATGTTTGAAAACTATTTGTTATGTATGTATACTGTATATGGGTGTGTGTAGATAGATTCTCTCTCTCTCTCTCTCTCTCTCTCTCTCTCTCTCTCTCTCTCTCTCTCTCTCTCTCTCGATTCATTTCACAACAACAGGCATGTCATGAAGTATTTTCATTGTAGGAATACGATTACTTGATTGGCAGCCAAGAAGAAAAGTAGTCACATGTCTATCAAATTGAACAGACTGTGATTCTAGCAGGAGACAATAACACTGGATTCTGTGATGCCACATTTCAGTGAGTCATTCTAATGGTTTTTTTTTAAATCAAGAAAGCTTCAAATGAACAAATATTTGTCAAGTTCTTTTATATCAACCAGCAACACAGGGGGTCCTATGTATTTCTTGCTCTCTGTAAAGAAAATAAGAGAGACGACTAACCTGTCATTTTGCATATTTCCCTAAGGACAACCCCCCCCCCCCCCACAACCCCTGTTCACAGTGATCTGTTCTTCAGACATGCACTATAGCAGATAAAAATTGTAATTCCAGATTCTTGGAGAGTGACACATCCCTTGTCTTTATTTAAAGTGGTGGGCTGCTAAAAGCCAAGTTCTATGGCATGAGTCCTTGGCTATGTTGTTAACTTGAGTGGATTCTTCCTCATGATAGGCACCATCTTGATTGGCAGCAGAACTGCTGCTGGAATCATTCAGTCATCGAATATAAGGATTCCAAAGGATTTTGGAGATTATCTGACCTAACTCACGCCTAGTGCAGGAATTGACTACTGCAGCATCCTCAACTCAGGGTCATTCAATCCAGTTCACACATCCAGTGAAGAACAGCATTGCCTTCCACTCTCTGAACAGCTCTTAGCATTAGAAATTTTCCCTGATAGCCTATTGAAATTTACTTTCTTATATTTTAAGCCGGGGGTGAAATCCAGCAGGTTCTGGAGAACCGGTAATGGAAATTTTGAGTAGTTCGGAGAACTGGCAAATACCACCTCTGGCTGGTCCCAGAATGGGGTGGAAATGGAGATTTTGCAGTATCCTTCCCCTGCCACACCCACTAAGCCACACATGCCCACCAAGCCATGTCCACAGAACCGATAGTAAAAAAATTTGAATTTCACCACTGTTTTAAGCCCATTGTTTCTTGCCCTATCTCCTTGAAAAACTGTGAACAATTCTCTCCATTTTCTACACAGTAGCCTAAATAACTGGGAGGCACTTGATGGGTCCCTGTAGTTTTTTTTTTCTCCACAATGAACTTCCACAACACTTCCAATTATTCCTCATAAGATTTTTCTCCCCTTCCAGGTCCCTTATCACCTTAGTTGTTTTCCACTGGACAGACGCCAGTTTATCAGTGTCCTTCCTCTCATGCAATGCTTGGAACTCAAGGCAATATTTTAGGTGCTGTTTGACTATTGCAGAATAGATGGGGAGGATGGCTTCTCTACTGAGCTATTGACATGTATCATGGGAAGGGAATCAGTCATTCTGCGGGGATGAGAGGGGTATCCACAGCCATATTCAAGAGAACCCATTGGAGTCTGGTGTCAGCTCAGGGAGAATACCAATAAAGGGAAAAGGAAGAAAGCTCTTAGGGCAAAAGACTAACATGTATGCTGATAATTTATTTTGCATTGGGATTACTTTGAATGCAAACTACATTAAATATTTTTTTTAATGAAGAAAGAACTAAATAACAACCTGGAATGAAAGCAAGTTTGATTTGATTTAATATTTCCATGCAACTCAATTATTTATATTTCTTTGACTTATATGTGAACCATTTTATAATCATCTGGTTTAACATTCTCCAATGTTGTTCCCCAATTAAAAACAAAAGACAAAACACAATACACATTCACTCAGACAACAATATACATAAATGTATGGAAAATTTTATGAAGACTTAAAAAACGCTTTCAGATATATGATCTGTAAATATTATATTTACAGATCAGGTTATATTTATCAGGTTTGCCTGATGTACCAGTTGCGTCCCTTTCTGGACTGGGACATCCTGCGCACAGTCACTCACGCCCTCGTCACATCACCTCTGGACTACTGCAACGCTCTCTACATGGGGCTCCCTTTGAAGGGCACCCGGAAGCTCCAACTTGTCCAGAATGCGGTCACGCGGTGATTATGGGTGATTATGGGTGCTTCGCAAGCTGCACTGGCTCCCAGTGGTCTTCCAGGTGCAGTTCAAGGTGTTGATTACCACCTTTAAAGCGCTCTATGGCTTAGGGCCCAGATACCTATGGGATCGCTTTCTGCCACCAATAGCCTCCCACCAACCAACACGCTCCCACAGAGCGGGGCTCCTCAGGGTGCTGTCAGCAAAATGTAGGTTGGCAACCCCCGGGGGAGAGCCTTCTCTGTGGGGGCACCCATCCTCTGGAATGAATTACCCCCTGGGATATGTACGATTCCCGATCTTCGTACCTTTCGCCGGGCCCTGCTATTTCAACAGGCTGGCCTGGCTGAATAAGAATTTGGAATGGGTATTTTAAATTATGGGTTTTAATTGACAGGGCCAAATTTGTCTAATTCTGTTTTAAATTGGTTTTAAATTTTGTATGGTTTATTGTTTTATCATGGCTGTGCACTGCCCTGAGTCCTTCGGGAGAAGGGCGGTATAAAAATCTAATAAATACTAAATACTAATACTAATAGCAAGGAAAAATGATAGATTTCATCCGTGCCCAAATGGATCCCAAATTAACAATATATATTTCCTTAGGCGTTTGGTATAAAACAAAGTGACACACATACTCGAAGATGAAATTAATTGGGACTTTGTAACACAAATACCAACCTTTGGTACTTGCATCTCAATGTTGGTGCAAGTATCTAACTCACAAAACTTTCACCTTTCCCATTTCTGTTGAATTTGCTAACCTGCAAAACAATAGCATTTCAGATGCTTATTGATTAACTCTGGCAGTTTCTTGTGGTTTTTTTTAATCATATAAAAGTAAAAGGGGGTACCTTACACAATAGATTTTTTTTTGAAAAAAACCAACTTGTATAGCTTGTTTAAAGTTGCTGGTAGGAGGCATCAGTTTTGTAGGCTTGCTGGCTAGATACCTTCTCTACAGATGTCATGACTGTACTTTAGTTCCCTCCAGGCACCTGAAAGGTTTTTGTAACAGTCTGAAGCTGTGAGCTTCAGGTGATGAGGATGTAGTTTAATTTTCTCCACTCCTGAAGAGAAAGCACTTAACACTACACAATACTTCTTTGACTTTAAAAACAATAATTGTAAGAAAGGGACAACAAATAACCTGGTGGGATCCAGCAGACAGACACAGGGAATGCTCACTTACAAATTAATTTTTGGACTTTACAGCTTTTAAAGGGGAGTTCTGTTTAGAATTGCCATTAAGCAAATACAAAATATTATATATGATATATTCTACAGTATGGCTTATACAGAGCAGCGCGGTGGCCTAGAGGTGGAGCTCCCTCTTCACAATCAGGAGGCTGAGTTTGATCTAGGTAGCAGCAGATATTTCTTTCTCTGGGTGCAATGAGTTATTCTCTGCTGTGAACTCCACATAGGCATCAGGAAGGGCATCCAGCCAATAAACGTTCGAGCTCTGTTTAGTTACACCCCAACTCCACCCCGATGCAAAGGATTACCAGGTCATTAAAACAGGGAAAAATTTTATATCCTATACATATATATTCTCTCTCACATTCACTTGTTCTCTCTCTCTCTCTCTCTCTCTCTCTCTCTCTCTCTCTCTCTCTCTCTCTCTCTCTCTCTCTCTCTCTCTCTCTCTCTCTCTCTCACACACACACACACACACACACACACACACACACACACACAGTTGTCCCAGTCTCACTGATTTCTTTCTCTGGATTCTTCAGTTCCTCCTTAAATTAAACATTTGCTAATTGATTAACCCCTCAGGTTCCAGGGCTGGATCCACTTATATTCTCTTGAGCCACAAAATAAAACTTCCTTAGTTTAGGAAGCTGCATAATGCTATGAATGCTATCAAGTTGTAAGTGCCTATGAAAAAGCCTTTTTCCTTTATGATGTTCAGTCATTAAAAGGTAAATAATGAATATAGGAACACTGTATCTTAAGTGATAAATGTATCATTAATGTATATAGGGTTACTAGATATGTGAATAGGCAAAGGGTGATACAGACTGTTGGAAAGGAAGACAATATGACAAAAAGAAAGACATACTAACTTTGTAATGTTCTTGACATCTGTGACAAAAATTATAGCAGAAAGTGTACCTACAAGTACATTAAATTACTTTTTCCAGCATCAAAAAGACTGGTTTTTCAATTGCAATATTTTTCCAACAAATCTTTATTTTCAAGAACATATGCCAGTGATAATATAGAATCAATGATGATGTGCTTTTCCAATTTCACCATAGAAACATATGAAGGGGCATATGAACTAAAGACTATATTGAGCATAAATTGGAAGAAACTGGATTGAAGCTAATTGCTGAAATTAACATAAATCTAGGCTGTTGAGTCTGCTGATGGACAAAAGTAAGAAAGAAGACAATCTATAAGGCCACAAGACACAAACATTTGAAAGGCAATTGTGAAAACAGTCAATTATTTTTTAAAGAGACACTCAGAAAGCTGGACAATATTTCATTATAAGGTTATGTTATCTGGATGGGGGCGTGAGGACAAAATAGAATAACCGAGTTGGAAGGGACCTTGGAGGTCTTCTAGTCCAACCCCCTGCTTACGCAGGATATCCTACACCACTTCAGACAAATGGTTATCCAATCTCTTCTTAAAAACTTCCATTGTTGAAACATTCACAACTTCTGGAGGCAGGTTGTTCCACTGATAAATTATTCTAACTGTCAGGAAAATTCTCCTTAATTCTAAGTTGCTTCTCTCCTTGATTAATTTCCACCCATTGCTTCTTGTCCTGCCCTCAGGTGCTTTAGAGAATAGTTTGACTCCCTCTTCTTTGTGGCAGCCCCTGAGATATTGGAACACTGCTATCATGTCATCCCTAGTGCTTCTTTTCATTAAACTAGCATTTCATTAAACTAGCAAATAAATAAATAAATAAATGTGCAAAGTTATATCCTTTTCTCATATAAAGGTCCTCAATTAACTTTATGTGGAGGGTTCCTACCAGTTTGCTCCAGTTTGGGTGAACTGGTAGTGGTGGCGGCAGGAGGATCCACCCGGACATCATCATGGGTGCTCTGCACATGCGCAGAGGTGCCCTGCGTGCATGCTCACAGTCCCAAACCAATGGCAAAGGTAAGTGAAAACCACTACTTTTCTTGATCTTAAGACAAGGAGGCCAAAAATGAAAGACCCCCAACTGAGAAATCAGACCAGTTCCAGCAACCATTATTTATATGTTTTAGCCTCCGGGCCCCTAATCATCTTTGTTGCTCTTCTCTGCACTCTTTCTAGAGTCTCAACATCTTTTTCACACGATGGCACCCAAAACTGAATGTAGTATTCCAAGTGTGGCCTTACCAAGGCATTATAAAGTGGTATTAACACTTCACATGATCTTGATTCTATCCCTCTGTTTATGCAGCCTAGAACTGTGTTGGCTTTTCTGGTAGCTGCTGCACACTGCTGGCTCATATTTAAGTGATTGTCCAGCTACTACTATTGAGCAAGGTGCCACATATACTGTACCTGTGCATTTTGTTGGAGGACATCCCCTTTGGCTGGAGGTCTGGTAACCATTAATACTTTCAGGAGTAGGGTGGCTTTCCATGTCTGTGGAATTACAATGCACAGAATATTCAATGGGCATGGAAACACTGGAAGGTCCTGGATTGAGGAAGTTTATATTAATGCTTTGTGGGACATTTTACTTTGACAGTCATTCTTTGTGTGGTAGGCCTCAACTTCAGGAACTTCAATCTGACTTCAAATAATTTTCTGTCCCTGATTGGCTATGTCAGATGGGCAGTTATGGCAGCAAATGCCTGACATATCTGAGTAGGGCCCAGTGGAGGAAAACTGAGTAATCCTATTTGATTGGCTTTATCACAGATATTTCCCATTGGAAAGCCAAATTGTAAGGTATGCACCCTTACTTGGAAATTAGTCCCACTGAACAGGGTAGGAATTATTTCAGAGTAGATCTGAAGAGCATCTCATTACCTAGCTACAAATAAGAAGTGTGTCTCTTCTTCCCCTCTCGACTTGCTGCTCAAGTGAAAATGAAAGTCAAAATGGATGCTTGATTGTATCATTGCTTTATGTAATGATTTATTGCAAATAAAAAGGGAATATAAATTAACTTATACTAAAGTAACAGTGCTATGTACTACTGAAAGTACTACTGTATTTTCCAATGGAGGGCTCCTAGTGCCAACAATTAAAAGGGAAATGGTGCTTTGGTTTTTGACCAAAAGGGTAGAGGAGGAAAAAGAAACAGCAGTAGGATTTGAAGAGTTATAGATGAAAGGGAAAATTGCATCTATGTCTGGGGAAGGCAATTCACAGAAATGTCCCCACACCTGAGTCAATCCCAAATCCCACCCTTTTTTAAAATTCCAAAAAGTGTGATTTTCAGAATTGTTTTAGAAGATAAAACAATCCTCTTTTCTTTTTTTTTCCCTGGGGAAATATTGTTAGTAATATCTGAGAGAAAATACTTTAGATTTTTTTTTATCCTGCTTGTATTTTTTAAAATAACCCAGGTAGTCAACCTATCTAATGCTCCTTTTTCCTCTTTTCCCCCCACACAGCCCTGTGGAGTGAATTGGGCTGAGAGAAAGAGACTGGCTCAAAAATATCCAGCCAGTTTTCACGCCTATGGCAGTATTAGAATTTATATTTTCCTGGTTTCTAATCTGTTGCCTTAAGCACTAGATAAAACTGCCTTAAAAGCTAAAAAAAAAAAAAAAAAAAAAAAAGTGTGCATTCCTGTTTGTTTAATCATTTAGAATGTCAAATGCACATTAAATACAGTGTTAAGTACTAGAAATGTTATTACATTATAGCTAATGTAATCAATGGCACATTTAATGTGTTGGAAAAATTGAATATGAAGTGAATAGAACTCTTAGCATTTTAGCACTAATGAAGTCGATGCAGTTATTATTTTGGGGATGGGTATTTCAAAAAGTAGCACTATAATAAGAAGGCCTTATTTTCTGGATGAATCGTGTGGAATTCTGCTTACTTATATACAAAACACTAGTTGAATTAAAGCCTCAGCTCAGAGCTTCACTGATTTGTTTGATAATACTTTAGGGTGGGCCTTGGAAGATTGGAAGATTACCATTTTGGGAAGGAGGTTGAGAAGGTAGTTTTCTGGCTTTTCCAGAGAACCTTGGAGGAAGCAGATTATCTGGTCTTCGTTAAGTTAGGATTATGAATGTTTTCTTTGACCTGGTTGCTATTTACATATGCATTGAGGTGAAATTGTTATTTTATTGAAATATCACAAATAAACAAAATATATGAACTGGCCCCAGAAATACCACTGTTTGCAATACTGTGGAAATCAGGGGTGAAATCTACTTACCTTCCTTACCAGTTCAGAAGTGCATGCGCCGTGCTTGTGAGTGAGTGAAGCGAGCATGTGCATCACATGCATGCGCAGTCCCTCTGTGCATGCGCAAAACCTTCTGCACATGCACAGAGGGTTAAAACCAGGAAGTAACGACACCCGGGCGGGTGGGCGGAGCTACCAGTTCTCCGAACCACCTGCCACAATCACTACTGGATCACCCGATCTGGTCCGAACCGGGAGCATTTCACCCCTGGTGAAAATAGGGCAGTTACAAGAAGGCCCCACATCCATTTGCACTACTCAGGCATCCCTGGGGACACAGATAGATCTTCAGGTGGCCTCAACGACTCTCTGAAAGAATGAAAGTGATCATTAATAATCCTTCCATTCCTCACTATCCAGTTGGAGCTGAAGAAGCTTCTTGGATGAGAAGTGAAAAGTCTTCAAAGAAAAACAAGAAAGTCCAGTTGCCTCTTGAAAAAAAGCACCTTTGGGACAACCATGATCTGGACGACGTAGAATCTCTATAGACACCATGGAAGAGAGAAGTCTCAGCACTTCTCTCAATGATGATAGTCACTGAAAACAGTAATAATTAGGGAGATCATAAATGGGCTTAACCAAATAGTGAAGATCACATAAATTGCTTTACATGATTGACAAAGGGATTGTGACAGAGAATTCAAATAAATAGGCTTTTGTGCAATAATACTAGTCTGGCAGGTGATTCTTTGTACCAATGGGTACTTTATGCTATACATTAAATGTAATTAAAAGTATATGGAGCAAAAATAATAGGAGGGAGGGAGGGAGGAAGGGAGGGAGGGAGAGAGAAAGAGAGAGAAAGAGAGAAGATAGAAATCTGGTATCCTACCTGTATCCTCTTCCCACCTTTCTACCTTCCCTCCACTGACTTCTTAACAGTGTCAGTTGACGTCTTTGCTCTTTCCTCTTGTACTGCCTGTTTGACAGTTTTTGACCTTCCTTTCCTTTTTGAGGGAGCAGAGGTCTTGTAGCTTGTGATCTGTCTGACACAGTGCACAGATGGAACTTGGTAGTTGCCAATCAAACTCACTTCTGGTATTGTTTCTTGTCGCTGGGATGTATGAGAAGGTCTGTCTCCAACACATTTTCCTGGCTGAGGTCGACAATTTTTTCCCCTTCCTCTTGCCCATGTTAAGGAGCACTGTGACTAAAGTTATCTTTCTCCAATGAAGCAGAAAATCTCACAAGCACCTCTTTCTGTCTCAGGTAGTAAAAATAAAATAGTATCTAATGAAATAACACATGGTTTGTTGCTCTTTCCTTATACCTAGTATCTTCTCTTTGTGGCGCTGCTTAATAAGTGGGCTTCTCCTCCATTCCAATGTTGTTTAAAGACACTATTCTCCTTTCGAAGGAAAAAGGATTCCTTGCTCATCTTCCACAAGTTATGTGCACATTTGGCATGAACATAACGATCATAACTTCAACGAAAGAGTCCTTTATTTTGCTAGATCGTTTTCATATCTTGCTTAACCCAGCTGACTGTTTTTCATGTTCCCAGTGAAGGTGACAGCTACTTTTAGGCTCTATTAGAACTTTGTGCCATGTTTATTCCGCCTCTGTATAGGCCATAAGCTCATCAAGCTGTTGTGCTCCAAGTTAGCCACCCTTGGCTCCTCATTTCATTCAAACAGTGTAGCAAGTTATTTTGCAAATGAGGAGGCTGCCATCCTTAGTAACATAATTGTGATTTGACATATTGGGTACTGCATGGAAATCTCAGCTGAACAGATGGTGTTAGGATTTAACTAAATACTTAGGAGATGTAGTTAACCCAGGCACTGAACCTATGTTCCTGTTATTTTTACTTCAAGCAGGTTAGGTATAAATTAGTTGATGGTTACAATCATTACTGTGGTTCTTGCCAATCTATGACATTCGTAATTTATTCATTTTCTTTGAAACCTAGTGTCAAAAGACTGACAGTATATGATTTTCTGATTTTTGTCTATATAAAAATTATATGGGGCAAGGAAAGGTGGGGAGGGGATTGTTTTATCCCTCAGCCAAAGTATTGGGACAGGGAATCATCCAAAGCAATTGATTGGAAGAAGATTTACCACTGATAAAAGGACAATACATAATCCCGGTGTGTCTGGAGGTTGTGAGAGTTAGAACAGGAAGAACAAACTCAGATTTAGTTCCAGTAAGTCAACATGAGTTCAGAAAGCAGCTGTGATCTGTAGTAAGCAGAAGGAATAACTCCTAGGAACAAAAGGAGGAGTTGCAACCAAGACAACAGTCTCGTAAAAGAAATCAGAGCAAAAATGTAATGGGATAAAGCCTCTCAGATATGACTTCTAAAGTTCTCATGAAGATAAATGGAGGGAAGGGGAAGCACCTTTAGGCTTGCAAGACTGATACCAGCCCTCCAAAGTAGACCAAATCTGGAAATAAAAGACACATAAGCTAATACTGTTTTTATTGTAAAGTTATAGTAATAGAATATTACATTACATATTTGGGGGGGAGGGGGTGCCTTCAAATTCATTCTTGACTCCTGGCTATTACCATTGCAAAGGTACTACCATTACCAAAGTAACCATTGCACCAAACTAGCTTTCTCTGTGGTCTTGGACATCCAGACAGATATACAGTAATCAGAGAACTCTTTGAGCCCTATATCTGTAAAACTGTTAGCAGAGTCTACAGGGCTGGGTATCTTCTGTTACTGACTTTCTCCTTTGAGAAGAAAAGTATTCTCAAAAATTAGATCAGCATCATCCATGTCAGTGTTTTAAACAGCTGCTAAGATGTAGCATACATTTATTATTTATTTAATGTTCCCTGTTTTGTTGCTTGTATTTGTTAGATTATTGTTGATTTTGTTTATTAGATTATTTTAGTCTAAGCTGTTGGTTTTGTTTAATATTTTTAACTGTTTTAGTATTTTTTTCTAGATTTGTCCTTTCCACTAATGTGAAGTGGTCAATAAATGTAAACAAATAATAAATAAATATTTCATAAAGTTTCCAGAGTTATTATTGTTAGGTTCCTTCATTGTGTTATATGATTGTTATGCTATAGAGCCATGATGGTGAACCTATGGCACGAGTGCCACAGGTGGCACACAGAGCGTTGCCCTACCTCAGTTCAGCATGCATGTGCGTCCTGGCCAGCTGATTTTCGGGCCTTCTGGGCCCACTGGAAGTCAGGAAACAGACTGCTTCCAGGCCTCTGGAGGGCCTTTGGGGGAGAGGAAGGCTGTTTTCGCCTTCCCCAGGCTCCTAGAAAAGCTCTGGAGCCTGAGGAGGGCAAAAAAATGGGCCTACTGAGCCCACTGGAAGTCAGGAAACAGACTGCTTCCAGGCCTCTGGAGGGCCTTTGGGGGAGAGGAAGGCTGTTTTCGCCTTCCCCAGGCTCCTAGAAAAACTCTGGAGCCTGAGGAGGGCAAAAAAATGGGCCTACTGAGCCCACCGTGCCATCATGTGCCAAAAGCGGGGGAGAGCAGGGGGATCATGCATGACCGAGCCTGTGTAGCATAGGGGGCTAATGCCTCCTACTAAAGGCAGCAATTAACACCAGCTGCCTGTAATTTCTGTGAGTTCAATCCTAGCCAGGCTCAAGGTCGACTCAGCCTTCCATCCTTTCTAAGGTGGGTAAATTGAGGACCCAGTTTGTGGGGGCAATAAGCTGACTTTGTATAAATATACAAAAGTATGAAGGCTATTGCTTAATGCATTGTAAGCCGCCCTGAGTCTCCGGAGAAGGGCGGCATATAAATCAAATTAAAAATAAATAAATAAATAAATAAATAAATGCGTGGGGGGATGGGGCACATTGAATTATGGGTGTGGGCACCCGCCCATGTAGTCACCCCCCCACACTATCCCCGCTTTTGGCACGCAACGGCAAAAAGGTTAGCCATCACTGCTATAGAGAGTGATATTTGGTGTGATTTTTGGTGTGATGGAGCGAAAGATTATCACTACTATTGTTTTTGTACTGTATTAGCATTTGTTGTTTTAATTTTTGTGCTGCATCAGAGTTTATAATGTTTAGTGTACTTTGCCATTAAAGTGGCCTATAAAACTAACTAAATAAATCACCAATTAATGGAATTTATTATCATTAGGCAAGGTGATGGTCAATATTTTGGAGGATTTTAAGTTGGGTAATTTTGATAGTGAGTATCAAGAATTGTTAGTCATTAAATCTCTGTGTTACCCCTTGATAGTAAGGCTCTATGCTTCCAAACACCAATTGCACGTGAGAAACAAAATTTTGGACCAAGATGGGACTTTGTTCAATCCAGCAGATCTAGTCTTATGACTCCTCTCAATTTATAATTTACACACACACACACACACACACACACACACACACACACACCTCCCTCAATTTATTGTTCAATAGAAAATTTTCCATTTCAGTCCATTTGTGTCACTCAATGGTTTGAACCCCCTGCAGTGGTAACTGCAGAGGAAAACCTGCCTGGGACATTTGAAGTGGCATAATTCTCAAGGTGTAATTTATTTCAATCTTCTGAACCAAAAAAAAACAAAACAACAACAAAAAAAACAAACCATACTTTATTGTCAAGAAAAACAAATTTCCTGGCAGGCCTTCTGAAATACTTTCAGGGTACTGCAACTGAAGAAAAAAGCCGAATGCTGGAAAGACAGATGTAAACAAGGCTTTTTCTGATACGTTTCTTTTGACCATGGGATAAAAATGAAATGAAGTCATCCTTTGTAGGGAGGTGGTCTTCAGCTGGAGAGTAGAACAAACAAAATGAGAATTGCGGTGCACAAATTTCAAATTGTTTTGAAATCAAATGTCTTGTTCCAAGGATTTCTCTGTGCCTGGATTAACCCATTTCTATCAGTTGGGACTGTTATTTTAAACTTGAAGCCACTGTTTTGAATTTGAAATCTTTTGCATAGCTCTAGTGCATGGCATCCTCTTTTCTCAAGAGCATGCTCATTTCGCAAATCTAAAATCAGACATAAAAAGGAGTTTTGGGGCATTCAGGTCAGCATCAGTAAGTTAGTAACAATAAGCTACTTCACTGTGTAAAGTCTTGAGCGAAGTGCTTTGTTTCTGTATTGGCCATACAGCTATTTCAGTTCACACTTTCCCTCCATATCCGCAAGAAAGAATATTTGCTATCCTATATTCTTTTACAACACCAAGGGAGAATGAAGGATTTGGCTTTCAAAAAGATATTCTCTTGTACTACTTGCAGCAGAAGGTCAGTAATAGACACCTTTATGCTCCTGAATCATTTGTGCTCAAGTATCCAAGTAAAACTGTAGAAAGTAGCAGGAATAACTTCCAGCAGTGATAGAATAATGAGCTGCAGTTGATTTAGTTTGAACTGTGGTGGCAGGGAGACAAAAGTTCTAGCAGAGTTCTGTTATTATGTGAATACAAAAACTATACAGCTCTATTCTTTACGATTTTTTTAAAAAAATGATAAACTAAATTTCAAGTGATACTGCCAAGTGCTAGCTTATAGTATAAACATTCAGTGCACATACTGTATAACGAGAAAGCGCAGAACCTTAGAGTCAGCTTCATTTATTTAAGCTTAATTAAACTGGAGTCCTGTAATCCCCAGCATAGAGAATACACACCATTCCTCATTAAGCGTTTCCACTTGGTATAGCTCTTAATTGTAGCTACTGCACATTTTAAAGGGGCTGACATATAGAACTCATACACCAAAGCAAGAAGTTGATTCATTTAATTCCTAGCAATTTTTATTGGTTTATTTGTGTATGCATTTGAGTAGGAAAATCTTCAGCAGAATAACAAAGATGGAGGAGATATCGGAGGCAGTGGTGGGTTACCACCGGTGTTACCACCAGTTGGAACCCTTCTCTTTGTGCATGCGCTTTGCATACAATTGCCTCGTGCATTCTTGGTTCGCTCGCATGTGCGCCAAACTTGCGCTCCGTGCAAGCGCGTTAGGTTTCTGTCCAGCTGAGGTGTGGCTTAGTTGATAGGCACTCTGCCACGCCTATCAACTGGGCTAAAAACCTAGAAATAAAGGTAAGAATAAAGCAGGGGCGGGCTGGAGGGCCCATCTCCCAGTCTCTTCTTAAAAACTTGCAGTGATGAAGAACCCACAACTTCTGAAGGCAAGCTGTTTCATTGGTTAATTGTTCTCACTGTTAGAAAATTCCTCCTTATTTCTAGGTTGCTTCTCTCTTTGCTTAGTTTCCATACATTGTTTTCTGGTGCTTTGGAAAATAGGTTGACACCCGCCCTTCTTTGCAGAAGTCCTTCAAATATTGAAACTATCATGTCACTCTTAGTCCTTCTTTTCACCAGACTAGACATACCCAATTCCTGCAGCTATTCTTCATATATTTTAACCTCCAGCTCCCTAATCATTTTTGTTGTCCTTTTCTGTTTAAATGTTGCCACAGTGGATGCCAAGTGAGCTTCTCCAAGATAAGACGTAACCATTGAAAGGCCTTCTTCTCCTATCGACAATTTGTCAGACCTAACTTTTATGCAGCAGAATAAAAGAATTAAATAGTAAGTCAGAGTATATGGTCTGAAGATATAAATGATTGATTATTTGCCATCAAGTTGGTGTTGACTTTTAGTGACTGCGTAGAGAGATTTTCTCCATGATGATGATCCGTCCCTAACTTGGTTTTTCAGGTCTTCCAATGGTGTTTCCGTTACCACTGAGTCCATCCATTCAGATGGAGTTGGTAGTATCATTTGTTTCATGAGAGATCTGGGGTGTATAGGAAACCCAGATTCCATGTGGAGGTAATATACTGGCACTTTACAAAAGAGGGCTCTCCCCCACCCAAGCCTAGCAATCTTAAAGTATCAGAAATTTTTAGCATATCAATTTAACATGAGCTTCTCTTCACTCATTTTTTTTAATCTTGTATTAACGTCTGATTTCTTCCTTGGGTCATACAACTTCAAGCGGTCGATCGGTACTACAGTATTCATTGGGTTAAAAACCAAGTTCTTTAAATTTCTTTTGATAAGAATCTGCACAGCTAATGGGCTGTTAAGGCCAATTGAATAATTAATATTTCTAAATGCCCTTTTGAAGATTCTCTTTAAATGCTAATCAGAATTTGCTACTTTCTCAGATTTTAAAACCTTCAGCTTTGTAAGAAATGCATTTGACACAATTGGTAATTAGTGTTTCTGACTGTTCCAGCAGTTTCTGAGTTGCAGCTGCTGAATACTTATTCATACTGTAATCGTTGTCAGAAGATGATTTTTAACAGAGCCATAACACTGTAATTGATGAAAATAATGGCAATCCGGAATCATTGTATGGAATCAACACAGGAAATGTATGCATAGACAGGTTATGCAATGCTTTGGCTTTGATTCCCAAAAGATTCTTCCGAACATATAGGGTGTGAGTTTTATTATGTTGTATGCTATACAACGGGATGCGGTGGCTCAGTGGCTAAGACACTGAGCTTGTCATTCAGAAGGTCGGCAGTTCAGCGGTTCAAATCCTTAGTGCCACATAACAGAGTGAGCTCCCGTTACTTGTCCCAGTTTTTGCCAACTTAGCAGTTGAAAAGCAGGTTAAAAAAATGCAAGTAAAAAAAATAGGGACAACCTTTGTTGGGAAGGTAACAGTGCTCTGTGCGCCTTCGGCGTTTAGTCATGCTGGCCACATGACCACAGAGACGTCTTCAGACAGCACTGGCTCATCGGCTTAGAAATGAAGATGAGCACTGCCCCTAAGTCAGAAACAACTAGCACGCATGTGCTAGTTTACCTATGCCTTTACCTATGCTATACAACATACCCCTGGAAAAAGATACATCTGCTTTAAAGTGAAACTAATGGGTGTTACATGCACATTCCTATGCATGCTGAAGCAGTTTGGGGAGCTCAAATCCAAATAAATGTTTCAGGGACAAATATATCAGAATAATAATTTCCAGACCACTTGATATTTTGAGCTAGGCTAGAATGCCTTATTTGTTTGTTTATTTATTTATAAAATGTATTGGCTGTTCATTTTGCCTCAAGATAACTCTGGGTGGAGGACAGAGTTCAGGGGACAGCCTTTCCAACTAGTTAAAGAGTAGACTGTAGGACCTAATGTCCCCCTTGCTATGATCATTGGTTGGAAAGGAGCTGCAAAGCTCTCAGAGTTAGGGGAGGAATCTTACCCAGAATTAGAAGTGCTGGGCATGTGGGCTTGGAGGTTTACTGTCATTCATGTTTATCTGTATTTGACATCTTTCTTACAGTCTTCATTCAGGTTAGCAAAATTGAAAGATGTACAGTAATTTCAAATA
The DNA here is from genome assembly GCA_030761175.1 of Masticophis lateralis. NCBI lineage: Eukaryota > Metazoa > Chordata > Lepidosauria > Squamata > Colubridae > Masticophis > Masticophis lateralis. The sequence goes on from JAUDYJ010000002.1 coordinate 93,913,008, forward strand.
TATTACAATGCTTCTAACTGTAGAGAGAGTTCTAGACTCTGATGCCTGATACATTGTGCACAAGATGCTGTCATTTTGTTCTCTTCTTTGGGTAACCCTACATCTGTATTTAAGTAAAAACATTAATTTTATGTTTAATATGTGTAGACTCATGGAGATATTTTGGAAAAAAGAAGCTTTCACCCTCTAACTAATGATTCACTTAGCCTCAGAAGATTGGAATAGATGTCCTATTTTTTAAAGATATTTTGGTTATTTATTTATTTGTGTATTCAATTCCTAGAGCCACCCAACTCAACCAAGGCCAAAGTCACCCAACAGGCTTTCATGCCTCAGGAGGGACCAGAAATTATAGTCTGGTTTCTAGTCTGGTGCCTTAACTATTAGAACTTTTATCTTGGCTCTTTTGCTGGATCCAGTAGGCAATTCTTTTATTTCTATCATATTTCCAACACTGGAGGTTTTTAAGAAGGATAGGATCCCATTGGGATGTAGCAGATCCCACCAGGACTTGAACAAGTTACAGTTCTGGAGTTCTCCGCCGACGTGATGCTGAATGCCGCAAGGTTGGCGTCAAAGGCTGTTGCCTCCAATGTGACCTCTAGGTGACTCCTCTGGCTCCGCCAGTGGCAGGCAGATGTCAAGCACAAGTGGAGGTTGGCTTCTGCTCCCTTCTCTGGACAGCGGCTTTTCAGAGACTCACTGGACCCGCTGCTTATAGAGACACGTGACAAATGTAAGATGCTTCCATCCTTTTCACGATGGGCAGAATCCTGTCCGCCACTTTATTTCCGATGGCAGGTCTTCCCTGGGTCTGAGGGAGGCTTTGGCGACCTTTGGATGCTGCCTCCACTACGATGGAGAAGGAGCATTGGTCCTACCTGATACATTGTGATGCATTGCATAACCATTTGTCTGGAATGGTTTAGGGCCTCCTCCTTGAGCAGTGGGTTGGACTAGAAGACCTCCAAGTTCCCTTCCAGCTCTGTTATTCTGTTATTTGGAAACAAACCAGTTGTTATTCTGTATTTAATGTGATTAATTGATTAACATTTATTCTTTGGAAGAATTAGTCTGGTGGATATCTTTTTATCCAAAAGAATACAACTTAACACCTGTATACATTTGAATAGTACTATTGATGTTTTTAGATCCTAATAAGGGTCATAATAAACATTGGTTGTGTGTATGAAAATGCACACACATATAAATATCTCTCTCACTTCCTCTGTAAACTGTTTCGAGTTGCTATCTTACAACTGGAGGGAATAACGAATTATATACTGAATTCAGTGTGCCACAAATTTGTACTGGATGTTTGAAATTCTTAAAATTCTGTTTCTGAACCACTATATTAAATAGTTATGAAATATTAATTTCAAATGTTTTCTTTTAGTATAAAAGAATATTAACAAGTTTCTATTCTGTTCATAGTTCTGTGAAATAAGAAAAATATCCTTTCAAATGGTTGGTTTCACATTTTTTAAAAAAAGAGAAAGTAAGTCTATAATGTGGATCTCTCTAAACCCCAGAGGCAGAGCAGAATCAACTATTTATTTAAGACAAATAAACAAACACCCCCAAATTAGTGGAATGTGGCTTTGCCTAACAAATCTTGAGATGTATTTAATATGCTTTGCAATATTGCTGAGAATTTTGTAGTACAGCTCAGTAGCTATTAAGAGAACTGTAATTCCCTAGGCAGTGATTTAATTTAGCCTTTAGAAACAAGGAGACGAATTCAGAGAGGATAAGGTTTAATGTTATGTAAGCAAGTTGGGACATATGATCTTGTACTTCTGCCTGTTCTAGGCTTTTTGAAACAGAATGCTGAAAAAGATATAGGATTCCAGCACAACTTATACAATCATAGAGTTCAAAGGGTCCATTTAGGCTGGTGAATCAAATCTCAGTGCAGGAATTCAAATTAAAATATCTCAAAATGTGATGGTCTAGCACAGTGATGGCAAACCTTTTCGGCACTGAGTGCTGAAAAGGAAGCAAGCGCGCACCAGGGCCACAACCTGGAAGAGGAACTGCCCAGGGCGTAGGCGCACACCTAAAAATGAACTTCCAGTTTCTGATGCATGCATGTGCACCAGCCAGCTAGTCTTCTGGGTTTCTGGTGCACATGCATGCATGACGACCAGCTGGCCAATGCGCATGCTCACGCAGGAAAACAGAAGACCAGTTTCTGGCACTGCCACACACAAAAAAGCCAGCTGATTGTCACACGCACATGTGCATCAGAAACCTGGAAGAGGAATGGGTGACGCCGTGTGTGCCAGGTGACATGGCTCCGCATGCCGCTTTTGGGCACACGTACCATAGGTCACCATCACGGGTCTAGCACCTTTCTTCCAGTGAAAGGGCATTTACTACCCACATCTTGAAAAGTGGCTCTCCTGTTGAACTTCACTTACTCTTAGGAAAGACTCTGTGTTCTTATAGTTTAATTCCATTATGCATTCCATGTCCTGCACTCTGGAAAGACAGAAAACAGATTTTCCATATCACGTCCTTTCAGTTACAATATTTTAAGAGTAGTATTATTCCCCGCTCCTGCTCCATCTTTCTTTCTCGAGTCTAAGTTTTCTTTTAGTCTTTCTCAAGACTGAATATTCCCAATTCCTATTTTATAAGCTGATAGATGTATGAAGTGGATGATAAACAGAGAAGTGATGTCTTTATTTCCTGTGGTTTTCATAATTCTAATCAATGAGTTTCATGTGAATGAAATGTTTAGGATGGCAGTAATAGGAAGGCATTTTTCTAGATGTCTTTCTGATTGCTTATAATAGGAAAAGTCTAGGACATCAATGATATGTTAATTCCAATGGATCTCTGCTGGAGACCCTGAAAATACCATTTTTCCAGATCTGATGGATCTAGATTAGAGACTAGAGACATCAGAAGGCATTTAGAAATAGAGCATATGCCAATCCATTGCTGACTTCTGCTGAATATTGCACTAATAAGGAACAATTCCATCTATTGTCAAATTTGCTTGTTAAAACCAAGTTTGTCCTTTGATTATTTAAAAGAATCAATTTAGGGATGGTAGGTGCTTAGGTGCTATAAATATAACACAATCAATGGAAACTCATTATTTTGACTTTGGAGTGAGCAGAGTTTAATTTTACTAAGTATTACTACATGGAATCAAATATGTGCTTATCATTGACAAGGAATAAATAATTTCATTTTCTGTTAGAAAAAAGCAAAGGTATGGGCTGCTGAGTTTCAAATGGTTGAACTCAGAATATTCTGATGATCATTTATCCCTGGTATTTTTTTTTCTTTTCTGTGTATTAGCTAGACCATTTTCATTCAAAAAGAACCTTATTGATGTCAATAACATAACTAAGACTAGGAATGAAATCTGACCTTATGCAGATGGATTTTTGCCCATCCTATCAATATTTTCTTGTCTCTTCCCTTCTATTCCAAAGAGTTTAGGAGACCCTCCAGAGCACATTTGGGGGCATTATAAAATATGATGAGTAGACTAGTTTTTATTATTAGAAAGTGGCCACTAGATTTCATTTTTGCTTCACCCTTTGAGTTTCATATCACCATCATGCATGCATTTATATGTGACAGCAAAGAAAGAACCTATAGGAACATTTATGCTTAATTTTAATTATTGCCTAGTTAGCTCTAAAGCGTTTTGAGAAACTTGGCTTAGATTGCAGATGGAATCTTAAAACCTAGCAGTGTTCCTATTAGGAATACTTTGTACATTTTGTTATTTATTTACATATGGTTTATGTGCTAGCTAAAGAAAATGTTCCAGCCAAAAGATATATGTAGAAGCAAATGGTTTGCTGACTGCTGTACAACCTGGTTGATTATTTCACCCTAAAGTGGATTTATAATGGGCCAGAACACCTCATCAATACTTGCTCATTTTTCATAGATAGAGTTTTCTATCAATCGTTTCCATCCGGCTGCAGGAAGTGAAAGGTTCATTCATCTCTTCTTTCTATTTGATGCCCTCAGTGCTTCCAACTAATGAGATATGAGATTGAAAAGAACCATGACTTGAAATAAAATTCCCCTTTACAGTGACAGGCAGTGTAAAACAAAGCAGGAGGGTCCCTGGGACCAGGTGAGCAAAAATGAGGTGACACAAAGTTGTATAACATGAAATCAAGAGAGAGACAGAATAGAAGCAGCTACAGCAACATTTAGGGAGAAGAAGGGAAAGGCTTAGAAAGCACATGTCCCAGAGGGCTATTTCCATTGTTTTGAAATGCTTCAAAAAGTAATCAAGTGGTACATTTACCTTCTACTTTCCTTTTTTGCTCTAAATAACATAGAACCATCTATAACATTTATGAAGAATCATTTGAGAATACTTTGCCTTTCAAACTGCTGGGCCATCAAGGCCTTTTTAAATTTATATGCCTGCCTTCAACATTTTGGGCAACCCAATATACATATGTGTCAACATGCCTCTTATGATTTCAGCAGCAGACAATCTCATGTGTAAGATCACAGCCTAAAAATTAATATTTTAAGATATGAATTTATTAAAAGCCCATTCAGCCAGAAAGCCATTCAATTGCATCTAAAGTATGAGTAATGAAAGCAATAGAGCTGGCACAAAAGAAAAATGGGATGAGAAAGGAAAGGGAAAACTAGCATTCTCTGGCAGCTATTTGAAAAAGTCCATGTTAATTAGTGTAGAATGGGGTGAAAATGGGCTGTCTCAACAGCTCAGCTCTTCAAGAACCGTGGTGGTGTAGTGTTAGAATGCAATATTGCAGGATAACTCATTGCTCACTGTTAAGAGTTTGATTCTGACCAGCTCAAGGTTGACTCAGCCTTCCATCCTTCTGAGGTTGGTAAAACGAGGATCCAGATTATTGGGGGCAATATGCTGTCTCTGTAAACCACTTAAAGAGTGCGGTAAAGCATTATGTGCTGTTGCTATCTGTGGTGCTACCTCTTTGCTTCAAGTTCTGAATATTTTGAAGATAGATTGTAAGGAGAGCAAGTTAGAAGCCACTAAGATCCATGGAATCTTCTCACTTCCCCATGTCAGATCCACACTAGTCTGACTTCAGCCTCATAGAATTCTCCCTATTGCTTTCAGAGGGGAAGATTTAAAAATCCTGTTGGATGAAAATCTCCACAAAACAGTTCTCTTTTCTCTTCCTCCATCCTGACTGAAGTAACCTGATGGAACTTTAGATGAAGGAAAAAGCTCTTCTTTCTTGATCTTTCCAAATCTGATATAAGTGTCCACCATTTCTAATTCTGAAAATGACAGCCGGAATCGAGATAGCAACGTCAATGTGATTGACTCTTTTCCTCTGCTGTTGCCTTATGAAATAGAAAGAGGCCAATCTTGATCTATGGCTGGGTAAGGTTCTGGATTAACTCTCATTAGTCCTGCATCATAGATTAAAAACTCCCAAACAATGTGATGTTATAATGCAACTCCTCCCTTCTCATCACCAATAGCTTGTTTTCTCAAATAAAAGTCCTGGTCCTTATTATATGAGACAATCATTATGTGAGATAATAATCATCCTTATTGTGTGAGACAACACACCATATTATGTGAGAAATAAAAGGAAGACTCCTAAGAGAAGACAATGGTAAAATGCCCCCATATAGCTACAATCAGGAGAGTCAGCCTTATGTGAGACAACCAGTACCACAAGTCTGTGAGTTTGTATAAACTGATAAGAGAAACTAATTGCATTCTGTACCACATACTGTGTTATCTTTACAGGTTAATTGCTCTGCTGGTTGCTACTTTTAAAGCTGCTGTTCTCTAGATTTCCTTAGCCACCTTTTACAAAATAAATTGTTTTAAGATTCTGCATTCTTCTGGAAAATCATAGGGCTCCCCCTTGTTAACTTATCAAAGTTGTCAGGAAACCATTTTATTTTCATTATAGTATAATAAATTTCACCTTCTGGGCCAATTTTATTGTCTCCTAGGAACATGACAATGCTGTGTAGCTTCTGAAGTGAGGTGCAAAAATGTATAATATTCTATGTTTGGCAGTAGATTGAATTGAGGACATCTGCAAAATGAAACCAGCAATTCTTTTGTGAAAATACCATCGGGACTTAAAAGGAATTTTAAGTCAAGGAATTTGTCTTGGTGCATGTGCATTCAATGTACATAAAAGAAAAGATACGTTCATCAAGAATCATAAGGTGCAACACTTAATGATAGTCATAAATAAACACAAATAAACGATCAGGAAACAATATCAATATAAATTGTAAGGATACAAGCAACAAAATTACAGTCATACAGTCATAAGTGGAAGGAGATTGGTGGTGGGAACGATGAGAAGATTAATAGTAGTGCAGACTTAGTAAATAGTTTGACAGTATTGAGGGAATTATTAAGAGTAAGTTTGTCCATCAGACATATATCAGAGGAAGAACAGTGATGTGCCTTTCCTTCACTACAAGATGATCAGGCTCATCTTGACTTTAGCTGATTTTTAAAAAAACTAAACAGCATCAAATATGGTTCATGCTTGAGTGAGAGATCCTTGGGAAATATCAGGAGAATGGAAAGGACCAAGAAATAAAAGAAAAAGACCCCTAAGGGAAGACAATGACAAAATAACCCTTATAACTATAAACAGGGGAGTCAAACTGTCAGTCCTGAGGAAGCTAATGGATAGTATCTACCAAGTTTTGCTGAAGAGAAGAGCAAAAATGGTACCCATTTATTAACTAGGAGAGATAACAGAGTTTTAGTTAAAACCATCTTCTGCAATATTCTAAACTGATAAACCAGATTTTTTTTCCCCTGTTGGTTTTTCTTTTAGTTCTTTTACATATGAAAATTTGTGTTAAATTATTCTGGCTTTTTTTGTGTGAGGAAAACCTTGTATTTTAATTGCCTGTTCCTTTGGAAGACAAGGAATCAATAGGCAGTGATGAAAACCCTTCTATAAGTACTAAACCGTGTATGTCCAGTAATAATCCAATGGTAAAATGTTAACATAAAGGGCTTCTGGCACCAGAGTGATTTATTTCTCAGTTCTGTGGGAGATGCAATCAGTTGGAACCTACAGTTGGAACTGATGGCTGCAGCTTCATCTATGCATCGTTTCAAAACTCACATCCCGTTCAAACTTTAATATGTCATATATCGATTGGAGTTTGATTGTTAGCCTGTCTTAAATCTTGGATCTGGGGGGTGGGTGGGGTGGGTGATTTACTGCCATTTTAAAAGATGCCTGAAGTAGATTGAAATAGATTATACTGCTGCTAAAAAAACCCTCTGCTTATTCCCCAGTTAAAAAATTCCTCTCTGAAATAAAAATAGTTTATTTTGGGCCCTGGACTTCAGCAGCACCAATAGTAGTACATTGGCAGGTTCTATTTTCTTCACATAGTTTGTTGGCTGGAGAGTTACAGTTACCCATACAGGGCTTAACGCAGTGTTTCTCAACCTGAGTGACATTAAGATGCATGGACTTCAACTTTTCTTTAAAGAAAAGAGGGAAAAACACCAGAAGATATGTGTGAATCAAACTGGCATTTCTGTATGATACAAAGTGGGGGGCGGGGGGAATCACTGATTTGGTTTTTCTCTGCTTCGCAAATGCCATCTGCACAAATCTTTTCTATTGTGACCCAATTAAAGGTGCAGGAATGTATGTCATAGCTGGGATGCTACAGATTTCACCTCTGCAATAACCCACTTAATTGTAAAAGAAGTCATTGTACATACATCCCTGAAGGCCTATGTGTATCTGTTTGTGTGTATAGGTACATGTGCAGGCATATATGCATTTTGAGGTGGTGAATTTCATGTACAATTAAAGAGGAACCCAGCAACTAAAAATTGAAAGTAACTTTTCTATTTTGTTATCTAAAACTAAAAGATAATTCAGAATTCAGGGTTAGAGATCTATAATAGAATTCTCATCACACTTATAGTTTCCAAGGTTCACTAGAAGAAACTATGATTACTGTATTTTCCTGCGTATAAGACTACTTTCTAACACACAAAAATCTTCTCAAAAGTCGGGGGTCATTTTATACGCCGGGTCTCATTCTCCTGTAACCAGGCAGATCAGCCCATAAGGCTCTGACGAGCCTTAAATGGCTCTGAGGAGGGTCGTCTTATACGCCAGAAAATACGGTAGTTAAATTATTAAAAAGCCAATATAAACATGGTTTAAATTTCCCATGTTCACCCCTTATTGATGCTCAGCATAAGGAAGCATTCCCTACTTACCAGAGAAGCTGTAATGGGAAAGGAATGAGCAGTCAGTTGTAGACTTATAAAATGGATACTTTCCTCGCCCCCAAAAATCCCCTCAATAAACTTTATATGAGAACAATTTATTTTTAATAAGTCTGTAATTGACCCTGTCTCAAATATCACTTTAGATGTGACATTAATGTTCTATTACATTTTTAGCATTCTTTAGTTGAAGAGACTATTGGGTCAATGAGAGTGGCTGCTGTTTCCCCAAAATGGGGAGGGAAGAGAAAGACATAAACTCCAGCCCTCGTTCTAAACACTCTTATGCCGATCAGTTTGAAAGACAATAATTCCATGAAAGGAACTACTACTCTAATGAAGTGGCTTTGTTTCTCAGATGACTCTTATATGGTGTTCTCATCTCAGCTCCCATTCCTCACTGCAGAAAAGTGACACTTAAAAGTTGGAAGCTGAGGGAAATATTGCTGAGAAGATTGAGAAAATAACACCCAAATAAAATAGCAGGTGTTTGGGGTTGCTCTTATGGTAGCAACTGAACTTCCAGCAATGTGCAGTAAATGTGTTTTATAGTCAGCGTTATTCACTAAATATGTATAGACATGGATGAAGCATAGATCAACGTAATGGTTCCACAAGTTTCACAGGCCTCGATTAGTTGAATGAGAGCTGCATAGAGCAGGTTTTTGCTCATTTGCCATCTCAATTTATTTTAACAGGGGTTATGTTTGGCAGATTTCCCAGCAGATTATAGGTCTGATCTCCATTGCTTTTGATAACTGCCCTGCTCTGGCCGTGAACTGTGTTCACATGAGCTGTACTGCACCAATATAAGTAATATAATACATTTTGTGGCTTAACTCATCAAGAACATGGCACCCAGTCTGAAAACTTGTGCTACAAATGGTGCTGCTTTGCTTTTTCAATATCAACATTTTATTTTTTTTATTTTGTTTTTCACCTGAGATCTTCTATAAAATAAATCACGTGGCCAGTAATAGAATCAGAAGCTTGTGGAAGTTCTCTGGAGACTTCTCTGAACAGCTGACAAATCTGAATTCCTGAGGGAAAGTATTCCTTCATTTCTCCTGCCTGGACAGCTGTTACCTTTCCCAGAGGGTCAGTGTTGAAAACATCTCAATGTGACTTTTAAATTTCCTCATTATTCACTTGTTAAATTAGAGTTCATCTGACTTGAGGCATTTCACATTACCTTGCCTTTTTTAATCACTTCCTTCCATCAATTCAGCAGAAAACCTATAAAATGTGAAGTTTTTTTTAAAAAATACAGCCTTAATTAGTCATTGGAGAATTTCTTTCAACTAAATGTGCAACTGTAGTAAGTGTTAAAAAGTTATCCAAAAGTTGGAAAGAAATAAAATGGGAAATGGTCCTGATATTGATTTTAATATAACTCACTATTTTCATACATGAGTATTTCTTTTGATCTTCTTACCAAGATTTTTCACTCTCAAACCTTCAGTGGCAATCCTAATTATGCATATATATCTTTCTTGTCCTTGCTGAGCAGGTAATACTTCATTATTGGTAAAAACAATAATTTGGTTCACTCATAATATCAAGTTATGATTTGTTTTGACAAATGGCTTATTGGAAAATTTACAATATTTTATTCTCATATAGTGCTAAATCATAATGACATCTACTAACAAGCCCATTCATATGGGTTAGCTCATCTCAGCACATGTACCATGTTTCCCCGAAAATAAGTTCCTGTCTTATTTTTTATTTTTTTTGAACCCTGAAATAAGCGCTTGGTGTTATTGAGTTATTGCACTCAAAAGTCCAATTGGGCTTATTATCAGGGGATGTCTTATTTTGGGGAAAACAGGGTACCATATTAGAATCTTGTAGTAAATAGTTTGTTTATCTTAAGTATTTTACGTAAAGTTTTTTATTGTTACATTTTATAGTCTGTCTTTATTTTATAGAACTCAAAGGGGTATATATAATGACACTGCCTCCTATTTTTCATGAAACAACCTTGTGAGGTGGGTTGAGAGAGAGTGATATGCCCAAAGTCAGCTGTCTGTCTGTCTATCAATCTATTGATCATCTACCTATCTACCAAATCTAGAGATCACCCATCTCCCTTACATAGTGACTCACAGTCTGTTCATACCTAAAGGAGAACTAGAATTCACAGTTTCCCAGTTTTTATACCAGCACCTTGATCACTATGCCAGACTGGCTCTCTTAGTCAGCCAAGATAACTTAAATTGAAAACAGTTGTTATTTACTTCATTATTTAACTGAAACAAAATACTACACATTGATTATTTGATTCTCTGGTTACATTATCTGAACAGAGGAGATTAATATTCCTGATTGGCACTGATCAAACATGCAGGTACATGGTGATAAATTAGTCCTATTGGTTGCAACGGCAAACAGTATTATTTATTTATTTAGCACACGCCATACAATGTCAGGGAAATCTACAAATGCTAGACTCAATGCAGTCCTGATAACTTGCTAAATTGCTAGTTCATTCTGTTCAGCACTTTATGCTTATCCTTGGTGCACCACAGAGGGTGAACTAGCTTATGCCAGCTGACTAGTGGTGTTCAGGTTGCTGGGTCTTCCAAGCTCCTCTGCTGGTCTCACCTTGTGTTGCATTGCCTTACTTCTAGCCAGGTCCAGCACTGACTTCCGCTCTCTTCATATGAATGCAGCTAGGTTTTTCCACCAAAGTGACAACCATTTATTTACTTATAACGTTGGTTGCTTTCAAACTGCTGGGGGAGATGGGGGGGGGGGCAGGAGCCAGGGTGTGAGCAACAGGAGCTCACCCCATCTCATGGAGCTGGGCTTGAACCACTGGAATGCAAACCATTTCTGGCTGATAGTTCCAGTATCATTAAGCCACTGTGCCACCACATCCCTTAACAGTAATTAGAAAATTACCAACCACAGAAAACCTCATAATTGCCTCTGAATTTGAACTTTGGCTCCATAATGATTCAGGATCCAAAAACCAACTGTAAGTATTGGCTTCAAACTCTGATATGTTAAAAAAATGATTTTGCACTATTGCTTCCTTTATTGCCAGTCTCCTACCTATTGGCATTTGTTTGATCTGTCTCAGATTTTTTTTCTTTCAAAATTTGCCATATATCCATTTTGATCTCTTATCCATGGGACTTCTCCCTGAATTCTTTCCAGCTCAATTTTTTCTTTGAGAAGTGATATCCAGAATAAATCTCCACTCCATACAAGATTTAAGAACTCTCCAAACCTGAAAAACAGTACTTTTTTTTTCATTCAATTTAAAATGAAACTAGTGAATGTAAAGAGCGCATTGAGATGTCATGATTACTTTGTTGACTTACAGTAGAATTATTTCTAAGATATTATTCAACAAACAATAAAAAAGGAAATTTCTTCAGAGGACTAATAATATTTTATTTCTATAGCTAAGAGATATACAATGATATCGAAAGATTATCATTGAAGATTAGAAGATTAGAAACTTATTTTTCAAATGTGATTTAAAATTAGATTTTAAATAGTAGAATAACTCTGGGGCAGATGCAAGACATATTTTAAAACTAATTTGCAGTGGGATTATATAGTACTTCATTCTTCAGAAAGATTCTGTTGGTTAGAAACAAGTTTTTTCCCAAACATAAAACAAGCATATTGTGCATTGAGCTAAGAAACTGCAAATCTTCAACATAATTTCTATAAAATATTACCAGTTAACTAAGAGTTTGGCATCCTGTTGCTGAGATCAGACAAGAAGCAGCATGCCTTTGGAGTTCAGGGGAAGACCAATTTCTAACATTTGAATGCAAGTCATTTTGATTTAAGCCCCAGGATTGATTTTGGAAATGTGCTGAAAATGAAAACATTACCTAGATAGACATTTTCATACAACTAGAATTTTATACTCCTTCTGGTAGTTTGCATGAGTTTATTTCATTCTAGCATTGGAACAGTGGATAGCTTAAGCGTAATTTTGAACACTTTTTTTGTCACATTTAATTCCATACCAACAACATAAAGGCTACCGTAGCTACATAAATGTAGATATTCAACTGAAGAAGCTTCTTGGATGAGAAGTGAAATGTCTTCAAAGAAAAACAAGAAAGTCCAGTTGCCTCTTGAAAAAGCACCTTTGGAATGTCTTGCAGAGTATCTTAAAGAATTGAAATTATTATTTCAGACAACAATAATATATAAAATACAGACAAAGAAGCTAAAGTAAATAAAAAATAACCATATAAAGAAATGTGGTTGTCTCAACTTTGAGAAGACAATGAGAAGGAGAGCTAACAGAGGCTTTTATGACCTGGTCTCTATATTGGGTCTAAACAGACCTGCTTCTTTTCCTGATCAGATGTGCTTCAGGATAAAAAATAGAAGGTGAATAACAGGGATGTGTTTTCCATGGGTGGTATTTATGTTTATCCATTTTGAATAGATTTTAGTTTGAAATAATACAGTGCAAGCATGTGTCAGATATATGATGCAGGCTTTTTCACAAAGAAAGGCAAAACTGCAAAGCTCTAATTTTTTTAACAAAAAGTTTGGAGACAATATCAGCTAGAGAAATAACTCTTATATTTAATAATTTAGTTCATTTAGGCAAAATAATAAGTAATAATACTCCAAATATATAGCTTTAGTTACCTTTCAGAACAAGCAAGTAGAGACTTAAAGACTGCTTGAAATAATCTACTGGAGGTTGCCTAACCAAGGGAGACCTTATAATGTAATATATTCAATGTTATATCAAAGATGTATGACTGAAAATTCCAGAGAAATGTGGTTTGCCGAAAGTAATTTTGTATCTGGGTTATTTAATTGCTTATATATTCATTGTGTACAAATCACACCTAAAACCTCTAGCTGAAACTTGTACTCCCATCTCCAGGTTTCTAGGGCAAAAAAAAAAAAAAAAGGAAAGGAAAGGAAAAAGAAACCCAGTTGATTACCTGAAAATATATTAACCTAGCTGATCAATTTCTGATGAAGGATTTTATAAATACAAAGGTTTATGTTTGTGTCTTGATATCCATGTTTCTCTTCATTTCAATTACCCATTTTGGCCAGATGCATCAGAATCTATTGAATGTACAATTCAAATTGTCCCCAGCCAACCCATTTGAGAATATGGGTGTCAATACCTCAAAGTTAGAGGAGATTATTCTAGAATTATATAGTCTACAGAAGAATTAGCTGTAAATTAAATACACCAATCAGCTGACAAAAATGATATAATCTGAAACAAAAGGAACATTGTTGAGGAAGGACTTGTTTTCTAAAAATAAGCACCTTGGTTTCCTCTCATCATTTATTTTTGATAAATGCTTCAGCTTTGTCTCACATTTGTCTGGTAAACATTCATCCTGTGCCATATATCCCACTGGCATTGTCTTTCAAGTAACTTCTTAAAGTCTCCAAGAATTGATCTCATTCCAATGACAGCCGTGCTTTTGATAGTCTCTTTCTCTCTTTCCCTTTTTTCATTTCCATTTTATAGAACTATATTTTTATCTGCCTTTCACAGCCTACATAACATAAGACATTTCATTTCAAGGAAAATAAATCCTGTATTTTACAAGAATAATTAGACAAATGATTGCTTCTAATGATCAAACTGTGTTTAGACAGTATCTTGCAAGATGATCAAAAAAGAAAAAGGGGAAAAAAGAATTCTAAAACATACCGCAAACCAAGACAGAAGGGAACATCAATTTGCCTGAAATTTATGCATGCTAATTTATATAGCTAATTTATATGTAAAATGAAAACTTGGGAGCCACTGCTGGAACTGAAATGAGATATAGACAAGGTGACCAGATATCCCTCCTTCTTCCTATTGCAATCAGCCTATTAAAAGGGAACTTTGAATTTTATGTAATTCCTTTTTCTACTTGCTTAACTTAAAACATGCTCAGTTCAAAAAAGGGCTATTGTCAATAATGCAGACTATATAAACATCCTATCAGTTACAAAATGAACCACAGACATGTCACTCTTATGCTTCTAAGATATTATGAAATATACTCCTGTCTCTTAGTTTAAAAAGCTGCAGTCAAAATCTGATGGCTGGGATGGAGAGGAAGATAAATTTCATTTCTGCTTTACTTCTTAGCAAGACTTGGGGTAAAAACAACAATGAGATTTGATGTTGCTGCATGATTTGTGAGAGGTGCAGCAATCAACCAAACATAATACACAATTTTGGCTTCTTTCCAGGCTTTCTGGTGCTCAGGGACAAGCTTATTGTGAAGGGAAAATAAAGATTAACTCCATGGATTCATTAATGGACTGAGTAATCTGCTGACAGAAAGAAGGGAACAGCTGCATTTCAACCCAATTATTATCCAAATCCTTTCACAATTTTTAATTGTAGATTAATATGTTTGCATAGCTTCACAACCTCCATTTCTTACAATCCTGACCTAGTATATCTCTTTTTGTTGGGCACAATGGTCTGATATAGCTGGAGAATGACAGCTGAGGAAGAATTTAAGTTCCAGTAAAAGAGAATATTTGTAGCTCAGGGTTGAGTCCTTGGTGCTCTTTGAGTTTTGTTGTTTGCTTGTAGACGTTTCATTACCTGACTAGGTAACATTATCAGTGTTAGTGTGATGTTTTTCCCTATGTAAAGCTACTGTATATAAACAGAGAGCTACACTCATTAGCACTGATGATGTTACCCAGTTGAATAATGGAATGTCTTTCCCTTTCCTTATTTCTTATTCAGATAATGTACTCTTTAATTAATTGACCAAAGGGTACATTATGCCAAAAAAAAAATGTGTTATCAGATCTTATTTATTCAGAAAAATAAAATAAAAGGAAAACCAGCTGGAAGAAAATCTGAATGTAGTGCAAGCAATAGTTTGAAGAACAGATGACATTTAATCACTTCTCTTCAAGCTTTCTTTTACCAAATTTAAATGCAATGGTGAATCTACCGTCAGCGTTTTTCACAAGGCAGTGAAGGTTTGATTTTTTTCATCAAGTCTAGGTGTAGTAATGTGGGCAAGCTTGCTTTGATGGTGGATGTTTGCTACGTGTCATCACTTGGCTGTTATTTTATATTATATATGGTTTTGTTTATTGTTTTTAATTATTAGCTGCCCTGAGTATGCATTTGAGAGGGGTAATCATAGCAATAGCACTTAGACTTATATACCACTTTACAGTGCTTTACAGCCCTCTCTAAGCAATTTACAGAATTAGCATATTGCCCCTGACAATTTGGGTCCTTGGAAGGATGGAAGGCTGAATCAACCTTCTTAAGAAAAAAATAATAATTAGCTGGACAATTATTTGGAGAGAGAAGTGATGAATATCAATATTTGAATCTGGGAAACTGAGAATGAGGAAAAGTTTTAAGCAGTTTATTTTCTGATGTCCCTGCTGAGAGAAAATGCTGCTCCTCATTCATTAGAAGTTTTAAAAGTTCTACCAAAATATCGAGAGGTCTTATGAGGGCTTTCCAAAATACAATTTAGCCTTACATATGCATATAATATAGAATCATTTACAAGCACATCACTGTCATGAAGGCAGTTTTCAAAAGGGGGGCAGGTAGAAGAGGTGATAGAACACTGTGTCTTTGAGCATCTATATAACCATAGACATTTCACTTGGCACTTTCCAGGCTTTTTGACCCATCCAAAGATAAAATGGGAAGCTGGCAAGTTGCAAAGCAAAGAACATTTGTCTTCTTTATTTCCAAGAATGCCTCTGAGCTGCACATAACACATTCCCAAGAAATAAAAATGATGGATGGCTACAGTCTAGTGCTTTGGTTGAAAGAATGCCTTAAAAAAAAAAGAGATAAAAATAAGCTAGAATGGTGTGGAGCATCCTGTGTGTCCATACAGAAGGCCAAGGAACCATCTTACCTGATTGCTTTTGGTAGGTGACCGCTTTGTGATTGACCACAGCTCTATGGTAACTTGTTGCAAATATAAAATTTTCTCTGATGGAAATCATTTTCTAAAAAACGGCTTTTGGGATGCTTATTGGCTCTTCCTCTGAATTAGGCTGTAGATTGGTCCTTTAGCCATCGATTCCATGATCAAACATTTTGCAGCATCAAGGCTGACTGAAGTTCTCTTTGAAATGTTTGACTTGGGTCCTACATTATGGTCCAAAAGGGGGGAAAAATACTTCACTCTTGTCATTCTAATAGACCTTTAAAGAAAGCAATGACATTGCCCCTTTTTCAGGCCAATATAATTCAACTGGTTTACAAATTCTCCCCCTTTTTGTCATCCTTCTCAGTTATAGTCATAGAAATGAAGTGGAAAGTGTCACTATTTGGAACCCATTTTCAATAGTAATTAGTTGGCAGTGCGGTCTAATGGTATATAAATTTGAATGCTAAATGTTTAGCATTTTTTAGATGATCAAGCAACTTCAAAAAGATGGTTCTGACTTCATGCTGCTTGAAGTGCCCAACTTTTTCTTTTACCATCACAGAAATAATATAATAAAGTTATTTATTTACACAACATTGAGATAAACTAGGAAGATAATCCTGATCCTATATAACCTTGGGTGTAATTTTTATTAGAAGAGTGTATAAAGATATATCCTTGATAACTACTTTACAATTAAGATATTTGTGTTCCAAAGACAGGCCATTTTTGGAAAAGTTAAAGATCATATTTTGAATTTGGAATTAACCCAATTTGAAGTTAGGGATAAGGCAGGAGAAGTATTTTACTGATTTATTCATCAAATCTATATACGGTAGGAGCTCACTTCATCAAACAGCAACAAACAATATTTGGATAAAAACCACTAACATAAAACAACAGATATAAAAAATATAGAAATCTACTTTAAGAAATAAATAGTGTAAGAAAACAAATATGTAAATCTCTAGGCAAAAAGAGGATAAAAAAGGCCACCTCAACAACAGCATCATCTAGGCAAATCTCTGATTCCTTGAGAGCCTCACACCTGATAACATAACCAGATTTTGCTGGCCTTGTGAAATGACAAAAGGGAAGGAGCTCATCTAATTTCAGGGAGAAAGGAAGCCCCATAAGCAGAGAAGGCATTTTTCTTGGGACCCATGAAATGTAGATTCCTAGTTTATGGTATCTGCAGAATGCCCTTCTCCTCATATTTTCTTCAGAACAACAACCTTGTGAGGTGAGTTGGGTTGAGAGAGAGAGTGATTGGCCCAAGTTCAGCCAGATGTGCTTTCATGGCTAATTCAAGACTAGAATTCACTGTTTCTTGCTTTCTAGCCTGGTGCTTTAACCACTAGACCAAACATATTTTTAATTTTAAGATACAAATTACTTCTATTTTATTGGATTTTTCTGCAAAGTATTGCTCTCATTCTGAATCCTTGGGATGAGTGGCATGAAAACTTTAATAAATATATTATGTATTTTCTCCTCAGTATTTGAGTTTTTCAACACAATCCAATAAAGCTCTGGTATCAGAGAAAACTTAATTTTGTTTGCCATGTTCTCCTCCAGGATCAACAATTCTAATTTTTCTTCAAAATGTGAACATTCCTCTGATGATACTTTGGTATTTCCATTAAAACATGTTCTCAAGAAATTGTTAAAGTGTACATTAAAATGCAAATTGGTGGTTTTATTAAAGATTTCTTTAAGTTTCCTGACAATGTATTTATATGCAAATTGCTGAAATGTAGACTTGATATTAAAAATCAAGCCACATATTGAAAATTAAAATAGAGAAGCATTCTACTTTCCAGAAAATCAGCAAACAACTTGAAAGTGTGTGAGAAACGAGTTTCCAAGTGTCTTGCAAGTGTTCCCTGGTCACTCAATAAGAAGTGAACGGATAATGAAAATGTATTCTTATATGCCAAAAGATCTGTATTGTCAAAAATGAAGTTGGCAAATGGTTTGCTACTGGGCACAACCTAAGATGTTCCACAGTCTGTTGTTTCCTGTCAAATATTATTATTAGTGATGAAGCACCCAGAACTTCTGAGGACTTGCCCTCAGAAGTTGTGGATGCTTCATCACTGGAAGCTTTCAAGAAGAGACTGGACAGCCACTTGTCAGAAATGGTATAGGATCTCCTGCTTGAGCAGGGAATTTGACTAGATGATCTACAAGATCCCTTCCAACTCTGTCCACATCTGTTATGTGAACTGATAATGAAAATATATTCTTATATGCCAAATGTCTGTATTGGTAAAAATGGAAGTTGGCACATGGTTTGCTGTTGGGCAGAACCTGAGATGCTCCACAGCCCATTGTTTCCTGGCAAATATTATTATGCCTTTCATTTTCTCTGGCTGTTTCACATCAAAGATGAAAGCCCTTTTCTCCCATCTTGGTCATCCTAGGATGGGGAGAGCAGTTTTGAGATGGTAGCAGAAACACTGGACTTCTTATAAAGATCAGTTGGTGACTATTTGACAAGAAAGGAAATTGGCGAATATGAAGGATCCAGATAATCATCAACTACAAGCTGAATGTTTCATGTAGACCAGGGTGTCAAACTCACATCGTCATGGCGTCGTCACTTGACATATCATGACTTTTCCCCCCTTTGCTAAATTGAGCATGGGCATGGCCAGCACATGATGCAACTGGCCTGCATCCCTGATGTAGACTACCTAAGGCAGGTTGTTGCTAGACAAAGCCAATCTAAGGCAGCAAAGTTGATGTTCTGATGACTGGTGTCTCTCATTATTGCTACTTGATTTATATCCTGGTAATATGAATTCCCAGACAAAACCCACCAATATATGGCATTTATACCATAAAGTTTACCATTGTATTATCCTATGCTGGAACTAATGGTCATGCTTGTAACTGAAAGGATTAGCAATATCTGCAAGCTGAAATGTCAGAATATATAAAGTAGAAAATTCAGAATATTAAACTTCTATAATATAGAGTTTGGAAATTTGAATTCCAACTTGTTGTCTGACTGTTAGAAATAGAACTTAAATAGTGAGAGCCACTGCCCTTGAATTATCTGGCCAGAAGACTATGAATCTTTCAGTTAATTAAAAAGCTCTTCTTAAGGAGAGCTGATAACAGAGTTTCCCCTCAGAAATCAGTGCCTCTTTGCAATAGAGTTTTATACAGAGGGATTTGAGCTGAATATTGGAATTTTTTAACTAATAGTGAGAAAGAGAATATTAGGATACAAGAAGGATAATTTGACAGACACTTTAAAAGTGAAAAATGCAATCATTTGCAAGCTATTCCCAGGTTCTCTTGAGTTATTATTCAGTCATTGATTAAACTGGCTACAGAATAGTGAGAGATCGCCATTCCCCAAATCATCTAGCTGAGATTATAATGCTTAATTTGAGTTTCTTGGCAGTTTAAGAACCAGCTTCCCATTATATAAGAACTTTTATTTCCCACAGACCTCAGCTGTGATGGTTTCCCCCTAACAGCTAGAAAAACCTGCACTTTCTATCTCATTATTATTTTCAAACATTATTTTTTCACCTTCCCTTGGATGCAGTTTTCTTTTTCCTTTTCCAAATAATTTTATTAGAAATTATAACAAAAAAAAATAATATACAAGAATATAAAATAGTGTTAAAAAGAAGTAACTTTTCCTCGTCTTCCCAACAAATACACACAATTTAGGTAAATTTATCGCCATCTCTTAAATTGCAACCTATACTCTTTTCATCTCAGATTTCATGTCTTAACTAAAAACAAAATCTAAGTCCTCATCGTGCATTCCTTATCAGCAAAAGCTGAATAAAGCATATGTAATTATCTTAACCTGCACCAAATAATCCATTCTTGTATTTCATCCCTATCCTTTTAACAATCTTGATTCTTGCCCCCCCCCCTCAAGTAAAATCCCACAGCTTGATTTCTTGTCATCTTTTTGTCCTTCCACAAAAGATCTTTCAGCCCTTTAGCAAGTCTGTTTTGTAAATCCAATGAAAGAAATTTTTCCTCTTTTTTTTTTGTTTTTGTTTTTGGTGACTCCTCAGAAAGTCCTTCAATACTTTAACAAAGCTCTTTTGTGCATGCTGTAAAAAAAAAAAATCTCTTTTCTGGTTTCAAGTTGTATTGAAGCATCATCCGGTTTCATCTGACAGTCTAATACATTCTTTTTCTGTATCTTTTGCCTTGCTTGCCATATTTATATCCGTATTCAGATTAATTTCAAACTTCTCCAAGGTATCTTGTTCTTTTTCCATTGCATCCTTAACTGTCCATTTATCAATCATTTCTGAGTTTCATTTGACAAAAATCTTCATAATATATCTCAAAGGTCTCTCCTTAATCCAGAGAGAATTTTGGCAGCCAGAATCCTTCATCCCACACCAATCTCCATCGTAATGCCATCCTCTGCAAAGAGGATGCTTAACTTGCTATGACTTTTGGAGGCAAAAGTCTCCAAAACTTTGGAGGACTTTGGAAGTCCCGGAACCCCTGCATTTTTCCATTGTTGGAAGAAAACAGATACTTCTAAAAGAGGAGCAAATGCTTCTTATCTTTGTGGGAAGGCAATTAAAGATGTGTGGAGCCATGTCAGTTGCCTTGATCTGCCTGGTATTACAGTGTAGCAGAATGTAGCAGTGTTATATCAATGATACTACTGTTTATGTTAGATTTTGATGGTAATATACTGCGGTATCTGCTCCACCAGTAGCACCAGGGAGGGGTGGCAGTCACCGTGGGTGAAGAGGAGAGATAGGTCAAAACAGTGTTGCCATTGGCAGAATTTCTGATGTCTTTGGCTTAAAAGAACAATTATCAGAGCACATAACTCTAGAGTTAGCTGGAGCTGAAGCTTCAAGGTCTATTTCACAGTTATTGTCACATTGATATCTCATCTTCCTTTAAGAGTCTCAGGATAGTAATTCAGGTAAGCAATCTCAAAACAGACTTGTGCAGTCAGTTGAACTGAGACTAGGTGACTCAGCCAATCCTTCACAGGTCTGTTGGAGGCTAAATTATTGTGTGTCAGTTAACTTTCTATCTGCATATCTATGTACAGAGTACAGATATTTGCAACTCTATATACAGACACCTTTTTGCAAACTGGAACTATGATCATGCAGAGCTCCAGCACCCCTGGAAGCTGCTTGCACACAGGCTTCCTCTCTGGAGACGACTCATATCAAACAGCTGGCAACAGAAAGACTAGTTTGTCAATGCATTATGGAAATGTCTAGATATGGATTTTGGGTACTTGCGTTGCTCTGCCATCTATATTGCTAGTACCTGTTTTCCCAAAAATAAGACCCTGTCTTATACTTTTTTGAACCCTGAAATAAGCGCTTACCCTTACTGCCATGCACTCAAAGGCCCGATTGGGCTTATTATCAGGGGATGTCTTATTTTGGGGGAAACAGGGTAGGACTGCTTTGAAACCAGAGTGAAATTTAGGTAAGCTGTGGATTTGACAGTTTACTCTAGAATATTGGCTGATTCTACAGTTATGGTGTGATCTGCTGTGATTGTCTAGCCCAGGGGTGTCAAACTCATGACCTGTGGGCCGGATGCATCACATGCTGGTCACACCTGGTTTAGTGAAGGGGAAAAAAGTCATGATACATCATGTGATGACATGAGTTTGACACCCCTGGCCTAGTCTCTTGCTCCCTTGTATGTTCTAACACTTGAGCATAATCTTCCGGTTGGATAAGATGGCTGCGTAATTAGAAAGTAGTTTGTACTGATCCTTGTTATGAAAAAAAGGATTCTTTGTACTTGCTTTACAAAAGTTATTTGGCATAAAAACTTTTAAAAAATAAAAGGAACAGAAAGAGAATCTTACCTTGAGGCCTCCTTAACCTTTGTATCTAAATAAATAGCCAAAGCCCTGGTGTCTCTGTGTGTACAATAGTGTAGGCAGAGCTATTTTCCACATCAGTTGGATGAATGGGCTGGGTCAAAAATTGTAGCTGCCAGAAAGGACCACCTGTTTGAAATACAAAAAATCTCCTTTTGCTTTGAGCTGAGGTATTGGTTTAGCAGGATAATAACTTTACCTCATTGTTTACTCTTCTTAATAATGTGCGGTGCAACTGCGCATTTTATTTTAACAAAATCAGCTAACATCTCATCTGTCCTGGCTATAAGCACAATCTGTTGTTTTAGCTCACTGAACAACAAAGCCGGAGCCTCAGGACCCGAGGCTCCGGCTGTTGTTATGCAATGCGAGGTCCGTTGTAAATAAGGCCCCCCCTCATATGTGACCTTCTTCAAGAGGGGGGTGCGGACCTGGCTGGTATCACCGAGACCTGGTTGGGCCACGAGGGGGGGGGTTCCCCTCGTGGAGATGTGCCCACCAGGTTTCCTTGCATTCCACCAGCTGAGAGCCCAGGGCAGGGGTGGGGGAGTAGCGGTCATTATTAAGGAAGGTCTGGGTCCGAGGGAGGCCACTGTACCTCAGATAGCCGGGTGTGAGTCCATCTTTGTGAGGTGGGGTCCTGGTGGGCAGATGGGTCTGTTAGTCACGTACCTGGCTCCCTGCCACGTGGCAACGACCCTGCCCGAGCTTCTCAATGTTATAGCCGAGGTGGCGGTTGATACCCCCAGGCTTATAGTCATGGGGGATTTCAATCTGCCATCTATCGGTGAAACATCTGAGATGGCTCGGGAGTTCATGGCTTCCATGCCGGCCATGGACCTGACCCAGGTAATTCAGGTCCCGACTCACATTGGTGGACACACCCTGGATCTAGTTTTCGTCTCTGGTCAGTGGTTGAGTGGTCTTGATATTGAGGATATAGGTGTGGAACCCTTGTCATGGACTGACCACTCGCTCCTTCGACTCGACTTTCTGACCGCTGCACCTCACCGCAGGGAGGCGGAACCAACCAGGTGGTTCCGCCCCAGGTGCCTGATGGATCCTGATAGGTTCCAGACGGAGCTTGGGCCATTTCCTGAGACACTGACACGTGACTCGGCTGAGGACCTGGTGGCTGCCTGGGACAGGGCAGCTGGTGGGGCCTTGGACCGCGTCATGCCTTTGCGGCCTCTGACACGGCACCGAACTCACTTATCTCCTTGATTTACCGAGGAGCTGAGGGAGATGAAGCACCAGAAAAGACGCCTAGAGAGCGGTTGGAGGGCCAGTCGCTCTGAATCTGACTTGACACTAGTAAGAGCTCATATTAAGACTTACTTAGTGGTGATAAAAGTGGCAAAATCTAATTATTTCGCCGCTCTTATCGTGTCATCAGATAATCGCCCAGCCGCCCTGTTTAGGGTGACCCGCTCCCTCCTCCATCTGGGATCGCAGGAGGATCCCTTGCAGGGACGTGCTGAGGACTTTGTTCAATATCTGGATGATAAAATAACTCAGTTTCGGGATGATTTGGCCGCTGACTGGGTTAGTTCAGGCGAGGTGACTGAGCCCGGTCTTGAGAGTGTTATCTGGGCTGAGTTTGATCCTGTGGCTCCCGAGGAAGTGGACAGGATTCTGGGAAGACTGAACGCTACCACATGTTTATTGGACCCGTGTCCCTCCTGGTTGGTGCTGGCCTCACCGGAGGTTACACGAGGCTGGCTCCAGGAGATTATAAACGGTTCTTTGAGTGAGGGTGCCCTACCGACTGCTTTGAAGGAGGCGGTGGTAAGGCCACTCCTCAAGAAGCCCTCCCTGGACCCAGCTGTTTTGGCAAATTATCGTCCAGTCTCCAACCTTCCTTTTCTAGCGAAGGTTGTTGAGAGTGTGGTGGCGTGGCAGCTCCCCCGGTACCTGGATGAAGCTGTCTATTTAGATCTGCTCCAGTCCGGCTTCAGGTCTGGTTACAGCACTGAAACGGCATTGGTCACGTTGGTGGATGATCTCTGGAGGGCCCGGGGTAGGGTGTACTCCTCTATCCTGGTGTTGTTAGATCTCTCAGCGGCTTTTGATACCATCGACCATGGTATCATGTTGCGCCGGTTGGAGGGATTGGGGGTGGGGGGCATCGTTTTACAGTGGTTCTCCTCCTACCTCTCCGACCGGTCACAATCTGTGTTGACAGGGGGGCAGCGGTCGACCCTGAGGTGCCTAGTGTGTGGGGTGCCACAAGGGTCGGTCCTCTCGCCCCTTCTGTTCAACATTTATGTAAAGCCGCTGGGCGAGATCATCCGTGGTTTTGGGGTGGAATTCCATCAGTATGCTGATGATACTCAGCTGTACATCTCCACCCCAGACCACCCCAACGATGCCATGGAAGTGATGTCCCAGTGCCTTGAAGCTGTGCGGGTCTGGATGGGGAGAAACAGGCTTCGACTCAACCCCTCCAAGACCGAGTGGCTGTGGCTGCCGGCGTCCCGATATAGCCAACTGACTCCATCGTTGGTTATTGGGGGCGAATCATTGGCCCCCACGGAAAGGGTGTGCAACTTGGGCGTCCTCCTGGACCCACAGCTGTCTTTAGAGGATCATACGACAGCTGTGGCCAGGGGGGCTTTCTATCAGGTTCACCTGATACGCCAGTTGCGGCCCTTTCTAGATCAGGACTCCCTACGCACAGTCACTCAGGCGCTCTTCACGTCTCGCTTGGACTACTGCAATGCTCTCTACATGGGGCTCTCCTTGGGATGTACCCGGAGGCTCCAGCTGGTACAGAATGCGGCCGCACGTGGTTTTGGGGTGGAATTCCATCAGTACGCTGATGATACTCAGCTGTACATCTCCACCCCAGACCACCCCAACCGCCCCGACGGGGCGCTCCCACGTGACACCTCTCCTGCGTGAGCTGCATTGGTTGCCGGTTGACTTCCGGGTGCATTTCAAGGTGTTGGTAATCACCTTTAAAGCGCTCCATGGCTTAGGACCAGGGTACTTACGGGACCGCCTTCTGCCACCAATTGCCTCCCACCGGCCGGTTCGCTCCCACAGAGAGGGCCTCCTCAGGATGCCGTCAGCCAGACAATGTCGGCTGGCAACCCCTAGGGGGAGAGCGTTCTCTGTGGTAGCCCCCACCCTCTGGAACGATCTTCCTCCAGAACTGAGAACAATTGCCGACCTCCGGACTTTTCGTCGGGCTTTGAAGACTTATCTCTTCCGACTTGCCGGACTTGCCTGATCCCTTCTACTTTTTAAAATTTTTAGAGTTTTATTCTGTTTTAAATTCTCAGCCTAATTTATATTTGTTTTTAGTATGATTTTAACTTTTTTGTATTGGTTTTTTAGTCGGCTGTTCACCGCCCTGAGTCCGTCAGGAGAAGGGCGGTATATAAATCTAATAAATAAATAAATAAAAGTTCTAAAAGAAATTTTACTCTTGACTGGTGCTGTTTAGCTAGTTTTAAAAAGCAGATTTTTAATATGCAAAAAAATTAGCCAAAATTAGGAAAAATGTGTCTAATAATCCAAGGCTGGCTACATCATCCCAAATCATGATTGGAACAACTTCATAAAGAGCTCTGAACTCTTTTGAATCATGTTCTACAACATATACAGTATTTGCACACCAATCTTTGGCTAGTTGTACTAATTAAATTATTTTTATTTCTCATTCTTGTGTCATTATTACCATCATTTCTTATAATGGCCCATAAACCTCATGAAAATCAATTTATCTTCAATATACCCTTTGATCATTTTAATGTAGGTCTATATTATTTACCATACAATTTCTTTAGGAATACTTCTTGTAGAATATTATGGTTTTTGGTAAAGCTGGTTAAAATTCTTAAATGCCTCAGTATACGTGGCTAAATAAATGCAATTGAGGATAAATTATCTGCAACATGATGATCACAATCATGCCTGATATTAGGATTATTGATCTGCAAGGATAAGATAGGAATCAGGGGTTTCCCTGTCAGACCTGGTACTTATATAAATTGACAACAACCTCTCCCCTTTAAGCTACTAATTACTGCACCAAATATCTGTTAATTCCCAAGGCTAGGAGTAGAAACCATGACTTTAAATACCCAAGTGTATAAAAGCCCTTTACATGCTTTACACTGGAAGTTATGAATCACACTATCTTTGACTTGCAGCTTCTTGTATGGCTAATTATCTTCCATAGTGACTCCCTCAGGTCCCAACTGCATAGTGCAAGGCTGTCTGAAGGCTGAATGACACAGAGCAAATTCATTCTACTTAAATTTGTTCTATGAGCAGATTCATAAAACATAGAATCATAGAGCAGGAAGGGATCTCAGAGGCCTTGTAGTCCAACCCCTTACTCAAGGGAGGAGCTCTTATACATCACAGTCAAATGGTTGTTCAGTCTATTTTTGAAAAGTTCCAGTGATAGAGCATCTACCACTCCAGGATGCAAGCTATCCCTGATTAATTGTTCTTACTATCAGAAAATTTCTCCTTACTGCTAAGTTGGATCTCTCTTTAACAAGCTTTGGCCCATGAATTTCCATTTATGGGCAGGTAGCCAGGGTTGAAACCTGGAATGAAAGCAAACAGGGAATTATACAGCTACTACAAATGCTTGTGTGATTTATGTATTGTAATCTGGATGCATGGAACTGTGTGGTTAAAAGTTAATTTTTACATTAGATCTCACTGTTCCTTATTATTACCCAAAGATACTGAGATCTGAAAAGAAGTGCCTTTTATGTGCCCTTGAATGTAATTCTTAATATAGGATCTGTAACTTAAAGAGGTAAAAGCTAGGATATTGAAAACAAGCACAAATCTTTCCATTTCTGACAATATGTATATGAGATTATTTTTTTAAGAAAACCTTTTTTATGCAATTGATCTTCCCGGTGTCAGAAAAAGTCAGACACAAGGGAGACATTTATGGCAATATTCTCCCTATGCCTGTATCATATTTAGTATATCAAAGTATCTATACTCTTTTTTTCTTCAAATATGTGGAGATGTCCTTATTTTTAGATATTATGTTTTTTATCTGCATAGAATAAATTTTCCATCCTTATTTCGTAACAGCAGGAAGAGTCCTTGAATTTCAGTAAATAAATATATCTTTGAGGATTTACCTTCAAAACAAGGCTGTAATTCTCTAAACTATGTGGTCTTATCCAGCTAAAAATGCATGGCCAGAAAAATAGCATTTGGAATTAGTCACTGAACTAAATGGAGCTTCTTTCTAAATAGGTATATTTAGTCTTACTTTGTTCGGTTCTAGTTCAGTGCATTCAAGTAAGCCTAACCAAACATATTGGATCCTGAAAGCCAAAAAGATTTTCAGTAAAGAAATTGCAAGCCAATGAGGATCACTTCTAACAATTCCAGAAAGGCTAATTTTAATGAGCTAAGAGATGAAAAAATACCATACATTAATGAGAACAATTCTCCCTTAACTTCTTTGCAGGAATAAAAGAATCAATATGGTTAATTTATTTGCCCTATTCATGAAACTGAATATGTCTCTTATGACAGGAATGAAATCTGTCTACAAATTTCTTTGATTCATTTCACTTTGAAAACTTCTGTCTATGGTAGTCAGGTCCTTTAAGCAGTTTCTTGCCATACATTTTCTCACGGATTAAAACATTCACTGGCTGATTATTTTTTCTTGACATGCAATCTGTTTCTGTGGAGGATGAACTTGAAGATTGCTGAAATGCCTACTTTTTTTTTAATCATTTTGTTTATAGAAAGTTTTAGAATTGTTAGTGAAGTTCTGATTGACATTCTCAAACTTATTTTGTAAAAATGGTCAGAATTTCTGTTACAAAATATTGTCTTTTTGGAATGAATTGAACTTTTCAGTCTATTTGGCGGATTAATTATTTCTTTCCATCCAAGACTGGAACAAGAAAGAAGGATGGGGTAGAGATCTTTCTACTAGATTAACTGAACTATATCAAGAAGATAATCAGGCACCCTCTGTACTTAGTCTCATCTAATCTATTCCTAGTCAAGAAATAAATTGGATATACCATGACCACTTATGTAAAACGTTTACTTATGATAAAAGTAAAATAGGGTAAACAAAGAAGCAAAGAAGCAAAACAAAGAGTGGCATTTCTCTTTTTTTAAAGCCATTGAGAAATCTAACAGAACTAAGACAGGTACACTAACCCCACCCAGGTCCTGGCAAAGATCATCCATTAGTGTGACCAAGTTGGTTGTATCTGTTATTCTGTGACAGATACAAGCAACTTTGGTCACACTAATGGATGATCTTTGTCAGGACCTGGATGGGGGTAGTGTACCTGTCTTGGTTCTGTTAGATTTTTCAGTGGCTTTTAATAAAATTGACCATAGAATACTTCTGATCTCACTTTAAGAACTGTTTTACAATGATTTTATTCCTCTACCCTTGTGGATCAGTTGCAGTGGTTGATGATAGGAGAGGTTAAATGTAGACATTGCTCTCTTGTGGGGGCTGCAGTGATTAATCCTGTCACCCCTACTGCTTAGTATTTACATGAAATCCCTGGTTGAGATTATCCATAAATTCAAAATGCAGTACCATTAGTGTCATAATGATAGCCAGTTTTACATCATCTGTTCTGGGTTTGGCTGGTAATGTCCTGGTGTTTGGTGATTATAAAGGTCTGGATTTGTGAGAACAAGCTAAAATTGAATTATGTCTAGCAAGGCATAATTATTGTTTGTTCACTGAGATTCTGCCTGCTCCAGTGCCTGTTGATGCCCCTGAAGGACCAGGTCCATTACTTGGGTGTCTTTCTGAACTGGTGTGCTGGTGTGCTAATCCCTTGATAGTACAAGCCATCTTTAGGATTGTGCTTACTAGCTTGAATTGGAAAAAGCAATTGGTGAATCCTTACTTTTAGGAAGTGTGGGAAGCTGAGGCACACAAGTGCTGCTTTTCAGTAGCAGTGCTAGTTCTTTGAAGTGGCTTATCTGGGTTCAGTAGGTAGTATTGTCAGACCAACAGGGCCCAGAATTCATTTGAATTGTGTATATTTCAATTCATAGCTTAAACTTAACTTTACAAACTATTTGGAATCTTAAATGATTATCTGGGTGGGGAGGGCACTGGGAGTTTTAATCCTTGCAACCTATAGGGTGAACGAAGGGGTATGACTATCCAAGTTACCTTCTTTGATATGGCCCCTGGTTCATTTCCAAACTTCTGAAAGATGAAAAATATAATTGGAAATGGATTTTATCTAAATAATATCAATAAAATTTGGAAACTTCTGTTTGAATTAAGCATTTGGGAATATCTAAGGCAGGGTTGTCAAACTTACATCATCATACCATCAAGTGACATATCACGACTTTTCCCCCTTCACTAAAATGGGGTGGGCATGGCCAACACATGACACTTCTGGCTCATGGGCTGAGAGTTTGATATCTCTGGTCTAAGGGATATTAGTAATAATGGTTGTTCTATTTCTTTTTTCTAGCTACAATAAGGTAGGTTGCTTAACTGTTTTGAGGTTGCATCTCAACAGCATCATAAACTTTAGGTTTTACTTCTTACAGTAAGTTTAGAACTGAAGAATTGGCATCCCAATACAATGTGTATCTGCGCACTATGATTTAGAACAGGCAACCGGGTGTGTAAATTGCTCCTTTCAAAGCAGAAATTATATACACACAGTGACCTTGAAAGTATGAAGCCACTTTATGTGTATTATTTAGAGAAAAACCACCATTTCTACCCATGGATAACCTTTATGAATAATGCCATAATTTCTGGTTTTATACTTCAGAATCATTTGCTGGACAAAAATATAGTTCAAGAAGGGAAATGTGGGAAACGGAACTGCAATACATTTTTAAAATCAGTTTGTAAACCTGCTTTGGGAATGTTCATGGAACCCAATGAAAAATATCTTCATGTTCCTAAGCTCCATTTTAATATTTTTATATAATCTAAATTTTTAAATGTACATAAGATGTTCATATTCTGGAATAGGCTATATATCACCATACACCTATAGCAATAGCATTTAGACTTATATACCTACCCATGGTACTTTACGTCACTCTCTGGGTGGTTTGCATATAAGCATTATTTGCATATTGTCCCCAACAATCTGGGTCCTCATTTTACCAATCTTGGAAGGATGGAAGGCTGAATCAAACTTGAGCTCATCAGGATGAAACTCCAGGCTATGCGAAGAGTTTGCCTACAATACTGCACAACCACTCTGCCACCAAAGTTCCTTATATATGCCAAGTGAAACTGTAGCTCCACATGGGAAAAGAGAAGATGCTTTTCTCTGGATTTCTCTTGGATGTGTGAGAAGCAATGGAAGAAAAAGAGAGAGAGAGGAGAGAATAATGGTGTTGTGGAGGAACTGAAGTGGGCAGGGCCTTTTCATGGGCATTAAAGACTTTAAAAATCCTGTACCTGTGGCCTTTTTACTCTGACAGCACCAATAGAACATACAAGTAACAAATTTGCTAATGATCTTTTTTTTTTATGGCGTATATTTCATCACATGAAGCTTTCAAGGTAGCAAACAAGCATGGTCTAATGGGTGAATTAATTTAGATTTACTCAACTTGGTTTCTTAAATTGTGCTAAGATACATGGCTCAGAATTCCCACCCAGCATGTCATGTCATGGGGGAATTTTGGGTACATCAATACAATGGACTTGCATGCTCTTCAAAATCTGTTAAAGTCTAGACGCTGAATATTTTGATGTCAGGCCTTATCAATATCTTCCTATGAATTGTATTTGTCTGCTAAAATATTCAAGTCTCCCCAGCAAATAATATGCACTATCTTGACTACCTTAGGAATAATAGAGGAAGTTGAGACTATGGTTTTGTTCAAAGTCATGGCACTCTTTATTATGCCAGAACTAGCAAAAGAATCCATGGCACTGTACAACACACCTAAGTTAAATAAATACACTAAAATCAAAATATCCAGAATCATGGACCTCATCAACTTCTGTCTCACTACCTACTTTAAATTTGATGCACAAATATGCCAACATTTAAAAAAATTAAAAAAAACCAAAACAACAACCATGGGATCATCACTTTCAGGACTCAGCAGAGACTCTAATGCAATGTCTAGAAAATATAGTCTATATTTAATATAGCCTCCTATACATAACAACCAAAAGTATGGATCTGGTATGTAGATATTAATAAAAAAGAAGACATGTGAAACTATGAGCAATACCTTCAAAGGGATATAATTCACAACAGTTGGAGAAAACAGTAACATACTAGTCTTTCTGGATATCCTCATCAGCAGAAGAAATAGGGACAAATTACAAACACAAGTCTATCGAAAACCACCCACATTCACCAAGTGCTCCACTACCAAAGTAACAACCCAACCTCCCACAAAAGGATGTGTACAAGGACATTATTCAGATGAGCAGAAACACAGTGTAGCAAGCCAGAAATCAGAAAGAGGAAACAGACTGCCTATATAACATTTCCCAACAAAATAGATACACACAGAACTTTATCAAAAAGTGTCTAGCCACATAACCACTACAGCATAACCAACATGAGCTATGAAAAGATAACACTTCCTTATATCCAAAAACATCTCAGAAATCACCAACGGTCTATTTCAACACAAGATATCTCCATAGCACACAAACCAACCAAAGACTTCCAAAATATCTTAAGTAAACCAAAAGATTCAATAGCCCAAGAAGAAAAAGCATGAATCATCTACAACATACAGTATAAGGATTGTAATAGCCACTGTGTAGGACATTTGGAAAATTAGACCAAGCTGTATTTAAAAATGGTAGGGAATTCCTGGAAGCTTGGCAATGAGACAAATCAGCCATTAATAGGCACATAGAGATAAGTAATATTTACATACATTTCAAAACAGTACAATAAAAATGCTAAAAAGGAAACCAAAAGACTGAAACACTTCCTGGCAAGGAATCAACACACTGACAAGCAGAGATTAATACCAGGATTAAGACCAGAGAAGCAATCAAGCAATAAACAATAGCCCAATCAAGGAACTACCTAGGAAAAAAAAACCCATCTCTGCTAACGTTGATACTGTATATAATGGAGAGCAAACTACACTCCCTTCCAACACTAATGAAACACCGTTACAAAAACAACTATGTTCAGAAAGCACCAAGGAATCTACAGTTCAATCATGAACTTGTACTACATATATTCTCTTCTACAGCACCTTAGTTCTAGCTCTTGTTTAGGACAAATTTGGGTGCAATTATCTGATTTCTTTCTGGTTTACACATTAGTAATTCAAAACTCCTTATTCACACACACATATTTCTACCAACTAGAACATATCAATAATTTCTAGATGGCTGTTGTTGTTTTTTTAATGTGGATACTACCTTATTCCTTTTGAGGAATATCCATATTGATGCATTGAAAACAATTCTGTTTACAAAAATCAACCTACTTAATGATTGTGACCTATATAATAATAATGGACAAATGTATTTGTAGCATATTTTAAGAACATCATTCAGTACTTAGCAACAGCCACTAAACTCTAGAGAGAATGATTACAAAGCAAGCTTGAGGAAAAGTGTCAGAAATTGTGCAATTAAAGTAGATTAGGGTATAAAAGCATCTGCCGAAAATTTTGGGAAAGTGGTATGAAAAGAAGCCACAGTGTATTTGATTGAATGTATTCAACCATGTTTGCAGTTATTCAACAATGCAGCTTATATAACATTTGCATTCCAGTTTGGAATAAGTGGGAATGCTCTCAAGATAACAGCTGAAAAGCCAGGGATTAGTTTGCTTGGAGAGGTAGTGAAGGTAGCAGACATGACAAATTATGTTGTAACTTCTCATTTGGAATGTTCATATAATTCACAAACAAACAAGCAAACAAATAAAAAAATTCCTTGCCTACTGCAAGCCAGAGTGTTATTGCCACATTTTGCTGTAGTAATAATGATATTACGACTACAGCAGCTTGGAATAAATTCTTATTAAAGTTCTATAGGATCCTCCAAGAATCTTGACATTTTAGGGCAGTGATGCTAGATATGCAAAAAACATTTCTTTGCCATGAGATGGGCAGCAAATCAAAGGAAGGGAAGGAGGGAGGGAGGGAGGAAGGAAGGAAGGAAGGAAGGAAGGAAGGAAGGAAGGAAGGAAGGAAGGAAGGAAGGAAGGAAGGAAGGAATGGTTTTCTATATGATCATGGAATGATGAAGACATAAGGTCAAATGCAAAAATTAGATGTGTTGGCTTCCAATTGACATTTAGTTGATCTTCTCTGTCTTTTGCTCTATCTTCAATCCAAACATTTTAACAGGCTATTTCAAATCAAGTAGTATGTAAGGTTGAATCCCATAAGATTGAAAAATAAACTGCTGTGTTGTTGCAGCTCATTAAATATAGGAATGATCTTAGTAATTTATATTTTGCAGAAGCAAAAGATTACATTTCAGATGATAGAAAAATCACACAATCATAACTAAAACTGAACTGGCTTTCAACCATGCTACCTTGAGCAGTTGATACATTATTAGAGGATTATTATATTTTCTCAAAAATGACTAATAATTAAATAAACTGTTGTCATTAACATTTTTTTTATAGTAGATGACAGGAATAAATTACATTTTGTTTCATTTATAAAGTCTGATATTAAAAAAAGAAGCAATAATAAAGGCAGTCACAAGTTTTTAAACATCTATGCATTTCCAATGTCTCTTTCTCCTTTTTCTTTTTCTTGTTACAAATTTTAAAAATGCTGTTGGGGAACTGGTGGCAAAAATATTACTCTTCAATTAAATATTCATTTATCTATTGGCTTAATTTGACAAAAATCAGAAGGTGCAGACTTTGAGTCATGTCTCTCCTTATTGGATCTGTCTCAAAAAAGGGGGCTCCTTCCCATCAGATGGCATTGCCTCTGTCCCAATGGGCATGAGTGGCTTTTTCTCCCTTAACATGCCTCAAAACACAGGTCTGTTACATGAAGGCATTGCATACCTGAATTGGAAATCTGAAATATCAAAGAGAAAACCTTTACGGGAAGATTCAGGGCCAGTTCCCCCCAATCTCTCAGAAGTCAGCATGGGTTACCAGTGCCTTGCTTTGCCCTTGATCTAGATCCAAACCATCCTTACCTCCCTGTAATGCCAATCCTGAACTATGAAAAGATCAGTTTATAGTATGTTGCTGAGGTTAATGGGAGCCAGTTATTCACACAAGGCTCACTGAGTCATAGCACATTTGAGAGCTTTTTCCTATCTAGTTCCTGTCCTCTGGCATCAACTGCCAACCTTTAAAAAGGTGCTAAAACACTTCTATTTTATGGGTTTTTGTGGAGCTGGTTTAAGCATTAATGTTGCATACAAAAATGCATGTTTATTCAGACAGATGTTCTCATTCTTGCTCTAAAACATATAATTCATTCAAATTGCTGAAGTGCTATCTTTTAGCTGTGATTCAAAATTAAAGTGATGTTGTATTAATCTCTTGATGCAATATTTAATTTTATACTGACCAAAGTTATATGTGTTAAACTATTGTTACTTCTACTAATGCAACCCTCCCACTACTGCTATCACTACCACCCTGCTCGTGAGAGTTGTCTAGTCAATTGTTCTCTGATTCAATGTCTATATCCCAGCTCTCCTGCCCAAGAAGGAGACCTTGAATAGCCATGCTTTTACAGAAACAAGCATCCACCACAAAGACAGGGTGGGTGCCAGTCGTTTGCATAGGCCTGGTATGATGCAAACCATATAAACTGACTAAAGTTGCTGCATCTTGGCTATCAGCAACCAATTGTGTCATTTATGGGTTGAAGAATGAGTCATTTTGCCAGGAAGTAGAACAAGCAAGAGCAGAAGCAGAGATTTTTGGTCTTGCTACACTATCTTTGGCCACAATCTGGTACCATTCTGAGTTGTGAAAAGGCAGGATGGGGGAATTTACCTGTTGGTTCCAGTTGCTTTATTAGCTGAACTAATACAACAATTCAACATGTAGGTTGAAGGTTATTAATAAAGCAAATACTTACATTCAGTGAGAGATTTTGACAGTTCTTGTCTGAAATCTGGAGCAAAGAATAAGAGAATCCATCGAAATAGCTGAAGGAGATAAAGCCTAAGCCATTGGCTGATAATTGCAACATTCAGAGCCAGAGAAGTTTAAGGAACTGAATCCCAGGGTCCACAGGGAAAGGAGTCAGAAAGAACTAGAAGCTTTAAGTCAACAGAAAGCAAGTTGAAAGGGAGACAACTATTTCCAACAAGGAAGAAGTTCTCAGGAATATCTTTCTATAGCAAGATTCCCTGGCCTTGTTTGATTAATGGAGTTAATCAATTGCCTTCAAGGATTTGAATTGTATGGCTCATTTTAACCATCAACTTGTTTCAGGACTGGGCACTTGGCCAAAGTTTGAATCCCTCCCTCCCCCACCTTTGCTGAATCAAAATCATTAGTTATAGAAACTGCCTCAAGTGGCTGAGTGTCCATTGGCTTCCTTGTTATAGGCTGGCAATATCCAATTTCAAACTCTGAGAAGCTCATGATCAGTCCCAATCAGTAATTTGTAAAGACTTTTCTGTCTCTCTTTGATTGTAGTTAATGTTAAGTGAATAGTCATAAAACTACTACTATCCATTATTTGATCATGAATCTACTTGTTATCAGTGAGACTTGTTAGATTAACATTGGCTCATCTTATTTGAAACAGATAGTTGGTGCTCCAATGAAACAGAGCGCTTTGCATTCCACATTGATTTCTAAATCAGGTACAAAATTCTTTGAAGCTCGAGGTGTCCTTCCAGAACAATACAATATTATGTCATCTCTCACTTGAATATTTCTATACTCAACATATCTTTCATGTCAAACTTCGAAGTGTATTTGGGCTGCTTTCACTTTTACTGCTTCTCAGCTTGCCAACAAACTATAGGGGGAAGGGATGGAGAATTGGAATGTGGATTTTAAACATCAAACAGTCAAGGTCCCGTCAGCAGGTGTTTGCCAGACTTTCAAGATATTTTCTCAGAACGATATTGTGACACTCAATTGGACAATGTGACCTACACTAATAGGAGAGAGGGAGGATTCTATACTTCAATTATATTGAATTGCACGGGAATTAGCCAGAATTGGTTTTTGCTTTCATTCTGTGCCAAAAGGAGCCTGGATAGCTCAGCAGACTAAAAGCATTGTGATTAACACCAGCTGTCTGCAATTACTATAAGTTCAAATCTCACCAGGCTCAAGGTTGACTCAGCCTTCCATTCTTTCTAAGGTAGGTAAGAAGAGCCTCAGATAGCTCAACAGGCTAATAGCCTGTTATTAACATTCAGCTATCTGCAATTATTGCAAGTTCGAGGCTCAAGGTTGACTCAGCCTTCCATTCTTTCTAAGGTAGGTAAATTGAGAACCCAGTTGTGGGGGCAATAAGCTGACTTTGTGTATATATATATATATATATACACACACAAAAGTATGAAGGCTATTGCTTAACGCATTGTAAGCCGCCCTGAGTTTCCAGAGAAGGGCGGCATATAAATCAAATTAAAAAAAAATGATGTACCCATTAAAGTTTTGCATAAAGAGATTGGATCTTCTCAAGAGTGCTTGCTTGGTTGGGTTCATCAGTCGGAACTGTGACAATTATCTCTTAACTAAACAAAATTTTATTAGATCTACTTCCGAAGTCCCCAAGGTTGTTGCTCCTGGACACCTTTAATATGAATACTATTGACAGTTATAATCTGTATATGCATTTTTGGGAGACTATATTTTCTTTATAGTTCTTACAGAATATACAAAAATATTTGTATTTGGGGTGATTTAGATGTGGTTTGTCAACAAATTTGTTAGTGAGTGACTGCAGACTGATCCTTTTGTCAAGGACCAATCATTATCTACTGTGATGCCTGATTTAAGAAAAACTTCCTCCATTAGCTTTACCCAAGAAGCAAGTCAGATGCGGCAATTTTCACCTTAATCAATGAGCCTTTTAGAGTCCCAGCCTTTTGGCCAGTATTCTACTTATCACATCATAGCTGACTGGTTCCCAAGTAGTTTCTTACTCAGGGATATTCTCATAATTCATCCTTCTAGTTGGATGACCTCTGAAAAATGAAATAGAAGCAATAAAGACTGAAGTGTTCTGGAGATTTATTTTCTCCTATGCTTATTGTGCATGCCTTATTGCATTTTGCTTGCAATATGTTAGGGCTCTTGTGATGGTAAAGAAGCTTTTCTTATAAACATGACAAAGAATCATTTAGAAGGCTTCTTTAGAGTTCTGCACAGTCTACTAAATTCAACCTGTTAAATAACCCAAACAGAGCTATCCATTCAGTGCTTGGAGAATTTTTCTCCTCCTTTGCTGTTAAGGTCAGATTAGAACTTGCTTTCCTCTAGTTCTCATTACAGATTTATATCTGAAAAACAGCAGATTTGGACTTTCTCTGGGCCGTTTCAGGAAGACTGATTAATAGAACTAGATGGGATTCTGAAGTATCTCAGGTTGATCTTGGCTGCTTCAGTCTACCTGACAGGTGATTGATCTATTCACGAGGATAGAGATTAATGCCTCCTTTAAGGATGGATAGTCTCTCCCCCCCCCCTCTCTTTCTCTCTCTGGTTTGAAATTGCAAATCTAAAGTTGCTGAGCAAGAAAATGCAAATTGGTTCTTCTGTATGCTCAAGTTCATCAGCAAATGTTTGCCCCGCCTCTACCCCATTTTTATGGAAGTTAAATGTAAATATGGTGCTTGAGATGCTCAGATCTATCTGAATTGGATTTTTCAATCAAAATCAGTCTGGGATTAGAACCCTTTTGTGACTTCCTTTTGTCAGTGGGCAAAGGCCATCTGTCAGATCCACTGACGGTATTCAATACTATTGACCATGGGTTGGCCAAATTTTTGCCCAATTCCTCTCATGTTGGCAGAGTAGATCTGGTTAATAAAGATGAACCATTCCCTGTCTTTGTCTTTGCAAAATTCTATGGAATTCATTACTTTCATATTTAATAGTAAGAGCAACCACTGGGAAATCTTGTTAAATTTCAGGGGTTCTGGTAATCAGTGACATCCAGATTTATATTCCATTGGTTTGAATTTGGATAGCATTGTGTCCATGCTGTTTCAGTGCCAGCATTCAGAGCCTGGATAGCTCAACAGGCTAAAAAAAAAGCAGACTAAAGCCTGTTATTAACATCCAGCTGTCTCAAATTACACCAGTTCGAATCTCACCAGGCTCAAGGTTGACTCAGCCTTCCATCCTTTCTAAGGTAGGTAAATTGAGGACCCAGTTTGTGGGGACAATAAGCTGACTTTGTATAAATATATAAAAGTATGAAGGCTATTGCTTAACGCATTGTAAGCCGCCCTGAGTCTTCGGAGAAGGGTGGCATATAAATCTAATTTAAAAAAAAATGCAGAGCTGATGTTTGCACCTGAATGATGGCGAGCTGCTTGAAGCTCAATATTGAGATAACTGATTTGCAAGTAATAGGTAGTGGAACAACTAGGAAAACAGATACAGGAAATTTATGATATGTCATTCTTGGGAATCAATCTAAAAATTGTGCCTGAGGGTCAAGACCCAGATGTCATCTTAAGGCAATCTGTTACTATGCTATCTCAGATGTGATATGCTGTCAGTTGCAGCAATTATAGGAGATAGGTCCCTGATATGAACCTATGGCACTCATGCCACAGGTAGCATGCAGAGCCCTTCCTGCAGGCATGCCAGCTTTCACCCCAGCCCAGTTCCACCGCACATGCGCGCATACATCCCACCAGCCAGCTGATCTTTGGGTCTCTGCTGTGCATGTGTGGGGGGCAGGGCACACACAGAGGACATGCATGGGCATGTGTGGGGGTGGGAGAGGATGTATGCATGGGGGTGCTCACATTGCATTTTGGGGGTTCACACATGCACACCTCCCATACCTCGTTTTGGGCCTGGAAAACTTCCTGCACGAACCTGGAAGCCATAGTGGGGCATGGGGATGTGCATGCATGCGGGGGGGGGGCACATCCGTGGGTGTGTGCTTGTATTGCATTTTAGGTGTTCAGGATGTGCACATGCATTTTTGCATGTGTGCGCTTTGGACACTTGTCACTAAAAAGGTAAACCATCACTGAGATAGGTGGACATAGTAATTCTTTAAATAAATATATATGGACCCATAATAATGAAACTTCTGCTAGAGGAACCCTGCTAGAGAAAAATTCCCTAAGAATGAGCTCCAGCACAAGTCCAAAAACTCGGAAGACTAAACCTCTAGTCCTGGTGACCGACCCAGATTGGATCCTGTAGCATTATCCTGGGACACGCATATTTACCTTCATTCATAAGGGAATCTTCTGCTTCTCATTTATAACTTTTGTAATTTCTTTCTTTTTTTAAAAAAACTAAAGAATGGTACAATTTGCAGTCAAGCACTTACCTTTACTACAGGGGTAAAATGCTCCCCGTTCGGACTGGATCGCCCAATCCAGTAGGGATGGAGGCGGGTGGTTCGGAGAACCAGTAGCAAAAATCCCTGCCCCGCCCCCATGCCCAGCTGAACCGCGTGATCATCAGAGGCTTTTTTTAATTTTTAAAAGCATTTTTTCTACAATCTCTTTGGCCGAAAAAAAGCTTTTATAATTAAAAAAAAAAGCCTCTGATGATCGCGCGGCTCATCTGGGATCGTCAAAGGCTTTTAAAAGCATTTTTTCTACAACTTCTTCGGCCGAAGACAGTAAAAAATGCTTTTAAAAGTTTTTTTTAAAAAGTTGGATGATCCCAGCTGACTTGCCTAATCGTCAGAGGCTTTTAAAAGCATTTTTTACAATCTCTTCGGCTGAAGAGGTTGCAGAAAAAATGGTTTTAAAAGTTAAAAAAAAAGTTGGCCACGCCCACCCAGTCACATTACCCCCCCACACACACCAAGCCATGCCCACAGAACTGGTAGTAACAAATTTTAGATTTCACCACTGCTTTACTACCCTTTTCAGCTCCAAATTGCTTCCCTGAAAATGATCTGAAATAGAAGTCACAGATTTTATTTTACTATTTCTATTGCCAGAACATGTTGATACTGATCAACAATGTAACATACAATATATTTTTCTTTTAAACCAGTTTGTTTGTGTTCCCACACAAAGCCCCCAAGCTATACAATTTATTTTCAAAGTAACAGGCAGAAAAAAAACCCATGTAATATTTACATCATGTATTCCTCAAGGAAGACCCATCAATACCGCAGAAGTCTTATGTAGTTAATTATTTTGGCGTCTTTTTATTTTGAATAGATAGAATGTTTTCAGAGGGAAGGAATGATTTAGAAGAGACTTGGTAATTCAGACAGAAGTTATGGCACTTGATCTTTCTTCAACCAACCAGTGTCCTAATATATAAAATGTCAATCCTTCTCAGAGATGCTTTAAAAAAAATCAAATATGCAGCTGAAATGCATGATGTAGTTTTATAGTTAGAAAAAAAGCAGTGAAAGATTATTTCAATATGTGATAACTGTGGTGATATTACTATATGCACTGAGATGAAAAGATTCGACACTACTCACTATGAAGGAATGGCTGGTGAAATTGACAGATTTTGCTGAAATGGATAAATTGACTTCTTTGATTAGAGAAAATACATAATCTACATTTATTGGTGACTGCAAGTCTCTTATGGACTTATTGTGTAAAAATAAAGAATTTGTGATTTGTGCCTTAGATAGGATAGATTATAGAAAGAAAAGTAATACGATGTAACTGTAGAATAATTAAAATATATTTGTACTTAAAATGCTGTGAAAAAAGCAGCCATTTCTTGATATCTTTTTCTCTTTCTTTCCTTTCTTCAACTTATTTTCTTTTTCTTTGAGTTCTTTTTCTTTTTTCTTCCTTACTTTACATTAGTTTGTGTTAGATTTATCTTCTTGTTTAAAAGTTTTAAATAAAAATTATATACCAAAAAACAAAGTGTGTGACACAGTTTTATGCCAGAATTCTAAACAGATAAATGAAACACACCCTTTCTCACATCATTTACTGTCTTGGCTAAAAGTTTCCATCTCTTGTGGAAGCCTTCCGTATTAGTAATTACACATGCTGCTAATTAGCATGGAGATGATTTCTTCTTAAGGAGCATCCCAATTTCCTGAACCAGCATCTGTTTTGTAAATCTTAATAAATGGTAAATGCCATCACAGAGAGAAATTTCCTGGTACAAACACTGAAAAGAATTCCTGAATCTTGCTTTTATTAAGGTTTTAATCCTGTTACATCTAGCATGATAATCAGAATTTGCATGGCAATATTACAGCACTAATTTTATATATGAAGATAGCTTTTCTTACTCTCTTTGCTCTTGAAATGAAATTGTATTTATATGCCAGTAGTAAAATTCTCCTTATGTTTCATATGGTAAACACTGTTGGAGGAGAGCCCCGTTCGTCTTTGATAGCCAACAAGCAGAAGAGTCTGTTAGTATTTTTAAAAATTGATCAAATTGATAATATGGATAAGTGTTTATGAATTCAGTTAATTTCATCTGATAATTTATCACAGCACATGGCAATTTTTCTGCCATTGACTACCACTTTCTATAATCAGGAAGTTCTTGTGCTATGGGGTGATAGAGAACAATAGATAATAATAGGCCCATTTGTTGTAGTGGTTAAAGCATTAGCTTAGAAATCAGATGATAGTGAGTTCTAGTCCTGCCTTAGGCATGAAAGCCAGCTAGATCAGTGGTGGGTTTCTACTGGTTCATCCTGATTTGGGCAAATGGGTAGCGGCAGCAGTGGGAGGCTTTGCCCACCCACCTGGATGTCATCATGGACACTCTGCGCATGCGCAGAAGATTCTGCGCATGCACCATGCGCGTACTCACAGTTGTGAACTGATAGCGAAGATAAGTGAAACCCACTACTGAGCTGGAT
This sequence comes from Masticophis lateralis, assembly GCA_030761175.1. Classification (NCBI taxonomy): domain Eukaryota; kingdom Metazoa; phylum Chordata; class Lepidosauria; order Squamata; family Colubridae; genus Masticophis; species Masticophis lateralis. The sequence goes on from JAUDYJ010000002.1 coordinate 93,954,925, forward strand.
GACTTTGGGTCAGTCACTCTCTCTCAGCCCAACACACTTCATAGTGTTCTTGTTATGGGGACAATAGAAAGAGGAAGAAGTATTAAGTATGTTCGACGCCTTGAGTTACTTATAAAGTAATAGAGGCAGGATAAAAATCTAATCTAAATCTAAACTAATGATAACTCTACTTTATATTGCGAGGAGTTACAGACAGATGCTTCATGCATACTTTGCATGCTTTGAAGCATCTTTTTGCCTCCAGCCCGGAGGCATTACCCAGCCTTATTTTTTTAAAAAAACTGTACACAATTAGTATTCCATTAAAAAACAACAACAATAATGCAGATCTAAGCCTACAAGTAATAATAAGCATTGCTATGGCTTGAGAAGTGTGACAGGCCAAGGAACATCTTATTTGTGGAAGAACTTTCAGAATTTGTATTTGAGAGATATGAAATATTGGTATACATATATTACCAGAGCAATCTTCATTTATTTTATGAAGAAAGGAAAATGTACATTTAATATAATGGGAAGTTACAGTCGGCATCCTCTTTTAGAAGGGTAATTACCTTATTTTCCTTATTCCTAATCTCATTAAGTCCTTTTCTGGGGCTTTGTTTGCCTAATGCCCATTAAAATTATTTTTTTTAAAGTCATATTTTATCTAGATATGTTATTTACATCCTGCATACCTTGAACATTTTACTACTGCTTTTGATGGCATTTCAATAATCGATTATCCTGTTAGTGGTCACTCATAGTTAATATTATTTTTCATATTATCTTACTTTATTATTATTTGTACCAGGATATTTGTTTTTTTTTTTAAGTATGATACCTTTTTTTTTCACTTTAGAGCAGTCTCTCTGGAACTTACACCCATCCTTATTTATATTTCCATGGACTGATAGGTGCTCCTATGCATGTGTGTCCTTATAGCTGTTCTTTCTCAATTACATCATGAATGAATTGGAAGATGCAGAATTGTTCCTAGTGATTGAAATCACTTCCTGTCTCAATCTGAGAAGAAGACAGTTTAGAGCAAGCTGCAGTCTTGACTGCTGCTTTGTTCCTTACAGCTTATCTATATACAGCTTTTGTTGGGATATCAGGACCTTGCTTTTAAGGAATAAGATATGTCTTGTTAGCTAGCTGACTTGCACTTTGAAGAAATTCAGGGAAATACCAGCTTGCCCTGCACTCCACAGAACATCCCTTCAAAACACATCAGCAACTAGTATACTATGGATTGTAGGACTCTGGCATGTGTGTGTGTGTGTTTTTAATTACAGAAAGCTGCTGAGAAAAGACAGCTCAAGTTTTCACTCACATCTCTGCAACAAAGATACCCAACTCCCTTTGTTGTTTACACCTGATGATTTAAAGTGAATTTGGAAGCCTTCATTTAACATCTAGAAGTTGCAGTAAAGCATCTGATGTGAGCAAAACAGTTGTAGCTGTCCTTGAAAAAAAAAAGCATGAATAGTACTTGCCCTATATGTGGCACCACACTGAGACTAAGGGGGGTTGACCCCCCAGGATTGAAAGAGGGGGCTATGTTATTGCCTATATGTTAAGGGAGGTGGCCCAAGAACCATGAACATTGTACTCAGTCCCCATTAGTCATTGCAAAGCATTTAGATGATACTGAGATCTGGCTGTAATTCTGGCAGGCGGATCACTCTTCCTTTGCTTAATTCTTTCTGCACATGAAGCAGTTCAAATGCTGATTACATTGTAAGCAATTAATTGATTAAATTTCACCAGCTGTTCTTCCCCCTCTGCTTAATCTCTGATAGCTCAGACATGTTATGGGATATAATAATAGAGTGTTCAGACAAGTTTCTTAAAAATTTATTATTACTGATATTCTTCCTGATGGTATCTAGGAAGAAAGGGGCCACGGGACTAGGAGGCTATAATATTTGCCTCTATCAGCTATTGATGTGTGTATGTGTATGAAGCAAATATACCTTCTTTTGTACATATGATTCCAGCTCTTTAATTGTTTCCCTGCATTATTTTCAGTCCTTTTGGGCTTTCTAGTGTAATTACAGAATAATGTTACCTTACTCTAAAACATTGCAGCATTTCCTTAAGCCATACACAGCATACATACATACCCTGTTTTCCCAAAAATAAGACCTCCCCAAAAATATTTAAATGCATGCACAGCCAGTCCCTGCCATTTCCTCTGGTTAGGGTTAGGGAGAAGAGCTGGCAAGACGAGCCCCATCTTGTTCCACACGCCCCAAAATAATAAGACCTCCTTGAAAATAAGGCCAAGTACTTATTTCGGGGTTCAGAAAAATATAAGACAGGGTCTTATTTTCAGGGAAACACAGGTAGTATTATGCAAATGTGTGTTTCAGATTACCTCCCATCCTACCTATGTCAATTTGTGATATACTTTTATCACAACTTTTAAAAAATGTTGTTTAAAAATTGTATTTTTTTCTTCTTGGCTGTATTTTAAATTCCATCAACTGCATCTATCTTGCTCTATCTGCCGATTTAATTTCAGGCTGGCAATAGCCTAATTAGACTAGGATTTCATTCAGCACCCTATCTACTTTGAGTTTTTCTACCCACTGCCCACGTAAAGTGATTCTTAATTCTTCCATTTTCTTTTGAAAAATTTTGCACATAGCATGTGCAGCTGCACCTTTCAGGTACGTAGCTGGCATAATGAGCTTTGTCAGTCTCGGCTGTCTGTTTCGCTCTGCCCTCCTTACAGTTTGGAGGAGGCTCAATGCATATCTTTTCCTTTAAATTTTTAAAATGTTGCTCACTTCATTTTTGCACTTTGCCAATTTTGCTTATCCAAAAAGAAATGGAATGTGGTTGTATAAATGTGCATGATTTCTTCAGCAATGAACATTTGAAAATATAATCAGAAAAGCCCTGTCCAGATTGAGTGATGGCAATACTCTTCTGACCTCAAGAAAGTTTGTCCATCTTTGTGAAAGTTTGTCTATCTTTGTGATAGATTAAAAAAAACCTGCAGCAGTCTGTTCCTTAAAAAAGTTGTCTGCTTAGAAAAATCTGTGCTTTATGGTACAGAAAGGAGTAGAAAAATAATACATTCAGATAATATAATGCTAAGAGCAACCCTTGGGCTTAGAAAAAGACAGAAGCCTTTTAATAATTGCTTGAATAGGAGTTAATTAATATTATGAATTTATTTTAAAAGGCATTCAATTTTTTTTTATCTAGAGTACATGCATTGTCTTTGCATTTTATTTATATGGAAAACTATGCCTCCTTGCATCTGTATACACTCCTTCTGGTGTTTATTAACCCAAAATGGTTTCATTAGCTGATTATAATTAAATCTTTATGCAATGCTGTACATAAGCTGCTTAAACAAAGTATGAAAAATGAAAATTATTAAAGTTTTCTCTAATAATAGGAAGTGGGTTAATGTGCCATTTGCTATTCAATTTGGTGCTGTTTCCTTTTGGGGTGAGGAAAATAAACCTTGGCTGAATTCCATGCTTAGTTGAGCAACATAAATACAGTATTTCCAGGGGTGAAATCCAGCAGGTTCTGACAGGTTCTGGAGAACTGAATTTTGAGAAATTTTGAGTAGTTTGGAGAACTGGCAAATGCCACCACTGGCTGGTCCCCAGAATGGGATGGGAATGGAGATTTTGCAATATCCTTCCTCTTGGAGTGGGGTGGGAATAAAGATTTTACAGTATCCTTCCCCTGTCATGCCCACCAAGCCATGCCCACAGAACCGGTAGTAAAAAAAAAATGGATTTCACCACTGAGTGTTTCTATAGAATTATTCATATTTTAGCTTAACCAACTACTAGATTTGGGAGTTGTTTATTTGAATCCTTCATTTAGATCAAGTTAAGAGAGATTGTGCTCCTTACCATTTCTCTCTTAAGTTTCTTCATCTAATATGAAGTGATTTTGTAGCCCTCATGTGAAGATGCTGAAGAACAACTTAATCATCCTGTTGGATGGAAAGTGAGAAATTCAAAAAGTCAATAAATTCAAACCTTTAATAATGTTTCCCATGACTTCTATACACTCTTTTCCAATAGGCCATTACAGTAATGCATATTGAAAGATAAATTATTTATTCACTATTTCATATTACAATTAGCCGCAAATTAGGTTCTAGATATTGACTTCCATCAATTACCAAGTGATCATAATTCTTTGAATCAAAATGAATTCAGTTTCCTTTGAGATGAATTAATTTTCAATCACTGAGAAATTCAATTCAGTTTGAGGAAGATAAGGCTCCAAAGTCCAGAGGTGATTTTAATTCTAGAAATTAAGGTCCTTTTATATAATAGTGGGAAGAGATTTTCTTTAGTGGTTTTAGAAGAAGTAGCATCTTATTTGGTGCTTTTACGTTAGAAGTGCAAACAAAGCCTTCTACCAGCAACTCTTCAAGTACTTTTCTCTCTTGCTCAGTTTAAAAATAGACTGGTGAACATCAAATCAGAGTTGTGGGCAGTCAAATATCAACACTGATCTTGGTTTCATATCCTGGGGAACTGTTGGAACAGAATGATGCCCTTAGAGTTGAGAGTGTGATAAAGTTTGAATGCTGTTGACAAGACAGAGAAGTAACTGTTGACAGCCTTCAAAGATAACATTTTGTTAATTTTGCTCTCAAACATGTTGGATGCTGATATGAATTAAACCTTTACTTTGAAAAAATGGAGGACCATATCCCATTAATAAGCCATCACCTTTCTATGGGAATCCTCTTCAGTCCCTGGTATCTTCAAATGGATGGAAAAATCTTCGTCCTTCATTTGGGGAGCTGCTAACTATGACTGCTAGAATTGACTGGGCTGATGGGCTGACTTGGCCTCCAAAATCCAGTACTAAAATTTACTAATTTTCCCTTGCTCCACCTATGCTAAGATCACAAAAAATGCTTCATCCTTACTGGGTAAATAGACGAAAGTACTCACTATAAGGCATGAAGATAATTTGTAACCTTTGCAGCATTCTAAAAAGAATTATTTGCAAGAAATTTTCTCTTTTCTCTGTATTTGTAAACCAAGATTGGGAATAGCATAATAGATATCAAGCCTTAAAAAAATATGTTGTTAAGAAAATGAAGATGTTCTTCGTAGCAATGCCATTCTTCCCAGAACTTCCTAGTAGGGAGAAAAAATTAATCATGACTTTCTCCTAGCAGCTATATTTTTTTCTATAGCACAGCCATATTTATTACAACCCACTAGATGCTTCAGAAAGTTATATCTTGGGCAGATTATGCCAAATATAAAGTCACTCGGGGGGATTTTATACAAAGAGATGCTTTTTAATGATGGGGGCAGATGGAACTTGAAATCCTTGAAAACTCTGTTGGAAGACGGGAAGAATTTAACTTGGTTGCAGTATTCTCAACTTCAATCGAGATGGAGAGAAGACCAGAAAATTGGACTAATGCTACATGAAGAAGATTTGGTGATACAGATGAAACAGAAAGGGCCGATGCATATTAAGAGGGTGTATAATTTATTGCTAGAAAGAGATTCAGAGAGTGAATTAGTTAAGGATTGTATGATAAAATGGGCACAAAATTTTGCAGAACCAGTGATGTTAGAAACATGGGAAAAGATCTGGGTCCAGAATGTTAAATTTACACAGGCACAGAATTTGAGGGAAAACTTTTATAAGATGTTTTATAGATGGCACTTAGATCCTAAGAAATTATCATGTATGTATCCAAATGTTCAACCTAAATGTTGGAGGTGTGATTGTTTGGATGCTACATATTTTCATATTTGGTGGACTTTTAGAAAAGTGAAAGCATTTTGGATTAGACTTTGGTGGGTAATGCAGAATGTTTTAAAAAAGAAGCTTCAATTTTCTCCGCAACTGTTTTTGTTAGGTATAGTTAAGGATTGCTCACTGAGTGATACGAGATTGATTTTGTATATGATTACTGCAGCTAGGTTACTGATAGGTCAATATTGGAAAAAAGATAGTGTGCCTACCATAGGTGAATGGATGTCAAAGATGGCTAGTTTTGCGGAAATGGCAAAGATTTCTGCGTACTTAAAAGACAGGACCCATGAAGTTTTTGTTAGGGAATGGAAAAAGTGGGTTGATTATGTGCAGAATAAATATCAAATTAAGAATCTTCAGTTAGTTTTTTGATAGAGGTTGAAGAAATATAGAATTATTTTTATTGTTATTACTATGTTAAATATATATATTATATTATTGTCTAGACAATTATTAACTTGATATAAACTTATATATTTTGGTTATACTGCTGTCTTGAACAAAAGAAGGGAAAATTTTTATGTTTGAGTTAGGTTTAATGGGGCATTTATAATTTTTATTTGTTTAAGTTTTCCTTTTATTAGTAAAGAATTTTGGATTAATCTTACTTTTGCTAAAATATATGATATATATTGTGGATCTCACCTATATCTAATGTTTAATAATGATTGATATATAAAACTTATGTTTTGCATGTAACGGAAGTCAGGGGGGGAGGGATGGGGGGAAAGGGGGGGAGGGTGGAAACATGGGGTTAAAATTGTATTGTAAAACTTTTTTAATAAAAAAAAAAAGAAAGTTATGTTAGTGATTAATGACAGACATTTCCCTAAAAAAATGTGCATTTTATAAGTTGTTGCTGCCGTTGTCTGAAAATCATAGTTATTTTGCATTTTCCTCTCAGAAAGTCTCATGAGTGCCAATAAAATTTATGACTTATTAAAACATCACTCCCATAGAAAATTGCTAAACATTTTTTTTAGCAATATGTTGTACCATTGATTTACTTATTTGTATTTCTTAGATCCATATTGTTAGTAAGGTTAGTGCACCAATGCTAATCCAGGGAAGTAAAATAGTGGACTATAGTTTTTTTCATGTCCTTCATGTGTCTTGTTTTGCTGTTGTGACAGTAAATTCTGGATAACCAAGCCGCAGATGCAGGTTTAAATGGCCAGGGCAAGGATGAGCTCCGTGAGGTAAATTAAAGTAGAAAATAAAAGCTATGAAAGATACTAGTGGCTTGAACTCCGAGATGCTATTGAATCAAAAGAAGAAAGAAAAAAAAAATTTCCATCAAGGTTGCTCTGAGTCTCACATAGGGGCTATCCATCTACATTGAGCCCAGTACCAAACTGTCTATAGCTCAGCAAGCACAGATCCCAAAAAACCTCTTGGTTTTTTTTTTATATATGTTAGCATATTTGTCCTTGAGCTGTTTGTCCTCTTTTACTGAAATTCTTTATTCTGCCTTTTTTCCTCATTAAAGAATTTAAAGAATTTAATGAGAATTTTTTCCTCATTAAAGAAGGGATGAGAGAATTTATTTAAATTCTCTCATCCCTTCTTCAAAAATCCATAGAGTTGTTTTCTCCTGTTGTAGACATCCAGCCTTTAGGCTTACAGCTGTTAGGACCCCCATGGATAGACATAACCCCCTCTTCTTTGCCTCAGTGATAGTCATATAGTAGGCTTGTAAGTGTTGCTAAACATTCTGTAAGTGGGAATACTTGAGAATATCATATGGGAACAGCAGCTTAATCCTCTTTCTCCTTTTATTTGAAAAAGCTAAGCCTGCCTCTCTCTTTAGGATGTGTGCCAAATGGGCTTCTGTTTTATTCTCTTATGGGGTGATAATTCTATTTTTTCTAACTCGTTAATAAGGCATTTCATGCCTTATTTTAATATATTTTTATGTTAAAAATTTTTAACATATTTTTTACTATTGCCTGGCATCTGCCACTTATTTCCTCTCTTCTCTTCTCTTCTCTTCTCTTCTCTTCTCTTCTCTTCTCTTCTCTTCTCTTCTCTTCTCTTCTCTTCTCTTCTCTTCTCTTCTCTTCTCTTCTCTTCCCTTCCCTTCCCTTCCCTTCCCTTCCCTTCCCTTCCCTTCCCTTCCCTTCCCTTCCCTCCTCTCCTCTCCTCTCCTCTCCTCTCCTCTCCTCTCCTCTCCTCTCCTCTCCCCTCCCCTCCTCTCCTCTCCTCTCCCCTCCCCTCTCCTCTCCTCTCCTCTCCTCTCCACTCTCCTTTTCAAATACTAATTTTTGATCTTCACAAAAAAAATCAGGATGAGACTTCTTCATCTATGGCACACAATTATCTTGAAATTCTTGACCTATATAGGAAAAATCTAGACTACAAATTGAAAGCAGCAGGTATGAGAACAGCTCTGTGGTGTACAAACATACATTAAACCCTTTTTTAAAAAAAACACCACAAAAAACCCACATGACATCAGTAGCAGACCACACTTATTTTGTGGAGAGCAGGAGAGACTCTTAAAGTGTTGTAGCTGCCACAAAAGACATTGACGGAGGGTCAGATGATGAAGCAGTATTTAATAAACCTCATATTATAGTTGATAGTTTAGCACTCATCCAACTTAGCACTCATCAATAGCTTAATGTCATATGAGAATTCAGTCACAGTTTTTAACCAATAACTATAGGTAGTCTTTGACTTATATCAATTCATTTAATGATTGTTAAAAGTTACAATGGTACAGAAAATAGTACTTATGATCATTTTTCACACTTACAATTGTGGTCACATGATCACATGATCAAGATCCCCATGCTCACATGATCAAAATTCAGACTTTTGGCAACTGACCCACAATTATGATGGTTGCAGTGTCCAGGGGTCATGTGATCACCTTTTGCGACCTTCTGACAAGCAAAGTCAATGGGGGAGCCAGAGTCACTTAGCAGCCATGTGACTAACTTAACAACAAGGGGCCTGGTTCATTGTGATTAACTCCAGCTGTCTGCAATTACTGTAAGTTTGAATCTCACCAGGCTCAAGGTTGACTCAGCCTTCCATCTTTTCTAAGGTAGGTAAATTGAGGACCCAGTTTGTGGGGGCAATAAATATACAAAAGTATGAAGGCTATTGCTTAATGCATTATAAGCCGCCCTGAGTCTCAGGAGAAGGGCGGCATATAAATCTAATTTAAAAAAAAAAAACAAAAACCTACAGTGATTCACTTAACAACTGTGATTGTAAAATGGGGCAGAATTCACTTTACAACTATCTATTGGGTACAATTGTGGTCGTAAATCAAGGATTTACTGTACAAAGTCTCTCTCTCTCTCTCTCTCTCTCTCTCTCTCTCTCTCTCTCTCTCTCTCTCTCTCTCTCTCTATATATATATATATATATATATATATATATATATATATATATATATATATACATACATACATACATACATACATACATACATACATACATACATTTTGATGTTATGTTTGGGAATATAGTGTGTAAAGAAGGAAGGCACGTCTCTCATTCCAAGGAAAACCCACCCAAAATTATACCATTTGCCTCGAGAGGAGCAAACAGAAACAAGCCTGCAAATGGCAGTTGGCTAGCTAGCTTCCATGATTGCAATCTTCCTTCAATGTATCTCCCTAGTCTACTACGCTTATCTTATGTATTTAACAGTATTTTTAGGCCATCAATGCCATGCAGACTGTGGGCAGTGTACAACAGCTGAAAATCAATATAGTAACAGTAACACAATCTAATAATAATGGTACTTAAAAAACTATGATCATCCTTAAACAGATGATCTATGGGCATAAGGCTCACTGGAATACTACCAGTTAAAGGCACTTAGAAGCGTGTGACTCACCAAAGAGATGAATCCCAGATTGCCCACCTGTAACAGGAGTTATCTCAAGGTTGACTCAGCCTTCCATCCTTCCGAGGTGGATAAAATGAGAACCCAGATTGTTGGGGGCAATATGCTGATTCTGTAAACCACTTAGAGAGGACTGTAAAGCACTGTGAAGTGATGTATAAGTCTAAGTACTATTGTGATTGCTATTTAGTAGTTATCAGTTCTTTGAATTCATACAGACACCTTCTTACTGTACTTGGTCTCGGATGATTTCACTGTTACCTTCAATCTGTGTCAGTTTTAGGAATTGAAGGTGTGGGAACTATATGGGAACTATATTTCATGGAATGATATTTCATCAAAAAACTCCAAAAGCTGCAGAGATTTCTGCTCTGTACCGGTACCAGGTATAAATTAACAGATGACCATTCATAGAATTCCTCTTACAGATAGGAACTCCTGGTTCTACCTCAGATCTAACTTTGTTATTTAGAAGAATTATTTCAAAATATCAGAAATGGGAATAAGGTGAATAATCTTTAATAATCTTTTTTTAAACGGTAAAAGTAAAGGTATCCATGTCCAGTTTTGTCCAGTTCTAGAATGCAGTGCTCATCTCCATTTCTTGGCCAAGGGAGCCAGCATTGTCGGAAGACAATTTCCATGGCTATGTGCAAAAGGTGCTCAGAATGCTGTTACCTTCCCACCAAAGTGGTATCTATTAATCTACTCATTTGCATGCTTTCGAACTGCTAGATGGGCAGGAGCTGAAGCAGGAATGGGAGCTCATCCCATTGCAGGGCGTTTGGGTCTTGAACCTGGGCTGCCAGCTTTCTAGCTGACAAACTCAGCATCTTTAACCACTGGGTCATTGCCCCCTTCTTTTTTTTTTTTAAAAAAAATGCAGATATTTAAATATAGTACCACTGCATGTAACACTGATATGTTTCTGAAGTTTTGCACAACAATTTCCAGAATCCCTTGCTAATGAACATAATGGCTGGGACTACCTGAAAGACACAAGATTCATAGAATCAGGGACTCAATTAAATTACATGTCTGTATTAGAATTGACATGAATAGAATTTATATCATCAGCTCTTCTAACTCTTCCTCACTGCAAGAATGGAAACTAAAACATCCATAACAAAACATGACTTATTCAAGAGGATTTTCACACTGATAATGAGGCTAGCAACGATTATGTCAACAAAATCCAAATATTGACTGGTAACTTTCTCAGAAGAAGTGGCATCTTCCCTGTTACAATAAAACGCAAGAGAAAGGAAGCTTTTTCTTTTGTCTGGAGGAATAGCCAGGTCCTCATGGATCTTTAGAAGGGTAGGAACGTATGGGCCCTCTGGATGTCAGACAGGAGTCTGTTCCATAGGACAGGCACCATTCTGGAGAAGATATGCCTCAGAAGTCCCACCATATGATATTGGTTTAATAGGCTGGTTCTGGAGCATGCCCATCCTTTCTGATCTAATGGAATGGGCAGATATCCTAAGGGAGATGTCTGCAGGGAGATACCCTGCAGATAACATGGCCTCATGTCATTCAGGGCTTTGTAGATAATAAACAGCAACTTGAGATGTACCTGGGTGGTACTGTAGACTGGGAGACTTTAGCACCACACATGAAAACAAAAATTAAAACACAAATTCCTGGCTATGCCTATTTACTTATTTCAACAAAAATTGGAGTTTCCTACAGCAATATCTTCTACTTCGTTTTAGGAATCTAAGAGATTCCTAGATTTATCCAAGGCTGTAGGAAACAATGACATTCCTATCCTTTTCTCATTCTCAGGTCTCATTCTTCTCCACTGAATACAGAATTATAGCCATAATTCTGTCACACGTAAGTAAATGCTAAACCTGAGAATATAATTAAATCATTCTTACTATAGATACTTGACTTGTGTTCATTGATTTCAATGCGTCTTTTAAAAACTATGGAAACCTGAAGAGAGATGGTCAAAATTACAATAATGGTAGACATAAGTTCATTTAGAAGTAGTGCCTTATTTTTTTTTTAACATTTTTGGAAACTACATAAAAGCAGAATTCACTATTGGATCCAGATAATTTCACGTATGAGGAAATCAATGATTAATCATAGCCACATATATTTTCTATTTGAGAAATACAGCAGATTTCTTCAAACTAAGAATTATTATGAAATTAATTTTCAAGGGAAGAACTTTAATACGCACACCTCAGCAATTGCTTATATAGCACAAAGTTTTCAGTGTTGACTTTTCCTTTGATATGGGGCCTAAATATTTGAAGAACTCAAGGAAATCGCCCAGGAAAAAGTATTGTATTCAACATGAGCATTTCTACTTATGGGACCATTTCCTTTGTCCTAAAAGATATCTGTGCAACATATTTAAAAGACAAGCCAGGCAATTAAAACTGACAATCTGTTTGATGCATAAAAAGAAACTGGATTACTTCAAAGATACAAAGCCTACCAGTTATTGCTCATCTTGAGACTCAGATGAAGTGTTGGAAGGCTCAGTCCTAGAAACCAGACTATTTAATATTTTTATAAGGTATTTTGAGTGTTGGCATAGAGTGGATATTTGTGCAATGTACAAATGACATAAATATGGAAAGGGTAGCTAACATCATGAAAGATGGAATCAAAATTCAAAATGACTTTATTGGTCTGGAATATAGAACCAAACAATTTCTTGGCTGACAGGATCTGATGGGATCCAAAGTAGGCCCTTTTCATTGGAATAAGTGAGATGGGTTAGTCCTATTGGGATAAGGCAGTTCCTCAGATATCCTGGAGTATGCCATCAAGGCCTTTAAAGGCGATGACCAACATCTTTAGATTAGCTAGATTAGGTTAGAGTAGCTCTCATCCTGTTGGCCTTTTGTAAAAGCTTGAAGATGCCTATGTCCCTGGCCATGGCACAACCCCTGAAATGTTAGGTTGATGGCTGCTTGGAACTTTATCTCAGCCGCTGATTATGAATTTGTTGATTGTTGATTGTTTTTATGCTGTGTTTTTAACTGTTGTTAGCCACTCAGAATCATTACAATAAGATATGTAGCCATATAAATTTTAAATAAATAAATAAATGTTGCTTTACAGGTAGTTCTCAACTTATGACCACAATTGAGCCCAAAATTTATGTTGTTAAGTGAAAAATTTGTTAAATGAGCTTTTTCCCATTTACGACTTTTCTTGCCACATTTGTTAAGTGAATCACTGAAGTTGTTAAATTAGTAATACGGTTGTTATGTGAATCTGGCTTCCCCGTTGTCTTTGCTCATCCAAAGGTCACAAAAGGTGATTACATGACCCCAGGACACTGCAACAATCATAAATATGAACCAGTTGTCAAGATCCAAATGTAAATCACATGGCTTGGGGATGCTGTAATGGTTATAAGTGTGAAAAAATGGTCATAAGTCACTTTTTCAATGCCGTTGCAATGCCATTTAAATGGTTGAACAAAGGAACTGTTGAGCACTGCCTGTATTTCACACACCCATGCAAAAGATTTCCATGACTTCTACCACTCTTCTTTTCTCTATATTTTACACAACATATATCCTGTTTAAAGTTACAGGAGGCATTATGTGACCAGTTTTATCTTTATTAGGAATCTTCAGGTGTACATAGCTAGATATCATTCTATGGTGATCAAGCCCTCCACTGCAGGGCTGTCAAACTCACAACCCGCGGCCCAGATGCACACACTGGCCACACCCATGCAGTTTAGCAAAGGGGGAAAAATCCTGCTACGTCATGTGTCAACGGATGATGATGCAAGATTGTCACCCTTGCTCTACTAGGAATTCAACTCATGGACCTTTGAATTTATATAGTAGTTAGGTAACTACTGTAGTTAAGTAACTACTGTATATACAATGCCATGGTTTTAGGAGCTATCCAGGTCCTGAAACTCAGCACTCTGAAAATGCATAAAAGAAAATGTGAATGTTATGGAAAAAACGTATGTGAGAGTATGACCTAATGTAACATCTATATATTTCTACTGTGAGAGCCTAAAGGCAAATGGACTACATATACCACTCTAACAGATTTTAAGAAGACATTGATGATGGCAAAAAGATGATCAGGGTGGAAAGAAAAAATAATATTTCATTCAATAAAGAACATTTGAAATAAATGATTGTATGCAATATGAAGATGAATATTGTAAGGAGATATGAGAACTGCCATATATACCATTTAGCAGGCTCATTCTTAATAAGCATCAGAAATCAAAATTAGAGTCATTCCAATTTCAGGAAGCAATTTTTGACTAAATATTTAGAAGGTACTTCTTAAAGGTAGGAGCTATTAAACAATAGACAAGCTATTTCTGGAAACAATGGCTTCTCATTCCTGGTAGCTCAAACCTGCATTTAATACGATTGACTGCAATGATTTTCAAGGTCTTTTCTGATTCCATAATTGTTCATATATCATGAAATGATAAGGCTGCCTCTCTGCTAAGTGACCAATTTAGGAAAAAAAAAAACACCTCTGTGTAGCTGATCATATGAAACTTCTCTTTTTTGCATAATGGTTCTGAGCTTAGTGCAAGAGCTTTCATAAATTTATACTTTCCAAGTTTCTCTGGGACTAAGACGGAAACCGTTTAACCTTCACCTTCAGAATACTTTCAAGATTGCTTAGTTGAATTGTCTTGTGTCCACTAGCGCCAGCACCAGCAGACAGATGTTTCAATCAGCTTCTTAGCACTCTTTTGAGAGAATTTAATTTACATGAAATGCAGGGAAAGTGAAGGAGCTGTCTCTGGTGTTTCAGATTGTTCTCCAAAAGAATCTCAGTTTTGAGATAGAAATTATTGCATAAACGCATGGGAATGAGATTGTGTGGACACATATATGATGTATGGAAAATGATCTTTTTTTCAGAGAACAAGGGACACCCTCTAGCAAAAACATAGCATCATTACATTAATTTTAAAACCAAATAATCTAGGAATTTTAACTGTCAGAATTAATAAGCATAAAGTCAGGAACAGTGGGTTTATCTAGAATTTTGAATTTAGAATTTTAACTTATAAAATAGCTTTTGCTAGGAGGGGAGGGTGCATTCCTGTCCACAAAGTAGTATGTTTAGTTTTAAATTTACCTATTTACCAGAAAGCTACCTTCCTCTCTTCTTAGTGACCCGGGTTTTTTCTCTATCACCCAAAATCTTTGATCTATTCTCTCTTTTATTTTCTTCATTATTCATAAGTAAATGAGCATTTTCCAACAAGGCCTCTAAATTATATATAAATTGTATGTCTAAGGAGTCTATGTGAGTGAGATGGTAGAGGGTGATTCTTTGCTTTGCAGTATTTCCATTTGATTGTTTTTAAATTAATTGGTATAATCTAAAACAAAATTAATAGCCTGGTAGGGCAGGGATCTTGGTAGACGCCAGGTGAGATGTCGACATGCAGTATGCTACCTGCACCTGTTTTTTGCCAAAGTGTAAGTGGAACATTGGATTTTGACATGTTATGCATGGCTTATGCTCATGTTTATAATTATAGAGAAAGTAGCAATCATCCCAAATCTACACAAGAAGCACTGGAATCTTTGCCAGCTATCCAGTTCCAAGATTTGAATAAAAGCTGTGAGTTGTTTGGTTAGGCAATGCCAACTTACAAAGCACAGAAGCTCCCACTACTCTTACTAGATCCAAATATAATTTCATACACAGGTAAAATGCAACTTCAGTTCTGTAATGAATAGATTACAGTCCACACAGATTTTGACTTGACTAACATAGCTTGCCAGAAAATTTTGCAGTAATTTGAGTAGAGTTCACAATGTTGACTAAGGGAACACTGAGAAGAAAAAGATTTGTCTTGTCTTGTGTTGTGTGGTAAATTTTATAGGCCAGTGATTATAACTGACATTGTGTGTCAACAGTAACTCTTTGATTTAAGTATTATATAACTTGGACAAACCGCTATAGACATCATGAAGTTTTTGTTTTAAAGTAAAGTCATAACTCATGTGTAACTAAATGTGTCCATCCCAAATTTATAAAAGCAATACTTCCAGTTCCGAGAGGTATCAAGAATGCTGTTTTATGGTTACAAACAGGTTTGTTTTTTGTGTGTGCAACAGCCTAGAGCCTATCTATTGCTTTAATTTCTGATTTAATTGTTTCTTCTTCTTCTGTGGGTTTGGGTCCATCCTGGTCCCCAGATACTATTTGAAATTGTCTAACAAAAACTAATAGCAGATTCCAGTATTTTGGACTTTCTTTGGAAGGTCTCTATCCATTAGGGCTTGAAAATGCCAGGCATCTTCTTAAACAATGTATCTGGGATTGATTTTCAAACCAGTTGAAGCCTAGTATCCAACTCTACTGTTTATAGATTCTTCTCAAATGGCATGCCCTCATATTACCTCTCTCCATTCCCATTCTGAAATTTTGTCATGCTTCCACCTTGGCCTGGTTGAGTACACTACCTTTTTCAGTTCTCTGGGCATGAAATAATAATAATAAAAAATTCCTTTTCAGCCATGTTTATGCCTGTGTGGAGATGGCTCTGTAGAATCACTAAACCATATGTTCCTTTGTGGTTCTCTCTATAGAGAATCATGGAAGAGATATATTTATCTTATTTTAAAGAACTACCCTGGCTGAGAGCACATGTGTATCTGTCTCTCCTTCTATCTGACTAAAAGCCCTGACATATCTTTCCAGGTTGCCAGATTTTGTATTGTCAATTGTCATATCAGTCCTACCTACGGTTGACATTTAGATATTTAGGTTGACATTTTCAGAATGTTGCCAACGCTATTTGTAATACAAATAGTTTTTGTACATTATTATAGTTACTATAATAATGTATTTTATGACATTTTATTGCTTTTTAAAGTTTTATCAATAATTCCAGTTCTACGTACCGTATTTTATTGTTGTGCCTTTTGGCCCCAAAGCCATAATAAAGGCTTGATTTGATAAGTTGTGTGTAACTAACTTTTAGCAATGCTACGGAGTTTCCCATTTTCTGGGGAAATGGAAAATAAAAGCTGAAAGGAAGACTGGGAGCAGTGTTTTTCTTCTGACAGAAATTATGTTGAATCTCAGCCTTTTCCAACAGAACACAGAGTACACAAAATTGGTGGCAGGCCAAAGGTAGCATCTGCACTTACATTCTGTGAATTAGCAAACAATCTGTTGCTAGATGAAATAGATGCAGATTCCACATCAAGCTTTCTGAACACCTTGTAGTAGTTTCAAAGCCATTTCATTCCCATTTCCAGTAATCACACTTTATTTATTTGGCCAAGAAATATATATTCTGTCTTTCTGTTTGCTTTAGCCAAGATGGCTAATCAAATCAAAGTTGCATAAAGAACATTTCCCTCTCGTTACATGGGACACTGTCTCATAGCAGGTGAGGCAATTTGTCTGCCTTGACCAATTTTATCTCTTGTAACTGGCAGGATTTTTCATCAGGCGAGCAGGATTCTCTATGGTGAAGCTGAAATAGACCTTGTATACTCTACTACATGGATGTCAAACACTCTGCGTCACGTTTTCATCATGTGATATATTGCAATATTTTTCCCTTCATGGAGCTGGGGTAGGCGTGGCCCATGCATGATGCATCTGGCCTGTGGGCTGTCATTTGACACCCCTGGTCTACTACTATCTTTAATGAAGATAGTACTACTGTTAGGCTATTAAGTGAAAATACTACTTAAGA
This sequence comes from Masticophis lateralis, assembly GCA_030761175.1. Lineage (NCBI taxonomy): Eukaryota > Metazoa > Chordata > Lepidosauria > Squamata > Colubridae > Masticophis > Masticophis lateralis. The sequence continues at coordinate 93,972,243 of JAUDYJ010000002.1, forward strand.
GAGTATTTAAGATATTTCTTTTGTGCTCTATGTTTGTGTGTTGTGTACACACACACACACACACACACACACACACACACAGTGGGCTTTCAGCCCAAAAGGCAAACTTCACAGGTCAGCAAAAAAAAAAAAAATCAGTAAATAACAATTAAGATAAGCTGTGACTGCTGTACTGAAAATAATATAAAATAAAAAAATAGCATGCTATGCCACTTCTAAAAAAATGTATAATATCATGAGGCACATACAAAAGGGATGAGCACGACACACAACTGTGTTTTTGTCAGGCATCACACATGTGTATGCTGCTGATTTAAATTCAAGTAAAAAAAACCAAACAAATTAGACATGTAAACACATTTCCATCTATTTAAAAATCATAGCCAAACATCACGACAAAAACACACCCAAATCAATTAAAAAATCATTTAAAAGGGCATTGGCAATTAAAATATAGCAGGAAGCTAAATGTGGCCAGTACACCAGAAAAACGTGAGAGTAAAAATATGTCATCCCCCCTCTGCCCCCACACAAACACCTTGAAGCATGAGAAGGAAGAGGCTGCATGGATGTTTTGAAGAGGGAATTGGTGAATGTTGGCAGAGCCATAAAAAAAAAAAAAACCCCTTGCTGTTTGATCCTTTCCTAGGTGGCAAACTTGAAAAGACTTTGGTTGCAGTGTGTAGGTCCCAGGAAACTATATTTGGAAGAAGCTATTCTTTCCAGTAGGAGGGTTTTAAGTTATACATGTAATACTCAGCACTACATTAACTTGTAATTAATTGATGTTTATGTAAGTTAATATTAACTTTGAATTAATAGTTAACATTCATGTTATAATGCAGTTAGTTAACAATTGGGAGCCAAGCAATTTAGGTTGCGTGATTTGCCAAGGGGTATCACAGATGCCTAGCTGTGACATTCTGTGTTGGCTGCCATTCCCTGATCTCCTTCACCCAGGGGCCCTGTGATTGTTTAAATAAGAGACAAGCATCGCTGAGAGAACGGTAGCCAGTCCTGCCCTTATCATGAAGCTGACAAATTATTTGCAGATGGAAATAGGCAAATCCTAACCACCATACGGACATGGCAAACATCCATATCTGATCCTTCAGAAGGAGAATATTCCATTTTAGCATGGGAAAAGTCCTTTCAGAATAGTTAGGAAGTATCTCAACCCCTATAACTCAAATTTTAATTTTAATTTTAATTTTAATTTTAATTTTAATTTTAATTTTAATTTTAATTTTAATTTTAATTTTAATTTTAATTTTAATTTTAATTTTAATTTTAATTTTAATTTTAATTTTAATTTTTTAAATTTATTAGCTGCTCATATCACCATAAGATAACATAAAGTAATTTTATCCAGTTTGTTCTCCAATCCAAATAAGAACCAAAGTGTTCAGAATACCTGATGACTTAAACCCAGGTTTTCTGAATTCACTGATTTTGGATTCTTCCCCTGACTTATCTTTCTCTGAAGTTGAGACTTTTATAGGGAGCATGGGAATTGTCAGATTTATTTCACAATGTGTCATTATATATTCAGAGTGACACGTAAAGAAAACGATTGGGTGACCAATGGGTATTGCGATTTCTCAGTGTGACAGAACGGTGCTGCCTGAAATACTATATGGCTTCTTGTCTTGTGATCTCTCAGATACACAAACTATACCTGGAAGGTGATAAATTCAGCCTAGGAAAATAACAAGGAGCTGATAAAGGATTCACACTGAGTGAAGGTGAGAAAGGAAGTACAATGAGTGGGCAGGTAAAATCATTGGAGTTGGGATTTGGGAAAGGAAAAGGGAGATGGCCCAAGCCAGATTTAGGCAGCTTTGCCTGTTGAAGATATGCAAGTTCCAATGTGGCTTAGGAAAAGTGCTAAATGTGCATTTAGGGATCAAATTTGAGGGTTCACGTTGATTTGACTGGAGGGAAAAAAGATCTAAAGAAGATCCAAGAAGAAAATCAGTGAGTGGCTAGACAAATGATAGTGTCAGCTAAATGTAATCAATGCCCTTGATTAACTCTAAGGAATTTAGTAGAACTATGGAAGGAGTTGCTTTATACAGGTAATCCTCAGATTATGAGTGTTCATTTAGTAACCGTTCAAAGTTATGATGGTGCTAAACTAGGAGGTCTTATGACCCATCTTCAAACCTGTGGCCAATGCTTCAGGCACTTGAAAGCCAGATTGCTGTTACAAAGGTTGCAGGATCCCTGATTGCCATTTGTGATCTTTCCTGCTGGATTCCACAAAATCAAGGAGGATATCAGCAGGAAGTGACAAGTTGCTCCTATATCTGCCACTTTTTTTGCCTACTTACCCACTTTAACTTTGTAATGCTGGCCTGTGGCACTTACTCACTAGTCTGCACTCTGTAGTGCCTGCCCATGACACCTACCCATTCGCCCAGAGCTCTCAAGTGGAGGCTTCACCTGTCAGCTTGCTTGCCTGGGACTCTTGCCTTTTCCCATATTGAGATCCTCACTTTACAATCCATGCAGTGCTGGGATTAGGATGGCAACCGGGACTGTCAAGATTGCAGCCACTAAGTGATGTGGCATCATGTTTTATGATCACATCACTTAGTGATGGAAATTCCAACGCCAATTGCCATTGTAAAGCCAAGACTACCTGTAGAATAAACACACTGTCTTTAAATAAGTATTGCTTTACAGGCAGGGAGATGAGTTAATTTCTGAAGGATAGGAGCAATTAGCATCATAAAGTACTTTACTGCTTCAAAGTTTGATTTTGAAGTCATATGCACAATAAAGAAGAAGGATTTTCCCAGCCTTTGTAATGAGCCGTGCTCCGTAATGGGCTGTGAGAACAACCTTGAATAAAAGCTGCAGCCAAGACAATAGTTAGATAAGAGAAATTTGAGTCTGAAGCAGGAACGTAATTTGAGAAAATATCTCAAATTTGACCTTCCCAATCTTTTGGATATAGGCAGGGAGTGGAGAGGCGCATTCAGATTTGCAAGTTTTTCTTACTGTAACTCTTTAATAAAAGTAGTTTTAATAGCAATAATTTTGGTATCCAAGTCTGACTTATCCCAGAGGAGCTGGCATCAAATCCCACAAGTTTGGATGTGGCTGAATGAATCTCACGAACAAGTTGTGACACCAAGGACAGTTGCAGAGGAGAAAATGAACTGGTTCTTCTACTTCAGGCAAAGGATCCATCATGGATACTCTTCATCTTAAAACTTTGTATTTTGTTGCAGATTCAGGATGCAGTAAACAGATTCGGGATGTAGCAAAAAATACATTCTGAACAGCACAAAAATAAAAAAATTACATTGTTTTACCTCCGTTGTTGGTCTCACTCGGTAGCAGGAATGGGAAGCTATGTTTCCTGCTACTGGACGTGGATGTTATCTTTGCCAACAACTACAAAGATAAATGGGATGTTCTTGGCCATATCTTTGTTGTTATAGTGTTCCCTGAGTCAGCAAAGAACTGAACAGTATATTTCTGTGGAAAATGCTTTTTCTTTTTTTTTAAAGGACAGAGTTTTTTTTAAAGCAATAACAACATCTCACAGTTAAGGCAAGAATTCAAAACCATCTTTGGATGGAACTTGATCTCTTTCAAATTGGTTTGGTTATATCTTAGACTATGTAGTATAAAAATCTGGAACCATGAAGTGGGTGGTGGTGGATATCACCTGGCTGTTGTAGACAAATCAAATCATATTTCAGAATACATTTTTGTGCCGCTTGAATTTCTTTCTTTTTTTTCCCCAGAATCAAAGAAGTGACCCAAAGGACGCTGATCCAAAATGGAATAAAGCATAGAACTAGGGTAGATGATTAGGGTGGACATTGTTCTAGGCTATGGGTGATTTCATTCTGACTCTTTTATACATATATTTTGTTGGAGCAATTGCTTCAAGCATGTTGGACTTCTACTTCCTTAATTCCCTTGGCTTGTTAGCACATACAATCATTCTTTTTTTTAATTTATTTAGACTTCTATACTGCTTCATAGTGCTTTACAGCCTTCTCTAAGCGGTTTACAAAGTTAGCATTTAGCATATTGCATTAGCATTAGCATATTGCCCCCAACAATCTGGGTCCTCATTTTACCCACCTCAGAAGGATGGAAGGCTTGAGCCGGTGAGATTTGATCTACTGATCTGCTGAACTAGCAGTCAGCTGAAGTAGCTGCAGTACTGCACTCTAACCACTGCGCCACCTCGGCTCTTAAGAATTTCAACATTCCTGTTGAAATCAAGATGCATTTTTTCCAAATATGTAAGAAACAACTTGATGACTCTGTATGGCTCTGTATTGGCTCTGCTACAGTACCCGTATTGTTCCTGGCCATTACTTATGCTACCTGAGATTACTTGGTCTTGAAGTTCTTTGGACAATAGCAGATTGCTTGACTCTCATATAATATCCAGATTAGGAATTTCTTCTCTTTTTGAATTGGATAAAGTTAATGATTTAGAAAAACAATTGGAATCTTCCTGTTAATTTTTGTAGGAAAAGAAACATTCATCAGATCTAATATTGACCCAAAGTAGATGCTTTAATCTGATTTTTATTGATTTGCAGGACACATGTAAGTGTGAAGTATATCTTATGTATACAGTGGCCACAGAGTATGAGAGTACCCAGTTTCCCTGAAAATAAGTCATCCCCTGATAATAAACCCAATCGGGCTTTTGAGTGCATGAGCTAAAATTAGCCTTCCCCGAAAATAAGCCCTCCCCAAAAATATTTAAATGCAGAACTGGAAATCAGGTAAGACAGCAAGAGGAGCCCCAGCTTGTTCCACATGCCCCAAAATAGTAAGACCTCTCCGAAAATAAGGACAAGCACTTATTTCAGGGTTCAAGAAAATATAAGACAGGGTCTTATTTTCAGGAAAACACGGTATTGACTGGGATCAGCAGAATCCTACTGAAAAAGGCATGCTCACTGAAGAACCATTAGCTCAGCCCAGTGGTGAAATCCATTTTTTTTTACTACCAGTTCTGGTGGGCATGGCTTGGTGGGTGTGGCAGGGGAAAGATACTGCAAAATCCCCATTCCCTCCCTACTCCTGGGGGAAGGATATTGCAAAATCTCCATTGCCACCCCACTGTGGGGCCAGCCAGAGGTGGTATTTACCGGTTCTCTACTCAAAATTTCTGCTACCGCTTCTCCAGAACCTGTCAGAACCTGCTGGATTTCACCTCTGGCTCAGCCTACTTCACAGAGATCTTGTAGGGTTCACGATGGAGGAAGGACTTAATCATAGATCAACTTCACTTCCTGGAAGGTAGATACAAAAAAACCCTCAACATTAAATAACCATAATATAGTTGATATTTATATTGCTTTAAAAACTATGCTGCAGACAATTTAAAACAGTTTTAAATACAAAAGCTATAAACAAATAAGGAACCACGCTGGTTTTCATCTTGATAACTGGCAGCTGCATATTTATACATAAATTAACTGGTAAAAAAAAATTCCACCAAAAATGTAATTCTATATTTAGAATACATCTAGACCATTACTGATTTTTAAAAAAAATGATCATTGTAATAAAACTCCTCATAATTACGATCCATTGAAAACATTCTTATTGCTCAGTTATGCCACCTACGGTATATGGAATTTTAATTATATGCTTGAATGCACATTGTTGTCTTTTCATCCAGGTCTATGGTGAAAATGTGTTTGTTTGTTTGTTTGTTTATTCAAGACTCTGAACAATTTAAAAGCAGAACAGCACTGACAACAAAACTAAAAATCATGGCTGCCTGGGAGAAGACAAATGATTAACAAATAAAATGTTCTACAGGAACTTGGCACCCACCTTTTCCTAAGGACCAGGAGAATAATAGTGTTTCCAAGGATTTTCTGAACATGATCAGGGTGGCAGCTGTAAAATTTCTGGTGGGAAGTTGTTTCAGAAGGCACGCAGCACAACAGAGAAACTTATTTTTCCCCATAACAACAGACCAGTGAGGTTGAGTTGGGCTAAGAGAGAGTCACTGGCTGAAAGTCACCCACACAGCTTTCATTCCTAAGGCAGGACTAGAACTCACAGTCTCCTAGTTTCTAGCCTGGTGCCTTAACCACTAGAACAAACTAGCTCTTAGCTGTTTACATTTCCAGTACAAAACAATGTAAAAACTAGTTAGTTTCATAGCAATAATGTAATAACGGTGAGTAACATCAGTCAGAACTCCACATATTTTCATTTTGCCATCATTTGAAGATGAACCATGTGAAGGGCTGTTCTTGACTATAATAAATTGTCTGGTTGTTAGACTGTGACTAGACTGTGCTTTATGACTTGCCAGACAGAAGTTGAATACAAAACGGCTCCATCTATACATTTTAAAATGCATTTTTACTCATTTCATATTTCCCAAACATAATGTGTCAGAGTTAGATATTTCCTTCAAATGTGAAAAAAAATGCCTTCAAAATCATGCTAGTATGCTTTTTGTGTCAGAGTGATAATATTGCTGTAAAGGGAATTCAAAGGAGAGGATTAGAAGGACATGTCCATTTAATTTTTCCAAAGAAAACTCTTTGGAACTTCAGAAAACTCTCACCACCAATTGTCAATCAATTTGGCTGTGTCTTTTTGAGGTGAGGGACTGTGCAATGGCCTACTGTAAATTGTTCTGAACAATTTACAATTAATTTACAAATAAATACCAATGTTTATGGGAGAAAGGTCTGTATAACTATATACAAAGATTGGAGAACATGTGCACAGAAGTCATGAAAGTGTGAAGTACACACAAAAAGGTATATGAATTTTTCTGATGGTTAAAAAAAAAAGAGGGAAAGAAATCCACAAATTGATTTATTGAGGCAGAAAAGGAACGGCATACACTTCATGTTTGAAAAATGAAACATGAGAAAATGAATAAAATCAAATTGGACAGATTCACCCATTCCTGCCTGGGAGGCATTGTCTAAGAGCCCTGATTTAGATGTTTGCCGTGGTGGCTAGGAAATAAGGTAGAATGGAGAGAAGCAGAACCAGCTATAGGTCAAAGGCTGAACAAAAGTGAACACAACAAAAAGCATGGTTTCTAAACTCCTGATTTGGAGAGACAAAATGACTCAATCTACTGCAATGCAATACATGAACTAGGCTCAACTAGTCCTATGGGGTGCACCAAGAATTTATGAGCAAAGCTGAGATCCATCAACTTACTAAGGCAAGTTATTGTGGATAGTTTATCCAGTGAAGGAGCATTTACTTACATGGCCTTTCCCCGCCCTAACACCTTTATTGGCTAATTTCAGTGTGCTTTATGCAAAGGGCAGGGGTATTAAACTCACGTTGTCATGACGACATCACATGACATATCAGGACTTTTCCCTCCTTTGCTAAACCGGCCGTGGGTATGGCCATCACGTGATGCATCAGACCCGCAAGCCACAAGATTGACAGCCCTGCATTAGGGCTAGGGCATATCAAAAGGATTTGGCATCTTGAGGATGATCCTTATCGCTGTATGTTGTGGATACCCATTAGTTTATATCTGCATCTCCTAAGAACTCTTATCCAGAAATGATTTGATTCTTTGTAGAATCAAAATGTGTGGAACTTACTTCCACACATTTTGGTAGGGAGACTGAGTTACTCAGAATCGCTTTTGCTGATTTCAATAGGATTTAGTATTCATTTGGCAATCTGAATCAAACCGATGCAACTTGGAATATCTGACCTGTACCTTTAAGTCACTATTAATGTTGCCCCTTTCCTCCAAAATTGTTCCTAGTGCCTTTCTTTTGCTAAGAAAGAGGTTGACTCAGCACTTTTTAAACACTTTGCAGGGAAATTCTACTTGAATGTGCATCAGAAATTAATAATCCATTTTGATTGCTTCTTTTGGAAGCCAGTCAATTAATTTTTATAGAGAAATAGGATGGAAATTGCATAAGAGAGAAATTTGACCTACTCTGAGTGCACCTGCAAGGCTTGAATGAAAGACCCAGCTGCTGGATTTGTGGAAATGAAAAATAGATGCCATGGAGAAAAGCTGCAAAGCAATTTTTATCTACAGAATATAGAACATTTATTTTCTTATAGCCCAATCAGAGCTTCTTTGAGGATCCTGGACATTGTTGCATTTCCCAAAGACTATTCTTTCACAATCTCATGGTATTCAAATACGATGCATTTCAACTCCAAGAATTCCTAGGCAGGATGACTTTTCCTGTCAAAAAAACTCAACGAAGGAGAAGGAGAAGGAGAAGGAGAAGGAGAAGGAGAAGGAGAAGGAGAAGGAGAAGGAGAAGGAGAAGGAGAAGGAGAAGAGCTTTCTCCTCAGCACATTGTAAGTATGCTCTCACAATGAAGAAAACTTTGGTGGTTCCCCCCGCCCCTTTCTTTTTAATGGCAAGTATTATTGCCTTTATTAATATGTAATTAAACTTGCAGTGCATATTTCTGCTTGTCTGATTACATAATTGGGGCAATAGCAGCTCTATAATTTATCGCTTGTTGGAACAGTTTGGAATGCTCAAAAAACCATGCCTTATAATTAGACTATAATTGGCACGCCTTGAGTAAAAACCCAGTAAAATGAAAACCAGCAAGAAATTGCTTTATAATTATTTGCAGGGAAGACTTCTTTCTGCAAAAGCAACTAGATATAAGCACAGGAATTGTATTATCTAGATGGAGTCCTTCATCAATGCTGATTGGTGCTACTTGCATCAATCCATTATATTGGGGCTTCTATCTCTGGATCATTAGAATTAATGATCGTGGCTCCCAAAGAGAACACATTTAGTGGTTTCATATTTTAGAAAGTTATCCATGATATATCTCAAGGTAATGCAAACAACTTTCTCTGAGCCCAAGGACACTTTCACTATCATCGAATGAGTGCCTTAAATCCATACTGCATCTTAGATGTCCATTTTCCAGGTTAGAGTTTCCTTTTGTGGAAGCTTCAATAACAGATGCTATGATCACAAGTGTTCACAGCAGGCTGTGTCTGGTAAAAATGATAAAACTCACAATGTGTCACCATGATGCAAGTTGTGCCCATTACATACTTGTCTGCAATGTTGTGATGCAAATACAAAAGTATGCATATCAAGTTAATGATGAACATTTCATCATTTGTATCCCCTTCTGGATCCTTGCAGTTATGATGGGCTTATCTGCAGCAGCTTCCGGTAACATTATTATCCATCTGTCTACTGATTTCCCCATTTCAAATTTACCAAACCAGTATATGAATATCCTACTGATGATATCAGTAACATTCTAGTATTTTGTTAGAAGTTGGAAATCTCAGAAAACTTTCAAACCATCTTAGAGAAAAAGAAAACATTGTTCATTATACAATACTTTTCCTGAAAGTGAAAATGACCGTAATCTCAGCCAAATGACATGTAGCAAATGACCTGATGCTATGTAGCATCAACAGATGGCAGCACTTAACTAATCTTGGTTGATTTAAAAAGATAAGCAGAGTCAAGTTGGAATAGTATTTAAGAGAGGACTACTTGAGAGTTGCAAAACTGTAAATTAAACTGGGAAGTGTGTATGCTTTGTCTATATGTATGTGCAAACACGTACTTCTATAATATTGACAAGCAAACTTGATGGATGCTATCACCAGTTCAGGTTGAAAGTGCCTTGATTTATACTACTTCCATTGAAAGTTACAGAAGAAAAAATGGAAAATAATGGATTATCTCTCTCTCTCCCTCTAGCCAAAACAGTATTAAACTGTGCATCAAAACCTGGAAGATGAATAATATTAAACAGAATATCTTAAGGTACAAGACTTACATTACAAATAAAAGCCAAAGGAAATATGATTTCTTTATCTCTTAAAGAGGCCTTGGTTCACCCCCTTCTCAAGAAGCCATTGCTGGACCCCATCACATTGAATAATTTTCATCTAGTATCTAACCTCCAATTTTTGAGGAAGATGATTGAGAAGGAAGTGGCACAACAGCTTCAGTGGTCCTTGGATGAAGTGGATTATCTGGATCCTTTTCAGTCAGGATTCAGACCCGGGTATAGGATGAAAACAGCATTCGTCTCACTTTTGGATGATTTGTCATGTGGGCAGGATAGAGGTTGTTCATCTATTCTTGTTGTACTTGACTTCTTGATGTCTTTCAATACCATTGACTGTAGTATCATTCTAGGTTGGTTCAGAGGTTTGGAGGTGGACTGCACAGTGCTATGCTGCTTTGCCTCCTTTTTTCAAGGTCAATTTCAGTTATTGGTGATTAGGGAGGAAAGGTCCCACCTTTGGCCCCACCTATTTGGGGTGCTGCAGGGTTTGGTGCTCTCTCCTCTCCTGTTTACATCTACATGAGACTACTGGTAAGCTCTTCTGTCATGGCGTGGACATCATCAGTGTGCTGTTGATATCCAACTATATCATCCAAATAACCTTCTCTACCCTTGGTGAATTAAGCAATACTATGAACATCTTATTCTGGGTGAGGGGATAACAAACTTAAACTGAACTTGGCAGGATTGGAGTGACTTTGGGTTTTGGGTCCTACTGGTTCTAGAACTATAAAGCCATGTCCAGTGTTGGATTGGCACTGCCCTAGACAGAAGCGATGCACAATCTGGGGTCTCCTAGATGACAATTTCTGTTTGAAGAGCAGGTAATATTCATGGCTAGAAGGGCCTTTGCATGGTTCATATTGTGCACCAATTGTGCCCTTTGCTGAACTGAAAAGCTCTGATCACCCCTCTCCTAGTCATTAGACTACTATAATGGGGCTGCCCTTGAAGAGTATCTGGAAGCTTCAGCTGTGTCATGGGTAATGATTTGGGCTCCAAGAGAGCACATCTCCTATCCACAAACTTCATTGGTTTTCTGCTACTAGGTCAAATTCAAGGATGCTGGTTTCAATCATCATAGCATGGAATATCTCTCCCTGATTACATCAGCCCATTCTGTTAGATGAAGACATCTTGCAAGTACCATCTGCCAGGGACCTATATTTGGTGGGTCCCAGGAGGAAGGCCTTATTTGCACTGGCACCTACTCCATGGAACAGTCTCCCTCTCCCTGAAGTCACATTAGCTCTATTCCTATTATCACTTCAGAAATTCCTCATGATCTGGTTACATTCAGGGAACCAGATAAATTATTTGATGTCTCTATTGTGGTTGATCTTTTTATACTCTTCATATGGTTTGTATATTTTAATTTTTTATAGTGTTTTCCTTTGTAACCACTTTTTGCATTTTTACAGTGATGGCTTTTTACATTGTTGTTTTACTGAGTGTTGTGTGCTGCCCATTATTGCATCTTGGGAGATGGGCAGCCATATAAAGGTGATAAATAAAAGACAATAATTTCTAATAACTTAGAGATCAGTCTGTGAATAGTGACCTGATCTCTTGGCTAATTGATGCAAACCTGGCAATGGTCATGAAACTACATCTTGCTGTATCAAAATGAATGAAGAATTTTCTACTTAGCTAATAGGCTCATAGCCAGCTAAGTGAAGAGCTGAGATCTCTGAATCCTAGGTACACCACTATGCCCAGAAACATTTTAAGCTATCAACTTCTTATCCTGGAAAAGGAGAAAACTGAAGCTGAAAACTGATATTGAATGAGGGAGAAGCGAAAGACAGAAGGTTGGATCTGTACATCAGTATATTGTGTAGAGAATTATATAGGCATATAATTTGTATATCAAAGAGGTATATGAGCTCTAAATGTGCAGAAAGTCTCCACTTAACCCTATGGAGCAATATTTATTCCTTTTGGGTGATAGTCCTGGTTTTCTAGATGGGATACAGTGAATGCATCCAGAATGTAGAAGGATACATGCTGACCTTTAGCTGAACCAAAAAGAAAAAAAGGCCTCCAATTGCAAGAAATGGAACTGCTTATGCATATATTTATTAGCTGTAGCCTTGTAGGCTCTCTTCAGACTTTTTGCCAAAAACATACAGAATAGAAGAGAACAGGAACATAGATTTCCCACCCATTTGTATTATTGCATATTGAACAAGATTCAGATAAACATGTTTCTGAGATCCAATATAGGACTTTGGGAAGTTAAGTTCCCATGTTTGTGGCTTTGGATTTCTTTGGATTTGGAAATGCTCTGGATCTTTCCCATTATTGATTCATCCATACCAGGGGTCTGCAAACTTAAACACTCAAAGAGCCATTTGGACCCATTTCCCACAGAAAAGTAAACACCAGGAGCCCCAAACGTTGGGTGAGCATGGCCAAATTGACATCAGTCACATGACCCACTAGCCATGCTGACTCTGGAAACCCCTTAGAGAGGGCTGTGAAAGCACTGTGAAGCGGTATATAAGTCTAAGTGCTATTGCTGTTGCTATTAGTTGTAATCAAAGGGAAAAGTAGTAGCGGCTTGAGCATTTCTTCTCTGTTTAATCAGAACAGATTTATCACAAGGGAGTCCTTCCATTTGCACCGGCAGCACTCAGCAACAAACTTTCAGTGGTGATATATCTTCGATATAAGCACTGAAAAGGGTTCCTTCTGGGATGATTGCCCAAATAGTGATCCATTGCATTACCATAATCAGAGAACACCGTTTGCTGTCCCAATAACCTTCAGTGTCAAATATTTTACTATTAGCATGAACTCCTAGGCATTGCTTCAATTCTGTTTTAGCGTTTCCATGTTGCATTTTCATCAAATAAATGATAAATCATGTCATGGGTTTTCCCAAATAGATAAATACTTACTTTCTCACTCTCCTTTTTTAAATGTACTTTTCAAAGCCTTAATGAAAATGAGTGGAGAGAGCTAAGGGAGCTTTCCCAGCCCCCTAGAAAATGTCTTTGTGTTATTTGCTAAAACTAATTAGCAGTTCGTTGCATCTGCTCTTTTGAATTACCGCCTAAGCTCTTTTGGTAGAAGGAGAAGGTGACATAAGACGCCAATATATAGCCTCGAGTGGTTAATCCGTTTCCTGCCTGATAAAAGAAACCAAATGAAAACCAAATATATGGCAAAGGATTCTTTATCTATAATATTGATTAGTTGAGGGAGATGAAATGGAAAAGGACAAATAGCAGATTAGGAATAATGACTTGGTTGCAATGAGCCTTGGTGGTGCAGCAGACTAAAGTACTATTAAGTAGCACCAGCTGCCTGCAATTACTGCAAGTTCAAATCTCACCAGGCTCAAGGTTGACTTCCATCCTTCCGAGGTAGGTAAAATGAGGACCCAGATTGTGGGGGCAAAAAGCTGACTTTGTATAAAAAAGAACACATCTTTGGGAGGTGGGGGGGGGGGGCAAAAGCCCTACTAAGCAGATATATACAAAAGTATGAAGGCTATTGCTTAACGCATTGTAATGCACTGCTCTGAGTCTCCGGAAAAGGGCAGCATATAAATCAAACCAATAAATAAATAATAAATAAATAAATAACTGAAGATCAGTTTTCAGGATACAGGATAGGATACAGACTATCTCTCTATGACTAATGTTTATGGGATTATATTAATCTTTATTTAAGGTTTAATCTGTGAGTTTGTAGCCGAAGAAAATGCCTATAGTGAGGTACTGGGAAGGGCTCACAGGTTCAAAGATTATTTACTTTTTATATGGTATCAATTCCAGACAGACTTACAATTTTAAAGATCAACAGTGCAATATTACAATATTCCACAGAAAAAGCAAACAATAGCAGTCTCCTAACATAATAGCATAATTTAATTTAGCAATCAATATCCTGTTACCCATCGCACATAAAAGCAGAAAAGAAAATCACACAATTAAAAACCAGCCAACACAAATAAGATGACATCAACCACTGAAGACCCTCCAGGATATTCAGCTTTTACTATTTTCCAGAATGTCTATCACAATATATTATTGAGTCAGATGTTGATTCAATAGTACAAAGGGTCCATCTTCATTTGGGGGTCAACATATGGTCCTTTTTTAAAATTTGTGGGAAAGTATGCAGTGACACAAATGAGTAAAAATCACCACATGAAATATAAAAATGATTTAATTAGTTAGAGTCTTAGGGAATGAAGTTTGGATTGCTGCCTGTGCTTTGGATACTTTGCAGCCAGGCAGAAAAGCTGCCTGTCCCCCCTGCCCTTGTGCATTGATACATTCAGAATTTTACTCACAAGCTGGTGTTGTAGCTGCTGGTGGCAACTGGATAACAGAATAAAAGAGTTGGACAGGACCTTGGAGGTTTTCTAGCCCAACCCTTTGCTCAGGCAGGAAACTCTACAGCATTTCAGGCTAATGGTTGTCCAATCTCTTCTTAAAATCCTCCAGTGTTGGAGCGCCCACAAAATCGTGGCAACCAAAACTGGATGCAGTATTCCAAGTGTGGTCTTACCAAAGGCATTATAAAATGGTACAAACACTTCAGGTGATCTGGATTCTGAGCCACTCAGCCACATCCTGGTGTTTTCAAGGATGTATTGATGTTCAGAGGCAGCCCTCACCCTTTCTAGACTCTTAGTGTAGAAAAGCAAATGTAGCACAGACCATTCCTAGTAATAGGCTATATCCCTAGATCATCTCCATCTTCCTGTACTAGGTTTTGCAAATTGATGCTTCCATGTAAATAGAGGTAGTCCAGAGGTGGTATTTAGCAGGTTCTGGAGAACTGGCAGTGGAAATTTTGAGTAGTTCAGAGAACCGTTAAATACCACCTCTGACTGGCCCCGCCCCATCTATTCTCTGCCTCCTGAGTCCCAGTTGATTGGGAGGAAATGGGGATTTTGCAGTAACCTTCCCCTGCCATGCCCACCAAGCCATGCCCACAGAACCAGTAGTAAAAAAGTTTGAATCCCACCACTGAGGTAGTCCTCAATTTATGACCACAATTGAGCCCAAAATTTGTGTTGTTAAGTGAGACATTTGTCAAGTGAGTTTTGCCCCATTTTATGACCTTTCTTGCTACAGTTGTTAAGTTACTGCAGTTGATAAGTTAGTAACCCAGTCATTAAGTGAATCTGGCTTCCCCATCTGGCTTCCCCATTTGCCTGGGAGAAGGTTGCAGAAGGGGATCACATGATCTAGAGACACAGCAATGGTCGTAAGTGTGAACCCGTTAGCAAGCATCTGAATTTTGATCAGATGACCACGGGGATGCTGCTAAGGTCATAACTATGAAAAATTGTCATAACTTACATTTTTCAGTGCTGTTGTAACTTTGAATGATCACTGGACAAACTGTTGTATGTCAAGGACCACCTATCTATCTTTAATTACTTAGCCTTTTAATATCAGTTCAAACAAAAGTCTCAAAGCCTAAAAAGTAGCATAAAAGTGTTGCCTTTTTCCAGACTTCTTACACTAGTTGGAATGAGGTGCTGTTTCGGCCTTTATACCTCAGCAAAAAACAGGAAATCAGATCCACCAATCAGCATGTTGGGTGTGCATAGTGGTGGGATTCAAATAATTTAACAATCGATTCGCCCAGGGTCAGGTTGGCTGTAGTCCTCCAGCATGCAGGATGGCCAGCCTGACCCTGGGCAAACTGGGTTTTTTTATATATAGATTAAAAAATAATTTTTTTAATATAAACATTCTCTCTTCCCTTAAACAGTATGTCGCCTGGGTACAAATATCATTGTGTAATAACCATAGAAATTTACAACAGCATTCATCACATTGATGTTAATTCCCTGATCTTACAATTACAATATTGAACATAGTAAACCTATTCATTTTTCCCTCTTAACATATCTTCTAATAAGAATCTAATAATAATATTAAGCATAATAATCCTGATAAGCATAATAATAACAATCATCTTATTGTTTATATCTCTATCTTATGATATTTTCTACTCTTCTTTGATCTCCTTCTGGACGAACTGCTTGTTCAATTATCCACCCCCCATCAAAGTGGATCCTGGGCGCTGTGCTGCAATGGAGAATTGGGAAACGGAGCGGCTGGCACAAGGGAAGGAGGAGGGGCAGGGAGAAGAAAGAAGGAAAGCAGCTTTCTCCTTCCCTCGCACTGGCCACTTCGTGGCCCGTTTCTCCATTGCAGCACAGCACAGCGCCCAGGATCCACTTTGATGGGGGGGAGGGGGGTAATTTAACAACTGGTTCACCTGAACCAGTGCGAATCCCACCACTGGATGTGCACTTTCACACAATGCACAGCTGGGATTTGGCCCATCTGCAGCCCTCTGCAACCTCTGCTTACTCACCAACCTCTTCACAGCAGAGGTATGTGGTGATGGCTATGGGCAGTTGCGGAGAACTCTAAATTAGCATTGATAGTTGTCTGGCCTGCCTGTAATAGCTGTCAATTTCCAGACATCCCCTCCCACTTCTTTACTTGTATTGCTGTTCATATGCCGTTTTGTATGCCATTCATTGTCTCCTTTTCTCCTACACTGCCCCAAACACTCTGCCTTAGCATTTGCTTTTGTAAGCTAAGAGACTGGGTGGGATGCAGCTGCCTCTGGACAACAGTACATCATGAAAATGCCAGTTTGGCTCAATTACCTAGACAGCTAGAATGCCTAGAATGGATACTTGGGAGTAAATGAATGCATGCATGAAACTTTTCTCTCGGGTTTCTGGGACTGTAAACCTTTACAACCTTTTGAAAAACAACATAAGCTGTGCTGAGCCTTGGGGATGTGGGACGAGAAGCATTTTTGCTTGACTGCAGTTGCTTTTCCCAATCCCTCACATAGAGATACACCAGGTAAAAAAATGGTGCTTCAGCAATCAGAAAATGAGCTACAAACATAATAAAATATCTTAGTTCCAGAAGCCCAAAAATTTGAAGACGAATGGTAAAAACATTAATTCAGAAAAACTTGAGTTACCTTAATAATAATATTTAGGGGAAATATAAATGTTTGATAATACGAACCATACAAGTGTCAAATCTAAGTCATCATTTTACAGTAGGACCATCAAATCAGAAATACACATATGTGAAAGAGTTATGAAGACATAGAAAAAGGACTTGTTCTTTCAAAATGATCATCATTGATAGATCATCTGCTGATGCTTATGCTAACCCTAAAGGTCACTAATTAGACCTACTTCAACTCTGACATTGCTGGCACAGGTAATCCTTGATTTATGAACATTGGTTTAACTACAGTTTAAAATTATGATAATACTGCAAAAAGTGAACTTATTACCATTACACTGCCCCTGTGATCACGTGATCATGATAATTGACCTTCCCAGATAGCTTCTGAAAACAAAAACAACGGGGAACCCGTATTCGCTTAACAATCATGTGATTCATTTAATGACCACATTATTCTCTTAATAACCACAGTGATACGGTTAACAAACATGATAAAAATTGTCATAAAATTGGGTCTAGTCAGATGATGACTTGTATAGCAACCAAAATTCTGGTCCCAATTTTGATCATAAATCGAAGATTACCTATAATCCACATGTACCTAGGAATTTGGTATAGGAGTGCAATCTCTTTTCATCTCAGATTTTATGGGTGGTGATGCCGACTCTCTTAATTCAAGCAGAATGAGGAATGGGCATTCTTGTTGGCCACCCATGAAATGTGTGAAGTACATAAAGAGCTTTAACAAGCAGAGACAGTTAATGCTGTGGTCCTCTAACCTATCTTCCATAAATGGGATCTGCTTTTCAATTTTACATGCAGGAAACTATTGGTTGAATTTATGCTGATTGACTAAATGCCTTAGAATTGATCTGGAATAATGAACTGATCGTTATTACATATAGTCATGGATTTTTGAATAATTATTCATTTGGAAGAGTATTTATTTAGAAAAAATTATATAGCTACTGAAGGTGCATAATCACCACTCCAGACAGCATTCCTCAAATAAAAATCAAACAACAAATAATGATTACACACACAATCAGATGAAACAAATTCCATAGCCCCCACATAAAATTGTATTTCTAGCCATACGAATTTTCAGCATTTATATAGCAGTATAGAACTGTTCAAAATGTTTTGACAGATTAATTTAACAATTTCAGCAACCTTACGGATTAGAAATAAATAATTGCATGCATTTTAGCTCTACGGTTTCTGAGCTAAGGTCACAGCAACTATTTTAAACAGTGGTATTCAAATGAATTTCAAGTGTATATAAACCCTCCTTCCTCAAATATATTACCTATAGTGTATAGAAAAGATGAGACCAAGACATGGACCTCAGTCTACGCTATGTGAATTGAAAGTAGATCCTATCAAATCAATGAGGAAGGACTGCCAAGAAGTTCTTAACTCAATGCCAGTAATTTAAATGGGAACCAAATGCAGCTTTTTTAAAATCTTAGATTCAGGCATGCTAGAAATCTGTTTTTCTTTCTTTTTTAAATAGAGGAAGATAGAAGCATTCCTTTGTGAAACATTCCTCAGCCAAGTTTCAATAAATAGGAGTCTTTTGCCTCAATATTTGAAATAGAATGCAAATTTTTTAAAAAGCACAATGAAGAGTTTACGTTTTGAGACAGTATTTCAGTGATATATTTCAGTGAGGACATTTCAGTGAGGACAGTTAGAACAATTAATCAGGGGAACTACTTGCCTCCAGAAGTTGTGGGTGTTCCAACATTGGCGGGGTTCTTAAGAAGATATTGGATAACCATTTCTCTAAAATGGTATAGAGCAGGGATGGCTAACGATTTGCCATTGTGTGCCAAAAGCGGGGGGAGCATAAGGGGTCGTGGCTGCATGTGCCCACATCCAAAATTCAATGTGCCCCGCCCTCCCATGCATGCACATTTGACCCCCCCCCCACATTTCCCCTTGCTTTTGGCATGTGATGGCCCGATGGGCCCGGTAGGCCCATTCTCCCCCTCCCCAGGTTCCAGAGGCTTTCTTGGAGCCTGGGGAGGGCAAAAACAGCCTTCCCCATTTCCCCTGGAGGCCTTCCGGAGGCTGGAAACAGCCACTTTCCTGACTACCGGTGGACTGGGAGGCCTGAAAATCAGTTGGCTGGTGTGCACATGTGCGCTGGAACTGAGCTAGGGCAACACTTGCGTGCCCACCAATATGGCTCCGTGTACCACCTGTGGCACCTGTGCCATAGGTTCGCCATCATGGGTATAGAGTCTCCTGCTTGAGCAGGGGGTTGGACTAGAAAACCTTCAAGATCTCTTCCAACTCTGTTATTCTGTTTTATTGGATCCAATCCAACCTTTTCTGACTTTTGAGATAAAGAATGGATCCTGTGGTCATAAATTATTTGGGTTGGGCGGGGAAAAGGCAATGCATCAAATGTTACGAGTCTGTGCAGAAATCATTCTTAGCTACTCTGTATGCTTGACTGCGATGGAGACAAATGATTGCTTTGTCTTAGGCAGCATCGGATAATGTATTGGTCATCAGTTTAACACTTATCATAGCAGCAATGCAAGCATCCATGAAATGGAATTTCACTTGATTAATTAAATATTTGGTGTGAAGAGACCAATCTCCTGCGTGGCTACTAGATTTTCTTCCAGAAATGTGAAGACCTGACATAAAGTATTGGTTCTTTGATGGGTATTATCTATGAGGTCCAGCTTATGCACTTTGACCTTCCTGTAAAATTGATGCCTCTTGAGTCTCCTAGAACTGGAAAAAAATCTTAAAGGCTGGTGGTATTGGGATAAGGCATGCATCTTTAGCATTGGCAAAGCCCACACTTGGTATGGGAGCTTTGCTGCAGTGAAGAAACCATCAGAAAAGACAATAACTTGTCTGTTCTGATCTAGGCTCCTTTAAAAAGCAGGAAGCAGAATCTTGGTCCTGGCAAAACCTCTTTTATTTACATGACTGTGAATTACTTTCATTCACAGTCAGCAAGGCTTGTCCAAACAGTTTTTCAAAGGAATATTTCTCAACACATCTTATCTCGCTTGGCAAGCTGCCACATAACTTGTTTACAAATGCAGTGTAAGGCAAAACTTGGCACAGAGTCTCTTAGAGTCATGAACATAACTTCCCACTTTTGAAACGACTGACCAAATGAATTGTTTCCTGCAAAAGCCCACTGCCTGTTAGTTCCTCTTTTGTTTTCTATGGGAGGGGCCAATTACCTCTAAGGTGTGGCTTTACTCCCAAATCGACCCTGCTTTCTTAGTAGCTCTGCGCATGCGCACACTGAGAACAGGCTCCAGCTGTTCCTCTGCCTTGCTGCTGTCTACCTCCCTCTCTGCCTCTGATGCAGAGCCCTCGTCTGAGCTTTCTCCAGTCCCCAGGACTGGCCCAAGTTCTTCCCCAACCTCCTCACTGTCCAACTCTGCTGCCAGCTCTGCTGGCCACTGGCGGGCCATAACACTCTCATGAACATGGTTCCTATTAGGGCTATGTAGATTCAAAGAGGAAGGGAGGTTGTAGTTTGGTTTAAGCAAGTCCTGATTGGTGGATGTGCATGGACATGCACCTTCCATTTTGCCTGTTCCCCTTTGAATCCAGGTAATTGCATAACTCAAGTATTTCTTGGGGTGATTTTGAGCCAGGCACTTTCTGTCTCAGAACATCTTCCCTCAAAGGATTGTTGATGTTTGTGGAGAAAATAGTGTGTAACAATCAGTATGGGCACTATATTGAGTAGAGATAGAAATCTGATAATACTATAAGCAATAGAAGAAATAGGAGGATATATTCATGAACTGATTGATGTATGCCCTCAAGTCTTTTTCAACTCATGTATAGGTTTTTATTCAAGGATAGGTTAAGAGATAGTCTTAAAAAGTCTTGATCAAGAATTAGCCAAATAGCTGTAGATTGATACTTTAGTTTTAGCACTAGAGAAGACTCAACCTTTCTGTTCATATTTGAACCTGCACTATACAGGCAGTCTGTGGCTTACAACAGTTCGCTTAGTGACTGTTTGAAGTTACAACACATTGAAAAAGTTTGTTGTTGTTAGTTGCAAAGTCGTTTCTGACTCATTGAGACCCCATGGACTATGCTCCTCCAGGCACTCCTGTCTTCTACCATCCCCGGTTAAAAAAATCACTTATGAGCATTTTTCACACCTATGACAGTTGCAGAATCCCCATGGTCACGTGATTTGCATTTGAATTCTTCATATTTATGACAATTGCTGTGTCCTGGGATAATATGAATAACTTTTGCAACCTTTCTGACAAGCAAAGTCAATGGGGAAGCCAGATTCACTTCACAACTGTATTACGAACTTAACAACTACAAGTGATTCACTTAACAAGTGTGGTAAGAAAAGTTGTAAAATGGGGCGAGTCTCAACAAATTTCTCACGAAACAACATAAATTTGGGGCTCAATTGTGGCCATATGTTGAGGACTACAGTACTTGTAATCTTTTCTTCACAATATCTCCTCTGAGGATCTAGCTGAATGTAGAAAAGGCTGCAGGGAGGCTGAAAACCACTAGAGGGGACAGCGAAAGATGTATATTAATGGACATGTAGGTTGGGCATGGAAGCAACAGATCTTTCATACCATTCAGTCTGAAGTCATGCAAAGTTTTAAAAATGAACACAAGCATTTTATTTATGCTTGAATTTCCTATAATATGTCTGGTTGTTCAAAATTCCATTTTTTCCTTTAACAGACTCAAATGAATAATGTTAGAACATGCTTTCTCATGAAAAGACCATATTGTCTCAGATATCTTTGGGAAAATTTCCCCTCCCCATCCCTCCACCTAATCTATTGCTTCATGATTACTTTGGATTAAATGGGAGGAGAAAAATCAAGTTTACTTGTAGACTAATGCGCGCAAGTTGAGGACATGCAACATTTATGCAACACTTCCATTCCTTTCTTTGCCACAAAATTATTGGTCTCATGGCACTGTGAAATCATGGTGATTCTCTATGAATCCTAATAATTATACTTGGCTGAATTGTTGGCAATGTTGCTGACAGGTTGCTATTTTTGAAGTCAACTTCATACAGCTACAAAAGCAAACCCATCCTATTTATCTTCAGGTGCACAATTAGCCTTTAATTCTAGTCTTGCCTGTGCTACAGATTGATCAAGATTTCTCAGAATGCAATCCTATCCAGATTCTTTCAGCCATCGGAAGAACAGGATAATGCAGTTTTGGCTTGGGTGTTGTTAATATTCATTACTTGATGTCTGTATAAGTGCTTTGGAAATGGAAATAATCTTAAATTCAGAGCTGTAATTGACCTTCATCCAACTCATCTAAGGATATTTGCTTTTGTGCTATTTTGAAGTATTAGGAGGATCCGCATCTGAATGGCCCAGATTAATTTGAAATCCCATCTTGTGCTTGTCTGCAATTACCCAGTAGAGCTGGTGACAGCTGTTATATTCTTAATGACAGCCAGTCATTATTTCCTCCAGGAATATTTTCTGTGATCACTTTTTCCCACTGTAACTCCATCATTGTGACATTGTGTTATCACATGATAACAGCCTGTTTAACTCCTGTCTTCTCTAAAGTTAACATTTATAGAAGGCTGCTTGTGATTAGAAGAATCACTTTGGGATTCACTTTGTGGTGAATTAACACACGTACATTTGATTTATTCTACAGTAAATGATGATACCCAGTTTCAGTTGCAATCATATTATCAACATACAACATTCTCAACCTCTTTACATATCATCTACTTTTGCTGAAAGCTACATCCAAAGAAGACAGAAATGTGTGCTATCTCTGTTTATCCACTCCAACAGAGTTTGATGAGGATTTGTGAACACATTTGGCCGGAAGTAGTAATAGATCTCATAGTTAACAACTGATTGTATTGTGTGATATTCTTAATTATCATAGGCTCAAGAACTCAAAATTAGAAAGATACCATTGGTTGTTGGGGTTTGCTTTATAGTTTTTATATTACAGTATGTGTAAAGTATAGATTGCTGGAATATTTTAATACTATATAACAGACTTTATATGATTGATTAAAATTTATTTTATTTATGAATTTTAGCTTTAGCAAAGATATATAGAGTTGAATTTTTCATCTCCGTATAATGGCTATTAATGAGAATATAAAACCTGTTAAATCTCTGCCAACCCACAAATATAAACATATATTTTTATTTTATTTTATTTTATTTTATTTTATTTTATTAATCATATTTCTATGCCGCCCATTCTTCAAGGGCTCTGGGCGGCTTACAACAATTGACAGTATACTGAATAGCATATTGCCCCCAACAATCTGGGTTCTCATTTTACCTACCTCGGAAGGATGGAAGGCTGAGTCAACCCTGAGCCGGTGAGATTTGATCTGCTGATCTGCTGAACTAGCAGTCAGCTGAAGTAGCTGCAGTACAGCACTCTAACCACTGCGCCACCTCAGCTCATATAATATAGTACAGTCAAATTAATGAGCTTCTTAAAAGTTATTTTTAGACTTTTTTTAATAAATAGAGAAAGTAAGCATTGCTTCCTGACAAATAGGTATTCCCAGGTTCGATAATACCTAGCAACCTAATGAAGTTCCACTATCCAGTGGGGAGGAAAGAGTCATCTAAGGACTGTCTTAATTGCTAAGGAAGAAATTTTCAAAATTGCTTGCTATGGCTGCATATCCTCCCTTGAGAAGAGAGTTTTGCTTTCTTTTCTCCACTCAAGTAGCAACCTTCCATTCATTTAGCTGGAGAGCTCTTGCATCTGCCTTTTCTTCTTCCCAATCATTCAGAACTTTGTAAGTGCATCCAGAAATGTTTAAGTCTCACTCAGGGGTGAAATCCAGCAGGTTCTGGAGAACCGGTAGTGAAAATTTTGAGTACTTTGGAGAACCTGCAAATTCCACCTCTGGTTGGCCCCAGAGTGGGGTGAGAATGGAGATTTGCAACATCCTTCCTCTGGAGTGGGGAATGGGGACAAAACCAGTAGTAAAAAAATTTGTAATTAACCATGGGTCTCACTCATTTAGCGCTGAGAAAGGAGATATCTATGTTTTTAAAACCAGCCTTGCC
This sequence comes from Masticophis lateralis, assembly GCA_030761175.1. Classification (NCBI taxonomy): domain Eukaryota; kingdom Metazoa; phylum Chordata; class Lepidosauria; order Squamata; family Colubridae; genus Masticophis; species Masticophis lateralis. Next base: position 93,996,100 of record JAUDYJ010000002.1, read on the forward strand.
CTATTAAATGGAAGCATCTATTAATGAACCCTTTTCAGTCCTTTTTTCTCTGCTCTTTTAAAATGTATTTATTATACATAAAATGTATTTATTATTTATAGTGTTGTTCTATACAAAGCTGGTTTATTGCCCCCACAATCTGGGTCCTCAATTTACCTACCTCGAAAGGATGGAAAGCTGAGTCAACCTTGAACCTGGTGAGATTTGAACTCTCACTAATTGCAGGCAGCTGGCAGCTAAGGGCTAGCACTTAACAGCACTTAGTCCGCTGCACCACCAAGGCTCTTATTATGAATGACTCTTATTAAAAATGACTTTGAGGCTAGCCTATCAGAGAAAAGGTCTTGGAAGCTCTGAACAAAATTTGCTATTTGGGGTGTACAGTTCCTAGTTATTAATTTGAGAACATTGACTTTAAAAAATTATAAGCCAGTTTAGGATTTTAAAAATCAATTCAGACAAAGTTCATCTTTTTTCCCCCCCTTGTCCTTTTTCATCATTGTCTGTGGTTAGCTATTCCATGTCTTCTTCAGAAACACTTAAGGATAGTTTTATAAAACTTCCTTTCCAAAGATTCTAAGTATGGGTCAGCAGCCAGTATTGGGACTTCCTGAATAATATATTCTACCACATCTAATATGTTCATAGTGGAATGGTGTGATGGCCTAGAGGTGGAGCTCTGACCTCACAATCAAGAGGCTGTGAGTTCAATACTAGGCAGAAATTTCTATCTCTGGGCACACTGAGAATCTATCCAGCATTGGCGACAGGAAAGGCATCCGGCCATTAAAACACTCTGCTAGCTGCATGCAGTTGCCCAGACTCCACCCCACAAGGGATTATGGGGTTGTTAAAAGATGATGATGATGATATGTTCATGGTATGTAGATAATGTAGATGGTATGTGAAAAACAAAATGATTAAGAACAGTAAACAGTAAAAAGTATACAAAAATAAGACCAACTTTAATAAAAAGTCTGAATACGGTAGCTTTCTAACTGGCTATTTATTGGGAGAGTTAGGATGAGACAATCAGGATAAAAATCAAGCTCATTTATGCACACAGGTGAATGGGTGGGGCTCTATTGTACAATCCCAGCCACTATCTTGACTTTTTTTTTTTTTAAACACTCTCCCAAGGGCATCTGTGCTGGTTGCAGCTTTCTTTCATAATGGTCGTAGAGTTACAGTTACTTGAATACATGCTGTATAAAGTTGTTGTATCCAGCACTCCTTAGAGAATTGCATCATTAACCCAATCAGTGAGTGTGGCAGTAGTGATAAGTCAGACAGTTTTCCTCTGGAGCAAGGGAACAGGTCAATAAAGAATGTGTCACCTAGATTGTCTTTGAAGCAAAACCTTATTAAAACCACATTCTTGGTTTTTTTAAACATGAAAAGTTTTCAAATGGCTCTGCTTTCTGTGCTGCTCCCATAAAGGAGGTACCTACTAAATGGACTCAGTATATTTTGTGTACGTTTAACTTAACTTTGTTAAGTTTCTGTGTTTTGGAGTATATGGCTTTTCATCAGAGATGGGTTTCAGCAGGTTCTGACCAGTTCTGGAGAACTGGTAGTGGAAATTTTGAGTAGTTCGGAGAACCAGTAAATACCACCTCTGACTACCCCCACCCCACCTATTCTCTGCTTCCCGAGTCCCAGCTGATCGGGAGGAAATGGGGATTTTGCAGTAACCTTCCCCTGATATGTCCACCAAACCATACCCACAGAACCGGTAGTAAAAAAATTTGAAACCCACCACTGCTTTTCATGTAGAAGAACCTGGAGTTAAGGCTGGACAATTTTCTGCCTAAAATTTATGTACATGATTTAATGGCCAATAGTTTGCCTTAACCATAATACACCTTTCTATAGTCCTATAACCATCTCCATTTTATCGTAACCACACATTTTATCAGAGTTTTTTGCAAAAATCAAATCCAGAAGCACACACAGATAACTGATTCAACTGGATTCATTAACTTCTTTATATACATAATAACAGCTGAAGTATTTACAATACCAATATAGATTCTTCTTCAACGTAGTAGCAGTTACAACACAAGACAGGAGAGAACAGTTAGTTTTATTTCAGCAGAGCAGACAGCACGCCCAGACAAGTTCACACTCTGGTTTCAGTTTCGATTCTCTGCACAGACTCAGAAACTGAAGACTAAGACACAATCTGGCTCCAGTCTATCTGAGCTCCCAATTGGCTGACTTAGTTGCTATGCCTATTCATTGGCTGATCTTGTTACCATGTCTCTGCCAGTTCATGAATAATCTGAAACATCTTACTTTGCTAACCACTGATTCAGATATAAAAATATCAGATTGTCTTTGAAGAAAAGATGAAAACTTGTAGCAGGATCCTATTTGTTGAATCAGAAAGAAGTTCTACTGTGTGCAGCAGATGTAGGCTCAGATCAATGCATCTTTACAATGTCTGAATAAAACATCACTGAGTCAAATTCTGTCTTAGACATATTTTGCCAATTTCACATGCCCTCCTTTTCTTTTTTGATGCAGTCCTCCAATACAACTTCCTAACTTCCTAATTTATTCTAAAAAAAACCCACCTCAAATTGCCTGGAGCAGATTTGTTGTATATGGAAGCTTCAGGAAGAGAGGGAAGCTTCCTTACTTTGTTTTGTTTTTAAATAAAAAGTTGGTATAAACTCCAAGAGAACCAGTTTGGTGTTGTGATTAGGGCATCAGTTTAGAAACTAAAGGATTGTGAGTTCTAGTTCCATTTTAGGCATGGAGCCAGCTAGGTGACCTTGGGCCAGTCATTCTCTGTAAATCATAGGAAGAAGGGACTGGCAAGGCATTTCCAAAATCTTGCCAAGAAAACAGTAGGGACTAGTGCAGGCAGTTGCCAGGAGTCAACACTGACTTGACAGCCAAAAACCAAAAAAAAAAAAAAAAAAAAAAAACCCAAAAAATGTCCAAAGGAACTTGCCAGCTACCAGGATTATACTTATTTCAAACAATGCCTCTGGCCTATACTTACAAAATAAAAATAAAGAGTGGCTACAGCAATATGCTCTGTTTGGAAATGGGCCCTTGTTTCTTTTTTCTGAAAAACAAAAGAAAAAGAAAAGGCACAGATAAAGATCTACTCTGGAAGACTACAAAAATGGCACGAAATGTTCTCCCCAATATGTCTTTTAAGCTATATATCCACCATGGCCCAGCTGTAATATTAAGATGAGATGGGAGAGCATCTATTAACTGTTAGAAGCCTAAAGAACTTCAGAAAGCCTCAAGCAAATCCTCAGTTGTTTTTAAAAATAACATGTTTTATTCCGTAGAGTTCAAGGATATAGATGTAGTTATAGATTTAACGCATGGCTGCACAAACATTATGATCGATTGAAATATAAACACCAAGACTTTAGCAGACTAAAAAGTATAGTTATTAGCACTTGTTTGATCCTGTTAAAAATGTGATCTAGGTTCATTGCACATCAAATTGCTAGCAACAGCTTCTTCCCAGGTGTTGTTTTTCCTTGTTCTGCTCTCCATGTTAACTGCACTTATGCCATAAAAGAAACATAGACTAGATTAATGAGAAATTTGGGAAGTGTTTCTAGATACCGATATTGGTTTAAATTATTTCACAATGCAAAACCCAAAGTGAGAACATACATACGGATTTTGTGAATGATAACCAAATGTATTTCTGGAGCTCCTTAGAGAAAGCAATCTCTAGAAAAATGATGTAGGTAAATTTGCCTAGATACTTATTATTAAAAATATTATACATTGGGAGTGAAATGACAGTGGTAAATTAGTAAAAGCAAACAAATCTTTATTTGATTTAATCACAATTGTTTTATGAAAAGGGTAATCTTTAGCAACCCATATTCAACTGACCCATTTTGTTAAACCAGTTTGATGGAGAAATTCTGTAGGAAGCAATAGATTGGTGAACATTGGTGGCATCTAGTGGTGCAAAGTATATAGGTTTTTTCAGAACAACAAAGGTACTTGGGGCAATACAATGAAAGAATCTGGGCAGCAGAACGAAGATGATCGTAAACTGAAAGAACTCCCTGGATAAAGAAATGACTTCTCATCAAATGTCCTTTATATCAGATGAGGCAGTTGATACATGCTTGAATGTGCATCATTGCACTTGTTGCCATTCTGTCATTCAAAAGGTGATAGCTTATAACTGAAGATATGAATAGAGGGCTTGCAGAAACTTCGTATCTCAAAGAAAGATTCTTATTCTGAAAGAATAAGAGTGTTTAGCTGTGATATTTGATCATCCAGACATGCAGATCAGCTGAAGAAAAAGCAGTCGTGTGGGCAGAACCAGCGTGAAATTATGGAATTGTTGTTTGAAGAATCCATTGTGGCAAAGGATATTGATGACTGAGCTACAGTTTTTGTCAGATTATGGTATCTTCTTGCGATTTATTTATTACACATATTTATATATGTAAATATGTGCTCATTACATATTTTTATATGTGTAAATAAAGGGATTTGAACCAGTTTCAACTTTTCCAACAAAATGGAGATCCAAGGAAAATAATATTTTATCGTTTATTGTTTTACAAATAATTATATGCCATTGTGCTTTAAAAGACTCAGTAAATGTAATCAGTATGAATAATTCTTTTAGTCTCTGACGTGACTAGTAAGTTGAAAGAACATTTCTGTCATAGAAATCCTATGAAACCCAAAACTATATGCCTCTGTGATCTTTTTGGTATCTCTGTAATTGGACTGCTTCTCCCCCACTCCCCACCCCGTAGTTATCTTTGGTATGAAAATTAAAATGACTTGCTTTGTCATACTGATGAAAAGAGAGTTCATAGTTCTGAGGGGTTCAGATATGATAGTTTGCATGCTCATCCACTGTTTCTTTGACTTAGCTCCCTCAAAACATACCCCAAGGGAGACTCACTACATGAACGCCTTCTTCATTCTGAGTTCTCTTCTGTACGATTCTCTCTCTAATATAGTGCTTTCACTCTCTAAAGGCTTTCTAATTTAAACTGAAGCGCAGCGGGAGACCTCTGGGAAAAAGTAAGACAGAAGAGAAAGAAAAATGGACTAAATGTAACAAAGTAAAGCAAGGCAAAATAGGATTATCTATATTTAAATCTTCTAGCCAGTCCTATCTATGTTTATTAAGAAATAGGCCAAGGCTTAAAAGTAAGTATGCAACCTCATTTTGAATAGAATATTGTTCCGAAATCTGATACTGATGTGCTGGCCTACAGCTCCTAGAAATCCTATCCAACAGCATTATTCTTCAAGACTGTCAGGAATTCTGTGGGTTGTAATCCAAATCAGGGGATATTGCAGTACAGCATGGACATATCAGGAAAGATATAAAGTCTCCCAGGAATTGATCACAGCTCCTGATGACTTCCATACAGTTTTCTTTGCAGGTTATATAATATTTTGCCATTGCCTTTTTTCCAAATATACTTTTTTATATTTTATAATCTAGCGAACAGCCCTGTAAACTTCAGGTGGACCATCACTGAAGTTCAGTGTTCAGGGGTGACTCTACTTAGCTTCCAAAAACAATCAAGGTTGTGTTAGGTACTACTACTACCTAACTAAGGCATCAGATGATTGTGGAAGATGGGAAAGAATTGAGACTTAATACAGGAGTTGAACCTGTCTTGAGCCTAAAAAGAGCTCTTCTCAAGAAGAACAGCAAAACATGATGTGGCCAAAATTACCACTTTTAATTTTCATTTAAGCAAAAAGCACAATAAATTAATACGTTTAGCATTACAGTCATACCAATTGGTAAAATCTAATTTTTTTACTACCAGTTCTGTGGGCATGGTGTGGTTTGATGGGCGTGGCTTGGTGGGCATGGCAGGGGAAGGAGTGAAATGCTCCCGGTTCGGACCAGCTCGACGGATCCAGTAGCGATGAAGGCGGGTGGTTCGGAGAACCAGTAGCAAAAATCCTTGCCCCCCCCCCCACCCCAGGCCCAACTGAGCTGCGCAATCATCAGAGGCTTTTTAAAAAAAAATTTAAAAGCATTTTTTCTACCTCTTCGGCTGAAAAAATGCTTTTAAAAGTTTAAAAAAAAGCCTCTGATGATCGTGCGGCTCAGCTGGGATCGTCAGAGGCTTTTAAAAGCATTTTTTCTACAACCACTTTGACCGAAGAGGCTGTAGAAAAAATACTTTTAAAAGCCTCTGACGATCCCAGCGTGTTTTTTACAGCCTCTTCAGCCAAAGAGGTTGTAGAAAAAATGGTTTTAAAAGTAAAAAAAAACACCCATCCAGTCACATTATTCTGCCCCCCCCCCAAACCACGCTCAGAGAACCGGTAATAACAAATGTTACATTTCACCACTTGGAAGGATACTGCAAAATCCCCATTCCCACCCCACTCTAGGGGAAGGATATTGCAAATCTCCATTCCCACCCCACTCTGGGGCGAGCCAGAAGTGGTATTTGCAGGTTCTCCAAACTACTCAAAATTTTCACTGCCGATTCACCAGAACCTGTCAGAACCTGCTGGATTTCATCCCTCTACCTATCTATTTTCTATCTATTTATTTTCTATCTTTATTATTTTTACAAATACCTCGGAGTGGTGAACATATCCAACACACCTTCCTCCTCCAATTTTTCCCACAACAACAAACCCATGAGGTGGGTTGAGATGAGTGAGAATGACTGCCTCAAGGTCAACCAACTGGCTTTCATGGGTAACATGGTTCTTGACATCATGGTTTCTTGCTTTCTAACCTGGTGCCACCAGGCTAGAAAGCAAACTGGTTCATTCTTAACCTCTGCATGCCAAACTTAGATGTTTGGGTATAAATTCCAATGCTTCTCATGTTAAATGGAAGCATGTAATTACAGTCAAGCTTCTTGTTTGAATAGATTAAGGATGGGTTCAAATTCCCACTCAGGCAAGATTTTAATGGCTCTAGCCATATACACTCTTTTAATTCTTTTTCTATAAAATGGGGATGAAAGTAATGTGATTCCTTTCTCATTATAAAACAAGAAAATGATCATCAAGCCATGACTGTACAGAATAAAATGTGCAAAAGGATTATTGATAATGGGTTAGATGCAACTCTTGCTAATCAGCCTCTATTCCATTTAAGCATTCTGGGAATCCAGGAATTGCTTCCAAGTACAATTCAAAGTACTGGTTAGAACTCCCTACCTGGTACAGAACCAGGATGTTTGGGGGACTGTCACTGTCTATTCCTGATTGTGTCTGCTCATCCCATTAGATTTTATACAATGTGCATTCCTTGAGTTTCCTCTATGAAACAGTGTCATCTAATGGGGTGCAGAAGATATGACTTTTTTTGTTATGGCATGTGTCCTTTGGAACAGCATTGTCCACAAGATCCAAATGGCACAATCCTGTTAGTCTTTAGGAAGACCTTAAAAAAAACAGCAACAAAAAGCTCTACAGAGAATCAACAAAACTGCCCTGAATATCATGGGGCTCCAGCTACCAGCCCTGGATGACATCTTCGCATCTCGCTGTTTGAGAAAGTTGCACAACATTCTCAGAGACTCTTCCCATCCTGCTTACAATCTTTTTAGATGTTGCTTCTGGCAGAAGATATAGAACAATTAGAACTCGGACCACAGGTTTTCTGAATAGTTTTTATCCCAGAGCTATAATTGCACTCAACAATGAACTATCATTGGCCACCATCAGTGAGCTGCTGGACAGAATTACTTGGTCTGTTGTGTGGATGTTTGGGTGGTTCAGGGGTGGGGAATTGGTGGTGGGTGGGGGTGCGCTTGGGGATTGTTATGTGTGTTGGGCTTGGCCTTTGAGTGTTATGTGAATTTCATTGTATGGGTATACTGTATATATACGTACAATGACAATAATGTTATACTTATACTTACACTTAAAAACCTGGCTCTTTCCTCAGGCATTGATGTTAGATGAGCCTGACCAGTGTGGTTTGAATGAAAAAAAAATGTTATTTTTAGTGGGCTCTTGTGCATTGCACGTTATTGTTCTGCTAGTTTATTTGTCTGTTGTTAGCAACTCAGAACGGTGAGAATGATCTGGGTAGCCATCTCATAAATGTTTTAAACAAACACACAGTGCTAGGACGGAGGAAGAGTGTGCGCACATCTTTATTTTGCTGAAGTTTGCTGGATTTCATTTCATATTAATATTCTAAAGAACCTGTGCCAATTTGCAACAGCTTGCTTCTCATCCTCACATTTGTTTAAAGCTGCATAACAGGCTGATTCATTTGGATGTTGATTTAAAAAAAAAACCTTACAAAAACATGACTTTGCATGTGCATTGGATATTTGGGCAAGCTTCCCTCTAGAAGGAATGATTGGCAGATGCCCTTTTCTTGCAGATGTGGAACAAGGGAAACTTACTCTCGGTCTGACCTGCAACTTTCTATCCTTTCATTGTGCCGCTGATGACAACCATTCTTGGCCAGATGGAACTTTTAACTACTTACAGAGTGTGTCTCTTTTCTGTCAGTCATGTATCATGATAATGACAGGCATGCTACCATTGAATCCTCTATTTCATTTTTAGTGTTGCTTGACCTGCTAATGTTATGCAAATTATCTGCATCCACAAGGAATGGAGAGTTCCAAATGGGAACATTTGCAAATTGTATATTGTTTAGGATGCTATCTGACATGGCAGCAGGTTGGTATGCATACAGGATGAGTCACTTTGCCCTCAACAGCTTTGAAATCTGAAGACTTGTCGAGAGCATTGCAAGATTTTTTTTCAAGCAATGATAAACTGCTAGAGTAAGTAAAAAAAAAAAAAAAAGAAGAAGAAGCCTGAGTGCCAAATTGCTATGATCAGAAGATAAGCGGAGATTAAGCCTTTTTTGCACTGGTACGATGCTTACTGCCAAGATTTGGTGACAGAACAGTTTAACTTGGAACATCTGCAGAACCGAATTTTCAAGAATCTCATAGACCTTTGCCACATGTACATGACTCATCCAAACCTCAATTGCAAGGATTGATTCAATGCAATAAGCCCTGATTCAGTCAGATGAGCCAAATCAGTTCAGTATAGTTTGCCAGTTCAGACTGATTGGGCTCAGCTTGTTGATTTAATTTGATAAATTGTGTATATGCAACAATCTATTGAGATCCAAAGGTATCTGATCTGGCTTAAAGCATCAGTTTGAATCAAAGCTTTGCAGAGCCCCAGCTTTTTCCAGTTCTCTGATGCTTTCCAAAAATGATTTGGAATGTTTGATAGAATTATCCTCTCCCACCCCTGAAGATTAATTGTCCATCAATTGAGAAGAAAAAACAACAAAGGAATAAAGAGCCTGGCTGAGCTTAGCCTAATAGTAGCCAAGCAAAAAATATGGTTCCAATTCTTTCATACTTTGGATGGCATATAGGTAATGTTTTCTGGCCACATAGTAGTCTAGGTTTAAAATCTTCAAGTCACAGCCTCTTATGATACTTGGAAAACATCACATGTGCTTCTACAAGATGCCAATATCTTATGCAATTTCAATGTATTTCATTTTTGAGAAGGCTTTGTGGAGGTAAGAACCTTTGATGATCCCTAAACTAGGAGAAAGAACATAAGAAACAACGATAGATTAGGTTTCAGCTTTTCACATCATCTATCCAGAAGCCTATGACAAACCCACAAGCAAGATGACAATATTCTTGTGTTTTCAGTAACATACTTCAGATAAGCACCATCTATGGATTAGCCATGGAGAGCTTTATCTTCTACCCATCCTCTCTTTGAAGACCATCTAGGTCAGGGGTATCAAACTCAATTTCATTGAGGGCCACATCAGGGTTGTGTTTGAACTTGGGGGGCCAGGATGGGCATGGCCAGGATGGGTGTGGCCAGCTCAACATCACTATTGCCAGGGGCACCTGTGGTGACCCAAACGCTCTGCCAGAGTAAATTGGTTCCTGAGCTCTGTTTTCCCTGGCAGAGGAATCACGGGCCGGTCTTTTGTTGTTTCCAGGGTGGCCCTGCAGGCCAGATCTAAGCACCACATGGGCTGGATCTGGCCTCAGGCCTTGAGTTTGACACCCCCTGAACTAGGTAGTTGGCCTAGTTGGCCATCACCAGCTCTTATGGAAGCCATGACTTAATTATGTGTTATGTGCTATAGCTATCCCCTTTTGGCTGTTCTGAGTCTCTCATCTTCTGCATGCTCCATATTATATAGAATTGTATATTCTATATTATATAGAATTATATATTCTGCCTTCTCTCTTCCTTGGTTTGATATCTCTACTTAAAAGATTCAAATGTTTCTATTAATTTAAACTGCAATTTCTGCAACAACCAGTTGGGGCATACGATTTACCACAATTTCTGTTGCAAAGCAAAGTGATTGTTAAGTGAATCGTGCTTGATATTATGATCTTTTGCCATGGCGGTTCAGTGAATCCCACAGCCATTAAGTGACTCCAGCTTCTCCCCATTGATTTTTTTTGTTGGAGGTCGGCTGGAAAGTTACAAACGGCGATCACCTGAGCTTGGGATGCTGCAATTCTTGCAAATCCATGCTGGGTGCCAAGCATCTAAATTCTGATCACTTGATGGTGGGGATGCTGTTAGTAGAAAGACTGGTCGAAAGTGATTCTTTTTCTGTGGTGTTGAAACTTCAAATAGCCGCTAAATGAGTGGCTGTGTGTTGTTCTCCTGCTAGCCTTTTAGCATTGATATTATTTGAATATATTCCACCATGCCTTGGCACAATCATTCAAACAGCAAAGGCCATAGCAAGAGTTGAATGTTGTCTTTCCCACTCATCTCCTTTTATGCCGTCAGGAGGAGAGGTTTGGCAAAAATTGCATTCCTTCCTTTTATATCTCTGCCTGTCACTTACCTGAACCAGAGCTGTGGTTTATTTGTACAGGTAGTCCTCGACTTATGACAGCAATCGAGCCCAAAATTTCTGTTGCTAAGTGAAAAATTTGTTAAGTGAGCTTTGTCCCGTTTTAGGAACTTTCTTGCTGCAGTTGTTACGTTACTAACACGATTGTTAAGTGAATCTGGTTCCCCGTTATACTTTGCTGGCCAGAAGGTTGCAAAACATAATCACATGACCCTGGGACACCACAATCATCATAAATATAGTCAGTTGCCAAGGGTCTGAATTTTGTTCACCTGACCATGGGGATACTGAAATGGCCATAAATGTGAAAAATGATCATAAATCACTTTTGTCTGTGCCATTGTAAATTCGAAAGGAATTTACTTTAGAAACTAAATTCTAAATGAACTGTGAAAAGTTGAGTATTACCTGTATTTAGTTTTTTAAAAGGTATAATTAGGATATCAGTACTGGTGCTGTCTTAATTGAAATGAGATTAAACAAGATTATATGGTAAGATTCAGGGAGTCTCAAAATATGTTGTACTAAAACACGTGCCACCCACATGATTATTGTGTTTTAAAGATCTCTCTCTGTCTCTCTCTCTCTCTCCCTCCCCACTCTCTCTCTGTCCCTCTCTTTGTCTCTGTCTCTATGCCCCTCTCTGTCTCTGTCTCTCTCTCTCTGCCTCTCTGTCTCACTGTCCCTCTCTCTGACTCTTCTCTCTGTCTCTGTCTCTGTCTCTGTCTCTGTCTGTCTGTCTCTTTCTCTCCGTGTCTCTCTCTCTGTCTCTCTGTCCCCCTCTCTGTCTCACTGTCTCTCTCTGTGTCTCTGTCTCTCTCTGTGCGCCTCTGTCCCTCTCTCTGTCTCTCTATCTCTCTTTCTGTCTCTCTGTCTCTGTCTCTCTCTCTGTGTATGCATGTCTTTGAATTTGTATTTCCCTTTAATCTGTTTGTTGTTATGCTTGGTGTTAAATAATACCTGTTGCTTTTTTTTTTTTTTACAATAAATCACCTAAGAGGCTCTCTGGAATGAGTTAGTAGAATACCCAGATATCTCCATACACATAAACACTTATGCACATCCCACACATATACACTGATCCAGGAAACAAGTGATAAACAAACAAGTGGAAATAAAGGCAGGTATATATTCTCCCCTAAGACATTTCTTGTAGCTCTGGTTATATTTTTCAGCACGAGAGACTGAATAGGTGTGTATGGGAGTCACCATCTGGATATTTCATTTATGGAGGCTGGTGTGAACTGAATTCACAAAAAGGCAAAATCATGGTGTCATAATTTTCCGTGTTATTCGGGAGTAAGAACACTCCTGTTGACACATTTGGAAATGAGGCGGGTTGCTGACTCACTGTAATTTTGGATGATTGTTCTAATGTTTTTATTTGCTGTTTTCTCAAGATAGCATTGTTTGGGTGTTTGGGTGTACATCATTTTGCAGGTGATTAAATAGCAAAAATCAGAGTACAAATATATTAAACAGAACATTTTTTTCTTTGCATCCAGCCCAATATATTTTAGAAATCAGTTAACTTGTATAAGAATCCCTGTGAATGTCATCCTATCTAAATAGAATTTTAAAATCTTTGGATTTTTCAAATATTTTATCAGCACACAAATAAGTAGAAGTATCCATAGCCCTTGTGTATTAATTTCTCAATTCTTTGTGATTAAGAATCATACAGATTGGGATGAATCTGTTGAAGAATAATTAGCAAAGTTGTTATTTTACATTAGATTTTTCAAAATAATTATGATAGTCCCTATTAAACCTGGCTGTCTCTGGGTTGGTTTTATTTATTTTTGGTTGCTTATTTATTTATTTCAATACATTAAAAAAAAAAAAAGACCAGGAAAATTGAAAAAAGAAAAACAAGAAAAAGGAAACAAGAAAAACAACAACTAAACAAAAAATGAAATGATAAGAAGGGCTTACAAATTACTTATGACATATCCATAAATTATTAAATAATACTTGTTTCTAAATAAATGGTAATACTGTGGTTGTAAAATACCTTTAAATTTGGTGATTTTTATATCACCAACCAATAAAGAAAATCTGATTCCATCCACTCAAGTGCATGCTTGGGGATGTTTAGTGGCTCAAATTGTAATATTTTGATGAATCAATTTTCATCTTAAACCCAATGAAGCCAATAGGACATTTTTTTTAAAGATTTGCAATTGTTAATGTCCCAGTACTGGAACTTCCAATTCTTTCAAGTCCATAAACTATGGAAGTTATTAATATCAACACACTGGTATACCTAAGGTTCGTGTGTGTGTGTGTGTGTGTGTGTGTGTGTGTGTGTGTGTGTATTGTCAGCAATGATGGGCTACTGCTAAGTTGGTGGTAGGTCTGGAAATGGGATGCTGCTGCCCATATCCAGATCAATTATTTGGTTATGGGCAGAGGCCCAGCAGTGAGAGGAGGAAAACTGGGTATTCAGGTCAACACTGACTTCTTGCAACCGCCCACTGCAGTTTTCTTGGCAGCCTTTTTTGGAAGTGGTTTGCCTTTGCCATCTTTCTAGGGCTGGGAGAGAATGGGACTGGCTCAAGATCACCTAGTTGGCTTTGTGCCTAAGGCAGAACTAGAACTCACAGTTCCATGGCTTATATTGTGGTGCACACAATATATATATAATCATCCACCCACCCATGAATATGTGGCCCAGCTAATAAGACAAGGTTAAGCCACATTTTAGTGGTGGTACTGCAGTTAGAATGCACTATTGTAGGCTAATTCTGCTGACTGCCAGCAGTTCGATTCTCACCGGATCAAGGTTGATTCAGCTTTCCATCCTTTTGACATCGGTAAAATGAGGACACAGGTTGAGGGGGGCAGTATGCTGACTCTGTAAACTGCTCAGGGAGTGGGCTGTAAAGCACTGTGAAGTGGTATATAAGTCTAAGTCAGTGATGGTAAACCTTTTTGGCACTGAGTGCATGTGTCTGCATGCGTATGCATGTGTGCGCGCTGAAGCGCCAGAAACCCAAAGACCAGCTGGCCGGTGCATACATGCCTGTTTTTTGGCTGTTTTTGGCTATTTTGGGGGCTGTTTTCAGGCCATTTTCTGGTGCTCTGGCACTTATGAAGACCAGCTGTACATGCCGCAAACCAGATGAGCAGCTGGTGATGGCACATGTGCCCACAGAGAGGCTATCACTGGTTTCAGTACTACAGCTATTGCTACTATTGGGTCTCCCTCTGCCATATCTTTTAAACTAGTTTATTCAAAAATTTCAAAAATGTTGTTATGACTACAGAATGGGAATCGATTCATTAGGCATGGCACCTTAAGGTCTACAGAAAAAAAAAATCTGAATAAAATTATAAATAAATATTTATTTAGTATATATTTATTCTTCGCATTTTTTTAACCTCCCATCTCCTCCAGCAATGGCACTTTTTCCCCCCTTTCAGGGGTTCTCTGGATTTTTCTGCCTCCAGGTTGTTGTAACTAATGTGGTTACAATGGTTAAGGTGTTGGATGGAGAGATCCAAATATGAAGTCCACTGTCAGCCGTAGAAACTCACAGGGTGACCTTGAACAATTACTGACACAGTGAGCCCAACCTAAGTTACTGCTGGGAAGAAAACTTACACACAAAGTGTTTTGTATGCCTTTTGCTTCTAGAGGGAAGTTGGTATAAATCTAACACATTTATAAAACGAGTAAATGAATGATACCTTAAAGCATTTTTCGACATTGTGTTTAATTGCTATCTCATAGGACTAATTAGCCAAACCTCACTGATTAAAAAAAACCAAAAACCTAGCCTCTTCAGATTTGCTGATTTGGGTTATGATAAAGGAAAAATGCCAATATATTTATTATTTTACTCTAAGATTTAACTTACTCACGACGTCTCAAAGCATCCCTTTTCCCATGCTTGAAAAATGAACATTTGGTTCACATTTACAGCTGCCTTCTTAGAAATAAATCCTTCTAAATTCCCATAGGGTTAACTCTCAGGCAAAAATGTTCAAGAATACATCCTAAAAATGCACATTGCTTTATTTGGAATTACAGAATAGCAGCGTTGGAAGGGAACTCGGAGGTCATCTAGTCAGTCCCTGCTCTCATAAGAAGTGGAAGTAATGACTGCTTTGTTTGAAAGGAAAATGAATAAGAGTTCTGTCTTTTAAAGAATTCTCTTGAATGGGAAGTCCAGTCTTCTCTTCTTCTATGGAATGAAAACAATATTAGGCCAAGCAAAGAGGAAGATGTCTGGCTGGTGTCCCATTTAACTCAGCCTTTTCCACCTGATATTCTCCATCTCTGTTGCATTACAAACTTCATCACCCAGCATGATCTATAAGCCATGTTGTTTGGAGGTGATAGGCCTAAGATGGCGAACCTATGGCACGCGTGCCAGGGGTGGCATGCAGCACCCTCTCTGATGGCACATGAGCCGCAACCCCAGTTCAGCTCCGCTGGGCATATGCACACACCTCCCTCCAGCCAGCTGGTCTTCAGGTCTCTGCTGTGCATACTGGGAGTGGGGAACATGCTGGGGGGGGGGGGACACACACCCATGCATGGGATGGACACATGCAGTGGGCCACGTGTGGATGTGTGGGGGTGGAGCGCATGCACAGGGGCTGCACACATATTGCATTTTGGGGGTTTGGGCATTGGGCACTTGGTCCAGAAAAGGTTAGCCATCACTGTGATAGGCAATGATCTGAAGGCATAAAGATTGGGAAGACTCGTTCAGTTATTCTGGAAAGTAGTGCTACATTTTTTCTTTTACTGTTTTGTTCCCCATTCACCCCGCAAAATAAAGCATGAAATGAGTTGGAAGCTCCTCACATGACTTCTAGATAACCCATTGCTGAAGCCTTCAGAAAAAAAGCCAAGTCTATTTATTTTATTTATTTATTTGTTTGTTTGTTTACATTTCTTCTCCCTAAAGAATAGTGAGTTCATGTTTGTTCCTTTGCTGCAGCACTGTCTAGGGGGAAAAAACAAGGCCTCTCAGGAAGTAAACTTTTGCTATGTTATTTTAACCTTTTAAAAACCATTCCAATGGTTTAGTGAAATCTCCTTGCTTCGGAGTTTTCATTCCTGTTTATTAATTTATTTATTTTTTACAGTGCTCAACTTGGTACACAACTGCTTTAAAACTCATTGAATTTGGTACTCAACTCATTTTGATGCAAACGTTTTGTCCTGGTACTCATTGTTTGTTTGGTACTCAGTGCATAAGCTTGGAACTTGTCAACTCACTGACTTTTGACTCAGTACATTATTTCTTATGGGGAAAAAATTGTTTGGTACTCATCATTTTTGGTAGTCCTCCTGAAATCAATTAACGGTGAGCACCAAGGTACCATTGTACTATAATAGGAAAAAGCATACAAAAAGACAGAGGGATGAATTGACACTAAAAGATTGACACTAAAAGCAAAATGGTAGGTTCATATTTCTCTTTGATTTGCACAAAATAAATTTGTCTGTCGTCTGTCTGTCTGTCTGTCTGTCTGTCTATCTATCTATCTATCTATCTATCTATCTATCTATCTATCTATCTATCTATCTATCTATCTATCCTGCCTTTATTGTTTTTATAAATAACTTAAAGCAGTGAACATAGTAGTTGATGTTTGAGATCTGAAGTATTTTGATGTCTTCTGTTCTCACAGTGTCTTTTTCCATGCCTGACCTTGAATCAAAAAGTGGCTTTTCTAAGGTTTTAATTGAAGAATAGGGATGCTTCTTTTGCATTGTAAGCAAAGTTCAGAGTGGTTGGAAACATTTGAAATACTTGAAAATATCACGTAAAGATATTTCCCTAATAATTATTTGACAAGAATATTTAATCAGCACGTACATCTTGGGTATGATACATGAAGATGAAACAACATATTAATAATTTACACTGAGAAACAACTTTATATATACCTATATATAATTATATATATAATCCATAGCAAGTCCTAAATGTTGTGAGTTTATTCTAGGTATCTTCTAGTGGTCTTCGTAGCAAAAAGCGTATAGGCTAAACTTTTCTAAAAGTAGTATTTTAATATATACTATTGTAATAATTATTTATTTATTTATTTATTTATTTATTTATTTATTTATTTATTTATTTATTTATTATTTAAATTTTTATACCATCCTTCTCCTGAGGGACTCAGGGCAGTGCACAGGTGTAGTAAAACAACATATATCACAAAATTTAAAAACAGGTTAAAACTTATTAAATAATTTGGCCCTATATTAAAAACTCAAAAACTAAAACACCCATTTAAAATTCATACTTTAGCCAGACCATTTCTTGATCTAATATTCATAGTGGGATACAGTTTTCACACACTGCTCTCTCTCTCTCTCTCTCTCCCTCCCTCCCTCCCTCTCCCTCACACACACACACACACACAGACAGACAGACAGACAGACACCTAGTGTATCTATTTTTTTAAAAAAAAAGTTTGAGGCAATTTAAAGGCAGTCCAACTCCAGATAACTCTAAGTGGCTTACATAAAAAAGAGATTAATAATAGGTGTTCAGAAGATGTCTGTCTATTTATTTTCTCTCAATGAAATATCCTACAGGGACTCAAAGGCTCAGTCAAGAGTCTAGTTCAAGGCCTGGGAGAATATTGTAATGTAGCTCAGTAAGAAACTGTATGCCAATTTGGCAAAATGTATTGCACTCATAATTAATTAATTATGCAAATTAAGGGGGAAAGTGGAATAAAGACATACATTCATATGTTTGCCAACAGTGGTGCATATAAAAATAAAAGGTGAAGAAGATGCATATGCATATTTCCTTTTCTTTTATATTCAGATAAATTTGGAAATGGGAGCCCATGGAGATGTTATAGGAAGTGAGGCAGATAAAGCTGAATGGGAAGAAACATTAAGGCAATGAAATTCGATGAAGAGGGTATGCACTGATGTATGCAAAACATTCTTATTTTGAAAAATAACTATCATAGCTTAAAAGGAAACTTTTAAAAGGAAACCAGGAGTACTTATATTGTACATTTGTCAATATCAATGCAAACTGTCATATATATATATATATATATATATATATATATATATATATATATATATATATATATATGTATGTATGTATGTATAAAATTAAACATCTTTCTAAAAGTTCATCAGACAAAATGGCAGTTCCAGCAATTGTAAACATTCCTGGAGTGGGAAGCACCGGTAGAAGTCATCCCTGTGCTGGTTACTTCGTAAATGGACTACGACACTATGCTATATGTGGGAGTCCCCTTGAAGTTCACCCAGAACTGCAGCTGGTACAAAATCCAGCTGGCCAACTACTAACTAGCAGTACCAAGTATATAACTTCAATACTGTATTGTGGGAAATGCTTTGGTTGCCAATTTGTTGCCAGGGGCAATTCAAGCATTGGTTATCACCTATATCTTTCATACCTTGCATCCTGTAGTATTTGCAAGACCACTTACTTTAACTAGAATCTGTCTTCATTAGGCTTTCCTGTACAAGAGGTATCCTAACAGTTGGTACTTGCAGGTGGGGCATTTTCTATGGGGATTTCTCTCCTATGAAATTCTCTAGCTCCAGATACAAGGCAGGCATCCTCTGGCTTGATATTTTGATTATGTGCATTCAGGTCACATGCACATTATGTGCATTCAGGTCACATGCAGTTTGACTCTTAGTGACCACATAGAATTTCTCCAGCAAGATCTTTTGTTTTACCTTAGTTTCAGTCTATGCACCCATTACCATTGTAATTAAATCTATCCATCTTGCTACTCATCATCCTTTTCCTTTTTTCCTTTCTTAGCAGAGAGGTAGATTTTCACATAAATGAATCTGGTCATTTGTGACTTGAGTGAGAATTCTGAGTTGATTGGTTTGTTTATTTTCTTGTCTATCCATCACACTCTCACGAGTTTTTCCCACAATCCACAGAGTGATATTGTCAACATCCAGCTTTAGTCTCCAAACTCCAGGACTATTTCCTTTCTGAAAAGCTTACTGTTTATTGAATACATGCAGTGGTGAAATCCAAATTTTTACTACAGATTCTGTGGATGTGGTTTTGTGGGCATGGTGTGGCTTGGTGGGCGTGGCTTGATGGTGGGTATGGCTTGGTGGGCATGGCAGGGGAATGATACTGCAAAAATCCCATTCCCACCCCACTCTAGGACCAGCCAGAGGTGGTATTTGTCTGTTCTCCGAACTACTCAAAATTTTTGCTACTGGTTCTCTGAACTGCTCAAAATTTCCACTGTTAGTTCTCCAGAACCTGCTGGATTTCACCCCTGAATACATGCATAATAATGTCAAAGTAAAACTCACTCTGGGATATTCAAGCTCCAGTTCATAGCATTAAGTAATGATTTTCACAGCTAAACCTCCAGGCTTCCATGTAGACCAAGTAAACAAGTTCCCTTTGTTATGGGAACCATCTGCCTCAACTGCACACCTCCTAAGATGTCCTTGAAAAGTTTCCAGACTCTCACAAGCTTCAGTGGAGCTGTAGAAGTTTTATTTCTCTAGTTAACTCATTTGTAACCAACATCTCCACCACTCCCTTCCTCTAATGGCAAGTAGAAATGGTGAGGCACATAGTTACCAAAGTTTCACTCCTGACAGTTATTTTGTTCCCATAAAGTATCATAGGAAGAACCATTGCCTGCACAATTCTGGTCTTTGTAGGTATAGACACATTCCAACATAAAAACTGAGCCAAGGTGGCGCAATGCTTAGAGTGCAGTACTGCAGCTACTTCAGCTGACTGCTAGTTCAGCAGATCAGTGGATCAAATCTCACCAGCTCAAAGTTGACTCAGCCTTCCATCCTTCCGAGGTGGGTAAAATGAGGACCCAGATTGTTGGGGGCAATATGCTATTTAGTATACTGTCTTTGGTGTAAACCGCCCAGAGTCCTCAGAGTGAGGCAGCATAGACATATGACTAATAAATAAATAAAATAAATAAATCTGAATATCTCTCCAAGGACTTCATGGGTGGTCTATGAAGTGCTGCTCTGTGGCAGAGTTCTTTACTGTTGATTCCTTTACTGTTGATAGTTGATTCTAAAAGGCAGAAACTATCTGACACTTCAATATCCTTGTGGTCAGTTCTAAGGCTGGTTGCTGTATCTGTTATCTTTAATTTGGTTTTTTTAAATATTTAATCTTAGTATAAATTTTTCATTGTGCTCTTTGACTTTCATTACTAGCCCGAAGTCTCTTTGCATTTTCAGCTATCAGAGTAGTGTTATCAGCACAGGAAAGTTATTGATGTTTTTTCTTCTAATATTAAAACCAACTTCTTTCAATCTAGCTTCCCTTAATATATATTCCATATATACGTTCAATCATTAAGGGGCGCATGCAAACCTTGTATCACTCCTTTTTCCACTCTAGTGCTAGTCTGTTTCTCCACGTTTTGTCCATTTGTGATTTCTTGACCTGTATATAGGTTTTACCCTGAGGACAGTGGTATGTTCTGGAATTGCTATTTCTCTAAGGACATTCCATAAGTTTAACATGATCAACATAACTGAGGGCCTTTCTATAATCAATGAAACATATGCTGATTTCTTTTTGGTATACTTTGGCTTTCTCAATTATTCAGCATGCTTCAGCAATAATGTTTCATATTTCTCAGTCTTTTCTAAAAGCAGCTTGAACATCTGGCATTTCACTTTCCATGGAGGACTCTAATCTGCATTGGATGACTGTCAGCATTAATTTTCTGGCATGTGAAATTCAGGTTATTATAGTATAGTGCGCACATTCTCTTAAGGCTCATATTTTCATATTTGTATGTAGATCGAACTCTTCTCTCGGTCATTGTGCAGTTCTCCAGATTTGCTGGTATAACTAGGTAACAACCTTTTCTTATTTTTATTCTGCTGCTTGCCATAATTCTATAGATAGTCCATGAATTCCTGTGGCTTTCTAGTTTTTTTATGACCAGGATGCTACTCTATCTTCTAGTTAGTACTAAAGGTTGTTACAAGTAGGGAATATCTTCCAAACTATCTTGGATGTTGACATCTCTATTGTATAGAATTTTAAAATCAATTTATTGGCATACAATTTCAAATTTGGAATCTCCTGCTGATTTCAGAAATCTCTTAGAAGGCTTCCCTTGTTTTTCTTCAATGTTTTTATAGGTTATTAGTGTAATTACATTGTTCTTGTCCCTTCTAGCATTTCTCTGAAATTCTTTGTTGAACTTCTATCCTTGATATTTGTCTTTTTTTTTTTTTTGCCATAGCTTCTTCTTTTTAGCAATGACTTGTTCTGACATCCAGTATGCTTTCTTCTCTTTCTTGATCTTTGGCAGTCTCTTATCACTTTTATCATTAACAACCTCTTTGATTTTATTCTCTAATGCTTCTAGTTCCTGATCAAGAGGTTAGGAACTTGACATTTGGCAACTTAGTAAGCCCTTGGCTCTTTCAAGGAGAATTTGAGATTGGAAAATGAGAGACACAAATGGCCCAAATGAACTGTGGTTCAGACAAGATGTTACAAGAGTTTTATATAATTGATGCTATTTATGAGGCTATCATTTATTATTGCACGTTTTTAGTGTGATTTTTCTCATATTGCATGCAGTATGGCAAAGGCAATGAAATAAACAGTTACATAGTCTGATGCTAGTACTGCCTTTACAGTTTATAATATTTATCAGTTTAAAAATACAGGTAGTGCTCGACTTACAACAGTTCATTTAGTGACTTGTTTGAAGTACAGTGGCACTGAAAAAAGTGGCTTATGGCCATTTTTTTCACACTTACAACCATTGCAGCATCCTCGTGGCCATGTGATCAAAATTCAGATGCTTGACAACTGACTCATATTTATGATGGTTGCAGTGTCCTGGGGTCATGTGATCCTTTTTTGCCATGGGATACTGCAACCATCATAAAACCTTATGAATTTGTATCGTTAAGCAAATTAAATACCCAGAGAACACGATGTTTATTGAGCACTAAGAAATGTATTTAATAGAAAATCAATTTTAAAAAAAACCTTCTTACAAGCAAAGTCAATGTAGGAGCCAGATTTACTTAACAACCAAATTACTAATTGAACAGCTGCAAAGATTCACTGAACAACTGTGGCAAGGAACATTGTAAAATGGGTGCAAAACTCACTTAACAAATGCCCCACTTAGCAACAGAAATTTTGGGCTCAATTGTGGTCATAAGCCAAGAACTACCCATATACATCTTTTTCTAAACTAGAGTATCAAGCCGTATTTCCTTATATTATAAAGATATAGTTGTGAAGTGTAGAAGTGTAGTGTGTGTGTTGGAATTGGAAAGTTCTGTCAGGTATGCTTCCTTCAAAATCCAGGAAAGAATGACCCAGACTCCATTGAATATAAAGTATGGTACTTTTACTAGAAATGAAGTGAACGCAACCAAGGAAAAGCAGAATCTAAGGCAAAAAGTGTGAAAGTTAAAGATAGAAAGCATCCCCTCCCACTGTCCACCGTAAATCATCCAATCCAAAAGTCTCCCAGAGGTCAGGTGGGAGCAGACGTCTGGCAGTGTCATCAATCTGGAATGCTGTGGCCGTTGACCCAATAGCAGCTTCAAAGGTGCAGCAATAAGTCTTAAGATTCACTTTCATTTTCCTCCTCCACATCCCCCAATACATACCCCAGCTAGCTTCCCCCCTCCCTCCGTTACTATGGCAGCCAAAGCAGAGAAAAGTGGAGGCTGACAAGTTCCTTGGTCTACAAAAGACATAATACCCAATTGAAACAATAAACTCATCTTCCCATCTGTACACCAGCAACTCCAGAGTTAGGAACTAACTTTCTTTTTGCCTTGCAGTTTAAGCTGCTTTCTTTCTTGCCTGTTTCCAACAGTTTTTAAACCATTGTCAGAAATTCCAATCTAAAATGCAGTGGATTGGTAATGGAGCAGGGCAGCTGTTGAGTCTAATTTACTGATACCTCCAGAACTGATTGGTCTTTCCTCCATTTCTTAACATTCCTATCAGTGATGGAAATCAATTTTTTTTACTACCAGTTCTGTGGGCATAGTTTGGTGGGCATGGCATGGCATGGCATGGTGGGTGTGGCTTGGTGGGCATGGCAGGGGAAAGATATTGTAAAATCTCCATTCCAACCCCACTCCAGGGAAAGGGTATTGCAAAATCCGCATTTCCTCCCAATCAACGAGAGGCAGAGAATAGATGGAGGCAGGGCCAGTCAAAGGTGGTATTTAGCAGTTCTCCAAACTACTCAAAATTTCCACTAGTGGTTCTCCAGAACTGGTCAGAACCTGCTGAATATCACCTCTGCTTCTTATCCATGAAAAGAAGGCAAGACTCTCTCTTTGGCTTCTGTGTTGACTTCTGTGTAGCAAAAACTGTATTTTCCTTCTAGGGTCTTTGTCATTCCTCACTAATCTTCCATATCCTTCCTTTGCTTTCCTAGATGTTTGCACTGCACACATGGATGCCTTCACACATCCTTACATGTTATCTTCTCTGATACTAATGCAGACCTTTTCTATTTTATTCTTTCCCCTTCCTGGAGCTCTGATGCCACAATAATGAAAATAAGAGAAAAACAGATCGTTGTTTGGTTCTTTCCTTCCTGTACAGTCCCATGGGAATCTTGCATAGCAAAGAAACAGTGTCCTTAACTTATGACTGAAAGATGTTTTAAATATAAAGGGAAAGGAAGGGAACCTTTTCAGCGCTATGGAAAAAGGGGTAAAACAAAAAGAAGCTTGCTTTACCCCACCGAATTAGACCTTGAAAGAATGCCCAGTGGAAGACGTGAGATGTTAAATAGATAATGAGCATTTAGGGTTGAGGAGAGTTCATTGACTTCATGGGTCCTTGCTGGATTAACTAAAAACTATTTAAAACTATAGAGAACAGACATGGCCTAGGATAAAATGTTTGTACCAGAGGACATATCAATCAATTAAAATAGAGCTGGAAGGGACTTTGGAGTTCTTTAAGTCCAACTCCCTGCTATAGGAGACCCTTTACCATTTCAGATAGGTAGCTGTCCAGTCTTTTCTTAAAAACCTCCAGTAATGAAGCACTCACAACTTCTAAAGGCAAATAGTTCCACTGATTAATTGTCCTCACTGTTAGGAAGTTTCTCTTTAATTCCAGGTTGCTTCTCTCCTTGATTAATTTTCATCCATTGTTTCTTGTCCTGCCTTCTGGTGCTTTGTAAAATAAGTTAACCCATCTTCTTTGTGGCAGCCCCTCAAACACTGGAATACTGATATCATGTCACCCCTAGTTCTTCTTTTCTCTAGACTGGCCATATCCAATTCCTGCAACTCTTCTTCATATGTTCTTGTCTTCAGGCCCTTAATCAGACCCTAAAATCAACAAAAGCTTAGAATGCTATTAGAATGGAATGAAACACCGAGACAATCTGATCTGAGGGGCATGAAACAGTTTAGGTGAAATAGAAGCAGTTTTAAATTGAAAACACAGGTGTGGACTTCATTTTTAATGGGTTGGGAGAGGGAGAAGGAAATGGAGGATGCCACTGTTCTTCCACCCAGGAAATTCCTGATGGGCCAAGGATCTTCACTTTATTGCATTGTATGTACTGTATGTCCTATGTTCTCACATTATTATGAAAAGTTCTAAAACAGCCTATACATTTACCACTGGTTTATATGAAGTTAGGGAAATATTTAACTTTATACCAGTCTTCTGGAAAAACAAATCATGATTTTTTTTCTTCTATTTATTTTTAGAAGACTTTTATTATCACATCCTGTTTTATTTAGAGTTTCTCTACTGAAACTATAGCATGCTCCAGATGTGCAAGGGATAATTCATCTCCTTTGGTAACAGCAACATACATCATATTACTGTGGAAGATCAAGGACACACCTGTCTTCTCAGGTCTGCCAAGTGCAGCTAATTTCTCCTCCAGCAGCCAAGAGATATTTGCTACAATTGGCTAATTCAAATGGGTAAATCTTAGTGGGAGAGAGAAATGTATATGAAATAAATTTAAATTGATTATTATTTTCAGTAGACTCAGAATAATAAAATGTAAGGGTTAGAAAGAGAGATCATTTATTTATTTATTTTCTGCCTTTCTAAACCACCTGCCTTTCTGTCTTTCTGCATTTTACTCCATCACAATTCAGAGATGTTTGGTGGCTTATAAGGTTAAAACTTATAGATCTTTTAGATTAAGCGCAGCATCTTAAATTACACTCCCAAAGCCCAAACCTATCAGTGACTATGACAGGAAGTAGTAGTAGTAGTAGTAGTAGTAGTAGTAGTAGTAGTAGTAGTAGTAGCAGCAGTAGCAGTAATACAGTACTATTGCTTTAGTCCTGTATCTCTGACAGATGGTCATCCAATCACTGTTTAAACAACTTCAGTGGAGAATTTACCATCTCCTCAGGCCATTTTTTAAACATGTCTGTCCTTAGAATTTTTTTTCCTGATGTTCATCAAAATTTATTTCTATGTCATTACTGCTAGTTTGCACTTGTAATTTAGACTTGAGTTTGCACTTGAAAAGGAGACCACCAATAAATCCAAGAGTTGTGGGCTAGATTGGGAAGTGGGAAATTGGATAAAAAATTTTTTTCCAAAAGACATGGGAAAACTGTCTCCATACTGTTGTCAGGAAAAAGGTGTTGAGCTCAAAATGAATCTGCCTTTAATTTTACTGCAACACATGCTATATAAATGAAAAATGAGTACTTAAACATATAGCAACCTTGAACCATGAGATATTTTATAGACTAAGAGTTTTATTGAAGTATAAACACTCCTATAGCAATGTCATCCTCATAAGAAATGTGAAACATAATTGTTTATAGGAAAACAGCTTGATTTTACTGTTTGATTTTAAAAAGCCATGAAGTTCCATTGGGGCAGATCCTAAATGTCCAGATAAGCACAGAATCCTCTCTTTATTTGCAAGAACAGCAGTTGTAGTAAGTACTGTATGTTCTATAGCAGGAGCGTCAAACTCGCGGCCCATGAGATGCATGCGTCATGCACTGGCCATGCCCACCCCTGATTTAGTGAAGGGGAAAAAAGTTGCAACATGTTGTCGTCACGAGTTTGACACCCCAGCTCTATAAGTAAAGCCAAGAACTGACATGCTGCTTCAAAGATAAACAAATGCTGCTCTAACAGAAAACGATTGCACTATAAGTGCAATCTCAGGAATAAAATCTCAGTTCTTCCTTTCCAAATTGCATTGTTGCAATTTACAATAATGGTGTCTGGAATTGTAAATATGAATAAAGATGATGCCTGAAAGGGTATCCTCTATTGAACTCTTTTCATCTTCTCATTAACTGGACCTAGATATTTTCAAAATTGATGAATAAAGGTGTGGATTTAATCTCATGTCACCTCATACCTGTGTATGTTCATGTTTGTGGGTGCATGTGCACAATGCATCCATATGTAATCAAAACACACACATGTGCATAGTACATACTTTTACTTTTCAAGATAGTGCATAATTTAATCTGTGTCTTTTGACATTTATATTCTGCATACCCAAATGACTTTGATGTTGTGGACCTTATAGAAAAAAACTGAAATCTCTTCCTCAGGCTAGAGAATGCCTTAGTTTATGCAAAGTTCAAACTGCTTCTAACATTTCCCTGCTAAAAGAAGTTAATAGAAAGATGAGAGGAAAATAAAGATAAGTTTGTAGTAATGGAAAGGAACAGCTGGATTACGATATATCCCGCAACATTTGTTTCTCTCAAGAATTGGTGAACATTGATGGGGGAAAAAAGGATGGGGCAAAGAAATCATAGGCTAGAGTGCTAATCAGAGAGAATCAGTGGCAGAAAGAAAGTGGCAGATTGAGGAGTCTCTATGGATATCTGATGGCATTTTGAGTGACAGACTTCTATGGAAATGAGACTGTACAGGCAACCCCTAAGAAAATCAATAATATGAGATGGAGGGAAAGAAAAGGTAATTTTAAGGAGAGAGTTGAAAGATGAAAACAGAATTTTTTGGAAGGAAGAAAAAGGATTGAATTTCATTTGGGAAACATAGTGTCAAATACATAGAAGAAAAATGGAAGTCACACATTAAAGTCGTCTTTTCCAATTGTCCAGGGAGGACAATATCAGGGGAATACAATAAAGCTGGGCATATATGGAGGATCCCACAAGTCTGTACTTAGTAACTTAGTAACATTGCTTAACGCATTGTAAGCCGCCCTGAGTCTCCGGAGAAGGGCGGCATATAAATCAAATAAAAAATAAAAAAATAAAATAAAATAACTGGAGTTAAAATGCAAAAGCATGCATCGGCAAGACCTAAGGAAATTGCACTGTTTTCAAATATTGATTTTTTTTTCATATGTATAAAGAGTATTGAAAAAATCGATCTGCATAAGATGGGGACATGTCCTTTTCTGTTAATTTCCCTCTTTGGTTTCAAGTCTCAGCAACCATAGCTAAATCTGGGAAAGTAGGATGATGATAATTCCATGAAGTATCTTGGGTGAGACTAGGGGACCTGTTCCATGGGGGGCAGGATTTAAATGTCTGTACTTGAAAAATATGCTGAGGATTTTACTTTGTCCTTCCTGGATTTCACTGTGAGGCCAATGACGGAATCCCGCCAACTCCTGGAGTTGGGGATTTTAATCTCTATAAGCCAGAGTGAGATGGAATAAAGAAGCCCATAACTCATGACCTCCATAGCCTTACTCCAGCTAATGTCTGAGTGGATCCATATAGGAAATTTTACATTATATTTTTTCCTCCTAGAGGTTAGATTGTGATCAAAAGATAAAGGACATTGTTATTGATCTTTTGTTGGGATTGCATCATTTCCTGATACAGATGGTTCATCTTATATAGAGATATAATGGGGTGGGGCCAGTTAAGATGACCTGCCCTTGATTTTATGGATCTACATGGATTCTGGCCTATGGATTTCCCCAGGAAACTTGTCAGATTATTACTCTGACAGCCTGGTCAAACTTTGGAATATGAAGCAACCGGAGCACTGGATTTCAATTTTCCCTGACTGACCTTTATCCTGAGGATGTCTGGAAAATGAAATGATAGAAATTATGTGATTCATTGAATGTGAATCTGACTGAGCACAGGCAAGAACTCATATTCAAGCCTTTGTTGATGAGTAGAAAACATAAATATTTTTCACCCTTACTTCATTGATAGAACATTATCTAATGCTCTGTTTGAAATGGTCCAAACTTTCCTGGGAAAGACCGGGCAAGACCTACAGTCTACCATTAATAGTTTGCACAATACTTCAACAATGATATCATTCTTAATTATTTAGCTCTGGATTCAGTATGGTTAGAGAGGTGGTATTCATCAGGTTCTGACCAATTCTGGAGAACTGTTAGCGGAAATTTTGAGTAGTTCGGGGGAACCGGTAAATACTACCTCTGACTCTAGCTCCACCCCCATCTTTTCTCTGCCTCCCGAGTCCCAGCTGATCAGGAGGAAATGGTCATTTTGTAGTAACCTTCCCCTGGAGTGGGGTGGGAATGGAGATTTTACAGTATCCTTCCCCTGCCATGCCCACCAAGCCACACCCACCAAGCCACACCCACCAAGCCATGCCATGCCTACCAAACCACCCCCACAGAACCGGTAGTAAAAAAATTTGAATCCCACCACTGATAGGTAGGATCTGAAGAAGTGCTCTAGGCAACTCCTTTTGCTTTTTGCTTGTAGATCTAAGAAAGTGGATAGAGTACACTGACATGATTTCTACCACATGTAGTTTGGACCCACACCTCAACTGGTTCCTTTGGACTGCTATGAGTAAGTGCAATAAAGGCAGTTGATAATATTTGGGGGAGAGAAGAAAATAAAATAATGGCCTTCTGAAAGGAAAGGTGAGGTCCCCCTCCTGAAGGACTTTTCCTGGATCAGAAATATTGGCCAATTACTACCTCATTTTCAACCTGCTGTTTCTAAGTAAGATTGTGGAGAATATGGTAGGACATTAGTTGTGGACTGCACTAGATAAAGAAGATTGGCATAGCCTTTCAAGACTGTGCATGGAATAGAAACTACATTGGTGAAATAAGAATAGTAAATTACGTCTTAGCCCTGGGAAAGGAAAGAATATGACAAAGAGACTCAAAAGAACCCCACCTTGATTCTGTAGGAATAAGAGAGGGCAAAGAGAAATTCTAACAGTAATATTCCCTTATTATCCCCTACAACAATAAAGTAGAATTCCAGTAGTCCTTGTTTCCTGGTCTGATATACTTTGAAGATTCCTGGATGCTACGTAGATCCTTTTAGATATCTCTGTACTATTCAGTACCATCAATCATGGTAGCTTGTAAAGGTAGGGATTAAACAGCAACATTTTGCAGTGGTTCAGTTTACTAATTGGTACTGATAGAGGAGAATATATGTAGCTCAGGGTGGAAATGGGGATTCTTGGTGTTCTTTGGACTCCAAGCTCAGAGAGCATCAAGCATTCTCTATTAGTACCAAAACACCAGAAGGAAAAACAAAAAACAATGGCTGGAAACTAACTAAGGAGAGAAGCAACCTAGAACTAAGGAGAAATTTCCTAATGGTGAGAGCACTAAAACAAATGGATTAGTTTGCCTTCAGAAATTGTGGGTGCTCCATCACTGGGGGCTTTTAAAAAGAGACTGGGCAACCATTTGTCTGAAGTGGTATAGGGTCTCCTGCTTGAGCAAGGGGTTGGACTAGAAGACCTCTGAAGTCCTTCCCAACTCTATTTGTTTATGTACTGGTAGGTGATTCCAGTCAGTGATTTGAGAAAGTTGTACAGTGGGATCATTTCAAGGGCCCTCTCTCCTCTCACTTTCCACATCTACATGAAACTACTAACAGAGTTTGTCCTTTGATTTGGAATGAGGAAAATGGAGTTAGATAAGGCTGCACAGACTTGGAAGATGAACTGCAATAAAAGGTCTGAAATATACAAGAATTCAATTGTAGCATCAGCGTTTAAGAATTGAAAACAGTCTGTCCTTTCTCTCTTGGCTTCATTTGTCTTCTAGATTTTACTCAGGGTTCCTGTACTGGGAAGCAAATAAATCTACACTCTGCCCATTTACTGCTAGTGCTGATACTATAGCCAATTACTTCCTTGGCATTTGTCATTGTGCCTGTGCTTTACCTTAATAATTTTTCTTAGACAGGGGCATTTTCTGCTGATAAATCTGGCTATATTATCAAGTTAGAGTATATTTATTAAACCACCAATTAGTTCTCCTTCCATCATCAATCATATGCTATTTAATTCATGTGTGGATATAAGAGGCTGTTGAAGCATTGTGTATGCATGAGTGAGTGATCTAAATCAAATTGCCACCAAACTGGCATTACCTTACCTTCAGGCCTAATAGCAATCCATTTTTTATTTACTATATGAATCCCTCATCCTATTAAATGTCTTACTCTTTCAGCTTTCAAACCCGAAAGGTGACTAATTTTAGAAAAAAAACCCTTCTCTACTAAAGTAGATTTTGTTTGTTTGTTTGTTTGTCTTGTTTACTGCCCATCTTGCCAAGAGGTAATTCTGGACAGCTAACAAACATTAAAAGACAATAAAAATTGAAGCAATAAATAATCATAATAGCAATATTATACACATAAAAGCTGTGTGGCGCGGTAGTTAGAATGCAATATTGCAAGCTAATTCTGTCCATAACCAGGAGTTTAATCCTCAGTGGCTGAAGGTTGACCCAGCCTTCCGAGGTCGGTAAAATGGGATTCCAGATTGTTGCGGACAATATGCTGTAAACTGCTTAGAGAGGGCTGTAAAGCCCTATGAAGCAGTATATAAGTCTAAGTGCTATTGTAAAGATGGGGAGGAAGGGAGTAGAATGCACATGGGAGGGGAGGTAGGGTCTTGTCTTAATCCATAAGCCCCTTCCAGTATGATTCACCCTCATGGGATCCCAAGCCAACTGGCAGAACTAGTCTTCAGGTCCTTATGGAAGGTCAGAAGAGTGGGTGTGATTCTCATCTTGGGGACATAATGTTCTAAAGAGCAGGAGCCGTGCCAGAAAAGACTTGTCTGCTGGACACCACCAGCCAAAATTCCTTGGCTATTCCCTAATGGGATCTGTAGCATGTATGCAGTTATGAGCTGCGGGGGCACAGTGATTAGAGTGCAGTACTGCAGGCTACTTCTGTTGTCTGCTGGCTGCCTGCAATTTGGCAGTTCAAAACTCACCAAGGTTGACTCGGCCTCCCATCCTTTCGAGGTGAGTAAAATGAGGGCCTAAACTGATGGGGACAATATGCTGACTCTGTAAACTGCTTAGAGCGGGCTGTAAAGCACTGTGAAGTGGTATATAAGTCTAAATGCTATTGTTATGAGGATCTAAGAGAAAGGCAAAGTAGCATATGCATTTATATCAGACATGTTCTGTTATTAGATTCAAGTGAGAATATATAAAGATCTAAGTTATGCAATACTCTGGATTCAAGGGAAAAAGATACTTCAGAATGCTCAAGACTGCCGCTCAACTGCTTAAAACAGCTGCATCTTTCACATAGCTGCTTTTTACAATTTCAGGATGGTCTTGGCAAAAGACATATTAAGTTAAAAGGTTAATGACAGGTGGTACCAGTACTTGGTTGCTGGCATTCCAAGACACTGTTTTCTCATCCCATCTGGAGATCTGAAGTTACATAGCAGATTCCTATAAAAATATAACATTGGCAGAAAATCCAGCAAATGCAAATTTGAAGGTACTTACAATGCTTATTTAGATTATTTTTTTTAATTTTTGGCTTTCTGACTGCATAATATTTCAATGATATGAAGTGAACATTTAGCCACTTTATTTATGATTTATTATACTTCACTATTGAATTAATTTTTGCTCATTGCTCTGATTATGGATATGGAACAGGAAAGGCAACCCATGATCCTAAACTGCATTGGGTCTACTATTTTTAAAATTTTGAAACCAATGGATGTTTTTCCTTTGTAAAAATAATAGAAATGAAGGGAGGTGCTTTTAGGAAGCTAACATTTTAATCCCCCCACCCAAAAATATATCCCCATGGTTCCAAATAATACTGATGAAATTTGACCATTTTGTCCCTGTGACACTTGGCAGCATATGTGTTTGTGTGCTTTGTTAAGTGAAGTCCTCACGGAGGACAAGTACCCCTATTGCTATCCTTAATGCTCTTCAACATTTAAAAAAAATTGGGGGGAGAAAAATTGGCCCTAAGGCTTCCTGTAATGCCAGCATGGCTTCCAATTGGATGGAGACTTGATACTGCTTAATCCTGATAAAGATTTTGGTAAGAATATCATCATTTTATCATACTCTTTGAAAATGTCTTTCCTAGATAGGGAAAGAGGGTTACCAGTTGCAGAGGACAGTCCTTTGTTCACTGTTGTATTCTATTAAAATCCAGATGTAAAAAAAATAATAATAGATGCCTATCTATATTTCACATACACACATAACAAGAGAATGTAACTTGATCGTAGTTCCTCTCTTCCCTTTGAAAAAAAACCAAATAATTATTTATAGACATCTGTAGCTATAAATATGAATCAGTTTGTCCTTTTGTCCTCTTTTGGGATGTGCCTTGCTCTTTTTTTGGCAGAGCTTTACATCTTCCTCATACAGGAGAAAAACAACTCTTACATTTTGCAAATTCTCCTATTTCTTTTTCATTATGTCTTCAGCAACTCTGGGACCTATCAATGGCTAAACAATATAATATGTCATGCCAAAACAGAATAGACTTGAAAATGAAAATGCATTTAACGTTTTCCCAAATGTTACATTATATATAATGTTTTACATATAAAGACATCAAAGTACTGAACAGAAAGTAAAACCTTGCTGTCATAAGATGTTTGGTATGTTTATATTTAGAATATTGTGCACAATTTATTTTGCTCTGCCTCCCTAAAGATTGGCAGGTTTATTATAGAAAGCTTCCTGGGGGGAGATGAGGGGGAAAACACAAAGCTTCTTAAAACAAAATTGTAAAAGTTTTCTTTTTTAAAATTATTTTATCTCACCTTGTTTTTTTAAAATAAATAACTCAAGGTGGCAAGCATGTGTAATGTTCCTTCCTCCTGCTATTTTCTTCACAAGACTTCTGTGAGGTAGATTGGGCTGAGAGGGAGTGACTGGCCCAAATGACCCAGCCAGCTTTCATGTCTAGGTCAAAACTAAAACTATAACATCTCCTGGTTTCCAGTCTGCTGCCTTAGCCACTTTAGTACCTTTTTAAAGTTTAATATAAATAAAATCATAAAGGCAGATGATGACAGAAATACATTGTCTTCAACCTTGTACTTCCAGATGATCCAGAAGGATTCCATGCTCAAGAGATCCAATAGGATTCCTTCTCACATCCATTTTTGTCACTGGCTATTCTTACTGTATAGAGTTTCATATTCTAGTTTAATGTTTGTCAACTTCATTAGCTTCAAGATGGATGGAGTTCAACTCCAAGAACTCTACCAGCCAGTATGTTGAAGCCTAGCCATTGTAAAGTTGCTGAGGTTGAGAAACATTGCTCTAGTTGACTCCAATTGAAATATGCCCACTTAGCTGTATTGCTCAAATATACAATATTTAGAATTCTGAATCAGGCTGATCCGAAAACCAGTATGGTTTTGTAATTTCCCAAATCTACTGGTAGAGATCTTCTTATTGCCTCCTTTGAGGGATAACTATTTGTAGAGAAGCTCCTTGAAATGGGCATTTTGTTGCACCAAGAAAAGAATGATATTTTTCAATAACTACCAATTGTGGAACTTATCACTGAATATGCAAGTACCATTTCCAGAATTATTTTAATGAGGAAAGAAAATAACCATATGCATGATGTATTCTTCAGGTTATGAAGTTATTACAGATACATTCCTAGAAAGGAATCATGGCAACTTTGATTTGACCTGCTTGAATTAGTCCAAATTCCTATCTGTTATTTTAACAGACTGACCCTGCATTTTACAGCCAGAAAAAACAAGGGGCTAAAGTAATATAAATTCCCGATTCTCCAAGTTTTGAACTCTACCATCAGTTAATTACTAAAAGGTACAAATTGGCAATGTAATAAAAAAAAATCAGCATTAAAAATGTAACAGGAGAGATCTTAAAGAAAAATATAGCAGTACCATATTTGCAAGCATAATCATAACACTGACTCAGATGCAAAATCTTATTCTCATTCATCTGGGTGGGGAGATTTAAGTAATTTATTTTAATTCCTTTTAAGGTGGAAAAGATATGAAGGTTTTTTGGTGTTCTTGTTCAGGGTTGGGCGATGATATTAAGACCTTATTCTTAGTATTTCTAAGCCAGCAGAAATGAATATGAGGATGGATCATCTTTTGAACATTCTTGAAGAATTGGTGAGACAGAAATGCTCTTAGAAGCTACCAATATAGTCCTGTATAAATCCTACCCACCCTTGTATGATCCCAGACAGCCAACCAATCAAATTTCAGTAGACTGCTTCTGGCAAGAGAAAAGAGAAAATGAGAAGCTGAAAATTACTGCATTTCTATTTTTGGTCTCTGTGAAAATGCCAAAGGACTTTTCTTCAAGTGAAGGAGCTTGAGATGGGAGGAGCATCTCTATGTTTTAAAATAATATAAGAAGTATGATGTTAATTGATGCTTTTGATGACAATATGCCAAAGCCATGTTAGTTGAATATCATTTACAAATATAGTGAAGTCAAAAATAGTTTTGAAAGTATTTGCTTCTCATGCATGTTGTCTATGAATGGGTTCCCACATCTTGTTAAACCATGGCTGTTTATCCATGTTTTGCTGCTTAAGCCACAATTGGCTGGGTCCGTACAACAAGCTACTGGTAAGTTTAAACCATGATAATCACATGTTAGTACAATGTATGAATCTTATACAGTAGCTATTATAGAAGTCCAGAAAAAAAATGGTGGCTTGCTCTACAAAGGAAAAAATTGATTATGGCTGGAAGATTTTATTCTCACTAGTAGAGAGAGTAAGGAAAAAGCTCTTGAATTGGATTAATTCTCCATTCTTCTTCAAGAGGTTTTTTTACAGCTGAATTC
This sequence comes from Masticophis lateralis, assembly GCA_030761175.1. Classification (NCBI taxonomy): domain Eukaryota; kingdom Metazoa; phylum Chordata; class Lepidosauria; order Squamata; family Colubridae; genus Masticophis; species Masticophis lateralis. Next base: position 94,030,979 of record JAUDYJ010000002.1, read on the forward strand.
ATAGTATTCATTAAGATGCTAGCACTTCTTCTTTGAGTTTGCACTTATCCTGGAAAATAAATTGCTGACTAAAGATGTTTTGTTAAGTTGAAATGGCCAAACCTATACCAAAAGAATATGTTCCTTAAATTCCATATACCCAGCTTGATCTAGGACTAGTTCAAAGTTTTTGTCTGTTCTGAATTCTGTGTTTTAAGGTGGGCTCTCTGAAAATCAGTTGCTTAGCACCCCACCATAAAATAAATAGTAGAGTGGTGGAACACTTAAATTTCCACGCAGAATTTCCCAGATGGCATCATCTGGAGGGTTGAAAAATTGTTGCCAGTCTGACTTAGTAAAACTAGACAAGATGGATCAATGGACTGATTCTTTTAAAGGCTTCTTCAAATATCTCTAAGCATACAAATGAACAGAAAAAGTTCTGTGACATTCATGTGTGTACAAAGCTGTCAGATTGAATTCTTATACTACCCAATTGACACTAAGATGTAACGCCCCCCTCCCCCCCCCCAAAAAACCAGCAACCTAATTGACAAATCATTCAGGCACGAATAGGAAATACAGAATGTGTGCTTCTATTTCTAAATGGAAATACTTTTTCTGTTTTTGCAATCAAGAGCATCAGGTGATCTTTGAGGGTTTTAATGTGTATACTGCAACTGAAATGATTTTCTACTCTGTCAAGGTTTGGGGTTAATATATACATATTTCTTCTCAGCATACATCTGTGATTGTCTCGCAAGAGAGGGAATAACAGCAATAACGTGCAATGAGCTTTTTATTTATATGGATGGAAATTTAATGCTTCATAAATATTTATTTGGTTCTTAATGCTTATGGAAATGCAATACAGAACATAGAGGAAATATGTATCTCAGAAATCCAAAAAGAATTGAGCTAACAAGCTTTAAAATAACAGCTACAATGACAGAGCAGTACCCATGAGGCTGTATGGTTCAATGAGAAAAGTTTGTTTTGTTTTGTTTTATTTCTGGCAAAGGGTAGCTGGCTCATAGATGCATGAATTTCACAATATGAGATTTTACATCTACCAAAAGATAAATAAATAAATAAAAACCCACTGATGTGTTCTTATCAAAACAATTTAAAGATCAAATTAAGCCTGTAATCTTATTAATTAGAAGGGCAACTTTCATGAAATCTACAAATAACTTCTCCTTCATAGTCACACATGCTCTGGTCAAGAGGAGAGTCATACATGAAACAGCTTCAGAAATGTTAGGAGCCTGTGTAGCGTAGAGGGCTAATGCCTCCTACTAAAGGCAGCAATTAACACCAGCTGCCTGTAATTTCTCTGAGTTCAGTCCTAGCCAGGCTCAAGGTCGACTCAGCCTTCCATCCTTTCTAAGGTGGGTAAATTGAGGACCCAGTTTGTGGGGGCAATAAGCTGACTTTGTATAAATATAAATATACAAAAGTATGAAGGCTATTGCTTAACGCATTGTAAGCCGCCCTGAGTCTCCAGAGAAGGGCGGCATATAAATCAAATTAAAAAAAAAAATTAGCCTCTATTGCAAAAACCTGTCAAATTTGTTTTCATAGGTAGAGTCTACATCCAGAAAGTTACCTGCTTGTTTAACAGACCTCTGAAGCCCGACATTTGAATCTATATTTGACAAAACCCATGGATTGTAAATCCATATCTAAAGTAGATAACATTCTCCCCTTGTTTCATTGCACAACTTTTAATACTTGTTATACAATCTTTTAACAAGGTCTTTATCATGGTTTAGTTCCATGAGTTATAGAGAAGCTGGTCCAGAATTAATGAAGTCTGCCATCTAAGTGTAGCTTCTGTTGAAATGTTTTCTGCCCCAGTGTAACTACTACACTGTTTCATGCAATGGTTGGCCCTGAATTTTAAGGATTAGGACAAATGTTTATGTCTTGATTTACGGTTTGCTTTGCTAACATCATCAGTGGGTAATCTAGCTCTGCTAATGTGTGAAATTGTTTTCTACATTCCAGCACAGTGAATGTTAATCGCTTTCAACCACAAAAATGAAACTGTCACTAATTGGGCTCTGGTCTCAGGGAGAGCATTCATCTGTAGCCAACACTCTCCGTGATGAGACTGCTCTCCATCCTAGTTTCTTGCTGGCTCTTCACATATCCCTGCATTCATGCAGATGCACAAAGAAGCTTTCTGAGCTCTGTGTTGCTTCTAAAGACCTGGGAAAAGAGATTTTCATCATTAGGATCTCACTAAAAGGAGATGGGAGAGGCAGGGAGAAAGGAAGGAGACTTAAACACCCCAAATGACATTGTTAATAACAGAAGGAATTCTCAAAGAAGCAGTTTAGTAATGGAAGTGTTAGCAGAGAGCTGAAGGGACTACTATAATAGAATGAGTAGAGTGCTGTTACAACTGTTAAGCATGGCCAGCTGATCCAGAGAAAGACAACTCCTGGTACTCTTAAAGTGTGCAGTTTCTCTATTGCTAAAAGCCTATGGCAGGAGTCCTGAGAACCTGGGCCGCAGAATAGTACCGGTCTGTGGCCTGTTAAGAACTGGGCTTTGTAAGCAGCAGGCGAGTGAGTGAAGCTGCATCTATACATGCACAGGATCTAGGTTGCATGTGATGCACGCGCACACACACACAATCAGTGGAAAATTGTTTTCCATGAAACCCTGTTGCCAGAAAGGTTGGAGATTGATGGCCTATGGCTTCTTGAGAGAAAGGAAGTCTGTAAAATGTTTGAGAATGAGGTCTGGGAGAAGATTCATCAAAGAGGAAATGCATTGGAGGACAAATTGGTAACCAATGCATTCAGCAGAATATGGATGTGGCAGAAGATAGATGGAAGAAGGGGTTTAGCTTTCAGAGGGACAAAGTAAAACCTAAACCAGCTGTTAATGTATCTGACTGAAAAAGATAGGCAGCTTGCCGCTAAATTCTGTAAACCCTTTTCTTAAATCTAGAGTGAGGTAGCTCTAATATTTAGTATCACAATGAATGAGGAGGGTTCATTGTGAAAGAGTCACAATGATTCCCATCTTTATGTAAAAAGTGTTCTGCTGCATTTTTCTTCCTAAAATTCTACACCAGTGGTTCTCACCATAGACCCTTTTAAAATACCATTTGTGGCCACGGTCCATGGATACCAAGACTTAACTGAAGATTTAAATCATAACTGAAGATTTAAATCATAACATTTCTTTAGGCCTTTGCTGATCCCCTGTGATGACATTGCACAACCTCCATGGGGAGGTCTCCACATGGGGCTCTCTACATGGGGCTCCCCTTGAGGAGCACCCGGAGGCTCCAACTGGTGCAGAGTGCGGCCGCGAGGGTGGTGATGGGAGCGACATGGCGTTCCCATGTGACACCTCTCCTGCACGAGCTGCACTGGCTCCCAGTGGTCTTCCGGGTGCGCTTCAAGGTTTTGGTTACCACCTTCAAAGCGCTCCATGGCTTAGGTACTTGCAGGACCACCTACTACCACCAATAGCCTCCCACCGGCCGGTGCGCTCTCATAGAGAGGGGCTCCTCCGGGTGCTGTCAGCCAAACAGTGTCAGCTGGTGACCCCCGGGGGAGAGCTTTCTCTGTGGGGGCACCTACTATCTGGAACGAGCTCCCCCCGGAGATACGGAGGATCCCGGATCTGCACACCTTCCGCCGCGCTCTTAAGACCTTTTTATTTCACCAGGCGGGCCTGGCCTAACCTCTCTTCTTTTAGCGTTGAATTTTAATTTGTTTTAAATTGTGTGGGGTGTTTTAATTCTGTTTGGGCCAAATTTATTTAATTTGATTTTATTTGGGTTTTTAAATTTTGTATTTATGTATTTTTATTGTTGGCTGTTCACCACCCTGAGTCCTTCGGGAGGAGGGCGGTATATAAATCTAATAAATCCTAATCCTAATTCTCCCCCCGCCCCTCCTGGAGATACACAGAACACAGGTTGAGAACACACAACAAAGCAAAAAGGTTAAATATATTTACTACATTTGTTAATACTCCAGTTTTATGGCTCTGAGTGTAACCACCCAAATCTATGACATCTGGGGATGTACAACAAAGTGAAACCTAAAATACTGCAATACATGAAGAAAATAAGAGACAAAAATTTCAGAAAATTATACATTCATAACAGCACACCTTCGTGCCAATCAGCTAGAGTCAAAGCTTTTTGAAATGAGAAGCTTTTTGTCATCTTTCTCAACACAAGAAGGAAGATGCCATCTAGGGTAACATATTTCATTATTTGAGGCCACCATTGCCACAGAAGGCCCCATTGCCTCATCCCAATCCCATAGACTTCCTTGGGCAGAGAAGGAACTCTAAGCAAGCCTTTATTTTTACCTTTGATAATGGCCCCTTTTTATAGATTTTAAAGAGTTCTCTCTCTCTCTTTTTTTTTCTCTTTCAAAGAAGCTGGAAAGGTACCATATTTTACAGTATATCAATGGAGAATTCATAAAGAAAGTACATTTTCTTTGCTTCTTTGCAACATTGCCATGCTTGTGATGACTTTTTTTTTCTTTCCAGGGCTGAACTGCTATAGGTGCACAAAAAAAAAAAAAGAAAAAAAAAGAAAAAAAAAAGAGGAATTCATAAAAGCATTCCTCACTTGAATTTTTCACTAAGTTCTATGATATTTGTACCAATTCTCTGTTAATATGATTTTCATTAAATATTCATATTTTTCTTTAAACATTTAAACTGTTCACCGACCTAAATTAATAAAATCTGTCTCTAAAAACTGTAAACTATCATGATAAATATAGGCAAAATTCATGTAGATGATTGTAAAGGGTCATTACTTCTCCCAAGAAAACACCTTTCAAACGTTTAGAGAGGGTGTAAAAGCTTTCTATGATGCAGTCATTCTAGTATATAGCTTCTTCATCTTCTTCTTTTTTTATATAAAAAGATTTATTGAAAATTATTAAAAATTACAGAAAAAAATATAGCAATATGGATAGAATTTCAGAGAGTAATATAATATAGAGAGAGTTTTAAAGCATCAATTTTCACCTAGAAATAGTACAAACCTCCATTAAACCAAATCATCAAAAAAAAAAAAAAAGATTATCCAGAGAAAAGAATTTTCAACTGCCATACAATATTCCTATAAATATTTACCCACAGTCACACTAAGATTATTTTACGTTCTTCTTAAGATTTCTTTTTCAGCCAAGCATACCACCGGTCTCAACTCATATATAGCCCCGATTCTTGTCTATCTCGCAAAAGTCTGGTAAGCTTGTCTGCCTCTGCACAGTCCATGATCTTTGTGGTTAACGTAGCCTCCGATGGGGTATTTTTGGATTTCCATTCTTGCGCAAACAAGATCCTGGCTGCAATGATGATGTGGAGAGCGAGATAACAATTACCTTTGTTTAAGTTCTCTGGTTTCATGCCTAATAAAAAGGTTTCCGGGATTCAATTTTATCCTACCTCCTATGATTTCTAAAATCCATTTTTGAATTCTAGCCCAATATTCTCTTGTTCGGGGACAGGTCCACCAGATATGGAAATAAGTTCCCATAGCGGCGTTCCATTTCCAACAAACCGGGGAGGTTCCCGGGAACATCTTCGATAATCTAGCCGGAGAGAGGTGCCATCTGTACAGCATTTTATATGTATTTTCCTTATAGGAAACCGACATTGTTAGTTTTAGGGTTTCCCCCAAAATTTCTTCCCATTTTTCAAGTTCAATCGAATATCCCAAATTTCTCCCCCAGGTAATCACTGAGTCCTTGATAACCTCCTCTCCGATCCAATCCATTAAAAAGAATTGATATAGTTTGGATAATATCTTCTCATCCTTCCCCAACAAGATCTTATAAAGTTCTTGTAGGGAATTATAGATTCCTCCCTTTTGTCCTGAGCTGTCCTGAATTGGATCTGATTGTATGTCTACCAGTCTAACTCATCGCCTAATTCCACCAGTGTATTTCGAGGTTTTACTTTGCTTCTTCATTTTCTTCAACATGCTCCTTTTCTATTTTATTTAGACAATTAATTCACTTTTTAATTATGTCTCCCCTGACATTCACAGGCCATGAGAACAAACCCTCAGAGTCTGACAGAATTTCTGATTCTCTTTGTAGAGTTTGCACAGAGAACAGGTTGCTATTTATTTTTTATTTTAAGGTATAGGGCATTCTACTCTCTTCTAGAAGTGAGTTCTCTGTGCCTCTTCTCATGTGGTTAAAACTTCATAATGAGGAAAACAAAAGCTGCAGTTTCTATGGAGTATTAAACATGTAGCATGCTGTTTTCTGCCTGAAAATAAACTGAGCCTCTTGAGACTGAAATATGGTTTAGTACTGGAAGTCCTTCGTTCTGAAAATTGGATTCACCCAAGCATCAACATAATAATAATGCGGCAAAGATCATGTGAACTGCCACTCTGACAGTACAGTATTAGGTTTTGAGGCTGAACAAGGCACTCAGCTTTTGCACTTGAAGATTAGCATTCTTGTGTAGTATTTTTTATTTACCTCACACAGTTTTGGGAGAGGGAGTAGACTGTGGGAAATGTCGGAAAGATAGAGGAGGAGAGAATTAGGCACTTTCTGCCAGAACAGCAGAAAACAGTACATTGGAGAAGGCTATAATCATGGATATTCCACCTTGCCTATTGTTAGTCCTACAATATGTTAAATTTGAAAGCCATTTCTTTCTCAGCCCATGGTGAAGGGCTGAAATGCTCCTGGTTCAGACTGGATCGTCTGATCCGGTAGTGATGGTGGCGGGTGGTTCAGAGAACTGGTAGCAAAAATCCTGCGCCTCTCTTATGCCCAGCTGAGCCGTGTGATCATCAGAGGCTGGGTTTTTTTTTTACTTTTTTTAAAAAAAAATTTTTTTACAACTTCTTCGGCTGAAAAAATGCTTTTAAAAGTAAAAAAAAAAAAAAGCCTCTGATGATCGTGCAGCTCAGCTGGGATCATCAGAGGCTTTTAAAAGCATTTTTTTTACATCTTCGGCTGAAAAGCTTGTAGAAAAAATGCTTTTAAAGGTAAAAAAAGTTGGCCACACCCACCCAGTCACATTACGCCTCCACCAAGCCACGCCCACTAAAGCGATAGTAACCAATTTTACATTTCACCACTGCTGTGGTGGTTTCCTCAGTGGCTGGTGTTTTAGCACCAAGCTGGAAAAAGAGACAAAGCTGGTTGGAATGGCCATAATGCAGTGATGGGTTCCTCCCGGTTTGGTCCGGTTCTTCCAAGTTGGTAGCGGTGACGATATGATGTCACCAAACTGGATCTGTCCCCCTGTGCCTCACCCTACCCCATCCCCCTGCACTCCCCCACCCACCCCCCACATTTGGCCCCACCCCCAATCTATTGCTGCCTCCTGAGTCCCAGCTGATGGCTAGAGAGAAAAAAAAGTTTAAACTCTTGTAGTGGGGCTTCAAAGGGCCACCCTATGGCTGATCAATGTTAAATGAAAACAAATGAGTAGACCAGTGCCTGCAAAAATACATGAGTAGATCAGTGCCTGCAAAAATAAATGAGTAGATCAGTGCCTGCAAAAATAAATGGGTAGATCAGTACAGCTCTGCAAGCAGTTAAAAGCCTGGTAGACCAGTACCTCTGCTAAATCCTAAAGAATTGTCACATGACCGTCAAGCCACGCCAACAAAATAAGCCATGCCCACAGAACTGGTAGTAAAAAAAACTAGAACCCACCCCTGCCATAATGAGAATTATAATCCCATGCTCTCATCAGGGAAAAATATGCTGAAGAAGTTAATTTCTAAGGTCCTTCCTCCCCTATCTCAAAGAAAAGTCTCCTGTGGTTTTTTTTTTTTTTAATCTTCATGAGTAAGAAAGTATGGAAATAACCAAATGTTTTTCAAGAAATTGTGAAAAAGCTCAGGGGAAAATTACCCTAGAGCAGGGCTGTCAAACTCACAGCCCACAGGCTGGATGCGTCATGCGCTGGCCATGCCCATGCCCGGTTTAGCAAAGGGGAAAAAAAGTTGTGATATGTCACGTGATGATAAGAGTTTAACACCCCTGCCCTAGAGTGTATCCTTACCATTGAAATATTGCACTAATAATATGGTAAAGTAAAGAACATCTCTGCTTCTTAACTAAAGGAGCAAAGGGTTGCTTAACTATTGCTGAGAAGAATTTAATTATGGCCTGTGTATTGCAATGCAAATTTGAAGAACTGTTTTAGACATGCCATAGACTAGAACCTAATTTATGGCTAGTCTAATATGTCCTTTGAACATTTTCTTATTATAAACTAAGGCATTGATAGGGGTTCTCTCTCTCTTTGAATCAAATTTTAATGCTGGGATATTCCCAAGCAGAGACATACTATTATCTGCTTATTTGAAAGCATGCTAATATTTATCATTTATTCTTTGAGACTTAATAGTAAAATGAAAAATAATGGCATACTTTCATACTTTGGATTCATTAATCCACACTGGTTACTCTGATTTATTATGTATAGCAAAGAAAAACAATTTCTTTCTATATGTGTATATTTGGGGTGTATATCTTTTCCCCCCTAGGCCTTTTACAGAGCATAGCAGTGATATAGTGAGATTGTAAAATTTTCAATTCTTTCTCTTCTGTTTCAGAGACTGGAATTTTTAAAACTCAAAACCAGATGAAAATATCACCAAGTCTTAAATTCCATATTAAGTATTCTTATTTGGGTTAAAATCAATATGTGTAATGTGAGCCTTAATCTATATACCATGCATCCTTTCACTCAAATGCAATATGGACATTTTTCTTTATTCGGTTCCTTTGTTTCTTTCACTTTCTCTTTCATTGAAAAGAATCAACACTGCAGGCAACTTAAAGTTGTTGATCATTCTGAAAAATATTCACTCTTAAAAGAGCAATTGAATGTTTTGAAAGTACTGCAATATATTTAGAATAAACTAGTTTTTGCTGGACTAAAACTTTTGTGGGAAAATCTTGACAGTCAAATAATATCTCAAAGCTGTGGGGGCAGAAGTTCCTGCATAATTTAAAATAACAATGGCTCTTTAATCAGATGAAAACAAAGAGAATAAAAGCTGTACAGGCCTTATGAGGGCACTATTGAAGAACTTTAATTTTCTTCCTTATTTTCTTAGAAATTGTCTATGGGACCTAATAATTTACCTTGTACAAAATGGGCATAATTAGTGCTTTGGCTATTTCAGAACATTCTTTTAGTTAGATTAGTTCTAAGGGACTTTATGGTATATTTTATTTTCTACTGGAAGAGGAGTTAGGTAACAAAACTGCATTTCTTGGTTTAATACAACTATTTCACAATTGCAACAGTGTCCCTGTTTCCATTTAATGATGGGAAATAAATAAAATCATGCAGAGAATTTTCAAGAATGCGCACACACACACACACACACACACACACACACACAGACACAGCAGTATTTCTTTTTAGGGTAAACAATATCATGTAAAGCTCAGGAAAATAAATGAAGGAATAATAAGCAAAAGAAATTAAAGTAGGAGATGGGGCAGAGAAGAAATTAACTAAATCCAGTTTGCTTCAACATCACTGTAAGGGTAAAGGTTAGGGAGTGGATTTTACTCTGCTAGTCATAGCCAACTTTAGGGAGCAGTGCTCATCTCCCTTTCAAGGCCATTGAGCCAGCTCTGTCTGAAGGCATTTCTTTGGTCATGTGGCCAGCATGACGTCACAGAATGCTGTTACCTTCCCCACTGAAGGTGTACATATCTATTTGCATTTGCATGCTTTTGAACTGCTAGATTGGCAGGAGATGGGGCAAGGATGGGAGCTCACCCCATCATGTGGTGCTCAGGTCTCAAAGTTGAGTAGCTCAAAGTTGAGCTACTCAACTTTCCAGTTAACAAGCCAAACATCTTAACCATTAAGCCACCGCATTGCCCCTCAACGTCACCATATGTTCCATAATTATCATCACAAATCATTTTTGCTTCTACCAAATCCATTCTGAGTTCTTTTGCTCTTGTTTTAAGGAACCCATCAATTCCATCTAACAATGATTTCTGTTTCCTGTAATCCATTCACTCTTCTTTTATATATCTCCTTTCCTGGTCAGTCTTCATTTATTCTCCATTTTCATTAGCAAATCACTTTAACATATTTCCTAGGGATCACTCACTTTTATATTTAAAGCAAAATGGGAAGAGGTATTTAGCTTATTTAGGCAAAAATTAATTCCCCATAACAAATCACATGTTACCATATCCATTATTTTTCTACAATATTTGCAAGACTTTAAATTTGCTGCCTTCCATTTTCACATTTAAAATAAATATTCTATTAACATACACATCTTGCCCTAATTTGTCATCATTTATTTATGACCTGCATTCATATACTGTATTTTCTCTGCCCGTTACCATTATATTGACTTTAATATATTAATTTTCAGATTCATATTCAACATTTTATATACAGGACAAGATTCTATATTTTGAGTGTAAATGCTTTTCCAATTTGCCATTATCCTACATCCATTTATAAGTGGCCAAAAGATATACATGTAGATATGAGTACTGAATACTGATCTGAGTATTGAATAAAATTCAGGTTGTTGTTTTGAAAAAACAACCCACTTCAATTTGAACTGGAATTGCTGTAATTCAGAGGTTTCTCTGAAGTGAATAATGTGCCTCCTATTGACTAATATGAGAGAAATAATGGCTGTTTTTTTCTTTTTCCACACTAGACAATTATAAGGGGATTAAGAGTGCCTAATCAGAAATTCACTGGAGCATCAGAAGCATGAAAATAGCAAATGAAATTAAAAAATGAAATTAAATGAAATTAAATGAAAATGAAATTAAAAATATGTGGGTTTCCTATCAGTAATAAACAATCAGTAAACATTTGTATGTACATATTGTTCTAAATTTACAGTTTATTCTCTAGACACTCACAGGTTCTCTCTTTCTTTCTTTTTAAAATCTCAGTCCAATTATAGATCCAGCAAATTCTGGATTAAATTTTTGTTTATTCAAAGCACCCCTTTTGGGGTGTGTGTGTGTGTGTGTGCGGGAGGCAGAATAAACATTTTAAACCTACTATTTTCCATTCATGTCTACCCATTGTTCTACCTTTAGAAATACAGGTATAGATTGGTTCTGACATGGTCATTCCTGCATGCCATCCAACTGGAGATTCTAGTATTTAAGTAATTATAAGCCTTGGCAGCCCTAATACATTTCCAAGGCATTGTTGAAGACTCTGAAACACATGTTCAGCAGCCAAGATACCCTTAGGCAGGATGGTCTCCATATATCAGTTGGCAATTGCCTTATTTTCTCTGCCATTATGCTACAAGATGAAATGGCTGACCTGAATTTTGTGCTGTAGATCACAATCTAGTAATAGACCTGTGAGGAACGGCAGGTATCAAGAGATTTGAAAAGCGAGGAAGAATTTCCTTACGACAATGCCTACACCTTGTCTTATGAGCTGATTTGCAAAATGTCGACTTTCTATGGCTTTTAACAAATGGCTATTCCGGATGGCACTTTTTATCTCAAACCCTCGAGCTCTGACTGAGTGATAAACAGTTGTAACTCATTCCAGTGGCAACAACAAATGTTAGTGCCATATACTTAGCGAACCACAAAATGGTCTTATTCTCCTCATGAGAGGAAAAAGAAGTCTGCATTTTCTAACAGAATAGAGTTCATTTGAGGACATCTGCAATTTTTTTTTTCTTTCAGAGAACTTGTGTGTCTTTCCACTCCACCAGTACAGCAATTCTGAACTGCAAAGTGGAACATTAAAAGGGAAAGGAAAATACAACGTTGCACAAAAAATAAGAAGGGTATATTTACTGCTCAGGATGGGCAGCACTTAAAGATGAAAGTGAGATGAAAAAACAAGGTCACCCTGAGACTAATAGATGACTTGTACACAACCTTACTGAAATCTATAAATGTAAATGTAATAAGTTAACAAATGAAAATTTTTACGGCTGCTGAAATAATTGGGACCCTGATTTATATAAGGAGAGAACCCTGTTTATTAGCACTTTGTAGATTTTTTTCACCCAGGTGTGTTGTTCGCCTTCCTTCCTTCTTTCCTCCTTCCCTCCCTTCTGCCTTTTTCATTTATATAGGCACCCATCTCACCTTAGAGAGGTGCCTTCCAGTGAAAAAAAGCATGAACACTTGCAATTTGTTTGCCATTGTTTTGAGTTTGTATTTTTTTTCTACTGGCAACTTGGTCAATCTATAAAGCCAGAATAAATACAGCACTCATACTACAGTGATTATTGTGGTAGAAAAATGTGTTGGTGAGCTATTTCAGTGGCTATTAAGATTTTACTGCTCATGTTTTACAGCAGGGGGTGGAGAGTATAACTTTTCCCAAGTGACTGAGCTACAATTTCCAGCAACTCATTACTGGTCTTGCTAGCTGAGACTTCTGAAAATTGTGCTACCATCACTTTCAAGTGTAGGATGGATGGGTGGATGGATGGTTATATATTTGTAAAAGCTAAACAGAAAAATGGATGGGAAATCTCTGAGGGAAAATGTCAGCTCGACTGGATGGACCAAACCAAGAAATGAACTCTGCAGGAAGGCTAAAAGTACTTGTTTTAAAAATGTCTATAATAACAGAATGTCGCAAGTCTGTATTGTACCTCTTTCTTATAGTCTAGTAAATTAGGGAGGTGCCTGCCTAAGCTGCTTCCTTGGGTTATCTCATTGCTCTGAATTTAAAAATATGTTTTAATTTATTTTGCTTATCTCCATCAAGGAAATCCGCTTTCTTAATCTTTACAGAAAAACATCTAAATTGCTTTGCTATCCATCACTGGGCTATTATCACTGGGTTGTTGTCTCTTTCAGCGGGCTTGATTGAGTTGACCATCCACAGGTGACATTAAGTAAGAACTAAAATCATTTCAGTAAACAGCAACAAGAATCCTTAGTTGTTTGATACCTATGAACTTAATTCAGATGTGTCTAGCCTGAAACTCAACTTTTAATGTCACAAAAGGCCAAAATTACAAAGGGCACAGAGAATAATCATATCAAATTGCATTAAATTAAATATAAATTACATTTAAATTAACTAAATTTCATCCTCCTTTTTCCCATCCATTACTTGATCCTGGCTGCATATATTTTTGGGAGTATGGATCCTGGCACACCACTTAAAAGCCAGATGAAGCCCATACTTATTTCTACTACCACCAACAAAAGGACCATCTGGACTTAAATCTACAAATATGAAAGAAAGGTACAGCAGTGGTGAAATCTGAACCAGTTTACTACCGGTTCTCTGGCTGCACATGTGCAGTGTGCACTACGCACCAAATGTGCGGTGCTTGCGTGCAGTGCACGCCAAAAGGAGGCATGAAGTAAGTAAAATAGCGTGTGTGGGGGGGGGAAGTCACCTGTGGCATGCAATTTTTTTTTTACTTTTAATAGCATTAAAAGTTAAAAAAAAGCCTCTGACAATCAAACTGCTCAGCTGTGATCGTCAGAGGCCTTTTTTTACCTTTTAAAAGCATTTATTCTACAACCTCTTTAAGATCTGATGATCGCGTGGCTGAGCTGGGAATGGTGGGGGGGGGGGCAGGGATTTTTGCTACCGGTTCTCCAAACCACCTGCTGCCATCGCTACCGGATCAGGTGATCCAGTCCAAACAGGGAACATTTCACCCCTGCAGTACAGGTAGTCCTTGACTTACAACGGTTCATTTACTGACAGTTCAAAGTTATAACGGTACTGAAAAAATGATTTATGACTGTTTTTCACACTTATGACCATTGTAGCATCTCCCTGGTCATGTGATAGAAATTCAGATGCTTGGCAACTGACTTGTATTTATGACAGTTGTGGTCACCTTTTGAAATCTTCTGACGAGCAAAGTCAATGGGGAAGCCAGATTCACTTTACAACCGTGTTACTAACTTAACAACTACAGTGATTCATTTAAAAACTGTGGCCAGTAAAGTCATAAAATGGGGCAAAACTCACTTAACAACTATCTCATTTAGAACAGAAATTTTGGGCTCAGTTGTTGTTGTAAATCAAGGACTATCTGTAGTTACCAAAACTTTGAGCTAGGGAATCAAATTATGAATCTGTATGAAGCTGCTAAAATCATATTTAATTTTTCCAAAGTTTGGGCTAGCATCTTCTTTCCCTCCCATTGTAACATTCTTCCTGAAGCGATGGAAGATAAGATGGTATAAAGAGAAAGATCAGCTTTGTTAGTCTGCTCTCTTTCTAAAGGAACCGGCTTTGCACCGTGCCATCAAAAATGGACATTTTCTTTATGTTCACAGAGAATTAGGGCAATTCCATGCCATAATTTAAGTGACTTGCCTCCTTTGCTCTTCCTATGTGTTTCTTAACTCAACTTATAGTTCATTTTAGGAGGGTGAAACGGAACTGGCCTGGTGCTCAGACTACAACTACTGCAAGATTGATTGGTCTTCTGCTTCTTGACCTTCCCATCCATGCCCTTTTCTCTTTAAGGGTTGCTTCTTTCTCACTAGTCTCCATGCCTTGCCCTTCCTTTTTCAAATGTTTGCATACATGGATGCCTTCATCCCCTTCCCGCATTATCTCTCTTGACACCAAGGAAGATTCATTCTTGTTTTTCCTCGTGGAAGCACCACAGTTCCAATGCTACAATAATCAAAGCTCAATAATCAAATAATCAAATCAAAGGGAACAGATTGCACTGATGATGTTGCCTAGTTTGGTAATGAAATGTGTGCAAGAAGACAAACTCAGAGAGCACCAAGGACCGTACAGATTGTTCTTTTGTTTCAAGGTTGCTCTGGAGGAGCTTTTAAATGAGGAAGAACTTTTCAGCTTTGTAGAAATAAAATAGCAATGTGTCTGCATTGCAACTTAAAAGTGTTTACTAAAATGAAGGCAACCTTTGTAGTATTGCGAGCAGATAACTGAAAAGTAAAAGGGATGCACTTTATTCAATCTGTGGAAAAATGGGTGATGTAAGAATTGAGTGATTCAGGACAGGCCATAGACTTAAGGATTTTTTTTGCTGGGTCAACCATAACATTATTAAAAAAAATATAGAGGAGAGAGCAGCCTAGTGTGAAATGGTTGTGCTAGAGGGGAGAACATGTACCAGGCAGTGCAGCCATTGTAGATGGGATTGCTGCTGGAATATAATGAAATATTGGAGACCAACAACTCTGAAGGTCTTAAAATGGATTGGGAAAACAAAGCAGTATGAATTGGAGCTAGAAAACACAAGAATGTGATGCATTTTCAATGTGCTAGGAATGGAAGGAGGACAGTGTCATTAACTCCTGCCCTCAGAAGTCAGTGAGTGGGCCTGTCCTGGCGATGGGCCATGCTGAAAGTGCAGGTCTGCCCTAAAAGAGCATAGCTTTCCATGCTCATGCGCATTTGCTAATTGATGTTCACTGCCCAATGAAACTGACTGCTCCTTTTGCAGTACAGAATGTTATGAAGCAAGGAAGTTATTTATTCATGAAGGAGAAGGATTGCTCTGTGCAGTCTCTTATGATGGTTGCACTTGGTAGGGTGCAATAATCTGTGGGAAAATATTTTCTTAGCCGTTTGCTGATCTGAAGGAACACACTTGCAAAATTTCTCCATGTCTTGTTTCAAAGGCTCTGCATTCCCAGATGGAGTACAACTTAGAAGTCCAGTTTTAGTTGTTGTTACTCGTGAGTCAGCTCTCCGCCTCTTTGTCTTCAAGCAACTTTTCCACAACTCTGTCCCCAAATATTAGAAATCAGCCATTGATAGGCTTATTGCCAAACCTGAGGCAGCTTTTCAGTCTAGTGATCAGCACTTCAGAGATGGAGAGGATGAGATAACTATCCTGAGGCTGCGATGAATAGTCGTTCTATTACTGTACAGTGATCTAGTAGCAATGTGCCAAGTAAATATAATTAATACCCGTGTTTCCCCAAAAATAAGACCAGGCTTATTTTTGGGGTGTGTGTGGGGAAAATAAGCACTAGGGCTTATTTTTGGGAGTGTCTTACTTTTTTTCCTCATGTATGGGAGGCCCACTTCTTCTGCTTGCTTGCGGCAGGGCAGGAGGCTGCATGGCATGCTAATGCTGCTGCCACGAGGTTGGGGGTGGAGCTGCCCCACACAACCTGCCCTGGCTTACCTCAGAGCCCCTGCAGCCAGACCATCCATGCCCCAATACCTGCCTCACCTCGTGGCCATGGCACCAACATGCTTCTCAGCCTCCTGCTTTGTTTTGGCCTCAAGCAAGCAGAAGAAGTGGGCCGGCAACCACGAGGGCTCCTGTTACACATGGGTGCAGTTGCTACTTAATTTTTCTTAATTTTTTTTCTCTAAAAATTTGTATTATTTATTGTTTATTTGTATTGTATTATCTTGGTGAAAATTTCTTAATAACATGATCACAATTCTTTTATGATTAAAGCTATTTTTTCACTGCTTTTGTTGCTGTTGCTATTGTTTAGCCACTCATTCTGTAAATGACAAAAGCTACCATAAATACAAACATCAAGATCACCTAAACATTTTAACTTGGTTAACTTAATCCTGAATGATCTGAAGATCAGATTATGAAGGGAACAAAGGCAAGAGCTGATACTTATTTCCTTCATAATGGAGAAACCTAAAAGAGGACACAAAAAACTTGAACATGGTATTTTGAAACTGACTGAATGAGAAACAAGAGGAACTACAATAGCAGAATAACTTCATATATATGCTAATTGGGTTTGTCTGAGAGTGATTGCCCAGACAAGAAAACATACACTTGTAGTGGATAATAAAATGAAAGCAACTATTCAGTGTGCCATGGCAATGAAGACAGAAATGCCCATTTTATGGTTTATGAGAAAAAGTAGTGAGAGCTTCCAGTGTCGTAATGTGTTTACATAAATCACAGTGAATACAATCACATTGAGTAAATTATAGTTCACTCACCCCATCTCTTCATAGCAACTGGTCAAGATACAGAACAATTAAACTAAGGAAAAGTTAAACTGTTTGGGTTCTCTTTAGCTTAGAATAATAATTGTAACTCTATTCAGGCTTATTTCAAGAAGTGAGTTCTATTGAATTCAGATCCTCCCACCCCCCCCCCCACCCCCAAAATAAGTTTCCACATGCTTTTAGTGTGGTCAAGATAAGATGCTTTTTTTCTAAACATGAATTGTGTGAAAAAATAGATTCACTTATTGTCTGTTTAAGTAAGACTAAAAGCCAGGATGTCAAAGCTCACTGGGTGTCAAATGTCAATACATTAATTTAAATATCAGACTGACTGATTATTTGAGGTATGGATATGGATGAACTGTCTTTCATCCTCATTGATTCGGGTCTTGAGGAGAACATGAAATCAACCTAAATTTATATATGACTTTATCCAAAGTATCATTTAATATTTTGAACTGTTCAGATAAATTGATACTTTTCACAGAAGGCAGTATATGAAAGTTAGTAAAAAGAGATAGTAAAATCTATTAAAATATAGCCCCAAGAGTTATTTCAATTTTTTTGTTTTGTTTTGTTTTACCACTCTTTTTTACTGGATCATTAACTTTAAAGGACAATGGGATTCCTGTTGTTTGAGCATCAAATCTAATCAGCATAAGGCTCATAAAGTTATTGCCTTCTCCTAGCTTGACTGGTAGTAACAATTGAATATGGAAAGATTATCTCTTCGTCTTGAAAATATTGTTCAGGGATTAGCAGCTCACCCTAGTATTAAACTGCTTCTGCAGCTGTTATTTTTAGCTACCCATAGTAAACCCAAAGGTGCTTTTTTCAAGAGGCAACTGGACTTTCTGTTTTTTTCTTTGAAGATGTCTCACTTCTCATCCAAAAAGCTCCTTTGGGACAACCATGATCTGGATTACTAAGAATCTACATAGACATTTACCCATAGTAATTTCCCCCTTTTTAGGAATTCTAAGTTATTTGACTCTAATATGCTGTAAATAGTATCACATGTCCAATGGCATGTTTTGTGTAGAGCACAGAGGGAATGGCCTTCAAGGATAGGAGGAAGCATCACTATCAAGTCAGATAAACAGGGCTTGAGCCTCATCCAAGAAAGTAGTTTGAGAAAACTCTCAGACAAGCTCTCCCTAGTTCATAGGGAGGGAGAGGGAAAACACACTAAAACTTGCTATAATAAAAGCTGTTATAATAAAAGCAGGCCCAGCCTCTATATGACATGATTTCTGAGTCTGGTCTAAGTTATAGGTTGCCACTTTGTTTGTTCCTATTAACCTGTAACCTGCTCTTCCCAATGAAAAATAGGATGTAAGTGCTTTAAATAAATAATAAGCCAATTAAGACCTTGTAAACAGGATCTGGTTTTCATGTTGTTTCACGTAGTAATGAAAAGAAGTCTATAGTGGAATTATTTCCCTTCAGGTTATTGTTCAGCTTTTTCAAAGAATATAGTTGCTTTCATTTTTTTTAGTATGGTAATAAGGTCTTTGGCAAAACAGGGATAGGGAGCATGAATGCTATTTAAAAATAGGCCTGACAGCATGTTACTAACATGGAAGCATTTTATCATGGACATTTTTGATAAATGGGGAGAGTCCTACTCATTTAACTACTGTTTGCACTTCCAATGTCTGTGATTTGCAGTTAAATTGATCCTTTTCATACATTATCATTCATTATTTCTTTTGCTTTATTCCCTTCCTTGAAGTTTCCTTAATATGTGATCCTAGTTAACTCACTTAGTTATCTTATAATGAGGTTGTCATGGCATAAGTGATGAATTTTGCATAGCAACAGTAGTAAGAAAGGAGAAAAAAATATCACTCACATGAAATTCAAGTCATCTAGAAACAAGAGGCTAAAAAATATACAATTTATCTCAAAGTATTCTTTGAGTTTGTTGGATTTCCCCTTCTATCCTCTCAGATAAGTGTGAGAAGAGTTGCAGCTTATGCAGGATCATCACAGATTTTCTGAATTTTACATCCATTAAAAAACCCCAAACAGCTTGCATTGTCATTGTTCTGAAAAACTTGCTTTGTTATCTTTACTGTTATTATTGTACTTCTCATGAGCTATATGTGGCTGTCTTGTTCTGCATATGGAGGCTTTTTGCTTAGAATGGTTTTCAATGTGATTTTAAAGAGGTGATGAGGACTATGCATGCATATGGAGGTGGTTCCACTTAACTTTGGCAGTATATGTATTGAGCAAACATTTAGAGCAGGGGTCCCCAACCCTAGTCCATGGACTGGCACTAGTTTGCGGCAGGCCAGAAACTGGGCCGCGCAAACAAGCAAAGCCCCATCCACGGGATGCAGACAGCCCACAAAACTGCACCTACTCTGGTCTGCGGAAAACCCTCTCTCCACAGAACTGGTCCCTGGTGCCAAGAGGTTGGAGGCTGCTGATTTAGAGTATCTGTAGTTGATCAGGAATTAAAATGCTCACTCTCCAAGTCTATTCTCAACCTTTCTGCATCTTCTACATTGTGTACTTGAAGGCTCAATCCACTTTGTAAGAATCAAAGATGAACCACTTCCTCACAAATGTACGCAGTCCATACAGTTTGGATTAAAACTTCTCGGCCTTTTCACCAAAACTCCAATAGTTTTAGTTGGTTTTGCTGGGGGAAAAGCCTCCATTAACTTTCATTTGGATATCTTTTCTTTTTTTTTAAACTGATAGAACTGTGGTGGCATTACAAAAGACAAACACCTATACTGAGAAATATTAAACTTTCCTTTCCTGTGTTCAGTGATCCTGATGTGGATCAAAGCCTGTTTGTTTAGTTTGATAATATGTTTTATATCCTGCCTTTCTTTGAAAGATTCAAGGAGTGCATGTAGCATTATTTTCCTGAGACTGGACAGCCAATTGTCTGGAATGGTATTAGGGTATCCTGCTTGTGCAGGGGGTTGGATTAGAAGACCTCCAAGGTCCCTTTCAGCTCTGCTATTCCTCCATTCCCCCCCCCCCCCCAGTCACTGAAGGTGACTGGCCCAAACTCCTTCAGGGAATTTTCAATGCTGAAAAATTCTAGTCTTAGTTCTCTGCCTGGAACATGGCTTTCAAGGACCTACGTTGTAATGTTTTGGTAATAGCCTATATTTTTATGCTTTTGATATTGTGAGCCACCTAGAGGTTGAGATGTGTATCTATATAAACCCCCCAAATCCCATAATCAATTAAAATGGGAAATTATAGAATGTCCATTTACCCGAGAGTAAATCTGTTAAACTCAGTGGAAGATTTACTGCAAAATAAGCGAGACACACTGGTAAAAGCCAGCCCCTTCTGATTAAGTTGATTGGTTTGTATTTGTGTGGTATTTTAGTTTTCATGCATCTAAATCTTTGGTTCAAAACATTTCTAGAAATGACCTCCACATCAAGGGCAGGTTTCGGTTGTGTCAAGGTTTGTGGCTTGTTATGCAGAAAAAAAATGGTGGAGTAAATTGCACAAAGCCACAAAGAAATAAGCTGGCACAGAGAAACTAAACATTCAGGTCAGTGCTGATGAGCATTAGTTTGGCACCCATTCATTGATTGTCAAGAGACCAAAAACTGCTTGATTGTGCAGAAACCCTGAGCCCATGTTCAGAGTTGAGTTGCACTGTTGAGTTCTATTTGCAAGACCAGCTCAGAAGTGCAAGATTCCATTAGCACAAAAGACATCAAAGTTAGAGTTTTATAGCTGGCCATATTAAAGAATTTGACAGCTGGGAAAATAAATGAAGCCAAACACAGTGTTAGCCTTGCCACCCCGACATTGCCCTGATAGCCAGTTTAATGAGGTGCTAAAATGCATTGGCTGGCTACTCATGTCTGTGTCAGAGAACCCAGCCACACCTTCAGTCCCCTCAGTGATTCACCAGCATCCTGTAATGTTAGTGACAAATCCAGAAGCAGCTGGAGTGCCATCAGATCTGCAAAGCTCTGATTCAACTTGCTATTCCCCGCTTTCAGTTCATGAATCAATGGGGTGATTTGATCAAAGCTTAGTCAAATCAAAGGCTCCCTTTCAAGTGTTCATAGTTCTGTTGCTGTATAGACTATTCACAGAGTTGTGCTGTAGGAAATCATTTCCCTCCCTCCCTCCCTCCCTCCCACTTTTGGGTGATGTGGGAGCTTATGCTCTGATTATACATAGATCACTTACTTGGCCTACATAAGCAGTGATGTGTGTAGCTCCCTCTTTATATTATTTATGAAATCTGAAAGTTTCATAGATCTACAGCAACATTGACTCAAACAAAAAAGAATCTTAGTCAAATTGTTTTGTTTATCTTTGACCTAAAAGAATTTAGTCACTGAATGGAAAAAGATGTTACTGTACATGTGACTGTCATTGTCTAGTTTGACAATGATCAGTAAAGAAAACTAAATAAAAATATGGAATTTAGCATGTGGAAATCTAATAAGATAAAAGAAGTGATACAAGAACATACATGGAAATCATATGCTGCCTGGCTGAATCTATGATATGCAGCTAAAATATTTTATAGTGAAAGAAAGAGGAAAACACTGTTTCACCATTATGCTTATCTCACCAAAAAGAAACAGAACAAAACTGAACCATGAAACAAATGCCAGAAACGCCAGAATAAACTACTTGCACAATGCAGTTTTGTGAGACTTTGGCTCCCTTTGTATTTTGCAATTCATTCAAGACCTTCATTCCATTGGCTGTCTTTATTAACAGCAATCCCTGTTGCAAAGTTTATGTGACTCCCTTTCTCAAAACATTGGAAGAATGTGACAAACTGTCAGCCTTGCTTCTCCTGGGCATCTTCACCATTGGGGAACAGCCTCCTATTGAGGAAGTCCATCTTCATCTCACATCCCCGAGAGCTAATTGGAGGCTTTGGGGAATTCACGCTGCCTCTCTGAGAAAGGTCTCTTTCTCCAGCAAGATAGTGCTCTCTGGCATCCTCCCAATCAGCTGGAGAGCGCCTCCTTTTCTTCTGCTGAAAGTAACTTCCAAGTGCACTAATGCTTTCCCAGAACTGCCAATCAGCAGTTAGTGAAGTGCTGGGGAGGGAGGATGGCTATCTGCACCACAGCTACAATCATTGGGGACAAAATCAGACCCTGCATTCAGCAGAATCAGAAGTAATCATTTGATACTAGGTGAAATAAAATCAGACTGAAAGACTGATAATGAAGCTAAAGAGACATGACAAGACAGTGATGCTTAGGAAAAAACTGTACGCCATAAAAAAAAAGGCTTGCAAAACGCAATGTAGCAAGATACTATCCCAGATGACATAAGCATTACACAATTACACAAAGAAACAGGTATTAACAGATAATTTTGTTATCAGATTAGCATTATTTTTATTACTCTGTTAAAAGATTATCTATTATTTATTAATTAAATTTTTCATCCTCTGTGAGTTAGATGGGCAGCTTCAAAATTTGATAAACAAACAAACAATTGCTGTCCATCTCACTTTGAAAAGCAACTCTGGGTGGCTTTCAATTAAAATCATATTTTTTTACATTAAAATCGTAAATGTAAAAAATATTAAAAAGCACAAAAAAGCCATGGTGACATAGTGGTTAGAATGCAGCAGGCTAATTCTGCTGACTGCCAATTTCCAGCAGTTCGGCAGTTCAATCCTTTCTCAAGGTTGATTCAGTCTTCCATCCTTCTGAGGTCAGTAAAATGAGGACCCAGATTGTTGGGGGCAATAGGCTAATTGGCAGAGTCAGGTTTTAATGTGGCAGACTAGTGGTGAAATGTAAAATTTGTTACTACCAGTTCTGCGGGTGTGGCTTGGTGGTGGTGGGGTAATGTGATTGGATGAGTGTGACCATTTTTTTTTTTTTACTTTTAAAAGCATTTTTCTACAACCTCTTCTGCTGACGAGGTTGTAGAAAAAATGCTTTTAAAAGCCTCTGACAATCTCAGGTGAGCCGTGCGATCATCAGAGGCTTTTTTTTTTACTTTCAAAAGCATCTTTTTCAGCCGAAGAAGTGGTAGAAAAGATGCTTTTAAAAATTTTTTTAAAAAGCCTCTGATGATCACATGGCTCAGCTGGGCATAGGGGGGGTGGGGCAGGGATTTTTGCTATCAGTTCTCCGAACCACTTGCCACTATCACTACCAGATTGGATGATCCAGTCGGACCCGGGAGCATATAACCCCTGTGGCAGACCTTACCATAGGCATGGCAGTATTTCATAGGGGCCATGGAAGAGTAGCCTTTCCTTCTAAACCTGCTGATTGAAATTCTTTGACAGATGAGATATGCAACATGCCCCTTCTGCCAGTCTGATGAGATGGGCTGACCACACTGGAGCGAGATGATTCCTCAGATAATCTGGCTCCATGCTTTGAAGACTTTAGGACATAATCTAGTTAAAATTATGTCCATTGTGCCCCCAAAAGTTGGAAGAGACTGAGTGATAGAATAACAAATTATTTCAAGCTACAGGACGAAAGCAGTTTGAATGTTTGGCTCTTTTTTTTTTCTTTAACTAGAGAATTCATTTGCAAAGCTTACTTCAATTCAGGTCATCCCATTGTACACATTGATTTGCAAAACTGTACTAGTAACAAACAGTCACACCCAAGGCTGGCAGATGCCTGGTTTGTGCAAATGCACACAAGTTCCAGGCAGGTTTACAAAACAGTACATCTTGTGGGAGAGCTGGTCAGTTAGAGTTTAGTTCAAAACAGAGCACAGGATCACAGATATAAATCAATGGTGCGTTGCTACCCATTTGCCCCGGATCAGGCAAACCGGTAGCGGTGGCAAGAGGCTCCGCCCACCCACCCGGACCCTTCTGTGCATGCGCGCAAGCATGCGCGAACCAGTAGCAAACTAAATTGAAACCCACTACTGGTATAAATGTATCCACAACAAAAATCCAGTAGCCAAGAAAGATGACAGTAGTCAACGAGTCCAAAACCAAGGTTAGGTTACAAGCTGGCATCAAGGACATAGGAACAAGGAACCCCATGTTGGGCCTCTTCCACAAAAGAGGGAAGCTGCTGGTGGCTGCTCTAATATAGTTTAGCAACTGGTGTAGCTCAGTTAAGGAACTTCACAACATTTCTTCCCAAAGAGACAAACATAGGAATTCTACTTAGCCTTCTGAAATTCCTGATGCCTCCTTGAGGTGAGTGGTCAGCCAGGATCTGGACACTCATCAGTTCTTTTTGATTTTTAGCTGAGTCAGCCTCAGATGCTTCATTCTTTACCAACTCCTGAGGCTGTGTGATGGTATGTGAGAATTATTTTGAGAGATGAGGGGAAGGCTACCTAGGGAACAGTTAGATTGGCGGGGGGGTGGGGTGGGGGGGGGGAGGGAAGAGAGCCCAGAACTGCATAATGAGCAGAGAAATAAATTTATAAAGTACACACCCTAACTTATGAGACAGTGGCAGATTTGTACTTTCAGACAGATTCTGATTAATGTGGTCTTGCAATAAAACTGAATTAATTCATCTGTTCTGTTTCCTGTCTGGTCTACCTGGGAAGGCTGATTCTAGAAACTGCTCCACAAAGAAATGGTTTTTGTAAAGCTTTCTAGGCTTGTAATTTGAATTTGGAAGCAGGTAGATTTAAAAAAAGCCCAATAAAATTCATTCTGTCCTGTTATGGATTTTGGGGTGTGAGATTGCAGAGAAACAGAACAGAGATTTTTAATTCTGTTTTTTTTTTTAAAATCTGTCAAAAACCTGTTCGCATCCAGCTCTTATATTATTTTCTCCTGAAATAATAATGTCTTTCTCATTGGTTGCTTTCTGGAACAAATCTTACCTGATGTTCTAAATCAGTTCTTTTTTTTGCAAGTAAAAACTAGATAGTGGCAGGTTTCTCCTGCTGGAACTAAGTAAAAATGTCATCTTTGAACTAAGCATCTTTGAATCAATAAGGCTGATAAATATATTTTTTTCAAAAATTTCTATGGTCTACTTTTAACCAAGCTTCTTTATGTAATATCTCTTCCAATGGTAGAAGATTTATTTTTTTAAAAAATTAAAAATCCAATTTAACTATTATTGACTTTTCTCCTAGACCATATAGAGAAGGAGTTTCAAAGTAAGTCTATCAATTAAATTAGCAATGCAATTCACAGACTATCAGTTTCTCTCATTGTAAATAAGAAAAAATGAGTAGCAAGAGAAGTTGTTTTCCAACTGTTTTTGTAAATGATGGATATTTTGTTAACAGGTGTCACAGGCACAGAGAATCAGAAAAAGTGTTCATAGGAAGAGAGTGATTGTTTGTTTGCATGTTTAATATATACATGACAGAAAATTGAAAGATCAGCTTTTTCTTCAGTAAGGTTGGCTTTTTAAGAGATGGGATGGGATAGACATAATCAAGAGGCAAAGAATAATGACAAACCTGATTTGTTTTTTATAATGTATACACTTAATACCTGCAAATAGCTTCTACTGTAAAATCTCTCCAAAATATGAAAAGTGATATGGATACTTGAAATAATTCATTCATTCTGCAGAACAAGATTTTTAGAATTGACTGTATGCCAAGGCTTTGCATATGCTTTTAAATAATTCAAAAATAATTATTGTAAATCCTCTTCAGATTTACAATATATGTATGTGAAAAAATGGTAACAGGACTACACTGTTGGCCCATTGAAGCACAGTGATTTAAAATAGGACATTTGGATTAAAGTGGAAATTCCATGCAACCACCCACCTAAAACTTTGGGTCAATAGGTGCCTCACTTTATAGCTTTATAGCTAAGCAAAAGGCAAAGAGTGGAACCAGTAGGAAGATAGCATGGCATCCAGAACATAGACAGTGATGCAGTTATTCTTCCTTTTTTAATTTCTCCATCCATTGTATACAAACACATACAAAGACAGCAAGGGAAAATTTTACATCCCTGAACATATCCACAACCCTGCCCCCCCCCCCAAATTCTCGCTATAGGAGAACATTCTCCTATATTACTTCCCTTACTATGGAATAAAATTCAGTGAATGAAAGGCATTTACTCTAGTAAAGATAGAGATAAACTCTTAAGTGTTGACAAGTTTTTAACACTCTTAATTTAAGAGGCCAAAGTTGAATTTGATACCACAAAAATGAAATTTGACTTGCATCATCAAAATTTTCTTCTTCTACAAGCTCTCAGTATACTCTTACCATCTGCTGTGAAGTCTTGGGGGACCTTTTGGAGCGTACACTGTGGGTGTATAGAAGCTGTTTTTGTGGTTCTATAATACAACCATGGTGATGGATTTCACCCTTCCTTATCCATACAAATGAAGCTTACATTTTGTGTTGCTGTGACTGGATAAATTAGTTATTCAGGTTAAGCAGAATGATCAGGTCTTTTGACTTTACACAACTAATGAGATGTGTTTTTAATTTATCATGTTTTATTTTTTAACTCTCAACTGTTTAAAAATGTCCAATGGATAGAAAGGTTAGATAAAATTATATACATGTGTATGTATGTATGTATGTATGTATGTATGTATGTATGTGTGTACATATTGCTTTTTGATAACTTTTTATGGCCTCTAGGACTGACACAAAGCTTTTAGTGACCACATGCAACAAAGGATACAACTCTAACACCAAAAGTTAAGAAGTGTATTTGTTCCTTTATCAAATAAAACCAGAGCATAATTCTCCTCCGTGCAAAAAATATTACATATATATAAAAAAAAATGATATTAAGAGGTAGATTGAACCCATTTTTTGCTTTTTAGTACTTAAAGGTGCCCTTTTCCCACAGTATCTGATTCTGGTTTGTTTGTTTGTGTAAATCACATTGAATGTTAAAGAATGATTGAAATGGCCTTTGTATGCAAAGTGATCTCACCTTCCTTGATTTTCATTTTTCAAACCTGTGCCCTAATTGTCCTCAATATTCAACAATTGGAAGCAATTTTGGCTTAATCTGTGTGAAGTTTATGGCCCTTACATGTTGGGAAATGAAAATGTTGTTGTTTATGAGAAGTGATATTTAAACCATTATTAATTTAGTGTTTCATCCAGAAGGAAATATAGTTATGCTGGTAATCCATAGAAATTGCAGAAAATGAATGTTTTTATTTATACTTTGCTTTGAGCATTGCTAACAAAATCTCACAGTTCTGTTTAGAGCTTCTGACTGCAATTCTGTGCATGATTATCTAGGTGAAAGCTCTCTTAAATGAAATGGAACTTGTATGTAATACTTGCAGACATAGGTTCTTGTAAAACACTAAGAACTTCCCTTGCAGCATTGCAGTCTTTATCTTAAATCTGACACACCACCAAAGGTATTAAAAAATATTACTGGTGAAAGTATTAGTATGAAGTGAAATGTTATCAATGGATGATAACAGTGGGAAAAAAGTCCTTTGATTGATTATTGTCCAAAGTTTCTGACTTCCTGTATTAATCTGATACTAACATTTGTAAAACTTGAAAGCCATCTGCTGTATTTCAGAATAAGATGGATGAGCCAATTTCTCTAGCCCTCCAGATAATTCTTTATTCCTGTTGCCATCGCTTCTGAACTTTCATTGCCCACTATTTCTTTCACTGCTTATATTTATCTTGCTTCCAAAATCCTAGATGAACTCAATGCTTTATAATCCAAATGTGTTAATAGGTTAAAAAAAGAAGAAATGGTGCATTTCATGGGTGCTTTTTGGCAAGTCTAAGTTCCCTTTGTTTGTTCTCCCAGGTGAACCATCACGATGGTCATCATCACATTGTGACTGCTGTTGCAAAAATGGCAAAGGTGATAAAGAAGGAGAAAGTGGCACATCCTGCAATGAACTTTCCACCTCTAGTTGTGACAGCCAATCAGAAGCCAGCTCCCCTCAAGAGACTGTCATCTGTGGCCCAGTCACCCGCCAATCCAATATACAGACTCTGGATCGACCAATCAAGAAAGGTCCTGTGCAGCTCCTTCAGCAGTCTGAAATCCGGAGGAAAAGTGACCTGCTCCGAACTCTAACTTCTGGCTCTAGAGAATCCAACTCTAGCAAAAAAAAAGCAGCAAAAGAAAAGCTCTCAATTGAGGAAGAATTAGAAAAATGCATCCAGGATTTTCTCAAAATCAAAATCCCAGACAGGTTTCCAGAACGAAAACATCCCTGGCAATCTGAACTTTTACGAAAATATCATCTATAGGAATGGGGTTTCGCCATGGAAAATCACCTGTGCATCTTTAGAAATAGGATGAGGAGAAAGAATAATAATAACCTAAGTCACACATAAAGAACCCATTGCTATGTCCTGCCTAATTTGCCTATTTCACCAAAGCAATTCTAGTTCCATGTAAACAATGAGATAGGAGGAATAACAATGCATTTATTTGTTAGGCTGTTAACATACATCAAATGCTTGCAGTGCCACCTGCACATTGAAATCAAATGCTAAAGATCATTTACACTATGATTTATGGCAGCACCAATCTATTAGAGAGATAAAATAAGGCAGAATCCTGGCAGGTGGTGATTTTTTTAAGCTGCATGCATTCCTAAATCTTTTTAAAACATTATTTATCCATGGCCAGGATAGGCAGTGGCCAAGAATTCTGAAATTAAGAAATTGTCGTTCCAGTTTACAATAGGAGAGGCTATGTATACTTGTCTGTCTCTCTACCACTGTTTTTACCTTTTAACTGTGCTTTCTCTGAAAAATATTGACTACAATCCTTTGGTGACCAATTTATCTTGGTCTCTTCTTCTTCTTGATGGCTGAATTGTTCTTTTGGATATTTTAATTTTTGTATGTGTGAGAACAGTCTGTTGTTGCTACCTGGGAATACATCTGAATTTGCTTTGACTGCATACCATGAATATCTCTGGGCACAGGCGTCTGTCAGCTTAGAAACATCTGAAAATCCACAGGTGCAATCCAGCTGCAGGCAGGTGATCACAGTTATGTTTCCTTGTTGAAGGTCATACTCGGCCTTTGGTCTTTTGGAATAGCAAAGGGGAGAACCAGACAAAATTGGATTTCTTTATATCTAAGTAAAATCATGTTTAGTTAATATGATGTCCCCTTCCTCAAGTATTTACTAATTTCCCTTTTTCTGACATTCAAAATTATCATTAAAGTTTAAAGGGACCACCTATGGCCTTCTGCTGGATGCCTCTGCACTCAGCAGAAAACTGCATGCAGAAATGGGATATTTCTGTGCAACCATAATGAGTTTTTCCCTGTTTTGCCTTTAGCTGTTTTTCTACAAGCTCAGATCAAAATTGAAAAAATCGGAGAAGTTTAAAACTCAGTTGGGATTCACTGGAGCGCAATGGCTGAAAAGAAATTGGTGGGAATTCTAGAATATATACAGATGAGATCTATGTGTTTTCTGTGCCAACTGTTTTTTGTAGCCCTGGTCCTATTTATAATAGAAAGTGAATATGCATACAGAAATTAAACAAGATATTTTTATCTCCTACTCATCTGCATATCAGGTAAAGATAAAAGAGTGGTGCCCCTTGTGCACAATAATTGTACTTTATTGGTTTGTTTCAGTGGCTAGCATTTCTATGAATTGTAGGCTCTTTTGGCTAGCTATGTTTCCTTTCAATATAGGCTTCTCATATATTCTATATATAAAGATTTTTTTTTAAAAAAATGAAAAAGAAGGCAAACTACTGAATAGGAGGACATGGATTATTTCCTTCTCTTTCAGGAGCAAGAATCAAATAGCTAAGTTTTGATTTATATAAATTTATCAGGCCTTGCAGAAAAAAAAAGCCATAAACTGGGAAATGCAGGCTCTCAGTTCCCTTCAAAACAGATGCCATTAGAAGAAATCACATGCCTAACATTACAAGATGCATTTTGCATTGTGGTTTTCAGGAAATTGATTGTCCCAATGACAGGCAACATAGCACTCTGGCTGCCTGCATCTGAAGATGAAATTAAAAATTGAAAAGAGTCCACATGCACTCAGCTAATGGAAACAGCCTGCTTGGCACTCTAGAAATTCCCTTGAAGGAGACAAAGTTCATTAATGAGCATCTTCTGCATCAAGAGCATTTAATGAAGAAGACAGAGATACTAATCATGTTTCTTTTGTGGAAGTGGGTGTGATTTTTAGGAAGGAACTCCCCTGTGAGAACAGAGTTGAAAGCTCAAATATTACATAGCTGACTCTCATCTAAGTACCAGACAAAGTAGCAATTTCTTCAAGGAAATTTAAAGAGTATCATATGGAAGCAGATAACTTATTTTGTCTGCTCATCAATAATTTTATGACACAAATACAGTTTAGAGTAATAATACTGATAGGATTAGATACATATGTAGTCATTCTTTGCTTACACCAATGAAATCAATCAAATTGTCCAATGGATTTGAATAGATCTATCTTTAGGATTCAGTTTGTTCTGGTAATTGTTGTTATTAAAACAAAAACAACATTAGAAAAAATGTTGTTTTTGAACATTTGTTCAAAAAAGCTGACACTGTGAGGTAAAAATATGATAATCCCCTATGTCTGAGGTAAACCAATGAGTTTCATGGCTAATGGGAATCTGAATTTACTTTCCACATTATGGGGAAACCCCATCTTAAGCTCTGTCACAAATTCTCTCTCTCTCTCTCTCTCTCTCTCTCTCTCTCTCTCTCTCTCTCTCCCTTTCCCTCTCTCTCTGTAATTTTGTGGAAGGACTCATATTAAGCAATATTTAGCATTAGCAACTTTTTTAACAATATGTTAAAGAAGCTATTCATACCAGAGACATTGGATTTATACTGATTTAATTAACTGGGGGATACTTGGATTAAATTAAGTCCAGGCATTCTCTCTCTCTCTCTCTCCCTCTCTCCCTCCCCCTCTCCCCCTCCCTCTCTCTTTCTTTCTTTTTGCAAATCTGCCTGGAAGCTGTAAGGTATATTATCATCTATACTTTGGACAATAACTTCCATCATATAAAAATATTTTCTATGGAATGTCTACAATGCTAATTTAAACTATATAGGTTTATAAATTATTTTGAGCAGGGCTTAAGCCATTTCTCCTCGCTTTATAAGTACAATTTTTCTTCCACAGTTTGGCAAGTAAATTATAATTTTTTTAAAAAAATAGTCTTTATTAAATATTTATAATAAAATTAACACAAAAAATAATGGTTGAAAAGCAATATAGGAAACAAAACATACAAACACCTAAACACAGGACTACAATCAAATAGCAAACAGGACTAACCGAGAGTTAAACTCACTCTCCAATTAATATTAACTAATATCATCCTAGCCAAACATTTCAAGTAAATTATTGATGAAGGAAAAATTGTTAGAGAGTCTGAAAGGATAATTAGCCAGGTCAAACCTGCCTTTCAATCAAATATAGTAGCTTTTCTGCATATAGAACACAGTTATATTCCTATAGTTGATACACTAACCATTGATACACTAAGTGGCAGACCTACTGGAAACTAAATCCCATTGAATTCACTGGTATGTTTGTCCAGGTAAAATTCTAAAAGACAGAGCTTTTAAGAGCAGCTAAATTGAACAGCTTTTTCCTGTGAGCCATCTCAACTTCTCTTGCACAACCTGCAGGTGCACTCATAAATGTATACACAGACCTACAAGGGTTTCAAAGTGAAAAAATCTTAATATGATTCAATACCACCAAGTTACATCTAAATATTATAATAAAGATTATATTTCCCATCATTTGTAACATCCATGGTTCTTCCATCTCCTTATAACCTTTGGTAAATTAGGAGATGAGGATTGGCCATGCAAAGGGAGATTTGAATCTGGGTCTCATAATCTTACACTGTTATCCAAAGATGGTCACATTGCTGATCTCAGATGTAAAAGACCTGCCATGAAGTTTGTCATGATATCAATATGATAGGGAAAAATAATGCATCACAACATATCTGGCCTCATTTTTTAAGAATGTAGTTTAATTATTATTAGATCAGAGAAGAAAAAAATGCAGCCAGTGTATAACAATGCAGGAAAAAATCAGAGGTGCAGCATGTGTACACACACATACATTTCCTTGTGTACTCATCAGTTTATCAAACTAAAAAACAAAACAAACTTTAAAATGTAAAGGTATTAAAATTTAAACTGGAAATGTGAGCAATCAGAAAACTCAAACCATCAATATTGGTATTGGTATTCACCATTTGGGATGGGGACGTAAGTGAAATAGATAAATGAAATGCTATGTTTTCAAAACCTTATATTCCACATCCCCCCCCACCCCCAGTGTGGATTCAAAGCAGCTCACAAAATCAATAACAACATAAACAGCAAGCAAGAATAAGAACTAAATTGCTTAAAAATAAGCATATGGAAGTCCTGAAAACTATAAAAAGAAATCAATAAAGGTTCATTTGCAAATGGAAAGAGGGCAGTTGAATTGTCCCAAAACAGTAGCCAGGAAGAAGAGCCCGAAACCTTTAGTAACAAACTGAGATTTGACATCTACATATTCATGTTCCATATTTGCCTCATTAATATTTGAGCTTAAGAGGTCATTAAGAAGTTTGGACTAGGGAGGGGCAGTATTGGATTTCCCCCTCTAATTAATCTTGGCAGCTGGGATATGAGGTCAAAGTAGGAAACTGTGCCCTTGTCTTAATGATCAATGCTCAAACCCATAGGAGGCTTCTAATGAAGTCTATAAACAAAATCTTATAATGGAAATAAATCTAATTGACTGCTATGGGGTGTGGACCTATCCACAGGCATTTAGGCAAACTTAGACTTGCCTGGTCTAAAGCATTTTTCACCTCTATAAGAGCAGTCTCTGTGAAGCACAAATCTGTTCTGCTCCTACTGCCACTGTTCCTAAATCTAGGTATACAAACAACAATAACAATAACAATAACAACAACAACAATAATAATAATAGGTCATTAGAGAGATTAAGACCTTAAAGCCCAGTGAAAGAAATATCATTGAGGCAATTAACATCTGGGCAATTCTAACCATCAGATACACAGCTGGAATAGTGGATTGGAGTCAAGCAGAAGTAAAAGTCCTGAATATGAAAACCAGAAAAATAATGACAATGAATCATGCCCTTCAGCCATGCAGCAATGTTGACAGCTTAGTTTCCAATGGATAGAAATTAATCAATGAGAGAACCAACCTAAAGAGAAAATTCCTAACAGTAAGAACAATGAACCAATGGAACAACTTGCCATCAGAAGTTGTGGGTGCTCCATCATTGGAGGTTTTTAAGAAGAGATTGGACAACCATAGGTTCTCCTGGTTATCTAGAGGACTAGTCAGAGGACCTCCAATGTCCCTTCCAACTCTGTTATTCTGATTCTACTTTCTAAGGAAAATAGGTGGGAATAGAATGTTGTAAGTACAGCAGACAGTTGAATAAAAAGAATAGCATTGGAAAATATTTGAAGGAAAGTGAAGAAGATGCACCAAAGTTAGTACATTATGAAGGCTTACTATGAAGTACTGGAGAGACTAAATTGCCATAAAAGAAAGGCTAAATGAAGAATGGAAAAGAGACATAGTAAGGAAAAGTATTACATGGCCAGTATATTAAAAAGCTAGCAAGCCGAGGAGATAAAAATAATAGCTAAGAGCAGGAAAATTGCTCTTAGAGGAGCTAATTCTGGCTGCACTAGACCAACCCTTAAGAACAAATGCTTTCAAGAACTGAGAAGACAACAACACAGAGCAAATGCCACTTTTCTCAGAAGCTGAAGGAACAATGAACAAACTAGTTAGTTGCTGCAAAACATCACATTAATGGACTACAAACAATAGCAAGACAAAGTGGCAACAATGATGCATGGGAAGATCCGCAAGAAATATAATTTGTCTGCAAACAAGAACTGGTGGTACCAAACTGCTTTTTTAGAATTCAAGCATACAAATACTTGACATATAACATCCAGACTTAACAACTTTCGATAAGAAAAAGAAAAAAGTCTGAATAGTGAACATGGTAGTGCTTGGAGAGAGCAGAATAGAAAAGAAAGAACTGAATAAAATTACAAAGTACAAAGAACCACAAACAGAAGTATAATGACTGTGGCAAAAGAAAACAAAGTTATACCAATAGTTATAGGTGCCTTGGGTGTAATCCCAAAACATCTGGAGCACCACTTGAATACCATTGGCATTGACAAAATTACCATCAGTCAATTGCAAGAAGGCAACTGTATTGGCAAAGTTTACAAACTGTGATGATATCTCTAATACTATTTGCCTACTCCAGGTCCTTGGAAAGGACTCAATAGGTAGACAATAATGCCAGATCCAGTCTCAACATCTGGCTGACTGCACCGAACTATAATTTCTCACATCTTTGATGAACATCTTATTCCACTTTGAATTTTTGTCCATATGGTTAATTTACTGCCTTTACTGGATTGTGCTGATTTCTAATAACATTCTCAGTCAGTTCCCATTTCAGTTGAGGCTGAACACACTTTGTTTTGTTGCCCTCCTTCCTTCCAATTTTTGGCAAATCATTATATCAAACAGATCTGAATCAGATTCTAAACTGGAATCAGAAATAGTGATTTTTGGTAAATCCTCATGACCATAAAAGCAGAGCTATCTTTAATCCTTCCATTTTGAAGAATCTGTGGTTCTCCTCTTCCAAACAGCAGCAGCAGACATTGAAGAACAACGAAAACTAAGAAATTAGCCTAATCTATTATTAAAAGTTCTTGACTGGAATCAGTCATTTTTAGGTTATCTGGTCCCAGTTTTCTCCACTGCAAGCCTCAAAGAAAACATTTTAGCATCAATTTATCTTAATAACAAATTATAGAGAAAAATGAATGTGTGGTTATTTCACTCAGCAACACTTCAGAAGGGATTTATTTTGCACTTCATATATTGGATTGTCAATGAGGCACAGACTATTTCTCTTTTTCTGAACCTTGTTATGGCTGAAACTCTGAAATCTCACCTAGAGCAAGATTCTTTTTATAGTTAAAAAAAAAAAACAGACAAGCTTATAGGATATTGTGGTATGATATATTATCGAGAAAGAACTGAGTCTTTTTTCCCTGAAGTTGAATAGAACTGGGTTTCATTTACACAAGATAGTAAAGTTATTAATATCCACAGGAAAAAAAAAGAAGCTTCATGAAACAGATTGTGACTGACTTGATTTATGGGGTCTTTTCACCCAACTTTAGATGAAATAGTTATTGTCCTGTACCAAGGCCATTTCACAAATGATCTTAAAGTTTAATGTATAAATTCAAAAGTGTGTGTTAAGAATGAGTGAGTGTCTCCATTTCAGAGTTTCATAGATTTTCACTTTTGCAAAAATTCTGACGCCCTATTTACCAAACTTGAAAATATTTTTTTTAAAAAACCTTCTAATAGATTTAATTTTTTTGTGCATTTCTCCAAATATGCATTTTGTTTGCAATTTGCTTAAAATGCAGATTATGCAAACAATTATCTCTGATAAAATGGAGGTATGAACATTGTTTTAATGAATATATTCATTTTATCTATTTAATAGATGAAGTGCACTGTAACATTTGGAAATGTGCACTTTCCAAATGATAATTTTATTTGTGGTTCATATGACTGATCTGTAATTGTGAAATTGGTTTAAATTTTCAGTCAGCTATAAACTAAGCAAATAGTTTTCTCATCTTAACATGGCATTTATGTATACAATATGTATGCTGTGTGTTTGCATATTCAGCATTACCCAATCTATACAGGGAAAATATAGCTCATGCAAAAGAACTTATGCATACTTTGAGTGCTACATGAATGTCTTTAGATAAGGCTCATGAATGTAATATCTATTCAATATCTATACCTGTCAAAAAGACAGATAAACCCTTACAGGAAAAAAAAACCTGTATGGGAAGAAATAATTGGGTTGAAATGAAAATGCAGTATAGTCAAAGAAGACTTGATAAAATGTGTATAAAACCCATGCTTATTAAACCTCTTCAATCAAATGATTGGCTAGAATATGTATATATTTATATATACTGTATATAACATAATATGCAATATATATAATGTAGTAATCAGATCCTTTCCTATATTGGCCTTCCTGATCCTGATGCTCCCCAGATATGTGGAGCTTAAATTCCCATAAATATAAAACAGTATGAATTATTGGACTGTTGGAGATTGAAAATTGTTCAGTTTAGGAAGATCACTGTAGTTTTATTATAAAGAGATTATGATGAAGCAGACAGAATGTTTCAAAATTTTGCTTTGGAACGGCTTCTCTGGAACCTTTCCTTAGTTCTCAAGCTGTGGGAAAACCAAGCAATAACAGCACTTTAAAATAATAATTCTTATAAAGCAACCACACATATAGTGTTACCCATCTTATTCTCCCTATAGCTCTCAAATCAGTTCCAGATTTGTGAGTTCTTACTCACATTTTGAAATGCCAGTCCCGCAAGAGGAAAAGTGATAATGAAAGCACAAGAGGGAAAAAAAACAAGCGAAAGCCCTTTTCTGTGAGTGGAAAGATGCTCATGTGTTTTATAATTTAACATATCTGATAACCATATCCGAAGAAATATCTAGTTTTTGTAGGTAGCTAGGAACTTTAGACATAGTTGAAAATACCAATGCTTGCCTTATATCAACCTTCTCTAACCTAGTGCTTTTCGTATGCATTGAGAATACAATTCTCAGCCATGCATACCAAAGGCCATGAGTGATCCAGCTTGGGAGAGGCTGCCTTATATCATCAGGCCATGAACGGTGCTCTTTTAGCTTATCCCCGATCTCCCAATTTAATGTTAGGAAAACGTATTTTTCATCCTATCATGTTAAATAGTTCTGCTTAAGCATCAGCTATATTTTGGGTGAAGTAAATAAAGATCCCATCTTAGTAAAACTTAAGTCTGAGTGATACTGCACTTAGAAAAGGATGCAAGGTTTTTTTTTTTGTATGACAGAAAGAAATTAGTTTTCTTCTTTTTCTTTTCTTTTTTTGTTTAAAGCTGTGCTATTGTTAATTTCCTTATACTGCTCATTTGATCGGGCAGGGTAAAAATAATAACTTTTAAAAATGTGTGTCAGTTTCTAAATGGATCTATCTTTGTTTAGTTTTCAAAAAGCAAATGAGTTTTTGTAAATCATGACTAAAAAGAATATTGTTATGAATCTCTACACTGGAAAAATTTACCGCTGCGCTTTGATAGTAATAAGGAAATCTGTTAGGTTTGCTTTCTACTGCACTTGCTTTCATTTGTCTGCTTCTAGACTGACAAATAAATGAAATAGGCATCTATCTGTACAGATTCTACAGGCAAGGCTGTACTTAGCTATCAACCTGCCTATTGTATTACAGTATTAAAGTTGAAGGACTTTAATACAAGGATACAAAGACCTCTGCCAGGTTGATCAGTTATACATTCCTAATTTTTTTTATTCCATTCATAAATATTCAACTTGTGAACATTTTGTTTTGAACACAGAACAACATTCTTGCCAATTTCTGTACCACATTTTGATTGATTTATTTTCTATTATTTCTATGCCAACTGACTCTTGATGTTCGTGTGTGTGTTCAGGCAGCCAATTATGTTGGTTTAAAAGAGCCATCTTCTTGAGATGCTTTCCATGACAGGCATTATCAATTTGTTTTGACAAACAAAATAACAAGAATGCATTGCACAAGAAAATGTAAATCTGCCAACAAGAGCATCATTCAGTTCTTTATGTGATAAAAAAAAATTGTAACTGGTTCCTTTGGACATTGCCAATATTGGAGGAAGGCTACCTAGAGAGGAAGACTGAGCTAAGGAGAAATTCTAGGAAGACCATTTTATGTATAAACTTGTGGCCTGGAAAAGTGTAGGCTCAGATTTATGCTACTGCAATTCAACTACTAGCAGAACATTCTGATACATCTTTTTCAAACATCTAATGCAGGAAAGAAAGTAGAAGCTGGATCTACTGCTGTCAATCTTCTCTGGTAAACTGTAATCTAGCAGGCTTCTCTGTATTCATCAGGATTTTATTCAACATTGCTAAGAGAAGGCTGCTAAGCAGCATATAATTTTTTTTTACATCCAGCTGTTATGCATTCACTCTTCTGAATCAGAGACATTATTTAATAAGAGGTTATTATATTTCCTTTTTATGGAGAAAATCAGTAAAGCCAGGCTAAATTGCTGAATTCACTGAATTAAATACCTTGGTTAAGAAAGCAAGAGAAATAAGAGAAAATATAATAAACAAGTCCAGTGTGGTGGTGATCTCTATTCTTTCCAATGTCTCTCTTTTTCTTTCTCTCTTTCAAATGTCTCTTTTTTTTCTTTCTCTTTCAGACTCTTTCTCAATAGTTACCATTGTCAGTCATGAATATGCAGCTCTACTATGCAGCTCTACTAGAATATTTATTTATAGGATTATTATGAAGTTCTACTTAAAAGGAAGTTTTGTGGCAGATTCAGACCAATTCAAAGAATCCCCACTGAACAATTACAAATGATGATTACATTGAAGGATTAGATCAGTGAAGGCTTAGACCAGGTTAGAACACTAACCATTCTCCATGCTGGCTGAGGAATTCTGGGAGTTGAAGTCCATAATCTTAAAGTTGCCAAGTTTGAGCAACACTGAATTAGGCTATTTAGAAGTGATAGATTACTTGTACAAATTGTCATATGATTTACAAATAACTCTCATTTCTTCTCTATAGCTCTTATCATCCTAACAAGAAACTAGGCTGGTGAAACCCTTTATGCTGTAGGAAAGATTGATAAAGTGAGACTAGAAGTGCCACTTGAGTTCAAAGCAATTATAATTCACAATAAAATGGGTGCTACTGCTCAGGAAAATAATATGAATAGGAAGTCAAACTGATAACTGAGAAATACCAAGTGAAATTTGTTAAAAGTGAAGTTTCATTTTATGTGGAAATGAATCCTCCTAAATTTAGCATGACTTACACCATGCTTTTGAAATCAATACTGAAGTTTTAATTTTTGTGCATGGCATTTTCTACATGATCAGCAAGATAAACCTTATAAGTATGCTGATTGTTTATGATTATAATGTAGACTTTGACAATTATTGGTTTAAATTATGAAATGCAGATGTGTCCTTCATAGTCCAATCTTAAGAAACTCTGATTAGGATTAACTCCTACTATATTCACTTGGATTTAAACCAGAGATATTCCATGGTATCAGACTGATAGCATAAGCAATCTCTCACATCTTAACATTCCAGTAACAAAGTTTTCTGGATGTTTTCAATCATATATACAATCATGTTTGGGGCAAAGACTTCTCAATTTAATTCAGATTCTCATAAAATCAGATGAGGGATGATAGATACTACCATAATTTAAAAAGAAAAGCAAGCAAGCAAACAAACAAAAAGAGCAAGTATCACCAGGTTTTGCTAACAATGGGCCACTGAAAGAATGGAAGTTTTGATTGTCTGTATAAGATCTGTGTAAACATTTAGAATGAATTGTAAAGAGCAGATTAAGTGTTAATTTACATTATAAGAAGGACTGGATATTTAGAATTGTTATCTTCAATGTTCTATTTTCCTCATACCTCCAATTGGCAATTATAGTGCTACAGCTCATCTGAAGTGGTAGACTTTGGGATAAGTTATGAAAGCCTTTCACATGGAGAAGAAAGAAAGAATCTGAATCTTTTCTTTAAAAAAAAAACAATTCAGAATGCTCTCTAATCATATATTGGTGACTGATATTTCCTACATAGGTATTTATACACAAATACAAAAATGCATAATACAGTGCAATATTTTCACAGTGGACACAGGAATTGATGTTTATTTTGTGACTTCTGTGATATTGTGATCTATACGGGGCCTTGCTCATGTTATGAATTTTTTCCCCTCTCCCCAACCTCCTGTGAGCACTTCAATTCATGGATTTGATGGGCTGAGTAGATCTGTTGCACTTTGCTCTGTATCAAGTGATACCCACTGAATTACCTCTTTGACTTTTTTTCTTACGTGGTTCACTTTGTATATAAGTGTCATGTCAAAACTGTTTACAGGTTATTTTTTGTGTACTTGTGGATTTAAAGAAAAATGTTGAATGAACTCAAAACACCAATGTTGGGGGGGGGAGAAGAAAAAAAGTTTTAAAATGGATCAATTATATTGGAAGGTGTTTAAAAATGAATGTTTTAATGCAGTATAGACTTCATTCAATATGGTCTCACATGAATGCATGTACTTACATGTTGTCAGTCTCCCC
This sequence comes from Masticophis lateralis, assembly GCA_030761175.1. Lineage (NCBI taxonomy): Eukaryota > Metazoa > Chordata > Lepidosauria > Squamata > Colubridae > Masticophis > Masticophis lateralis. Next base: position 94,071,051 of record JAUDYJ010000002.1, read on the forward strand.
GGTGAGGTTACTTGGCAATATTCTGCAGTGTGTGAATAGAAAATATACATAAAAAACTGCTGTGACTCTGACAAATATAACAGTCATTGTTTTTATTTTAAATTGTATTAAGTAAAAAAAAAAGAATGTGGGTTTTGACTTTTGTATTTCCCTATCACTGACAAAAACTTGAACAAAAAAAGTTCCACAAGGGAAGTAGAATATATAATGTACTAGACCATTAACTTGATACATTTCCTAGTTATAACCACATACTGATGTAAAATGTTCTTCCACCAGTGAGGGAGAAATGCTATTTTCTCTTTTGAATCACTCAATATGGGGAAAAAAGCCACCAGTGAGTTATTAAAAAGTGACACTACTGCTGCTATGGTACTTTAATGACAGAAACAATATTATGAAACTAGAGAACTACAAGTTGCAATTTGCCCTATATTTCAATACTGGAACAAAGATCATCTCATGTATCTTCTGAAAGGACATCTCAGTGATGTATTTCATCAGATCTCTGCTCTCAGAGAAGGATCTGATGGACATGTTCACATAGTAACTACCACTGAATGGTTTTGAATGCAGCTGAACAACAACCATTTCTTTTAGTTGAAAGACTATGCTCTGATTGTAGCAACACTTGCATAGATATAAGTTCTGCAAATGGAATTTACTTTTAAATGAACATAATTCCATTTATATCTCATATTAACTGTTACTATGTCTCTTTGTTTACTTACATATACCATTACATATGTAAATCCCTAAAGTCAATGTTGGGGATACACATGTGTATTGGTATATGTGAGTAAATGAGGAGACATAGTAATAATTGAGGATCTCTGATAAAAAGCTATGGTGCTCAATGGAAGGTTTAGAGCAATTAAACACACTGTTTATTACTAAAATAGATTATTCAGATTACTTAGATAACAAGTAAATTAGACTAGGATATATTTTGTCCTAAAGTAAAAGAGGTAGAAAGATCAGCCTCATAGGAACATGTTGATGAAAAAGGAGATGTAAGAGGGATATTTAATGGATGCTTTGAAAGTTGGACTGTATTAAAGAGTAAATGAAATGTTATTAAACTCATATTTAGTTCAGAAAGAAAAGAGAATTAAAGAGAATAGGAATAAGGTAAGGAAGGTAACAGAAGGGGATTCTTCAGATGTCTGCTATAAATCAAGATGTTCTTTATGATTTCTTGGATAAATCTCCTATGGTTTCATTATTGCTGTTTTTCCAACATTAAAGTTGGACTTGTTATCCAAGATTACTAGGAAAAAGATTATGATACGGAAACTAAAATGAGATTGATCTCTTGATGGTTTCCTTGGCCTCTGTAGGCCAATGAAACAAGACTATGACTCTCTGCAAAGAAAATCAAAGGACTGTATGGAAGAAAGCAAATCTAATTGCATCAAGTGATTGCTAAGGAAATATTCAAACATGACAGCAATGTTTATGTATTTGATGAAAACAGGGTAGAGTTGGAAGGGCTTCCAGGGGTCAAATCCAAACTAAATCCTCTTGCTAAATCTAATGATTTTTTTTAAACCAAGTTGGCAGTGATAAACTTCACTTCGGCATGCCAGAAGAGATCGATCATACTGTCAATCTATCCAAATTGACTCCTTCATTTCATTTGTACTGTGCCGTCTATGCACACTTGTTAGAGAATGCTTCAACTTCAAACACTTTCATTTTCACAGGACATCATAATTTCAATTTGGTGCTTAGCTTTTCTGAAACATATATTGCTACACTAGACTGGAATTCACAACTCCTGCAGGCAGATTTGCAAAGCTGAAATGGGAAGCTCAGTGAATGTTGTAAGGCAGGAAGTCCTTTGCATTGCATTGTTTCTGCAGGCTGTAGTTTGAATACTGAACACTGTTATTTATTACCACAAAAATGTTATTGCCAAAAATCATATAAAAGAGATGAACTACCTTTCCCTTTGTTATTTCCAAGGGGAAGAGTGTTGTTGCCAAAAGAATGTGAATCAAGGCTAAAAAAGAAAAAGCATTCTGAGAAATGTGATCATAATTTTCAATCCAACTTGACACAAAATTCAGGCTATTAGGTGGATTTAGAATTGAATGCCACGAGGAACAACAAGGGACCAGTACTGTAATATGAAATGAAAATATATGGAGTAAGTTACTTGATGTTGTTTGTTTTCCTTCAATATCTGATACAATTCACTAGGATTCATTTAAACCTTTTCAGTAGACATCTATCATTCAAATGATTACTATGCTTATTTTATTCAATTAAAATGTCCATGTTACCAAAACCTCAATACAGCCTTTCAATATCTTAAAACTATGAAATTAAAACACATTTTCTCATAAAGAAAGGTTACCCTGTATTGTTAGGCAAAAAAACCTGTTTTCATTTTTTTTTAAATCAATATGTGAACATAAAATGGGAAATAAAAGTCACACACTACAAACAAACTCAGTTCCAATCAATACTCTTCTAATAGCCAGATTTAGGTTAGATAGAAATAAGAAGGGGACCATCCATAAATACCACTTAATTAGGGCAGGCCTGTTAGGCAATAAAACCAGATTCAAATCTATATTACTACAATATATTTATTAAATCAGTTTCAGGATATAAAACTGTGTTTGAAATTTGTCATATGAAAATATGAGTTTGTTTGACCTTCATTGCCTAAGGCTTTCAGGTTAAGATTTAGCAGCAGTTACACATTTTTTTAATCTTTAGTTGTGATTTCATAGAGAGGAAAAACTGAAATATTGAGTTACATTTACTGGATATCTCTATTGTGTTTAGTTCCTGCAAATTTGGAAAACTGTGATGACTCATTTTGCCAATTTAGAAACAATTTGCATATTGGGGAAAAAATTTGGGCATCAATTACCAGTAGAGGAACACTGCAAATTGTGTTATGTTAGGGAAATGTATTTGGATCATTGCATACATTAGGTAAATGCATATGAAAATGAATGTTCTAAAAGAAATGAAGATGCGAATAATTCATCCATCCATCCATCCATTCAATTTATATTGAATGGCCCACTCACCAATGCAACTGTGAATTTTCATAGTGATATCTAAAAGATAAACTGATATAACAACCAGACATTTAAAAAATTACACTTTGGCCACAAATGAGCAATTTTAAATTGGTCGTCCAGTCTTCGGGCAGTAAAATTTATCCAAAGAAGATAAAATAAAACCAATGAATTGGCAAAAATCAGCCGTGATACAATAAGGTTGGCAATTTTTTGCAAGGCTTAGGATTCCTTCCTTGGACAATTGTGGCTGAACTTATCAACCCCTATTGTTTTGACTCTCAGTCCTCTCAAATGTGAAGGGAATTCCTGGCCACTAACAAATCATCTACCTGCCAAGAATTATTTGGCCATTTGGCTGTTCTTCATCCCTTTGCATATTGGATAGATGTTTCTCATGATCTTTTATAATCCTGTGTCTCAAAGTATTAACTGCAGTAGCTCCTATCTTCCTAGTGCCTGTAGAACTATTAGCTTCTATCAAACCAAACAAAGTAATCATGTTGATTAAAAGCCAGCCAACCAATACCTGCCTTCCCCCTTCCCTCCCAAACTAACATCCCAGACTGTGAGTGTCATCAATATGATGTCTAAGTGCATCATATTGAGCCCTCAGAAATGACAAGTGAATTTTATTTTGTTTAAAGGAGAGGTTGGGCCATGTTGAGGAAGCAGAGGGCTGAGAGACTTTCAAAAGGAATGAAATGCTAAAGACATCTTACAATGCTATATAAAATACTTTGTATCTCTACTTCATGAAGGGAGAAAGATACAATAATGTCTTGGATTTTTCCCTCATTCATCAAACTTTCTGTTTGAAGCAGATGTGTCCAGGAAGCAACAGCTCCAGGATAAATGGAGGGCACAGAAGAGAACCACTGAAGGGATGGACAATGGCAAAGTGCTGGACCGTGACCAAATAATGGATGGCAATAATACCAAGTCAGTTTAAAATGTCACTAGCCAATAAAGTGCTAGTCATAATCAGGCAAACAGTAGCGGGAGTGGAGAATCAAATTTATCCCGGAATCACAATCTATGGCTCTAAGCCTAGTAAACCTGGCTTTTTTTCCCACTGCAACAGAAGCCAAATCAGTTGGAGATATATATCTGCAGCTTCCAAACAACTAATATAGGGGCACCTTAATTTTCCATAAAACAAAACATAAACAAAAAGCAAAGCAAAATGTAACATCTGTACAAGCTATTGAAACAGCCAAAGAGTTATTTGGACACAAAAATGTGGATTTCATGTGAAAAGAAGGCAAATATTTGAATAGCACCCATTGTGCTCATAATTTGTCATTATTTGACTTATCTGTTTTTCTCTAGAGATCCTAAAAATTCAAATCATATAGTGAGCTGGTTAGATGAACATTTTTAGGTATAGTACTATTAAGTTATAAAACACTAAATTAAGTTCATATAAGAACTCAACATTACTCTGAAACTAGCAGGCTTCTGCAGATAGTTTACTTCACAGGGTACTTGATATGGGACAGATTTACATTGATTGGCTGCATTAATTCAATAACATGATTACACATATACAGAAATCAATTTGTTTACTGGTGAGTAGTAAGAAGTCACATATAAGACACACAGAGTCAGTATGTGTGAAGGCATGCAAGAGCTTTAAAATGTATACAGGAGAGCAAGATCTTGTCCGAGAATGCATGACTAGGGAGTTCAATCCAAAATGAAGATGGGTTCAGAGACATAGGCATAATCTGTAACAGCTCAGAAATCCAACTGCCAAGGAAATTATTTAATCCAGACCAAAGAGCCAAAAACACAGATGAACAAATCTGAGATCAGTAGTTCTTCCTAACAAGATATTTTGGCTATATGCAGTGGCTATATAGTCCAAAAAGGCATTTGCACGCTTGCTTCCCAAAAAGCCAAGTAAATCTCTTTTGTTCAGTCCACTGGGGTTCCCAACATTTCCTCAAGACCAGGATGTTTGCTAGCTAACTCCTTCTGCCCTCACATCTTCTCTTGTTGATTGCTAGCTGAGTTAGCCTCAGAATCTGCTTGTTCTCTGAATTCTAGATCAGGACCCTCAGCCTCTAACTCCTCTGAATCAAATAAGTTTATGATATCACCTTGTGTTGAGAGCCAGTCTGCTTCATAGAAGGGGCTTGTCCATGAAGAAACTTTGATTCCTGCAATTGGACATTGCAATACATGGGGTATCCCTCCCCCTTAGGGCCATTAGGCTGCCTGTATTTACATGTATTGTGCAGGCAGATTCTAGTTGGAACATGTACTCCAAAATTACCCAGATGCCAACCCATAGAGGCTTTATAAATGTTATAGATGTTGAAGATGTCTTGAGAACCTTGCAGCTCCATGTCTTCTCTAGCTATAGCTTAACAGCTGTGGTGACACAGTAGTAAGTATGCAGTATTACAGACTAATACTGGCTACTGCCAGCAAGGTTGATTCAGCCTTCCATCCTTCTGAGGTTGCTAAAATGAGGCCCAAATTTTTTTTTGGGGGGGGCAATATTCTGACTCTATAAACCACTTAGAGAGGGCTGTAAAGCACTGTGAAGTGGAATATAAGTCTAAGCCTATTGCTATTGCTAACAGATATTGTTCTGATATGCTGCGTTATGGCAATATTTAGCAAAATCAAAGGTTGCATTTCCTCTTCCAGTATGTCATCTGCATTAGTTACATGGAAGCTGACACATGCTATTTTCCAACACAAGATCAGACCTGTAAATCTCCATGCAGCAGAAGCAAGCCTCAGCCTTCTTCTGCTCTCTACACCATTTCCACTGTCTGTTCTATAGCAAAACAGAAACCTTCATAATGATGAAGGAGCCTTGGTGGCGCAGCAGCTTAAAGTGGTGTTAAAGTGACACCCGCTGCCTGAAATTACTGCAAGTTCGAATCTCACCAGGCTCAAGGTTGACTCAGCCTTCCATCCTTTTAAGGTAGGTAAAACGAGGACCCAGATTATGGGGAAATAAACTGACTTTGTATAAAAAAGAATACTGCTTTGGGGGGGGGGGCAAAGCCCTACTAAGAAGGTATATACAAAAAGTATGAAGGCTATTGCTTAACACATTGTAAGCCACCCTGAGTCTCTGGAGAAGGGCGGCATATAAATTAATTTTTTTAAAAAAATGATAATCTGCACAGAACCAGCAATTTGACAACATGTAATATTTTCAAAGTCCATAGATGTATTGCTGGGTCACGCTTAATGGTCACTTCTGTATTCTGTCAGTCTTGTCAAAGAAATGACAGGCCGATACTAAATCAGAGCATGTTTCTGAATTGGTGTTTCAGTGTCCAGTTCCAGGTTGCCTTACAGAAATATATGGAATATCCAGTTTACCTCTGCCCAGCAGTAAAGAAATGTTCCACATTAAACTTGATTTCTTTTAAGTATTCTTTTGAGCATTCATATTTTCTTCTAAGTAAGTTTTCTTCATATACACATGAATTGCATTATATTAATAAACATGCCAACCACTTGTTTAAGTCATTGTCACAACAATAGAACTCTGTTATAAGATATCATAGTTGCCTGTCCTTGATAATGAAGAGTTATCTGAACAGCTATTATATGGGGATGGAAGCTTCTCAGTAGAAGAATATAAAGTCACTTGCTCCTTTCTTTGCTCTCTGTTGTTAGTGAAGGACATGGGCTGTGGCTTACAGATAAGAGAGAGGCACTGGAAGAAGTAATAAAATGCTACCAAAAAAATACAGTGCCCAAAGTTTTCACATTTTAAGTGTAACTTCTATATTTATTCAATTGAAAATTATGGAAAACAGGGGGATATGGTGTCCATTAAAAATAACAAGATCTCTATTTCAGGGATGAAATGTAAAATTTGTTACTACCAATTCTGTGGGCATGACTTGGGGGTGGGTGAGTAATGTGACTGGGGTGGGCATGGCCAACTTTTTTAAAAAAAACTTTTCAAAGCGTTTTTTCTAATGCTTCGAAAAGCCTCTGCCAATCAGATAACTCAGCTGGGATCGTCAGAGCAGCTTTTTAAAAAAATACCTCTCTGCCTATCAGGGCTTTTTAAAAAATACCTTTCTGCTGATCAGGCAACTCAGCTGGGATCGTCAGAGACTTCTCAAAGCATTTTTTTTACCACCTCTTCAGCCAAGAGGTTGCAGAAAAAAATACTTTGAAAAGCCTCTGACAATCCCAGATGAGCCCCGTGATCATCAGAGGCTTTTTTTTTAAAACTTTTAAAAGCATTTTTTCATTGGAAAAGGTTGTAGAAAAAATGCTTTTAAAAGGTTAAAAAAAAAAGCCTCTGATGATCGTGTGGCTCAGCTGGGCATGGGGGGGGGGGCAGGGATTTTTGCTACCAGTTCTACAAACCACCAGCCACCATTGCTACCGGATTGGGTGATCCGGTCCGAACTGGGAGCATTTCACCCTCTGCTATATTTGCTTAAAACTACCATAATCCAAGAAGTCACATTATGTATTGTAGTAATACATGTTCTTCTTTAAAACCAAGTACAGAAAAGTTAATAGTGAAATCCTACATACTTTTACACAGAAGTAAGTCCTGTCTCACAGAAATGAGCTGATTTCCTTTAGAAACAACTTCAGAATTTGTTTTGAATGTTCCACCTCTTTTTATTATTTGCACCAAAGTCCATGAAGAGTACTGTGTCTTTTCCAACTACTGCTTGTCCGCAACAAATTCAAAGAAAAGTTTTTGGTAATTTTATCAGACACAACTATCTAGATGGGTAGTTGGCTGATCATTAACATATATATATATATATATATATATATATATATATATATATATATATATATATATATATAATTAACATATATATATATATATATATATGTTTATATATATATATATATATATATATATATATAATTAACATATATATATATATATATATATATATATATATATATATATATATATATATATATATATATATATATATGAAATCTCAAGCTACAGTAGGCAAAAAGGTGACAATTTACAACATATTTAAATTTAGTGCAAGTGTTTCCATTGCTTTCTGGTTTGCTGGCAAATTGAAAACAAGTTTCTTCAATGTAAATGTCAAATGTTTCATAATAGAATTACTGAACCATCGAGGAAATGGCAATGACTAAAGCAAAAAAATTATGTGGGTGAAAAATGCGTAATAAAATTGTCTTCCACATTTCCATTTTAAATCTTTTTGGATAATGAGACATTGTTCTGCTTGATTTAGCACAACTCAGTTTAGCAAGAAAGTGTAAATATAACCATAGTTTAAAAAGGATCCAAGGTTACAGAGATGTCATGCGAGTAACTTTTGCACACAGTTAATTCTAGGATTTCATTGATGTCTTGATTTATGGTTGTCACTAAAGAATGATGGACGTGTAAGATTGGATATTTTTTCCATTTAGAAATAATTTCATGTGTAACTTTTATTCAGGGGTGAAATCCACTTACCTTTGTACCGATTCACAAATGGGAATGTGCGTGCGGGCTTGCTTTGCTTGCTTGCGACACCTCTGCGCATTTGCAAGACCTTCTGCGCATGTGCAGAGCATCAAAAACAGGACGTGATTGTTATGTTGTTACTGTTTTGAGCAGGAATTTCAAACTAGGGGTTGTTTCTGATTGGTTACTGATGAGCAGCCAAACTGTATATAAAGAGTGCTGCTGCCTGCAAACCTTTGCTGAAGTCTCACCATGTAATAAAGAGCTGCTGTCACTATCCTGCCTGTGCTGCTCGTTATTGCCCAGCCACTTCATTTGGCGACAAAGGTGGGATAGCACACAGGAGGATCAAAAAGAGCTAACGATCAGACACGGTGCCCACCGGGACCGTAGACTTCAACCATGGCAGCGTACGTTCCACCTACACCATTTGATCCAGCCCAAGAAAAATGGGGGTCCTACATGACTCGATTTGAGTGTTCGCTCGAGGCCAGTGACATGCACGGGCTATCTGCAAATCGCAAACGAGCCCTGTTCCTGAGCCATTGTGGACCGGATGTCTTCGAAATGGCTGAGTCGTTGTGTGAGCCGACCCCAGTGCAAACGGTTCCTTGGGATACACTCCAAGCAAACCTAAGGGCACACTACACCCCTGCACTATCCAAGTTCGTCCAGCACTATCAGCTGAGGCAGTGAGTACAGAAAGAGGGGGAACCGATGACCGCATATGTGGCAGCACTTCGTAGAGCCGTGACACACTGTGACTACCGCAACCTGGATAAAGCGCTGCTAGAACAGTTAATCTGCGGTGTTCATGCCACCCAGCTTCAGAGGCGGCTGCTCGTGAAGCCGGGTTTGACTCTTGCCAGTGCCCTAGACGAGGCCAGGGCACACGAGGCATCAACGAAGGCGTCGGAGGCTTTACAGCATCCTCAGCCTGAGAAGAGCGGTCCTAAAGCGGTTCCACTTCACCGCAAGGAGGCTAGAACAAGCTCGGAAGAAGAATCAGATGAAGACATCTTTCGAACCGAAAAAAGAAAAGGTGAGCCCAGCCGCCACCGAGAGAGCTGCCTGAGTTGCGGCTGCCAGCATGAAAGACAAGCCTGCAAATATCGCGATGCCATTTGCAGGCACTGCGAGAAGAGAGGTCACTTAGCCCAAGTATGCCGAGCGCAGTTTCTGCGTTCTTCCAAACCACGTGACCACAGCAACCAACCAGAACCGTTGCCACCTTCAAAACGACCAATCCAGAACAAGGGCGCCTAAAAGCGGCGTGAGATTCAAACTTACAGCACGAGAGTCGGCCAAGCCAGCCCGTCAACCGAAGAAAAAGTCCTCACTACCGTCAAGATCAACGGTCAACCCTGCAGCATGGAGATCGACACTGGATCTGCACTCTCCATCATGTCGTGGGATACATTACAGTCCCTGCTTCTGAACTACAGAAAAAGCCAGCTATCGAGACAACGAGTCTGCCTGCTAGACTACCAGGGGAACCAAGTTCCAGTTGAAGGCGTCGACACCTTCACCATCTCCTATGGCAATTTCGAGGAGAGACTACCGCTAACCATCATTAGAGACCCGCTACCAAGCCTTCTAGGTCTACGCTGGTTCTGAGCCCTTGGCATGGGCTTTACGGGGGTCCACAGCCTCAACGGAGTATCACTCAAAGAACAATTCCTGCACGAGTTCCGAGACGTGTTCGAGGACAGCCTTGGCAAGTACGTGGGGACCCCGATTTTGTTCAATTTGGACCCAGGGGTAGCCCCCATTAGGCTTAAGGCAAGGAGAGTCCCCTTTGCCCTGAAACCCAAGATCGATGCCGAATTAGATAAGCTAATTAGCCAGGGCATCTTAGTACCATGCTAAATGGGAAACCCCAATAGTGACCCCAATTAAGGCAGATGGATCTATCAGGATCTGCACTGATTACAAATGTTCTATCAACAAGGCATTGCAGCAAAGTGCTTATCCTGTCCCAGTAGTTCACCACCTACTGCATTCCCTTGGCCCAGGGAAGATTTTCGCCAAATTAGATCTTGCGCAAGCTTATCAGCAGCTGCCGGTAAATGACGCCACGGCAGAAGCGCAAACTATTGTGACACACAGAGGGGCTTTTAAATGCACTCAGTTGCAATTTGGGGTCAGCATCGCCCCGGGATTATTTCAAAGCACAATGGAGCGCCTTTTACAAGGCCTCCCCAGAGTAGTCCCATATTTCAATGACGTGCTAATTAGTGGCTATAACGAAAAGCAACTGGCAGAAAGAATCAGGTTAACCCTGTCGAGTTTCCGTGAAGCCGGCCTAAAGCTCAAGAGGTCAAAATGCAAAATTGGGGTTCCCTCGGTTGAGTTTTTAGGGTATAAGATTGACGGTTCGGGGATCCACCCCACCGAAAGCAAGGTGAGAGCCATCAAGAGCGCTCCCACACCCAAAACCAAGACCAAGCTGCAGGCCTTCCTAAGCCTCCTTAACTTCTACACCATGTTTTTAAAAGATAAGGCAACGGTAGCCGAGCCACTGCATAGACTCTTAGGCAAGAACACTCCATGGGTTTGGGGCAAAACAGAAACGGCAGCAAGAAGCTCCTTTCCGAGGACAGCTTTCTAATTCAATATAGCTCTGAACTGCCGTTGGTCTTGGTTTGTGACGCCTCTCCATTTGGCGTCGGCGCCGTGCTCAGCCATAGACTACCAAATGGCCTAGAGGTGCCCATTGCTTACTATTCCCGGACTCTGTCATGTGCAGAGCGCAACTATAGCCAACTTGACAGGGAAGCTTTAGCTGCTATTGCCGGCGTAAAAAAATTGAACGAGTACCTGTTTGGCAGATCATTTGACTTAGTTACCGACCACCAACCATTACTGGGCCTCCTTGCCGGCGACAGGCCAACCCCTGCCGCACTTTCTCCATGAATGACTAGGTGGTCAATTTTTTTGGCCGCATACTCTTACAAACTGATTCACCGACCTGGAAAAGCCATGGGCCCTGCAGACGCCCTTAGCAGGTGCTCCCTGCCTGACATTTTAGACAACCCGACTCCCAAGTCCCCAATCCTATTGCTGGACACTGTGCCGCCAGAGCGTCTATCTTCGGCTGAGGTAACCAAAGCTTCTAAAAGAGACACTACTATCAGAACTGTGATGGGCTGGGTCCTGCGAGGCTGGCCTACACAAACTGACTCTGTTGTATTCAAACCATTTTGTACTAAACACAATGAATTATCTGTGTTGGGGGGGTGTTTACTGTGGGGAGATCGTGTTGTTGTACCTGAAAGTCTAAGGCATAGAGTGCTAGAGATGTTGCATGTGGGTCACCCGGGCATGGTTAGAATGAAGGGTCTTGCCCAAAGTTACGTGTGGTGGCCACATTTAGACCAAGACATTGCTGAGTGGGTGGGGAAGTGCAGACCCTGCCAGGTATTCCGTCCAGATCCCCCAGTCGCCCCTGCTAGGGAGAAACCCAAGGGCCCATGGGGATGACTCCACATAGATTTCGCTGGGCCGTTCCACGGCCAGTCTTTCCTAATAGTGGTAGATGCATTCTCTAAGTGGTTGGAGGTTTTTCTCATGCCATCGACCACTTCGGAGGCGCTAATTAGAGTCCTTCGCCACATTTTTGCCACGCACAGTCTGCCCAACACGTTAGTTTTGGACAACGGGCCACAATTCACCTCAGTCCAATTCGAAAGCTACCTTGCCGAACTGTGCATTCGGCATGCCCTATCGGCCCCTTTCCATCCAGCCTCGAATGGTCAGGCCGAACAATTCATGCGGACCACCAAGGAGGCTTTGTCCTGACTAGATTCGGGCAATTGGCAGGCCAAGATAGACCAATTCCTGGCGGTGCAACATGCTATTCCCTGCACGGCCACTGGCCACAGTCCAGCCGAACTTTTGATGGGCCGTAAACTCAGATGTGTCCTCGACCGGTTGCATCCTAATTATTCGGCCGATACTTTTAAGGGGGAAGAGGGAGGCCTCAGGCATTTCCCAATTGGCACGATGGTCTATGCGAGAAATTATGCCACCGGTCCCTTATGGGTGGAGGGCATTGTAACAGGGATGTCTGGGCCAAAATCATATATGGTCGATATCAGCCAAGGTAGAATTTGGAGGCATCACATCGACCAGTTAAGAAAAAGACTAGTCAGTGAAAGCTCAGACCTCGAGTACAAGCCAGTCCCTAACTTCCAAAGTCCTGCCAATACAGCTACCTCAACCCCGACTGAGCCGGAATACTTATCTGGCAAGCCAGAGTTCCAGCGCTGCCCCAGCAAGCCACTCCTCCCAGCCGGGGAAAGTCACACCTCGGAAAGGTTCCCGGAGGTTCAATTGGCGGAGCCAGGAGAGACGGGGGGTCCCTCTGACCAGCTCAACGCCCCGCCTGCAACTGAACTGCGCAGGTCAACTCGGACTAAGACACGCCCAGGTCACCTGCGTGACTACATTTGTAAATATGTAAATAATTGTGATAATATGCATTCTGGGAGGGGAGGGGTGTTATGTTGTTACTGTTTTGAGCGGGAATTTCAAACTAGGGGTTGTTTCTGATTGGTTACTGACCAGCAGCCAAAATGTATATAAAGAGTGCTGCTGCCTGCATACCTTTGCTGAAGTCTCACCATGTAATAAAGAGCTGTTGTCACTATTCTGCCTGTGCTGCTCGTTATTGCCCAGCCACTTCAGTGATGATGTCCAGGTGGGTGGGCGGAGCCTCCCACTGCCGGCGCTACCAGTCCGTACGAGCCGGGTATTACGGACTGCATTTCACCACTGCTTTTATTACACTTCTCAAAGTTCATTTGTAGATATGTATATATACACATACATACATATATATGTATGCATATTCATTCCAAAATTGAGTATGCACTTGGTAAAGTTATTTACAAAACAACATACACTTAGAAATATGCCTATATGTAAAGGATGAGCAAAAAGGAGCATATTTGGAAATATTGTATGGCATTAGGCACAGTTGCATACAATTATTCTTAGTTTTTTAGATATTCCCATTGCTAGTTTCATAGCTACATTACAGTATGTGTATATATATATATACATATATATTTTAAGGGTCTCTTTAAAAAAATCCTTCTGTTTGCATTGAAAGTAAAGAAGAACCTATCAATTTTTTTTGCTAGAGACAGAAACACGAAGGATATAACTTTTCCAGTTTTCTCTTCTGTTTCCCCATCCTCTAAATTGGAGCATTATATAAAAATGGTGAGTGGCCATAAGCAAAACTAGCAAAAAGAAAAGATGACGTTGAAAAGAAGGACAAAGCGTTTACAATACTTGAAAATGGGATTGCCTCAGCTCATCATAGATCAGATAGAAATTCATGTTCCAACAACAATTTATGAAATTTGTTGTCAGTGGTCAACATAGGAGAATAAAGAGAATAAAATCTCCACCTTTCCAGAGAGATTTATGATACAGAAACACAAGTAGTACAGTTCTATATAATTTTCATGTTCAGATGTGTTTCTTCTTAGCTCAACTTCCTCCCAATACAGCATATTCCTGATGCTTTTCTATAATTGCAATCTTCACACTTCTAGAGATAAAAAGATTGGAAAAATTGGTTTGGACTATAAAAATGGAAATTATAAAACTAGTTACAATCAGTCAAAAGTTTCCATTAGCTATCTAAATGGTGAAGGTTCTAACACATTGTATTTGAAGTAATGTGCCAAACCATATAAGTATATAAACTGAAAGTATTAATGGAAGTACAGATAACATCTTTAAAATTCATTGGCTCAAATAAAATACAATTTAATTTAACTTCATCGGTATGACAGCTAGACTTCAAGATAGGTTTGTAAAAAATGGCACCATCAAAGAATCATAACAATAATTGAAAATATTAATTCTCTAAACATTCATCTGGGTTACACATTTTAGATGGCAAATGAATGTATTATAAAAAAGAATGTAAAATGATAGGCTTTGATAATTAGCAGCCTAACCCTAACCTTCTTTTTCAGAAGTTTACTGCCTTTGATGAACGGATCTTATGTTTCTTTGGTTTCTCCAGCAAAAGTAACTCTAAGAGGACCAGAAAGGAGTGAATCAAGGAAAGATAAAATCCATGCAATCAAGGTAGAAAATGTATGGTAATTGTCCAGCAGAGATTGTGATTTATTTTTTAGGCCTTGTCTGGGAACATAAGGAAATTGAAATGGGCTTTTCTGGGCCCTGTGATCAAGTTTTCCCTTGATCCAACATCCTGTTTTTCTCAATTGGCAGAAAAGTGATAAAAAGAGAAATTTCAGCTGCTACAATAAGGAGATCTCAAATGATAGACCACTTTCTCTATTCATGAATCTCCCTTTCCACCTCAGAGACACGTTTTCAATATTCTGTAGCCCCTGGGAAGGCCTGCTAACAACAAAGGACTACATATAAAATATAGCTTTTAGAAACTTAAATATTAAACAGTACTGAGTGCACTAAATAGTGAAGATACATTTCACTTTTAAAACAATTCCTGATCTTCTCATGGGAATTTTCTGGTGCAGTTCAATTCAGAATGATTTGTGATGGATATTGCAAAACCAGCATGGCAAAAAGAATGAGCGTTGGTTTCAAATTAGAGCAGAAACTGGAAGCTCCCATGCTAGATTAACATAAACAGCATCTTGAATTTGCTTGTTGATTATGTTTTTACCCTATCATTGCATTTCTTATTGCATTATCACTTGTATTATGGCATCTTCAGTCAAGTATGCATTTCAGAATGAATACATCACAATGAGTTTGGTTCAGTAGCAGAGAACAGAAGGAAGGAAGGAAGGAAGGAAGGAAGGAAGGAAGGAAGGAAGGAAGGAAGGAAGGAAGGAAGGAAGGAAGGAAGGAAAAGGGAGAGAGGGAGGGAGAGGAGATAGGGCTGAACTAAATAAAAAATTGTATGCCTGAATGACACCTCCTATCTTCCAGAGGGAAATGTTTAACTCCCTGTGTAGTAATTCAGCAAAAATTGTTCATAATTTCTAGAATCTTTCTTTATGCAAAGAGTTCAAAAATGCAGAACGTGAAAATACAGCCATGGCGTTCATAACAATGCTAATAGAATATTTAGATCTGAGTTTAGATCTGTTTGTTTTTTTAAATACAATCCAAATCAGGCAAGTGGCTGGCAGTATCCACTGGAATGTTTTCTTGTATATGAACTTTCACTTTCTCCCATAAACTCAAGGCTTTTCACCAGCAGCTGTTGCTTTCTTACTTCGTGACCAGGAATCTATATATAGCTCAACAGATGGGTGATCAATGTGGGACACTGGACTTTTTATGCAGCTGCTGAGACTCCTTTATTTTTTCACTGGTCAATCAGCTTAATCATTGAGAAAAATAACAGAAGATAATTGTCCCCATCAGCAAAACCAAAAAATAAAAAGATAAATGAAGCTGCCATGCTTTTAGATTCTGTTTAAGAGAGGTGCATTGGAAAGAGAGGTGCATTGGAAAAAGAAATGAAAATACCAATATTAATTGTTAGATTTCTCCCCTTTTTGCATTTGTTCTTTTATTTTACAAGTGGGGAATAAAGAAAGGTAAGCTGAAATTATAGAAGAATCACATAGCCCATTCCATTGCACTTTATCTCTCCTGTTGCTGGGCCATCTTTTCCCAGGTACCCAACCCACCAAAATGGGGACAGAGGGTGTGTCCTTCTCTTATGCAGGTTCATCCAGTGGCACCAACAAGGAGGGCCTTCTCAGAGGTGGCTCCCTCCCTGAGAACATCATCCTTCTGTAACTAAGATTGGTCCTTACCTTGACACTTTTTTTAAAGACCCAGAAGACATGTTTTGCCACTGGGCCTGGGGATTCCAGGATGATATGGAGCCCACGAAGAGTTGGTTTGATGGTTGTTGCCAGGAGGGTGGGGGCTATTGGATTTTTATTGGGTTTTTATTTTTGGAAGCCACCCAGAGTTACTGTATGTGAGTAGGGCGACCATATTTTTTAAAAATAAGTAAATGTTCTTTGTGTATTATTTGGGCTTATTGATTTAACCATGATAGTTGTTCCTCTGGTAGACAGCAGCCTCTGGATGGAAGGGCTGTACACATTCTTGAAAGAAGGGCTTTGAACATGGGGAGTACATCCAAAGCACTTCGTTGTATTAAAGGGATGCAGGTAAGAAAATGTAAATGGATTAATCAATGCAGCATTTTTTTTCAAACTTGCAACTTTAAGATATGTGGAGTTTAACTCTCAAAATTGAAGCATGCTGGCTGGGAAATCCTGGGAGTAGAAATCCACGCATCTTGAACTGGCCAAGTTCAAGCTTACGTATAGCTTATACGTAATAGTTTACGTATAAGCTATTATACGTAATGTATCATATTTGAAATCAAAATAATTCTTAGAATTTTAAAAGTAACCAACACACAAACAAAAAAATTCATCAAAGCATGTCTTCTTTTCAAGTTGTAAAAAAGCCATCTCCCCCCCCCCCGCCACCCCAGAATTGTTATGACTACTTTAAAAACTGGTGCCAACTATCTCCACATAGGTGCATCCACTGCCATTTGGCATTGTTGGAAAATAAACCAAACTTTCAAAGGAATAAATGATCTGCTGCTTTCTTAGGTTTGTTTGTTTTGAAGAAATCATAAATCAGATTCCTTGATTTGGGATTGATTTCCGAAATGAGATTTTGTGTGATTAAAGCTGTGCCTTCATATTTTCTCTCAGGCCAAAAGGTATATGTATTTGTAAAAAATTTAATATTGTTTTACACTACTTTGCAATGTTGCCTTTAGGCCACTCAATTTTTTATTAAAATGTTCTGAAGCTTTACTAACAAGATTTCTACTAACATTTTACTGTGTCAATAATGGATTTGCTTGATTTTAGCGATGTGAAAGCAGACACATTACCATGGAGTCTTAATGTGCGACCTATGAAATAGATGGCCTCAAATGCTCCTTTCATGCTTTGCTCAAAAAATAGAACAAAACGTTATCACAAATATCATTTGCTTTATTTCAGACCAAGCCAAAAGCAAAACAAAACACTATCAAACATTTGAGTGAACTTAGAAGGAATAGATACAGGTAAGTTCCAATTTTGGAGGGTGGTGGGATATCCAAGTCAACATTTTTTTTTCTCCAATATTTTTTCATTTTGTTTAGTAACTTTGCTAAGCAATTTAAGAGGCTTACTTTCTTTGTTTCTTTGCATCTTTTATATTGTTAGTTGTGTGTCCAACCCATTGCAATCCCTTGGACAATGTTCCTCCAGGCCTTTTGTCCTCTACCATCCCCCAGAATCCATTTAAGCTCACGCCAACTGCATCTTTTATATTTGTCTTTATTGCATTTTTGAAAATGTTTAGTGACAAATAGAATTTAAAATAGTAGTAGGCAGAGGTGGGTTTCAGCAGGTTCTGACCAGTTCTGGAGAACCAGTAGCGGAAATTTTGAGTAGCTTGGAGACCTGGTAGTAAAAATTCTGACTGGCCCTGCTCCCATCTATTCTCTGCCTCCCAAGTCCCAGCTGATATGGAGGAAATGGGGATTTTGCAGTATCCTTCCCCTGCCACACCCACCAAGCCACACCCACAGAACCAGTAGTAAAAAATTTTGAAACCCACCACTGGTAGCAGGAAGGAAAAACAATTTCCTTCCTTTACAATTTGGAAGGTTTCTAAAGCCCAGCTGGAGAGGGTTGCATTAATTCTGTGCAAGGCCTGGTTTATTTGCAACCAAATACATTCCCAGGACCAGGAATCTCAGGTTTACAGTGAACCAGTGCTAGTTGTTCCTGGGAGATGACTGCCTGGATGTCAGAGGAGCAGCAATACTAGAGCTACTTAGGTAAGATGGGTAGAAATTAAATACATAAATGAACTGCTTTTTTTACTTAATGGTTGCCTCTTTTCAGCATTTCAGGGCTTATGGGAACATTCAGACCAGTGTGGAATGAAGCATATTGTGCAGCAGCAGTGGAGAAAATGAGTAACAAACATCCTTTTTCCCTTACTAGACTGCTTTATTAAAAATTAGCCCAGTGGTGGCACTGATTCAAAATTAACAAATCTGTAGTTTCATGAAAAGGAAGAGCAGGACTGAGAGTCACCTATGAAGGTACCCATTACAAACTGTACTGATGAAAGAAAAGACAAAATGTGGGTCTGACATGATACAGATCTGATCTCCCTATTTGCACCTGAATATTGGACAGCATTATAATTCATGAACTTCTCTCTGCACTCTTCATAGAACCGGTTTGGTGTAGCAGTTGAAGCATCAGGCTAGAATCTGGGAGACCGTGAGTTCTAGATCTGCATTAGATATCTAAAAGTCATCTGGATGAGCTTGGCCACACATTCTTTCTCAGCACTAGGAAGGAGGCAGTGGCAAAGATCTTCTGAAACCCTTGCCAAGAAAATTGCAGGGACTGGTCCTGGCACTCTCCAGAGGTCAACACTGACCTGAAGACATATACACACACGCTGCACCCCTCACCCCAGCAGATGCCTATGTCACCCCTTACTCCCAAAAAATTTCTTGAATTAGTTTCATGTAGATACACCAGTGGCCAAAATTGTGGAAACCTTTTGGGAAAAGTATATTTTTGAGTTTTCATAGCTTATAACACCCCCTTTTTGGAGGGGGGGGGGTTCAAGATAATCATTCCACTGCTGGAGTGGCCTGGGAATAGCCCAGACCTTAACCCAGTTGAAAATCTATGGAGCCGACTTGTTAGTCAGAAGGGACCCAGCAGAAGGGAGCCTTGGTGGTACAGCGGACTAAAGTGCTGTTAAGTAGCACTTAGCTGCCAGCTGCCTGCAATTACTGTGACTTCAAATCTCACCAAATTCAAGGTTGACTCAGCCTTCCATCTTTCAAGGTAAGTAAAATGAGGACCCGGATTATGGGGGCAATAAACTGACTTTGTATAAAAAAGAACACCGCTTAGGGGAGGCCAATAGCCCTACTAAGCAGGTATATATAAAAGTATGATGTCTATTGCTTAATGCATTGTAAGCCACCCTGAATCTCCGGAGAAGGGTGGCATATGAATCGAACCAATAAATAAATAAATAAAATAAAACGTAATTAATAGAAGCAATCATTCAATCTTGGTTTCACATTATAACAGCTACAGAACTAAAAAACTTGGTTCACTCCATGGGAAGACATTGTAAGGCTATAATTCATGCTAAAAGTTACCCAACTAAGTATTAACTGACATGGTGATAATGTTTGTATATCTCATTTTTTCTATGGTATTAATTTTTGTATATCTCATTTTTTTCTATGTGTTTCATTTCTTCTTTATACTGTAACTGCTATTCTAATAGAAAATTCTTCATAAAATTTATTGCATTACATTCTTGATTAAATCATCTTTCCATTGATATATAATTTTATGGTACTACTCCAAAACAAAAGTGGTGTTATTAACTAGTTTTAGAAAATACACTTTTCCCAAAAGGTTTCCACAATTTTGGCTACTACTGTAGTTAAAAGTATAAGGGCTAAATTAGAGCTTTGAGGAGCTCCACAATACAAGTGCCTTGGGGCAAATCAATAATTCCCCAGCACTATCTTCTGAAACCGACCATTTAGAAAGAGCAGAATCACTATAATATTATACCTCCAACTTCCCACAGAGTTTATCTAGAATATAATTTAAAGTATCAAAAGTGAAAGATTAAAAAAATAAAAAATAAAGAGAGTTGTACTCCCATGTTTCTTTCTGTTTTAGGAAATGCCATCCCACAGTAACACCAAGGGCATTTCCGTAGAAAAAGCAGACTTGAAGCAGGATTAAAATGGACTGAGAAAATGATTTTCATTCAGACTTCCAATGAGGCAATGCAAGCTATATTGCTCACATTTTCTCCACTCTGCATGGATTTCAGTGACATTTCAGTCAACAAGGCACCTGCATGTCAGATCCAGATTGTTGAAATTCTCTCTGGAAGAAAGGGAGTTCTGGAAAAGGTCCATATGTACTTCAGTCAGATGAGTTTTGTATGCAAGCAGCAGACCCTGTCATTTTTGCAGCTGCTTTCAATCAGCTAGGAGTCATAGATTCATTGTGGTCTGAGCTATAAATGCAGCCTTCATGGACTCAAGGCTTAACCAAACCTGTATTTTTTAGCAACTTTTCTGCCTCTTTAAGATTGAAAAACCTTCAGAATTATAAATCCGCAAATTACTGGGTGAGCTTCCCTTCAATCTATTTAAAAGAAATGAAACTACATCTTTTCAGCTTTGAAAGATTTTTATTTTTATTTATTTTATTTTATTTGTAACTTTTTGCAATATACAGCAAAAGAGTGATTTTAGATTTTAGAGTAGTTTCTGAGCTAAGGTTTTGTGAAATTGATTGAAAGAAAAACATTGAAACTACGGTAATTAGCAAGATCCTGTCATCTGGGAAAATCTGTTTTGTTTACATTTCAGTGCAAAACAAGAAGTTTGTTTGTTTATTTATTTATATATCAAATTTAGAAACTGCTCATCTCCTTTCCAGAGCAACTCTAAGTGGTTAAAATACTAAAATATATGATGGCTACCTTAAAGGAAATTTTTGATCTGTGGGAAAAATGAAGTGCTTGAGCTTTTTAACTCTTTACTGGAAATAAACATTACTGAAGATGAGCAACTTTTCTGAAGATAACCAAAATGGACTCTAAGATGGACTTTAAAAAGACAGAGATGGAAATACTGAATCAACAAGTGGAATTGGATAATCATTTTAAAACTTAATAAAGTATATGAATAATGTACCCAAAGAGTGTTGTGGGTGGGCTACCCTTTAAAATTTTAAATTTATTGGAGCTATTTTATGGAAAGAACAAATGGGCTTGGAAAAAGATGATAAGAACTTCAAGAGAAGAGGCAAAGAGATTAAAAGAAAATGGGGGTTAGATCTATTGGATTTATGGATGGCTAGGAGGGAGAAGGAAAATTGGTTTATTTGACTGTGATTAAATAATGCTGTGAGGAGGTCAACCCTGACTGCTCTTTAGAAAGTCAGATCCTGAAGATAAACCTCAAATACTTTGGCCACCTAATGAGAAGGAAGGTCTCACTGGAGAAGAGCCTAATGCTGGGAAAGATTGAGGGCAAAAGAAGAAAGGGACGACAGAAAATGAGGTGGCTGGATGGAGTCACTGAAGCAGTAGGTGTGAGCTTAAATGCACTCCAGAGAATGGTAGAGAACAGGAAGGCCTGAAGGAACGTTATCTATGGGGTTGCGATGGGTCTGACACGACTTCGCAACTAACAACAACAAAAATAATGAAGTGCTATCTTTGGTGATGTTTAATGTTTGCCTAGCTTTGATAATTTATGTTTTGGAAATGTTCAATGGATTGCAATATTTGTTGTAATATTTATAGTATCATTTTTGGATATCAAATTAAGAGGTTTTTATTTATGGTAAAATTTAATACTTTTCAATGTTATTATTACTGTTATGGATGGTTGCACAATCAGACAGATATTTAGGCTGGGTTTAGCATTTTTGTCCACCTATTGAGTCCATTGATAAGCAGACGCTGTTGTTTGATGGTATTAAAGGTACTGTGTCTGGATGTCAGCAGTTCCAGATGTCAGCAGTGCCTTTTGCAGTTGATTGATGATGATTTTGTCAATATTATTTTGTAATGTTTAATTGCTAAGAGAGGGATGACAGGAATTTAAACTAAATGTAAAGGGAGATTATATACTTATGTTGTTAGATATTTTTGTTACTTTTTACTGGACTTTTGTTGATCAATAAAAGAATGGAAGATTTACAGATGTTTTTATAGAAAATGGATGAGTTATGGAATGAGGACATATCTGTCTGTAATTTAAAAGGGATTAATAAATTGTTAATATTGAAAACCCTAATATTAATATTGCTTGACAATAATAGATCAAACCTGAAACTTGAACTTTCCAGTCTTTCCAAATTTGGACTCTTGGTCTACATTTTAACATTATGTTACTTATGTCATACACCTCCCTGAAACAATTGCTGCTGAGAAGTTAATACATAACGTTAACTACTAAGCCTATTTGTTACCACAGTCAAAACAATAAAAGTATTGAATAATACTACTAATCCTTTGGCCAAATGTGACTAACAAAAAGCATTTATAAATGCCCTGTGATAGAAGTGTTATTGCATTTTCAAATATATAGGCCATCATATATTCCCCTTTTGGTAGAATTTTATTTCCAGCATCACAGGCAAGCAAGTATGTAATACAAGGTTGTAATTTCAATTATGGTTCCAGTTGCCATGGGTATTATAACAGCTCAGCTTATCCCATGATGTGACATTAGCTTCTTAAAAGGAACTTTTATCACAGTACATTTTTCACATTTTTATTCACAAATGTGATTTTTTTCTGTTACATTTACAGAAACAATTCAAAACTATTAGACTTAGAATAACTTTATTGTCACTTTCAATAAAGTTATTGAATTGGCATACATTAAAAAGAAATTTTGTTGCATACAGTTCTCAAAGGGTCACCACTTTCAATATACACACTACATAAACATGACAAAATAAATAAATACAAAATTATGCATATCCCCACATATATTATATGACACAGAGAAACAGCACAGTCTAGTTTGGATGTATACTGTACATGTACATGGTGAGAAAAATGAAACTTGTGAGTTTACCAATGGATAGCATAGGGAACAAATGCTATCTGTTACAGTCCTGCTAGAAATACTTCAAAACCTCCTCCCAGAGGGGAGCAACAGAAACAGACTGTGAAGTGGGTGTGTGGGGTCTCAAACAATGCTTTGAGCTCTAAGCACATACTGCTTATATGGAATATCTTGAATAACAGGAAGTGAGTTTCCTATAATCTTCTTGGCGGTCCTTACCACTCTCTGTATGGACTTTCTATCTGAGGCACTGCTGTCACCAAACCACACAGTGATGCAGTTTGTTAAAATGCTCTCAATTATGCCTCTGTAAAAAGTGCCAGGGCAGAAGGAGAAAGATGTGCTCTTCATCCAGGCTCTCAATTTGAGAAATTCTGTCCTAAAAATAATTTGGGATGGATTTTATTATCATTTATAAACTGCTGTGCTCTTATTTTTTTTTCTGATTTCATAACTCAATTTTCATCTTTGTCTTTATTCTCCAACTACAGAAGAGGAAGAATATACAACATGGGGATATATTTGTGAAGATTGGATGGCCAAGAATATGCGTACTACATATAGGACTCACTTTGCATAACTGAGTGTCTCTGTATCCTAGAAACTGCATTCCCTCCTTATATAAAAGTTGACAGTCATGATTTCAGGAAGAGCAGCTTTATCATCTGAGATTTTTTTTTAAAGTCTTAGTTTCTGGCTACATTTTTTTCCCCCATTTCTGGTTCTTAGCTGTGAAATTCATGGTTTTTGGCAAATTCAGCTCCAATTAAATCAGAAGGATGACTTTTTTTACTTTAACCTCTATAATGAGTTTGTACATGCAACTGAATTGCTAGTGAGGCTGATGGTTTTGAATTTCTTCTGATTAGATATTAGATAGCACACCTCTATGGTGCTATTTCAAGGAAATATTTATATTTTTTACTCATGAAGCTATCCTGTACAGTTGGTTCAAAATATGTAAATTAGCTCAGTGAGAATCAAGGTCAGTTTGCTGCAATGAAGCAGTTCAGATTGTGAGATCGATGCGGTTTGCTTTTCCAAAGTGAAGAGGCCACTCAATTCACCTGAATGAAGCAGTTTAAATGGCATCAACCTACACCAGGTCAGGGCTCCTTCCAGACTTCTGTCCTGTATTGGCCAAGGGGCATCCAGGTTGGGCATCTTTAGGGTTGCCCAAAAAGTATGTCAGAGCCATCCATCTTGGAAAATCTGTAGCATGCAAAATTTGGCCAGGGAGGCATGACTTCTTCCACCACCCTAGGACAGATGCACCCTAGGACAGATGCACCCTAGGATAGATGCACCCTAGGATAATTACCTAGTAAAAACATGGCCTAAGAGGATGAGGAGAGCAGATTAAACTCCTAATATTAAAACAAAGGAAGTGGCAGGGGTGAAATCCAGCCGGTTCTGACAGGTTCTGGAGAACCGGTAGCAGAAATTTTGAGTAGTTCGGATTTTAGAATATTGCATGTTATATGAACATTTCAGGAAGTGGTGCAGCAGAAGAGACTTTCTCTTATGAAAGTTTTGAATGTTGGGAATCAGAAATGGGTGTTCTTTCCATTGTAACTATGACTGTAGGCCTTTATGGGTGGAAAATTAAGAGAAATATAAAATTACGGGAAATATAAAATATAAAAATATGGGTGGAAAATTAGAGAAAAATTAGGGGAAATTTAAAATTATCAGCACAATTAATATCAAAGACCAAAACACCATAGGATTTAATGCATAGGATTGCATAGGATTTTATATCTTGTATAGGATTTTATGCCCTGGTTTTAAATCTAGTTTTCAATGTTGAGGCAGGGAGATACGAAAAAGGAGCTATGGAAGGAGAGATATAGACATTACAGGTCATTTTCCTTCCTCCTCCTCCACCACCACCTCCTCCTCCTATCCTCTCTCTATATTGCACTTTTGCACTTTTCTAAAGCCCATTTAATGACCTTGCCAGGCAGGGCAGTTGAATGGTACACAATTGACCTTTAATCTGATTGACAGCCAGACTTTCTAGGACAATGGCATGTTTTGTAGTACAAGACAAATGTGGCTTAAAGTTAATTTCTTTCAGAAGATATTGTATTAAGTCATTATTAGCAGAAATGTATTGGTAAGTAGGATGTCAAGAGGTTTGTATACAAAATGTGTATTATGGGAAATATGAATGTGGATTTTTTTTTTTGGTGCCAATTTAATTAACTAAAATTATCTATTAGCTACCTATTATCTAGACAGTATAGAATGAATTATTCAGTTTTGAAGTTTGATGCTCCAGGGGTGATGGTAACTACTGGTACTAAGGCCATTTATTTTCAAAAATTAGATAGCAATACACTAGATATGCAAGCCTACTATTGGAGATCTCTGTCAAGAACCGGTATTAACACTGACTGGATTGTTGCAACTCCTCAAAGCAGCACACTATCCAGTAGCACGCATGTTAAACAGTAAGAAAATAACAAGTGGATGGCATTGTTTGCAACATTCTCATCTGCCTTGGTATCACTTGGTGTAGAAATGGTGGCATGGCCATTTTATTATGTGGTGACTGCTGTCAACCTAGTTTAGCAAATCTTCTCTGTAGCTGTCACTGCCAGAGTATTTAGGACATTCAGTTGTTTTGCTACTCCTATTCTATAACAAGACTTCCTGATCATTTAGCAAAGCACGGCTGAGCATCTGAGATAAGAACACTCATCAGATTTTGCTTGAGAATGTCACAATCACTATGGCAACCATGAGGCTCTCCCACATGTGCAATATTCCAACATGCAAACTGCGAATCATATTAAAGTTCTTGATTTGCAAAAGGCTGGTTAGTGGGCTTGACGTAGCTAATCTTACTTTGTATTATCATCCCTATCTAAGGAGAAAGCTGTAATTTGAGTGGAGAGCTTTATTAATTTCCTCCAGATCCGTCTGATGATGAAGTGGAAAGCTCTGTCTAAACCGTGTATTTTATTAATTCAATCTGGTTGAGGTAAAGAGTTAGATTACTTTTTAGCATATGGAGGGAGTCAATAAATGAATGAATAAAAGCTGTAATCCTAGATCCATTTAATGAAGTGCCATTTATTTAGACACATGTAGGATTGCCCTATAAATTCAAGTTATATCATGATATCCTTCATAGGAATTTAATTTCAAAAACAGGGAAATGAAGGGTGTATTTTCTTGAACTTTTAAACCTTAACTCTGCAGAAACTGTCACTTTGACTGTTGAATGCTGTTTAGAAGACCAGAATAGTTGCAAAGGAGGAAGAAAAATTCCAAAGTACCTGAATTTATCTTATACAGTAGCATTTGTAGAAGTGTCCCCTGCGTAAAAGTCTTAGGGAGAGGAAGCAGTTGTTTTAGTAAAGAAAGGCTATGCTTACTCCTTATTCAAGTCTGATGGCAAAGCTTGTTCATTCAGTTCAGTTCTCCATAGCAATATCAGTGTATACATGGAGAACATTTCTGGGAAATCCAGTTTCTTAGGGAACTTATTTAAGGTAGAGTCACGTTCATTTTACTTCTTTGTTAAATAATAGCCAACATCCATGAGAAATGAATGTGCAGTCATTAATCCATCCAGTTTCTTGATTAAATAAATGCAATTAGGGATGCATTTTAGATTTATATGGTCCATCAGTGGGAAACAAGACAAGATAACCATTCACCCTGTTGCACTGTATGGCACTGAATGCTGGGCAGCAACAACAGGGGCCGAAAGCTATCTCCATGCCATGGAAATGCAAATGCTCTGTTGAATATCAGGCATCTCCCTTCTTGACTACATCACAAATGACACCATTTGACAACATTTTGGTGTGGCACCAACTATAGAGAAGATGAGAGAAGGCTGGCTCCGCTGGTATGGACATGTCCTGAGAGCAGCATCTTCCACTATTCCCAAGACTGCCTACCAACTAGAAGTCAATGGCCAGTGACCTCATGGGTGTCCAAAACAGAGATGGCAAGATACCGTCAACAAAGATATGCAAGCCACGGGCCTGCACCCAGGAGATGCAGCTGACTGTGCAAAGTGGCGTTCAATTATTTGAAAAGTGGACCCTGCACTTGCGGGACTATACTAAGAAGAAGAAGAATCAGTGGGGAAACCCCCCATATTTTATATGCTACTTTTGAATATATTTCACATTAATGATATGATAAATGCAATTTATTCTGTTTCATCAGCTGTCTTTTGATTTCTCTGAGATTTTGCAGCACAGTTTTCTTTTATGTAGTTGAGCTCAGATTATTGGTTAATATTCCACACTGTGCTATCAGAAATCACAGGTTAGTCACTTGTGAATTTTTGATTGTACTTAAAACTGTGTGCCTTTATCTTCTCTGTATTTAAGATCTTCCTACTTTTCATCTCAAATCTCATCAAAACAGATAATAAACTACTTCATGAACAGATGTGCCACTTATTCATCTAGTTCTGTGATGATAATGAAGAAAATTTAAACCTGGAAGTCTGAGAAAAATGATTTAAAAGACAGATTGATATGAATAATAAATATATGCTATACTGAAAACAAAAATGGCATGAAAAGGCTATCATTATATACATTAAAATACTCCCTTTGATACCATCCACTAATATATAAAAATAAGCAATTCTTGGAAGCAATGTGGCACACATAGATTATACTGTTTTTATACTTTCTCAATTGCTTTTCCTTAAAAAGAACAACAATATTCTCTTCCAACCAGAAGCACTATCTCATATCACAAAATTATTTAAACATGCTACAGAGATTCCATAATCTTAGCAGGTCTTTGTCCAAGTTAAATAAGCAATACATGTCACTGAATCTTTGTCTGGAGAGGTGAATTACTGTTGAAGACAAGGACAATAATACAATAAAACTTTTGGAAAATCATGGCGATAATCTGGCTAACTTTTGATATGTTGAGGATCACTCTGGAAGATCTGAACATGCATCTGAGAGGAGGTTTAGGGGGGTTTGTCCAAATTTTTAGCAAAAATTTTAAGGGGTTCTTGGGAGTGTTATTTTAATAATGGACTTGGGGGGGTCCTTGCAGATCAACAATTTAGCCTGTTGGATGGCCGCGGTGGTGGGGAGGCAGGGAGGGGGGCCAGATAGGGCACAGTGGGGTGAGGGTAATTTTGTCACTGTGGTGGTTGGGATGGGCAGAGGTAGGGAGAGCAGAGGGCATTATGGCATCAGTGGGGCGCATCCCCGCTGCTTCCAGATGGTGGCACATTCTGACCCTCTTAGCTCTTCCTGCTCCCCTGGGGGTTGGGAGTGCAGAACCCAGGACTCTGGCTGGTGTATGTCAATGCCAGGTCCATTGTGAAAAAGGCCCCCCTTGTGTGTGATCTCATTGACGAGGGAGGCACGGAACTGGCTTGTATCATGGAGACCTAGGGAGGGAGGGATGGGATCCCTCTCTCTGACCTATGCCCACCAGGTTTCCATGTGTTACACCAGCCGTGACTCCATGGGAAGGGTGGGGGGTGACAGTTGTTATTAGGGAAAGTCTTAGACCTAGTGAGGTCACTGTCCCTCAGATAGGCGGGTGTGAATCCCTATTGTTGAAATGGAACCCTGGAGTACAGTCGGGTCTGTTGCTTACATACCTGTCTCCCAGCTATGTATCCTCAGCCCTGCCCGCACTGCTCAAAGTCTTAGCCAAACTGATGATTGAACTCCCCAACCTGATGGTTGTGGGGGACTTTAATCTCCCGTCAGCTGGCGAGACATCTGAGCTGGTTCGGGAGTTCATGGCCTCCATGGTGACCATGGACTTGACTCAAGTTGTACAGGGTCCAACTCACAATGGTGGACACACACTTGACCTGATTTTTATCTCTAGGCAGTGGATTAATGCTCGGGGTAGGGGGGTACTTTCTACTCAACCCCTGTCATGGACCGACCATTCCCTCCTTAAGCTAGACTTTCCATCCGCCAACCCTTACCACTGGGAGGTGGAACCGACTCGTTGGTTCCACCCCAGGCACCTGATGGACCTGATAGGTTCCTGACAGAGCTTGGGACATTTCCCATGTCCCTATCCTGTGGACGCCTGGGAATGGGCTGCCATCGGGGCACCGGATTGAATCACCCCTTTGCGGCTTCTCCCCCAACAGGGATCTTGAGTAGCTCCATGGTTTTCTGTGTAGCTTAGGGAGATGAAGCGTCGGAAGAGATGCCTAGAGGGCTGTTGGAAATCTTCCCGTTCCGAATCTGATCGAACACAATTAAGAACCTATATTAGGTCTTATCTTGTGGTGATGGAAGCGGCGAAATGGGGTTATTTCACTGTTCTCATTGCATCTGCAGAAAATTGCCCAGCAGCCTTGTTCTGAGTGACCCACTCTCTTCTCAATCAGGGAGCGAGGGAGGACCCCTTACAGAGCAGTGCTGAGGACTTTGCTCAATTTTTGCAAGACAAAATTGCTCAGATCCGGTCGGGCTTAGACTCTGACTGGGCAGGGTCTGGTGAGGAGATGGGAGCAAGTCTTGAACGCAACATCCGGGTTGACTTTGACCCTGTATCTATAAAGAAAGTGGACAGGATTGTTGGAAGATTGGGGGCCTCAACATGTTTGTTGGAACCTTGTCCCACCTGGCTTGTTACAGTAACCAGAGAGGTAACCAGAGACTGGGTCCAAGTGACTGTTAATGCTTCATTAAGGGATGGGGTCTTCCCTGCCACTCTTAAGGAGGCAGTGGTTCGACCCCTTCTCAAGAAGCCTGCTCTGGATCTGGCCTCCCTGAACAGCTTTCGTCCCATCTTCAACCTTCACTTTATAGCGAAGGTTGTTGAGTCCGTTGTGGCACACCAACTTCTGCAATTCCTGGAGGAAACAGATTACCTTGACCCTTACCAATCAGGCTTCAGGCACGGACACAGCATGGAAACGGCATTGGATGCTCTGGTGAATGATCTCTGGCAGGCCCGGGATAGGGGTTATCTATCCTGGTCCTACTTGACCTCTCTGCAGTTTTTGATACCATTGACCATATGCAGTTTGTTTGGGCAGGGGGACAGAGATCCTCACCGAGATCTCTCACTTGTGGGTTCTCTCCCCCTTGCTCTTTAACATCTATATGAAGCCACTGGGTGAGATCATTCATAGTTTCGGGGTGAGCTATCATCAGTACGCTGATGATACCCAACTTTACATCTCCACCCCGGACCAACCCAGGGATGCCCTTTCCTTGATGTCTAAGTGCCTGGAAGTGGTGCGGGTCTGGATGGGCAGATACATGCTCAGACTCAATCCTTCCAAGAGGGAGTGGCTGTGGATGCCGGCATCCCTTGATCTAGCATCCCCATCGCTTTTGATGGGAGGGGAGCTGCTTACTCCCTCGGAAAGGGCTTGCAATCTTGGCGTCCTCCTGATTTGAGGCTATCCTTAGTTGACTATCTGACAACCGTGACCAGGGGGGCTTTTGCACAGGTTTGCCTGGTGCACCAGTTGCAACCTTTCCTAGATGGGGATGTCCTCCATAGAATCACTCATGCTCTCGTCATCTCCCACCTGGACTACTACAATGCCTTCTACATGGGGCTGCACTTGTGGTGCACCTGGAGGCTTCAACTGGTCCAGAATGCAGCTGCACGAGTTGTTACGGGAGCTTCCCATTACTCCCGTGTTACACGTGTAACCCGTGTTCTCCTGCGCAAGCTGCACTGGTTGCCAGTGGTCCTTCGGATCTGCTTAAAGGTGCTGGTACTTACCTATAAAGCTCTTCATGGCATGGGTCCGGGGTACTTGCAGGATCACCTCCTACTGGCCTCCCACTGTCCAGTGCGTTCACATAGGGCTGCCCTCCTCCGGTGCCATTGGCCAGACAATGTCGGCTGGCGGCGCCCAGGATAAGGGCGTTTTCTGTGGCTGCACTGACCCTCTGGAATGAATTACCCCCTGAGGTTGAATAGCCCCCGACCTCCGCTCTTTCCATGGTGGCCTGAAGACATCGCTTTTTCAGCAAATCTCCTGATCTGCTGGGAGTTTTTAGTTTTAACTGTTGGGGATTTTAATTGGATTATTTTAGCATTAATTATTGTTTTGTTGTTTTATTGTTGTGAGCCGCCCTGAGTCCTTCGGGAGAAGGGCGGCATATAAATATGAATAAAATAAATAAAATAAAATAAATAAAATCTTCCCAGGTTCATATCATTCAAGGTCATGTCTGGCTTGAAAATTCTAGAATTGATACTATTAACAGATTGGGAGGAAAACATTGGCAAAGGTTTTTGTACATATTCAAAATTAACCATTTTGTATATATTGTCGATAAATTGTTTTTTTTAATGCTTCCTCACCCTCATATTTGTTATCTTCCAGATTTCATATCTATTTTCTGCAATTCCAGCAACATTTCTATGGAATTTTTGTTAACTATCCCAATATGTATTTTCTTCTAGGTAACTCCCTTTATATATACTTCACTTAAATGAAAATTAGTGAACTATTAAAAGAGCTGCACAACTATTCTAATTTGAATTGCTTGGAAAAAGATTTCTTCACTTCATTTCTTTGAATTGACTAGACAAAGTCAATAAAGTTATCCAATGAATTGAACCAATGTGGCTGAATGTGTGCTTAGACGTGTGTGTATCTGATTGAGTTGGTTCTTTGGTCTAATTTCAATAGTAAAATCTAATAGATATTCTGTCCCTCTTCCTTGCCCTCAATGTGATCAGAACAGATTCACACCCATAATTAAGCCTAATTCAGATTAGAATGAGATGGCATGGTTTGTTTTCTTAGGATTTCCATTATTTGTATATTTCCAGATAATCTTCATTACCACAAGAGAATCAGGAGATTCAATGCAGTTCTTTGGTGTGATCCATAATAAGACATCCGTAGTGATCAACTGACCATGGAAAGTCCTAGATAATGAGGAATGCCCAGCTGGGCAGGGAGGATGAGTCAACCTGTAAACTAATCTTGAATCATTGCACGAAATCCAAGAGATCCGGGACTGACACCCCTCCCCCAATCTCCATAGAACCTTATCTATCTCTTCTTAAAGGAAGGCAAGCAATCGGAGACCCCTATATTATAAGCAGCATACAATAAAATAGCTTGAACTCAACATATGTGGATTTGGTTGCTTGTACCTGAAATGAAGTATAGTATGAAAACATCCTACTCTTGTTTCATCACAACTTACATTTACATTTAGATATATTTTGCTTATAATTCTGGCATATTATAGATATAGCAAGTAGCCACCAAGATCCTTATTCTTGATGAGTCTATCAAGATGTTCCTTTCAAGAATTCTAATCTTGTTTAGTCTATCATGTTCTTAACTTGAAATTACATGATAGACAATTAACGTGCATTGTCTAAAGGTCCATGTAGACATTCTTTTAAAAGTTTTTTTTAATGTGAAGCCATGTCAGCCATCATATTTCTTACATTAATGCAGGTTTTCAAATTAATCTTTGCAGTCCATTCTGACTCAAGTAATAGTTCTACAGCAACAAAAGCAACACCACCTTTTGTTTGTTTCTTTGTTTTTTCATCCACATGAAGCTAATTTTATCTTGCTGAGAAATTGCTCCCCAGGAAGCTATGATGAGCTGTTTGAATGTAAGTCATTTCAAGGTCATTCTGATTGATAGATTGTTGAAAGCGATTTGATTTATTTTTTTGCTTCCAAAAAGATACGGTGGAATTACTATGGATCTATTGTGCAGGCTGTAATTTTGAATAAAATCTAACAAATGGCACCAGGCTGCAAGCCTGGTCTGGGCATTTTTTCAGATCCATCCCCCCCAAAAAAGTAAGCAAGTCAAGCTCAACTACTAGTGACTTACACTGAAACATTTATGCAATTTAGAAATAGTTTCCATGCCTCCTTCTGAGAGGCTTTTCATATTTCTAGTCTAAGCCTACTAACTATTCATTTCTTGGCAGAGCTGGCAAATCGGTACATTTAGTTAGAAATCTTGAATTGCCTTGATCTCTAACTCATGGACATCTACTCTTTCCTTGGAGACCTATTTCCTGTTTAATGTCCCTAAAGCATGTTTCCATGTGATCTATGCTACCGATGCGCCAAATAATTTCCCATCACAAAAGAACCAGAAGGGAAATCAGCGGGCAATAATAGTAAATCTCTTTTTAAAGAATTTGTCAACAACTAATGCTGTAGTGGATACTAAAACTGTTGGCAGCATCTATTATAAGAGCTACAAATTATCACCAGAAAAAGAGGCTCTTTAAACTAGTGAGCAGGTATAAATGATTATAGGAAGAAAGACTTGTTGATCTATGGAGAAAAAAATCAGGAAGTCTGGTGGCTCCTTTACTGACTAATAAATGTTATTAAAAGTTTTTTTGATCCGCAGTTCATGTTATCAGATGTATAGAGTAACTAGACTGGGCTAGACTGATATATAAGGGCAGCAAATTTAACACAACCAATGAAAATTTGTACTTTCTGTCATCAGAGATGGAGTAATTGTAAAATAATGCCTACAACTCTCAGCAGGATCTCTTGTGCTCTGCCTTTGCAATACAGTAGCAGTATAAAGAAGAATACTTATAGTCATTTAATGATTCACATAAACATGTAAAAACACAGAATATCTGAAGACAGGAGAGTGCTAATAGTGGCTTGTAGATTACTGTGGTTTAAGATACACTTCACAGAAAATGTCACAATCCACATGGGTATATTACTTAAAGATGTGACTAGCAAGAGTACTTCACACAAAAAGTTTCCCATTTAATCACCAGCCTTGTACATCAAAACTTGTCAGAGGATAGAAAGAAATACATTTAGGGCTAAGTTGAATAGCTTGAAATGAATCACACTCTGTATCACCTGTAAGGCATGACTTAAATCCTATTCCAATTGGCGGTCCATGTGCAGGCAGTGGTGAAATCCAATTTTTTTTATTACCAGTTCTGTGGGCATGGCTTGGTGGACGTGATTTGGTGGGCGTGGCTTGGTGGGCATGGCAGGGGAAGCATACTGCAAAATCTCCATTCCCACCTCACTCTGGGGCCAGTCAGAGGTGGTACTCAAAATTTCCGCTACTGGTTCTCCAGAACCTATCAGAACCTGCTGGATTTCACCCCTGTGCACAGGCCAATGCCACTCCAGCTCCATGAAGGGAAAAAATGTCACAAAACATCATGTGACAGACACATGACAATGTGAGTTTGACACCCCTGCCCTATTCTTTAACTTTGGAAACTGTATTCTAAATAAATGTATTCTATTATGAATTTATATCATGCTGATAAGTAAAAGCAGATTTAGGCAGAATTACAGAATGAAGTTACTTTTTTTTCTGCATCCAGACTTTACTCCCAATATTAACTCTTCCCACATCTATAAGATATTCAGTAATAACTAATCAGCCAGTCTTGGATCAAATCAATATTTGCTGCTCTTTTTTTGAGAAAAAGAAAAGATCAGGAAGCAGATTTACAAATGGATGATAGACTTGATGCATAATTGTGTTTGGCAAGTTTGAGGAAAGTCTGAGAACAATGGACACGCTGAATGGGCAAACAAAGAGATAACTGGACTGTCCTTGGAAGGGTTATGAACTAGAGATATAACAAGAGATTGGACATTGTTCAGAAAGTTACCAGGGGTTAAATCAAATACAATGGTATCTAACTAACTAACTAACTAACTAACTAACTAACTAACTAACTAACTAACTAACTAACTAACTAATAAAAGGGGTCATTAAAATGTGAAGAACCAGCCACACAGTCCAGCATGGGCACAGCATAAAACAAGGAAGCAGATGGTATTTCATCACTCATCTATTATTTCTGGGATAGTGAGATAGTGTTACCAAAAGAGATAAACTTGCTTTATTGTTCGTAGACACAAGAAAGTTTGTTCACTTGTATGAATAACCCAAGTAATCTTTTCATAGCTTTCCACAATGTTGTGTGTCACAAACTGAGACCTAAATATGTTGTTCCTGTCTTTGAAAAGTGTTTATCTCCAGTCCTATCTGCAATCTGATCTACATCAGATTAGAACAGGGCTGTCAAACTCCTGGGCCCCGGATCAGATGAATCATGTGCTGGCCACGCCCACGCCCAGTTTAGCAAAGGAGAAAAAACTCCTGATACGTCTTGTGATGACGAAGTGAATTTGACACCGCTGGATTAGATTGTCTTTGGAAATTGATCAATATATTGGAATGCACATTTCTTTCAAAATATTTACACGTTTGTAACCAGTTTTCCTAAGGATTCATTTATTGTCAATTTTCCCAGACAACCTTCATTTCCTGCATCATTTTTCCCTGTGCATTTCTTTGTACAGTTTTTCTTAATATTCCCATTTGTCTTGGGAATCATGCCCAATACTTTTACAATAATTTGAATACACAAATTCATTCCAGCGTATAAAGCACAAATTGGGTAAATTCAAAAATATGTCATAGCAAATGAATTTTTCCTTCAACCTTGCATCCACTAAGAATCTTTCAAGGCAAACTGCACTAGAACCAGCAGACCTTTCATTGAAAAATTAGTGTGGCTTAAAGAAAGTGACTGTATCTATGTTCACTTCTCAGGGCTAAACACCAAGTCAAACAATCCTTAATTTTCAGTAGGACTTATTTCTACACATATGGATTTAAGTAGAGGTGGGTTCTACTTACCTTTACTACTGGTTCACATCATGCCTGCTCACACGCATTTAGCAGACTTTATTCTTGTAGAAATTCCTGTGCAGAATTTCTTACGGGCTATTGATTAAATATAAAAATAATCGAAGTACCTAACTGTGCATTTCCACACCTGCAAAATAGGAAACGATTTGTTGTACTGAATGCAAATGCAGGTATTATAATGGAATACAAAGTGGCATATATACTGTAATAAATATCATAGGAATATATAGCTGGAGAAATTTGTTCATTTAGGAAAGTGACTAGCTTGTTAACAAATAATTTGCTTGCTGTAATAGTAACATTAATATACGTAGCAACTGAGTTTAAATATAAAATGAAATGTGGAAATTCTCTTTGATTTTGGCTATGATGCCTTTAATCCTCTTCAACAGATTATCTTCCATGTCAACGCTTGGACTGGCTATATCAAAAATTGGGTGCCTTGCTTGACTTTTGTTATCATGAATGCCCAGCTTGTAAAACAACTCTATCAGAGGAAAAATTTGAACTACTACATCAGTGCAATCACCCTGGTGTGCATTCTAATAGTCAGTATTGTTATTCTGGTCACTTTTTGATGCTGCAATAAAAGACACCCGCAATGACAAGAGTCAATTGAATTCTATATTGAGTAAAACCTAAACACAATGCATGCTTGCAGGAAGCCACACGCTTCCGTATGTACTGGAAGCCAGAATGTGTCACAATAATTAGCTTTAGATGTGACTTAGAAATGTTTGCCTGTAACAATGGTTGTAACCAAAGCTTGCTTTAAATGGGCCCCAAAATGTCACTTTGAAGAGCTTTGTGATCTGAATTAAAAAGTGTTTTAAGAATCTATACTGGCCTTTTTCTCTATATTTCAGCTATAAAATGCACAGCTGGGAGAATAAAAGTTGACGTGTGAATACGTTTTATAGAAAAATTATTCATACATTGTGGGATATTCTATTCTACTTGAGGATTGTCATCAGTAAAATAAGCAATCAAAACAAAGTTTTGAATTTATTATAGCAACCCCCATCTACACAAATGATCATATAGAAATATATTGAATCTTAACAAGTAAGATATAGAAATAATGTAAATATAATGTCTATTCTATAGAGCTATAATTGCACTCAACAATGAACTAAAAGGCCACCGTCAGTGAGCTATTGGACTGGTCTGTTGTGTGGATGTTTGGATGTTTAGGGGTGGGGAATTCTGGTGGGTGGGAGTGTGTTTGGGGATTGTTACGTGTGTTGGACCTGGTCTTTGGGTGTTAAGTGAATTTTGTTGTATGGGTATACTGTGTATACACATACAATGACAATAAAGTTATTATTATTCTCTTTTATTCATTAAAAATGAAACTCAGTCAACTGGGCATTTAAAAATGTGTCACAAATACCATTGACTGGTGCTAATGGTTGATACGGATGGCTACCAGCATCCTAGGTATCAACCAAGTACGTTCTTAAAATATATGATGTTCCGAGTAGCGCAGTTTTTTGCAGTTCCGCTGGTGTTATTTCAGGAAGCTGCAATTTCTTGAAGTGTTTTGTGAAATTCTTGGACATGGTACCAAGTGGCCCGATGACAATGGGTATCATTGTGACATGTTTCATCCATAGCTGTGTAGTTTCTATGGCCACGTCACGATATTTCATGGCTTTTTCCAGTTCTTTTTCTTTGACTCTGGTGTCTCCTGGTACCGCGATATCAATAAATTGTACGTTTCGGTTTTCGACAACTGTGATATCTGGCGTGTTGTGTTCCAAGTGATGATCAGTCTGTATTTGAAGCTAAATTACTCCATTGGTCATTATGTAAAAAATACAACTTTCCTGTATCCAAAAAATTATGGGAACATAAAGCAGAAAAAGTTATAGAAAATGAGAAGGTGAAGATCTTGTGGGACTTTTGAATACAGACTGATCGTCACTTGGAACACAACACGCCAGATATCACAGTTGTGGAAAACTGAAACGTACAATTTATTGACATTGTGGTACCAGGAGACTCCTAGTACCAGGAGACGCCAGGTACCAGGAGACACAGTCATTGGGCCACTTGGTACCATGTCCAAAAATTTCACAAAACACTTCAAGAAATTGCAGCTTCCTGCAATAACAACAGCAGAACTGCAAAAAAACTGTGCTACTCGGAACATCATATATTTTAAGAAGGTACTTGGTTGATACCTAGGATGCTGGCAGCAACCCGTATCAACCATTAGCACCAGTCAATGGTATTCATGACACATTTTTAAATGTCCAGTTGACTGAGTTTCATTTTCATTTTCATTTTTTATTATTATTATTATTATTATTATTATTATTATTATTATTATTATTATTATTATTATTTACACAAAATTGACAGTATACACAGCAAACGAGATAACCATGCTGGGTTTCGTATCACAAATCACTAGTCGAACACTTCCCAAGCATTTAGGACTGCATGATGTATTGGCGGATTATGCGAGCAGATCCCAGTAAGGTGGCCTTCTGCAGCTGACCAATGGTGATCTTGTCAGCGCCAATTGTTTTTAAGTGTTTGCCTAGGTCTTTAGGCATAACACCCAGTGTGCGGAATACTCCTGGGACCACCTTCACTGGTTTATGCCAGAGTCTCTGCATAAACCTATTCTCAAGTCCTGATATCTAGTGACCTTTTCAAGTTGTTTCTTGTTGATTCTGCTGTCACCAGGTATGGCAATGTCGATGATCCACACATTTTTCTTCTCCACAATTGTTATATCTGAGGTATTGTGTTCTAAAACTTTGTTAGTCTGTATTCAGAAGTCCCACAGCAGTTTTGCATGCTCATTTTTGACCACGTTTTCAGGCTTATGATCCCACCAGTTCTTTGCTACAGGCAGATGGTAGTTGTGACACAAGTTCCAGTGGATGATCTGAGTGGCTATGTTGTGACGTTATTTGTAGTCACTCTGAGCTATTATCTTGCAACAGCTCAGTATGTGGTCAATGGTTTCATCCGCTTCTTTGCAGAGTCTGCATTTGCGGTCATTAGCAGATTTTTCTATTCTGGCTTTGATTACATTTGTTCTGATGGCTTGTTCTTGGGCTGCAAGAATCAGGCCTTCTGTCTCTTTCTTTATTGTTCCATTGGTTAGCCATAACCAGGTCTTTTCCTTATCTACTTTTCCTTGGATCTTTTCAAGGAACTGTCCATGCAGTGCTTTATTACACCATTGTCAGCCCGAGTTTGCATCACTGTTTTCCTACATTGATTCTTGGTTTGCTGCACTTTGAGCAGCTTCCTCTTGTTGACCTCCTTCAAAACTGGTTCAACACTGTCTTTCAATAATCTGCCAGAGCATGCTTCTCTTCTTTGACTGTCTGCTTCACTTGCAAAAGTTCTCTGTTTCCTGCTTTTCTGGGCAAATATAGCCTGTCAACATTACTACATGGGTGCAACGCATAGTGTATGGTCATCAGTTTTCTTGTTTTCCTATCCAGGCTGTCCAGCTCTATCTGTGTCCAGTTCACGATCCCAGCAGTATATCTGATGATGGGTATAGCCCAGGTATTTATAGCCTTGATGGTGTTACCGCCATTTAGTTTGCTTTTTAGAAGTTTCCTGACCCTTTGTGTGTATTCTTTGCTGACCACATTTTTCACTTGCCCATGCTTGATGTTGTCCAGCTGCAGTATGCCCAGGTATTTGTAGGCTTTGGGTTGCTAGCATTTGATGTTTTGTCCATTGGGCATTCCATCACTGTGTACGATCTTCCCTTTCTTCAGTGCCACTGTGGCGCATTTGTTTAGGCTGTACTCCATGCTGATGTCAGTGCTGAAAATTCGAACTGTATTGGTCAGTGACTGGCTCTCAATTTCCAATTTTCCATATAGCTTCAGGTCATCCATGTACAGCAGGTGAGAGATTTACTGTGAGTTTTTAGCAGTTTGATAACCCAGGTTAGTTTTCTGTAAAATTGTTGACAGGGGGGTCATGGCCATGATGAACAACAGAGGTGACAAAGAATCACCCTGGAAAATCCCTCTTTTGATGTTGACCAGTCCGTAGCTTTCACTTCCAATAAACAGTTCTGTTTTCCAGGACTTCATCGCATTTGCAATGACAGTACCAATGCACTTGCATATTCCGATGACATCCAGGCACTTGATGATCCAGCTGTGCAGTAGTGAATCAAATGCTTTCTTGTAATCAATCCAAGTTGTATGCAGATTTATTTTTCGGCTTTTGCAGTTCTCTAGCCTCTGCTTCCTCATTTGTTTCCTTTCTGCTCTACTGGCAAGATGTTATTTGTTTCTAGGTAGTCCTGGATCCTGTCAGCTATAATGCCGGTCAGCAGCTTGAACATGGTTGGCAGACACTTTATTGGCCTGTAGGTGTCAGGTATTGCCCCTTTTGCTGGATCCTTCTGTATCAAATAGGTTTTTCCAGCTATTAACCATTCACTGATGTTTCCTGTCTGCAGCATCTCATTGAATTGTTTGGCCATTTTTCCATGCAGGCTGGTCCGGTATTTGAGCCAAAAGCCATACAGTTGATCATTGCTAGGTGTTTTTAATAATAATAATAATAATAGTAATAGTAATAGTAATAATAATAATAATAATAATAATAATAATAATAATAATAATAATATATTCCTGCTACTTATATACACTTAATTTTATGTAATTGTTGGGATGTTATTATTTTTTTCACATAGTCTGTTATGGTGTAGTACTCTGTTGAATCAAGTATACAGTGATGCACAGAAACATGTGATATTTCATAAATTTGACTTCCAAACACATTAAATATAGAGACATAACAACCATTTGATCAAGCCTCAGCAAATGGAAGTTAACATTAGTTTTGAATAGCTATTAGCTAATACTCCACATTAGTAACATCTAGTTATATATCAGTTGACAGAAATCTATGTTGCTTGATTGGCATACAGTTATGCTAGGGACTTTCTTTTATTTTTAATATTCAATTTTAGAGAGTTTCTGAGGTTCCATTTGAAAGATGGAACTTGATCTACACCAGGAATGTCAAAATTGCATTGTCACGGTGTCATCATGTGATATCATGACTTTCCCCCCCTTTGCTAAATTGGGTGTGGGCGTGGCCAGCGTGTGACGCATCCAGCCTGTGGGGCGTGAATTTGACACCTCTGATCTACACTATCCAATAAAGGAATTTGGTTTCAAAAGCCAAATGTTATTTTATTACTTATCCCTTCCCTATATTAACAGCTAATTTCAGCTAATTTATGCCTCAAGATTTGATGTTCTCAACTTGATTTTAGTTGGTTATGTATTTCTTCTGTTTTGCATAGTTTTACAAGGTTTACACATAGTGCTTAGGCCTCTAGTGCACTTTGCACTGTTCTTACTCTGTTGCAGCTTAGCTTTATTTTTATATGTAGTACCAGCCTTTGACTACAACAATAAAGTTTTGATGTAATGTTTAAATTGATCTTTCTTTTTATGCAGTCTCCATTAGCTCCCTGGATCAACCCAGGATAAAAACCTGGCGTTTCAATATTCCTAAGAACAAGTTCACAGTCATCTTAAGTAAATTTCTGTTTGTATGGCCTGGTCCCAGTCCATTAACATCACAAATGGAGCAAGAGTAGCATTAGACAACCCCTTTGGACTTAGCATTCATTTCTTGCTTGGAGTTTGCCAAAAACATATCAAAATAGATTAGTACAATGGTTCATCTAACACAGTAACACTGCTTCCTGGAATTTGGTACTGGATTTTCTAAGGAATAAGAGTAGAAAGGAAGGAAAAGGGCTGCTTTTCCAGGATAATTAAATTGTCTTTCCTTACAAAAATTGGCAACAAACCAATTTTTCAATATTTTTGGAACTGAGAATTGAGTTGCATCAACTCAATGTTATGAAACTTTATTATGAAATATCATTGTCCCACAAATGAGCATATGCTCCCACAATTTTAGGTGGACTTATACTTCTTAGGAGAACAGCTGGTGGTAGCAATTTGTATTGTTTTTTTTTTAAGCATATGGCACGTGTTAGCCAGGGATCACCAAGGTGTCTGGCTGGCTCTATGAAAGGATTTTTTGGGGTGGTTTATGTTACCCGTGGGATGCCTGAATGCCAGTAGGCAATCAGGGGAGGCTCTTTTCCTGTCCCTACACAGTTTATTCGCTCACAGGAATTGAGTAACTGACCTGGGAACCAATTGTCACTAAAAGCAATGCTTGACAGTAAATAATCCAACATATTTTAGCAGAATAAGTGTAAGAGGCAATGATTACACATATTTGCACAGAATCATCAAGGCTTTTGCACTAATACCCTCTTCCACTGAACTGTATGATATGTGACTGAAGCAGTGGTGAGATTCATTTTTTTTAACAACTGGTTCTGTGGGTGTGGCTTATTTGGGGATATGGCTATGTGATTGGGTGGGCGTGGCTAGCTGGTCATATGATCGGTGGCCATGTCTATGTGCATAGGGACTACACAGAGGGATGAAAAAAGTAATTTCTGATGGTCCTCACACTTTTGACCGGTCCTCACACTTATGACCATCCTCACATTCATGCCCATTGCAGCATTCTTAACAACCATGTCACTCATTTCATAACTGCTTCTTTTCACCATGGTGACAAGATAAGGTGCAAAACATAAAATGTGAGGACAATCGTAAGTGCAAGGACCCGTCAAAAGTCCGAGATCAGTCAAAAATAACTTTTTCAGCCCAGAGGACTGAAAAAAGTGATTTCTGACAGGTCCTCCCATTTTTTACCAGTCCTCGCACTTATGACTGGTCATCATTTATGCCCATTGCAGCATTCTTAACAACCGTGTCACTCATTTCACAACTGTGGTGGTATGGCCAGGTGATCATGTGATCACTTCTTTGCCCTAATGACAGTTTGCTGCAATGGTCATAAGTGTGAAAAACAATCATAAGTAACTTTTTTCAGTGCCACTGTAACTGTTGTAAATCAAGGACTACCTGTACAAAAAACTTCTTTGCTTGCAAAAAGCTGCCCTAAATACCAATCATTAGATTAGAAATACCTGCAAATTGGAGTTACAAATCATGCAGGATGCCAGAGCACCTTGAGGAATTAAAATAGTTAAAATGCAGTGATGACTATCAGCAGCCAACTTTTGCTCAGAAAGTGAATCCCTTTAGCAGAAAGGTAATTTAAGCTCACCAGAATGAAGCAAAGGAGCAAACACAATAGCTGTTGCTTGTTAGACCAGTTACCAGAACAAATAGACAGAGGAACTAGTCAGATTTCCAAAGCTGCTTCTTTTCAGGAACAGAGATTAACATTTTTCCTTTCAAACAAAGCTGAATAGGGGAAATTATCTCATCACTAAACACAGGATTAAACATCACCAAAGGGTATGTAAACTCACTTTTGAATGTCAATCTTTCTAGCCAAGAAGCCTTGCTAAATGTCACTCATCTTGGTTCCTTGTCATTAAAAGCTTCTGCTTCATTATTCAATTATTTCTTCAAAGTGCTGATCATTGCATCCTGGCTGGAAGAACTCCAACAATTCTAGGAGCCTGGATAGCTCAGCAGACTAAATCCTGTTATTAACATCCAGCTGTCTGCAATTACTGTAAGTTCGAATCTCACCAGGCTCAAGGTTGACTCAGCCTTCCATCCTTTCTAAGGTAGGTAAATCGAGGACCCAGTTTGTGAGGGTTATTGCCTGACTTTGTATAAAATATACAAAAGTATGAAGGCTATTGCTTAACGCATTGTAAGCCGCCCTGAGTCTCCAGACAAG
Organism: Masticophis lateralis; assembly: GCA_030761175.1. NCBI lineage: Eukaryota > Metazoa > Chordata > Lepidosauria > Squamata > Colubridae > Masticophis > Masticophis lateralis. Next base: position 94,114,605 of record JAUDYJ010000002.1, read on the forward strand.
GGCGGCATATAAATCTAATTTTAAAAAAACAAAAACAAAACAGGGGAGTATTTCCTCCCAACAGCAGTGTAAAAAGCATAAAACAACCCTTCCCCTTTAAGAAAGTCAAGCAAAAAAAAAAAAAAAAAAAACCCTCAGAGAAGCTCCGGAACAGGAAGCTTCAGTAAGTCTAGGTGTACTGCCAAGAATGCAATAAGGGTTAATGGAGAGGCAGTTTCTGTAACAGGGCTGTTAAGTGAATCTGGCTTCTCCATTGACTTTGCTTGTCGGGAGGTCTCAAAAGGTGGTCCCATGACCCTCGGACACTGCAACCCATCATTAAATATGGGTCAGTTGCCAAGCATCCGAATACTGTTCACACGACCATGGGAATGTTGTATCGGTCATAAGTGTGAAAAGTGGTCACAAATCACTTTTTCTATTGTAATTATGAATGGCCACTAAACAAACTGTTGTAAATCAAGGATTACCTGAAGTGGTTTTCAAAGCACAATGTTGGATTGTCACTTGAAGCAACATCCTAAACCTCTAGTGTGTGATGTTGAACTGTGCATGCTATTTCTGTTTTAGAACATTCACAGTAATCACTTTGTATTTTCCCTCACCTTTGATGGATACCAACAGACCAGTGGTGGGTTTCAAATTTTTTTACTACCGGTTCTGTGGGTGTGGCTTGGTGGGCGTGGCATGGCTTGGTGGGTGTGGCTTGGTGGGCATGGCAGGGGAAGAATACTGTAAAATCTCCATTCCCTCCCGAATCCAGGGGAAGGTTACTGCAAAATCCCCATTTCCTCCCAATCAGCTGGGACTTGGGAGGCAGAGAATAGATGGGAGCAGGGCCATTCAGAATTTTTACTGCTCATTCTCCAAACTACTCAAAATTTCCGCTACCGGTTCTCCAGAACTGGTCAGGACCTGCTGAAACCCACCTGTGCAACAGACATTAGCAGAAATGTTTCCAAAAGGGTCTATTACTATCCCCTCTCTAGTCCTTTACTGTACAGTAAAGCCCTTCTAATTTTTCTTGGATATAGCTCTTTTTCCGATTCAGGGAAGTGCAAGATGATTTATGGAACTACTATCTGTTGTGTTAGTTTTTTCAAATTAATCTGACAAATGTAGGATTTATGCTGTTCTTTGCTTTTCTCCCTTGATAACAGTTTGCGGGACCCTCAGAGTGCAAATCTTTTCAATGCCAGTTTCTGAAATGTTTATCGGAACACGGTTTTTATTAAGTAGGGCTTCCAAAAATGCCAGACCTGAATGGGACATGCACAATTTTTGTGGAAGGTAATGAAAGGAATTATTCCTGGGTTTATTGCCAAGGATTCTTGCGAAATTTGCTGCAGTGGCCCAAATGGTATGTGACTGTATCTTTATTGAGCTGAGTCTACTTAAGTGGATGAGAAAAATTGAACTAAGCAAACTTGTTACAGTGGTGTTTTCAATTTATTGACTTTGTTCGCAGCACATACAATAAAACAGATCATTGATTATATAGCTTTGTGCTCATTTAAGCTAAAAGGGATCTTATTTATTTATTTTATGTTCTTGTTTATTGGTCCTGATTCTTAAGAGATGAATCAGCTATATATCAGACAGGGCCAGCAATTGCCATTTTACTGACTGAAAAGAAATTCCACTATGTGATTTGTCCTAATCCTCATATGGAAATTTACCAAAACGTCAGATGAATCTGAACCAATAGACCAGATATGTCAAACTTGCATCATCACAGCATTGTCATATGACGTGTCATGACTTTTCCCTCCTTCACTAAACCAGGCATGGACCTGGCTAGGGTGTGCCGCATCCGGCCCTCAGGCCGTGAGTTTGACAGTCCTGCAATAGATTAACCTGACTATTACCAGTTGTTATTATAATTATGGTTCATTGCACAGTTAGCCAGATATTCAGACTGGATTTAGCATTTTTGCCTACCTATTGAGTCCTTCCCAAGGACCTGGAATAGGCAGATGTTGGTATTTGATGCTGTTAGCGGTATCGTTGCAGGATGTAAGCTGTTCTGAGTAAAGCTACCTTGTGCAATTGACTGATGGTGAATTTGTCAATGCTGATGGTGTTCAGGTGGTGCTTTGGTTATTTTGGAATTGCACCCAAGGCACCTATTACTATTTGTATTACATCTGCTTTCTTTTGCTATAGTTGCTCTATTTCTATGTCTCTGTATTTTGTAATTTTATCCAGTTTTTTTTCTTGTATTTCAGCTTTTCAAAATCAGCCACAGTCATGTGTTGCTACTTAGCTAGGACCTGAAATTAGGATTTACATTGACAAGTTAGGGCAAAGCGAGGCATGTAAGCTATCTATTTATATTATTCCATGAAGGAGAATTTTGGATATATTTCAAAGTTGTACATAGGTCATGTCTATGAGGCTGTAGTAATACCCCACAAATCCTTAATAATATTAGGCAGAGAAGTTTACAATGCTGCATTTCTACACTTAGCATAGGCTCTTCATAATTTCCTTATACCACGACTCTTTCTTTCTGGAAGGATGATAAGAACAATGAGTCTGCTTACAGAAAGAAAATACAAGGACTGACATTGTGGTGTAAAGAAAATAATCTTACACTTAACACCAAAAAAAGTTGAAGAACTTATAATTGACTACAGGAGGAAGAGAGATGTACATTGTACATAAATGGTGAGGAGGTGAGGAGGTGGAGAGGGTTAGTAGTTTTAAATTTCTGGGCATTTATATCTCAAAGGACCTCTCATGGACTATAAATGTTAATATGCTTGTGAAAAAAACACAGAAGAGGCTGTACTTCCTGAGAATGCTCAGGAAGAGAAATCTATCTCAGCATCTACTTCTGTCCTACTATCTCAGCACCATTGAGAGTGTCCTGACATACAGCATTCTTGCATGGTATGGGAGCAGCTCTGTAGCGGACAAAAAGGCTCTACAGAGAATCATTAAAACTGCCCAGAACATCATTGGGCTCCATCTACCAGCCCTGGATCACATCTTTGAATCTCGCTGTTTGAGGAAGTTGCATAACATTCTCAGAGACTCTTCCCAGCCTGCTTACAATCTTTTTGGACTGTTGCCTTCTTGCAGAAGATACAGAACAATTAAAACTCAGACTACACATTTTCTGAATAGTTTTTATCCCAGAGCTATAATTGCACTCAACAATGAACTAAAGGGCCACCATCAGTGAGCTGTTGGACAGTATTACTTGGTCTGTTGTGTGGATGTTTGGGTGGTTTAGGGGTGGAGAATTGTGGTGGGTGGGAGTGTGTTTGGGGATTATTATGTATTTATTTTATTTATTTCGGATTTGTATACTGCCCTTCTCCCAGAAGGGACTCAGGGCAGTGATGTGTGTTGGACTTGTGTGTTATGTGGGTGTTATGTGTGTTATGTGGGTGTTAAGTGAATTTCTTGTATGGGTATACTGTGTATACATGTACTGTACAATGACAATAAAGTTGTAGTAGTAGTAGTAGTAGTAATAGTAGAAGTAGTAGTAGTAGTAGTAGTTGTTATTATTATTATTATTATTATTATTATTATTATTATTATTATTATCATTATTATTTAGTAAATACAAATAAGTTTTCCTTCTATCTACTGTATGCAGATATTTGGGACAAGAGTGGAATATGTCCACTTCGCTCCATCTAAAATTTGACTGGAATGCAACATCTTAAAATGGATGTTGCAATTTCTTCTGGTTATTGACAGAAATAGTTAATAGGTCTCCTTTTACAATTGGAGCTGCCGTATCTGGGCTGTAAAAATTCTGGCAATTGTTAGATGGTAGTAAAGATTTTTATGCCTTCTAGTGGTTATCCAAAGTTTTGCAGCAGCCCTACTATAAACACTAGTATACCAAGTGGAATAATTTCTAGTAATTTGTTTCAACCATACATATATACATATTTTTGAACATACATGAATATGTTCAACTACATATTTTTCCCAACCTCTGTCAATGCTCAGAAAAGGGGCACTTGGTACATTTGCATCATGTGAGGGGATAATGAAACTACACACTTCATGATATCATCCTGCAAATGATGAAAATAATGTCATTTACATCATGAGTTTATAGATGCACATTGCACTTAGTATCACCATAGCTTCTAGCAGATATTTATGATCCATGGTGGCACAGTGGTTAGAATGCAGTATTGCAGGCTAATTCTTCCGACTGCAGTTTGATTCTCACTGGCTCAAAGTTGAGCCAGCCTTCCGAGATCAGTAAAATGAAGACCCAGATTGTTGGGGGCAATATGCTGACTCGGTAAAGTGGCTAGAGAGGGCTGTAAAGCACCATGAAGCAGTAAATAAGTTTAAGAACAATTGCCATTGCTATCACTCCTCACTCCTTGTACTTATGATCTTACTCCAGTCTTAATTCCCTCTAAAGCCCACTGATCAGTTCCTTGGCAATTCACTTTTCACCTTTCCCTTGGAAACTCCTTCCAGGCGAGAAATATTTCAATAGGATCCCGGACCTGCGCACCTTCCGTCACGCGCTCAAGACTCACTTATTCCACCAAGCCGGCCTGACCTAAATCTTTTTCCCCCTTTTGAATGGGAATTTTAATTTGTTTTAAATTATTGGGGTTTTAAATTGTCAGCCAAATTATTTAATTCGTTTTATTCTATTTTAAATTTTTTGTATTTATATGTTTTATTTTATGGCTGTACACCGCCCTGAGTCCTTCGGGAGTAGGGCGGTATATAAATTCAATTTAAAAAAAAAATAGGACAAACTTGTTTGGAAGCAACTGACAGAGATGATCATTTATTCATCATTTATTGAGATAATTTGTTTCCTTGCAGGAATTTATGCCTCTCTATTAAACCAGAGCATTGGTAAATAAACGTATGCTGCCAGTTATGAGAACAGAGGATATGATTAACTAGGAATCGTCCTGGCTCCTGTTTTGCGATACACGACTCTTGGAATAGATTTGCACATATGGAAAAGGCAGCAGGATGGAAACCTACCAGCATGGAGAGAGCAACAATTTTTCATCTTTGGTTTTCTTCAATATGCACAGTTATTGTACCTGGAACTGAAATGTAACCAATATTAATCTATCTAAATGCATACGCATATATAAATACTTACATCAATAAACATACAGCATCTTTACTCCTGAATTTATGATGATTCCACCTACAAAAAAGAGAAGGAGATTAGAGGGGGAATCACTCCCACCGTTACTACACTTCTGCAGCTGTAAGTCAATCTTCCTATTTTGAAGATGAATTATTGAGTGAAACATGGTATTTCTTTCAGGTACATTCAGCATGTTATCTCTCTTGCATATACATATTGAATAATATATAAACAAAGCTAGCATATGCATTGACTTTAGCACAGGGAGCAAGTTTTATAAATCAAACAGTTAAGTGTTTGGATTTTTAAAAACTGGATGTGATAAATCGCTGGCAATGAAGTGTTATGCTATACTTTATATATATATATAATAAGATATAGATTTCTATATTAATTTAATCTGTAATGACATTGAGAGTAAGCTACCAGGCAGGGGAAAATGACACACAAGAGTTTAGAACCTGGTAAGTTTCAGATGTGTCAACTACAACTCCCATGATTCTTAGCATGCAGTACCTTGGGGAAGAATGATTTAGGGCATGGAAGATAAGACATTCAGCACTCACCCTACCCAGGGAACATAGAATAGAAAAAGCTTATCTTCTTTTCTTTGGCAGTGGCTTTTCTTGTTAGGGAGTGAAAACTAACAAGGATCAGCAAACAATGGAACTGAATAATTTCCTTAAGAATGTCCTTCCTTCCCCGGTTTTCCTAGCAGTATTCTTGAAAATTGTGCTTTAATTTCACCTTTTCTCCTTTTCTCCTTTATAAGACGTGCCTTACCTTCAGGCAGTTTCTCAATAAGTAGTAGGCCATCTACTAGGTAGGGAGAGCCAGATGTGAGGGTGGCCCTTCCAGCAAAATGCCTATTGTCTAGGGATGTCATTTATTAAGCCAGATGGTGTTGCACAAAGCTTGGGGGTGGCGGTGGGGAGAAAACCTAATGAATTACATCTTGCTTTCATAACAGAGTATTTTGAAATGCTGTTAATCTGCTTTCAGTTTAGACTTTGTGGAATAAGATTCCACTTAGCAAGTGAGTTCAAGCGTAACTACAAGAAGTCTTCCATTTATGAGCACAATTTGGGACCAGAACTTCCACAGCTAAATAAGACATGGTTAAGTGAGTCACCCTCAATTTTACAATCTTTTTTCCATGGTTGTGTTGGAAGAAATATCCTTCTGGGTTCTGCTCCAAGTGGGGAAAAAGACACTGGAAACATGGACACTGCTTGGAAAGATGGTTTAATGGTGGACAGGATCACATGGCTTGAGTTCCTGAACAGAAAAAAAGGGGCAGCGAGTTCCTGAACAGAAAAAAATACAGCGAGTCTCTAGGTTTTATGCTTTCTCTGGCTTCGAAGTTCCTGGGTGCCCAAAAGAGTATCCTGATTGGTTGTCAGACTTCCAGAGGGTGGGGGTCTTAGCTAGCCCTGCTGGCTGATGTAATCTTCCCAGGTGCCATGTGGTGAATTTCTGTCCTATAGATGGCTCCCATTGCCTTGTAGATGAGGTCCATTGACAAAGATTTGAGTTTCCACCTCTGGCCCATTAACAAAAGGGTGGGGGCAGGAGGGTGGGAGCTGCTTTGTCTTTAAAACATGCTTCTCTATTTTTCATCCAGGGAAACATAATATTCTGCCTTTTTAATATTTCCCAAAATATTTCATTCTTCCAGGAAAGGGGTGGGTGCTAATTTCTTACAGTTGTTAAGCAAATCACAGCAGTTGTTAGATGAATCAGGCAGTCGTTAAGCAAATCTGGTTTCCCCTATTGATTTTGTTTGTCAGGGGCCAGCTGGATAGGTTGCAGATGGTGATCACAAGAACCCAGGATGTTGAAATTAACATATATACATGCCGGTTTTGCCGGTGCCCAAATTTTGATTCATATGACCAACAGGATGCTTAGACGATCGTAAGTGGTAGCACCAGGTTTGTGTCACTGTTTTCAAACAGTCGCTATATAAATGGCTGTTCATGAGGACTACTTGTAAAAGGAACCATAGTCAGGAACAATTAAAATGAAAGAAGCTTGTGTTACTCATGGCTGATAAATCTGATCGGTTTCAAACTAATTGCAGCTAATTTTTAGATGAAGTTTCTCATTTCTTAAGAGTGTGGTGTCATAATTCATTAAGGAGGTCTGATTCTGGTTCTTGTTTTGAGTCATAATGCTTGGCTTCATATGTGTTACATGTCTTCTTGTTTTCTGGGGAAATATACCAAACTTTTATCACATTCAATATATTATAAAAATACATGATTTTTTTTTTAATGTGGAGGTTAGAAAAACTAAACAACCACCACAACAACAAAAAAGCAGCTTAGATTTCTATGAACTCGGAAGCTGACAGATTTTCCCCAAATGCATTGTCAAATCATGTTTATATATTGCCAAGAAAATTAAATAGATGTTTTCATAATATCAGGAACAGAATTTGATTAGAAGGAAAGCTTGCAACTTAAGTTTTGATAACCAACCTAGATTCCAGTCTCCTTTTTAAAAATAGTATACCCTTCCCTATGTCTTAGTACTGGTACTGGTACTGGTACTAGTTGTAGATGTAAGAAAATCAGTGAGCTTTTGCTTTCTGGTGTGATGCCATTTACCCACAGAAAATTTCCAGTACTGTTATTTGCTTTCAATTGTGCCACTTGATATCATCTTGAGATGTATCGCTTAATGCAGCTGCATGGTACTCCTAATCTGCATGGTGCTCCTAATCTGAAAGTAAAAAGGGGTCCTGGAGCAGGGGACAACTGTGGCCAGAAGGGTTTTTGCCTAACTTCATTTTGCGCACCAGTTTCATCCCTTGCCGGACTGTGAGGCACTACTTACAGTCATCGTGCTTTAGTCACTTCCTAAATGGATTTCTGGAACTTAGTCTACATGGGTCTGTCCTTGATGACCATCTGGAAGCTGCAGCTGGCCCAGAATACAGCAGCACTGTCAGTTATAAGCTTACCTTAATACACCCATGTTTACATCTGTTGTGAGAGCTGCAATGAGAGGTACAGGTGTAATTTTAGGTGGAATTCCAAGATTTGGTTGTCATCTATAAAGCTCTCCATGGCATGGGGATAGGCTATGTGTTGGATCATCTCTCCCTGGTTGTTTCTACCCATCCCACTAGGTCCAACAGGAAGTGCTCATTCTGGATCACTTCAATAAAAAGAACCTGATAATCTGGGAATTTAGAAGTTGCCTATCTAAAGGATTAAAGACCTGAATATGCTTTAGATCCTGGAGGCTGGGAGATTAGATAGTCATTGAGAGGTCTTAACAACTTTTGTCGGGGCTTATTTTCAGGAACCACTCTAGATTTTAATCATTGTTAGTAAGTGTTTTTAATTGCTTTACCTTCTTAGCTACTCAGAATAAAAAACAAGACACTTATTAAAGAAGAAACAAAGAAAAACTTCCTGATTTCTTCCTCTCATGAATCATTAAGAAATTAACAGTTGCTTTTAGCCAGTGGTGGGATCCTGCTGGTTTAACAACCGGTTCGGTGATCACGGACTTTGTATGCACAGTTTTATGAAAACTTACCTTCTGTGTTACTGCTGGGGAGTAACACAGCTAACCTCAGCAATCCACTCTGCCATGTGAATCAGCTGAGAAGATATAGGCCAGTAAAGCATAGGGGCAGATGGGCAGGCCCACCTGATCATTGGAGCGAACTTGTTCACTCCCATCGTCGGAGCTGATCGTCGGAGCTACAGATTCATCCAAACTGGTCCAAACTGGTAGAATCCCACTCCTGCTTTTAGCCCCTGTGAGTGTTTTCTGTTGTTTCTCCCTCTCTGTAGCCTTGGGCATTTTACAGAATGATGAAATCCAAGCCAAAACCTGATCATAGAAGGCTTCAAGACAGGCTACATTCATTGTTTGCACAAACAACTTGAGGGGTCAACTCAACCCCTCCAAGACCGAGTGGCTGTGGCTGCCGGTGTCCCGATATAGCCAGCTGATGCCATCGCTGGTTATTGGGGGTGAATCATTAGCCCCCACGGAAAGGGTGCGTAACTTGGGCGTCCTCCTGGACCCACAGCTGTCTTTAGAGGATCATACGACGGCCGTGGCCAGGGGGGCTTTTTATCAGGTTCGCCTGATACGCCAGTTGTGGCCCTTTCTAGATCGGGACTCTTTACACACAGTCACTCAAGCCCTCATCACTTCTCGCCTGGACTGTTGTAATGCTCTCTACATGTGGCTCCCCTTGGGGTGCACCCAGAGGCTCCAACTAGTGCAGAATGCAGCCGTGCAGGGGATTATGGGAGCGACAGGGCGCTCCCATGTGACACCTCTCCTACGGGAGCTGCATTGGCTACCGGTGGACTTCTGGGTGTGCTTCAAGGTGTTGGTAATCACCTTTAAAGCGCTCCATGGCTTAGGACCAGGGTACTTACGGGACCGCCTTCTGCCACCAATTGCCTCCCACGGGCCGGTTCGCTCCCACAGAGAGGGCCTCCTCAGGGTGCTGTCAGCCAGACAATGTCAGTTGGCGACCCCCAGGGAGAGAGCCTTCTCTGTGGTAGCTCCCACCCTCTGGAACGACCTTCCTCCAGAGTTGCGAACGATCTCTGACCTCCGGACTTTTCGTCGGGCCTTAAAAACACATTTTTTTCAGCTTGCCGGCTTGGCCTGATCCCTGTAAAATTTTTTATAATTTTTAGAGTTTTGATATTAATTTTAAATTGAATTGTTTTAACTATCAGCCAAATTTATATTAGCTGTTTTTAAAATTTTAACTTTTGTGTATCTTGTTTTTTATCTGGCTGTTCACCGCCCTGAGTCCGCAAGGAGAAGGGCGGTATATAAATCTAATAAAATCAAAATCAAATCAAACAATAACCTTGGATCCTAAAGTCTCTTTTGGGCTGCACAAGAGACATCATTCCAGCAAACTGGTAATTTGCAGAGAATTAAGATGTAAAGAAAGAACGAAGGAGTGGCTTCTCACTAATGAGAGACAGTTGGAAGCCATTTAGGTAATTAACTGAATATACAGCATGTTATGAGTATTAGGAAAGTTAGCACACACATAAAAAAAAAAAAAAGACACATCCATCTTCCAAAGTGGTATCATTGTTCTCTGCCTCTTTCCCTCATATATCTTAATGACACAAAATGAACCTATTAAACATTGTTCTTTCCAACAAATCATAGGAGCAAACTGGATACTATATCTAGATCAAGGAAAGAATAGGAAATAAAACCGAAGGACACATAAATGCCAGGTTATTTAGTAGAGCTGTCTTCAGACATTTTCGGAAGGGTGCCTCTTTCATGTAGAGACCTGAGCTAAGGCCTCTCCTGAATTATTTTGCAACATCCTCCTGCCCAGCTCTTGAGCTACCTTGAGGCGGAGGGCTCTCTTTGGCAGTTTTGATAGCCAAAAGAGATTTGTGTGCAGACCCAAGGATGGGGCCAACAAAGGACACGTTGCTGAAGGCCTCTTTAAATCCTGAATCAGTTCTGCATGACAGATCCCATCTGGGGACTAGTTATGGAATAATGATGCTGATGTGTCACATTGACTTCATCACACAATAATATTATGGTTAAAGACGGTTCTTAGAGGCAAATGGGGGAAGCGTTTAGAACAATTATTTTAAGCTTTATGCACTTCGGCAACCAGGAAAAATCTAACAAAGACTCATCCCCAGGCATCAACACTTAGCTCTGATGAAATAAAGCATTTCTTTCACTATTTAAATTCACATTGGAAGGATGCCATAGAGTCCAGAGTTTGTCATCGTCTCCAAGGCAGAAGGATACCAACATGAGAAAAGACTTCATATCCCAGCCTGTCCATAATGGCATGAGCAAACACAAAGAGGCCATGCTACAATAGTTCCAATATCAAGGCAAAGCCCTTGCTTTTGTCAGAAATGTCAGAAGTTAAATTAGTCCTGAATAATCCACTATTACTGCTCCATCTCTCATACTTAATTTTTTAGGGTAGTACGGTAATGCTCAGGTGGGAAAATATTCTCACGAATATAACGGGCATATTTGGGCACATCATTTTTAAAAGGTAAATATGCTTTATGAAGCAGTTGCCATGCAATGATAGTTTTAAGACCATGGCTAGCTGCCCAGGGATGGGCTTTTCAGAAGGCTGGGCCATTACTGTAATGAGACCTGTAGAGACCTCAGGGCAGTCTTAGCCTAAGATTCAGCCAGCTATGAAAACCAAGTCATGTTCCTCTGAGAGTTCAGTCCAGCAGTCCTTGCCCTGTTTACAGAAGCAGTTTAAATGAATTTCAAGGAATCAAACTTTCCCCCGCCTGCAGCTAAACGGTCACTGCTTGGCTTGATTCATGGGGCTGAGTGTAGATTTCATCAACTAAAGCATTTGGTCCTTACACTCAAGGGGGAAGAGTATGGCTTACCATGCTAGTATCACTTCCTGTAGTTACTTTAATCCCAGTTGCAGCAAAACCTGCCCTGCAGGTTTTCAGAAGTTTTCTTTTCCTGTGTTAAAAGCTTCAGATTGTCTGTATTATTATTATAGAATCAAGATCACGAGAAATGCCAATATCACTTTATAATGCCTTGGTAAGGCCACACTTGGAATTCTGCAACCAGTTTTGGTTGCCATGATGTAAAAAAGATGTTGAGACTTTACAAAGAGTGCAGAGCAGTGACGGGTTCCTCCTTGTTCCTCCTGGTTCCGCCGAGCCGGTAGCGGTGATGATATCATGTCAGCAAATTGGTTCTGCCACCCCCCCCACCTCCCCATCCCCCACATTAGTCTTACCTTTTATTTGGCCCCACCACCAATCTATTGCTGTCTCCTGGGTCCCAGCTAATGGCTAGAGAGAAAAAAAACTATTTAAATTCTTGCCGTGGGGCTTCAAAGGGCCGCCCTACAGCTGATCAGTGTTAAAAGAAAACAAATGAGTAGACTGGTGCCTGCAAAAATAAATGGGTAGACCAGTGCCTGCAAAAAAAAAAAGGGTATACCGGTACAGTTCTGCAAGCAGTTAAAAGCCTGGTAGACCTTTACTCTGCTAAATCTCAAAGAATTGTCACATGACCATCAAGCCATGACCACAAAATAAGCCATACCCACAGAACCAGTAGTAAAAAATTTTAGAACCCACACCTGGTGCAGAGAAGAGCAACAAAGATGATTAGGGGACTGGAAGCTAAAACATAAAAAGAACGGTTGCTGGAATTGGGTATGTCTAGTTTAACAAAAAGAAGGACTAGGGCTGACATGATAGCAGTGTTCCAATGTCTCAGGAGTTGCCACAAAGAAGAGGGAGTCAGACTATTCTCCAAAGCACCTGAGGGCAGGACAAGAAGCAATGGATGGAAACTTATCAAGAAGAGAACAACCTAGAACTAAGGAAAAAATTCCTGGCAGTTAGAACAATTAATCAGTGGACCAACTTGCCTTGTGGATGCTCCAACACTGGAAGTTTTTATGAAGAGATTGGACAATCAGTTGTCTGAAATGATATAGGGTTTCCTGCCTGAGCAGGTTGTTAAACTAGAAGACTTCCTGTGGTCACATGATCAAAATTCAGATGCTTGGCAACAGACTCATATTTATGACGGTTGCAGGTCCAGTCCCTGGGCCATGTGATAATCTTTTGCAAAAGCAATGGAAAGTCAGAGTCACTTTACATCCCTGTTCCTAACTCAACAACTGCTGTGATTCACTTAAAAAATGTGCCAAGAACGATTGTAAAATGCGGCAAAACTTACTTAACAAATGTCTCATTTAGCAACATAGATTTTGGGTTCAGTTATGGTTAGCCAGCTGGCTGAGGAATTCTGGGAATTGAAGTCCACAAGTCTTAAAGTGGCCAAGGTTGGAGGCCCCTGCTCTAGGCAGGGGTGGGTTCTACTGACCTTTACTACTGGTTCACAACAGGAGCGCATGCGCTTCTTTGCATGTGCAGAAGCTTCTGCACATGCGCAGATCACCCATGATTACATTGTGGCAGGTGGGTGGAGCCTCCTGCCAGTTTTACTACCAGTTCTATAGAACCGGACAGAACCGGGAGCACCCACCACTGGGTCTAGGGTATGGTGCTCTGATCTCTGAGAGAGCATCTCAAATGTCCTAGGAAAGACACAGGATTCTTCAGAAACATACTAGATAGTTCTCTTGTGTCCCAGCAAGGGTCAGTTTTCAAATCATCAATTCATAAAAACTCTGAAGGCAAAAATGGAGATTGGGCAAAAGAGGTTTTAAATCCCCTCCAATCTTCATGCACATCTTTAATCCAGACTATTAAATATTTATTCCTAAAATATATAAATATTTGTAACTCTATAATTTAGACTTTTTTGAATCAACTTCCTGAACTCTTGTTTGTTTTCTTCACCTGCTGTGAACCCTTGAAAGAGGATTGTTTGGGGAAACGGAATTCAGAATGCCCAGAGGCAGCCCAAGCCTCTGAAATGCACATGATTATACTGAAGGAGGAAAAATATATTTGAAAGAATGCAAACTTGTTTTATTTTTTAAAAAGAAAAATGAGAAATGTATTATGGGTATTAAATCAGAATATATTCATAAATATTTGAATAGCAAAGATGCAGATGTCCGTAGCAAATTAATGCATCTTTAATAGGTCAGGATTAGATGGTCAGAGGGTACTTTGCTCTTCAGAAAATTTGCATTGTTTCTAAGTAAAAAGCCATAAACACCTCTTTTTCTGCTGGATGCTAAAAATGACTCTTGTGAGAAGCCCTCCATGCTTGCTGTACAGTTCACATACATCTCCATGTAGCAAGGGATGACATCTAACTGAAGTACCTCAATTCCAGACACAGTATTCCAGGGGTAAGCTCAGCAGTGCTTATAACAGGGGTGTAAAACTCAAGACCCGCGGGCCAGATCCGGTGCCTCTGCCAGCCAAAATGGGCCACTGGAAGGGGAGACATTTTCAGCCTCCCTGGCCTCCTGTCAGCCAAAAACGGGCCACACAGAAGCCTTGTGAAGCCCTCAGGCGGCCCATTTTCAGCCTCCTTGGCCTCTTGCAGCACTGTGCCAAACATGGGCTGTGCGAAGGCCCCGCCCCATGCCCCATTTTGGATGGCTCCCCCCTCTGGCCCTCTGTAATACACACTTACTGTCAAGCCTGCCCAGCTTGACACATCAGACCAAAGGACTTACCTGCTAGGTGGGGTGGAGAGAACACACCTGCTATCAAGAGAAAACACATGGGCACAATGGTGGAGGGGGTGTCACAAGTTAGGCGGTCGGTCACGCTGCAGACAGGCTAGGCTAACCATGATTAATTGCAATTTTGCATAATGGGTGGGGTGGAACCTGGAAGCAGCGCTGATTGGCTGGTTGTACAGCGCGGCTATTTAAACAGAGTTGGGGTGAGGGAATCCCAACGCCGACTTTGTGTTATCCCTTTTGGTGAACTCAGCGTAATCTACGGCTTCCTGGAAGACGAAAATAAACTGCTTTTCTGTTTGCTCGAGCATCTCGTCTCAGCGTGGTTTGTTGGAGTGCCCAGGCTGCCGAGCGGTCTGAGAGAAAGTCGGCGTTTCTCCTTTTTGGATTTCTCTCTCCCGTTGTGAAAGGATGGCCGAAGGGGCGGTGGGGGCGTTACCGGAGGCTGGGCTGGTGGCAGCTCTGGAAGAAGAGACCCCTGTCGTCCCGCTGGAGCCGTTGGAGGAAAAAGCCGCTGTGGAACCACCCGTGGTCAGGCAAAAGGAGAGGAAGGCTCTGAAGGTGGATATCAGCGGTGGCGAGCAGAGCCGGCAAAAGGAGAAGAAGTCATTGAAGGTGGACATTGGCAGCGGGGAGCAAAGCCCAGCTGTAGTAAGTACGGGAAAGGGCTCCACGGGGGATTGGTGGACTAGCCCTGCCTTGACTGGGTCTCAGAGGAGTCAAACTCAGTATCGGCCAGAAGGCGCGTTTCAGGGGTGGCGGGAGCGCAAATGGATAGAGGATGAGGAGGGGGATTGGACCTACTCTTCCAGTAGCCTTGGCTCGTCAACCTTAGAGACGTTACGAGAGAAGTTCGGGGAAGCTAGTTTCCGTGATGCAGCGTCCTGGCAGCCGTGGGTTGAACGTGGGGAGACAACCAGCACGTGGCAAGGGAGATCCGGGGCTGAACCACGATTTCATCTAGCAAGTCCCAAGCTGCGCATGGGGATAGAGGCTGGCAGGACAAAGGCAACAGAGCACGGCTCTACGGGGCCCCGAACATCGTCTCTAGGCGAAACACAGGAGGCTCCCCGAAGGATGGAAGGGAGAGAGACACGGCCACCCATTGTGCAGGGGTATAGCGACGTGCGCCGAGGGGAGGAGAGGGACCAACTGGGGGTGCGTGGCCCGCCACTGCCACCCATATGGGCACCAGGTGTTCAACAGCAACAACAATGGTGGGGCCCACCACCCATACAAGCCTCATTTGATGGCAGCGCAGACAAGGTCGCTATTTTCCTTAGCCAAATCCTAAGCCATGTGGATCTGTATGGGCGCTTGTATCCTTCACAGTGGGCTATGGTAATTGCAATCACAGCAGTGCTACAGGGCGAAGCAGCAAACTGGGTTGCGGACCTGCATAATGAGCATGCAAAAGAGTTGGCCGATGTGGGGCTATTTTTGGACGCTCTACGGATCCGTTTTGAGGACAGTGCTAGAATCCAGGTGGCGGAAGGAGAGCTTTTAGCCCTTCGACAACGAGGCCGGCCGGTGAAAGAGTACGTCAAAGACTTCCGTGTCCTGGCTGGGAGACTCCGCTCTTGGCCCGAACGATTGTTAGTCCACCAATTTCGTGCTGGTCTGGATAGAGAGGTGAGACAAGCATGTGTCTATCGTGGTTTACCACCCCTATTGGCAGAATGGTGTAAAGCAGCTGTGGAACTGGAGGTTGGGCTGCGTGAGTTCCGACCACGGGTTACTCCACCACAAAGATTTGGGACTAAACCCCCAGCCATAAAAGAGCTGAATCCAGGAGGTTCACCTACCATCAAACCGGTCACAAGTGGAGGACGGGCTACCTCGTTCCGTTGTTTTCGATGTAACCAAGTTGGGCACCGGGCTGCCGAGTGCCCTGTGGCTCCCCTGTCATCGCCCCGCACACAAGGGCCATCTCCTGGGGTCAGGAGTAGAGAGCGAGTCCGCTCAACTACAGAACGGGCAAAGCCACCGACGCCCACACCAACCTTCCGTGGAACCCGTGCCACCTTGTTGGAGAACAGGAGACGAGGTGTGGTCGGAGGACAGTGATGATAGTGCACCAGAGGATCCTATGGTAAGCGACCCAATAAGTCCCTTTGTACTCCCAGTAGTGTTACAAAACATACGCACCCTAACAGAAGCCCATCATGGTGCTCTGCTAGATTCTGGATGCACCCGGTGCCTAATGCGAAAAGCTGTGGCCCAAGAATTGGGACTCCAAATCAGGAAGCTGAGGGCTCCAATTCGTTTTGAACAAATGGATGGGTCACTCCTAGATGGGGAGCCAGCTCGTTATGTCACAGAACCCGTAGAGCTAAGGATAGGGGCACATAGAGAACAGCTTTGTTTTGTGGTAATCGAGCATATGGTAGAACCCCTGATATTGGGTCTAGCCTGGTTAGACAAGTGGCAGCCAGTCATATGGTGGGAGGATGGGTTTCGGAAGGTGCGGTTGGAAGTAGGCTCTCAGTCGCAACCGATGGTACAGGAGCGCTTACCCCAGGGAACTGGGAATAGGGGGGTTGACCACAATCCTCCACAGGAGGGATATCCAGATGTCTATAGGGATTTAGCGGCTGTTTTTGCTGAAGAAGAATGTGAAATACTGCCTCCTCACAGGGTTACGGACTGTGCCATAGAATTAATCCCTGGGGCTAAATTACCCAAACCACGCATGTATGCAATGACAAAGCCTGAGCTCGAGGAACTACGGCGGTACATTGACAAAAACTTAGCCCGGGGGTTTATTCAACCGAGTCGTGCCCGTATGGCAGCACCGGTACTATTCCGAGAAAAGAAGGATGGCGGTCTTCGCTTATGTGTCGATTTCCGGGGGCTGAACGCGGTGTGTGTAGAACACCTCTACCCCTTACCCTTAATGAAAGACCTGCTGGCTACCTTGTCCACAGGGAAGATCTTTACGAAACTCGATTTGAGGGAGGCCTATTACCGGGTGCGAATAAGACCTGGAGATGAGTGGAAAACCACCTTTAATTGCCCGTTAGGCAGTTTTAAGTTTTGCGTAATGCCGTTTGGGCTCCAGGGGGCACCTGCTGTATTCATGCAAGTTATTAATGACGTTTTGCATGAGCATTTATATAGAGGAGTTCTTGTCTACTTGGACGACATTCTTATATACTCGAATATGATGGAAGAACATATACAGTTAGTACGAACCGTTCTCACAAAATTGTTGAAAGCAAAATTGTTTGTCAAGCTGTCCAAGTGTGAGTTCCACCGTACCTCTTTGGACTATCTTGGTTACCGCATCTCGGGCACAGGGGTGGAAATGGATCCCAAGAAAGTAGCGGCAGTATTAGAATGGCAGGCACCTAAAACTAGAAAGCAGTTGCAGAGTTTTTTGGGCTTTGCCAACTTTTATCGCCAATTCATACCCTCTTTTGCTCAGGTAGCCCTTCCCTTGACTGAGTTATTGAAAACAAAACACATCATAGGGAAAGTAAAACCAGGACAGCCACTCTCGTGGACACCGGAGTGTCAACGCTCCTTTGAGCAGTTGAAACGGCTCTTTTCCCAAGAGCCTGTACTTAAACACCCAGACCCGACGTTGCAATTTATTGTACAAGCAGACGCCAGCGATGTAGCCGTGGCTGCTGTGCTACTGCAACGGACAAAAACCGGACAGTTAGAACCGTGCGCATACACTTCATGCAAACTTACACCAACTGAGCGTGGCTGGGCTGTTTGGGAAAAGGAAGCTTTTGCGGTAAGGTGGGAGTTGCTAACCTGGCGCCACTTGCTGGAAGGGGCTGGGCAGAAATTCGAAGTGTGGACCGATCATAAAAATCTGGAGGCCCTTCAGACACCGAGAAAGTTGTCACCAAAGCAAGTTCGTTGGGCACAATATTTCCACCGGTTCAATTTCGATCTCAAATATGTTCCTGGTGGGAAGAATTTTCTAGCCGATGCGTTATCACGCATGCCACAATTCAATAGTAAGAGAAACAAAGTAGTTCAGGCTATCATCCCAAAACCACAACAAGCAGCACGAACACAAGCTACCTCTTTAGATCCTGATACCTTAAAAGTCGAGTTGCAACGGGAAGTAAGCCATGACCCTTGGGTAAAGGAACATGGAACCACACTAACAATGAGGGATGGTCTTGCCTGGGTAGGGTCCAAATTATACATTCCTAAACCATTGAGACCGGTGGTGTTGCACAGATGTCACGATGCAAAAATAGGAGGACATTTTGGATTCCTAAAAACGTTGCATCTCGTTAGACGACAATTTTGGTGGCCTCGCTTACGAAAGGATACAGAACAGTATATCAGAGGGTGTAAAATATGTGCAACAACAAAAGCAAACACTAGTAAACCGTTGGGCTTATTACAAGCTGTTGCGACCCCCAACAAACCGTGGGAGGAGATAGGAATGGATTTCATTGTGGACCTCCCTGACAGTAATGGGTACACGGTCATTTGGACCGTGATTGACCTCTTTTCAAAGCAGGCCCATTTCATCCCCTGCCGAGGTCTCCCATCCGCGAGAAAACTAGCACACATGTTCGTGAAACATATATATAGGTTGCACGGAGCTCCGACTCGAATAATATCAGACAGAGGAGTACAATTCACGGCCCGGTTCTGGAGAGACTTTATCACCTTATTAGGGTCGTCGCAAGGGCTCAGCTCCGCGTTTCACCCAAGTACCAATGGAGCTGCAGAAAGGGCCAATGCGATGGTAGAAAAATACTTAAGGTGTTACGTTTCGTATCAACAGTCCGACTGGTCACAACTCCTACCATTTGCTGAAGTCGCGTATAACAACGCGGTACACCGTAGCACAGGAGTCACACCTTTCCAAGTGGTGCATGGGCGGGACTTCACCGCTATCCCTGAGTTAGAGGAAACTAGTCAAGCCCAAACAACTCCAAAGGAGTGGGGGGAGAGGATTTGTCAAGTATGGCCAACCATCAGAACAGCCTTAGGAAAAGCGGCGGACGAGTACAAAAAATACGCCGATAGAAAGAGACAAGACATTACACCATTCAAAGTTGGAGACCAGGTGTATGTGTCCACAAAATACATCAAGTTGAAGGTACCCAGAAAAAAATTGGGCCCTAAATATCTCGGCCCTTTTCCGGTCACAAAAGTTATAAATCCAGTAACTGTCGAGGTGAAGTTACCACCCTTGTTAGGAAAAATCCACCCTGTTTTCCATAGTAGTCTCCTCAAACCAGTAACGGAAACACGAGACCCGTTAACCCGCCCTGGACCTCTTTACACAAATCAATATGAAATAGATGAGATCTTAGATTCCAGAGTTCGCAGAAATAAGCTGTACTACCTAGTACGATGGAAAGGCTATCCCTTGGAAGATGCAACCTGGGTTCCATTAGAAAACCTTAATGCAAATAGGCTACGTCGTCAATTTCATAAAAAATATCCCAACAAACCTGGCAAGCTGGGTGGGGTGGTTTGATAGCGATTGCTATAACTTTATGCTTTTGTCTTCCAGGGGGACTCCTGGTAGGGAGAGCCGCCTGTCAAGCCTGCCCAGCTTGACACATCAGACCAAAGGACTTACCTGCTAGGTGGGGTGGAGAGAACACACCTGCTATCAAGAGAAAACACATGGGCACAATGGTGGAGGGGGTGTCACGAGTTAGGCGGTCGGTCACGCTGCGGACGGGCTAGGCTAACCATGATTAATTGCAATTTTGCATAATGGGTGGGGTGGAACCTGGAAGCAGCGCTGATTGGCTAGTTGTACAGAGCGGCTATTTAAACGGAGTTGGGGTGAGGGAATCCCAACGCCGACTTTGTGTTATCCCTTTTGGTGAACTCAGCGTAATCTACGGCTTCCTGGAAGACGAAAATAAACTGCTTTTCTGTTTGCTCGAGCATCTCGTCTCAGCGTGGTTTGTTGGAGTGCCCAGGCTGCCGAGCGGTCTGAGACTTACATCTGAACAGAAATGTCTCAGATCTTTACGTATGCTGTTCAGGAGTTGGATTTGTTTCTTCTCTGCTTTAATTCATCATTATGGTTCAAGATAGTTTTTTTTAAAGCTGTTGGAATCACAAATATTGTATGGAATATAGTTTCACAAATTAATGCATAAATAAATAGAAATAGAAATAATATTTTAGACTATCAGCTTAACATATAATGAAGACCAGGTTGCTTTGAGCTATAAAATATGTAATAAGAGCCTGAAAAAAGAGTCAACTATAAAATACCTTAGTAGATGGATGGCATACTGTGAATATCATTATACTTCTTTATCAAAGAGGTAACACCCTTGCCCCAACTTCCAGTAAAAAAATGGTGAACTAAAGGTGACTCTGTTAAAAGCGGGACCAACAACTGTAGCAGAATAGAGAGCCAACTGGCAGTCTGGCTCAATGGTGAAATCCACTTACCTTTGCTACCGGTTTGGGAATGGGAGCACGTAGGAGCGTGCCCGCCCTTCTGCTCATGCGCAGATGGTAAAAAACTGGGATGTAATGATGTCCCGGTGGGTGAACGGAGCCTCCCGCCGCCGGCACTACCGGTTCGCCGAACCAGATAGAACCGGGGGGATTTTACCAGGCCCTTCATAATTCTTCTCTAGGCAAAGCGGGAATTTGAGATTATCCACAAGTACTCCAGACCATTGCTCTACCTGAGGAAATGACAAGAGAGGAGTCTTCCACAAGATTAGAAAGAAATGAAGAGCCATCTTGCTCAAACAACATTTGGCACCTTTAAAAGGACCCAAGCTTTATGTTCTTTCTTTTCTAATCACTTTCAGAAATTGCTTGTTAACTGTTTTTCAGCTATTAGGATCCTTTGGACTGACACAATTGACAGCACTGAGCTTGTGTACTTCCTTCCTTAACTTTAGGAAATGGTTTGTTGATGATTTTTTGGATGTTTAGAACCTTCAGAAACGCAGTTACATTCATTACATGGATGAGTTTTCTTCTATCCCTGATGAAAGAAGTTTCATTCAAGTTTAAGGACTTTTTTTATTTTTGTTTTAATAAACAGTGAAAGGGTGAGTAGAAAATTGATTTTGGAAAGTTATAGGTGGATTAGAGGACAGATGGAGTTGAAATAGGATTTTGAGATTAACAAGAACACTTCCTCCAGGTTATTTATATATGAAGATTTTGAAACTAACATACATTCCATGGGAAAATATTGTTGATTAGAAAAAACAAATAAAAGTGAACATTAAAGGTTACCTAGAGAGAACCAGAAAGAATTAAAGATTACGAGTAAAGGGGAAAAGAGCTATTGCTATAGAATGAACAATATTACCTGCCTGTGGAAGAATTTAAGGATATTTTGGAACAACACACTCAGAAGTTATTCCTAATAATAATTATTATAAAAATGGATTCAAAATAAGTTGTGGAAAAGGAACAGTTCTTACTAGATAAAAGAGACTGTGGCTCTTTGAATGTGGATCTCTAAATGGATTTCAAAAAGTCAGACTATAAGAATGATATGGAAAATTGTGTTAGACTGGATTTACAAATGACGTTTTAATAATTAAAGGGTACATACAAATAACAACATATATAAAATATATGTTGTTATTTCTGGTAACTCTTAATGGACTTTTACAACATTCATTAGGACTGAATGTCGAGGCTTTATAACTTGATTATAGCTAAGTGATGGGATATGGGAAGAAGGGATCATTTGCTACATTAAAAAAGGTGATAAGTTACTAAAACTGTATACTTGTGATTATTTCTTTATCAATTTCTTTTCTTTTTCTTTATTATATTATATTTTCCTTCTTGTCTCTTTTATGCACTTGTTTTTCTTTTTATTCCTCTTTTTTAGTTCGTATTAATTTCTATTTTTGCCATTGTAATTTTTAATAAAATTACTACAAAAAAGGTAGCATAGTCTTGCAGTTTGAAGACATTTTAAAGCAACTGGTTACAGCAGAACCAAAGGAAGTAAAAAACAACAACAGTGGTCTTAGGATCTACATCTTAAGTGGTCTGATGTTTCAGTACAATGATTGAATGTTACTGATGTTTAAAATGTTAGAAAAAGAATTTCAAATGGATAGAAATCAGGTTGCATGAAATCTTGCTGCCAAGAAACAGATGTCTTAATATGCTCAGGATGTAGGAAACTCTGACTCTTTTCCTTTGGGCAAGAGAAGGGTTGTGAATTGTGGCCATGTTCAACAATTCATTCATGTCTATAACCTTCACAAATAAGACTCCTGACTGTTTGCTTATATTAAATACCTGATTTACTGAAATGAAAATTCCAGGAACTAAAATAATTCATTAAAATGCAATTAAAATTGGATTCTAATTTAAAGACCAGAATCATCTTCAACAATGAGGATTCTCTAGTTTTTCTTTTGAGCAATTGGAAAGCCATTTAGGATTTTAATTTTTTTTTTTTTTTTGTGATGGAAGTGGGTAAGTAATAAATGCCTTGCTGGATTTCCTTAATAACCCTAAGGGAGACCTTCAGGACTGGAAACATGTTAATGCTCTAAATGAAGGAAGTAGAGAGTTTCATAGATTGTTTAGAACAGGTGTCAGCAATCTATGGCTCTGGAGCCACATGTGGTTTGAACCCTCTGCTGTGGCTTTCTGTTGTGTGATCCCACCACTGGCTGGCCTCGCCCTCCCCTCCCAGTCACTCCTCGCCTGACCTGAGAAGGTAAGGGCAATGACAGGGGATGGAGAAGTGGCCAGGGTAGAGACAGATACAGAGAGAGGGGGAGGGAGGGAGGGGGAAGAGAGAGATGTCAAAAGGGTTTTGGGGTTCCCAATGTTTATTAACAACCAATTCTCTGCCCTAATGACCGGATGGGTAGGCATGGCTAGGGGATCATGTGACTGGTGGAAGTGAGTGACATCGAGTTGGCCATGCCCATGCAGGTTTTGTGGCTCCTGGTGTTTTCTTTCCTGTGGAAAATGGGTCCAAATGGCTCTTTGAGTGTTTAAGATTGCAGACCCCTGGTTTAGAAAGCCCTTAAAACACTTTATCATCATCACTATTTTGCTCCTGGAAGCACAAAGCCGAGAACACCAGCCTGAAGATGACGAATGAGACTTCGTCGAAACGTCGCCAAGACACTTCCAATTTTACGCGGGAGAAGACCCGAATAACCAAAGACCTACATACAAACACCCGCAAAAACCTCAGAATATTCTTTCTTTCTTTGGTGAATTTATTAAACATAATCTGTCTCTTTTTCAGGTTTATTTTTAAGCCAAGTGGTTCTCCTGCTTTGTGCAGCTCTTGTATGTGTCTGCATAGCTCTTCTGAGAAGAGAACAACATCATCTGCAAATCTTAAGTGACT
Source organism: Masticophis lateralis (assembly GCA_030761175.1). Taxonomy (NCBI): domain Eukaryota; kingdom Metazoa; phylum Chordata; class Lepidosauria; order Squamata; family Colubridae; genus Masticophis; species Masticophis lateralis. The sequence continues at coordinate 94,138,182 of JAUDYJ010000002.1, forward strand.
TAATAGGTGTCATTGACTTTTATTCCTTCTTTTGCCCTTTAGTTTGTGAAATACTTCTTCAAGGCAAGCTGAGAAAAGGATTGGTGATATTGTATTGCCTTGTTATATACCTTGTTCTATATTAATTTCCACTTTAAGATCATTAAGGCAAATTGTCGCCATTGTTTTTTCATATAGTGATTGTAGTAAATTTATGTAAGCAGTGTCTGCACCTTGGTTGAGCAATATCTTAATTATTGCTTGCTGGAATACTGAGTCAAATGCCTTTTTGTAGTCAATGAAAGCCATGCACAGAGGCATGGTGCATGACTCATTGTGCCTTTCAATCACTTGCTGAACAATCTGAATATGATCCACGTTATATATACACGTTATATGTAACCATATTTACTTCTTAAATCATACCCACAATTGTTTGTTTGTTTTTTCTGTTTCTGAATTAATAATTTTCAGGATGTGATTCCCATGTTGATAGTGTGCACTCCATTTTTTATTATAAAGCATTGAGCAAATTCTCTCAGACCAAAATAATGCATGTTTCTAGTTTTTCTAACCTGCTTTAATGATAATTTATAGATTAATTTTATCTGTAAAGAAAAATCTGTCCAATAGATAATCTAATTGTTCTGAGCAGAAGTGAAATTTGTTTCCACAGCTGCCCTATTTTTACAGGAGAAATTTTAAGGGAGAGATTAGTCATGTTTTGATAATGATGACCAATATTTATGTTTGACAGAACTTTAGAATTAATATGGAGTGATTATTGCTACTTATATTTAAGAAATTCATCTTATAACTGCCTAAATGGTACACATCTACAACTGATCCAGAACCAATCAATATTGTATAATTTTTAATGGAATTCCCAAATGAAATTCCCATTTCTCACCATCTGTTCGCCATGCTGTATTCTCTCCCTGAAAATACAAGTGTTCCATTGAGGATTGTTTAGTTACTGAAATCATGGCAGTATTGTGAAAATATAGCCATGAACTAGTTCTGAAAGAGATTAATATTTCACTCAGGAAGCCATAGCACTGCAATAATAATAATAATATGTTGAATGTATCTCACATTGAATTCATATATGACTTCACTAACTGTTCCATCAAAGAGTAGGAGAAATTTCCCCTAACTCTGTAATATAGCAAGATGGGTGACATATAAATTTAATAAATAATTAAATTAAACAAATAAATAAACTAGGATTAAAGGCTAACAGCAAATGATAATGTCTTCTGCAGGAATAGCTTAAATAAGATCAGAATGGAAGTTGTGCTTGCACTGCTTCATACCACTGACCCATTAAGCTCATTGTTGTCTATGATGAAGGGTAGCATCTTCTAGAATTTCCAACCAAAGCCTTCCCCAATCCTACCTACAATGGTGGCTGATGGCCCAAAGCACTATGGGGAATTAGTTTGAGAGATACATGTTGCTGTAGGGTTCCAAAGCTACACATCCCATCACAGAGGATGGTTATTATTTATTTATAAATAAACATGTGCCCAATCTAAATTTTGAACAGGCTAATATTAGAGAAAACCTTCTGAAGCTATGTAGAAAAGAACTAAACTTGATGGTCTGCCAAGATCACATCAATTATATAGATGAATGAAAGTATGCCATTTCCTTAAGGCTACAGAAACCCATCTGTAGTCTTACAGTTGGATAATACAGTCTAGTCTTTGTTCCTAAAGTTATTTTAGAAGTCTTAGCATTATATATTATAGCGCCAATAATAGCTCCTGGATGGAAATACTATTGAGATAATTCTTTGATGGGAGGAAGTTCTATTAGATTAATAAAAGAGAATATTTGTAGCTCTGGGTAGAAATGAGGGGTCCTTAGTGTGCTTGGAGATTGATTGTTTTCTTGCAGATATCACTGATGTCTGTAACATCATCCATGCTAGTCAAGTACAGATGAAAACAACCATCTCAGAGAGCACCAAGGATTTCTCCTATTAGAATACTTGTCTTCTTCTGTCTAAGAATAGTCTACCTTGTAGTTACCTCATTTAGCTGATATCATAAAGCAAAAGTAATTGTGAGACTTTTTAGAAGAACTGCTTCTCCTACAGTTTTTGTTTCTGGCGTGAAGCTGGTGGTGTTGATAGAGAGAAATTAATATAGAGAAAATCTGGAGAAGAAGGTTCTGGAAGTCAGGAGAATTTTTCCAGACTCCTCAGATAGTCTTAAAGATACAATCTTTCAGTTTTGTTTCAAAATTCTGACATCATTTTCCAAATAGTCCAAATTAAGTGTTGAGCTGCTCATCAATTTATATAAATTCTGTTCCTTGAAATAAGAATTATTCTCCTTCAGTCTGCTCTAGCTGGATTCCACCCCTTCTAATAGAAAAACCCATGCTGTCAATTGCCTGTGGAAAGGCTCCCCAGACAGAATGGAAAAGGAATAGATGATTCTGCCCAGAGGTGGTATTCTATTTAGCCAAATTTTTGAGACCTGGTACACACGTGGAAGCGAAGTGCATGTGTGGAAGAGGCGCGCCCATGTGGCAAACCAGTGGTAAGCATTTCTGAAACCCACCGCAGATGCTACCCAAAAAACATATCCTGCAGCTGGATTTCATCTTCCAGGACCCTACCAAAAGTCATCATCACCATTTGCCCAATAAAAAAGTTGTTACTTATGATTAATATTCATGAGGAAATGTGTATCTGGAAAGGCAGGATAATAATAAGAAATAAAAGATAGTAAATAAAAATACAATCTTAAATAAGAATGTGATGTTCTGCAATTACATTATTACACGGTTGTAACATTTGCATCAATTTATTGCAATGGCTATATTGTCATAAACTGTACTAGATATAATAGAAATCTTATCCAGAACCCTATAACTAGATTTCCCCTTTAGCAACATTTTAATGAGATAGATAGACATGCTCCAAAATTGATTAAAGAGTAAAGAAGTTTTTTTTTTCCTTTAGTGGACTACTTTTTTATTATTATTTAAACTTTTGACAGTTCTAGGGCAATTCTCTTTTCGACATCTCATATCTCAAGATGTGGCAATTGTTTAAAAAAATGTATGTAAAAATTAGTTATGTATCATTTCAGCAGTTTGGCATCATTGTAGGATGGGATATTCTGCAATATTCTAGATTATTTTGCTAATGCTATGAGTGTAATACTGAAAAAAAAATGGAAACACAGTTCCAGTTATGTTTTCTCAACATAGTACTGACTATGTCTTTGCTTTTGGCTTTTCCCTCCTAATTTTTGAATCTTAAATCCCTTCTAGCCTATTCATGGAAAATGTCCTTTGATTAAAAATGAAGAGGGAAAAATTTGTACTGGATAAATTATATAAGTACAGCTATTCCGTTCTTGGGACCATCATGATTTCCCAGATGATACAGGAAAGACCTTGTCTTTACATCATGCCAGTTAAATTTTAAAAAATGGTGTCACACAGGACTACACCTGGAAACATCAAGTGCCAAATAGAGACTGTAGTTGTATAAATCATGTAAATTCAATTTGGGTCAATTCAATTTAAATGTTCTTCCAATTCAATTTGAATCACTAATTAGATTGAGACATCCAAATCTAATTTTTGGATAAAATCAAGTCAGATTCTATTTTGAATAAAACAATTTTTGTGTAAGCACTGAAGTTTCCAAATCGTCTAGATCAATGTGGAGGCTTCTAATTTAATTCAATTACTTGAACCAATAAATCAAAGATTGGTTACTACTGTATTTCTTCTTTTCTGAAAAATTAAATATTATAAATGCAATAATAAAAAAACTAAAACAAACAGAAATAAAGAATAGAAAGGGTAAAATGTGCAAAGGAAAAAAACACAAAAGAAAGAAAGAAAAAGAGAGAGAGAGAGAAAGGAAGAGAGAAAGAGAGAAAGAAAGAAAGAATATTAAAGAAAAGAAATAGATTAACAAATGATTTCTAATCTTCATCGCAACAAGTATAAACAATTTTGGTAACTGTTCATCTCCTCTGAATTTACAACCAATGATTGCTTCATCACATTTCACATCTTTTATCTATTAAAAAATTCATAAAGCATTATCATTTCAGTCCTGGTGTCAGCAAAAGTCCATTAACAATTGTTAGAATAACAACTCCTCTATTTTAACTTTGATCAAATAAACCAACTTTATATTCCATCTTTTTATTTCTAACAATTTTAATCCATTCATCATTAATCCATTAATCATTTCTAACAATCTTAATCCATTCATGTAATGTTATAGAACTTGGTTTCATTTCTTACCTCTTCACACAAGGTTCATCCAAGCTTTAATAAGATTCTTTTGTAAATTCAATATAAAAAATTATCCAGATCACATACTTGGCTTATTATTTATAATTCCCTTTGGATTTTTAAAACATTAACCAATTTCTTTTCTATGCCCAATGAAACACCTTTTTCCATTTTATTTTTTTAGTTTATCACCTATAGATCCATTTTCATTGCCCACTCAGTTACTGTTTTGTCAGATAAAACCGGCTGCTTTTCTGCCATTTATTCCCAGACATTTTTTAAACACAAGCTATCAATAAAAGCAAATATTGCTAATGATGGTATTGATTTTAACTTCTGATTCCACTTTTTAAAGATATCATTCCAGATTATAGTTTGCATCATTTTGCAGCTGTTAATCAGATTTATATATTTTTCTCCTTTAATTATAATCGTTAATTCCTTTGAGTGTCCAATTTTTGAACAATGTTTTGTTTATTTCTTTTGTTGTAGAACAATTTCAAAACAAAGGAAATTTTCCATATTTTTACAATTAACTCCAAAATCTTACTTCAAATATATCTGCATCCATAATCCATTTATAACTTATATATATTTATAACTAAAATTAAATCCAATTTTAACTAGCTTTTTGTTATTTTGCGGTTCTTAATCTTGTAGTTAAAAATTCATTTTATTAAGGATCGAAGGCAGACTCATCCAGTGTTTTCAAACTTGTCTTTTGAAAGGTTTCTATGAGCTGAAAAGTAGTTAATGAGCAATTTCTGAATGTGATTAGAAAAAGAAGTGTGCAGACCAAGTGTCTTTTTAAAGGTTCCAACTGTGGTTTAAGCAAAATGGTTATTCTCTTGTTTCCCAGTGTAAAAATTCCACCAGAAATTTCTATCTTGAAGTCTCCTCACAGGGAACAGGGAATTCTCCTCCAGAATTGTCTGGAGTACATGTGGCTGATTTTAGATTGTAAGATTTTAGATTTTTCAGTGATAGTTTTCATTCTACAATTCACAGATCCAAACTGATTATTTGCTTAAATATTAATGGTTTGTTATTTTTGGAATATTTTTCTAATTAGGATCCAGATATATTTATTTCTATGCATGCTTTGAATAATTAATTTCTAAATATTGTAGTTTGTGTAAGCTTGTGTATTATTTTTTTGAATTCTTTTTTTCCGTATTACAATAAAATATTTCATGATGAATGCCAAAACATGTAATAAATAACTATGCAAATGTTTCCTCCACTAAATAGAAGTTCTCAAGAAAAGGAAGCTAACACAGTAAAACACAGTGAGCACATTAATTTGGCACCATGAAATTTTGCTGAATGTACAGAGCTTCAACCCCAAACTTTGAAAAGAGAAGCTTTCCAAGCCTTGTGCCTGTCACTAGTACTTTCAATTCTTTTTTAGGTCATAAGTTTTAACAATTGTTAAGTTTTAATCATGGTAAGTAAAAGCAGACTACTTACTGGAATAATAATAAAGAAGTTAAAAATATTTTGGATGCATAATGAAAAGCCAAGTCTTAACGAAATCAAGATAATAACTTTTATAGGATCTTACTTAAAACATGTGAGGCGTTCTTAGATATTGAAAATCGAGTAATGAAAGGCACAAAGAATATACTTGTACAATTCAATAAAATAATAAAAATAGAAGCCCTCGTATGCCTTTTAACAAAATGTGATAATTGAAAAAGTGCTTCCAGAATCCTTCTGATTCTTTTATCACAATGGAGTGGGTTTTTTGTTTAAGCTTCTCTGCTTAACTGAGGGATAAGTACCTTTCGTATATCAGAAGTTAGCAATCCATGATCCAAACCTGAATTTGCATCTTTCAATTTGGCAGGAAATTAACTGATTTTTCGCACCATGATTTTAAATTATTTTGGCCTATAAATTAAAGGTCAAAACAGATGTGTTAAGCTTCTGTGAAGCTTAAGGCATTCATCTCCATCTTCAAAATGCAGCAATTTATCTCGAAGTAAGCTTCCCAGTAGGTTTCAACTTTAAAGGCAGAATAGAAAATGCAAAAACAATGCATCACACTTGCATTTGCACACACACGTTATGTGAGATATATTATGATTGACATGATTACTTCATTAGGTTTAGTCACTTCTGTTGATCATATTCTGTTCAGTTACATTTACATAGTCATCTATTTTTTTATTATTTTCTGGGTTCACTTGGCATGAACCTCATTAATTGTGCATGAGCCTATCTTATTTTTAATGGCTTTCTGCGAGGATGTCAGGAACTAGGTCCATACAAATTGAAAATGACCATGTAAAGTCATGTGCTTAAAATATGAATGACATGGATCCGATTTAAGGTTTGAGTGGCATGCCTGTATATGGTGCGATAAAGGTTAATAGAGATTTTCAAAATCATTTTGTAAGGCATGCCATACTGACAGTTTGGAATAGATATAAACTAGGATTGCAAAACTCCTCTATGGTTATCAGCCTAAAAAGAAGAGAAATGATAGCCACATAAACTTGGTTCCCTTATGCAAATTTATTGACTTTTTATGAAGGACACTTTAAATTAAAAACAAGGGAAGAACTGTCAAAGGGGAGTTTTACATGTCAATATTGTTACGAAGATTTAAATTCGATAAGAAGAATTTTGGGTTTACAAATGAGAAAAATGAATTTAACTGGATTTGTGAACTGATGATGAGCATGTCATTGACATGATATATAGATTTATTTTATTGAAAACAAATATGCAAAATGAATGTATTAAAGACTGTATGACTAAGTGGGCAAAATATTAGATGTAATGTAATGATAGTTCAAAGTGAGAGCAGGAGGAGCAAGAGATTGAAATTCACTTTTAGCTTCATAGGAAAAGACAATTTCTACATGAAGTGATATTATTGGTACTTAACACCTGATAAATTGTCAAAGATGTGTAATGGTTTACCAAACATATATTGGAAATATAATCACTCCAAATGTATTTTTTATCATCTTTGGACATGTAAGACGTCTAAGAGGTATCGGGATCAAATATGTTTAAGAATTCAGAGAATTCTTAAAATAAGTGTACAGTTGAAGCCAGATTTTTTTCTCTTAAGTTTGATGGACTAATAATTGAAGAAAGAATATGGGGGTTTTAAAAAATTTATAACTGCAGTGAGAGTTTTATATGCGGAGTTGGAAAAACTTATAGATTTTCATAGTGGAAGAAGGGATGGTAAAGTTGATGAAAATTGTTGACACGATGGAATTAACTATCTTGATTAAAGAAAAGACTTTGTCTAACTTTATTTCTATGGTAGTAAAAGTAAACCACTTTTGGAATTTTTGCTAGAAATTGAAAGAAAAGCTGGATTAATTTTGAGATTTGAATATTTGAAATGTTTATGACTAGAAATACTGGTTATGACTGCATTTAAGTTCAAAAGGTTAATATCTATCTGTAGCTGTATCAAAGAAACTTGGAAGCTATTTTTTTTTCTTTTTGTTTATCTTTATTCCTTTGTAGCTTCCCTTCACCTAACTTTTTATTTTTTTATATTTTATCCTTTGTAGACATTTATTAAAGTATATTTAATATATTTTATTAATTAAAATGTTAATGACATGAGTTCATACAACTTGGAATTACCAAATGAAAACAAATTTATGTTTTTAGAATTTAAGGTGGTTTCATCTAGAAAGCTTAATTTAGCAAACTTCCCATGCCCAATGGAAATTAATGGGCAGGCCTATTAAAAAAATTTTTTTGCACCAACACAGTACTGTACATAGAAATGTCTCTGTATCTACCTACCTACTTAGTTGTTCTACTGGAAATATTTGGCAATTCCTAAAGGAATTACAAGATTTTCATATTTTAATCTACTCAATTATTGAAGAAATTTATCTTAAAGCCTCTTGTACAGATATCCTATTCCTTGAGGAACACACAAATATAATCATTTTACTATGTTCTTGTAAGAAATACTATAAAGCATTTAATAAATAAAAGTAAATTTAGATACTGTAGCTGCTGCTCTGGTTGCTATAAAGAAGCTTCTTAAATCAAGGTATGCTACTTGGAGATCACAAGATAGCATTTTCACTAGCTTCACCAAAAGCCTATATTTTATAAGAAATAGTAAGATGGGACCAATGAACCTGGAATTATCTGTTCACATATATTGCATTATTCTGCTGATATAATCTAAAATCATATTTTTTTAATATAACCTAAAATCATATTTTTTTACATAGCATTAAAAATAATAATAGTAACTTATAGAAGCTGAATGTGCTGTTTAATTTTTTTAAAATTACCATCTGTTAAATATCAGAGTATTTTCACAGATAGGATTATGATCATAGCAACAAGTCAGTTTGTTGATAAGATTAGCTATACTATTTTATTTATAACAAAAAGAAAAAATTATAAAAATGCCTTTGTTAGGTGTGAATTAAAGAATAATTTATTTTATTTTATTTATTTTATTTTTATTTTGTTTATTTGTTAAGCATATATAAGATAACAAGTAAAAGTATAAACATAATTTGAATATGTGAAAAGAGTAAGAGTAAAAAAGAATATTAGAAAGGGATGGAAAGCACGCTGGTGCACTTACGCACACCACTTACAGACTCTTAGGAATGGGGTGAGGTTAACAGTAGGCAGTTTAAGGTTAAAGTTTTGGGGGTTTGGGGGAGAAACCAAAGAGTCAGGTAGTGCATTCCAGGCATTGACCACTCTGTTACTGAAGTCATATTTTCTGCAATCGAGTTTGGAACGGTTTACCTTGAGTTTGTATCTATTATTTGCTCATGTATTGTTGTGGTTGAAGCTGAAGTAGTCATTGACAGGTAGGACATTGTGGCAGATAATTTTATGTACTACACTTAGGTCAGACCGAAGTCGGCATAGTTCTAAATTGTCTAAACCCAAAATTCGAAGTGTGGCATAAGGTATTTTATTGCGGACAGAGGAATGGAGAATTCTTATAAAAATTCTCTGGACTCTCTCAATTGTACTTATGTAAATTGTATTTACTTTTGGAGGGTAGGGGAAGACTGTCTTTAGGGAGAACAACTCAAGATGCTGTGGATTAAATGATGGGCATTTTCATGATACTAAATAGTTTTTACATTATGAAGTGCCAGGTTTAATTGGGAACTTTCTTTCACATTCATACATTACCTTTCTTCCATTTTACATGTGTGGAATAACTTGCTTCCATAAATTGTGGGTGCTCCAAAACTGGAGGTTTTTAAGAAGAGATTGGACAACCAATTATCTGAAATGGTATAAAGTTTCCTGCCTGGACATGGGGTTGGACTAGAAGATCTCCAAGATGCCTTCCAACTCTGTTATTCTGAGATTTCCAAGAAATCACTGACTAATTCTGAGATTCTTAGTATCAGCTTTATACATGTGTCAGATAAGTTTGTGCAGTATGTGCAATGTATCACCAGAGGTAAGAACACTTTAGACCAAATGTATTCAAACTTAAGAAAGGCATATAGAGCAATCCCCCTCCCACATCTGGGTATGTCTGACCATCTCTCTCTGCTATTGTGCCCAAAGTATATCCCCCTTAGGAAAGGATACTGCCAGTCAGGAAAACTGTCAAAATCTGGCTGAAGGGAGCACTCTGCCAGTTGCAGGACTGCTTTAAGACTACTGAGTGGAGTATATTTGAATATTTGGAGCTGCAAGAATTCGCTGACACTGTGCCTCAGGGCTCGGTCCTCTCTCCCCTCCTATTTAACATCTACATGAAACCGCTGGCTGAGATCATCCGACAATCCGACAAGGGTGGGGTATCAGCAATATGCTGATGATACCCAGCTGTATATCTCCACCCCGTGTCAGTTCAGTGAAGCGGTGGATGTGATGTGCTGGTGCCTGGAGGCTGTGAGTCAACCTCCCTGGATGGGAGTCAATAGGCTCCGACTTAACTCAGACAAGACTGAGTGGCTTTGGGTATTGCCTCCTAAAGACTATGTCGACTGTCCATCCTTGGTTCTGGAGTGGGAGAAATTGTCCCTCTCAGAACGGGTTCACAATTTGGGTGTCGTAGACTCACAGCTAAGATTAGAGCAACATTTGGCAGCTATTGCTAGGAGGACCTTCGCCTGGTGCACCAATTATGACCCTACTTGGATAGGGAGGCTCTTCTCACAATCACTCATGCCCTTGTCACCTCACAGTTAGATTATTGCAACACGCTCTACATGGGGCTACCCTTGAAGAGTGTTCGGAGACTATAGTTGGTCCAGAATGCAGCTGCGCAAACTGTTGTGGGTACACTTAGGTACACCCACATTACATCAGTTCTCCATGAGCTGCTGGCTCCCTATTGGTCTCCGGGCACAATTCAAGGTGTTGGTTATTACCTTTAAAGCCCTACGTAGCTCAGGGCCAGGCTATCTTTGAGACCATCTTCTACCACATAGTTGCCAGTGACTGGTAAGATCCCACAGAGTTGGTCTCCTCTGGGTCCCGTCAGCTAAACAATGCCAGCTGGTGGGCCAGCAGGGGAGGGCCTTCTCTATGGCTGCCCCAGCTCTCTGGAACCAGTTACCTCCTGAGTTCTGGACTACCCCCACCCTGTTGGCCTTCCGGAAAGCGGTGAAGACCTGGCTTTTCTGGCAGGCCTGGGGCTGTTGATCTCACTGTTACAATCTTCCGAGATCCGGCCATGAATGGTGTGCATGGGCTTTTAATATTTTTAAATGTTTTTATAATGTTTTTTAAATAATTTTTCTATGTTCATTGTTAATATTATTTTTGCTGTAAGCTGCCCAGAGTCCCTTGGCAGTTGGGCAGCATAGAAATGTGATAATTAAATTAAATAAAATTAAATAAAATTAAATTAAATTAAATTAAATTAAATTAAATTAAATTAAATTAAATTAAATTAAATTAAATTAAATTAAATTAAATTAAATTAAATTAAATTAAATTAAATTAAATTAAATTAAATTAAATTAAATTAAATTAAATTAAATTAAATTAAATTAAATTACTCTCATACATTAAAACATGGTTATATTTAATTCAGTGCTATGAACTATGTATGGAAACAGCTTTCTTGCAGAATCCGAACTTTGATTGTGACAGGTATAAACATTTCTCTAAGGGTCAATTATGAAGAAATTTCTGGTAGGAAGAGAGATCACATGTGGTGGCAGCAAGGCTGCTACAGGGAAAGAAAATTGGGTTGTGGGAAAACTTCCCTTCCTTCCAGGTTATGGGTGAACCAAGGAAGCTTAGATGAAAGTATGATATGAATCCATGGTGGGTTGCCCTGGTTCGGACTGGTTCTATAGACCCGGTAGTAAAACTGGAGGGAGGCTCTGCCCACCAACCCCAATGTCATCAGCATGCCCAGAAGAGTGCATATGCACACGAGCAAAGCAAGTGCGACTGCAGTCCCATTGCAAACCGGTAGTAAAGGTAAGTAGGACCCACCCCTGATATGAATCTAATATGAAATTGCTAAATGAGTTGTTGGCCATCTGTCTGACATCTAGGGTATGCTTCTGGATAAAAGTCCTAAACTGGCATGCATCATTAAAAACTGGTTGAAATTGGAAGTAGCTCTCACACCCACTGCTTATTTGCCAGATTGTGGTCATTCTGCTCCTCTGTTTGAGTAAAGAAATATCTGTGAAATGATGATCCAATGGCACATGAGTTTTCTAGTACTAGATAAATTCCTGAATCTGGATGTTTTGTGAAGGCACTTGGACAATTTTGGCACCCTGGATGATCTGTGGAATATTGAGGTAAGGATAACCTAAGCAACCTTTTCCCCTTAATAGAGCAAAAAGCCTCTTTTGGCTATTAGATTTGGAGCCATGGTGACACAGTGGTTAGAATACAGTATTGCAGGCTAATTCTGCCAACTGTCAGGAGTTTGATCCTCACTGGCTCAAGGTTGACTCAGTCTTCCACCCTTCCCAGGCCAGTAAAATGAGGACCCAGATTGTTGGGGAAAATATGCTGACTCTGTAAACCACTTAGAGAGGAATGTATAAGTCTACTGCTATTGCTAGTAAGTAGAGAACTACTCATTGAATGGCCTTGAGCAGGTCCCTTTGTCAGAGCAAAGTTCACAGTGTTACTTACTTAACACTAACAATTCCCATTTATTTTTAAAGTAAATGGGGAGAAGTAAGCAGTGGTTAATGATTGACTAACTTTCAAGGAATACTTTGGATAATTACAAAATAAAGATACACCCTTTTATGTTCTTCTTATTTTTTCTTCCTTGGATAAGATGATTGCTCTTAAAAAACAAACTCTCTATAGTTGTTCAGTGCTCTGTGCTGATTTGCATGCTTATAGGGAACATATCTAAGGACAAGGTCTTGATCTGTCGCATTCCAGGAAGTATGAAACCATTTTCAATCCTCTAAAGAACAAAAACCTTGGTTCAGAAGTCACCAGTTATACTGGTATGATATATCGATATTGATATGTTCTTTGCTACTAAAAGCTAGTCAAGGAGCCCAGCTATTGGAAAGGCATATTTACATGGCTAAACATGGTAAATACATAATAAACTGACTTAATAATACAAAAACAAATGTTCCTTGCAGGGACATATTTTAATGTTATATTTGGTTAAATGGGTGGCATAAAAATAAATGAATAAATAAATAACATTATTTTGTTTGAGCACGTTTCATTTAAAAAGTATATGAATGTAATATTTTAAGGCAAACTCTGTCTGATAACTGCACTCTGGTTAATTCCAAATTCCCCACCTGTCTAAAACCAAATAATTTGTCTGGTGGCTTGTTGCAGGAAGCCTACTTTTCCTCTAAGAGCACAGGGCTCTGTGTCTTAAAGATGTTTTTATTGAAAGCCATCTGGACTTTCTTTCTTTCCTTTTCCTTGAAGAAAAACTGGATGGTAGAAGGGATGGCAGAATTAGTTCTGATGGAAGAGGAGAAATGGAAAGAATTAATCCTTCTATCCACCCCACCATCCAGTCAGATCTGATGAAACTTCTTGGATGAAAGTCAAAATGTCTTCAAGGAAAAACAAAGAAAGCCCAGTTGCTTTTTTTGGGGGGGGGAGGGGGGACAACAACACCTTTGGGACAAACATGACTTGGATGACTGAGGATCTCTATAGGTTCTGTTAATTGTAGGGCTTCCAGATTAACAGGTGCAATGTGAATAAGAGCATGTATGGATTGACATGCATGAAGCACCTTTGGGAATATTAGAAACCAAACATTTTCTTTTCTCCAGAAAATGCGTCTACCGAGGAGAACAGCTTTACCACCTCAGGAAAAGACACAGCTATTTTAAAAAGTTGCAGGCAGGGTTGTATGTATATCCTCAAATGTCTGGATCACCTTTGCCCTTTGAATCTGATTTTCTATACTGAGTTCTTCCCTATTATATTGTATAAGTAAAATTTATACCCTTCTTTTATCTATGTAGGAACTTCACTTTTTCCCCTCCAACATCAACCCTGTGAAATAGGTTGGCCTATAATAAACTGACTGCCCCAAATGAGTCACCCAAAGACTTGTCATTCCTAATAGTGGCCCTAAAGCAGGTTTAAGAGAGAACCTGGAGAATCCACAAAGAGAGATAGGTTAGGCTTCAGGGTAGGCTCAAAACCACCAGTGTCAATGTTATTGGGTTCTGGGTCAAATGTCATAATCATAATCATAATTATAATCATAATCATAACTTTATTGTCCTTGTACACAGGGGCTGGGTTCTAATTTTTTTTACTACCAGTTCTGTGGGCGTGGCTTGTTTTGGGTGTGGCTTGATGGTCATGTGACAATTATTTAGGATTTATCAAAGGTACTGGTCTACCAGGCTTTTAACTGCTTGCAAAGCTCTACTGATCTACCTATTTATTTTTTGCAGGCAGTGGTCTACCCATTTATTTTTACAGGCACTGGTCTACTCATTTGTTTTTTTTTAACACTATCAGCTGTAGGGCAGCACTTTGAAGTCCTGAGGCAAGAGTTTAAACAGTTTTTTGCCCTCTAGCCATCAGCTGGGACTCAGGAGGCAGCAATAGATTGAGGGTGAGGCCAAATAAAAAGTAAGAATAATGTGAGGGGTGGGTGCGGGGCAGGGGGAGATGGTATGATGGTGGGCGGGGGGGGCAGAACCAGTTCGGTGACATCATATCATCACCTCTACCGGCTCGGGAGAACCTGGCCGGTAGAGGTATCCACCACTGATTGTACATGTATACACAGTATAACCATATAACGAAATTCACTTAACACCCACAGACCAGGTCCAACACACATAACAATCCTCAAACATACTCCCACTCACCACAATTCCCCACTCCTAAACCACCCAAACCTCCACACAGCAGACCAAGTAATGCTTCCAACAGCTCACTGATGGTGGCTGTTTAGTTCATGGTTGAGTGCAATTATAGCTCTAGGATAAAAACTATTCAGAAAACATGTGCTCTGAGTTTTAGTTGTTCTGTATCTTCTGCCAGAAAGCAACAGTCCAAAAAGATTGTAACTGGATAGGAAGAATCTCTGAGAATGTTATGCAACTTCCTCAAACAGGAGATTCAAAGATGTCATCCAGGGCTGGTAGCTGGAGTCCGATGATATTCTGGGCAGTTTTAATTCTCTGTAGAGCTTTTTTGTCTGCTACAGAGCGGACATACTTATTATGTCATTATTATGTCAATATTATTATAATTAGACATTATTCCATACTTATCATTGATTACTTTCACATGAAGTGCATAGGGCAGCAAAGCTTCATCCAATGAGTTCTATTCGCGGCAGCATCTTTGACATCTTTCTATTTGATGCCCACTGTCCATAAGTCATCTCTTAATGCATGATGCCAAGTTTTGTGTGGTTTATTCCACCTCTGCTTTCCTCTGGTGAAGCCAGTTAGCCCTACTACCTATAGTGAAAAAGCTTCCTTTAGACTAACATTTTTATCCACTTGTATCTAGGGGGAGGCACAGGGGCTCAGCAGTTAAGACCCTGGGATTGCCATCTGAAAAGGTGGCAGACTAGGTTCAAGACCTGGGCACCGTGTGACGAGGTGAGTTCCTGCCCTTACCTAGCTCTTGCCAACCTAGCAGTTTGAAAGCATGCAAATGCAAGTAGATAAATAGGTACTACTTTGACGGGAAGGTAACAGCGCTCTGTGACATCATGCTGACCACATGACTTGGTCTTTGGAGATGTCCAAAGACCAAATGTCTCTGGACATCTCTGGATCAATGGCCTTGAAAAAAGATGAGGATCACCCCTTATAGTCAGCAACTAGCAAAGCAAAATCCACAAGGACTCTTTTAACTTAACCGTATATCTAGGACTGCACCCCATTATATTCATTGGAACATACATACATATAATGATACTATATAATTAGAGTCCAGTAATTATCCTATGGGGAAAGAAATCTCTAAAACACAAAAGATATTTTATTAGTTCCACCAATTCTCAGAAGGGATAAGGTGGCTTTCACTGAATGATGACATAACATTCCAGCTATGGAAAGCAAAAATATCTGTCACTTGCTGACAATTAACCACACATATAATGCCTGCCATATGGAATCTAGAATTAATATAAGTGTTTGCAAGATAATCCAAAGCGATGAAACGATACATTTATCTGCACAAATAGAAAGCATGCCTAGTTGAGGTAAAAATAGAGTGGCATCCCACAGAGATCACAAGCTAGCTGGCTGCTCCAGAGGACTTGCCAGTATGTTGATTACAGCTGAAAGAAAAGGAAATTGCAAATTGGTCTCAATTTAATCTACAACAAACATGTTTAGAAAAAAATAAATGCTAAGTAGTTATCAGTTTAGACTGGAAGGGTTTTTTTCCCTAAAAAATCCAACATTCTCATTCAATATATTTAAGCTTAATAAATTAAATGAATAGTGAAGTTCAGCGTTGATTGAAGGGACAAAATTTAGGTTAGAAGGGAAAGCTTTAAGAACTTACAATTTATTTATTGACTAAGTTGGGTTTGGCACATAAGGAAATTCAGTAATTATATTTTTAATAACCTAGATACTTAATTTTTTTTTGAACTATTTAAAAAGACAGCATGTAAAATCAATGCTCTGACTTGCATTGTGTTCAAATTAAACATCCCCCTCCCCCCGGATGTTTAGTAATATAGAAAGAATCCTGATGAAACAGGGGGAAACCTTCTTAATCCAAGAAGGCCATCCAGATGCCTGAGGCAAACACATAAAGGGAACATGAAAAACAGCATTTCCTATCGAGAAATAAATTCTGTATATTCCAAGTTAAAACTTTTGAGTATATAAATTGGGTTCACAAACAAAGGGTTTTTTTGGAAAAAGAAGACACTGTCCCCATCTTTAGACAGTATTAGTGTCTTCAGATATTCTCACTGTTTATTCTTTTCAAATCCTTCATCTAATACACCTCCGAGGCTCATTATTTATGCTTTTCTGCTTCAACCTAAAAATAAATCTGGATAGCCAACCTTATGTCTGGATGGCCTTTTTTTTCTGAAGCAGAAATTATTTTATTGTTGCATACAAATGGAAAAGACATCTCAAATTATTAAAGAATACAAAACACTGGAAAACTGAGTCACCCACACCTTGGCACATGATTTTTCTCAACCCCATCTCATACATACTGCACTGTACATTTATTTATTGTATTCAAATAGGTTGTTTGATGCCTTGGAGCAAAAATAAAAGAACCATAACAGCCACACACTGTCAAAAGTCCTAACATTCTGATACGGTTTGTTCTTCTAATCTATTTAAATATCAATAGTAATAATAATGAATTGGGGTTTCCCCAAATTAAATTTTATTCTATCAAGATTTAATTGCTGTGAAACCAGAGTTCTGCATATACATGGGACACAATAGGACAAGAACTACTGTATATTTATTTATTTATTTATTTATTTATTTATTTATTTATTTATTTATTAATTAAATTTCTATACCGCCCTTCTCCTTCCGGACTCAGGGCGGTGAACAGCCAATTAAAACCAATGCAATACAATAAGTTAAAACGTACTAAAATCAATATAAATTTAGGCTGAAAATACAAACCGAATAAAAACTCTAAAACTCTAAAAATTTAAAATAATTTAAAATATTTAAAAATAGGAGGGATCAGGCAAGTCCGGCAAGTTGGAAGAGATGAGTCTTCAAAGCCCGACGAAAGGTCCGGAGGTCAGCGATAGTTCTCAGATCTGGAGGGAGATCGTTCCAGAGGGTGGGGGCTACCACAGAGAATGCTCTCCCCCTGGGGGTCGCCAGCCGGCACTGTCTGGCTGACGGCACCCTGAGGAGGCCCTCTCTGTGGGAGCGAACCGGCCGGTGGGAGGCAATAGGTGGCAGAAGGCGGTCCCATAAGTACCCTGGTCCTAAGCCATGGAGCGCTTTAAAGGTGATTACCAACACCTTGAAACGCACCCGGAAATCAACCGGCAACCAATGCAGCTCACGCAGGAGAGGTGTCACATGGGAGCGCCCTGTCGCTCCCATAATCCCCCGCGCGGCCGCATTCTGTACCAGCTGAAGCCTCTGGATGCATCCCAAGGGGAGCCCCATGTAGAGAGCATTACAGTAGTCCAAGCGAGACGTGACGAGCTCCTGAGTGACTGTGCGTAGGGAGTCCCGATCTAGAAAGGGCCGCAACTGGCGTATCAGGCGGACCTGATAAAAAGCTCCCCTGGCCACAGCTGTCGTATGCTCCTCTAAAGACAGCCGTGGATCCAGGAGGACGCCCAAGTTGCGCACCCTTTCCGTGGGGGCCAATGATTCGCCCCCAATAACCAACGATGGAGTCAGTTGGCTATATCGGGACGCCGGCAGCCACAGCCACTCAGTCTTGGAGGGGTTGAGTCGAAGCCTGTTTCTCCCCATCCAGACCCGCACAGCTTCAAGGCACTGGGACATCACTTCCACGGCATCGTTGGGGTGGTCTGGGGTGGAAATGTACAGCTGAGTGTCATCAGCGTACTGATGGAATTCCACCCCAAAACCACGGATGATCTCACCCAGCGGCTTTACATAAATGTTGAACAGAAGGGGCGAGAGGACCGACCCTTGTGGCACCCCACACACTAGGCGCCTCGGGGTCGACCGCTGCCCCCCTGTCAACACCGATTGCGACCGGTCGGAGAGGTAGGAGGAGAACCACCGCAGAACGGTGCCCCCCACCCCCAATCCCTCCAACCGGCGCAACATGATACCATGGTCGATGGTATCAAAAGCCGCTGAGAGGTCTAACAGCACCAGGATAGAGGAGTACCCCCTACCCCGGGCCCTCCAGAGATCATCCACCAACGCGACCAATGCCGTTTCGGTGCTGTAACCAGACCTGAAGCCGGACTGGAGCGGGTCTCAATAGACAGCTTCATCCAGGTACCGGGGGAGCTGCCGCGCCACCACACTCTCAATCTAGAGAGTGTGGTGGCGCTAGAAAGGGAAGGTTGGAGACAGGACGATAATTTACCAAAACAGCCGGGTCCAGGGAGGGCTTCTTGAGGAGGGGCCTCACCACTGCCTCCTTCAAGGCAGGCGGAAGGACACCCTCACTCAAAGAAGCATTTATAATCTCCTGGAGCCAGCCTCGTGTAACCTCCCGGGAGGCCAGCACCAACCAGGAGGGACACGGGTCCAATAAACATGGTAGCGTTCAGTCTACCCAGGATCCTGTCCACGTCCTCGGGAGCCACAGGATCGAACTCAGCCCAGATAACACTCTCAAGACTGGGCTCAGTCACCTCGCCCGAACTAACCCAGTCAGTGGCCAGCTCATCCCGAATCTGAGTTATTTTATCATCCAGATATTGAACAAAATCCTCAGCACGTCCCTGCAAGGGATCCTCCAGCGCTCCCAGATGAAGGAGGGAGCGGGTCACCCTAAACAGGGCGGCTGGGCGATTATCTGATGACGCAATAAGAGCGGTGAAATAATTAGATTTCGCCACTTTTATTGCCACTAAGTAAGTCTTAATATGAGCTCTTACTAGTGTCAAGTCAGATTCAGAGCGACTAGCCCTCCAACCACTCTCTAGGCGTCTTTTCCGGCGCTTCATCTCCCTCAGCTCCTCGGTGAACCAAGGAGATAAGTGAGTTCGGCGCCGGGTCAGAGGCCGCAAAGGTGCGACCCGGTCCAAGGCCCCACCGGCTGCCCTATCCCAGGCAGCCACCAGGTCCTCAGTCGAGTCGCGTGTCAGTGTCTGAATGAATATGAATCAGCTTATAGCAAATTAAACAAGCTGTTGTACAATTTAGCTATTTCAACTGGAATTACTCACAAAAAGCCTGCAAATGGAGGATGCAGCTTCCCAAGAGGCAAAAAATGAATTAATTCTCATTCAGGTTAATAAAACAACAACAAAAACCCTGAAGTCTAATTATCAGCTTTCTAACAACTGCACTATGTTCATGAACTAGTTAAAGACTAACAAAGGTGCAGTGAGTTTATTTATCCCTCTAAGTATATTGTTAAGCAGTCTTAACCACTGAAAGCTACTGAAAACTTCCCCAAATGTTTAAGATCTGTACTTCCATGTTGAACATATCAAATCTAGAGTGTTGACTGTCATTTACATCAATGGTGTTGGCAGATTAAACTATGATCTACTAAAGGTAAAGGTTCCCCTCGCACATATGTGTTAGTCATTCCCAACTCTAGGGGGCAGTGTTCATCTCCGTTTCAAAGCCAAAGAGCCAGCGCTGTCTGAAGATGTCTCCGTGGTCCTGTGGCCGGCATGACTAAATGCCGAAGGCGCACAGAACACTGTTACCTTCCCACCAAATGTGGTCCCTATTTTTCTACTTGCATTTTTTACGTGCTTTCGAACTGCTAGGTTGGCAGAAGCTGGGACAAGTAATAGGAGCTCACCCCGTTACGCAGCACTAGGGATTCGAACCGCTGAACTGCGGACCTTTCGATCAACAAGCTCAGTATCTTAGCCACTGATCCACCACATCCCTTAAATACTCTACTAGTACATCTCTATTTGATGATGTTCATTGATTGATTATTTAAACAGTTATACTTCTAGTAAACAGATTAAAGATTCCTTCTTACTAAGCTTGACTTTTTGACATCTCCGTATAATTTTTTAAGCAGATGTAATACCAGCAAATTACTGCAATGTATGATATAAATCAAGGAGATATAGAGGGGAAAGCAGACAATTGGCTCTACTCCTTCAAATATCATTTTTCATGTTCAGGATTTTAGATCGTTCTTCAAGTCTAATATCTTCCTAAATTTCAATTCTTTGCATATTTGAAATTCTTCTCTTCTTCGGGCTAGGCATTTCACATCCCTTTGAACTTTTCCCAAGGGATTGTTTTTCATATTCCTGACTATCACCACTGTCCTCCTCTGAATGCATTCCTGGTTAGCAATGTCATTCTTAGCATCTAGAACTTAGTACTCCAGATCAAATTTGATTAATGTGACACGTACATACTAGCTAAGGATAGAAGGATTCTGATTTAACATAGTGAAATCTGATTGGCGATTTCACTAAGTGAGTCTTTAAACTGTACAAGAGCAGGGGAAGACTGAGTGCATGCCTTGCAGCAAAATCACTTCACAGCGTGTATTATTTAGCAGGGGACAAGATGGCTTTCCTTTTAATCTGGAAACCTGGATTTATAGGGATAGAGCAAGAGCATTCAGAAGAAAGACCATAAAACCCGAAAAGCCATATTTCTTCTTCAGAAAGTAACTTTTTTAAACAGCTCTGTTAGATGCTCATTTGCAGTCCCGTAGTAAATTTTTGTCTGTGCTGTTTATGAGCCTTTCCGCTGTCTTCCTGTGGCAGAGGAGCCAGGTGAGTGGCTTTTCAGGGCTTTGGAGGGGACGGATGGCCCTGAAGCTGCAGGGTGTGATTTGCTACACAGTTCTTTTGAAATATAATCTTTGGTCTGCTAATGTGCCCATTAGCCTTGATTGTCTCAGCTGAGGGTGGTAAAGATTCTTGTAGTGAAACATTTTGGAGAATGCTCCTGGCTCTTTCCTTTGATATTTTCTCCCCCACTGCAACAGCAATTTGCTTTCCTTTCTTTTGCTATTGTTGGAGCCATTTTATGTTGCCATAAGCAGCATAGTCTATCACTTGGGTGTGACGCTAGCAGCCTTTTCAGTTTCTGGTTGCACACACATTAGTAACAGCACTCTGTCCTTTCATTTATTCCACATAATGGCTTTGTTTCCTTCCAGGCACCATTTTTATATTTAGCAAAGCAATATGGCCAAGCACCATAAGTAATAAAGATACATTTTCTGCAAATTGCACGGCCCACTTAAGAAAACACTATGCAGCAGAACTGGAAAGGACAGAGAAGAATCAATAAACATTGAGATGGCTAGACATGCCAGATCTGACAATATGAATTGAACAAACTAGGCCATCATTACAAGGATATTTATAAAGAAGGCCAAGTGGGTTGAAGTAAAGATATAATTTTCCTGGACTTGTTCATAAGTGGTAAGAAAGTTTGATTTATTATTAATATCTTACTTTTAAAAATGAATGCTACAAACTTGGCATGCCTATTCACCAAACTATGGTTTTAGCTTCTTAATGTTAACCCATAAAACATGTGGAAAATAGTTGTTACCATGAAGACCCATTGCGCTACAGAAGATATTGTTCTGAGATATTGTTCCCTCTAAATTTTTTATTCCTATTTATATCCCTTCTGTAGAACCTGATTGCAACTTATATAATAACCAATTTAATGATTAAAATAATCTATTTTACAATAGGCATTGGAATATTTTCATGAGGATTGAATTGAGGGATTAAATATTTCTCTGATTTATTAGAGCTTGTTCTAGAGACACTTGCAATTGATATTATGATTAGAAATGACAACTGTTATGTTGTTACTGTTTTGAGTGGGAATTTCAAACGAGGGGTTGTTTCTGATTGGTTAATGCCCAGCAGCCAAACTGTATATAAAGAGTGCTGCTGCCTGCATACCTTCGCTGAAGTCTCACCATGTAATAAAGAGCTGTTGTCACTATCCTACCTGTGCTGCTCGTTATTGCCCAGCCACTTCATTTGGCGACGAAGATGGGATAGTACACAGGACGATCAAAAAGAGCTAACAATAAGACACGGTGCCCACCGGGATCGTAGACTTCAGCCATGGCAGCATACGTTCTGTCTACGCCGTTTGATCCAGCCTCAGAAAAATGGGGGTCCTACATGACTCGATTTGAGTGCTCGCTCGAAGCCAGCTCGAAGCACGGGCTATCTGCAAATCGCAAACGAGCCCTGTTCCTGAGCCATTGTGGACCGGATGTCTTCGAAATGGCCGAGTCATTGTGTGAGCCAATCCCAGTGCAAACGGTTCCTTGGGATACACTCCAAGCAACCCTAAGGGCACACTACGCCCCTGCACCATCCAAATTCGTCCAGCACTATCAGCTGAGGCAGCGAGTACAGAAAGAGGGGGAACCGGTGACCGCATATGTGGCAGCACTTTGTAGAGCTGTGACACACTGTGACTACCATGACCTGGACGATGCGCTGCTAGAATAGTTAATCTGTGACGTTCGTGACACCCAGCTTCAGAGGCGGCTGCTTGCGAAGCCGGGTTTGACTCTTGCCAGTGCCCTAGATGAGGCCAGGGCACACGAGGCATCAACGAAGGCATCGGAGGCTTTACAGTGTCTTCAGCCTGAGAAGAGCGGCCCTAAAGCTGTTCCAGTTCACCGCGAGGAGGCTAGAACAAGCTCGGAAGAAGAATCAGATGAAGACGTCTTCCGAACCAAAAAAAGAAAAGGCGAGCCCAGCCGCCGCCGAGAGAGCTGCCTGAGTTGCGGCGGCCAACATGAAAGACAAGCCTGCAAATATCATGATGCCATTTGCAGGCGCTGCGAGAAGAGAGGTCACTTAGCCCGAGAACGCTGAGCGCAGCTTCCGCGTTCTTCCAAACCACGTGACCAAGGCAACCAATCAGAACCGCTGCCGCCTTCAAAACAACCAATCCAGAACAAAGGCGCCAAAAAGCGGTGCGAGATTCAAACTTACAGCACGAGAGTCGGCCAAGCCAGCACGTCAACCGAAGAAAAAGTCTTCACTACCGTCAAGATCAATGGTCAACCCTGCAGCATGGAGATCGACACCGGATCTGCACTCTCCATCATGTCGTGAGCTACGTTACAGTCCCTGCTTCCGAACTACAGAAAGAGCCAGCTATCGAGACAACGAGTCCGCCTGCTAGACTACCAGGGAAACTGAGTTCCAGTCGAAGGCATCGACACCTTCACCATCTCCTATGGCGATTTCTAGGAGAGACTACAGCTAACCATCGTTAGAGATTCGCTACCAAGCCTTCTAGGTCTACGCTGGTTCCGAGCCCTTGGCATGGGGTTTACGGGGGTCCACAGCCTCAGCGAAGCATCACTCAAAGAACATTCCTGCACGAGTTCTGAGACGTGTTCGAGGACAGCCTTGGCAAGTATGTGGGGACCCCAATTTCATTTAATTTGGACCCAGGGGTAGCCCCAATTAGGCTTAAGGCAAGGAGAACCCCCTTTGCCCTGAAACCCAAGATCGATGCTGAATTAGATAAGCTAATTAGCCAGGGCATCTTAGTACCGGTAGACCATGCTAAATGGGAAACCCCAATAGTGACCCCAATTAAGGCAGATGGATCTATCAGGATCTGCTCCGATTACAAATGTTCTATCAATAAGGTGTTGCAGCAAAGCGCTTATCCTGTCCCAGTAGTTCACCACCTACTGCATTCCCTTGGCCCAGGGAAGATTTTTGCCAAATTAGATCTTGTGCAAGCTTATCAGCAGCTGCCGGTAGACGACACCACGGCAGAAGCGCAAACTATTGTGACACACAGAGGGGCTTTTAAATGCACTCATTTGCAATTTGGGGTCAGCATCGCCCCGGGATTATTTCAAAGCACAATAGAGCGCCTTTTACAAGGCCTCCCCAGAGTCGTCCCGTATTTCGATGACGTGCTAATTAGTGGCCATAACAAAAGTCAACTGGCAGAAAGAATCAGGTTAACCCTGTCGAGGTTCCGTGAAGCTGGCCTAAAGCTCAAGAGGTCGAAATTCAAAATTGGGGTTCCCTCAGTTGAGTTTTTAGGATATAAGATTGACGGATCGGGGATCCACCCCACCGAAAGCAAGGTGAGAACTATCAAGAGTGCTCCCACACCTAAAACCAAGACTGAGCTGCAGGCCTTCCTAGGCCTTCTTAACTTCTCAACAATGTTTTTAAAAGACAAGGCAACGGTAGCCGAGCCACTTCATAGACTCTTAGGCAAGAACACTCCATGGGTTTGGGGCAAATCAGAAGCGGCAGCATTTAACGCTGTTAAGAAGCTCCTCTCCGAGGACAGCTTTCTAATTCAATATAGCTCTGAACTGCCGTTGGTCTTGGTTTGTGACACCTTTCCATTTGGCGTCGGCGCCGTGCTCAGCCATAGACTACCAAATGGCCTAGAGGTGCCCATTGCTTACTATTCCCGGACTCTGTCATGCACAGAGCGCAACTATAGCCAACTTGACAGGGAAGCTTTAGCTGCTATTGCTGGCGTAAAAAATTTCCACGAGTACCTGTTTGGCCGATCATTTGACATAGTTACCGACCACCAACCGTTACTGGGCCTCCTTGCCAGCGACAGGGCCACCCCTGCCGCACTTTCTCCATGAATGACTAGGTGGTCAATTTTTTTGGCCAAATACTCTCACAAACTAATCCACAGACCTGGAAAAGCCATGGGCCATGCAGACACCCTTAGCAGGTGCCCCTGCCTGACATTTTAGACAACCCGACTCCCGAGGCCCCAATCCTATTGCTGGACATTGTGCCGCCAGGGCCTCTATCTTCGGCTGAGGTGGCCAAAGCTTCTAAAAGAGGTGCTACTATCAGAATTGTGATGGGCTGGGTCCTGAGAGGCTGGCCTACACAAACTGACTCTGTTGTATTCAAACCGTTTTGTACTAAATGCAACGAATTATCTATGTTGTGGGGGTATTTACTGTGGGGATATCGTGTTATTGTATCTGAAATTCTAAGACATAGAGTGCTAGAGATGTTGCATGTGGGTCACCTGAGCATGGTTAGAATGAAGGGTCTTGCCTGAAATTACGTGTGGTGGCCATATTTAGACCAAGACATTGCAGAGTGGGTGGGGAAGTGCAGGCCCTGCCAGGAGTCCCATCCAGATCCCCCGGTCGCCCCTGCTAGGGAATGGGAGAAACCTAAGGGCCCATGGGGATGACTCCACATAGATTTTGCTGGGCCGTTCCATGGCCAGTCTTTCCTAATAGTAGTAGATGCATTCTCTAAGTGGTTGGAGGTTTTTCTCATGCCATCGACCACTTCAGAGGCAGTAATTAGAGTCCTCCGCCGCCTTTTTCCCACGCACGGTCTGCCCAACATGTTAGTTTCGGACAACGGGCCACAATTCACCTCAGTCCAATTCGAAAGCTACCTTGCCGAACTGGGCATTCGGCATGCCCTATCGGCCCCTTTCCATCCAGCCTCGAATGGTCAGGCCAAATGATTCGTTTGGACCACCAAGGAGGCTTTGTCCCGACTAGATTCGGGTGATTGGCAGGCCAAGATAGACCAATTCCTGGCAGTGCAACATGCTATTCCCTGCACGGCCACTGGCCACAGTCCGGCCGAATTTTTGATGGGCTGTAAACTCAGATGTGTCCTCGACCAGTTGCATCCTAATTATTCGGCCGATACTTTTAAGGGGGAAGAGGGAGGCCTCAGGCATTTCCCAATTGGCACAATGGTCTATGCAAGAAATTATGCCACCGATCCCTTATGGGTGGAGGGCATTGTAACAGGGATGTCTGGGTCAAAATCGTATACGGTCGATATCGGCCAAGGTAGAATTTGGAGGCGTCACATCGACCAGTTAAGAAAAAGACTAGTCAGTGAAAACTCAGACCTCGAGTACAAGCCAGTCCCTAACTTCCAAAGTCCTTTCAATACAGCTACCTCAACCCCGAGTGAGCCGGAATATTTATCTGGAAGCCAAAGTTCCAGCCCAGCGAGCCACTCCTCCCAGCTGGGGAAAGTCACACCTCCGAAAGGTTCCTGGAGGTTCCATTGGCAGAGCCAAGAGAGACGGGAGGTCCCTCTGACCAGCTCAATGCCCCGCCTGCAACTGAACTGCGCAGGTCGACTCGGACTAAGACACGCCCAGGTCACCTGTGTGACTACATTTGTAAATACATAAATAATTGTGATAAAATGCATTCTGGGAGGGGAGGGGTGTTATGTTGTTACTGTTTTGAGCGGGAATTTCAAATGAGGGGTTGTTTCTGATTGGTTAATGACCAGCAGCCAAACTGTATATAAAGAGGGCTGCTGCCTGCATACCTTCACTGAAGTCTCACCATGTAATAAAGAGCTGTTGTCACTATCCTGCCTGTGCTGCTCGTTATTGCCCAGCCACTTCAACAACCATAAAAATTAGAACAAAGGAATTAAAACTCAGCCATAATGACCTGAGAAAGTGTTGTCCTTTCAGGCAAAAAGATAGGTGTGAGGTGGAAAAGTAATCTGTCCTGCAAATAATATGTTATTTAATGTTAAATATGTGGTCTGGTATTTTGGGCTTCCTCTTTAATTTTTAAATAGCAATGAAAAGAGGACTCAAAAAAACCATCATAATTGAGTTGCATTTTGGTGTCAGAATCATTTACATCACAATCTGATGGAAGAGAATATTTGTAACCCAGGGTTAAACTGTAGGATCTGTGGTACTCTTTGAGCTTGGTTGTTTTCATTACCATAACATCTTCAGTGGCAGTAGGGAGTTGGGGTTTACTCTTTTTATTATACTAGTGGCTTGCCCTGTTAAGTGATTGGTGATTCCTTGATTAGACTGTTATTTTCTGCTATCTTGGTTGTCTAACTTAGTAGTTCAGTGATTGAGGTATTGTTTACTTTTTGATTATTGGTCTTCTTGATTAATCTCTTCTCATCTGGATGTTGATTCCTAGTAAGGAGGTGTTTTGATCTTTTTGTTTCCTTTTTGATTTTTTGATTGTCTCTTTTGAATGGTATGTATATGTTGTTTATCACTATGTGCCTGTTGATGGCTGATTTGTCTCAATGCCAAGCTCCAGGAATTCCCTAGTGCCATGATGATGAACCTATGGCATGCGTGGCAAAAGTGGCATGCAGAGCCATCTCTCTGGGCACACAAGATGTCACCCATTGCTCTTCCAGGTTCCAGTGCGCCAGCTAGCTAGTCTTCACGTATGCAGCAGTGTCAGAAACCAGAAGAACAGCTGCCCGGCCACCAGGTCTTTCGGTTTCTGGCATGCATGTGCTTGTGAAGACCAGATGGCCAGTGTGCATGCGTACACCTGAAACCAGAAGATCATCTGGTTTCATCATGTGGTGTGCACATGCATGAAGACAAGCTGGCCGGTGCTGGAACCCAGAAGAGAAAGGGGAACAGAGCTACTGTCCAGGATGGGCAGGCCAGGACTTCCCTCTTTCCCTACCCAAGCGGACTTCCTGCATGGCCCCAGCTTTCCAGCCCGTGGTACCAATGCACGTCTGTGGTTTGAAGTGCCTGGCTGGCTCGGGGGCAGAAGGGCAGCATTTGCTGGCTGGCCTCCCAGCCGCCGCACCCACTGCTGCTGCCACTGTTAGAGGCAAGAGGTGAGGGGGTGGTGGTGGTTTTCATGCTGCCTCTTCCGATCAAGATGCTGGAGCAACCAGGAGGAGGAGGAGGAGCCGCCATCAGGGAGATGAGCTCCTTATGCATGGAGATGCTACCGAGGGACTGGCCCACCTGCGGGGGAGAAGCTATAGGGGCTGGCCAGTCGCTCCTGCCCCCGCCCTGCTGCTATCACCTGCAAGCTATCAGCAAGTCAAGTTGCACATTCAGGAGAAGGAGGATTTCTGCTCTGCTCCATTTCCAGATTGAAGGAAAGGCATTCAATAAAGAAAAGTTAATACTGTGGGAGGCAATCTAAGGTGCATTTTTCTTCCTTTATTTAACCAACAGCATTGCCCCCAGCATTTCCCATCCTCTAAATTTTTTTTTTAAAGGCTTCATTGCAGTTTTGCATGAAAGCCAGGACCATTACATGAAAGCCAGGACCATAAAGCAGCCTTAGGATAACTACACATTATTAAGTTTCCTTTACTGAATGTCTTTCCTTCAATCTGGAAATGGAGCAGAGCAGAAATTCTCCTTCTCCTGCATATGCAACTTGGCTTGCTGATAGCTTGCAGGTGATAGTTTCCTTCCCATAAAAACAGTTTCTTTGGGTGAATATGATTGGTGGAGATTGTGATGCATACTGCAGAATCCCTGTTTTTCTCTGAACAGGGGGAAAAAAAAGGATGCAGATTCATTTATACAACCTTTCTAGTATTGATAGCCATACAACCAGGTGCAAAGGCACCTTTGGCATTTATATACTTTGCATATGAAATGACATTTGTTATGGCAAGGATCTACATATAGTATGTGATAATTTTTCTAAAAAATCCTTCATTTGCTAAACAAATTATGAATTAAAGAGTGATAGGACATGTAATATGTAGGATGATCCTCACTTTTTAGGGTAAAGACAGAGGAAATATATATTTATGGAAGGGGTTTTGCCACCAAAATTGGAATTTACTAATCAATGGATTGAATGAATTGTGTGAATCAAAATTACCTTCAGATGACTTGGGTATTATTTAATGAAGACTCCCAAGGATTTTTGTTTTTTTGAGAAAGACATTGAACTACCTCCCTGAGATGGAAACTGATGAGCAGACATTCATGAGATCATGACACAGAATGATCCTATTCCCTAGCAGAGGCTTTCTGAATGCACTTTCTTCAGATGTAGAGATTTCCCTTCCTTTGCTGTAAATTGCTAGCCAATTTCCAATTCTGAAAGATGCAACTCTTACTAGTTTAGTCAATAACCCAGTAAAGTGCCCAAGTCTTAAAATTAATGTCATAAAGCCCTTCTTACATTACAAAGACTCCAATGTAGATGACTGGCAGTAGAATTTTGAGTAAAACACTGGGAACTCAGTTAAAAATCTGAAATTAGAGGAAACCCATTATTAGAACATCAGCTTGCTTTGAAGACTTTGCCAAACCAAGTTTTCTATTTCTCCCTTATTTGTTCATTGTGTTTGTTTTCATGATCAGGTAAAGCAGGATAATCAATGTATTGGGTTTGTTTGTGTTCTTGACAGAGAAAGCAATATATATGCATAACTAGGGGACAAGTGTGATTTGAAGGAATCTTGACTTTAAATTTTACCTCAGGGTTGCCATTTCATTGATAATACATTTCCAGAACTGATAAACGCCTACATTTCTATCATCCCTTAAAGCAAACTGTATCAATATTTGTCTTTCACATATGTTTAATTTCAAGACTCAGTTTGTCAGATGTGGGAATGTTGCAAGTCAGAGTTCAACATCGCTAAAACAATTAAGGAAAGCTGCCTAACAGTATAGGGTTGTTTTTTTTTTAACCAAGGCCTTTCTGTACTGGAATGGCAGTAGAGTAGTAAGTCATAAACACTATGGCCACTATAGGTATAATATATAAGAAGTTACCAACTAAAATTTGACCCCCCCCCTTCACATTCTAGAATGGAGACATTTAAGCAACTTGTCCCATTATCCATTTACTATAATTGTCATTTTTTCAAATTGGATTTTTTTTAAAAAAATGAAAAGTCTATTTGAAAAAAGCTACTATTATTACTGTCATACAGCAATATATATTATTGTTATATAGCAACAAAATATAGCCATTTTGAATAAATTATATCGAAAAACTCAGATGGACAGGAGAGGATACCTCTTAATGGAAATCAGCTTCTTTCTCAGATGTGACTTGCTTATACTGAGTATTTCTGGATCAGTAGTTTGACTGCAAATATGGCATCATGACTGATGTTGTAGGTATTAAGGAAACTTAATGTGAAGCACCAGCAACTAGAACCACTCATAAATCTCAGGCAGAAGCTTTAGTGTTAGTTCACCTATGATATACTGACTGCATTCCTTTGGGAAAAGTTAGGTAACGCTTCAGGAGTTCCAGTGAGGACAAGCCTGCGACGCTTTCTGTAGCACAGGCACTCTAAGCTCGGTCCCTCTTAACACCTCCCTCGAATCTAGCTGGAGATTTCACCCCATCAACAGAACCACACCAGATTTTTTTGCTATCCTTTTCTTGAGAAATCTCTGCAAGTTTTTTAAAAATTGGATTCAAAGGATATTTTACAGCACAGAAAGCATTGGAGTGCATAAACTGTTTATATATTATATTTACTTTTTTGGGATGACCCAAGTTCCCATTTGTGCCAAGTCATAATTAGTTTTAACAATAGTAATAAAACTAGCTAGCAAGCTACAGCTTACTAACGACAGTGAGAGAATTCACACATTGCACTACACCCAAATCAAGTGCTAACTTCTATAGTGAATGCTTATGATAGAACTGCAATGACTATCTGCTATATCTACTTGTAGGAAGTTAGCACTCACCCCTCTCCTAGAAGAATGAAATATTTTAGGAAATATTAAAAAGGCAGAATATTATATTTCTCTGGATGAGAAATGGAGAAACATGTTTTAAAGACAAAGCAGCTCCCTGCAGCTTCCTGCTTCCCCCCACCTTTGTCAATGGGCCAGAGGCAGAAACTCATTGCCCCCCCTTTGTCAGTGGGCCATCATCTGCAACACAAAGGATCCACCCAGCAACAGAAACTCCCCACATGGCACCTGGGAAGATTACATCGGCCAGCAATGCTAGCTAAGACCCCCTCCCCCTGGGAGTCTCACAACCAATTGGGATACATTTCTTATACAGGAACACGAAACTCTGAGGTGGGCCACAACAGAGGGCATAAAACCAAGGCACTCCCAGCATCTCGCCCCTTCTTTTTCCTACTCAGGAACTGAAGCCATGAGATTCCTGTCCACCATTAAACCATCTTTTCAAGCAGTCTCCAGTGTCTTTTTCCCCACTTGGAACTGAACCCAGAAGGACATTTCTTCCAACATTCTGATATGCAGACACTTGGAAGATTAACCTTTATTTATTTTTTTTTCACATTGATCTGAACAACTGGAGAGGTTGGCCAGTGGAATGAATCAATTTAGGAGGATTCCATAGTAGGCTTTTTACTTAGAATTGTTGTTGCTCATTTCTTCCTTTTTATGGGGGCTGATGGAGTAATTAAACAGCTAATTTCCTGGATTTCCCCAGGCTACTCCTATCTTTTCTGAAAAGTAGAATTCTGCCTAACCCTTTAAAAATATTTGCAGTATAAAGTGCAAATCTCTCTTAACTTACTCTATGTTTCTAAGGAGCCTGGTTTAAAATAAAAGAACCTTTCTTCATTTAGTCTCCTTTCAAGATAAGCTTGACAGAACAGATTATTTCAACACACAATTTATTTTATCATTGATCTTTTAATTAGGAAAACATGTGTTGGTTAGAGGGATTTTGTTTGTTTTTTTTACAACGGTATAACAAAGTGATTAAATGGAACAATAGAATACAACTCGCTAAATAAATTATTATTTATTTATATCTGTCTCTCTAGAATAAGAGCGCATACTGAGCACGCATACTGTGCTACAAATGTTTAAATATGGTTTATTTAAACATATGAGTTGAGTTTTAGCCAGTTGAGTTTGTATAATATGTTAAGCCCTAAATCCTAGTTATGAAGTATAAGAGTTGGCTTCGATAAAAATGTTAAGAATCAGGGATAAATGTAAACCAGATGAAGTTTATTCTGTGTAAATTAGACTCCCTATTTTGTATGGAGTTAAATGAACGGAGTGAGAGAAAGAGAAAGAAAGAGATGCTGCATAAATAACTGTGCTTTGTAGTGAAAGATAGTATTTAAGTTTCATATAAGAAACCCAAGGCCAAGATTTTTTTTTTTTTTTTTAAATAATCTTTATGCCATTTCTCAGTTAATTTCTGCCCTGGTCAATAGACTTGAAAATAGACTTCCCATTTGATGATGCTGGCATTTCTTATATCAGCCCAACAACATTGATTGAGTCGGCAGCAACACAAAATGTTTAAAAGTCAATAGACGTAGAAAATGGAATCCTTAGACATATTTTGTACATTAAAGTAGAAAATAGACTTCCTGTAATATAAATGTGAAGAAGCAAGCAGGGTTCAACTATTGCACATAATTCATTTCAAAAGTTTGTGGAAAGTATGAGCCACTTGCTCCAAGATAATATAAACTTTAAAGCATATACCGTATTTTTTGGAGTATAAGATGCACTTTAGTTTTTGGACAGGAAAATAAGAAAAAAGCTGATTGGCAGGTGGATCGACCTCACAGAATATCCCCAATCAGCTGTTCCCAGAGGTGAATTTTAGCAACAGGTTCCTTGGTTGTGAGCTCTGTACCTTGCTTTTTTTTTTTTTTTTTTTTTTTGCTTTTTTTCTGCCTCTGAAACTTCTGAAACTCCATTTCAGAAAAAACTTTTTTTCCTGCCTCTGAAAGCCTCCGAAACAGAGCTTCAGAAAAAAAGCCTCTGAAGCTCTGTTTGGGGGCTTCTTTTCTGAAGCTTCTTTTCTGATGCTTTTTTCAGCATCTGAAACTTCTGTTTGAGAATCTGGGCAGGGCTACATACAGAGTATAAGATGCACCAATATTTTCACCCTCTTTTTTTGGGAAAAAGCTGTGTCTTATACTCCGAAAAATATGGTACATGTCCTGGATATCTTGTCATATCTGGTCACCATAACACTGTTTCAAGTTGTTTTAAAGCATGGATGTCAAACTTGCAGCGTCATGTTGCCATCACATGATGTTTCACGATGCTTTTCCCTTTGCAGAGCTGAGGTGAGGCATGTGGGGTGTCAAACTGGTGGCCTGCAGGCCTGCATGTGACACATCCAGCCTGCGGGCCACCAGTTTTACACCCCTATTTTAAAGGCTTGGAAGTGATGCCATACATGTCTCTTGGGCTCCCTTTGGCCTGGAATAACTCCTATCATATGTGCTCTTTACTATAGACATGCTAACTGAATTTCTGAGGTGATAATATCCTTGTTACCAAGAAGGAATACATTTATTCTGAGCCGAAGAGTCTACCCATCTGGTAGCATGAGAATAGAGCTAAACTGGTGAAAACCAGGAAGGCTTAGGCCAAGTTGAAATAAACATTTTCCTTTCTAAGGTTTTAAGCAATTAGGCAGAACCAGGTAGCTATTTAACAGGTGTTAGCAAATTTCTCTGGGGCATTTACAATATGCTCAAGTTTAAAGGGCAACAACTTACCAGGTAGGAAGAAAAAGGAGTGGACAATGATTTTTTGTTGTTGTTATAGTAACAGAGAATAAATACACATAACTTTTACATGTGTGAAACATGATTTTAATGAGGGCTAGAATATTAAGCAGAAATTTTCTTCAGGCGTTAATGAAATGAAAAACTATTCAAGATATCATATAAATTTAGTAGATCTTTGCCACTGACACTTGTCATTACACTGTGACTCTCTTCAAAAAATGAATTTTATGTATAGAACATAAATAAGCATTTCAAAGTTTAGATGAACATAGAATAGACTTTGCAAGCTGCCTCTCAGAGGAATAACCCATTGCAGTATACCAGTGATGGCTAACCTTTTTGTCCTTGAATGCCAAAAGTGCATGCATGTGCACGACAGCGCGTGCATGCTTGCCCACACCCATAATACAATGCATGGATGACACACACCCTGTGCATGTGTGTGTTCCCCCCGTGCATGCGCACATGTCCCCCATGCGCCATGTTTTGGGCCTAGCAGGCCTCCCTGAAGCCTCCTGGGATCAAAAACGGGG
Organism: Masticophis lateralis; assembly: GCA_030761175.1. Taxonomy (NCBI): domain Eukaryota; kingdom Metazoa; phylum Chordata; class Lepidosauria; order Squamata; family Colubridae; genus Masticophis; species Masticophis lateralis. The sequence goes on from JAUDYJ010000002.1 coordinate 94,172,259, forward strand.
TGTGGGGCAGTGTGCTGCACCCCCCCCTGTGTTCCCCCTGCCCCCCCGTGCATGCCTACGCTGTTACAGGTGTTATGTCTTGTATGCAGTTTAATTCCTCTCTAGCATTCATCTCCATTGTTCAGTGATGCATTTCCTGCCTCTCTAGGATTTACCTCTATCTGCTTCTGTGAGGCACTTCCTGTTCCTGTTGGATGTATATAGTTATATTCTCGATGGCTTGTATACAGTGGTAGGATTCAAGTAATTTAACAACCGGTTCTCTGCCCTAATGATTTCTTTCAACAACTGCTCAGAAAGTTAGCAACCGGTTCTCCCGAAGTGGTGCCAACTGACTGAATCCCACCACTGCTTGTATACTGTTTTAACTGCATTTTGATTGGACAGTGCTACAGAGACCTGAAAATCAGGTGGCCAGCGGGAGGCACATGCACAGAGCTCAGCTGGGGAGAGAGCTCACATGCAAGCAGAGAGGCCTACACATGCCACCTGTGGCATGGGTGCCATAGGTTCGCCATCATAGCAGTATACTTATTATGATATCAATGACAAGAAGTGTAATTCAAGGCCAGCCTTCCTAATTCAGATTAAATATTAATATGTGGTTTGTGACTTTGATCATTACTTTCTCTTTAACATTTTCAGTAAACATATTTTAGACTTCAGGTTTTAATTGATTAAAAAATTAATTATGCGATTAATTAAAAATGATTTACCGAGAAATACAGTCCTTTCATTACAGTGTTATTTCATTGAAACTGAACATGTTTAATAAAAAAATGAGTCTGATGAACTACAAATCCAGAACTAAACCAATAATTTGGATAGATATTTAAATGCCTCAGAAGAAGTAAAAGTCCACAAAATGACTATATTGCATGTAAGACCATGAAAGTACTCTCCCATGGTTTGTATTTATTTTAATGTTTTTAAAGGTTCTGTTTAAATGCTTTTGTTTTCATAATACACCATCCACAAAATACATGGAAAGACTGTAGCAAAAGAAAATAAAGATAGTACCAATAGTACTAGGCACTTAGGATATGATACAATCCCAAAGCAACTGGAGCACCAGTTTAACATTGTTGGCCTTGACAAAATCATCAACTGCAGAACATCCTGAGGAAATACCTTTAACATCCTCAAAGAACACATCTGCCTATCCCAGGACCTTGGAAAGGACTTGATAAGTGGATAAAAGTGCCAAGTTTAAACATGAGGCTGACCATGTGATCAACAATAACAAAAACGACAATAATGACAAAGTAGCAACAATGGTGCATTGGAAGATCTGCAAGAAATATCATTTGCCTGTAAGCAAGAACTGGTGGGATCATAAAATAAAAAAAATCATAGAAAATGAAGAAGTTAAATTGCTCTGGAACTTCAGAATCTAGACAGACAGGATTCTGACCTGTCACATAACACCCCAAACTTAACAATTGTCAATAAGAAAGACAAAAAAGTCTGGAAAGTGGAGGTGGCAGTGCCTGGAGGCAGCAGAATACAAGAGAAAGAACTTCTTTTTTTTTTTTATTGAAAAAGTTTTACAATACAGTTTATTTTTAAAACCCCTTCCCCATCCCACCCCCCTACCACCCCCACCCTATCCCCCCTATCCCTCTCCAATCCCCCCCTTGACTTCCGCTATTAAACAAACATTAACATTAACATATTTAACAATTTTTAAGGTGAGATCCACCTAAGAAAAAACCCTAACCTTATTTTAAAACCAATTTTAACCTTAAGTAATAAAAAAGTTTTTCTTTTAAACCAATATATGACAACATAAATCAAATATAAAAACACTTAACTCTTAACAATCTATTTAAAAAAATCTAGTAAAATAATTTTAAACATCATAAGATTTAAATTGAATTATCAAAATCAAAGTCGGGCAAAACATAGTACATTTCTCTTTAAAATTAAGTCTAAATATTAAAATTATAAATTCAATTACATAAAATAGTACATTTCTCTTTAAAATTAAGTCTAAATATTAAAATTATAAATTCAATTACATAAAATATAATAAAAATCAAAAATTATCAAATTCAATACATTTCTCTTTTAAATTAATTCTGAATATACAAAATATAAATTCAGTTAAGCACTAATTGAAACTTCTTACTTTGATATTTATTCTTCATGTATTCTACCCATTTCTTCCACTCCTTAGCAAAAACTTCATGGGTCCTTTCTTTTAAGCATGCAGAAATTTTAGCCATCTCTACAAAACTAGACATCTTCAGTATCCATTCCTCTATAGTAGGTACATTATCTTTCTTCCAGTATTGACCAATCAATAATCTAGCTGCAGAAATCATGTGTAAAATTAATCTAGTGTCATTTGCTGAACAACCCTTAACTATTCCCAACAAAAAAAGCTGAGGAGAAAACTCCAGCTTCTTCTTCAAAATGTTCTGCATTACCTACCAAAGTTTGATCCAAAATGCTTTCAGTTTTCTGCACGTCCACCAAATATGAAAATATGTTGCGTCCAAACAATCACACCTCCAACATTTAGGTTGAACATTTGGATACATACATGATAACTTTTTAGGATCTAAATGCCATCTGTAAAACATCTTATAAAAATTTTCCCTCAAGTTCTGGGCTTGTGTAAATTTAACATTCTGGACCCAAATCTTTTCCCATGTTTCCAACATTACTGGTTCTGCAAAATTCTGTGCCCATTTTATCATACAGTCTTTAACTAATTCACCCTCTGAATCTCTTTCTAACAGTAAATTATACACTCGTTTAATATGCATCGGCCCTTTACATTTTATCTGAGTCACCAAATCTTCTTCATGTAACATTAATCCAATTTTCTGATCTTCTCTCCATCTTGCTTGAAGTTGAAAATACTGCAACCAAGTTAGGTTCACTCCTTCTTCCAACAGGGTATTCAAAGATTTCAAACGCCATCTGCCCCCATCATTAAGAAGTATCTCTTTGTACAACAACCCCCCGAGTGACTTTATATTTGGCATAATATGCCCAAGATCCAACCACAAAGGTATTTTGTAATCCAATTGAAGCTGGTGCTTCTTCCAAACTCTCACCAAAGCATGTCTTAAAGTATGTCTATTAAATACACTGTCTCTCTTATCTTCATAAAGTAAATATGCATGCCATCCAAATTGCAAATCATGGCCTTCTATATTCAAAATTTCTATTTTGGTTGATCCAATCCAATATCCAACTTGTGTCAACACTGCAGCTTCATAATATAAACGTAGATTTGGAACTTTAAGGCCACCTCTTTCACGAGCATCTTGCATAATCTTAAATTTAACTCTTGGTTTTTTCCCATTCCAGATAAATTTATTTAAACCTGCTTGCCATTCCATCAAAAACTTGTCATTTTTAAGCACCAGAATCATTTGAAACAAAAACAGAAATCTAGGTAGAACGTTCATCTTAACAGCTGCTATTCTACCAAGCAAAGATAGTTGCAGCTTCTTCCATATTTCGAGATCCTTTTGTATCTTATGCCAAAGTTCCTCATAATTATTTTGAAAGAGTTTTATATTAGATGCTGCAACTTGAACCCCTAGATATTTCACCTTTGTAGCTATTTCAAAGCCTGCCACCCTTTCAAGTTCATTCCTTTGTGGTTCCAACATATTTTTAACTATCATCTTAGTCTTTTTCTGATTCAGGCTAAAACCTGAAACCAGACCATATTCCTCTATGATGTTTTTCATCTGGATGATTGATTCCAAAGGTCGTGTTAGGGTAACAACCAGATCATCTGTGAATGCCTTTGTTCTGTAATCTCTTTGCCTTATGACTATTCCCTTCAATTTATCCGAGTCCCGTAGAGCATTCAACAGCACTTCCAAAGTCAAAATAAACAGTAATGGCCTTGTCTTGTTCCTTTCTGTATGTTAAAATTGGTAGTTAAACTACCATTAATAATAATTTGTGCCGTCTGTTCTTGATAAATTGCCGAGATCGCTTGTATAAACTGTGCCCCAAAATCCATTTTGTGCAAAGTCTTTTTTAGAAAATCCCAGTTGACTCGATCAAAGGCCTTCTCCGCATCCAAAAACACCAGCACCGCAGAAGTCTGTTTATTTTCCTCAAGATATTCCAACAAATCTATGAGTTGCCTGACATTGTCCTTCATATGTCTACCTTCTATAAAACCTGCTTGATCCTCATGAATCACATCTTGAATAACTGGCATCAATCTGTTGGCTAATACTTTAGCATAAATTTTATAATCCGTATTCAGGAGAGATATTGGTCTAAAATTTTCAGGTTTAACAGATTCTTCTTCTTTAGGTATCAGCGAAATAAAAGCCATCTTCCACGAGGGGGGTATTTTACCCCCCTGCTGAATATTACAAAATAAATCCTTAAGATGCTCAACCAATTCCTCTTGTAAAGTCTTATAATATACTGCCGTCAAACCATCTGTCCCAGGAGCTTTTGATAATTTCAATTGTTTTATTGCGTATAAAATCTCTTCAGATGCTTTAGGTCGATTCAGTCTATCACTTTGTGTACTTGAAATTTTTGTAACTCTCTTCTTCTGCAGATATTCATCGATAAAGTCCTCTTTAATTTTATCAGCTTGGTACAATTTAGAATAATAAGCTAGAAAGGCTTGATGTATTAAATTTTGCTGATGCACTTGTTTCCCTTTATACTCAATAGTGTTTATCATACGAGAACTTTGTTGTTTCCTCAAAGTATAAGCCAACCATCTGCCAGGTTTATTAGCGTTACAAAAAGTATTATGTTTATCATATTGCAGATTAGTTGCTGTTTGATCCGCCATCAATATTTGAAATTGATCTTTCAGGAGTTTTATCGTTAATTGTACCTTTTCATCAGTCGGATTCTTAATAAGCAATTGCTCTTTCTCCTTTATCTCTGTCTCCAGATCTATTCTTGACTTCTGACGTATTAACCAGTATTTAGAATTCATATAGATCAGTACACCCCTCATATAAGCCTTGCATGCATCCCATACAATCTCAATAGGTGTACCTTTATTCAAATTAATATCAAAGAATTCTTTAACATGTTTCTTAAGGTCCATAATATTCTTTTCGTATCTAAATAAGTTTTCATTCATACGCCATGATCTCCTTTCTCTTTTACCCAAATTTATCTCCATCCACACCGGACTATGATCCGTTAAAGTTCTGGGAAATATTTTGGTCTTAGTCGCTATAGTAAGTAAATCAGTAGTAGCCAGCATAAAATCAATTCTCGAAAAAGATTTATGTCTATCAGAAAAAAAGGTAAAATCCAATTCCTTGGGATGATGAATTCTCCAAACATCTTTCAACTCCAATTCTTCTTTCAGTGAAAAAAAAGTCGATGGTAACATATTCCCTTTCTTGGCAGACGTCTTTTTATCAAGCGTTGCATCAATCACCCCGTTCCAGTCACCCATGATCAAAAAAGACTTATAATTCCACTGCAGTATTTTATTGTTCAACACTTTATAGAAACTTTCCTGCTGCTGGTTCGGGGCATAAATGCCAATTAGAAGTATCAAAGCATTCTGTACGTTTATTTCGACTGCGATGTATCTCCCCTCATCATCCGCTTCTATAAGTTTAGCTGGAATTCTTTTAGAAATATAAAAAACAAGTCCATTCCTTTTGACCGAACTAGAAGATATAAAATGTGATCCAATTTTTGAAATTAGGAATTTTTGGTCCTGGGTTCTAATATGGGTTTCTTGCAAACAAACAACATCATTTTTATATTGCTTCAAGTAATGAAATATTTTTCTTCTTTTCTGTGGTGAGTTCAGACCGTTCACGTTCCATGATAAAAGTCTGATTGTCATTCTGAGAATGAATGAAGCCCTTTGAGCATTTGACGAAGACTCTCTCCAACCGCCGATGTCTTCAGTCTTGCCCCTCCCACAGCTTCAGAGTATAATTTTTTCCCTTTTGTTCCATTCTCTTCCTGTGGTATCCTCCCCTGATGTGTCTCTAATCTTTGCTTTCCTGCGGCTCGAGTTATACGTTGGTCCTTAGGTTCTTGCATCAGTAAGTCCAGATCAGGCTCCACCTCTCTTGTAGCTCTAGATTGCTTTGGTTTGACCTCAAGAAATTCTATTAGCGAATCCTCTGAAAGACCTCCTACAGCACCTAGAATTTCCTCCCTTGGTACTTCTTGATTTGCCTGTCCTTCTTTTGGCAAGATTACTCCTTGAGTCCCCTCTTCAGGACCCTTCTCAACTGAGATATCTTCAATAGGTAAAAGTGTAGACGAGCGGGGTGATATTAAAATTTTTTTAAGACATTGTTGTAGAACTGTTCCGCCTTCTCCACAGAATTAATACGATATCTTACATCCTCATGTCGCAAAATGATACCAACAGGAACATCCCATCTGAATGGGATCTGACGCTTTTTCAACTCATTTACAAGAAAGCCGAAATCTTTCCGATCCCTTAACATCTTAGGTGGCAGCTCTTTGTAAACACCAATTTGGTTACCATCATGTTGAACAGTAGTATGAAAAGAACTCTGCAAAATGTCATTTCTCAATTTCCTCTCAGTAAAATAAATCACCACATCTCTTGGCAAATTCCTCTGTCTCGCTATACGTGAATTAGCTCTGTACAACTTGTCAATTCTATTAGCAATCACGTCTGGTTCAGCTTTTAAAATCTTAGCCAACACCTCCACACAAGTTGCCCTCAAGTCCTCTCTATTATTCTCCGGTTGGCGATCTCTCCGTCGCTGGGCGGCTTGTTCGTTCGGCCGCTGCCCCCGCCGCCTGTAGAGCCGCTTTTTTGACTTAAAAGCAGCTTGGAAAGCTCCCCTTTTGAAATAAGGGGGGGCTAGAGTGGGCAGCTCCAGGTTGAGCCCCAGAAGCGCTGCCAGGGTGGTCTTCTGTGCCCTGGCAAGCGCTCCGTGTCTGGGCTTTCCAAGCTGCTGGATCTCTGAGCGGCGCGGGACCTCTGCAAGACAGAGCAAGACGGAGAGGCAATTGAAGCCTATCTCTAAACGTTCAACAACGAGTTTGGTGAGACTTGGAATCTTTTCTTGTCAAGTATAACGCTTTTAAATGGACTTTTTTTAACTTTGGAAAGTACTGTCTCAGTGTAAAAGTGCTGAAAATGGCGGCTGATCAAAGCTGAGCTAGTGAAAGCAGAAAGCGTAGCAAGAAAGGGAAAGTGTGCCTGCCTGTAATTGTATTGAGTTTATTTACAAGTTTTACAAGTTCTTTTTAACTGTAAAAGTTAATGGATTTTACTCCTTTTCTGTAAAACTGGGGAGGACAGGAAAAGGAGGAAGATTTTTTTCTTTTTTTCAAAGATTTAAATCCTGCTCAGGCATGGCTTCAAAGAAAACGGGGGGGGGGATTCCCCCACACATCAGACAAAGGAAAAGTCAGTGTCAGCCTCAAAACAGTCACAGGACAGCGAGACAGAGGACTTGAAAGCATTTATATTAAATATACACAAATCCTTGGGAGAGCTTTCTGGAAAAATGAGTAAAATGGATGAAAGGATGGGCAAAAATCAAAAGGAAATGAAGGTGATGGTGGGGGAAGTGAAGGAGTTGGTGGAGGAAAAAACGGAAAGATTACATCAGAGTGTAACCAAAGTAGCTACAGCTCTTACTGATGCCCTACTGGTTGTTGAGAAAAAAGTGGAGGACTTAAATTCTGAAGTGGAAGCTAACAAGAAGGAAGCAAAGGAACAGATGTTTAAGGTGGTGGTGCAGAACCAGAGGCTTGAAGAGGAGATCACGATGTTGCAATTTTGGAATATGGAGTATGCTATAAGACTAAGAGGCTTAAGGGAGAATAATAGAGAAAGAACTTCTTCAGTGAAGAAGATAACAAAATACAAAGACATAGAAATAGAACGACTATGGCAAAGGCAAACAAGGGTAGTACCAATAGTAATAGGCGCCTTGGGTGCAGTCCCAAAACATCTGAAGCACCACTTGAATACCATAGGCATTGACAAATCTGCCATCAGTCAATTGCAGAAGGCGGCTTTACTTGGAACTGCTTCCATACTGCGATGATATCTGTAATACCGTCAAACATCCAGATTTACCTATCCCAGTCCTTGGTAAGGACTCAAAAGATAGACAAAAAATGCCAAACCCAATCTGAACATCTGCCTGACTGTGCAATGATTAATAATAATAATAAACAGCTGTGGCTATGAATTGGCTTTAAAAACTTGAAAATTTCCCATTTGTTTTATGTAGATGATTTTAAACTGTTTGGAAAAACAAAAGCTGAATTGAGCCCACTGCTGAAAAGCACTGAGGAGTTTAATAGAGACAATAAAATGCAATTTTGCATTGACAAATGTTCAACACTTGCTGTTAAGGCTGCAAAAATTATTGAAGATGATGGATGCAAACTTGAAAATGAAGAGTTGATAAAAACAGTAACACCAGAAGTAGGGTACAAGTACTTAGGAGTTTTGGTAGCCTCTGACCTGTTGCACAATCAAGTCCAGGAAGCTACTTTTAACAAAATAAATAAAGCGAGTCTGGAAAATCTTGAGATCAAAGCTAAGTGAAGGAAATATCATAAAGGCAATTAATACCTGGGCAGTGCCTGTAATACACTACTCAGCTGGAATAATTGATTGGACTCAGCTAGAACTTGATAACTTGGACTGAAAGAAAAAGAAAACTAATGACATTGCACCATGCTCTGTACCCAGAAAGTAATATTGATTGATTGTACTTGCCTAGATCTTACGATGGCAGAGGACTCTTACAGGTGAAACAAACTGTGAAAGAAGAAAAACACAGCTTAAATGACTACATAAAAAAAGCAAAAGAGCCTCTGCTGCAGGACGTGAACAAGGGAAACCTCTTGAGCATTGAGTTTGTAACTGGAAAAAGAAGCCTATGCACATTCAATACCTGAAGGACACGGAAGGAAAGGTAGATACAAAACTAACATGGAAATGGTTGATATCAGGGATGCTGAAGAAAGAAACTGAAGGCTTTATTTTGGCTGCCCAAGAACAAGCCCTGCAGACCAATTCCATGAAAGTAAAAATTCAACATGTCAGTAACAACAGCAAATGTCGCTTATGCAATGGGAAAGATGAAACAGTGGATCACCTTATCAGTGGCTGCAGAAAAATCTCACAAACTGATTATCTACAACATCATGATCAAGTAGCCAAAATTGGAAGCTTTGCCAGAAGTTTGAGTTTGAATGCAGCAAAAATTACTTGGAACAGCAAATTGAAAATGAACAAGTTAATATGTTGTGGGATTTTCAAATCCAAACAGACAGGCATCTATCCCACAACATGCCTGACATCACTATTGTGGAAAAGAAAAAAGTCTGGTTCCTTGAAATTGCAATATCAGGTGAGGCAGGAATTGAAGAGAAACAGCTAGAAATAACAAAATACCATGATCTGCAAATTAAAGTTCAGTGATTGTGAAGGAAAAAAAAATCAATGGATGTACCAATAGTAATGGGAGACCTTGGAGTAATACCCAAAGGGTTGCCTAGATACATGGAAATTTAGAATTTATGAGACCTGAATATTCTGAGTTTGGAAAAAAAAACAACCCACCTTACTCAGATCTGCCTATATAGTCAGACATTAATTTAACAGCTCTTAGGTTCTTGGTTAGGATTTGAACTGTTACATTTTTACCAGTCCCAGACTGTGAATGGGATTGAAGATTAAACCACCCACAACAATAACAACAACTTTAGGGGGAAAAGTTTATATTGAGTGCCTATCAGTTTTTATTTTAATATAAATATCTGCCGACATTACTATTGCAAAAATCAGATTAAGTCTGGTGACAAAGAAGAATACAAGAACATTCCTTATGCAAATGAGAGAGCTCTTTAATTTATGTTCTCAGCAAAATGTAATGCAAGCTGCAATGGAAGATAATTCTTCTGCCAACTCAGGAGAGAGATAGTGCATGTTAACATGTTTTTAGTTGTGTAAGAACAATGATGATGCAGGTGGAAAATAAACCTTCATTATTGATTTTAGCTGTCCAAGAAAACTGCTTAGAAACTTGTTTCTAAACCAGCATTTTCCAACTTTGGAAACTTGAAGATGTGTGGACTTCAACTCGCAGAATTCCCCAGCCATCCAGAATTCTGGAGGTTGAAGTCCACACATTTTAAAGTTGTCAAGATTTGAGAAATATGGCTGTATTCATTCAACATCTTTATTCCCTACTTATCACAGCCCAGAATAACGCTGGGGAAAAAATAAATACATTTTAAAAAGGCTTATTATGCAACAAGAATATTTTAGCCTATATGTGGAAGCATATAGTAAGTTTGATAGTACCCCGCCTTCCTGGCATATCCTGTTTTTGAATCTCAATCTCAATCTGCTCGATTTGCTATTTCAAAACAGAATGCTTACTCCATTTAGCCAACAAATCATTTTTAAAAAATATATGCTTCTGTGACAATATTCTACATTTGGTACAGCAAGAGAGTGCTTCCAAAAGCATTGGATAAATTGACTTGTTGAGATTATTCTTTTGTTTTTCATAGTTCTGGCTTCATCCTTTTTAAAGGGAATTTCTCATTGAAAGCTTCTCCAGGCTGCACGGTTAAACACATATTTAAGGGTCAGCCATGAGTTGAGTTGAGTTGAGTTGAGTTGAGTTGAGTTGAGTTGAGTTGAGTTCTGTCATTCTTCGCTTTGGGCAGGAAGACCAAACACACCTTCCTTTCTATCTTCCTATAGCTGAGATAAAGCAGAAAAGTAGTCTTGGTAGAAAAGATAAAAATTTCCAAGCCAGACAGATTGGAAGATATCAGGAGATTCAGCCTATCACAATTACAGGTAGTCCTCATTTAGCAATCTTAGTATGTTGCAATAAAATAAGCAATATGGTTGCTAAGTGTAACAAAGAGAGACAGAAAGACACTGCAAAGATGATAAAAATGCCATCTCTATTAGATAAAGTTGTCTCATGCAGCAATGCCAGTGTTATTTTCATTCCAGGATGCATTGTTGTCCAGAGTAGAAATTTGGGTATAAGTGCATGCATTGGTTTGGAAATGATTCTTTTACTACTGTTTATTACCATTTATCATTGGCATATTTGCAAATGATGATTATATGATGTAGCTGCTAAACAAGAACCACCTGTACCTTTTATTGAGAATACTTGGAAGAAGGTACCTACTAAGTAACTTTTTAAGTTAGCTTTCCTTTGTAACTTCCATGTTCTTGGCAATGAGTGATCACTTACCATGGCTTCTCTCTAGATATCAGATTAATAGAGTTGGAAGGGAGCTTGTAGGTCATACAGTACAACCCCCTGCCCAAGCAGGAGACCCTATTGTCAGGTCCCCAATTAATGTACTTATGGTAAACAGAACTCCGAGACAATCAGTTTCCTCAAAGACCAGGTCTATTTAGATACATCATCTTGGCACAAACTGGTGGAAAGCCAATACTGAAGGTTTCCGCGCTTTCCATCCCATTAAAAGTAAAAGTTTCTTGTTTTCTCAAAACAATAAATCACGTTGTACAATTGGAATACCAGCCAGTTGCTTGGTGATTTCTCTCCTCCTCCTCCTCTATCCAGCCAGCCATTGGAATGTCTCTGACTCATGAGATAGCTAAGGTTTTTTTGCTGCAATGCTCCACTTATCTCTACTCTCTCCCTTCAACTCCAAACTGTGTCAGCCTGAAGCCAAGTGAGGATAACCCATGATAGAAACCAAAGCTCCCACTAAAAGAGACCGGTCCCAGGCAGGTCAGCTTTAGGTCTGACACCTACACCATTTCTGACAGATGGCAGTCCAGTCTCTTATTGAAAACCTCCAGTGATGAAGGTCCCATAACTTCTGGAAGCAAGTTGTTCCATTGGTTGATTATTGTCACTGTCAGACCATTTCTCCTTATTTCTAGGTTGAATCTCTCCTTGATTAGTTTCCATCCACTATTCCTTGTCTGGCCTTCAGGTGCTTTAGAAAACAGGTTGAACCCCTCCTCTCTGTGACAGCCCTTCAAATACTGGAACACTGCTATCATGTCTCCCCTGGTCCTTTTCTTCACTAGACTAGCCATACCCAGTTCCTGGTAATCCTGTAGGGTTATCAGTAGGATTATTACATGAGTAGGGTTATTAAGATTACTTAATAGATTACTCATTTAAATTTAAAGATTTCCTTTTTTGTGAGCCAATTCAAATGCCCTGATTTGATAGTTGACATGTTCTTCAATTTCCTTAAAAGAACTGCTATGAAGTTATTCCATTCCTTAAACTGGGTAAAGACCGTTCACTCCCCTTTATTTCTCTTAGCATTTCCCCATTGAATGTGATTTCTAAGGAGTTTGTCCAGATGACAAAGTGTATAAACTATGGGCCTATGTAAGGTAATTTGGATTTGCCTTTCAAAGAGCTTTGTGCTTTTTGTTACGATTCTGCTTTTTAAGATTAGACCTGATAAGACATTTTGTGCCACCTTGCAAAATCAACCTGTGGCTACAGAAAGCTTGGAAGAGAAGCCAAACAATGTGGTTGCTTTGCTTTTAGAACTTATGAAAATAAAGCAGCTTCAAGCCTTCTTTGAAATGAAGTACTGCAATGAAGATTATCATGGCTAGAATTAATTAGCCACATAAATTCCCCACACGATCATGTGCACACACACACACGCACACACACACACACACACACACACACACAATCAACCTGGTTGAATTAATATGATAGATTCCTGGTCACGCTATATGCTTGGTATTAATTCACCTCTATGTTACTTTATTCTGATTAGCCACGAGCCATAACAAAATGATCTAAATACTGTAGTTAGTTACTTTACAATTAGAAAATGGAGAGAGAGAGAATCTTTTTTTTTTTTTTTTGTTACAAGCTTTTTAAAAAAGCAACAGGATTTGTTCAGGCAACAGGATTCTCCTCTCCTATTCACCTCAGTCTTCTGAGAATCTGTGGAGACTCCAAAAAGAAGGTGATATGATATGGATGCCTTTATTAATTTTAGTGTTAATTCTAATGTTAATATTTATCTTAACATTATGTTTTATCTTGTCTTTACCTTGCTGTTAAGTAAGTCACCTAGAGTCACTAGTTGGCAAGGTGGGCAGCATGTAAATTTAATAAATAAATAAATGTCAGAATCATAGGCAGATTGACAGAAACCACAGGAAGAGACTGGCATGAACAGAAATATTTTCTGCAAGAAGACTTTTGGATCCAAGCCAAACTTTTCTTCAGCAAATGTTGTCAGTCACTGATAAATGTAAATTGTACTTAATGGAGAAACTGTCAACATTCATGGGGAGTGCTAGCAATCTCTCTCTCTCTCTTTTACATTCATTAGAATAGGCTTTCTAGTTCTATAGTTATGCGCTGTAAATTGCCAAACATCATCATGTACTTACTTAATTCTGTTTAATCAGGATTTTAAAAAAGATTGTGGCGTCTTAAGACTAAATCTTAGCCTTCCTTGGCATAAGGCCAGTCTGCTTTCTCCTATCTACAGATCAAGAACAGAGGTACTGACATATGGTTGAAGCTGACCTTGAACCTGAGACATCTGGTCATATTCTAATAACTTCAACCACCATACCTTACATATTACATGGGTACAAATTAAGAAATAGGAAACTGTGGCACTGTAGGAATACCTGCTGGAAGTTTTTCTTGGGTTGTCATGTGGATACTGAGAATCCTAAGATGAAGCTTCTTTTGTTTTAACTTTTTCTGAGGTAATGAGGTCTATAGAGCACTAAACCACAACGTAAAATTACATGGCCAGATTTTTCTGAGACTTAATCCAATAGATGTTTTGGAGGGACCTTTGGAGAATATTGAATTGCTTTCCAACTATGTAAAGTTACTACATTACAGATGGTCCAGATACTTTGGAAAGAAAATCAGAATTAATCCATCTCTTACTTTTCACAGTAACATGTTGAATTCAGGATATAGTTTGGCTTAACTAAGGCCACAATAAGGCACTTTCCTCAGTAGAGATTTTCACATTGATTTCTCATGTTTAAAGATAGGGTTCTAGCAAATAATTTAAATGCCAAATATTTTATTTCTAATTCCTTAATTCCTATGCCTGATCAAATATGGAGGGAAGGTTTCTGTTTGCTTGGCCTTTTGTTGGAATTTTCAAATGAAAATAATAATTGCAGGACCAACTTGGTGCTTTAGATCAGCTTTAGCTTCATTGGCAAAACCAATACTCTCCTGGCTTTTCAAGACAGGTTCAATACCTGGCAGAAAGGACAATCAATTATACCCTATTGTTAACTTTCATGATTCCTTATATTTATTGGGAGGAAAGTCCCAAAGTAGTCTTCAAAGAGAAAGACCTTTGACATATCAATATCGATGCATATGTTGTTTCATGACAAAATGTGGCCTATAAAAGAGCAATTTTCAACATAATTCTCATGTTTGCTTTCTGTAAACTTTTGCCCAGTGCAAATAATGGTCAAGTGTAAGAGTTGTGCCTGAGTGTGCCTCAAAATTCTACACTCTGCCTGTAGGCCTAATCATTGAAAGAGGAAAGGCAAACACTTTAATTTGTCTAGGATAAATGCTTCAAATATTCTTATGCATGTATCTTGCTTCCTTTTTTAAAAAAATAATATATTTGTCAAACACATGTAAGATAACAGATATAAGTATAAACATGATTATGAATACAGGATAAGGATATGAATAAATGAGGACAATAGGACAGGGATGATAGGCAGGTTGGTGTGCTTATGCATGCCCCTTACAGACCTCTTAGGAATGGGGTGAGGTCAACAGTAGACAGTCTAAGGTTAAAGTTTGGAGGTTTGGGGAAGTAACACAGAGTCAGGTAGTATATTCCAGGCATTGATCACTCTGTTGTTGAAGTCGTATTTCTGCAATTGAGTTTGGAACGGTTTACCTTAAGTTTGTATCTATTGTGTGCTCATGTGTTATTGCAGTTGAAGCTGAAGTAGTCATTGACAGGTAGGACATTCTAGCAAATAATTTTCTGTACTACACTTAGGTCAGACCAAAGGTGGTATAGCTCTAAATTGTCTAATCCCAAAATTTCAAGCCTGGTGGCATGAAGTGTTCTGTTATGAGCAGAGGAGTGGAGGTCTCTTGTAAAATACCTCTGGACTCACTTTTTCTTCTAAGTATGCTTCTTTATTTACTTTGCAGATGCCACTGCATGCAGCTACAGCAACTATAATAGCTACTGTTTGTCATCCTTCACAATGTCATCCCAGAATGTGGTGAAAATGGTTTTCAGAACAACATTCACTTTGACCTTTTTCGAAGTGATTTAGACATAGGAAAAATGCAAACATCAAAAATACATCTTCTGAGAAATGTTCCTTTGCTTCTGCTTCTGCTTTGCCCCTGTTTCCACCCCAGTAATCCCCAGGAGTTAGGAAAACTAGCAAGGAGATACAAAAAAATAGTTTGTCTCAGCAACTAACTAACCAGCTACAGTATACAAATCAGGTGCATAACTTTATAACCAGATTTGTATACAAATCAGGTGCATAACTTTATAATTTCTGAAAACTCAGATACTTCTCCAATTTCCTGGAGCACATTTAAAATCAGCCTGGAGAGATTTTGTGTAGCCATCTCTTAGCTGCAATTATTGGATGAAAACCAAAGAAGTATTTTCTATGCTTAGACAGTCCAGGAGACATTCTCAGACATAGCACAAAAGGCTTTTGATGCAACCATTAAACGTATAAACATTTGCGTCATTTTTTTTTAAAAAAAAATCACCTCACAGCTTTGGAGCAGGCTTAGTTTGTCTCCTACCAGAAGGAAATGGCAAATCCATCTATTTAGATATCAGGTTGTCAGACTTTATAGGAAAAACATTCATCATATCCATTCAGTTCCTTCAAAGGGTGAAAGACAGAACACTTTGCAAGGCTGTTTCTATAAAGTTGAGTGGCCCACCTTTTGGAGTATAGAATGACATATCCATTACACATAGGCAACAATGCTGACATTGATGCCAGTGGAAATAATTCAGTTAAGGTGGTTCACTTCAGGATGCCACTTCTAATAGTCCTTCAAGATAATAGGCCCATGTTCTCGCCTTGAGTGCTCTTCTTTCCCAATCAGTCTAACAAAAATGTAAAACTCTTGAGTTATACTTGGTAACCTTGGAGGCAACAGGTAACACCTTAAATTTTTATATGTTTTATGCAGACAAGGCAGATTGTAATATAAAAGCATTTCAGGAAGGGTCCATATTGTGTCATATCTTAGGGAAAAAAGTGGCATTGATCACAGAGGAAGATGGAGAAGGTGTTATTTATTTATTTCCAACCCTTCTTTCTGGCTTTTTAAAAAAAAAAATCAGTCCCAAAAATGCCAAATATGTGAAATCTGCTGATGGTTTGTCTTGTTTTGCCTTCCTTTTCTAATTCAGCTCCTAGAGGAGAAACAGTGAAACATCTGAATTATTGATCAGCTGTCAGAGGTGAGTTTTCTATTCAGCTCTTTGGATGATTCAGCCTCTGTTGGACTGAAAACAAAATCTATATTTGAAATAATGGCAATGATACTATCCTGGCCATTTGAAGTATCAAATGATGAATGCTAGCAAAATCAAAATTGCTACGAGAATTATCATTATTTTATGAGAAGGAATGGTGGTGCAGACCTTTTTTTTTTTCTCCTTCCCTCCTTCCCATCTCCTTAACTCTCAAGGAAATTGGTTAAGTTTTCATGTTTCATTGGGATGGGAGTGGTGTTAGTGAAAGAAATTGCTTTGCTTCTCATTTTAATCAGAGCAGACTGTAATTCCTGAAGTGCTCTTTAGATGTGCTGGAGATAATGTAAGATCTGAATAGGAACTGGACATATAATATAATCTACTCATTTTCAAATACATCAAATTGGAAGCTTCACTGTTCACTCTATAGATGGGATGGGCAAACTCTGCCCATAAAACTGCATGCTTCAATGCCCAGTTACCATTCTCCACCCTCCCCTTTTTAATTAACTACTGTAAATAGAAACAAAAGAAAGAAAGAAATGCATGCAACTGTAATAGAAGAAAGCTAAAAAAAAAAACCAAACAAACACCATAGGGCATATATTCAAACATACAGTAGTGGCCAAAATTGTGGAAATCTTTTGGGAAAAGTATATTTTCTAAAACTAGCTAATAACACCATTTTTTTTTGAAGTAGTACCATAAAATTATATATCAATGGAAAGATAATTTAATCAAGAATGTAATGCAATAACTTTTATGAAGATCTGCTATTAGAATAACAGTTACACTATAAAGAAGAAAAACAAAACATGTAGGAAAAATGAGATATACAAAAATTATCACATCAGTTAATACTTAGTTGGGTAACCTTTAGCATGAATTATAGCCTTGCAACATCTTCCCATGGAGTGAACCAAGCTCTGCAGCTGTTATAATGTGAAACTAAGATTGAATGATTGCTTCTATTAGCTGTGTTTTATTGCTGGGTCGCTTCTGACTAACAAGTTTCTTTAGTTGGCTCCATAGATTTTCAGTTGGGTTAAGGTCTGGGCTATTCCCAGGCCATTCCAGCAGTGGGATATGATTATCTTGAAACTCCAAAAAAAAAAAAAAAAAAAAAAAAGTGGTGTTATACACTTTTCCCAAAAGGTTTCCACAATTTTGGCCACTACTGTACATGCATGCATAAACTTGTACAAACATTTCAATAAATGAAAGCTATAATTCATTACACTCATCCATAGGTAATCTATTTTAATTCTGCAGATCACTGAACAGCTGGAGCTATATGCTTGCCTTTCCAATGCTGAATGATAAATCCTTTCGCTATTCACTATAAATGAGAACAGAAAATGCACTTTTTATTTAGTTCCTATGTGACTGTGATAAACTTCAGAAGAATATAAACATCTGAAAATATTAGATTTCAAAGGTGAATTAATGCACGTAATAACTTTTTTTCCAATTGCTGGACACCCCGGAAACCTACATTTAAATAAAGCATTATTTTCATTGCATCTCCCACAACATAACATTCACTCAAGCCCTTTTCTATATAAATACATGAGGTATTAAATAGCAGTCTCTCATCTCCCCAAAATTTAAACAGGGAGGATATTAGGTTAGCATTAGGTTGGCATTCAGAGCCATGTACTATCTTTCACATAAGCTACATGGGCATTGCACTCTGCATAGAGAAAAACCAGGATTGCACTCAGAATATTGTCTCAATGAGCCAATGATGTATAGCCATACCATATCATTATTTCATCTCTGCACATTGCCATATCTATCATGAGATGACTCCTGATTACACAGTATTAATTAATAGTTCCATAGTCTTAGAGGACCTGCTGTTGTTGCAAGAAAACATGCTATATCATGTAGGGTAATTTATCTCTCCTGTAATGTGCATTATAGGGAAACAGCCACTCTTATTTAATTTCATTTTATTACAGTCACAAAACCAGCACTATCAAAAGTGTACCTATTAAATCCTTAAAAGAAAGGAAATAAAGTAAAATAGAAGTAATATAAGTAAAGAACTGTGACAACCCAGTGACTGTATTATAAGCACTGAGCTATCAGTAATCTTTGAAAGTAATGAACTATAGCATAAAACTTAGCAACCATAAATGTGTAATGGATGTTTCTCTCTGCTAACAGATAAAATGCTTAAAAGATGTAAATGTAGCCCAGACATTCAGGCAACGAGAACAATATAGAAAGAAATAGCTAAATACTCATAAAAGCAAAATCAGTCTTTTACTGGTATTTTCTAGAAATACTCTTCCATTATGTCTATTGGAAGCACATTAGTACATGCCAATGAGAATTTCTAATATCCTAATTTCTTGAATTCCAGAGCGTAAATGTGAGATGATATAACTCCATACCACTCTGTCAGTCCACAACAAGAATCCATTTTTTGGATTATTCATTTTCTGTTTTGCTAAATCCTACAGATACTAAAACCAGAAGAAATCAATTTATAACATGTTGAATTAAATCAAATCATATCTTTATTACATTAAAAGAAAATCATCACTCTTAGTTAATGGGGAAGGCAAAGGGGGAAAAAAGATATGTTGATATCAAATAGATATCAAATGATAGTTGAGTACGGCCACTCACATTCTAGCTTCTACTTTCCTGAAGCTCGTCTCTAGTTGCTTTATTTATTTATTTATTTATTTGTCAACAAGTACAAGGAAACAAGTAACAGTATAGATATACACATGAAAAAAAATTGACACAAATAAAAGGATATAAATAGGCAAAATATAACCATAAACACATAGAATGATTACATATAAATGGGGACAGTAGGACAGGGACAGTAGACATGCTGGTATGCTTATACATGCCCCCTTAGGGATCTCTTAAGAAACATGAAAGGTCCACGGTAGACAGTTTAAGGTAAAAGGTATGGGGGTTAGTGAGACTAACAACAGGATCAGGTAGAGTGTTCCAGACATTTACTACTGTATTGCAGAAGTCATATTTCCTACAATCAAGATTAGAGCGAATTACATTGAATTTGAATCTATTGATAGCCCTTGTGTAATTACAGTTGAAATTAAAGCACTCGTTTACAGGTAGGACTTTTTTTTTTTTTGGTAAATAATTTTATGAACTAAGCATAGATTGGAACACAGATGGCATAGTTTGAGGCTATCCAGACCTAAAATTTCAAGCCTGGTGAGATAGGGAACTTTATTTTGAGCAGAAGATTTGAGTACCCTTCTAGTAAAATATCTCTGGACCCTCTCTAATGTATTGATGTCTGCATTAGAGACATAATTTCTTAAATAAATGAATTAAATAATCAAGGACTTGATTGTCAAGTTGTTCATAAAAATGTAGAGCGTATACTGGTACACTTTTCCAATACTGGTGGTGCAGTATAGGAAAAGTAACCCATCTGGGCACATGGACAAGTTGTATTATGGGCCTGGCTTAAAATAATTTGAGAGCTGTAGGTATGTAATGGCCACCTCTTGTCTTAAAGCTGAAGTTCACTGGATGGAGGCAAAATGTTCATCAAAGGATAGATACTGGGGTCCAGTGGTGGGTTGCTACCGGTTCTCCCCAGTTCTTGCAAACCAGTAGTGGAAATTTTGAGTAGTTCAGATAACCAGTAAATACCACCTCTGACTGGCCCTGCCCCCAATCTATTTGCTGCCTCCTGAGTCCCAGATGATCGGCTGGAAGGAAAAAAAAAACTGTTTAAACTCTTGCCATGGGACTTCAAAGGGCCGCCCTACAGCTGATCAGCGGTAAAAGGCAGTGTGGTGGTAGACCAGTGCAAACAAATGGGTATGCTCCAAAAACAATTAGGTAGACCGGGACTCTCCAAAAACAAATGGGTAGACCAGTACGACTCTGCAAGCAGTTAAAAGCCTGGTAGATCAGTACGTCTGCTAAATCCTAAGGAATTGTCACATGACCATCAAACAATGCCCACAAAATAAGCCACGCCCACAGAACCAATAGTAAAAAAAAAATTAGAACCAACCCCTGCTGGGGTCCATTTGTACAAAAGAAGACAGAAGCATTCAGATGATGAAAGGAAGATTCAAAGACTTCCAAAAAGAGGCCTGATGCTATTCAGAAGTCCAGTGACTGATGATTCCGAAGAGAAGAGAAGAGAAGAGAAGAGAAGAGAAGAGAAGAGAAGAGAAGAGAAGAGAAGAGAAGAGAAGAGAAGAGAAGAGAAGAGAAGCATAAAATTAGGTGAGGGAAAAACTGAAAACAATGAAGAATATTGTTAGTAAAGTCTTAGCTTTACTTGTAGATAAGCAGTGAAAAAAAGTATTAAGAAAAGTAGAATCCGTAAAGTACCAGAACTGCTGATCCTCAATGAATAACAACAATTGGGATTGAAATGTCTACTGTAAATCAGTGCAGTCATAAAGCAAATCATCACATGAATGGAGCCAATTTTATGACTATATTTACTGTGGTCACTGAGCGAATCACTGGAAATGTTAAAGTGAAACACATGTTATTAAGTGAATCCAGATTCCCTAATTGACTTTGCTCGCAGGGACTGCTGGTAAGGTTGCAAATCACAATCACAATGACCACAGAACACTGCAACCAATCATAAATGTGAGCTGGATGTCAAGGGTCTGATTTGCAATCATGTGATTATATGGATGGTATGACAATTGTGTTAATTGTAAGTCACTTTTTCTGAGACCATTGGAGCTTTGAACAATCATTAAATGAATAGTTGTGAGTCAAGGACCACCTGTATATAGCACTAACAGGTTAATGCCTATTTTAATTTCTCTTTTAAGTGAACTGGTTGCTTAACCATTTGATTTATACACAGTGCCTGCTTTGTTGCCATCCAGAAAATATTTGAACCTATGACATGAATAAATAATTTAACATTCAGGTTATCAATATATGTATACCTGCAAATTAGTCACATTTTTTTGTTGTTGTTCTGGGCAGAATTTGTGAGAATTTAAACATATGTGTTTAAATGATTATGTGCTGTACTAACTCATGATTACCCAAAATATTGGAGAAAAGACGCAATTCATAATGAACATAAAATTTTGATGCACATAATTAACTGTTTTATCATGGGCTTGTCTATGGATATCCATTAAATTACTGATGTTTACTTTGAAATTTGATAAAACAGACTATTTCTGTTTTCTATCTAAACATTTTATTTTTAAAAAAGGAATGGATCTAAGAATACTATAATAATTAACTTTTACTATTTAGGTTCCTGATTAGCCTTATTGGTTTCAGTGAACTACTCTACCATAAATATTTTATGATAATTTTATTAAAACTACTTTTGCATCTTTTTCCTTGATTCTCCAATTACTACTTGCAATTCCAAACAATTTGGGACACATTGCTTGCTCCATGTGAAAGCAAGTCTACTTACTAATACTTCTAATTTAGCAGTCTTGTACTTTTAGTCAGGGGTGGGTTCTAAATTTTTTACTACTGGTTCTGTGGGCGTGGCTTATTTTGTGGGCGTGGCTTTATGGTCATGTGACAATTCTATCAGGCTTTTAACTGCTTGCAGAGCTGTACCGTCTACCCATTTATTTTTGCAGGCACCGATTTATTCATGTTTTTTTTGCAGGCACTGGTCTACTCATTTGTTTTCTTTTAACACTGATCAGCTGTAGGGCAGTCCTTTGAAGCCTGTAGCAAGAGTTTAAACAGTTTTTTTTCTCTCTAGCCATTGGCTGGGACTCAAGAGGCAGCAATAGATTGGGGATGGGGCCAAATAAAAGGTAAGAATAATGTGGGGGATGGGTGGGGAGCATGGGGGGTGGGTGGGGCGTGGGAGGCAGGGGGACAGAACTCGTTCAGTGACATCATATCATCACCGCTACCGGCTCGGGAGAAACGGGCCGAACCAGGAGGAATCAACCACTGCTTTTAGTACTATTTTAGTTTATATTTCCCTTAAGTTCTTGTATTTGTTTTCAACATAATGCATAATCTGCAACTCAATTTTCATATAGATGTCCAGAACCTTCAAGTATTAAAGGTCTCTGGAAAAAAAAGATATTCCAAAATTTCCTACTTTATAAGTTCAATCACTAATTGTGATCAGATCAAGGCATGAAGATTTATCTCATGATATATTGTTTGTGACACATCAGTCTCTTATTTAGAACACATGTTTATTGCTAATATCTATTACCCTGAATATTATTTTCTTAATTAAAATCCTGAGGTATCATCTCTGAATCCAACAATGTCAGCAGATTTTGTTTTTCTCTCCAAACAACATCTTAGTATAAGGAAGCAACCAAACAGATCTCTATCACTTTGGGTGCCGTCAGTTGTCAAACCATTCAGCATTAAACTTTATAGCAAGAAAGTAATGGCCTGGAAAAATTAGTTGCTGCATTATATCACCCAACTGTCATCACTTAGTTGAAGTCCATTAAATAGATGGACATATCAATGCAAACTTTCAGTGTCTCCATGCAAGAAGTCAGGAAAAAAATGTACTGTGGAAACCACAAAGAGCAAGATGGAATTTCTCTAACAAATGAAAGTTGCAATACTATTGAGATTACTGCAGTCACAAAAGAGCACAGCAGCAACATATGGATTACATTCAGTGGTGAAATCCAATTTTTTTTGCTACCGGTTCTGTGGGCGTTCCTTGGTGGGTGTGGTGTGGCTTGGTGGGTGTGGCTTGGTGGGTGTGGCAGGGGAAGGATACTGCAAAATCTCCATTCTCACCCCATTCCAGGGGAAGAATACTGCAAAATCCCCATTCCCTCCCTACTCCTGGGGGAAGTATATTGCAAAATCTCCATTCCCTCCCCACTCTGGGGCCAGCCAGAGGTGGTATTTGCCAATTCTCCAAACTGCTCAAAATTTCTGCTACTGGTTCTCCAGAACCTGTCGGAACTTGCTGTATTTCACCCCTGATTACATTCATAATAAGACTGCATATTTCAAAGTTCTTGGATAGTTCCAAGGAGCTACTTTTTGAGGACTTGTTTCCATCACCCTTAAAAAGTGTTTTTTTTTTCTCCTCAGAATGCCTACTTGGCTGTTAAATAATAGTACTAGGAAAAGTGTTCTTGGAAGAAAAAGAAAAGTTCTGTCAAAGATATAAGACCCAGGTATGATATGAGAGATTTGGGAAGAAGAGGAAGAGTTAAAACTGGGTATTAAAAGCTTTCATCTCCTCAGAGCTATCTTCACAGGTAAATTTCTTATTTCTCATTTCATTTCCTTGTTTTAGGCAGGTAATAGGAAAGTTGCTTAGATAGATAGATTATATGACATTGTCAGCTCTCCAGGTAAGCCAGAAAGAAAATGAGACGAGAGTCTTCTGTATTCTAAGGCTACATCTTGTGGGTCTGAAAGTACAAACTTCCCACTGCAACTTTTCACTGCTTGATCTATTAGGGTGTGTCCTTCCTAAGTTTCTTTCTCTAAATGTTAAATCTCAGGGGACTCCTGCTTCTTTTGTCTGATTGTTTCCTAGGCAGCATCTCTTCTCCTCATTCCCCAGAATCATCCAGACATTCTGTTACATCCATTAAATTGTTTTCAACTTCTAGCAACTACATAAATAGATTTTTTCCCCATGAAGCTCAATCACTAATTTTAAAACAATACACTCATTGCCTTTGAACTGAATCCATTTACCTTGCTGCTGATCATCATCTTCTTTTCTTTCTTTCCACTTTTCCTGCATTAGGGTCTATTTCAGAAAGCTGGGTCTTTGCATTATTTGGCCAAAGTATGATAATTTGAGCTTGGTCATTTGTGCCATGAGTGAGAGTTCTGGGTTTATTTGTTCAGTGATCCATCAGTTTGTTTTCTTGGATGTCCATAGTATTCTCTGAAGCCTTTTCCAACACCGACGTTCAAAAGCATCAATGTTTTTCATATTCTGCTTCTTCAATGTCCAATTTTTCTTGCACAATTCTGATCTTTTGCCTAGATACATGTGCATATTTAGGAACAGTCATGTTACAAAATACATACTGTGGGCATCCACTTTTTCATTCCTTTTCAACTTGGGTTTCTTTCATTAACCACTCCAGATTTTTCAGTCACAAAACTTTTCTGTTAGGGGAATAATTCACTAATCTTTCTATTCTTTTTTTGGTCAACAAATTTTTCGCTGTCGATTAATGTACCTGTTTTATCTGCTATAATGGTACTCTCTCTTTTTGCCTCCAATTGTTGTCATCCACTCTGAGTAATATCTTTAGTGGAAAAGTAAAATATATCCTTCATAAATAAAATCATGACTTGAACTAGTTTTGCACTGCATTCTTTCACATTTATGCTTCCGTGCTTGATAGGGAACTTTTTCAAAGGCAAAAGAAGAATTTTAAATTAGGAAACTATGGCTTCAGTTCCTCCATTGTTTTATTGCCCTGTTAGAAATTCTGCCAAAGAAATAAAACAAGAAACAAATTCAGTCTGAGAATAGCAGATTCTCCTAAATGAATGAAAAATACATTCCCCCCCACTCAAGAACCAGGTTTCATTCAAAATGACAACCCTTTTATAGCTGTCTCACCCATGCTTGTAGTGGTTTTTAATGAAGAGTTACCATAAAATTGGCACATTTCTTTTCTGCTGAATTTCAACATTTGTGGCTTTGCTTCTTTTCCAACTTCTGTATTAAATACACTTCCCAGGAGACAAAACCTACTTGAGGGAATCAAGAAAAATAATCTCAGATTTGTGGATTTTTTGAAAACACTGATTTTTTTTTTTTTAGAAACCAAGAGTGAAGTACTGTTCTAGGTAATCTGTGTCTGTCTCCTGCAGTCTTCACACTTGAACTGACCTTTTCTTCATTTGAAATAATTACAGACTATGTTCAACAATGCATGTTGGTGAAAACAATTTCACATCATGGTGAGACTATAATGAAGGGAAAACTCTGCCAGCCAATGGCCTGCTTGTCTTTCAAAAGGCATAGCAGTAGGGTTTTTCTCATATCGACAGGCTGTGAATAAACAAAATATGTCATGATCAACTCTGAAGAAAACAAGCTAGAGATCAAAATAAACATTAGAGGTGCCATCCGGCAATACGTAAGTCTTTAGTTCATGGTTTCCCCATTTTTTTTGTTGTTTCTCTTCTTTTTTTCTTCTTCTTTTTTTAAAACCAGAATAAGAAATTAACTGAAAGAATAATAATCATATTAGGATTTGTTTGCATATACCCAAAGCTTTCATACTGCCCTCCTGTTTCTTCCTGCAGTCAACAAAAATCATGTTGTTCAAATTAAACTGTGGCTTTAGCATTTGCTAAGGTGGAGGAGAATAAGAGAGTCTGAGCAAAAATCAACACATACAGTTAAAAGTGAATAAATCAATAATTCAATAATTTACTATTTTGATTCTGAACATTTCCTGTGTTCACCCTGACCAGTTTTCTAATTGATCCATTTTCCAATTAAGGGTTTCCAACATAACACTTTAAATCATAAATGTCTGTGTACACAGGTTCTAAAATACATAAAACACAAAATTTAATATTAAGAATCTGAAAGATCTGGGAGAGAAATGTACACTATGGCAGACCACCCATTCATATTAATCATAATCATAAGTTTATTTGTCAAACATAATTAAGATAATAGATAAAAGTATAAACATAATTTGAATACATGAAAAGAGTAAAGTAAAAAGGAATATTAGAACAGGGATGGAAGGCATGCTGGTGCACTTATGTATGCTCCTTACAGACCTCTTAGGAATGGAGTGAGGTCAATAGTAGACAATTTAAGGTTAAAGTTTTGGGGGTTTGGGGAAGAAACTACAGAGGCAGGTAGTGCATTTCAGCCATTGACCACTCTATTATTGAAGTCATATTTTCTGCAATCAAGTTTGGAATGGTTTACCTTCAGTTTGTATCTATTATTTGCTTGTGTATTGTTGTGGTTGAAGCTGAAGTAGTCATTGACAGGAAGGACATTGTTGCAGATAATTTTATGTACTATGCTTAGGTCAGACTGAAGTCGGCGTTGTCTAAACCCAAAATTTGAAGTCTGGTGGCATAAGATATTTTATTGCGGATAGAGGAATGGAGGACTCTTCTTGTAAAATATCTCTGGACTCTCTCAATTGTATTTATGTCTGATATGCAGTGCAGGTTCCAGACAGATGAGCTGTATTCAAGAATTGTACTAGCAAATGTTTTGTATGCTCTAGTTAGTAGTACAACATTACCAGAGAAGAAGCTACACAAGATTAGGTTAACAACTCTTAAAGCCTTTTTGGCAATGTTGTTACAGTGGGCTTGGGCACTTAGATCTTTAGAAATGAGTACTCCAAGGTCCTTGACAGAGTGAGGGTCATCTACAAGGTCATGTCCATCTAATTTGTATTTTATGTTTTGATTTTATTTTTTTTATTTTTTTGCCAATGTGTAAGACAGAGCATTTGTTGGTTGAGATTTGAAGTTGCCATTTGTTAGCCCAATCTGACACATAGTCAAGGTCTTTTTGAAGGGTAGTTGCATTGTCTGTGGTGTTGAATAGTTTAACATCATCAGCAAAGAGAACACAGTTGCTTTTAATATTTATTTTATTTATTTGTTTCATTTTATAAACTGCCCTTCTCCTTGCAGACTCAGGACGGTGAACAGTCAGAATAAAACATGATATACAAAAATTAAAACAATTAAAAAGTATTAAATATTTTTGGCCGACAATTAAAACAATCCAATTTAAAATCAATTCCAATTTAAAACAGAGGATGGGATCAAGCCAACCCAGCTAGATGAAACAAATGGGTTTTAAAGGCCCGATGAAAAGTCCGGAGGTCTGGTATCCTGTGTATCTCTGGGGATAGGTCATTCCAGAGGGTAGGTGCTGCCACAGAGAAGGCTCTCCCCCTGGAGGTTGCCAGCCGACATTGTCTGGCCGACAGCACCCAGAGGAGGCCCTCTCTGTGCGAGCGTACTGGCCGGTGGGAGGCTATTGGTGGCAGAAGGTGGTCTCGCAAATACCCAGGCCCTAAGCCATGGAGCGCTTTAAAGGTGGTCACCAACACTTTGAAGTGCACCCGGAAGACCACCGGAAGCCAGTGCAGCTCGCTCAGGAGAGGTGCCACATGGGAGCGCCCCGTCGCTCCCATAATTCCCCGTGCAGCCACAGAGAATTATGGACCAGTTGGAGCCTCTGGGTGCACCCCAAGGGGAGCCCCATGTAGAGAGCATTGCAGTAGTCCAGGTGGGAAGTCACGAGAGCGTGAGTAACCGTGCATAGGGAGTCCCGATCCAGAAAGGGACGCAACTGGCGTATCAGGCGAACCTGATAAAAAGCCCCCCTGGCCACGGCCATCATGTGCTCTTCTAAAGACAGCCATGCGTCCAGGAGGACGCCCAAGTTGCGAGCTCTCTCTGTTGGGGCCAATGTCCCACCCTCAATAGTCAGCGATGGCACCAGCTGGCTATATCGGGACGCCGGCAGCCACAGCCACTTGTTCCTGGAGGGGTTGAGCCAGAGCCTGTTTCTCCCCATCCAGACCCGCACAGCTTCCAGGCACCGGGACATCACTTCAAGGGCATCGTTGGGGTGGCCTGAGGTGGAGATGTACAGCTGGGTGTCGTCAGCGTACTGATGGAACTCCACCCCAAAGCCACGGATGATCTCACCCAGCGGCTTTACATAAATGTTGAACAGAAGGGGCAAGAGGACCAACCCCTGTGGCACCCCACAAACAAGGTGCCTCAGAGTCGACCGCTGCCCCCCTGTCAACACAGATTGCGACCGGTCAGAAAGATAGGAGGAGAACCACCATAGAATGGTGCCCCCCACACCCAACCCCTCCAACCGGCGCAACATGATACCGTGGTCGATGGTATCAAAAGCTGCTGAGAGATCTAATAGGACCAGGATAGAGGAGCACCCTCTATCCCGCACCCTCCAGAGATCATCCACCAACGCGACCAATGCTGTTTCCGTGCTGTGCCCAGGCCGGAAGCCAGACTGGAGCGGATCTAGATAGACAGCTTCATCCAGGTACCGGGGAGGCTGCCATGCAACCACACTCTCAACAACCTTCGCAATGAAGCGAAGGTTGGAGACTGGATGGTAATTAGCCAAAACAGCCGGGTCCAGAGAGGGCTTCTTGAGGAGGGGTCTCACCACCGCTTCTTTCAAAGCGGCTGGCAGGACACCCTCACTCAAAGAAGCGTTAACAATCTTCTGGAGCCAGCCTCGTGTAACCTCCCAGGAAGCCAGCCTCGTGTAACCTCCCGGGAGGCCAGCATGATCACAAAGGCCATTTATGTAAAGTATGAAGAGTGTTGGACCTAAGACACTGCCTTGGGGAACACCGCTATTAACATGTACAGGATTTGATAGAGCGCTTCCTATTTTGACCACTTGTTGTCTGGTTGACAGGAAGGCAGCTATCCATTTATGTAGGAGTCCAGAAATGCCATAGGATTTTAGTTTTAGAAGTAATTTGTCGTGTACCACTGAATCAAAAGCTTTACAGAAGTCTATGTAAACTGTGTCTATTGCTTTGCCCTGATCGAGATGTGTAGTTCATATGTTTTTGCAATGTAGTAGTTGTAGATTACAGGATAATTTTTTTCTGAAACCGAATTGTTTGTTAGAAAGTAGGTTGTTTGTCTCTAGGTGTAGGGTAATAGATTGATTAATGATTGATTCCATGACTTTGCAGGTGATGCAACATAAAGAGATTGGTCTGTAATTTTCAAATAGGCTAGGGTCTCCCTTTTTGAAGATAGGGATGACCCTGGCTTGTGACCATTGGTACAAGGTGCTGGTACTGAAAGATTTTTCAAAAATTATGCTTATAGGTTCTGCAATTGCAGTGGAAAGCTTTTTTAAGAAGTATGCACATAGTCCATCAGGTCCAATAGATAGAGATGGTTTAAGATTGCATAGTGACTTACAGTAGTTTATACACTGCTCAAACAACTAAAGGGAACACAAAACTACTGTATGTAACAAACAAGGTATTTAATAAGGCTATTTCATTCATTCAGATCTCGGATGTCTTCTGCTTGTGTTCCCTTTATTTTTTTGAGCAGTGTATATAGACTGTCTATATAGTCAATACATGGTGGAGTTGCATACAGAAAGTTTCTGGGGTTTCCCTTATGTGCACTCAGAGGCCACTGACCCACAATATGTCACACTGTCTGCTTTGGAGCACCGCAGCTACATTTCAGAGTGTCAGTTTTGGAAGACAGTTCCTAATTGCCACTTATTTTAGCCTGGGAAATTGGGAGGAGGATTTTGTTGGAGCTGTAGAAAATTAGTCATAACAACATTCCATATTCAAGGACACTTTTGCCTGCATCTGCTGGAGACTTCTTGGAGATTGTATCCAGTTGAATGTGAAGAGGGTTATGTGATGAACCTGTGGGTGTGGGACAGGGCTGTGAACTGTTAGCTGGGTGGAGAAAACCTGGAAACTCAGGCCTCAGAGTTTTATTTCATTGGAGGTGAAATAAACTTGGAACCCTGACATAGAGAGCTTTCCCCATTTATGGAGGAGACATAAAAGCACATATGTTGAGTCTGAATACTACTGAGGATTGACCAGGTCTTACTGGGTAAGGAAGGAATCCTACCCTCAGGCATCCTTGGGGCAATGACATAGAGTTACCTAATTCTTCCACAAATGCAACCAGACCATCCTATTGATCTCCTGGCTTAAAACACATCACTATGAGTAAAGGAGTGTCATAAATTAAACAGTTTTTCTTTCAGATTCTACATGGCTTTGCATAGTCACTTTCTGCGCTGGCTCACTTCCTTTCAGTGAGTCACCTTGTCTACCTTATAACCTCCAATGTAGCTGTTGTCACACTGGCTCCAGCCATCACTGAATGAAGCCAAACTTCGCTGGCAATGGTGCCATGCTAGGAAATGAGCAACTTCTAAGTCATGCCTTTTTGAGAACAATGTCCACCATTGCTTCTTGCTAAATAGTGCAGCTGCAAAAAAGCATTCTGCTATCACTCCCTCTCCTCTTCTTAAATCTCTATTAAGAGAACAAGAAAACTAACAGGATTTCTTATGGTGAATTTTTTAAAAATGATTTCTTCCCCTCCCAACAGTGTATCAGCTATCTGGAACAGTTTACAGATACTGCAGGCTAAATGAAAAAGAAAACATGGAGGTTTTTCTGCTTGTAAATGGCAAATTATCTCCTTCTGGTGACTTTTAACCAAGTTCAGAGACCCTAGAAGAAAGTATGTTTTGTCCTTTAAACTTGCTCTGTCCCTTGTGCTTACCCTTTTCACCTTTTGCTTCAAATGGCTCTGGCCTAGGTGCCTTGAAACAGATTGCCAGCGATTCATCTTATTACTCAATTTTGCTGAAGGATAACAGTGCCAGAAAGAGGTTAAACAGAAAAAGGCCCATTCTGTTATGAAGCCTTAAAAGCAATATCTGGAAGTTTGTGGGAATTCTATAGAAAGTACAGTGCAACTCTTACACTAAGTACATATTGTACACTATTGTTTTACACATTTCGGTTTTGCCAAATGCATATTTGAACTTGATAGAAATATATATTTAATGTGGATAAAGCTGTAAAAGTATCTTTGATACAAAATTCACTGCCCCTATTTTGTTTTGCACACACACACACACACACACACACACACACACACACAAAGAAGTTCTTATTTTCTCTCTGTAAAATGTTTGTGTACGTACATGAGCACGCTTATTCTAAAGAGTATTTAAAATACATATTTAGGAATAAATCCCATTAAAGATAGGGAAAAATGAATAGAAGCTGTGCATCAGTACCTAATAAAATAGAAAAATAGTTTCTAGAAGAAAGAAAAAAGAAATCTTGTGTAGCCCAAGGCAAGGAAAAATGAGAAAATGAAAGCACCACCAGAAAAAGCATTGATATCAATTTTTAAGGATGATAGTCAATCATTAATTAGTTTTAGGAAAGGCTTATCTGTTTAAGAGCATCCAAAGCAATGAGCTCTTTCAGGGAAGGAACAGATTACAGTCTGTGACCAGTGGCCTTGCAATCATATACCAAATATTCTGTAGTAAAAATAAGACTAAATGCACAAGGAATAGAAAAAAATTAGGGGAGGGGCACATAAAGGCACTGAGAGTATGACTTGCACCCAAGTGAAGCAGATAATTTCCTTTCAGTCCAACCTGTGATGGATGGGAGAGTTGAGCACTCAAGCTCTTTTCCTTTCAATGTTCTGGAAAGCTTAATTATTGTTTAACAATTAAACAACTTGTTTAATTTTTTTTATCATGTTGAATGCAAAACAAATTGTTGGGGTTTTGTGTTTCTGTGTGTGTTGTTGTATTTGAGTGGGTGATAATTTTTCTTATGATTAAAGTCCTCCACCATTGATCTTAAAGACTAGAACCATTAAAATTAAACTGCAATCTACTGTGTGAAGAGGTAAGAGAAAAGTTTCAGATAATTGGAGTCATGTTGGTTAGAATAAACATGCTAACAACATCTAAAAATTGACCATTCCTCCACATTACTAGGTTTTCATTGATAGAGGCAGTCTCTCAAGGCAAAGTATATCAAGGCAAGCCCATAATAATATCCCTCTGGTGCCATCAGTAGATGTCATATGTCTGTGGAAAATCAACATGGGGCTTTGTCTTTTTTTAAAAAAAAATCTCAGAATTTTTTGCGTTAGAGAAAGCAACAGTAAAGGAACTTTTCTTCTCTGCAAACATTTATTTATCTAGATTGGATCATCACAAGATAGATACATTGTTTTGAAAGCAAATTATTTCTGTCATTATCATGTTCTTAAACAAAATAACTGCACACCCAGATACAGAACACAGCTGCTGATCCCAGCGACAGGACTCTGAAAATATCAGTGTTATAAACAATCATTGAAGGTTAGTAGGAATCATCTTCAACTTGGATAATATGTTAAAGGAAAAAAAGGAAGAAGAAATTGAAAAAAAAAAGAGAGAGAAGAAGGCTGATGATCCCACTGAAGCAAAGTGACAATCTGGATTAGCAATAGCAATAGCACTTGGATTTATATACCACTTCATAGTGCTTTACAACACTATTCATTTTAATTTAAAGTGCTCATGCTAAGAGTCAGCATACTGCTCCCAACATATTGGGTCCTCATTTTATCAACCTTGGAAGGGTGGAAGGCTGAGTCAACCTTGAGTCAGTCAGGAAGCAACCCAGAACTAAGGAGAAACTTCCTAACAGTGGAACTTGCCTTCAGAAGTTGTGGGTGCTTCATCACTGAAGGCTTTTAAAAAGAGACCAGACAGCTACTTGTTTGGAATGGTATAGGATCTCCTAATTGAGCAGAAGGTTGGATAGAAGCTTTCCAAGGTCCCTTCCAACTTTATTATTCTGTAGGATCAAACTCCTGGCAATGGGCAGAGTTAGCTTGCAAAACTGTATTCTAACCATTGCACCACCTATTAGGATAGAAATGTAGGAAATATGTAGGAAATGCCAAAAAAAATGCTTTTAAAAGGGGGAAAAAAGCCTCTGATGATCGCATGGCTCAACTGGAATCGTCAGAGGCTTTTAAAAGCATTTTTTCCACAACCTCTGAAGAGGTTGTAAAAAAAAATGCTTTTAAAAGTAAAAGAAAAAAAAGTTGGCCACGCCCACCCAGTCACATTACTCCACCAAGCCATGCCCACAGAACTGGTGGTAACAAATTTTACATTTCACCACTGATTCACATATAACATTTTTTTTTCATGACTAAGGAGATTTTGCAGACATATGCAGAATAGAATGGTTTTATTTCTCTAAGAGATAAGTTAAGTTATGCATTTACACTGGGTCCCTCAATGGGTGCTTGAGTACTATTTACAGAAAAAGATTGAATATTCACTAAAGACACAGCTTTTTTCTGGAAGTGTAGGTAACTGATGTATTAAGGCTGACAGAACATTTTTTCTCTCTCTGATAAATCTTCATGGTTGATAGTGCTGGGTGATTGGCTGAATCAGTCAAATAGATATGTATTGCTTTCAGTTGTTTCTCTTCAAAAAACATATATATTTTCTGTTCATACATTCCAAATTTCTTGATTATGTTTCTGGTTACTCCAAAAATATTTTGCATGCTATTTCATATATATAAAATAATAAATCAAAGTCTTATCACACCACCTCCTTCTAGACTATTCCAGACAGGCATTGATCTTGTCCAATGGATTTCAGAACTTATGGGAGAAAAGGACATCTTGGAAAACAACTTTTGTCCTTCTTTATTTGCTTGACAGGAACATCCTGTAAGCAGAGTTTAACAAATTTGGGGATTTGACCCATCTCTATTGCGGTAGTTGACATGAATTGGGTTGTTGTTTTCTTTTAAGGATTACAGGAACAAACAATTAAAAGCTGCCAGGAAAAAGACAAATCTCCTGCCATGTCATCACCCAGCACTCCAGAATAAAAGGTTTTGTTAGGATTGACATTTTATTTATTCTACTCCCTGCCATGTGTGCTCCTGCTGATGGTTCACAAGAAGATGCTTACTTACAATTGAATCAAAAGCATGTCTCATTTCAAATTGTTTGGATGGCTTTCGGGATCAAAATTCGGAGATGCTTGAGAAAGGGTGTGGATCATAAGGTTGAAGCTAATGGAAATTATTTGAAATAATAGCAATGACACTTAGACTTACATACCGCTTCATAGTGCTTTACAGCCCTCTCTAAGCAATTTATGGAGTCAGCATATTGCCCCCCAACAATCTGGGTCCTCATTTTACCGACCTCAGAAGGATGGAAGGTTGAGTCAATACATTCTTGAGAATTCCTATGACAATAGCCCTAATCTGATATAAATAGTTAGTAAATGAGAACTTCAGAATTATGGAAAGAATTGTGGCAGACATAAAATGTTCATGTGGTTACTACGAATGAGCACATAATTCATTTTGAGAGCTCACCCAAGACTTCAGAAATGGATTGCTTCACTTTAGACTGAACCTCACATTGATGTGGTTCCTAAACTGTTCAAGCAGAACTTCATTCATTCCATTGCCTAACTTGATCAAGCAGAACTTCATTCATTCCATTGCCTAACTTGGAAGAAACACAAATGGTGTCATTTACTTTGGGGTGTTTTTTTGGCTGAAGAGGGCAAATTTATCAGTCAAACCAAACCTTTCCAGGCTTTCCAAATCCCATCAAAATTGATGAATAGACTTACAAATTACTTTTGAAAAAAAAATCTTTAATTTGAACAATTGCTTCTAGTTTTGTTTCCTTGGGACCAGAATACAATGAAATCCATGATGACAAGCATTCCTTATGTGGTAAATAACTAATACAAATTTTAGACAAATAAATTATACATACAAGAATGATTTATAAGGGATAATGATAGCTTTTTGAAGAATACAGCTAATTGTCTGGGGATATATCTTCAGGATATATCTTCACCCAGTGGTGGGTTTCATTTTTTTTTCCTACCGGTTCTGTGGATGCGGCTTGGTGGGTGTGGCAGGGGAAGGTTACTGCAAAATCCCCATTTCCTCCCAATCAGCTGGGACTTGGGAGACAGAGAATAGATGGGGGTGGGGCCAGTCAGAATTTTTACCACCAGTTCTCCGAACTACTCAAAATTTCCGCTACCGGTTCTCCAGAACTGGTCAGAACCTGCTGAAATGCCCCTCTGCCTTCACCATTGTTCAGCCTCATTTTCTTTTTCTTCATCTGAAAAAGCAGCACCCCAAATCTTCAATTAAGGCTGCATTGAGATTTTCTTCCTCTGCTATGTCTCTGCCTTCTGAGTCTGTCTCATTCCAGCACACATTTCTACAAGATAGACACAAAATTATTAGACCTATTTGCCAACGTTCCAACTGACAAATCCAACCAAAGCAAGTACGTTCAAGACCTTCCAATGTCTGAATGCAAAGCTTTATTCAGTACATCATTTCAAAATCGATGAAGGCAAAACCAGTTCTACCCAATTCCTATGCAAACCCACATAATTACAGTATAGATTTTCCCCTCCCTTATTAGCGCAGATCACATTGTCCAATTGAAAGTCATTGTATTGTTATGAGAAAAAGTCTCAGATCTTGGCCAACACCTGCTAAAGTATCCTTGACTCTCATGGCTCTGCCTCTTGAAGTCTGGAGCCTGCATTCCATCTCACTCTTCCCTTCTCCCTGATTCTTTGGCAAGTTGAGAAGCAATAATGGTTGCAACCGCATAAGCCTGTTTTGAGCTTGGCACTGCTCAATAGAGGATTTTTATGTTACTTATGTTATATTCTTAAAAGTCATGAGAGATCAATACATCTGACTATCTTATAATGCAGGAGATTACTATGAGATGAAGTGGTACTTTTAGCTTCCTCATAGTAGACACTGCATAGAAGCAAAAATTGGACTTTGAAAAAGCAGGATAGAAAAATTATTGAGGCTTTTGCACTTTGGTGTTGGAGAAGACTACTGAGAATACAGCCAAGAATGCAAACTGATGGATCAACAAAAAATCAACCAGAGTTCTTACATGAGGCACAAATGACCAGGCTCAAATTATCCCACTTCAGACACATTATGCAAAATCTTAACACTCTGAAGAAGATTCAAATTCTGGGAAAGGTGGATTGAAGAAAAGGAAAAGATAGCCAACAGCAAAGTGGATGGACTCATAGTGGTATGAATGCACCAGTCAAAGACCTGAAAGACCAGGTTAGACACAAATAGCTATTAGAAAAAAATCTACATCATAATTAGAAGTTGAAAACTTAATCTACCTAATCGCTCCATCAACCAATAGTAGAATCTCATAGGTATAAAAAAAATAATATTTTAAAAACAGTTCTGGCATCTATCTTAGTGATATAAAAATATTTTCAATGATCACATTTAGATACAGGTACATTAAATACTGGAAAACACTAAAGAATCAGGCAGAAAAGAAAATCACAAAAATAAAAGAAATGATCTCTAGTTTTTAATGCATGAGTCAGCATTGAGTGTGAAAGTCTAATGTATGAATTTGATACGAAGCTGGCTTGCCTCTAATAACAAAGAAACAGGAGGCTGCATCCCCCTTTCTTCCTGTCTTTTGGATGTGACCAGGATCAGTTCAGCTCCTCTCTTTGCTGAATTCTGAGACCTAAGTTAACCCTCCTTGTCTCTGGACAGACCCATTGCAGTTTAAATTAAAAAAAATAGATATCACTTAATGGCTCACAAATACAACCCAAAGGCAGCCCTATGTAAGGGAATTGTAACATAGAGACATTCCAAAATCCAATCCTCATTTAGGGATTCTCCATTCCATATCCTAAACAGTAACTCTTCTGCCACTCCTGAAAGGCTGTTTTGCCTAACAATAGAAATAACTCAGGTACACTAACAAGGGTCTCTCTATTTTTCCCCAACTTTGCCAACAAATCCCTAGGATTTCCCCACCATGTAATCCTCAATTTCTGTAATCCTCAAAGCAAATATGAGTCCCTTCGGGGAGTAGGGCGGTATACAAATTTGATGATGATGATGATGATTAATAATAATATTAATAATAATAAAATATCTTTGATTTTCCATTGTTCAGGATTTATCTTTTCTATCAAGTAGGAACAAAACAATTGTTGTTTTGTTGTTGTTGTCCTTTTCAATATTATGTTCTATATTTCTGAATTTCTCATGACACATTTATTATTATTATTATTAAAAAAATATTGGTATTATTAGGAAGAATGTTGCAGAATATTGACAAAGCTAGGATTATTAAAACATTTGCCTTCCTTGTTCTGACTAGTCAAATGCTAATTTACTACTCAATTAACTAAGAACAGTTATGTGAATCTGACTCATATTCTTAGCAGAATAGACTACTGTATTTACTGTGCTGAAATTGTTCTTCCATTTCCCCGTATTTTATTTCCCTTAAAACAAGAATATTTTTTTGCGGGTTCATTTCTTCTTTGCTCTCAGTATAGTTTTAAATTTCTTTCACATTTTCCCATTTCTTTAACTTTATTTTGTTATTAAATTGTATTATATTATATCTGTTTCATTCTACAGCCTCCCTGGTTGTCTTTTCTTCCTGAACTGAAAAATCTGCATCAGAAGAATTCCCTCCTGATATCTTCTCCTGGGTTTCAATTAAAATACAAAAATGCAGGAAATCATTTTCTGCTGGAAATTGCTAGAGAGAGGATTGGTATGAGTCTCCTGCCATCCATTATACAATCAGCGGCCTCTTCACTAAGGTAAACAAAATCTTCCTCTGAACTCCATCTTGATAATGTCATTGTAAATATTCCCCCTTTAGGAAAACAAAACAAAAAAGTAACTTGATCAAAACTGAATTAAATGGAATATGAAAGGTTAAGAGCAGAATTTCATTTGGATGTTCTAGAACCTTTTTGTTGAACTTCATATGGGAATCATTGTCTTTAACTTATTGTGTTAGTATATTATTAGATTTTTTTTTAAACAACAACAACACAGAATTAATCCATACTGCATACAGTGTTATCTTCTATCATATAAATTTGAGCTAGCAATCTTGAGTTAAACATAGCTAAAGTCATGCAGTCTCTTAATAAACGTAGCTATAAATTAGTTAGATAAGTAAAACTTATCTATATTAAAGCCATTGCAACATTTCTTGAGCCAACAAAATGATCTCCAGAGAATTTTGTTTAAGAAATTCTAGTTTTGCGCAATTTTCAGGGAGAAGAACATTTGTGTTTAATGCCATCCCACCCTCTTTGGAGATTCCACCAGATGAAATACTTTGGAGATCCCACAAGGGAGATGTTTAATATAAAAATGGGGTGAAGGTGACAATAGAAGTTATGCTTGCCTTGCTTCTTCTTCCCTTTCCACCATCCTACTTGGTCACAGGAGTGAAATGACATGATGCGAATTGGCAAAAGAGGAAATTGCATCACTCATGCCTCATTGTGCTGCTTTGTGCATGAAAGGCTGATTGATAAGGATTCAGATTCTACAGGCTTTACAGTCTCCAAATTCATTTGTGAGAATGTCTCTATTTCCCAAGAGGTCAAAACAATTGGTTATTCCTGGTTACTCAGGCAAGAGAGCAACTGTGACTTAATTGAAACCTGTTGTCACGAAGCAATGGGAAATTCACTATCTATTCCTATTTTGGAGATGCAACCACCATGTCAGTGGCACAGCAGTGGTCAGTAGAGAATACATTTTTAACTGGCAACCATTTCTTCTCTTTTATGTTGCTTGTAGAGGAAGAGCTGTAGGGAAGATTTATATTAGAAATGGAAGAATAATGGTACATCTTCCAGCCAGATTAAAAGTCCACTGAATTCACTGCAATTTACTTTTCAGTGAACGTATTTAGGAATCCACAGATAAGTCAATTCCATGAAGTGCAAGGGCCTGGTTGTAGCATTCACTATGATCATGTGCTATTAAGTTGGTGTTGATTCTTAGATAGTTTCTCAATGTGATTGTAGCCTTACTATCTCATTAAACTTTCAGAATACCTCTTCTTAATGTCTTTAATTTCTATCTATAATAGAAATTAACAATTTACAAATAATCTTTACAAATAATCTGAAAAGAAGATCATAGATGATTTAAACACAATACAAAAGCAACACAAAACAAAAAGTGTTGAAATATAACCAGAAGACATAAACTTAATTCCACACATTATGGATGAAATAGCAAGCATCCTTGTATTGTAAAATAATATTCTGATACAACAGATATCATAAAGCATAAATTATTATTATGGGAAAAATAAATGGAACTTGGATTTTGTAAAACAAGGTAATATTTAGATAACTTAAAGTTAAGGCACAATTAAGTGATATCTTTGCTGCCCCAGATCAAGGATCCAAGAAACATTTTTTCCATTGTATCCAGTAATATGCACTTTGAATCTCTCTCTCTCTCTCTCTCTCTCTCTCTCTCTCTCTCTCTCTCTCTCTCTCTCTCTCTCTCTTCTCTCTCTCTCTCTCTGTGTGTGTGTGTGTGTGTGTGTGAGAGAGAGAGAGAGAGAGAGAGAAGCTTGAAGCTTGTTTACTGTTTGTTCAGTGACTGTTTGAAGTTACAACAGGAACTTGTTACCATCATAGTGTATCCATATTACATTATCATGATTTTGACACATGACAATAGATAATTAGCACACACTTAAACTAATAATAGCTTCCTATGATCACATATTTGCCATTTGTCTTATCTTGCTCTCCAATTGCTTTCCATGTCCAATTTTAGATGTTCGCTTACATGTCTTAATCCGAGTTAGCTCCAGGAAGGCCTATCTCTTACATCTTAACCCTGCTCTCATATCTTCAGTCAAATACCTTTTTCAGGTCCTGCTATAGAGATGACTAATCTTTTTTTTTTTTCATGATTGGGATTTTTTGAGGATCAAATTACCACTGTAGCTGAGTCAATTTTCTTCCTTAAATGCAATTTTAAGTTTTTTATTCATTTTGGAGCAGTTTTTGTTTGCCACTGTTTTTAGTTTGTTTGCTTGTTAGAGTTCCATCCTATCTTTTGTTTAAAAAATCTAGATATTTCTTCCCCTCTTTTTCTGCCACAAAAGCCACTTTGTGAAATAGACTGTGTTGACATTGACTAGCTCCAAATCACCCACCTTATTAATATATAAAATACATTTTAATGAAGAGGGGAGGAGAGGAGAGGAGGTCTTTTTATAATTAATTCAAGCTACATTGAAGGTGATGTTCTCATGCAGTTTTCCAAAATCATCTTGTCAACTAGCCACAGATCTTTTCTTCCTCTGCTATTTGGGTGGTTGCCTTTCTGGTCAGGTGGAAATCAAATCAGAACAAACCTAGTTTGTTTTCAGTTGGATGCTGTCGGGCTGCATCAGCTACAAGACCAGTTAGCAATTTGAAAGTTGTTGATCGGCTGATAAATTTGCCTGATATTACCTCTTTTGCAGTATCTTTATAAGATCTTCGATTTCATCTCCTTGCAATATGTTAAATTGATTAGCAATGAGTCAGTGTAGACCAGTCAGCTGTTTCAACCAAAAACCAAAACCAAAAACCAAAAATCAGCTCTTTTAACCAAAAAGCTCATCTCTCATCTCTCATAGAGTTCATCTCTACCTTTCTTTATCCTATTTGCCCTTTTCTCCACCTCTTCTGCTGTATTATAAGTTTTTTTTCATTTCAGCTTTTTTATTTTATCCATCTTTATCAAAACTGCATTTCTGTTTGTATTTCTTTGGGTTGTCCCATAGCTGCAGCAGAGCTGCACTGTTTTGTTTTTTCCCCTTTGTCGGGATTCACTAGAGTTTCTCCATCGAGAGGTGAAAATGTTTCTGCTTTGGCTGAAATTACAGATTCTGCTTATAGTGAGCTTTGTGTCTGACGATCTTGGCTATAGCTGTCTTTTGCTGCTTGATTATCTCTAGTGCTTCTTACCATCTTAAAGCCCATTTGTCTTTGAAACAGTGAAAGCTGAAGAATGCCTTTAATTCATTCAGGGAGCAGAATGAATTAAAGCATGGGGTACCAGAAAGCTTAAAGCAAATCAAAAGTTGTGAATTAAATAAGTGGCAGTAGGTGTATAAAATTGACCTTGATCAGAGAGCTGATCATCAGATGGATTTTCCCTCAGCTCTTATTATATTACATATATACATAAACTAGTAGAAAAGTATAGAAATGTTCAAAAGACAACAGTGAATCAAAGAGGTAGGCAATATTCACTCTGATGACTGTCCCCCAAAACACTTGATGGATTGAATTCAGATGAACATCCAAGTTTGAATTTAAAAGAATAACACTTTAATTACTATTTAAATTCAATCTAAACCAGTTGGGATCAAGTAGAAAATTCAATGCTTCAACTGGCTTGCATCATAAATATGACCACTTCCCTACTTGACTGCACATCCCTCTTTCAACCATGAAAGAGATGTAAAAAGGGACTGTATTGCTTTATGCATCATCTGTTCCTGTGAGGTTATGGAAGCTGTCAAATACATTGATATGTAAATGCAAATATAGGTGATTTAAAGGTGTAATTGAGTGTGAGAAATCCTCAAGAGTCCTATGATTTTATTCAGGCTCCAGCTGGGGTTGATTAGAACAACTGCATATAAGAAGAGAAATTGGCACCAGCAACCGAAGATTGATGTTGAAACCAGTCTTATTTAGTCCTGAAATTAATAACATTTAAGTATCCAAGTCCAAATAAAAGAAAATGGATTGACTTCTCAGAATGTAAAAGTGTCTTTACTTTTTAATATACCGCAATGATTTGTTAAAGCTTAACCGATCTCCAGGGCATGCAGTTGTGGACACACGTACCATAAAATTAGACATCAGCATGTTCAAAAAGGGGTTGTTAAGAAGACTAATGAGAGGATTTTTCATTAGGACAGGAAAATTTGGCATAAGGCACAGTCCCTCTAATGGTGGGAAATACCAAGCACTTTGCAGAACTTTCAGCTCTGTGACTTTTCTAGCATTTGAATGGCTTAATCCTTTAAAGCAGGGATGTCAAACTGGTGGCCCATGGGCCAGATGTGTCATGTGCCACACCCACCCTAGTTCTGCAAAGGGGAAAAAATGTCGCGATATGTCATGTGATGGCACCCGAGCTTTAAAATATTTTATGTCAAATTAGCTTTAAAGAAAACATTGGTTTCAGATTGGGACAAAGGGTTTTTTTTTTTTAATGATAGCAACTTATTCAATAATGGTTCCATCCAGCCAAGATTTTAAGTGTGGTCAGACCAAGATCAGTAGGAAACTGTGATCCTGTTTTGATACTACCTACATTTTTGTAATGATGCTTATCTCTGCTGACATTAATTCCATATTCAGGTAATTTTTAACATAAGTATAGACTCTTATATACATTTTTTTAAAAATAGGCCTACTGATTTGCTGCAAGTGGGTATTTCAATTTCACACTTGGCAAATCATTTGCCGATACTAACCTTCATTGTATTACTGAATTTTGTGCTTAATTGAATTGTTGATTTTACTTAAAATACAGCATCTATTATCCAAGTATTTTAGGTGCCTCTGAAGTTGTTAAAGTATCCGGATCTTATTCTTGCAACTATATACATATTAATTATATGTATATATACATATTAATTATATATACGGCTAAGGAAATGATTTGAATAAATTATATTCAAAATGTAACCTCGCAAAATCTTTAAAATACCAGTACACAAGAGTGGTTAAGAGCATCTTGGAATTCTATCTTGAGTTTGATGAACCCCTGGCAGTATTTCAAATGGAAGTAGGGCATCTATTAAGACAAGGAAGGGATCTTCCTCTCTATTTTTCCTTTTAAATGTGTATCTCTATGCATGCATAGAACAGAGGAGCCAAAGCATAACAAATAAAGAAACAGTTGCTTCAATCTATTCTTAGCTACAGGTATCTTACCCTTTCAAGAAGACATTCCTCCATAAGTAGAGTGTTGAAGGTACACATTAGTACAGCTGACTTACGAGGGAAGTGAAAGGTCAGAATTATCTATTCACAAATATTTATTTTTATTTTATTTATTTTGTCAAGCATATATAAGAAAACAGGTAAAAGTATAAGCATAATTTGAATACATGAAAAGAGTAAAGTAAAAAGGAATATTAGAACAGGGATCGAAGGCATGCTACTGCACTTATGTACGCCCCTTACAGATCTCTTAGGAATGGGGTGAGGTCAACAGTAGACAATTTAAGGTTAAAGTTTTGAGGGTTTGGGGAAGAAACTACAGAGTCAGGTAGTGCATTCCAGGGATTGACCACTCTGTTACTGAAGTCATGTTTTCTGCAATCAAGTTTGGAGCGGTTTACCTTGAGTTTGTATCTATTATTTGCTCATGTATTGTTGTGGTTGAAGCTGAAGTAGTCATTGACAGGTAGGACATTGTGGCAGATAATTTTATGTACTTTGCTTAGGTCAGACTGAAGTCATCATAGTTCTGAGTTGTCTAAGCCCAAAATTTGGAGTCTGGTGGCTCCATATACATATAAGATTTTTAGGTCTTATTTCAAAGAGTAAATGAGTTAGTCCATTGCTTCATTTGTAATGCCAATTTTTTTTTAATGCTCCTATACCACTGAAATCTCTTTTTTTGTCAGAAGAGAGTTGGCCTTTGTGGGTCTGCTGTACCTTGCCCGCAGGAATCTGTGTAACTCATTAGGTAGAATTTTTTTTTTTTTTTTTTTGCTGTCATCTAATGAAAATGTGGATTTTTGCAGACCAGATACGGTGGCCCTATGCCCCACTAATCCATTAATTCATTACATGCATTGAGAGGACAGTAGGCATGTGCCTGCATTAATTAACTCACAATGGAGCATAAATTAAGTAACAAGGAAAGAACTAATAGCAAACAATGATTTGTGCTGATTGCAAGAAATCTCAAATCACTTCACATTGTTGTGCAATACAACTGAAGGGACACATTTTCCAAGACTATGGGGCAGTTGGGCTGCTGCAGCATATTTTCTTTGCCACTTCCTTCTTTAGAAGGCTTTCTACTCTGTAGGCATCAAAGAACTTAGGCAGAGGGGAGTCTGCTTTGGATGAACAAATGACTCCTAGGATGTTTTGAGCTTCCTGTCTGGTGAGAAGTACTAACCATTTTAAATGAAAATGTACATAATATCCAGTAAGAAGGCTGGCTTCGCAAAAGGATTTCTGTAGGATTTGTTGCCCATAAGTGGTCATAAACACTAAGGATAGGACACCAAAGGTTTCCTAAATGGGTCCCATCAGAGTGAGAGTATCTTATTTCTTTTCTTGGCAATAAAATTCCATGAAAGTGGCCAAATATTCTAATTTTTGTATCATTAAAACAATCCATTCTTTGAAATGTGAATAAATCCCTCTGACTTTACATCCCTTGTTGCATACAAACAAGATAATTTTCTCCTTTTATTTCTTTTCCTCTAAGTAGAAATAATTAAAGTTATAGGCTAGAAAATTTAAACTGAGACAGAAAAAGAGATAGGAAAATGGGCTAGGGGTGAATAACTCAGTAGGAAAGATAATATTGCCTGGTTCTTTTCTGCAGTAGCACATTCTGTACTCTGTACTGCAAGATCTTTATTCCTTTTAAGGTGTTTCCTGTCAAAATTATAATGCTTGTCTTTATTGCTCTGCTGCAAAAAAGCATTTGGAGTTTTCTTCCACTCCTCCTT
Source organism: Masticophis lateralis (assembly GCA_030761175.1). Taxonomy (NCBI): domain Eukaryota; kingdom Metazoa; phylum Chordata; class Lepidosauria; order Squamata; family Colubridae; genus Masticophis; species Masticophis lateralis. Next base: position 94,216,872 of record JAUDYJ010000002.1, read on the forward strand.
CCATAAATATTCAGACTTAAGCGCCAGCTCTTATGGATTGACCACTATTGTCAATAAAACACTATTGACAACACCACCTCAAGAAGACTTGTTTCAAGTCCTTTAGGAGATGGACAGTTAAAAATAACTTGTAAATAAACGATACACAAATAACTGTATTCCCGTTTTCTTCCTTCCTTTAAAATGATGTTGTAACTGGAAATTTTGTTGAAAATCTTTTCCATTTTGACAAATAAGATAGAATTATGTACAAAGCTCTTTTTTCCTTATCTGAACCATATGTAATGTGCATGCCATTGCTTTTTTTTTCCTTTCTCAATCTAAACTTCTGAATAAATGGTTGTTATTTTCAATCCAAAACAATTGCTTACAGAGACGAAGAACAAATTCTTAGCAGTTTCTCCCTGGGTATTTCTGTCTAAATGTGGGCATGGATTTAGTGTTGTTTCTTGTTGGGCATCTGCCAAGATGTTCTTGACAGAATCCTCCTTCCTCCAGTGAATTATCTCCAGGTTTTGAAATCCTTGTGAGGCTGGAAAATGTTATTTGTGCCATAAAATGCACACACTATGTGTGATCCAGGAGTTACAGTCATTATCCATACATGCAGTGATCTGTACTTGATGCAAATCCTAAAAAAAAAAGTCCTTGTGTTACACTTGATGGGAGGGTCATGACACATACAAATAAATCCATGTCAATTTAATGGGTTAATGAGAAATCCTGTCATCTATTGGTGCTTGACAAATTTCCAGATTCTTAATTTACAATTGCATTCACAGATAAGTCTTAAAGATGCTTTTTCAAAAGGCATCTGAACTTTGTTTTTTCTTTGAGGAAGATGTTTCACTTCTCATCCAACTGAACAAAGTTCTTGGATGAGAAGCAAAACATCTGTGATTTGCTGTGATTCAATGACTGAGAATATCCATAGACATTCACAGATAAGGTTTCTACAAATTGACATATCTAACATCCCTTTATTTAAAGAGTTTTTTCTTTCATAGCTGTATTTATCTGACAAGGCTAATGTGATATTTAGATACAACAATCAGCCATTAGCCTGTCAATGATCTCATAGGTGTTTAAAAACAAAAAAAAAACTTTGAATGGATTACTTTTTGCTATTCTTCAGGCTGCCGGATGGCATGAGAGTGGGCTTTTCAGAATGAAATTTCTATCAGCCTTCTCTGATTAAAAAGGTATAAAAACTTCTTGAGGACTATGTGACAAAGATTAATTGCTCTTTCAAGTCATACTAGTTATCATTATGCTATTAATTACTTTAATGTTGTATTCATTTAGATTGGAAATATGATACAGTAAGGTTTAATTAAAAAAATCAATAACTCATTAACATGTTATTGCTTTAACTTACATGGTTTTTCAAATTAATTCCCTTTTGTTTAAAAAGGAACAGCTTTGATTCCAAAGGCAAGTTGGATGGTATAGAATTATTCTTATTATTACTAAAATGATCGCTTGTTTGAAGTTTCAGAGGTGTAGAATTAATTGAGTGACCAAATTGCTGCTTACAGGACTGCTGGGAATGCTGGCTTTAGCAGTTCTATAATTACCAAGTGTCAACTCGCAAAACTCATTCCACAGAGACCATGGAAAGACCCTCAGATTTCCGTTTGGGTCCAGTGTGATATACAGTTGTATAGGCGAAGGGTGAAAGTTCATAATTCAAATGTGTACAGTAGAGAAATTTAATTTGCTTGGCACTATTTTTTAAAAAAGGAAACGCATAAATGGATGAAAGTCTGTAGAGATTCTCAGTCATCCAGGACATGGTTGTCCCAAAGGTGCTTTTTCAGGAGGCTTCTTCAGCTCTGACAGGAATGGAACTTTCACTCTGAAAGTTTCACTCTGAACTTTCCACTCTGTCAGGAATGGAACTTTCAATTCCCCACTATCCTGTCAGAGCTGAAGAAGCTTCTTGGTTGAGAAGCGAAACATCTTCAAATGAAAAAAACAAGAAAGTCCAGTTACCTCCTGAAAAAGCACCTTTGGGACATAAATGGATGGGGCCAAATGAAATATGCTTCTCTTATTTTTCAGCCATGAACACATTCAGGAGTTTATGGCATCATGACAAACAGAATATTTTCAGATACTTGATTATATGAAAGGAAGCCCAACTTCCATGAAATAAGTGCAGGGGTTTTGCAGTTAGATTTCTTTAAATTACAATTCTAATCTATTTGGGGGGAAATCCTGTATTTTTTTTTCAAAATTATTTTGGAAATTATTAGATTATGTTTGCTGGAATAGTTGCTTCTTCTTTGGGAAAAAATTCTATTGAATTCCAGACTGCTTTACTTGGAAATACTCCTTGCACTGCACACAGAGGTTCAATGGGAAGGGAAGCAGTCCCATGAAGCCATGAAACCCAGTGATTATGTTATTGGTACAGTGCCATCACCTGCTTTATGGGTCTTCAGGAAGGTGCTAGTATCTCCATTGCTGCAAACATTGCAGAGGAACTTGATGGTATAAAAGCTGGGAATCAATCAATAAAGGGAAGCTTTACTATATTACTATGCTACTCCTCTATCTTTCCTATACTTTCTCGAGTATTTTATGGGGATGTCTTTTCTGCAAACATAGAGACTTCTCTTTTTATAGGACTCCACAACACTGAATCTTGCAGAAAGCTATCCAGTTTATTTGAGTTCCTTTATTGAATCATTGCTTGGAATCTGACTGAACCTACTGTGTATCTCTACTTTATACAGTAGTTATGAAAAAAATAGAGTGGTTGCTATAAACCATAATTCACAAAGTGTATCCCAAGTCCTGATATGATCAATTTTGTTCCCCAGTATAAATTGCTGTATATGAAAGAAATAATACACAGAATAATTATCTCAGGACAGAGGTTACATTGTCCACATATTATGAAAGGGTGACAGATTTGACACCCAACTGCATTTATCCTGACAGCCTCATATTTCTCATGATCTCTAGTTGTGTCCTCAAAAGAGACAAATCAATGATCAGTAATTCTCTAAAAACTCAGGATGAATCACTAAGGCTGACAAGTTTCCTACAGAAGCAAAGCAGAGTTGTAGTCTAGGGAAGGCCTTGCAAACTAGATTCTAGCTTAGTTGAAAATAGAATTCATTCTGCATTTTCTTGTCCAGCAAAGTATTTTCAGTGCAGGAAAGGTCATTGTGATTACATTGACAAATACTCCTAATCATATTAATATGAAAACTGAACACCACACTCCTTTTACCTTTTACCACCTGTCCTTTTCTGTATGAAGAGCAATACCTATTTGCCATATTCCAGATGAGTGACTGTCTATTCATATTTCATTTGCAATGAGATGACTTGTGGGTGACAGATCTCATTACATTATGTATCAAAACCCATCAGAAACTAATGTAAGTTTGGATTAAAACCTATTATGCCATGTTCATGGATACTTCAGAAAAGTAAATTTCACTCGTTTATTTCTCCTCTTATCTTATAAACTGAATCTAATGCATATATATATATATATATATATATATATATATATATATATATATCAATACAAGTCAAATCAAATCATATTTGCCATAATTGTCAAAACCATCAACTGGAAACCATATCCTTGGAACTCATTTTTTTTAAATGAGTTGGCATTTAAAAAAATGGCACTTAGGAAAAAGAATTCCAAAATGCCTATTATGGGAGAAGAAAATCTCTTCTTTATTATCCCTCTCTCCACACTGTTATTTCACCTTCCTCACTGATTTACCTGCTATTACTAAATAATAAATTATTTTTTACCATCATGTGTTGAAAAAGTACATTTTCAGGCTAACATGTAATGGAAGCCATAAAGCAATACAGCTTACTATGATATGTAAAATCAGCTTCCTACTTTATTTTATGAAAGTTAATTTGTTATTCTCTACTATTCTTCCTGAATGCTTCATGGTACTACTGATTGGAATGGAGTCATAGAGGAATTGTGTGGAGTAATTTTGAAAGTATGGAATAATATCTAGAGATTGGGTTGGATTTGACTAAAATCTGATAAAACAGAGTTGAATAAATTATTACCTAGAATGGAACAGACAAATAATCGAAACTATTGTGTACCACTTCTGGGTCCCCTCAAATCCTGATTCTGATCTGTTTCGAAGCTTCATTATTTTGTGAAGGTAATGCCATCAAAGAAGAAGAAGAAATGGGGATAGGGTAGGAGGTGTTTAGTTGAGTAGTTAAGATGGGAAGGCTCCCTTAAAAAGCAGGAAGCAGGAATTGGTCCCGGCGTAACCTCTTTTATTTACCCAACTGTGAATTACTTTCATTCACAATCAGCAAGGTTTGTCCAAACAGTTTTTCAAAGGAATATTTCTCAACACACCTTACCTCATTTGGCAAGCTGCCACGTAACTTGTTTCCAAACTCAGAGTAAGGCAAAACTTGGCACAGAGTCTCTTACAGTCACAAACAGAAGTTTCCACTCTTGAAACTACTGACCATACGAATTGTTTTCTGCAAAAGCCCCCTCCCCATTTGCTCCTCTTTTGTTTCCTATGGGAGGGGTCAATCATCTCCAAGGTGTGGGTTTATTCCCAAACTGACCCTGCTTTCTGAGTTGTTCTTGTCTTCTTGCAGCTCTGAGCATGCACACACTGGGAACAGGCTCCAGCTGTTTCTCTGCATCACTGCTATCTAAGTACCTCTCTGCCTCCGACACAGAGCCCTCGTCCAAGATTTGTTAAGCCCCCAGGACTGGCCCATGTTCCTCCCTGTGAAATAAAAATTACCTCACAGTTGCTGTGACTACTAATGGCATTTGGCTTGGACAAGTAAATAAGCCAATCAGAAAGCAGCTCATGGATATGAAACTCCCGGGTTTTCTTATGCCCTCCCATAACTACCACTTTGACAGTATAAAGGAGATGCTTGATAGAAAACAGTTGAGTTCGGTTCGGGATCACGATTCAAGATCATATGCAGATCTGAATTAACAAAAGCCTACTTCTTCTGAAGAAGAAAAGACCGAACTCCAATCGCATAGAGCGATTACACAGAGAGCTGACAGGATATTTAAGAAAAGGGTTGACTTCCGATATTCTTGTTGAATAGACCTTGTTTTATTTTTATGTAAATAAAAACAGTTTAACGAAAGCTGCTCATGAGGATTGTAGTAGATTGTAAAAGATATCAGGTTACGGTCCATCTCCAATAAGTCTGCATCTAGCATGCGCAAGATGGCGGTGCTAGTTGGGATCGTGGCATGAGGAGGGGCACTGACCTGCCTTTTGGGACCCTTTGGGGGTCACCTTGAAGTCCTGGCGACCCTGGTCCGGTTGGGGGAGCTCCCTGCCAACTAGGGGATGGTTTTCCGTTCCCTTCTGAACATCGTGGCGGATGAGAGCTGGGCAGAGAGTGCAGCGTTGGTGAGGCTTCGAAGCCGGTTATCAGCTGAGAGGCGGCAGGGTGGCGTTTTCCTCCAGCTGGAGCTCACCGGGAGTGGGAGCGGCAGCGGCAGCATTTTGCTGGGGGCACCTACCACATGGACATTGCCCCAGGCCCTGGCTTGTTTTGAAGTGTTGCTGGGGCTGTTGGGGCTGCCGGTTCCCTGGAAAACCTTGGGGATGCTGCCAGGATATTTTGCATGGCAGTGGGAAATGGCGGCAATGGCGGTAGCCATGAAGATGCCCGGCTGGCTCTTGGTGGGGAGAAGGGCACCCTATGGCCTTGATGAGGGGGCGCTAACGGAGCCTGAGGATCATCTTTTTTCAGCCCAGGACAGACGATGACTGGGTGTGACATTGAGGGGGGGCTCCGTTTGGGTATCTTAGGGTGCCCTCGGGGGCCGGGGGGACTAAAGCTCAATTTCCTCTCTTTTCGTCTCTCCCCCCTTGGAACCATGCCCTTTTCGGACTTGTGCCCTCTTTTCTCTTTGCCTCACTGACACAAAAAAGAAAATAGTTTGCTCATTCCACCTTAGCCCTTCCCCTAATTGCATGGAGGACTAATACAACTTGAACGGACCTGGTATATGACTCTATCCCACCAGCTGAGGGGGCTGGCTAATAGCCTAACCACTGTGAGACGGTAGTTGGGCTCTAGGCTCCACGGGCTGAGCTGGGATGGCATTAGCTACTTTGCACTTTATACCTGCTGGCAGGGGACTGATCATCGGACTAACCGCCGTGAGAGGGCGGTGGGGGATTTATATCCTGGGTGCCGCATTGTTTATACTGGACCATCATTTTGCACATGCTCGCAGAGGGACGTACCATCTAACCAACCACCGTGAGAGGGCGGATTTTGGACCTATACTATGGGTGTCGAGTTGCTCATGTTGGACCATTACTTCCATCTCACCAGTAGAGGAGGCAGACCATCGGGCCAAGCCGCCGTGAGAGGGAGGAGACTTAACCCTTCCCCCCCCTTGGACTGTGTCAACCTGGAGATGGACTTGGCCTCTGTTGTGAGAGGACAGTGGACTGGGTCTTGAATTCTTTTGTGGCTCCTGTCTTTTTATGTTCTCCCTTTGATTTTTTCTCTGTATGGATCCTCTACGACATGGTCACCACGTCCCTGCGGCAAGTTGTACTCAGCAACAGAACTTCTTGGTCTGCAAGATTCCCCCCTCTCGCAGGCTTGGCCCTCCATGTTATCGAGGGCCTACCTCAATGGCGGATTTTGGAATCCCGAGAGGTGGCATGCCGCAAAGAGGGAGCTGAGGGGTTTTTTAAAATTGTCCTTTTGTAATCTTTTAAGGGGTTTGGGGAGGGGGTGGGGAGGGAAGGTGATAGGTCAGGCTTGGCACAGGGGCATGAAATGGGAGGTGCGGAGCGGGGTGTGGAGGGGCTTAGTGCAGGTAGGGAAGAGGGCAATTCCATCAGGACCATGGTTGGGAGGGGCAGATATGGCGGGAGCAGGGGACCATATCGTGTTAGCGGGGGCGCGCACCCGCTGTCTTCAAGCGATGGCATGCCTCGGACCCCAAGGCTCCTCTTGTTCCTGGGGTTGTCCAGAGCCTCAGAGCCCAGGCTTTAGGCTGATGCTGTGCAACGCCAGGTCCGTAGTTAATAAGGCCCCTCTCATCTGTGAATTAATTCAGGAGGGAGGAGCGGACCTAGTGGGATATTACAGAGACCTGGTTGGGCCAAGGAGGGGGGGTTCCCCTCATAGAAATGTGCCCACCAGGCTTCCAAGCATTTCATCAGCCGAGGGCCCAGGGCAGGGATGGGGGCGGTGGCAGTTGTTATAAGGGAAGGTCTTGATCCGAGGGAGGCCACTGTACCTCAGATAGCCAGATGTGAGTCTCTCCTGGTGAAGTGGGGCCATGGGATGCAGATGGGCCTGCTGATCATGTACCTGGCTCCCTGCCACGTGACAGCAGCCCGGCAACGTTATTGCTGGAGTGGCGGTTGATACCCCCAGACTGATGGTCATGGGGGACTTCAACCTGCCATCGGCCAGTGAGGCATCTGAGGTGGCCCAGGAGTTCATGGCTTCCATGATGGCCATGGATCTGACACAATTAATTCATGGCCCTATTCACACGGGAGGACACACTCTGGACTTGATTTTTGTCTCTGGTTGAATGGCCAGGATATAGGGGATATAGCTATTGAGCCCCTGTCATGGTCTGACCATTCTCTCCTGAGGCTGGACTTTCTGACCACTGCACCCCACCGCAGGGAGGTGGAGCCAATTGGGTAGTTCCGCCCCAGGCACCTGATGGATCCGGAGAGATTCCAGAGGGAGCTTGGGCCATTTCCTGAGGCTTTGGCTCACGACTCGATTGAAGATCTGGTGGCCGCCTGGGATAGAACGGCTGCTGGGGCTTTGGATCGAGTCATGCCTTTGCGGCCTCTGACCTGGCGCCGCACCTGCCCGCCTCCTTGGTTCACTGAGGAGCTGAGGGAGATGAAGCGCTGGAAAAGACGCCTAGAGAGTGGTTGGAGGGCCAGTCATTCCGAATCCGACTGAATACTAGTTAGGTCTCACATTAAGACCTATTTAGTGGTGATAAAAGTGGCAAAGTGTGATTACTTTTCCACTCTTATTGCATCAGCAGATAATCACCCAGCCTCCTTGTTTAGAGTGACCCGCTCCTTCCCACAGCAGGGAGCACGGGAGAACCTCTTGCAAGGGCAGGCTGAGGAATTTGCACAATATCTGCATGATAAAATTGCTCAGATTCGGGAAGGCTTGGACTCTGATTGGGTAGATTCTGGTGGGGTGGCTGAGGCAGGTCTTGAGAATGTTATCTGGGATGAGTTTGATCCCATGACACCCGAGGACATGGACAGGATTCTGGGGAGGTTAAATGCAACCACATGTTTATTGGACCTGTGTCCCTCCTGGCTGGTACTGGCTACCCGGGAGGTTACGCGAGGCTGGCTCCAGAGGATTATAAATGCTTCTTTGAGGGAGGGTTTCTTGCTACCGGCCGTGAAAGAGGTAGTGGTGAGGCCCCTACTCAAGAAGCCTTCTCTGGACCTGGCTGTTATGGCAAATTGCCGTCCTGTCTCCAACCTTCGCTTTATTGCAAAGGTTGTTGAGAGTGTGGTTGCGCAACAACTCCCTCAGTACCTGGATGAAACCGTCTATCTAGACCCATGCCAGTCCAGCTTCAGGCCTGGGTACAGCACGGAAACAGCATTGGTGGCGTTGGTTGATGATCTCTGGAGAGCTCGGGACAGGGTTGCTCCTCTGTCCTGGTCCTATTAGATCTCTCAGCGGCTTTTGATACCATCAACCATGGTATCATGCTGCACAAGCTGGAGGGATTGGGGGTGGGAGGCACTGTGTTGCAGTGGTTCTCATCCTATCTCTCTGACCGGTCGCAGTCTGTGTTGGCAGGGGGGCCGAGGTCGACCTCGAGGTGCCTTGTTTGTGGGGTGCCACAAGGGTCGGTCCTCTCACCACTCCTATTCAACATTTATTTGAAGCCGCTGGGTGAGATCATCCATGGATTTGGGGTGCGGTACCATCTGTACGCTGATGACACTCAGCTGTACATCTCCACGCCAAACCACCCCAATGATGCCCTTGAAGTGATGTCCCAACATCTGGAGGCCGTGTAGGTCTGGATGGGGAGAAACAGGCTTCGACTCAACCCTTCCAAGACCAAGGGGCTGTGGCTTCTGGCATCCCGATATAGCCAGCTGGCGCCATCGCTGGCTATTGCGGGCAAGTCATTGACCCCCACAGAGGGGGCTCACAACTTGGTCATCCTCCTGGATACACGGCTGTCTTTAGAAGAGCACATGACAGCCGTGGCCAGGGGGGCTTTTTATCAGGTTCGCCTGATACGCCAGTTGCGCCCCTTTCTGGGTCGGGATTCCTTATGCACAGTCACTCATGCTCTCATCACTTTTCGCCTGGACTACTGTAACGCTCTCTACATGGGGCTCCCCTTGAGGAGCACCCGGAGGCTCCAACTGGTCCAGAATGCGGCCGCGTGGGTGATTACGGGAGCGACATGGAGCTCCCATATAATACCTCTCCTGCATGAGCTGCACTGGCTCTCGGTGGTCTTCCAGGTGCACTTCAAGGTGTTGGTTCTCATCTTTAAAGCGCTCCATGGCTTAGGCCCAAGGTATTTACGAGACTGCCTTCTGCCATTGATAACCTCCCACTGGCCAATACGCTCTCATAGGGAGGGCCTCCTCAGGGTGCCGTTGGTCAAGCAATGTCATCGGGTGGCCCCCAGGGGGAGAGCCTTCTCTGGAACGAGCTACCTCCTGAGATACGATTGATCCCGGATCTCTGCACTTTCCGTAAGGCCCTGAAGACGTTTTTATTTCAACAAGCCGGCCTGGCCTGAATAGATTTTAGGGTTTAGTTTTTAATTTGTATAGCTTGGGGTTTTAAATTGAGAGGCCGATTAATTTAATTTATTTTTAGATATCTTAACTATTTTATTGTATGTTGTTTTAATTTTCGGCTGTTCACCGCCCTGAGTCCCTTCGGGGAGAAGGGCGGTATATAAATTCAATAAAACTAAACTAAACTAAACTCAGTTTCCCTTCCATTCACACTCCCTAACTTCCTCACTGCCTGACTCTGCTGCCAGCTCCACTGGCCCCTGGCAGGTCACAGTAGAAGGCAAGTATTGGGTCCATTGATAACTAATCTGATATCAAACCAAACTGATCAAACTACTATTAATCACTACAGCCACAGGTGTCTTCAGGAGAAAATAACTTGAGAGAGAGTCTGTTATGTTAATTGCTATCTCTTTGTTACCTGGTATCATTCAGAACTGGTTATGTGACAATATATCTCTAAATTCTTTGTTCATGAACGTCTCTGCAGAATGATGTGCAATTCAGTGATTTTATGGAAAAGTCTAGAGAACTAATTCTTTACACTGATTCCATAACCATAGCCATCAGCTCCAGTGCACTCAGAAGGAACATCATCATGCCTTGTGAAATCTTTTTCCCTTGCGCATAAATTCTTGATCTAACTTCCTGAAATTCAGTAAAGTCATATTTCACTATTATCACTCCAACTTTCATCACTATGAACTCTCATCTAAGAAGATCAAGTTTTAAAAGGATCTCTTACTTTCTGTAATACAAGGAAGATTTTAATCACCCGGTGACAGCATTTTTTCCATGCTAGATTATGGGAGAGTTTTTCTCTGTTTTTATTATTTTATTTCCTGATTTTGGAGGCAATTTGGATTGGATTAACAAAATCAGACTCAATTATTTCTGGAGTTGCAGATCATATCCCTGAATCACACTGCCTGATCCCTGCATATTCCTAATAATTTCCTTTTGAAAAAAAAAATTGTATAGAGAGTTGCAGGAGACAGAAATATGTACGTAGTATATTTCTTCTCTATTTTATAGCCAAAAAAAAAAAAAAGGCTGTATTTTTTGTGAACATTTCAGAAACAAAATTAATGAAAGTAGTATTCTCAGGTGGAATCTGGCTGGTTAAACCCACTGATGTATATCTATTCTAACACTCAATATTTATCCTTTCAATTTGGATAAATTGTTTTGAAAGCTCAGAAAAAAACTTTTCATTCATTCAACTTTTCGTTCATCTTTGATAAAATGATAATTTTATTTATCATTTGACTGACATGGCTGTTTTCATAGGGTAAATCCACCTCATAAAATAATTCATTTATCTAATCATAAATTACTCATGTCTCTTATGCATAAAATTACAATTCCCAGAGTATTAGGCAGCAGGTAGCATATATATTCAACTTTCCTTAGATTTTTTTAAAAAATTCTTAGAATAATAGAGTTGGAAGGGACCTTGGAGGTCTTCTAATCCAGGGGTGGGCAAATGTGGCTCTTTTACAACCTGTGGACTTCAACTCCCAGAATTCCTGAGACAGCTATCTCAGGAATTCTGAGAGTTGAAGTCCACAGGTTGTAAAAGAGCCACATTTACCCATCCCTGTTCTAGTCCAAACCCCTGCTTTCCTTGGTTAGTTTCCAACCATTGTTTCTCATCTTGTCTTTCAGTGCTCTGGAAAATAGTTTGACCCTCTCATCTTATACCTAAAAGTATTTATTTGTAATTATTATTTGTAAGCACAGTCACATTTAGGTTATGGTGTTCATACATTGTACTATTAATCATGCCTGCATAGGAAAAAGACTACCATTAAGAACATGGAGAGGAAGGAATTTATATGTGCCAGTGTTTATATAGCAGACTCTGCTCTGTCTACCAAAAATGAGAAGAGACAGTGGTATCTTTGAGTGCATAAAATTAGCTTGAGATCTACTATTAAGAATAAACAATGAAAGTATTATACCTTCACCAAAAAAAATAACATTAAAATGCCTCAATTTAAAAGTTGAGACTTTATAATTAGGAAAAAAATAGAACTGTTGTCATAAACCACAATCCTGACCTCAATAACTGTATCCCCAAGTACTGATATAATCAGTTTTGTTCCCTTGCATAGATTGCAGCATGAGAAAAAAGTAATGCACGGAATAATTATCTCAGGACACAGGTTACATTTTCCACATATTATGAATGGGTGACAGATTTGACACTCAACTGCATTCATCCTGGCAGCCTCATATTTCTCATGATATCTAGCTGTGTTTTCAAAAGAGACAAATCAATGATCAGTAATTCTCTAAAAACTCAGGATGAATCACTAAGGCTGACAAGTTTCCTATAGAAGCAAGCACAGTTGTAGTCTACATAAGGCCTTGCAAACAAAATTCCAGCTTAGTTGAGAATACAATTCATTCTGTATTTTCTTGAATAAGAGTATAAAAGTGAAGTGCTTTTATACAACAGATTGCTCTGTGTGTCAAAAAAGAGTAGAATTCTCTTCTTCATGTGCAGAAAATTAGCTTGAGAGCTGCTATTGAGAATAAGTAATAGAAGCCTTATTCCTTCACAAAGATTTAGCATAAAATGCTTCTTATTGTAAAATGTGGGGACAGTCTTATGGTTTATCCCTTTGATATGTGCTTCTCAGAAGGAGAACTGCATATAACTGAGAAGAGTGGTGCCCTAACATAAGACTTGATTGGCACAATAATTTTATGAATAGGAGAACATACCACTTCACTTTAGAAGGACCTCCATTCAGATTTGGAATCCATCCAAATCTTCTCTTGACCGTTAGTATCAGGGCGTGTGGTTTAATCTGTTTGGCATAACTGGAAAATGTTTTCAAGAATAACAGTACGGCATTAAGGAAAAAAGCCTGCCAATTTTCGGGCAAGGAGATATAGGGGTTTGAGCTAGATATCGTGAACAACTTCTCTTTCTCCTTCAGCTGTCAGTCAATACCTTTTGTATTCCTTGATGGATTCTAATGAAAGTCTTGCCAAGTTTCATATAAAACAGATTTAGAAAAGTTTCTACAACATCAGCACTTGCATGTTATAACAATGGCAGGCTTCATAAAGAGGAGCATAATAACCAAGAGTAGCAATTATTGTGTTTCTTTCTCTTCTTTTGTGGGTATATTTAGTCATTTTTATGAACATTTTATACATGCTGTAAAAATGCATTTTCAGGAACAATATAGAGCACAATCCTATGTGTAAATAAAGCAATCACAGTAGAAATTCTCTGTAGCATTTTATTTGGACTTATTTGTCAGTTGATAAATAATGTAATAGTATGATATTGCAGAAGAGGAGCTATTCAAAAATTCTTCAAAACATCTTATTACCAGACTTGAGATATAAATGTCAATGAAATAGACAATGTCCAAAGTGCATATTGTATCAATAATATCTTTTGCTTTTGAAAGCCAACCAGGGTATTCAAAGAAAATAGAATAAATAATCTTACACTACATATATAACATCATAGATATGTGTAGGAATCCTAAGTAGGAAGATATTATTCAGAAGAATGTAGAATTCACGCAACTTCTCTTACAGAATACACTTGAAGCTCTACTATGCGACATCATTTGAGCTTCCTTTAAAGTTATACTTGCAACTCTAAGCTTTGAGATATAAGCGAGAAAAGTATGCATCTGCAAATTGAAATTGTTGGATGAACAGATTGGCTTTCATCAAGTCAAGTCAAAAATAAGTCCATTTCTTTCTGAATATATCCTGGGAGATCTTTAGTGTTCATGTTGTGGCTCCGTTGCCTGAGCCTGCGTCATCAGCAGGGGAAGACTCTGAGAGTGAGGGAGAGGAGTTGGCAAGGCGTCCTTCTCCAGGACTCTCCTCTCTGGCAATGCCTCCGGAGGACACCGAAGGGCAGGAGATAGGCCCAGAGCCAAGCTCGTCCCCGCAGCCACAGGAGGACATTGATGAGGGGAGTGAGTTTTGGTTGGATCCTTGCCAGCGTCGGAGAGACAGGAGAGCCCAGCAGAGGAAAAGGCGTGGTCGTGATTAGCTGGTGGACCACGCCTCACAGGCTATAAAAGAGAGGGATTGCAGTCTGTATCTTTGTGACGAACAAAACAAAGATTCATGGATCCTGGTTTCGAATCGGCCCTGTGTCTCAGCTCTGTACATTTTGGTGGTGTGTATTTGACTGAACTATTAATAAAGACTTTGGCAAGCAGTTGCGGGGATTGCTGCCAAGCTTTGTTATCAGCTTACTTGGTTGCCTGCCAGTTCATTAGACTCTGACTGTCTGGGGGGGGGGGGTATTCCTGGGAACGGGGCCAGAACAGTTCAATGAAAAGTTAATAGTGGCAATTTTCACCAATTTCCAGATAACACTGCCTTTCTGTAGCAAACAAGCCATGTTATATTTTCCTCTATCCCTGTTTTCTCTGAAGACAATCCATTTGAGTGAAAAAGATCTGAAACCAATAACCATTTGCTAAGGTTGCAGATATGCTATAGTGCTTAATTCTAGCAGATATTGATAGTGGTGGTTTCTATGCTGCTTGTATCAGAAGAGCTTGTTCATTTCTTGTGCTTAGTGTAGCCCTTCGCAAGACAGAGCTTTGGGCGCCCCACTGATACTTCCCTACATGGAGGGAAGTATACAATGGGGTACCTCAAGGCTCTGTCTTAGGTCTAGTATTCTTTAATATCTTCATCAATGATTTAAATGATGTGATAGAAGGAGAATTTATTAAATTTGCAGACAACTCCAAGCTGGCAGCAATAGCCAACACTCCAGAAGAAAGATTTAAGAATCAGAAGGATCTTAACAGACTTGAACACTGGGCCCTATCTAACAAAATAACTTTCAGTGGTGTGAAAAGTAAAGTTCTACATTTAGGCAAAGAAAAAAAAAACACAAATGCACAGGTATAGAATAGGAGGTGCCTGGCTCAATAGTAGCAATTGTGAGAGGGATTTTTGAATCCTAGTGGACAATCACTTAAACATGAGCCAGCTATGTGCTGCAACTGCTTAAAAAGCCAACACAGTCCTAGACTGCATTGACAGAAGGATATAATCAAGATCACATGAAGTATTAATTCCTTTTTATAAAGCCTTTGTAAGACCACACTTGGAATATTGCATCCAGTTTTGGTTGCCATGATATAAAAAAGATTTGGAGACCCTAGAAAGAGTGCAGACAAGAATAACAAAGATGGTTAGAGGACTGGAGACTAAAACATATGAAAAACGGTTGCAGGAATTGGGTATCTCTAGTTTAATGAAAAGAAGGACTAGGTGTGGCATGATAGCAATGTTCTAGTATCTAAGGTTCTACCTCAAAGAAGAGAGAGTCAAGCTATTCTGCAAAGCACCTGAAAGCAAGACAAAAAGCAATGGATGGAAACAAATAAAGGAGAGAACCAACGAGAACTAAGGAAATAATTTCATAACTCTTAGAACAATTAATCAGTGGAACAACTTGCCTCCAGAAATTGTGGGTGCTGCAACACTGGAGGTTTTTAAGAAGAAATTGGATAACCATTTGTTTGAAATGGTAGAGGGTTTCCTGCTTGAGTGGGGGTTTGGACTAGAAGATCCCTTTCAACTCTGTTATTCTATTATATATTAAACACTTTCTTCTGCACTAGATTAAAACGAATACATACAAGATTAAATTATATGTATGGATCCATTGTATACATGCTATTAACATCTATCGGAAAGAGGGTAAGAGAATCATTCAAAAATTAAGAAAACATCTACCCTGTTCCCTCCCCAAATTAAACCCTATCCCCCAAATAAGCCCTACTTAAGTTCCTGCATAGCCGCCTGCCCGCCCATTCTATCTGGTTGTTCGCAGTGCTGCTGACATGAGGTGAGGTGAGGGGGTGGTGGAACGGTCCCATGTACCCCTTACTGGAATACCTCAGGGGGCCCACAGCCAGGCCATCCATGGTCCAACAACTGCCTCATGGCTGTGGCTCTGGCATCTCACTTGGTCTCTTGCTCTATTGTGGATGCGAGCAAACAGAAGTAGGCTAAAAGCCATGCAGTGTTCTGTTGGACAAGGCTGCCAGAGCCACTGCTGCAAGGTGAGACAGGTGTCAGGGCATGGGTGGCCTGGCTGCAGGGGCCCTGAGGTAAGCCAGTATGGGGCCTATGGGGCAACTCTACTCCTTGCCGTGCGGCAGCAGAACTAGCACACCGTGCAGCCTCCTGCCCTGCTCCGAGCAAGCAGAAGAAGTGGGCCTCCTATACATGGGGGGAAAAAAAGACATCCCTGAAAATAAGCCCTACTGCTTATTTCATAGCCAAAAAGAAAATAAGACTGGGTCTTATTTTCGAGAAAACATGGTAGTTGTCATCAGTCTAAGATTTGTATGGCGATATAATTTTTTTTCAGTAGTAAAATATAGATCAATGCAGTAAGAAAAATGTGAGCACTGCATATAGTTCAGTAAAAAGAGGAAATAATAGATGCTAAGTGAAAAACACAGCCAGCTCTCTCATAAAGATTTTTTTTATATTTGAGAAATTAACTCATTTCTTGATCCAGACTTCAAAGTCTTAGGAAAATGAAGTGCCAGCAATGCTGAAATTTACTCTATTCTTCCACTTCCTTCTGCATCATTTGACATATCGAGAAATATGCCAAGGTTAAAAAAAAGAAGAATAAAGAAAGAGAGAGCACTCTCATACCTACTGTATATATTCTTACTGAGGAAATCTGCAATCACAAAATGCCTGATTTAAAAGGAAATGAAAAGGAAAGGGAGATGACAAAGAAGCTGAAATCCCACCTATCCTGAAGTTGTTTTGATGATTAAGAAACTCTTACAGCATCCCTATTATTAGAATAGTTCAGGCCATCACCGGGGGAGGAGGGGCTGAGTACTCTGTATGTATGTAGAGCCCACAGAATCTGCATCCGTTCCTATACATTTAAATACACAGACAGCATGCTGTTTCTCTTGTGCTTCAATTTGCATACATTTTCCTATTTATTTTTTATATATACGGTTTTTTAATATAAACTGGTAATAAATGCTGACAAAATCAGCTTTGGGTGAATTATCAAGTTTTCAGCCCCATATTTTTTTTCCCATATAGACAGAAAGATGCAACAGCAGCAAAGCCCAGAAAAGATATTCAGAGAGGTGAGAAGCAGAAAAAATTATCAATCAAATCAAGATAACAATCCTGATTATTCACTGCATGTTAGAAGATAAGTCAACAACCAGAGGCCTACGGCCTGCATGTAATAACCCCCCCCCCCATTTCTTCTTCCAAAGCTCTGATAAAAGATAGGGCTAAGGTATTTCAGATGTAAAATAAATACCTTTAAGGACTAGTGCAAACAGCCTCCATGCGCCACTAGGACAGTCCACTAATCATTTCTGGAGGATGTAGCCATATGCCACCACCAGTAGTTTATCATCTGCTCTTAGCTGAAGTAGCCCAAGGATGTGGAAGTTAGTATACATTTAGGTACTGTGTGGGGGCAATGTAGGATGCATTGATATGCATGGTATTCTTGGTTGATAAATTTCTGGCCCCAGTTGATTTTGCCAGTGTCCCATGGGACATGTCCCTACTGATGGGTTGTCTGCTAAAATAAAGCCAGGTCATGGCACACACTTTAAAGTAAATCAGGAAGCCTGTAATTGCAGAATGTGTCTAGCAAGAACAAAGAATGCTTATCTGCAGGAAATATCCATGTGTAAATCTTGTAACAATTCTGGGTAGTTAGAAAGCTGATAAAAGTTAGACAAGAGTTAGACAACTTGCAGGCCTCATCTAAAAATTAGGAATAGTGATGGCCTATAGCCAATAAAATGTGTATTAGATAACTCTTGGGGCATTCATTATCTAAGGCTTCGGAATAGGAACATCCAGAGACTAATAGAACAAATTGTAGAATTATTACTAAAATGTTTATTGGATGATATTTCTCGCATTGTCCCACCTTCTCATTTAGTGAAAATGTTTAAAGCTTACTTAATCCTTTGTTCTTGGTTCTTGCGTTTTGGCCAGGAGCCCTTTTCCTTGGAATATTCCAATAAAAAGCAATTAGAAAACCTGCACCTTGTGTTTGGCATCCATCATTGGCTTCGGCACCAGGCTCACACCCAAATGGGGGACAACACTACCATCTGATCTCTGACTTGTTCTCCCATTCAGCCCACTCTCAGCTGTGAAGGAAACCTGAGCCAACCTTCAGCAACTACTTTTCTTCTTTAGACAGATTGGTTGACAGTCAACTGGTTTAAGGAATACCATTGGAGCTGTGTGCTGATCATTTTTTGCCCATCTCTTTGCCTCTAGTGCTCTATGAAAGAATGGTAGGTTTTTGGTGGCTATGGAAGTGTCCCCAGTTGAGTTTAGGGAGGCTCCACAAGTGTTTTGTGTGTGTGTGTGTGTGAGAGAGAGAGAGAGAGAGAGAGATAAAAAAAGAGATAGATTTTAATGATTGTATAATTGTGAAGGACCTAGATGCATATGTAAATGTAATTTGGCACAATTTAAATATCTAAATACATATAAATAAATATTGACAATGCCTCATAATATTTTCTTTTTGCAGCTGCTCTGATTTGGAAGGAATTTGGAACTTAAAACAGAAGAGCAAGACAAGTTATGGGGAGGTAAATCAAGATAAATAAAACACACAATCATTCCATTCCTTCTTTTAAAAAGGAATTATTTCTGTAAATTCCTATTCTGAAAAAAAACATTTTAGAAGCATTTAAAATATATACAATTATAGGAGCATTTTAGGAGCATTTAAAATATATACAATTATAATAAAATCTGGTCATTTGTATCCTCCCTTGCCAGTATCAAGTCTATTTTATTAAAGGAATTTGTTCAAAAGAACAGAGTGCCAGGAAATATTTGTTTTAGAAAAGAATTGAAATATCAGCTAGCAGAAATGTTGAAAAGAAAATTGGGGTTTTGTGAAACACAAATCTCTCTGAAACATGTACATTAGTTTACCTTCTGCTTTATCTCTTCTTTACAGACATAATCATCAAATTTTGTTTCCTAGTGCTGGAAAACAAAAAAACCAGTCTCTCAGGGCAATTTTGTGCTGCCATCTAAGTGGCTTTCCCTCCCCTGCTGCTCCCAGCTGTTTCTTAAGCCATTTTCAGAAAATCCAGTCTAGATTGCAGGGGGTTGACAATGGGGCTGAGCTGGTGCTCAGCTCAGACTATGCCTATCATATTCTGCTTTTTGATCTTCCTATCCACAAAGAGAAGACAAGCCTCCAGGTCTGGCTCCCATGTGAGCCAGTTTACTGATGCCTTTTCCTTTTAGGAATTGTTCTTTCCTCATTTAATCTCCATATCTTTCTTTTAGCTTTTCCAGATGTTTACTCAGTTATTTCCCATGTTATCTCCTGTGATACCAATGCAGACTTCTTTCTCTTTACTGTGATGCTTCTGTCCTTCTGAACAGGTCCATGAAAACCTTGTGTCAAAGTAACAATGTTCCTACATTACAACTGAAATAAGTTTAAAAACGTCAAGTCGAAGGAAGAGGGGTTTTTCATGCTATGGGCAAGGGTGGAAAAACAAAGGAAGGATGCTTCATTTAATTTGAGCAGAAACAGAAGGGATGCCCACTGAGATATACTGTATTTGTGATGTTATTTAACCAAAGCTCCCAGTTATTGTTATACAATCAACTAATTTT
Source organism: Masticophis lateralis (assembly GCA_030761175.1). NCBI lineage: Eukaryota > Metazoa > Chordata > Lepidosauria > Squamata > Colubridae > Masticophis > Masticophis lateralis. Next base: position 94,236,359 of record JAUDYJ010000002.1, read on the forward strand.
ATTTGGAGGGAAGAAGGACTTTTGGAATTCCATAGTTCTGTAATTACATCCCCCCCCCCCCTTCATGGGGTGGGTGTGGTATGGAAAAATAATGGTAAAGGTAACACATTTGCAGAAACTTTGCTGGGAACCCCAGAGCAATTATTCTTCATGAACAGCTTTGAAACATGTGGTGGAGGGATGAAATTGGGGATGCTGCTTGTAATGGTGACAACACTATAAAAGTAAAGCAAGCCAGTAAATCACTTTGTCAATTATATATAATCAAGAGAGAAGTAGTGGGATATAATTGTAAAGGCCCATGAAACCAGTTGCAAAGTAAACAGAAAATAGGAATCCAAGTTTTACAAGGCAATCCAATGGGATTCTGAAACCAGATAGGAATGTTATCACTTTCACAAAACAAATTTAAAAAAAATTAGCTTACCAATGCCATCGTTACAACACTCCTAGAAGAGTTTCTTTTATCATGCATCCTTTTCAGTATAATATGTTCCAAATTACTTGTTCAAGTATTTGAAAATGCTTGTTGCTCAGACTGTTCATTTTGCACAAATTATATCCAAACAGAATATTCAGAAAATAGAAATATAAAATGGATCTATAATGAATTTCAGCGGGTGCAAAATAGTTTGACCTTGTACAATGTATTCCACTATGATACAGACAGTAAGTGATTAATGGAGTTTTCTAGCAGTCTCTACACAAAGAATTGTGCATTTGGGTAAGTTGTGTAGAAACAAGAGTGTATGAAATTTGCAAATATATTTTATAGGCAGTTGTGTTTTAAAAAGTGTAATTGGGTAAGTTGCAAATGAACCTCTGTACAGTGGTACCTTGGTACTCATTAATTGGTTTCAGGAGGCACAATGAGTACTAAAAACAATGACTACCAAATAAACCATATGACTAATGCATGACCCTTTGTTTCAGCTGGAAAGACATCTGTGTTTAAATATGATGATCAGTATTATTTTTTCAGTTGCATGTGTCTATTTTATTCCAAACTTAGTATTTGTGAGGGTGATGGGTGGTTTCTCAATTTGATAAACAAACAAACAAATAAAATTTAAACAATTTGAGGATATCTTGATTTAGGAATAGAAACAATGCCCTAAACCTAAAGTACTGAATATAATTTTTGCTTCCCAAAGGTGCCTTTGTTTGTTTTTAGTTTTTGTGTGTGTATGTGTTAATTCATCTTGCTGTTTTACATTAATGAATACAACCATATAAGAATAATGCTAATGAGATATATAATGTCACTACTTTGTCCCATTGTGTTAGCCAAGATTCTCTTCTAGATATGCTGGCAAGTGATGGAGTTAAATTAAGAGATCAAAACCATATACTGTGGTCCCAGGTTTTTTTTATTATTATGAAAAACTTAATTAAAAGCTTTAAAGAAATTTCAAAGATTAACTTTAAGAGCCTCATGCATTCTTAGGTCCCTGAAGATTGGTGACTGGGAATGTAGCCAGCAGGACATTGTAGGGTGTTTTCAACCAAAGTCTGAGCTAATTTTGTCTCTGGTTCATTTTTACAATGTCACTGGGCATTGGAAAACTAACTTATTTTCATACAGTTGTTCCCATGGACACTTGTGGCATATTGGTTAACTGTTTTACATAAGAAATAAGAGCATCCTCAGTGAGGAAAAAAGGTAGGATAAAAAGTCTCAGGTGAGTAAGAGTTTGCATATGTCTATTCACTGCTATGTTTACTCACTTGAAAAATCCTAATGCTCCTAAAGTGATGTTACGTGGGGATATCCCATTGTTCATTAATGAATTGCTTGGGTAACAGAGACAGTAATATTATGGAATTCTTGATCTACTTAACTCTTGGTCTACATAATATTGTTATCTCTGTTATTCAAATATTTGCTTTCCATTCAATCTTTGAAGAAGATTTCCCCCTATCTAGGCTACCCCCCCCCCAAAAAAAAAGCACCATGCCAATGTTCTTAAACCTCTGAATAGATAAACCACATTTCAGGATAAAAATAATTTATAACAGCATCTACCATAAGCATTAAGAGTTTGAAAAGTATATGTAGAGTCAGCCCAGATGAATCAATATCATAATGGAAAAAGATAAGGAGAAGAAGCATGAGTGAAGTAAATATTCCTCACTGGAATCAGGAAGCTGGAAACATATAAATGTAAGCAGGCTATGTGATTTCATATTGAGGTGCCATACTAATCATTAACTCACAATTTGCTAGGTTAAATAGTATGAAAATATGTTTTTTTCCCCCCTGGGGTCATCTCATGTATTGAGCCTAGAAGGTGATTAGAAAACAGGTCAACCAATCAATTGCACATATTCAAATCTGAATCTCCTTTTAGTCTTCCGTTTGATATATTACTAGAACTAGCAGACTGCATATTCTTATGCTATCTACTTTTTGAATCTTGTTATCTGGCTATAATGGGTAAATTGGGTAAGTATTATATCTTGGAGTGCATGTTTAATATAGAAAGATAGATAGATAGGTAGATGATAGATAGATAGATGATAGATAGATAGATAGATAGATAGATAGATAGATAGATAGATAGATAGATAGATAGATAGATAGATAGATGTAGATGATGTAGATGTAGATGTAGATGTAGATGTAGATGTAGATGTAGATGTAGATAGAGATAGAGATAGAGATAGAGATAGAGATATATAAAGTGTTTTTCTATCGAGGCACCTGTTCTACCCCAGCTTGTGGGAGGGAGCATACTGCATCCCTTTCAGCTCCAATCCAGGAGCCCTCAAGCATTCATGACAAACATTTTATACCTAATTTATATTTCGCTGATAAAGAAATAAAAGGAGACTAGTATATATCTATTTCAAGCTATTTAGCTTTCATCAGCTAGCCATACCCTTACCTCAATAGAAAAACACTTAATCTCTCCCCTGGCTCAAACTGATGAAGGGAGGAGAATTTGTGGCTCAGCAGTTAATATAACTGCCTAACATGCAGGCAGCCCAAGTTTGAATTCAAGTAAGGGTATGGCTAGCTGATCAGAGCTAAATAGCTTGAAATAGATCTTTACTAGTCTCCCTTTCTTTATCATCAATATATAAATTATATATATAATCATTAAATTAATTATTAATTAATAATTTAATTTAATTATTAAATTAAATTTAAAAAAGCGGTGTGAATTTCTGTCACTGAAATGTCTATAAAAATTGTCAAACTTGACAATAGGAGAAGAAGAAAGCCCAATTTAGAAATACATAATATCATTTAAATGGCTGTAACATCTGCAAGGTTTGAGAATAAGTTTTTCAGGTATGGTTTATTCTGACCTGTCAGGTATTATTGCTCACTCAAGTACAAATCTTGTACCCTGTTTCCCCCAAAATAGGGCATCCCCTGATAATAAGCCCAATGGGGCTTTTGAGCGCATGGCAATAAGGTCAAGCACTTATTTCAGGGAATAAAATAAAATAAAATAAAATAAAATAAAATAAAATAAAATAAAATAAAATAAAATGAAATGAAATGAAATGAAATGAAATGAAATGAAATGAAATGAAATAAAATAAAATAAAATAAAATAAAATAAAATAAAATAAAATAAAATAAAATAAAATAAAATAAAATAAAATAAAATAATAAAATAAAATAAAATAAAATAAAATAAAATAAATAAAATAAAATAAAATAAAATAATAAACAGAACAGAACAGAACAGAACAAGAGAGGGTCTTATTTTCAGGGAAACACAGTAATTGACCTATAACCTTGGTTTATAACCTGTACATCAGCTATGTTTACACCCATATTTCCCAGCCATTACCCTTTACTCTCCAGTGTTCAAAGTTGTAGGAGATTGTCAACTGATCTGTCAGCAACATTTCCAGAAGACCATATTCCTCATTCCTCCTTTTTAAGGCTGGGAATCGGTGGTTCTAGTAATCCCAGCTAGCAATCCCAGCTAATAGTGAGGAATTGGGAAGTTATACTTCAGCTATATTGCAGATTTATTGTTCATGAAGTCTAGAGAATTGAGATCTGTTTAAATGGGCGTATTCATCACCAACCATCACCTTATTAAATGGTTTACCAACATTTCCCAGTTGCTGCCATCACCTAGGATTGAGCAGTACTCCGGATGTCACGAAAAAGTAGGAATCCAATCAAGATGAACAAACTATCATTTCCTGTGGATGGATGTTTGTATAAAATGAAAATAGACTGTTATTGTGTAACAGTTATCTGAAGCTAAGGTCCTTAGACAAAACTCATTTTCATGGTGCATTCAAGGAAGACTTTGGGGTAGAGGAAATAAAGTCAAGATGGCACCTCCCCCAACCATGTGATTGAAGATCCATCCCTCTTTAAATGCCTTCCATATGTGACTCTCATAAAAATGGATTATGCTTCAGGCTTCAATCTGTCCTCTTGGTGTTTTTTGACCTTCTAGATAGAACAACAACAACAAAAAAAACCTAAGGTTATGAGGAATCAACAAGCAATTGTTTTCAAATTATTCATTTCCTTTTTTTATTGTTTAATTAAAAGCTCTTTAGAAGTTCACCCAGATTTTCAGACCTAAATTAGACAAATTGATCAAGCTCATGCTCCCTTGATTTAATTTCAGTGTATCCTATTTCTGACATTTATTTTGTTTGTGCATTTAAGATAAATCTGAATAGAACAACCTGCTTGTATTTGTGTACACTTTGATTAATATATGAATTTTATACACAGTTTTCCTAATAGTTAATGTAAACATTTTATAGAAATGCATTGTTATTTTCAGCAACATATACTTTTGCATGTGTTATGGTTTGCAAAACTGCATCAAGTAAATGTCTGTAAAAATGTGCTGATCATAGTGTAGTTTAGTTATGTTTGTTTCATGGGCAATTTTTCTTCAGTTGAAAATTATATTCTCTTGTAAGTAATCGGTAAAGTACTGCAAATTAATGACCAGGATAGGTCTGAGCTGGGATAGGTCTGAACTGAGACTGGATAGGTCTGAGCTGGGTGCAGGCAATATTTTGGGTTTGCTGAGAGTCTTCTTTCTCTGGAGCTCTATAGTTTCTCCCCCTTCTCCCTCTCTGCAAGTACTAAGTTTTAAGTAATTGTACTTGTCAGTAGTTTGAATTAATTAGATTGCACTGACCAGTGGTCTGAACTGATCTGTTTGAAATTCAGGGGCTGCAGGTTGCCCATAATAGTAGAACTGAGTGTATAGCACAGGGACACAGGAAATGCAAACCAAACAATTTCTTCTCCAACCTAATTGGTCACTGGGATCTGACTTCATTATAACCCAAATCAATTCTGGTTAACATCCCTGCAATTTCTCCAATTCAACATAGCAACAGACTTTTATTGCCCCTCCCCCCTTTTTCTAACAAAGCAGGTTTTTTTAAAAAAAATCCATCTCATTACCCATCTTTGGGATTGTAAGTCACAAATAGCATTTGTTCATGCATTATTGCTCCACTATATTTAAAGAGATCTTCGTTAATTTATAATACATCTACCAATAATGCAATAAAACATCCATGGTATATTAAATAAAAATAAAAACCCACAGTTTAAAGTAACACAATGATACCCAGATAAAATAAAACAAAGATAAGTAGTCAACAGTTAACATTTAAAAATACAGAACCACTGAGAATTTGTGCACTACTTGATGCCCAAAAGTCTGGAATAATTCTGTTTTTAGTGATTTGTGCGATGCCAACCATGTGGATGCTGACAGATCAAAGGGGAGACTGTGCTAGAGCACAATGCAGCAAAAAGAAAAGCAATGCCTACATACCTCCCAATGTAGCATAGGACTATCACATTCTTCTCAAACATATTAGTTGATTGGGTTGAAAGTAGATTAAAAGATGGTCCTGCAAGGAGCTTTGTGCTTATTGATTTAATACTTTTAAAGCTTAAAATCAGCAAAGGCTTATAGTTAAATTAGGGCTGCAATCACAGTGCATCAGTCAGAGTTGTCCAAAGGCTCACCTAGTCATGGTGTCCAACTGTCTATCAGTAAGTAGCTACATGTTTACAACCTGCTGTCATGGATCTTCTGTTTCAGATCAAGAGGCAATACTGGTGAAGCCCAAGAACCATTCTGTTTTCTTTGTGTTTAACTTTTAGCCTGGTTCATTCCAACCCATTACCTATCTTCCTACCAATATCTCCTGCAAGCTTGGATAGACATATACAGTTAGGGATCATCAGCCTACCTAAACCAGAGGATGACCTGCCCATCCATTAACAGATCATGACTGAATGATACATTACTTGACATCCATTGTCTATAGAGGTGCTCGGTCATTCAAGTCATGATTGTCCCAAAATTGCTTTTTCAAAAGGCAGCTGTACTTTGTTTTTTCTTTGAATGGTTTTGCTTCTCATCCAAGAAGTTTCTTGGATGAGAAGTGAAATGCCTTCAAAGAAAAACAAAGTACAGTTGCCTTTTGAAAAAGCATCTTTGGGATTGACATCTATTAATATAGCTGGGTCATCCTACTTCCTTATTGTTCTATTAACTGTAGCTAATAGGAAACTGACAGACCCATATGATGAAATTTCTGGATAGAATATTATCTCTGCAAGTACATTTGGTGAGGACTAACAGGCCGTTCCTTTTTGGGTCCAACATACCTTATGAAATTTGAAACCCAGGGCTAAACTTTAATACAGCCACAACCTGCAGCTGCATTTTTTTATTTTTAACTTGAATCCCTTCAGGAGACTGATTCTGATTGAGACCAGTGTCTACTGACAGGGGATAAAAAAATAATTGTCTTTTTAGCTATTTGATTTGAAATTATCTCCCTTATCTATCTAAACCCAAGGTGACAAGGGAAAGAAGCGAGGGAAGAATTAAAAAAGGTGAAGCACAGTGCTAGATTGTAAAACCTGCACATGAAGGGGGGAGATAGAGGAAAAACTGTAATAAAATCTTTTCAATGAAGAATCTTCTACACTGAAGATTGGGCATTGGCTTCTCCTTAGCAGAAAAAAAAATATGAGTGACATTTCTGTCTTGGCACTTACATCAAATATAAGTGACATTCTGTTTTAGCTTACACGATAAGATCTGATGAGTTCTGATATGCCCTTGCCTTCTGATCTAACTGTAAATCCTGACAGCTATTTGGACTCTTCATTTTAAACACAATGGGGACTATAATGCTTCTTCATTTAATTCAAGGGTGTCAAACCAGTGGCCGATGGGATGGATGTGTCACACGCAAGCCACGCCTACCCCAGCTACACAAATGGGGAAAACATCGCGAAACCTCATGTGACGGCAATGTGATGCCACAAGTTTGACACTCATAATTTATTTGATGAAAAGCACCATAGTATGGTCCCTACGGTGGGAAAAAACCCACAATACATTATTTTATTCTCATTTATACATCAGAAAGCTGTGAGACACCAGCAATGCATTTTCTTGCTGTCGTATTACACATTGGCCAGGACAAGTCTTTTGGCTGGTGAAAGCTAAAATAATATTAGAAAAAGCTGAATACTAAGAATCATACTTACCTATAAGTATGCTGGAGGTAAGATTAGGCAAATGATGACACATGTATCATGATAACATCAACCAAATACTGGAACATAGGCGCTTGCATTGGATATCTGGACAAGTAGGTAATGGTGGCATTTGTAAAATGATGTCATTGCTCATTTTGGCATCATTGGGATTTATTTATTTATTTATTTATTTATTTATTTATTTATTTATTTATTTATTTATTTATTTATTTATTTATTTATTTATTTATTTATTTATTTATTTATTTATTTATTTATTAGTTCAATTTATATGCCGTCCTCCTCCGAAGACTCAGGGCGGCTTACAATGCACTTATAGCAATAGCCTTCATTCTTTTGTATATACCTGCTTATTAGGGTTTTTGCCCCCCATAAGCGGTGTTTCTACAAAGTCAGTTTATTGCCCCCACAATCCGGGTCCTCAATTTACCTACTTCGGAAGGATGGAAGGCTAAGTCAACCCTGAGCCTGGTGAGATTTGAACTTGCACTAATTGCAGGCAGCTGGCAGCTAAGTGCTACATAACAGCACTTAGTCTGCTGCACCACCAAGGCTCTTGATGTGGGTTGATGCCCAAGAATAAATTACTCAGCTCATAGCCAAAGGCCAGCCAGTTTACTGAACTGCAGGCCTATTATTCTAGCAACCTATTTCTGTATAGAGAAACCAATAATTGCTTGAATGCTTTCATTTTAATTTATTTTTAGTTTTTGTTGCTTTGCTATTAATTGTTATTCCAAAGCAGGAAAAATACAGCTTGAAAAGAAGTTAGCAGAATAATAATTCAGTATCATGGTGTTAAAACAAACATTAGGCATTTTTCAAGCTCTGTTTCACTGAAATCCCTTTTAGGATCATGGGATGATCATATTTCCATGAATTCTTTTAAAGTTTTGAGAGTTAGGGTTTCTCTGAGATTCGGTTGCATATAATAGCTGAAATAATCATGCTGTCAGTGATTATTCCTCCCCACTTACCTTAAACATAAGCTCACTGGCTCATAGATTATGGTGTACCACAAATAAATAATGATGGTGTTTTACCCTTTCAGTCAGAAAGCAGGATTTGCAAAACCATAATGACTGAATTCACAAACCATGATAAGCCAAATCCAAACAAATCATAGTATGACTTAATAAAGTTCACAAACCAGCAATTGTAAGCTGTGAACATTCAGGAGAAAAAATGGTGTCATCGGTGTGCACCTATGCTATCTACTGGAGAATTATGAAAAATAATTAAATACATGCTGTTTTTTTCTTTGTGACCTAATTCTACCTTTGCTGTGGTTCCTCTACCTGACTATAGTCAAAATGGAAGACCTGTCCTTTTGCTATGGATTACTGAGTAATATATTTGTGCTTTGATGCAGCTGCTTAAGTTTCTTTCACTTGAGAGCAATGCATCATTTCATTCCCTTCAGGCACAACAATTTCCCCAAAGCTAAGGCTAATTATACAAGATTTATCTGTATGAACACATGAGGATTAAACTGGAAGGAAAAACTGAATTAAATGTTAGTTGCTTTGCTTGGTAAAAGGGACATAATGAAAAAGAGGTTGTAGAGATAATAAGAAAAACAAAAGAGAAAAGGGGAAAATAATTAGTACCCCATTTGTTTCTTTTTATCCAGCCCTTGACAGAGTTTCCACTATAAAGAGGATGGGAAAAATTATGATGAAAGAACAACTCTTTCATTGCCAACTGCACCTAGTTCCATGTGGCAAACAATGACTTGATAATTGCATGTTCTTTACTGAGTGGGTAGCAGCACCAATTGATTCTTGCTGTTTATAAAACTAAACAGGATCAATCCAATCCAGCTTGAATGGAAGATCACCATGAATACCCAGAGCAGCATGGAAGACTGGAAAGCTGAAAATGATCCCAGAAGGATTGTCACTTTTCCCAAGTAGACCAGACAGGAAATATGGCCAGATGAGCTAATTCTTTATTGGAAGGCTAAATTAAGAGAGTCTTGTAAGTTTGAAAGTACAAAATCTCTCACCATCTCCTTTATAGTCTGGGAATTTTGAGGAGGGGGGAATCCCTTCTGAACATCTTTCTCTACTAATTATTCAGCTTAATAAATGAAGGAACAAAACAACCAGAAGCAAAACATTAAGAACTTTTGCCACAATCTACAGGTGAAACTCGGAAAATTAGAATATCGTGCAAAAGTTCATTTATTTCAGTTATGTAATTTAAAAGGTGAAACTAATATATGAGATAGATTCATTACATGCAAAGTGAGATAGTTCAAGCCTTTATTTGTCATAATTTTGATGATTATGGCTTACAGCTCATGAAAACCCCAAATTCACAATCTCAGAAAATTAGAATATCGTGAAAAGGTTCAATATTCTATGCTCAAAGTGTCCCACTCTAATCAGCTAATTAAGCCATAACACCTGCAAAGGGTTCCTGAGCCTTTAAATGGTCTCTCAGTCTGGTTCAGTAGGAATCACAATCATGGAAAAGACTGCTGACCTGACAGTTGTGCAGAAAACCATCATTGACACCCTCCATAAGGAGGGAAAGCCTCAAAAGGTAATTGCAAAAGAAGTTGAATGTTCCCAAAGTGCTGTATCAAAGCACATTAATAGAAAGTTATGTAGAAGGGAAAAGTGTGGAAGAAAAAGGTGCACAGCCTGGAGAGGATTGTCAGGAAAAGGCCATTCAAAGCTGTTGGGGACTTTCACAAGGAGAGGACTGAGGCTGGAGTCAGTGCATCAAGAGCCACCACACACAGACGGATCCTGGACATGGGCTTCAAATGTCATATTCCTCTTGTCAAGCCACTCCTGAACAACAAACAATATCAGAAGCATCTTACCTGGGCTAAAGACAAAAAGAACTGGTCTGTTGCTCAGTGGTCCAAAGTCCTCTTTTCTGATGAAAGCAACTTTTGCATCTCATTTGGAAACCAAGGACCCAGAATCTGGAGGAAGAATGGAGAGGCACACACTGCAAGATGTTTGAAGTCCAGTGTGAAGTTTCCACGGTCTGTGTTGATTTGGGGAGCCATGTCATCTGCTGGTGTTGGTCCACTGTGCTTCATTAAATCCAGGGTCAACGCAGCTGTCTACCAGGAGATTTTGGAGCACTTCATGCTTCCTTCCGCAGATGAGCTTTATGGGGATGTTGACTTCATTTTCCAGCAGGACTTGGCACCTGCCCACACTGCCAAAAGTACCAAAACCTGGTTCAATGACCATGGGATTACTGTGCTTGATTGGCCAGCAAACTCGCCTGACCTGAACCCCATAGAGAATCTATGGGGCATTGCCAAGAGAAAGAGGAGAGACATGAGACCAAACAATGCAGAAGAGCTGAAGGCTGCTATTGATGCATCCTGGTCTTCCATAACACCTCAGCAGTGCCACAGGCTGATAGCATCCATGCCACGCTGCATTGAGGCAGTAATTGATGCAAAAGAGGCCCAAACCAAGTACTGAGTACATATGCATGCTTATACTTTTCAGAGGTCCGATATTGTTCTATGTACAATCCTTGTTTTATTGATTTCATGTAATATTCTAATTTTCTGAGATTGTGAATTTGGGGTTTTCATGAGCCATAGTCATCAAAATTATGACCAATTAAGGCTTGAACTATCTCGCTTTGCATGTAATGAGTCTACCTCATATATTAGTTTCACCTTTTAAATTGCATTACTGAAATAAATGAACTTTTGCACGATATTCTAATTTTTCGAGTTTCACCTGTATTTGGTTCCTGGGAAAGCCAGCTCTGGCTATCTTATGTATTTATTTGTTCAATTTAAATGGCCACTCACTTGCGTGTTGACTCTGATAACCTTGTAAGCTGATGAGTGTCACCCAGAAGACAATGGACACATTCCTTTGACTTAGTTGTGATTTTAAGAATCTCCAAACTACCTGAGTATGGGGGCATAGATGAAATGATATTCAGTTTTCCTCCCCAAGAAAACAAGTTGCTGGTCTCTATCGCAATATTATCCTAGAGCAGGGGTGTCAAACTCACGTTGTCACGGTAGTGTCCTGTGATTTATCGGGACTTCCCCCCCCTTCATTAAACCAAGCGTGGGTGTGGCCAGCACGTGATGCATCTGGCCCGTGGGCCGAGAGTTTGACAGCCCTGTCCTAGAGTGTTAAATACTCCAAATCTTTTCTGTGGCCCTCTAAATATAATGCAAAACGTAACACATGTGGAATTGATTGTGCTACATATCAGATGATGGTTTGAGTAAAAAGAGAAACTCCCTTGCTAAACTAGTAATGTAAAAGCATCGTATCAGGTAGCAAAGGGAATTGTATGATTCTTTCCTCTGGATTTTTCTTCATTAGGAAAAATAAACAGGCATTGGGGAAATGATGAAAGCTGAGCAACATTTGTATCTAAAGGCAATAAGGAATTTAATGTGCTGTGTAGCAACTACCTGCAAGATTATAAAATAAATGCATCAAATCCCCAAATCAAAGTTTCATTTCTGTCAGTTTCTTGCAAAAAGTCCAAGAGTGGTTTGCAAGTAAACTTAAAACTGGTCAAAGTTTTGCCACTGTTTTTGTATATAGAAGCATAAAATCTTTCAGTCTGCCTGTCTAAACTCCTTCCCCAAAAAACCTCTGCTTTCAATTGCAGATTTACCTTTAAAAAAAAATCTTCTGAATCAAAATACATATTTGGTTTAATATTTTCTAACTTTCTAACATGTCTTCTTACAAGATGAAAAAATGTACATGCATTATATTTTCAACAATTATTTAAAATTATTTAAAACTCCATTATACATTTTTGACACCGGTTTATCTGGTGTCAAATACCAGTGATAAATTATTTTATAAATGTTCCTTTTAGGATTATTGTTCAGTGTAAATTTTGACCCTTTTTTCCACATATTATCCCACTGATCCAACAAAAAAATTGCCCATCTTATCATTCAGCGTTTTGACTTGTTCATCCTGTTTCCGTTTTCAGTAAGAATTTATAGATCTTAGCAATAATACGATCATCATTTGTACACTATTTCATTTCAAATTCCATTTTACCAGTTTCAGAATTATAGTTAAGCAATTGCTACCTTCGTGGCCTCTCACTATGAAACTTCTTGTTACCTTTGAATTTGAAGTGCTGCATTGTCCTCTTAACTATACTATACTTATCAAAATGCTTGAAAGCTATGCTAGGCACAATTTTCAATAAGGAAAAGATAATTATGCTTTCCTATTAGCTGTGGTTGGCAGCAATAGTTATAGTTAGACTGAGTGGCTTTAGATGCATGGAATTTTGGATCTGGGACTTTGACATCTTTAGTTCTGGATGGGACTTCACTGCCCCAGATAGACAGGTTGTGCAATTTGCGCAGGCTCTCCTGGACTTTCAATTACTGCTCAAAGAGCAGGTGGCAGCTGTGGGTACTGCAGAATTTTGTGTTGTGCACCAGTTGCGCTTTCCCCCAGATTGTGCTCAGTCACTCAACACTGGTCATCTCACATCTGAACTACTACAATGAGCTCTACACGAGGCTGCCCTTGAAGAATATTTGGGAAGTAAAGCTGGTGCAGAATGTCTCAAGGAGTAGATTTGGATGGCTGATATCTCTCTGGAGAGTCTGCAGGTCTATCTCTTCTTTGTTTTCCTCACTTGGCAGCCTAGCAGCAATGCAAAAAGCTATGTTTATGCTGTTTTTCCAACACAAAATGCAAGGGAAAAATGTATTTGAATATTCTTAGAAATGAAGCTTCCCCACTTACTCGATTGTTCAATTTATCTGTGCATTTATTTTAGTCTAAAGTGTGAAAAAAAACCCTCCCCAATTGCTCTGCACATACTTGAAACTTTTGCTGAGCATAGATTGAGTTATTTCTGACTAAATACACATAGAAGTCTGCTGTTGGCAGGCTTTGTTTATTCTGCTTTTGACAATGTGTATGTGTGTTAGAAGCTGTATATTAGATTATTGAAAGTGGTAATAAGGCTGTCCCTGGTCATTAACTGTTGTTGTTTGCAGTGGTTATCATCGTTCTACTCCTGAATTGAATTTTGTGGCATTTTTCCTGATTTTTCTTTTTCTTTCTTTCTTTTTTTTTTTTTTTTTGAAGACACAAAAATGATGGTAGAAAAATCATGAGGCGTATGAGCTTTTATATTCTGTCTTTTTAGGCATCCTTGTAAAATGCCATTTTGAAGCTTGTTTTCTCTTTTCCTCTGACCAACCTTTAAAATAAACCTATTTTCTGCTTTAATGGAACAATAGAAACTCATCCAAATCAGTTTCAGGGATAACTCAGACTGTTGCTGTTTTTAGAGGATAACAGAGAGTATTGGACTGATAACATTTTTTAATATTTATTTATGTATTTATTCAATTTCTATAGCTACCCAACTCAACCAAGTGATTCTGGGTGGCTCATAATTCTAAAACTACAAAACAATTAAAATCATTTGAAAACAGTAAAAGCATCCACAAAATAAATAAATACAATTTATTTACACGCCAACATTACAGTAGAAAGTAAAACCGGTTGCATAGTTTTCCAAATTTTCATTTCCCATATCTCCTTCTATCACTAGAGAAGAAAATTTGTTCTTTCCACTGGCAGGTATTCTCCATGGCTCATAGGATTGCAGTTTTAGTGTAGAAGTCAGATAAAACATCAAACAGCAAAACTAGATTCTCCTTATCAACTGTACTAGGATTCACCTTTATTTTTCTAAGAATTAACAGTGTAGCTCAACCATTTTGGCTTTTTTTATGTTGCTGTATGATTCTGTCAATATTTAGCCATTTGGTCTCTGGAAAATAATGTTGAACACCTGATGATATGGTATCATGTTTATCTTGTCTTTCTTATTTCCTTGAGGTAATGTTGATGTCCCAGATAATTTGTTTGACAAGTTCTTAGAGAATTTTGTACTGGATATGTGGGGGGGGGATTAAGCAGCTTCAATCTGTGCCCTCCCACAGGACAGGCATCTTATGTCAAGGTATTTTCTGGTGTTTTTATGGAACATGCAGCGATAAGACATACAGCGGTCACTGATTGTGGCAAAACTGCTACGCCTCTCTTGCATTCCGAATGTCCAGATCCACACATCTTGGATTTACAATTCATAACACACTGAAGAAGGCTGGCCATATTTAGTATGGAGCACGTTTGATGTGAAGCATCTCAAATATTTATATTTTCTTATTTAAAAAAATGAGATGGTCGTGCATTGGAAATTATTTAAAAAATTGAAAGAATAAACAGAACCCTTTTACTTGTAGCATGACCGTGACATTTTGAACAAACAGCTAAATTCTGCAACAGTATTATGTGCATTAATGCAGTCATTCTTTGTTGTTATGCATTCTCACCCTAGAAAAACCCTGTTGAATAACACACACATAGGCTCAAAGAATGCAAACAGTTAAGACTGTTTTTTGAGAAATTCAACAGTCACTGAGAAATAGAGGGTTTTCTTTTAAGCACAATATGTTTAAAATTGAAAGAAGTCTGAAAAAATCCAAAAGCAAAGCAAGATGAAGTTTAGCTAAGCCAATGGTCTATTAGGAACTGTGGTTACTCAGAAGCAAAACCCTTCTTACCTTCAGCAAAATCTGTGCTGGAACTGATGTAAAATGATCCTTTCATGCTGCTTCAGTGACAAGGAATATATTTTGCAGTGCATGCTCCTCAGGGCATGAACTAGGTCTGTTCTCCTTTACGCCTTACCTGGTCATAGAAACTGAGGAAAACCTGATTACTACTGAATTTTCAGACTTGTTGGAAGACTCTGCAGTTGGTATCTAAAGAAGGTATCTTAAGAACTCTCCGTATTATAATTCTTTGGGTTTGTGTGTTCCATGGATGCCTTCTCACAGCCTGATTTTGGTAAGATGTTCTCAACCAAATAGAAAAAGAAGGACATCAGATGTCACTTCCATTCAAGTAAGAGAACGAAAAAAGAGAAAGCATCTCCATTGCTTCCCCCCACCAAATCCCCTGCCTGTTAATCTTCAAAGTTAATCTTCAAAGAGCATTTTAACCCACCCCAGCCCCTACAGCAAAGGAAGCCAGGACTACATGACAGCCTTATTTGCAACCCCCAGAGCTTTCCCCCATGTTGCTACCAAGCTGCAGTGTTTAATCTGAAGAAAATTGCTGAATATGTGGAAGATAACCAATTTAATTATACCGGAGCAAAAATTAAAGTTAATGAATTCATTAAAATTAAACCGAACCAAATGTAACATTTGGGCTTATTCCACCTGCCTTGGTGAGGTAACCTTTGGCTTGAAAAAAGTGATGGAGCAATTGCATGCCAAGTTCTTATTTGGTTAGGGAGACACAGGTGAGAAAGCCAAGTTGGACTGAGGTCACCACCTTATGTAAGCATTGGAAAGGAAGAAACAGATCAAATTGGAGGTGAATCCAAATCAGTGCAGTTAGACACCCATTTCATATTATTGCATATAACTCCAGTAGGAGGGATGGAGAGAGAGAGGAAGGAAAAAAAGGGCAATACAATATTATGTCTGTCTGTCTGTCTGCCTATTATCTATCTATCTATCTATCTATCTATCTATCTATCTATCTATCTATCTATCTATCTATCTATCTATCTATCTAACTATCTATCATCATATATCCATCACATTTATGCAGCCACTCATCTTACCAAAGGAACTCTGGGTGGTGCAGATACAGCCAATGTAAAACAGATAAAAATCTAACATACCACAGTAATAAAATAAAAATAAAAATACTAACCATGAGCGAAGGGAGGATTTTAAAAAAGGCCTTCTCACCAGTGGAGCCATCAACACAAATCTTCAGTTCCCTAGGAGTCCCAGACCTGGCAACATTACTAGGTCTTGAGGACTTTTCAAAAAATCAAAAGGGATGGGGCCAATCTAATTTTAGGGGAAGAATGTTCCCATGAGGTTAGAGCAAAGAAGGCAGGTCTACTTGAGCTCATCAGATGTAGATCCCTAGTTACCTGTAAAATGCCTTTTCTGTGAGATCTAATGGGGTGGGCTGGGGATAGCTGCCTCAGATCACCTGGTACCATGCCAAGAAACATTCAAACCAGCAATTTGAATTAGACCAGGAAGCAATGCATCTCGAAGAGCAGAGGTGTGACATGCACTGCCTTTGGAGTGCACATAACTGCCCAGACCACTGCATTCTGTATCAATTGAAATTGATACAGATACTTAAAATACAGATTAACAGAGTTGGAAGGGACCTTTGTAGATCATCTAGTCCAACCCCCAACCCAAGCAGGAGACCCTACACCATTTCTGACAAATGGCAGTCCAATTTCTTCTTGAAAGTCTCATCTGAAAGGAGCTACCCTTGTTTCTTTACTTTGCCTGACTTCTTAGGCTTTCTCTCATTCTAATAGCTGGAGCCATTCTTGCCTTTTTTTTGGCTATTGCAATTAGCTGTTGAGGATCCAAATGGAATGAACCTCATAACTGAGACAAACAGCTTTGCCTTCTTGCCTCAGTGTGTGTGTGTGTGAAGCCGGGGAAACACACAATTTCACCACTGGGCACCAAACATCCCATCATGTAACTCCAAGTCACTCCAGATGAACCTATTAAATAAACAAAGATCTTTGCCAGCAGTCTGGCCCTCTACCACCCCTCTCCTTTATCCTTCCAAACAAATGCCCACCTAGGTTCATACTGTACCTAAGATTATATCTATATAATTGCCACTGATATGAGAACATCATGTTTGCATTATCAGGAAAAAAAAAACAGGCTTCTGAAACCATTAGCTATTTCTCGAATCCATTTATGCCACTATGTTAAATTCCTTTCCTTCTCCATCAATATAAAGATATTTTCTGTACAATTGACTTGGATAAATATGAACAAAAACCTGGCTCATGTTCATACCACTTCTGCTTTTTCTGACAATACAATAAACACAATACCTTTTTCAGCAGCTGCTGATCTGTTACTATAATATGGGCACAATTCCAGTCTCGGGTACATCAGGTATATTTTCTTCTGCGCCTTGGGAAATCACAGAGTACAGATGTAATGCATCCAATTTTGTTGCTTTTTATGGTAATACCAGAGTAAGACCACAACAGTGGTCAGCTTTCCCTCCCTTCACAGAGCTTATATTATTCTAATTCAAACAATTAACATGATGAAGGATTTAGCTACTCCAGAAACCAGAAACCCTATTCAGTAGCTGAGTATGCTGGGTAGTGCCTCTTCCTGGTTTCTATACTTTAAAATATATATATATAGTGTACATATGAAAGGCTTGCTTATAATTTGAGATCCCAATATGCAGAGTTCCAGGTTAACTGGAATAACAAACATAGAAAATAGCAAAAATGAGGAGTCCTTGATGCTCCCTGAGCTTGTTTGTTTTCTTGCAGATATTTCATTACCCTAACTAGATAACATCATTAGTGCTAGTTAATAACAAAAATAACAATAGCAATAGTGTTTACACTTGTATACCACAATGCTTTACAGTCCTCTCTAAGCTTACAGAGTCAGCCTATTTCCCCCAACAATCTGGGTCCTCATTTTATTGACCTCAGAAGGATAGAAGGTTGAGTCAACCTTGAGCTTGTGAGATTCGAACTGCCAAACTGCTGGCAGCAAGCAGTCAGCAGAAGCAGCCTGCAATACAGCATTCTAACCAGTGTGCCACCATGCCAAAACAACATATTCCTTTGCTTCTATGTTAGCTAAATACTCTATCCTATATCTTCCCCACATTCCATCTGGATGGGGAGAAACAGGCTCAGACTCAACCCCTCCAAGACTGAGTGGCTATGGCTCCTGGCATCCCGGTTTTGCCAGCGGATCTCATTGATGGCTATGGGGGTGAAATGTTGGCCCCCTTGGAGAGGGCTCACAATCTGGGTGTCCTCCTGGATGCACGGCTATCTTTAGAAGAATATATGACAGTTGTGGCCAGGGGGGCTTTTTATCAGGTTCGCCTGATATGCGAGTTACGTCCCTTTCTGGACCAGGACACCCTGTGCACGGTCACTCATGCCCTCATCATGTCTCGTCTGGACTACTGTAATGCTCACCGCCCTGAGTCCGTCAGGAAAAGGGCGGTATACAAATTTAATAAACTAAACTAAACTAAACTAAACTCTACATGGGGCTCCCCTTGAAGGGCACCCGGAGGCTCCAACTGGTCCAGAATGCGGCCAAACAGGTGATTATGGGTGCGACTTGTTGCACTCATGTGACACCTCTCCTGCATGAGCTGCACTGATTCTCAGTGATCTTCTGGGTGCAGTTCAAGGTGTTGGTCACCACCTTTAAAGCGCTCCATGGGTTAGGGCCCAGATATCTACGGAACCGTCTTCTGCCACCAATAGCCGCCCACCGACCAACACGCTCCCACAGAAAGGGGCTCCTCCTTTGTCAACCAAACAATGTAGGCTGGCAACCCCCAGGGGGAGAACCTTCTCTGTGAGGACACCCGCCCTCTGGAATGAACTACCCCCTGGGATATGTAAAATCCCTGACCTCCGTATGTTTCACTGGGCCCTTAAGTCCCTGTTATTTCAGCAGGCTGGCCTGGCTGAATAGAAATTGGGGATGGGGCATTTTAAATTATGGGTTTTAATGATGATAGCCAAATTGTTTAATTCAGTTTTAAATTTGTTTTAATTTCTGTATGGTTCACTGTTTTATTATGGCTATACACCACCCTGAGTCCTTCAGGAGAAGGGTGGTATATAAATTTAATAATAAAAACTAAAAAAAAGAGAAAAAAACCTATGTTCCACCCTTCAAAAGGAAAAGACCATAACAACAAAAACTGGCAAGTTACCACAACTAGATCCATTAGTGGTGGATCCATCTAAGACATTAGTGCAATGTGTGAATCCATGTGGCAAGGAGAATGTTGTATGGAATACTGCCAACGGTATGATCTATTCTGGGTCTTTTATATAAGCACAAAAAATCTAGGATAAGTTATTGATTACATAGGACCTGAATTTGTAGGGATAGTCTGGAAAGGGTTCATGAAGTCACAGCAGACACCTCAGTGAGTATGTCAACTAGTGTACAGTTGCCATAAGAGAAAGGTAAATGCCATGCTTGGAACCATTTGGAAGATAATTGAAATAGAATTACTGATTAGATCATGTCCTTAAAGAAAGCTATAAGGAGATCATGCATGAAACACTATATAAACTTCTAAGCATTGCATTTTAAGAAATGCAGTGCTTGAAAAAAGAATAAAATTACTAGGCAGCTGAAGCAGTTCCTTTACAAGGAAAGACTACCATAATTAGAACTCTTTAGCTTTGACTGAAAAAGGATAAGGAAGATAATGAAAGATATATAAAAACACAGATAGTGGGGAGGGAGGGAGAGAGAGGGGGGAGAGAGAGGGAAGGAGGGGGAGAGAGAGAGAGATTTTCTTCCTCTCTTACAATGTAAGAATTAAAGGGCATCTATTGAAATTAATTCAGAGTCCAACAGAATCAAATCATTTTACCCACAATAAGGGCTGGCCGCCTTCCGGACAACAGTAATTCATTTGCATGGTTTGAAAGAGAACTGGAAAAGTTCAGACTACTAATTCTGTCTTCTGAATCACGGCAGCATGCTTTAGATAAAGCAAGTAAAGGATTGAGGGTGGTGAGGTGCAGGAATAGTTTCTTTTGGTCTGAATGGACTAAGTAAAGTAGGGAACTGAGCCCAGTGTCATTCATGTTTGTAAGGCTAGAAATAAACTCTCTCTCATTTCATCCATAACACACACAATACTGGCCTAGATGAGTCCATGATTTGATTTGGCAAGGGTTCTTAAGTGCCTATAGACCATCTGTGACCCTACAGATACTGTTAAACTGTAGCTCCCAGCACCTTTCATCATTGCTTACATTGGCTAGGGCTAATAGAAATATTATTAAGCAACATCCACAGATTATACATCTTTGGAGAAATTTAGAGCCAGTTTGAAAGGAGCTCTCTATGTTCCCATCATGTGTTGGACAACAGAGGTGATTTTCTGGCTCAGCTGAGATATAGCTGCAAAAGCTAGGGATTGGGAAAGGAAGTGCCATTGTGTTTCCTTATTGGAAGAAATTGTATTAACCTTTCCCCAGATCCTGAATTTCAGGTTCTATAAGGAAAAAGCTAGCTGAAAGTTGTACAGCAAGGATGAAACAGATAAGGGGTTTATTGAATTTCCAACTATAAGGTTACTATCCCCCCCTTCCTTTTTATAGAGTGAGAATGAGGGTACTTTTGTTGCTGCTGTTCAGACAAGACATATCTCTTCAGTCTTTGGTCTCAACATACCAAATCAGAGAGGAAGGAAGAAAATCTTGGAAGCTTTCAATCTGCTTTGGAAACATTCAGCCTCTCTTGACGTCTCCTGAGAAAATGAGCCTTCTGAGCTTTGGCAACACCATAAACAAACTGCCTGAGTCTGGTATTACCATACAGCAGATCCATGGATCTTATGATTTTATTTTTGCTTTTATTAATTCAGGCATTATCATGAGAAATCATGAGAAAGAAAAGAGAGCGGGGATAAAACAGTCATGTCTTACTGCAGATTATATTTGAAACTTGCAGTGCTATTGAATAATCAATGAGTTGATGCCTTCCATAAGCCACGATTAAGTAATTTCTACCCACAGATCATCTGTTGCTGTCAAGTAAATACTGATGGAAAAATGATCTTTGCAACTAAAATCTCTGTGTATTTTATCTGTTTTAAACCAGGAACGGAATCTGTTTCCATTCAGAGAAAGAATAATCCTGTTTATTCAGAACCATTCTCGGGGCTCTTTACCAGCCAAATGATCCTGGTGATGTGAGGTTCTCCCCTTTAAAATCTTGGTAACCCTGAATTCAACTTATTCAGCAAATCCTGGGATGAATTACACACTCCAAAGCATTCTTCATTATCTAGGTAGTTGGACACTGCAGCGTTTAAAAGAATCAAGCCATCACTTTTCTGCAATCAGCTGCAAGTGGAATTTAAACAGTGGCTTCAGCTGATAGTTAATATGTTCCCCATTCAATATGCTCCCTGTTCAAATGCCATCAGCCAAGGGAAAGCTAGCAGCACATTATTCACATGGTTTGCAGCCTGATTTTATTAATTAGCTTCGTTATTAATAAATAACATTTATTTATTTTATTTATAAGGCTGCATAACTCTGTACTGACTCTGGGTGGCATACAAAAATGTTGTTCATAAAAAATATAACTTAGTCCCCCCCACCCACCAATCCAGAAGAAAAGAACATTATTTCATAACAAAAGAATTGGACCTGTCTCTTAGCTTTTCAGTACTTTTTCAAACACTGGGGTGCAGGGGTGGTAGCAGATGGATCTCAAAGGAAATGTTGCTCCAGAGATCAAGTTGCTGTGGAAGAGCAGGCTGAGTAGCTAAATCCCATCAGATGACACTACTTGATAGATAAGTGCTGGACCATGCTAACTCAGCCTGTTTGGAAAGCATGGGTAGAAACTATGGAATACAATTTAGATAACCAGGACCTATAACATGAAAGGATACTTATGTCATAACCAGAACTTTGAATTGCACCCAAAAATATACAGGTATTCAAGTGCAGCTTGTGAAGCAAAGGGTTACCCTAGCATCACTCAGCATGCCAATATTCAGTTGTGCTGCTGCATTCTGGACACACTGTGCTGCTTTATTTTAAAGAGAAGACCTATGTAAAATGTATTATAATAGTTCCAAAGTCAAGGGTCCAAAATATGACTTCCTGCCTGAAAGGCCTCTTGGTCCAGGTAAGAGCACAACTGGCTTGCTGCAAAAGCATTCTTAGCCACAATTGTTCTCTGTGCCTTGAGCAGCAGTCATGAGTCTAAGCACAACAGTCCTGAAGGGAGAATCCCAATATCACTGAAAACTAAAGATGAAACATCATCAGTCCCTGGGTAGACCCAAAGACTCACAAAATCTATTCAGTCCTGTCAGGGTTGAGTTTAAACCTTTTAGGGAACCTCCTAAAAATGCTTACTTCAAATATATTTCCTTTGTAATGCAGTGGATCTTACCCAAGTAAAGATTTCCTCAGGAATTTAAGAAACAATTCCAGTGTTATTTAGTATTCTTCTACCCAAATGATTCAATTTGTCATTACATATTTATATTGTTATTAGTTATTAATAGGGCTGGGTAGAGACCACACAGCTACTGCTGAGACAGATCCAGAGCTTTGGAAATAACCAGCCTCTGGTTTGAGAACAGTCTGTTCCTCTTGTTCTGAGCGGGATTTATATAAATTAAGTTCCATTCTCACTGGGAACATTCTCCCTAGAATATATCCCAAGGTTATTTTCTGGTGTTTCTCAGTCTTCTGAGAATACCTGAGCCTTACTGATTGCAATCTGTCTCTGATATACCTTATGGAATGGATCATGGCATAGCAGCCTTCTTCATAAAAAGTGCTTTTGAAAGAGTTCAAATGTCTTGTAACCTGTCCACAGCTATGGACAGTTGAGGGGAAAAATTCATAAAATCCAAATCTCCTCCTCCTCCTCTGTAAGATTCTATGCAAGTGTAAAAAATACCATTTTATTTTTGGGACAAGATGACTAATATACCATTTCTGTATGCAATGTGTTGGAGTTCCAAAATGCTAAACTGGGGCAGGAGCTTTGCAAAGTTTTTAAAATCAGGACACAGCACATTTTTGAGCTATCAACTCTGCACATGTACATTATCCACTCAGTCCTGAATACTCTTGCTTCACCCAGAAATTAGGGACTTGTCCAAGTCAAATGTACAGCTAGTTTTGATTTTTTTTTTTTAAATGCAGCTGTTTGATTTATTTGGTTTCTCAAATACTGCATGTTTTTAACAGATGTTATGAAGTGAAGTTGTCAGATGATGTAGAAATAGATTAGGCATCTCTCTCTGTAGTTTAAAGTTGTTTTTCTTAGCCGCAGGCATTACTGAAATTCACCCCTTAATTATTCATTGAGAAAATGTGCTTCTTCATAGCTATTGGTATGATTGAAATTGTTTTTCTAAAATTATGTTTTTCTTATATTGATTGCAACCATGGCCATCTCAATATTTTATTCCAAGGTTATTTAAATATCTCTCCCCCCTCCCTCCCTCCCTCTCTCTCCCTCTGTCTCTTTCTGTATTAGCTGCTTTTATTAGTGCAAAGGCTGGCTATTAAGGGCAGAGCTGTTTTGCAGAAGAAGTAGGAGTAACACAATTAAGAAATGATGGCAGCAGCCAGAAAGTTAACTGTTCAGAAACTACTTCTATTATGCATGTTAAATGCTTTGGCAGATGACACTGAGCAAGCTGGAACTAAAGAAAATCATTACAAAGCTGGTCTTAATATTGGAAAAAGGATAGATGGCAAACAGCATTGGTTTTACATTCCCCCAACCCCGCCACCCTCTGGATCAGTGTATAATGTCCAAAGGCAATTCTTGGCAGCTGCACCAAGGCTGGACAGCCTTGGTTGATTTCCATGTCAGATGATTTTAATACTTGGTTGGGAGGCTACCAGAAATCTCAGAGGTTGACTTGAGTGGGTGGGTGGCGTTTTAAAAAAATAATAGAAGAAAACAGCATCAAACCACTTCCATATAGTTGTCTACAAAAAATATATGTGGAAAAGTTGCTGAAGTTGCCATCAGTCAGGCCTGATTTGAGGGCTGATTTTATTATTATTATTATTATTATTATTATTATTATTATTATTATTATTATTATTATTATTATTATTATTATTATTATTATGGAAGACAGAGTGAGAAATACTCTCATACTTTGCCTCCCCCTCCCCTTCTCTTCCCCTCCTCTATTTTTCCTCAGAAATATCCTCCCTCCAAAAGAAAGATTTGTTTTATTTTCATATTCCGTCTTGCGGAGTAGCTTTTACAAACCACATCAGCTGTGCTATTTTTATCAAGTGTTGCAGAATGCCAGCATAGTGCTAAAAATTTTAACATGCCAACTGTGCTTCTGTAGCTGTTGGAATCCTTCTTGCATCAGTGAACTTCTACAGGCAAGAGATTCTATTATTTACACCAAATGTGGCTGTTGAAGGCCCAGGGAACTGGTGCAACTCCGTTTGGCGTGGGGCCTGTAAAGGTGATTCAGCTTTCCAAAAGCCACCATCTTCAACAAATTTGGTTTTGGTAGCAGAAAACAATATATTTAGCAAAATATTTCTTTGTTTAAACTATATTTTTCATTTCTCTTTAGAAACATAAAATGGGTAAAAGGCACAAAACTCTAGTAATTTAGATGTTATGAATGATAAAGCCTCCTTTCTGTCTCTGACTATGAGGTAAAGTCATCTTTTGTTTTGCAAAATTGAATAATAAATGAACTCTGCAGGAATACCCATTTTAATTATTGCCAGAATGTGGAGCCATGTATGTAAAATGTTCTATAATAGCAGCCATTTTATTGCATTTGGTCTATTTGCACCATTGGATAAGACTGAGTAGCAATCATCAGTGTACTAACCCTAATCTAACTCTAACACCCCCTTTTTTCCATTTAGTGATTTAGAACCTGGAAAATTGTTCTACAGCAACTTCTTTTTCTTAATAGAAAAATATACGAGATAATTTTAGGCATGTGTTTTCTATGTCAAATGAAATATTTTAAACTTTTACAAACTTGATTTAAATTGCTCATTCCTTTGTGGTATTTTTTCTCCTCTGCATATATGTTTTGCTGTTTTCCCTGCTCCAAGGGTAAATGAATAAAACAGAAAGTGACAAAAAAAAGAGACAAATATAGAAAATAAAGGATATATCTGACTGCAAGATGTAGTTCACTTAAAGAAAATAATTATAACAAACGTAAGCAACAGATAGGGACAGACTTGGCGAAATGGGGAAATTTGCAGCTTTCGTTGATTGGTAGGATCTCAACTACCGTATTTTCCAGAGTATAAAATGACTGGGCGTATAAGACGACTCCCAACTTTTCCTGTTAAAATATAGGGTTTGGGCTTTACTCGCTCTATAAGACTACCCCTCTTCCAACGCACACCATTAAAAATTAAAAAACATCAACTGGCTCACCCACAATGTAAAAGCAGCTGTGCTAGACCCAAAATGGCCCCTGCAACAAGCAGGAACCTCACACAGCCACAAAAAGCCCCAAAACCCAACTTTCACACTTTACACACAAAAAATTCCGCATACAGCTTTGTGAGATTTTGTTTGTGTAGTTAGAGTGAAACACTACAGAAACACACTAAATATTATTTTATTTTATTTTATTTTTATATGAAAGCTAAATGTAAAACTTCCTAAACTTTAAATGGCTAGGTCTAAAAAAGAGCAACTAAAAAAAAACCCCTCAATTAACTATTTTTTTAAAGCTCCCAAAGGGGGAAAAAACTTACCCAATAGAACAGGGGTCTCCAACCTTGACAACTTTAAGACTTGTAGACTTCAACTCCCTGCCTGCTTGATTGCAGGCAGGGAGATTCAGTTGCTTGCTGATGCAATGGATTGCAGGCAAGCAGAGAAAGGCAAGTGTTGTGACTAGCAGCTAATGTAAGCAAGCTGGAAGAGGGGCAGGATTTTTGCTGCCAATTAGCAGGCAACTCAGCTGGGATCGCCAGAACCATTTAAAAGGAAAAAACTTTTTTCTTTTTACATGTCTCTGGCGATCCCAGCTGAGTTGCCTGCTAATTGGCAGCAGGCAACTCAGCTGGGATGGTCATCAGAGCCATTTAAGGCTCATCAGAGTCTTTTGGGCTGGTCTGCCTGGTTACAGGAGAATGACACCCGGCTTATAAGATGACCCCCGACTTTTGAGAAGATTTTCATGTGTTAAAAAGTTGTCTTACATGCCAGAAAATACGGTATTAAGATGAATATTTAGCCTAGAATTTTGTACTTATTCCAGACAATTCCAATCAGGTTGGGTAAGGAATTTTTTGAAGATTTGAATAAAATGATGTTGAAATATTTTTGGCAGGGAAAGAAGGCGAGGATAAAATTAGAGTTGTTACAAGATGCTAAAATGAGGGGCGGTTTTGGTTTACCTAATTTGGAACTTTATTATCAACCAACAAGTTTGATGTGGATTAAAGAATGGATAACCTCGAGTAATACTAGATTACTGAATTTAGAAGGACATGATTTGTTGATGGGGTGGCATGCTTTTTTATGTTATAAAGGAACAAAAGTACAGGGGTATTTTAGAAGACACCAGATATGGGAAGCTTTATTGTTGAATTGGGAGAAGATTAGAAAACAATATTATTTGAAGATTCCAGTCTGGGTATCTACAATTAAAGCTTTTTCATATTCTGTAATATTTAAAAGGGAACAAGTTATTAGATATAGTGAATTATTGGATGAAAAGGGTGAACTTAAATTAAAGCAAGAATTAGAAGATCAGGGATGTAAGATGGAGATGAAATATGAAATATGAAGTGGATGTAAAGACAAAATATGTGAAGTTCTTTTTTATGGGAAATAAGCTTTTGCTATATATTGATATTTTGAAGATGGGTTTGAGCACAAAGAATGTTAACCAATCAATACACTGTCTGTAATTCTTTGGAATGATGATGGTTTTATGTTATGTTTTTGTTTTAAAATTTAAAAAAAATATATTCAAAAAAAAAAAAAGAAAATAAAATAAATTACTATAAATGAAATCCAAGTTTAATCCTAATAGAAACATGGAAACCAACAAGTTTTAATTTAACAATTACTCAGTGAAATACGTGGAATATTTGATGCTGCCTGAATTTGGTTGCTTGTTTACAGATGTTGCATTATCCTGCTAAGTAACATCCACAGTGCTAATGCGTGTGGAGTTTGCTGCTCCCTATTTATATACGGCAGCTTGCTCTGCCAGTGTTGATGGGGATGTGTTTTCTCCTTGGTAGTTCCTTGGTTTATTGATTTTTTTTAAAAAAAATAGATTTATATGCCGCTCTTCTCCAGAGACTCAGGGCAGCTTACAATGCGTTAAGCAATAGCCTTCATACTTTTGTATATTTTTATACAAAGTCAGCTTATTACCCCCACAAACTGGGTCCTCAATTTACCTACCTTAGAAAGGATGGAAGGCTGAGTCAACCTTGAGTCTCAAACTTGCAATAATTGCAGACAGCTGAATGTTAATAACAGGCTATCTAGCCTGTTGAGCTATCTGGGCTCTTGTTGCTATCTGAGGTTTATTGTTGATTGATTGTTGATTGATTGGTTTCTGATGACTGGTATCTCCAATAAAATGGTGACAGTATATCAGAAAATAGAAAATAAATAGCTCTTCGTTAGATGAACTCACCTAATTTGTTTACTCAGGTTTCATTGAGAAACATATATATAATTTAAAAGTTCACTCATGCCTTTTGTATATTTATTAAGCTTTTTTTAAAAATAGCCCAAAAGCAAAAAAAAAAAAAAGAAAGAAAGAAAGAAAGAAAGAAAGAAAGAAAGAAAGAAAGAAAGAAAGAAAGAAAGAAAGAGGATATGGTAGAAAGATGGGGAGGAAAATCAATGTCCTACATTGTTATAGTTTCTTTTGACTGCTAGTGCTATATCTTCTCTTTTTCTCTTTTATTTTATTTTATTGTTGTCCTGAGTCACATTTATAAGGAATTTATTTTTAAGAGATTTCTTTACTGATTTTTTTACTGATTAAAAAATGCAACTACGTAATTTTTTTCAGCTTTTAAAATTAATTTTATCCTAGTTTTGGGACTGATTTTAATAGAAAAAATATCATAAATAAAATTATCTATCTATCTATCTATCTATCTATCTATCTATCTATCTATCTATCATAAATAAATAAATAAATAAATAAAAGTCAGCCTTCATATTTGATGATTTGCAACTAAGGGATGTTGTGCAGCCTCGAACTTTTCCTGAATTGCTGGAATCAAAAAGATTCTGAAACCAGTTTTCCAGACTAATGAATTCTATACAAATATATAAGCTTTTGTGAGCTGCAGCTGACTTGATTAGATGGATGAAGTAACTAAACTGATGTACATCCCCCCAAAAAATCAGGTTATTTTTGGAAGGTCTCAACAAACACAATGTGATTTAACACTTTGCAGTTGCAACTTGATCAAGGGCTTGTGATCTGTTTCTCAAGTAACCTCATTCTACATAATTACTCCCTCTCTCCCCTCTCATCCTAATCAGAATTCTATATCAATGTAGCCACTCCATATATCTGACAAAGTGAAATGTGGTTCACAAAAGCTTATGTCTTTGAATAAAATCTGTATATCTGAAAAGTGCTGTCAGATTCCTTTTGATTTTGGTTAACATACTCTAACATGACTACCCTCATATAATATTTACTTGGAAATAATCCCATGAGTTTATATGAAGTACAATAGAGAAAGAGAAACAGAAGGGGAAAACACCAATTTTTTATTGATGTTGTTAATTCTCTGTAATATTAGCACAAAGATTTCTGTGTCAGAAATATTTAATTGATGAGAAATTCCCAACTCAAAATGTAGAGACATGGAAAAAGATGGCTTGTTTTATTCTTGCTAAATTGGAGTCTTTTGGCTGCATTTCAATATTACTAAGTGAGAGATAATTCCAAATATCCCATCTGAAAGTAATATCTCCTGAGTACATCACTAAGTTGTCAAGGCCACAAATCAATTTTATTTTCAACAAAAGATGTCTAAATATCATACATAGCTTATATTAATAAAAAAACACTATAGGCTACTCTCCACCAAGATTTTATGGCAATATATATTACTCTCTGCCATCTCTCTAGAGGATATCTTAGAAGGAATGATTTACAACTCAACAACAATCATAGAGAGCAATGATAAATAGTGAATTATCATAAACTACTACCGCAATAAAATGAAACTCTTATATAGACATTAATAATGACAATAGCCTTTGGCAATGATTATTTCATCTTCCACTTATCTATATTCCATTTTCTAGATGTCCTGCTTTTGTCATTGATCATGACTTTTTCCATACCAGTTTGGTATGAAATTATATTTGCCTTCAGGAACTGGAAATCAGAATTAAGACCTGAAAATTCAGATGTATGGAGGGCCTAGATGCTGCATACAGATCAAAAGATTATGTACCCTGTAATTTTGGAGGCCCCAATTCTTCAGACAAGTAATCAAATAAGATTTGTGGAATCATTTGTGCATTCCTATCTCCTGATTCAGCAGTATGAATTAATTCTTAGAATTGAATACTGGTTAACCAATGTGTATTCAAACCCGGATAGAATAACAGAGTTGGAAGGGAACTTAGAGGTCTTCTAGTCCAACCCCCTGCTTAGGCAGGAAACCCTATAATATTTCAGACAAATGGTCTGAAACTCTTCTTTGGATTGGAATGGTCCAATCTCTTCTTAAAAACTTCCAATGTTGCAGCATTCACAACTTCTGGAGACAAGTTGTTCAACCAGCTAGTTATTCTAATTGTCAGGATGTTTCTCCTTAGTTCTAGGTTGCAAGGATTTAAAGAATAGCATCAGATTTTAAACCAAGAACCAAATTAGTCCAACTATAGCACAATTTACTCAAAAAAGTCACTGCAAATACAGGTAATTTCGTCTTCAGAATAATTGTGTAACCTTAACGAATGGTTCAACCCAATCTTCCTCAGTCTAGTCTACTCCAGCATACCAAATACAATCCAGTGTACTTGGGCATATAGTTCTCAGAATTTAGACCCAACATGTAGAGATAAAATTACCTTGACAGAGAAATGAAAGCTGAATTTCCTAGGCAAAAGAGGGTAAAATATTTAAGTCTAGAATATCCATATAACTTTAGGTAGTAACTCAGATAGATACCTCCCAATCCCCATATAAATAGGAGGAGCTTAATCAGATTTGCAAGACTCTGTTATCATGGCCAATTTCAGTAAAAGTAGTTTTAGCCATCCTCTGGAGTTAATTTGATAGTCTAGTGTACCTAGTGAGGCTGACACAACTTTGCTACTGTTGGAGATCCAAATTCAATGACACTAACAGTCTAGCATCTCATGAACTACTAACCTCAAAAGATAGAGATAGACTTAAGGGTTTTCTCTGCACCTGTTCCTCAACCGAGTTTGCTAATTTGCTTTCCTTTCCAGACTGATTCCAGATTCTATCTTCTCCAATCATTGGCTCTTGAAAGAGATAGATATGACACTGTCTTGATTGGAAGCATTTCATAATATGAGAATTCTTGGATGCCTCCTGCTTGAAGAGCAGGTGACAGTTTTTGCAAGAGGGCCCTTGGCATATCTTTATTTACCAATTGTGCTTGTTTTTCCTTTCTCCTATGGCATTTGCCTGCCCCTTATGCTCCAATAGGATGGACCTTTCTTTGAAGCAATGTCATCTGAAGGGGTTTAAAAAGTGCCCTTTCCATTGCAGAATCTGCCTTGAAGAACAATATTCTGCTCCCTAGATTAGAAAAGCAATAGAAACTTGTCCTTAAATGTTGGAGTCAGGATGATTGAAGAAAAACAATTACTGGCAGATAATGCATGTATTGGTTGAAAATTTATATAGATTGGCAAGTGTATAACATGCTTGTTTTGGACAGTAACATCAAAAAAATAAATAAATCATTGATAGTCGTCAGTGTCCAGTAGGAGACAACATTAGATCACTTTATTTTTGCTGTTGAAAATAAATTTAGCGGGAATTATTCCTATTGCTAAATGTGTTTAACTGAAATTGTGCAACCAGTCCCAAGTGAAACAAATGAATAGGAGCACTACACTTGTTCCAACCTACAGTATGGTTGCATCTAATGTATACTTAACTAGCAGTAAAATCTAGTTGTTTCTAAGAATCACACTACGTGGAAATTGAGTTAAATTCAGCAGAGGTTATTCACATTTCACATTATGAAAGCTAAATTCCATGTACTCAAAGCAGTTACACAACTGTTAATTCCTTTACAGCTTAAGAATATTATTTAAAAGAATAATGGGGACAAAATGTTCCCTTTTACAGCAAATTACATTTAAAAGAATGGGATGTTGAAGAATGATAAAATTGAAGATATGCAGCCCAATTCTATTCATGTCTACTTAGAAATAAATCTCACTGAATTGACTAGGGTTTACTGTCAGATTCATGGACATGAATTTAAAACTGTGGAACTCAGAGGTTCTCAAGCTAATTGTAGAAATGACCACTAAATGTTTGAATTTCAACTTTCCTATCAAAATTCTTTCGAAGAAACCCACAAAAAATGAACACACTTTTGGCTGCAGAAAATTAAGACTTTGGTATTGTTTATTTTATGAGTTTTGCCAGGCTGTTTATTGTATATCTGTGCTATGATTTTCTTTCAAAACATGTCTGGACTTGTCTTGAAGTTTATGATGTAGAAGATTGATTTACAAGGAAAAATGGTGGAGGAAGAGAAAAAGATGAAGAAACAGTGGTAACAACAGTTTAGATACTGTCTACTGGCAGAATTTTTTTGGATAGAGCTGACAGTGAAAGCTTTCTAAGCCAAGTCAGTTGAGAAGCCTTATATCCTTTTTAGCCAGCTGCATCTTAATGGAATGGCTTTTCTGGAACTTGAAGAGCGTGAAGAAGGAGGTGACTCAATGTGGATCAACAGGCAAGTTCAGAATTTACATCTGGGGCCACAAGATATTTTGGCAAAAAAAGTTCAATCATGTTGTGGAAAAAAAAATGCCGCATTTTCCTAGATCATGTGGGATATTTTCCTGTTAAAGAGGATCATTGAATAACCCATACCAAGGATCTCAGAGCCTTTGGCATCTGTGGCAGAAGTGGTATTCAGCAGGTTCTGACCAGTTCTGGAGAACTGGTAGCAGAAATTTTTAGTAGTTCAGAGAACCAGTAAATCACCTCTGGCTGGCACTGCCCCCATCTATTCTCTGCCTCTTGAATCCCAGCTCACCAGGAGGAATTGGGGATTTTGCAGTAACCTTCCCCTGGAGTGGGGTGGGAATGGGGATTTTGCAGTATCCTTCCCCTGCCATGCCCACCATGCCATGCCCACCAAGCCATGCCATGCCATGCCATGTCCACCAAGCCACGCCCACAGAACCAGTAGTAAAAAAATTTGAATCCCACCATTGATCTGTGGTGGTATTGTATGGATAGCTTTTGCTAAGTAGCATCTTATGTGGAAATGAGCTGGACTGCAGCAACACTTGTTAGCCGTTTCAACCTTGGACAAACACATTCCACGGCTATTGTCATGTGAGGTGATTCAATTAGCCTTCTTCGTGTACAGCCGATATCTCTGCGTTGCTAATTTTCTAGCCTGGTGCAGCAGCTGCTTCCCTATCAAAATTTCCAGTACAGAGTTCTGACACCTGGAGATAAATAGAAAAACACTAGACAGGCAACTAATTCTCATCTCGTCCCACTTGGAATTTCCATTACAGTTGTCTTTTAAAGATGTTTATCCAAACAAGAAGATATGTCAAGCCAGAAGTAATAGTAACAGAAAGGCAATACCCACATTGTGCATGTCAAACAAGGCCACCGATAAGCTGGGAAGAATTTTCCACCCAGGGAAATCTCATTAACCTCCCTTATATCAGAAAACACCCATTGAAAGCATTGACAGTAGAAAGAACTTCATATACCTGGCTGTTGAATTAATGGACCAGATAGTTGCTTGAATACCAGGCACCAGATTTCCATACACCGTAACAATTAGCCTTATTGGTCAGACATAAAATCCATTAATTTTGAATCCCTGAAAGGTTTACCACTAAGTTTCCCCATTTTTCCTTTGAACCAAGGATGTAAGTCATGCTTGGGTTTTTTTTTTCCCCCTTAGCAATTGTTGCTAACCGAATGACTATCTTGTCTTATATTTGTCAAAACCTTTTAAAAAGAAATCAGCCCAGGTTCATCCAGGCATTTCATTAGTTTTAATTTTGTGTAATTAGCCATAAGTTGAAACAATGGATTTTAGCAATGGTCTATTGCTTTACAATTATTTCTTTTCCATATTCCTGGCATTAAAAGGGGATGAAGGATAATGTGAGCTTGTCTGATACTCACCTACCTATCAACCCACCATCCCATAATAATAAAGACCATAATAAGTTGCTTGGAATGTTGGGGGGGGGGGGAGAGGGCAGCCTCTTGCTAATCATGAGCAGATTGCTTCTAGTTCTATTGGATGAGGCAGAGAAGCAACTAAAGCTGGATTTTAGTGCCAAAAAGCAAGTTCTTGGAATTCAGAATTTACCCAATAACCACCCTAAATCAGGGTTTATCCTGGTTATCCAATTAATCCATCTTCTGGATTACATAATGCACCAAATCAAAATTAGTTAATGTAGTGGAGTCTGCATAACACACCAACTTTTTAAAAAAAATCTAACAAAAGTCGCAACTAATCAGACTTAGTCTGTTTTTAACTACTCTGGTTAAATGAGTTCTCTGAAGCAGGCCTTAGAGCACCAGCGATTCTCATGTTTTCAAATGAATTAAAATGTGTGAAAGTCATAGTAATTTAGCAATTCTAGGTTTGGGATGAAATGCATCCCTACCATCATTTTTCAAAAATGATGGTAGACTTTTTAAAGTTTACCCCTACCCCTACCTTTATCCCTACTCCTGTGGGATCCTTGATGATCTCTGGACTTGGTAGTTTTCTTGCAGATGTTTCATTACCAAACTAGATAACATCATCCGTGCTAGAAAGGAGTGGGGTTTGCTCTCTGTTTAAATACTAGTTGGCTTTCCCTGTCAATGTTGGTGGGAGTGGCCTTTATAATTCCTTGATAGTTGCTTGGTTTTTTTAAAAAATTGTTTGCATAGTTCCTGACTGGGATATTGTTTACTGTTTGATTGTTGGATGGTAGAATTTTGAAGCAATAGGAAAAAGTATGCCCAGGGCATGATCAAAAAAGTCAAAATGATGGTTGTGACAGTGCAAATGAAGCTCTACACACACAAAAAACCAGATGGAATTTTGATCATACTCTTGCAGCTGCCATTTTTATTATACCTTATGGAAATCCTTGGTAATGGGATTAAGAATGGGGAAAAATATATATTTGGGGGGGGGGATATATTTTTTGGGGAAAAAAAACATTAATTGTATGTTTCACTAATCTGTTGACCTAACAGGAAAGTTTCCATAAAATGTTGTGTAGGTTCTAAAATTAGCTTGCTGCAAGACTTGTTGGAGAGAGAGGGAGGGAGGGAGGGAGGGAGGGAAGGGAGGGAAAGAATGAGAAAGAGAGAGAAATTCTGTATTCACCTTCTGCGTCTTATTCACCATAGATAATCCTTGATTTACATCCACAATCGAGGCCCAAATTTCTGCTGTTAAGCAAGATGTTTGTTTAATGTGTTTTGCCTATTTTACAACTTTCTTGCCACAGTTGTTAAGCAAATCACTGCAGTTGTTAAATTAGTAACATGGTCGTTAAGTGACTTTGTCAGAAGATCACAATCAGTGATCACATAACATCGGGACATTGCAAGCATCATAAATAAGAGTCAGTTCCAAGTTGACATCTGCATTTTGATCATGTAAATCAAAGCCTTAACAATGGTCATAAGCTACTTTTTTCGTTCAGCTTGGAGGCTAAAGACACAGCATGGCCTTCTCCAATTCAAAGAGACACTTGTTCGGCAGGTTGAGGCAAAGAGGCAGTCCCGGAACCAGCGAAATCTGGGGGCTGGGCAGAGGACAGAATATATCTTCCCTCAGCATGGAAGGGATTGCCACTTTTGAATTGGCCTTTTCAGTCACACTAGATGCTGTTTTAGGACCTCTTTCCAGAGCACGATACCATAGTCTCTTGAGACTGAAGGATGCCAATGATGATATTTATTGTAACTAATCTGTGGTTCTGTCTCACCCTACTCTAATAAGATTTATTGTTAAAGTCACCTGGTATAAGTTATGTAAATGAAAATGTTGACATAGTGGAATTTCATATTCCTAGCCTATCAGACATAATTTTCTATCCACACAGTGCACGACTAACTAATTTCACAATTAAGCTCAAAGAAAAAAAAAATAAAGCAATCAGCCCATTAATTCACCCAATTAGGAAGAAACAAATTTATCAGTTGTATTTTGTTCAGTTTCTTTTTTCTCTCAACTTTAAATCCTCGGAATTGTCTGCATTAATTAGGAGAACACACACACGCACAGAGAGAGAGAGAGAGAGAGAGAGAGAGAGAGAGAGAGAGAGAGAGAGAGAGAGAGAGAGAGTGAGTATGGGTTATCTACTGACTTTTTTAAAAGTACAAATTGTTATGGAAATAGGAGGAAACAAATGTAAGGTTGGAGGAATAAATTCATAGTTTCAACCAACCTCCTTCACATCTCTCTCGCCATGTTCACTCTCCATGGGAACTTCTCATGCAACTTAATTATAATAGCATCCTAAAGCCCCCCTCACAAAGAACTGTACATTAAAAACCTCTGAATTCAGTGGTGAAAGACAGGACATCAAAGATCCCTGCCGTGCACAGCTGTCCCCAGGAAGAAAATAACCAGCAACATGCATACATCTGTCCCGTTTGCAGGAGACAAGCATCATTAGCAATCCAGAAGCACTGGCATGAGGAATGGGAAATCCATTCAAGTAGCAATCCTCTCTGATGGGCTTCTGTTGATTAGTTGTATTAATGTTTGTTCCATAGATGCAGAAAGGGATTAAGTGCCCTTTTAAAGATAAGTGCAGTATCCTTGCTGATGGAAGCTTATAATGACCTCAGAGCTCTTGGTGTGTACAACAGCTGATGCACAGTAATATTGGGGCAATAAATTATTATTGATTGAAACATGCATCACAATACAATCGTTAAGCGTGAGGGGATATTTTTGCATGTATCAGGCCATATTTTAAGCAGCCAGAATAAAGAAATAGGAACCTGTAGCAAACTAAACATTCCTAGATATAACAGTGCCTTATCACAATGATTCAAGTTGTAGTAATATAGGCTGATAGGCTATGACAATTTTACTCCATTGATTCAAAAACCCAAGACATTCCCTTCTGTGCAGCCAAATCTGTATAATGCAAAAATTAAATTTATCATATATGTCATCATTCCCATTTGAGAATATTTGCAGCTTCTGCTTTTTAGGCAAACGTTGCTACATTAAAATTAATCTACAAAAATGTAAGCTATGTTTACCAGGAACACTGATAAATGATCAAAAAAGAGTACATATATGATCCAAAGTTTCATTCATACTTGACTTTTTCCCATGATACTCTTAATACAAAAATAAAGGGCAAAATCACAGCTGCATTTCTATATTATAAATGTATGTTTGGCTTCTTGGTATTTTAGCCATAACATATGGAAGAAAGGAAGAAAAAAAAATCCATGTAGATGAAATTAATTTGACAGGATAATCAGAAGGGTATAATAAAAAGTTGTTGCAAATCAGAACATCAGGCAAATAAGATTATTGTTTTCATTGACTTAAATTAACATGCTTTTGTTCATCGAATCTAGTTATCATCAAAAGTATTTCCGGACTCCAAGGTTTGGCTAACTAAGCTTCAAAAAATAGCGATTTCCAATTGGTAGATAACATTCAAGTATTTCTTTTGACATGCACTTAGTTGCTGATTTCCCACCCTCCAAGATTTTTTAAAAATTATACTTAAATATATTTGACAATTTCAACCTTATTTAACTTGCTTTGATAGTACTGTGTAAAATTGAAACAGACATTCCTCTCTCCCCGCCTTCCCACCCTGATTCCACATCTAAAAATGACAAAGACTTTGCTGGCCTATATATAACCTTTCATTTCCATGACTTCTCATGGAAAATTGCAGTTTTCTGTATTTTCTGTACGTGATAAATGTCTTTGCAAAGATGACATAGAAAAGGGAATGTTGGCATAAATAATCAGTCTAAGACGCTGAGCTTGTCGATTGAGAGGTCAGCAGTTCAGCGGTTCGAATCCCTAGTGTTGTGTTACGGGGTGAGCTCCCGTTACTTGTCCCAGTTTCTGCCAATTTAGCAGTTCGAAAGCAAGTAAAAAATGCAAGTAGAAAAATAGGGACCACCTTTGGTGGGAAGGTAACAGCATTTCAAATGCCTTTGGCATTGAGTCATGCTGGCCACATGACCACGGAGACGTCTTCAAACAGCGCTGGCTCTTTGGCTTTGAAACGGAGATGAACACTGCCCCCTAGAGTCAGGAACGATTAATAGATATGTGCGAGGGGAACCTTTACCTTTACCTTTATGTATGCTACATGGTGTTTTTTTTTTTTTTTACAATTCTAGTATGGTTTAAAAATTGGAGCCACTTTCTCAGCATATAAAGTCTAAAATGGAATGTTGCAACATCTATAAGAAGACACTATAACACTTTCCCTGCCATTAGATATTGGAGGCTATAAATCACTCTTAGTGATATACTGGCATGGGCCACTACACTATGTGGGCTTAAGTTACTAGATCCATGTGATATAGTTATTTTCTGGCAATTATTGGGAATTACATTTATTATAAATATAGATAACTTTTTGGGTTCTTGTATTTAAGGAAAATTATAATGGGGTACATTTAAAACAAAATGAAGATTAAAAAATACTTTCATATTTTTTATTTTGTTCAGAAGTCTATGAGCAGTGGAGTCATTGGAGCACTTGTACTTGGCCAATGAAAGAATCAATAACAGAATACCTGTCCCATGACAGAATGTCAGTTCCTCTAGGAACTCCATCCTCATATCTTGCTATTTTCTACTGAAGCGCAAAGAAAACCTGAAAAAAGTCCCACCGTAAACTACAGGAGTAATTAGATATGGGGTTTCCACAGCAAACTCTCTTCATTTAGCCCTTACCATCACCAAAGAGGTTCACTTTGCCAAGAGAGAGAGTCATAGCCTCAGGAAAGGGGACCCTATAAATCCTTTTGAGTAAAAAGACATGGAGAAATTGAACAAATAAGAGCATGCAATGCCTGATCTCATCAAACAGCCATTCAAATGCCACCTTCTTTGCTCTTCCTTACCAGTGCCCTAATGAGATCACGAGAGAATAAGTTAAAATGTATGCCCCTCATAAAAATGGCCATTTCTGTACAGCTGACGTATAGTATCTTCCAGCATCATTCCGTGTAATGCTTTGGGGATGTAAAATCTAGCCTCAATCTAGTTATTGAGGTGCAATGAAGCTTGGACAACTCATTGGAAGACATAACGAGTCATTGGTGTATGTCCCCATGATACTATCAATATCTCAGTCTCATTAAGAGTCCTCCAAACTCTTGTAAATTCTGAGGTAGAGGGTAACAAGTAGGCAAAGCTTTAAACAAATGCTTTGTTTCAATTAAAGTTCCTACAAGGTGCTCCGCTGAAGTTGTTTTGTGACACAATGTGGCCTCCCCACTTCTGAAAATAAAATTGTGGTGTTGCTTTGCTTCCTTTACCTTCTGAGATTTCCTGTAATATTTCTAATAGCTGAAAAAGGCTTCTTTTTATATGTAGTATATGGGTAGAAGCTGTGGTGGTATTCAAATGACTTTACTACCAGTTTTGTGGGCATAGCTTGATGGGCATAGTATGGCTTGGTGGGTGTGGCAGGGGAAAGATATTGTAAAATCCCCATTTCCACCCCACTCCAGGGAAAGGATCGTGCAAAATTTCCATTTCCACCCCACTCCAGGGGAAGGATACTGTCAAATCCCCATTCCTTCCCCACCCCACTAACCTGCTTTCTCCTGCGCAAGGCAACAAAAGAAGACCCAGCCAATCATCTGGGACTCGGGAGGCAGAGAATAGTTGGGGGCGGGGCCAACCAGAGATGGTGTTTAACAGTTCTCAAAACTACTCAAAATTTCTGCTACTGGTTCTCCAGAACCTGTCAAAACTGGCTGAATAGCACCTCTGGGCAGAAGTCTTTTGCAGTGATTCCAGTCAGCTACTGGAAGTATTGGAACATCTTTAGGATGATAATAACACTAGGACTAGGAAATCTTGTCTGAAAAAAAAGTATTAACTCTATTTCTGTATCATTTTTGCTGCCAGGCAGAGCTTTGAAAACCAGTTCTGGTAACACTATCCACATGTCCCAGAGATAAATTTACCTCACACCCTTCTGTCAATAAGAATCTAAGTACTGTAGAATGATTATCTTGCGCAGAAACAGCAGCTCTGCTATAGCCTGTTACTGGTCTGTCTCTGTTAAGATTAGGATGCTTCATTGAAAATGGGCTCTTCTTTTGCTTGTGTAGATCTGGTTCATTTTTAATGTATTTATCAAAACATTATTCTTTTGCCCACACAT
Source organism: Masticophis lateralis (assembly GCA_030761175.1). Lineage (NCBI taxonomy): Eukaryota > Metazoa > Chordata > Lepidosauria > Squamata > Colubridae > Masticophis > Masticophis lateralis. The sequence continues at coordinate 94,276,117 of JAUDYJ010000002.1, forward strand.
ATTCAAACAGTGTTATGTACTCTCCATAAATTAATTGTACTTTTGTTTAGCAACATTTGGAAGATTATAGTTTTAAATCTGTCCTGTTTAAATCTATCCAGTTTAAATCTATCCTGGCTCAGTGGTGAAGCCAGTTAGACCATTTCTATTTCACGTATACAACAGTTTGTAAAGCAAATACATTTTTTTCTCTAATTGCTATGATTCATGAGTAACTTTAGCTTTGAGGCTATCACAACCTGTTTTTATATCTTGGTGTTCTGAATTGATTATATGTACACAGTTTTGGGATTACATCCTTTACTACATAGAATAAACATTTTGGCATTATTAGGCGGTTAAATCTGGAAGAACTCCCACTTGGGGAATTATATGATTTACTGGCGTTGATAAAGTGCTGGCCTAGAAAGAGAATACTGTGAGTTCTAGTTTCACCTTAGGTGCAAAATCCACTGGGTGACCTTAGGCCAATCACACTCTCTCTGCTCCAGGAAGAAGGCAATGGCAAACCACTTCTGAAAACCTTGCCAAAATACTAGTTCAAGCAGTCTCTGAGAAGCAAGAATCCATTCCAAAGAAAAAGGAGGAGGAGGAGGAGGAGGAGGAGGAGGAGGAGGAGGAGGAGGAGGAGGAGGAGGAGGAGGAGGAGGAGGAGGAGGAGGAAATAACAACAACAGCAGCAGCAGCAGCAGCATCTGTGTGGGTATAGCAACTGTGGATTAAGCCACAACTTCCTTGGGAAAGTTGACTTCATTCAGGCTTTTCATATTTGAAGATAGGAAGAATTATAAAATGGTTCTATGAGTGATGCTGCCTTGGAACCTACTGGGATGTCATCTCAGAGCCAGGAAAAACAGGTTTGTATTTCCTATGGCTATTTAAATATCAGTCATTAATTACTAGTCTTTTTTTTTTTTATTTTTGTAACCATACTGCTTAAATGAGGATTGAACATTTTAGCCTATACGAACATGTTTCTCTGACAGGGAAAAGAAGAAAACAAATAAATACCCCTTTACTGGTACCCATATAAGCTTTTCATCACAAGATCATAATGTGTTTTTTTTTTCCTCCAAATAACATCTTACCTCAGAATATAGCCTTCAGTTTTCTCTACCCATAAATATTTGACTGTGGTAGAGAAATGGATGAGTTGCTGAGCTACATTAATAATTATTTGCTCATTTGTAATGTGGGCTGTTGTCAAGGAGACCAATTTTAAGTTGCTGGCCCATCACTGCCTTTTGAATGCTTTGCATAAGCTCTTCTTTCATGGCTAGATATTAAAAAGATGCTACAAAACTGGCAGAAATTACATGCACCACGAGCTGGCTACAATTTTCTTTTTCTCTATGAAAGTTGCTCCTCTCCCACCATATTTTGGAACTAAAGTATTTCGAAGATCAACTTTGGCTTTCTTTACTTCCAATACAGTAATCAGGGAAGCATACAGGACAACCAAACCTTTTCCTCCATTAACACAGCTCCTTAGTTTCTCTTTTAGTTGAGAGTTATCAAAATGGCTGTGTTCTAATAACAGAATCAGAAACCCTCAGTAAAGAAAATGAAAGGGCTACGCTGGCATAGTGAAAAGTTTCTCTGTAATATTTTAAAAAAAAATTTTATTATAAATTAGAAACAAAAAACAGAAAGAAGACTATAATGAAGCACAATCACATATATACGACTGAGGTTGATTCAACCCCCATATATATATATATAGACAGTTTCTAACTAGCTTCACATATCATCATACTACATCTTCAGTTTGGTTTTTCATACCCCATCTTGCATTTGTTAATCTTCTTATATCTAATATAAATATCTTATTTATATTTAATTTGCTATTTACATTTCTATGCTACATGCTTCCCTAACAACTGCCTCATGACATTTTTACTCCTATCCATTGGTACCATTTATCACAGCTTTGATTGAAAGTTGATTCTTGTCTATCTTTAAGAATATAGTATGTTAGTCTATCACATTCTGCGCACCACAAAATTTTGTTGATAATCATCTGATCCAATGATACTTCTTTCCCGTTCCAAAGTTGTGCATATGCAATTCTAGCCACAGTGGTAATGCGTATGAAAAGATACCAGTCTGCTTTCCTTATGCCCCCAAATAGACCTCTGGTCTCTGTTGAAATCTGACTCCTGTAATCTCCATGAGGCAAACTTTTATCTTACTCCAATAGTTTTGGGCTTGTAGACATGTCCACCATTGGTGGTAAAATGTACCTCTGGCTGACCCACATTTCCAACATTCTGCTAAGGTTCCAGGGAACATCTTTTCAATTCTTGCTGGTGGTATATGCCATCTATATAACATTTTAAATATATTTTCTTTGAAAGACACTGCCATTGTCATTTTGCATTCCTATTCCATATTTGTTGCCATTTTTCCAGATCTAATGAATATCCAAAATTGCTCCCCCAGGCTATCATTGAGACTTTAACTATTTCCTCAGCTCCAGATCGGGACAGGAGGAGGTTATATACCATAGTGATACATTTCCTGTCACCTTCCAGGAGGGCCTTATCGAACTCTTGTGGTGAAGTGAATCCTCCCCCCCCCCCCCACGTTGGCTTTATCTTTTTGGTATCTTGCTTGAATTTGTGCATTTGTGCATTCAATTTGTCCAAATTGATTCCCCATATTTGTAGTTCCGCTTTAGATCTAAGATTTCCCCCACTGTCCAACAATTCCCTGTACATCACAGATTTATCCAAATTGTATAGAGGTGGGTTTGTAGTCGCTTCAAGGGTCACAAACCAATATGGAATTTTACTATACATCATTCCTTTGATTTTATTCCATACCTTAATCAGACATCCCCTTACCTAGTGATTTGTAAAATATTTATGCTGTCCTGCTTTGATTGGCCAGAGAAAACAATGCCACCCCTGCTGTAAAGTATACCCTTCAATTTTTAATATACGCTTCCTCTTCAGTATTATCCAATCTTTTACCCAAACTAGGCAAGAAGCTTGATAGTACCACTCCCCGTTGGGGAGCCCCAAGCCTCCCCTTGTTTTATGCTCCTGCAACATTTTCCTTTTAATACATGGCTTTTTTTCCTTGCCATACGAATTTTCATATGTCATACGAATTTTCATATGTCAAGGAAAAGTTTCTCTGTAATATTGTTACCTACTTCAGGTAATACCCTATGCCCGTGATGACGAACCTCTGGCATGCGTGCCCAAAGTGGCACACGGAGCCATGTCGCCTGGCACGCACCATTCCTCTTCCAGGTTTCTGGCACATATGCGCACACAATGATCAGCTGGCCTTTGTGCATGTGGCAGTGCTGGAAAACAGTGTGAGCATGTGTGCCAGCCATCAGGGTGTGTGCATGTGCAGCAGTAAACAGAAGATTTATTGGCTGGTGCGCATGCACATGCCAGAACCCCAAAATACCTTATCTGGCACATGCATGCCCCCTCGGCAGCTACTTTTCCTGATCATGGCCCTGACAAGCGTGCATGAAGTGCTCCTTTTTTGGCACTTGGTGCCGAAAAAGTTCGCCATCACTGCCCTATGCTTAGATTTTAATTTAATTTAATTTAATTTAATTTAATTTAATTTAATTTAATTTAATTTAATTTAATTTAATTTAATTTAATTTAATTTAATTTAATTTAATTTAATTTAATTTAATTTAATTTAATTATAATCTAAGTGTAAGGTATTACCTGAAGTGGATAACAATATTACAGAGAGACATTTAACTAGTTTAACTAGTTTACTTTAGTTTAGTTTAGTTTGGCTTAATTTAACATAGCTTGGTTTAGTTTAGTTTAGCTTAGTTTAGCCTTCAAGTCAATGCTCACTCCTGTTAATTGCCTGAACAAGTCCCTGAAATTTTCTTGGATTTTTTTTTTTAAATGGCTAGCCATTGCTTCTTTCTTAAAGCTAGGAGAGAGGGACTGGTCCAAAGTTGCCAATTGGATCCATGCCTAGACAGGACTAGAGCTCACAGTTGCCTGGCTTCTAGCCTGATGCCTTAACCACTACATTAAACTGGCTCTTGTGATTAGATTATGCACGCACAACTACATCTCATATAACTCCCAGAAGCTGATAATATCAATGCTAAAAAAAGTTACTTAGGAGTGTTCCTTTTGGTAGATTGACAGCTATATACATTTATTTTTATGAATGCATACATGATATTTATATTTATTCTCTGGATTTTAATTGTTTTTAATTGTTTTAACTTTTGTATAGTTTTAATTGTTTTAACTTTTGTATAACTGCAAGGTACCCAGAGTCACTTGACTGAGATGGGCAGCTATAGAAATTGAATAAATAAATAAATGATATGTGATAGTCTTATGTTACTTGGAAGAGATGCCTGAATAAACCTCAGTACAATAGATCATTTTTGCAACTTTGCTCTGGTTTCTGTCCCTGCCATCCTTCTGAATGAGTTAATATCCTGTTATTCATCCACAAGACTTGAAAATCTGTGTCATTCCCAATTGAAAATATAACGCAATTTAGGAACTGTCAATGCCTATTCTGTACCTTTGTCTCTCTTGCACCTCGTCAGAATTTTACTCTGAAGACATTGTGTGCTGTTTCCTGCGCAATTATGGAAGCTCCAGATTATAGAGAGTGATTTGGCTAGTAGCTTCCAATGACAGCCCTGCATATGACATACTATACTGTTACTTGCTTGGCATCTGTTTATTAGATGGAGCAATTAATCATTAGTCAAATGATTAACATCAGAAAGACCTTCTCCACCAGTGAAAAAACAACCATTGCCCCTGTCTTCTGGAAATAAATCTGTTCTTTTGTGCATCTTTCACATTTGAGCACTAATATGTTTTTACAAGAGGTACCCTGAATAACAGGAATGAAAAGGAGGGCAGCCCAAGGCAGTCCATTTCTTCTGGCATCAGACTTTTTTGTTTTATGGATTTTGCAGGCTCTATAAAGCACCTTGACATACTTTTCCAGACCTCTGGCTTCCTATCTCCCCATTTTTTTTTCTCCCTGACTAAGTGAGATGCCATTTTAGAAGCTGCCGATGCATTGCTGTTAAATTACACCCATAGTATGTGCAGACAGCCATGTAGTGAATTTACCCCTTCTTATCAGTCCAGAGTTTAATTCATCTCAGTTTTAGAGTAGCCCTAGTGGTAACAGAGATACATTCTGAGATAAATAATAGATAGATAAATAATAGATAGATAATGAAATAAATAATTTAGATAAACAGATGCTTCTCTATTTCCTGATTCTTTATCCTATCAGTATTGTCTCCCCTCTTATTGCTGAGGCACTGTTTATTTTACTTATAGATTAGAATTAGACTGCTTGTTGAGAAAGACCTTTGCATAAATGCATGAGGATGTTCCTGACTTTTTCTAAAGCTTTGCTCATGGAACTGTATCATAGTATCTTTCACTATTTACAACAGGGTTTCAAACTCACAACACCACAGTGGCATCACGTGATGTATTGGGACTTTTTCTCCTTTCGCTAAACTGGGCATGGGCATGGGCATGGCCAGCCTGTGGGCTGGGAGTTTGACAGCCCTGAATTACAAGAACAATCTTTACATCAAGACAAATGAGTACAGAGAAAAGGATGAAGCTAACCCATGCACCTGCTTCCTTCACTGTTACTATCAAGGTACACTTCATTGCTGCCTTGTCTGGTCTTTTCCCTCTGTGTGGAACTGCCTTCCCTCCTTAGAGTTCTTATGCTGAAACATAAATTATCTGATGAGCCTATTCCATTGAAAGGTTGGGGTAAGAGAGCAAAATGAAGGCTAGAATGAAATGCCTTCCTGACATGGCAGTAAGCAGCTGTCCAGTGAGACAGAGAAGCAATCTTAAAGAGAAAGGCTGACATTTTAAATATGTTTTAGGTAGTTTGGCACTTCAAAGATATGTTAAAAGGCAGAAATGAGAAAATTTCAAATTTCAGGTGCTTTGCCCCCTCCTGTCTACCTTATTTCTTCATTTTAAAGGGCATTGTTGAAATTGGCTGCCAAATATTATGGTGTGATCTCAGATAAGGTGTTAGTGATTGTCTGCTGGCCATGGAATATTTTCTCTTGAGCTACAGATATCTTGGTCTCCTTTCAGCATATCTTCTTGTTATTATAAACACTTTCCCTAACATTCTTTTTCCGCGTGCCATCAGGAGGGGAGTACAGGTAATCCTCGATTTACGACCACAACGGAGCCCAAAATTTCTGTTGCTAAGTGAGACATTTGTTAATGTTGTGGCTCCATTGCCTGAGCCTGGGCTATCGACAGATGCAGACACTGAGAGTGAGGGAGAGGAGTTGGCAAGGCCTCCCTCTCCAGGACCCTCCTCTCTGGCAATGCCTCCGGAGGACACTGAAGGCCAAGAGATAGGCCCAGAGCCAAGCACGTCCCCGCAGCCACAGGTGGACAGCGACAAAGGAGATAAGTGCTGACTGGATCCTCGACAGCAGCGCAGGGAGAAGCGTGCACAGCAGAGGACAAGGCATGCCAGAGATTAGCTGAGTCACTGGACCAGACCCCACAGAGTATAAACGTGGATGTGGTGGCCGGCTCAGTTTGTGACGAGCAAAACTAGAAATCATCCATGGACTTTGTGTTGCTGAAACTGTGCCTGCTTAAATGGACTGCATTCGGATTAATTCTTGTATTGCTAAAGCTCTGCCTTATCAGAAGGCTTGTGGACTTATCTTTGTTTATGTGAGTAAAGTTTGAATTGGCAGCCAGCTGCTGGGTTGCGGCTAGCTTTATCTTCAAAGACTTTGTCGTGTGTCTTATTAACTCTGGGCCATCTGTGGGGGTACATGTGTGAGACGGGGACAGAACAGTTAAGTAAGTTTTGTACCATTTTACGATCTTTCTTGTCACAGTTGCTAAGTGAACCACTGCAGCTGTTAAGTTAGTAACATGGTTGTTGAGTGAATCTGGCTTTCCCCATTGACTTTGCTTATCTAAAAGGTGATGACATGACCCCGGACACTGCAACCATCATAAATAGGAGTCAGATGCCAAGCTTCTGAATTTTGATCATATGACCACCAGGATGCTGTAATGGTCATAAGTATGAAAAATAGTTCTAAATCACTTTTTTTCAGTGCCGTTGTAACTTTGAATAATCATTGAATGAACTGTCAAGGACTAATCTGTATTTAAAAAATCAAAATGGCAGCCACAACCATGCCATCAAAGACTGTCTTAAATGTGGTGACACATGGGAAAAAGGGAAGCAGTGCTTTGACTGCCTGGCTATGGCTGTTGTCTAGAATTGTTTTTCCCCCTCTCTAGCCCCTATTACCACCTTCTGAAAATACAATATTCCATTGCTAAGTTCAGAGCAGAAGACACATGCTCTTTCTGTGTGATTATTTTTAATAATATATAATTCATAATGCTAATTGTAATCACTGGCAACTCCGGGAAGGACTGGCAAGCTGAATTCAAACTTTACACCAAAGAATAGTGTAGACATCACATTTTAGCTAGTCGTATTATCACTCAATATATGACAAAAAACCAAGGAATGGGGTTGAGAAAATCTTGCTTAAGCCAACAGCAGCTGAATACATTGCGCACACAAAGCCAATTGTGAAAATGTGAGTTTAGCTAGATTGGTCAAGAGTCATTATGGATAGCTATCTCTGTTGTTTGTTAAACCACAAAGTTATGCCATAGCTAATTTCCAGATCAGCAAAAGAAAGAGTCATTAACAACAACAATAACAAAAACATTAGCTGACAGGCATTTTTGCTAAATATTTTTTTATCTATGTCTGTGGGAATGAGGAATAAATCCAATTGATTGATACAAACATTTTCTGCTATTTGATTTTTGTTGCAGTATGATTTTTTAAAAAACAATTGTGTAGAGAGTACCCTCACACATAAACATGCTCTCAAATATAACTTTTTACTCTCTAGAACCTTGAAAGGTCAAATGTTACATCAGGAAAATCAAGCTACGGTTTCCCTCTTCCAGCAGCCTTATCATTCTCTGCAAATTAATGAGAAGAACGTTTCTTTTCCTGAATTATGACTGCTACCGATTCGCTATTCTGCAAGATGCAGTGGGAAATACATGGCCTCTCTTTCCCAGACAACTGAAAAAGAAAGGAAATTGCTTTCCTAGCCAATTTTGCCCAAAGCTAGTATCATCATTGCTAAATGTGTTGTTCGTTCTTTATTCAAGGTCTCTTTTTGAGCTGGGAAATAATGAACTTAAAATGTTGAAAAGTATTATGGTGAATAGTTTGTCCTTTAGCACAAATGACTTTTTCAAAAATTACAGAGAGAGAGAGAGAGAGAGAGAGAATGAAAGAGGGAGAGAATAAGAAAGTGTAATAGCACTGGAGAGAAAAAACAATGTGTAACTCTGTTGGACTTTGCCACCTAGTGGGAGGCAGAGAAAACTGCTGGAAGTTGAAGACAGTAGAACACTTGTGCTTGAATTGTATGCAGTACAACCGTAGGAACACTTATTCTAGAAATATTTGAAATGATTTTAGTCTTCAGAAACCTGGAGTCTTCTGATCACAAAACTGCCCCATTACCCCCTATCACGTAGCAGGCAGCTATAGCAGGAAAAAAGAGGTGTGGTTGTTGGCTCCATATGGAAGCAACTTCCACATTAGCACATTTTGGTACAATTACCACATTTTGTTACACCTAGCTGATGGAGACTTAGCTGATTTATTAGCCACCTGATTCTCTCCATAGTCACAAATTCCATTGCTCAAGAGTTGATTCAGTACACATGATGCCAATCACTGTTACTAAGCACATTTTCTTTTGCCAGGGAGTCAAGTTGTCCAGGATTAATACATTCTAGAAAAGTTTCCAGTACTTAAGGAAGAAGTAGAAAACCACCAGACAGGAACTAATCAACCAACCCAGTCATAAAGTTCACTGTGGATTCAATGCTCTTGAAAGATGCTATTACATTTTACAACTAGTCCCACTTTGCCATTATTGGAATGTAAAGATTTCAGTTCAACTTCTAATGCAGAATTCTGCTGCTCCTGGAGGAGATGGTCCTGTAGTACATCCTGCAGAGCTTTTGTGGAGTTTGTGGTGCTCTCTGAGCTTCATTGTTTTCTTGCAAACATTTCATTATCCAAATAGGTAACATCTTCAAGTTTTATCATGGACTCCACAGTTCACTCATGAACTACAAATAATCAAATATCTTCTGGATGGAGCTGTGGCATTTAGGTATTCCAGAGGATATGAGAAGCAGATAATAATGTTCAGAAATAAACTGGGAATCAAATGTTAGAACCAAGATGAAGTTAAACATTCAGCAGCCTATAAAAATAAAGCAAAAACAACTCTTTCCTTATTTCTCACCCCCTGTAATGTGGATTAACTTTGGGGAAACTTTAAAGTTTCCATTCCATTGTGAGTATATAATTCCATAACGATGCAGGATTGTAAATTAATTTTTACGGAAGGTGGGAGAAGAAGTTGAATGATGAAAAGACAGGGCCAAAGCATTGAGAGTAAGCTTTTTAAAGGAATGTCTCAGTTGATTATATCATTATTGGGATAGAGAAGAACATGTACAGTAGTTTATGTAGGTATCATTGAGATATTTTTTTTCAGTAAGGACACCCTGCCAAAAAAAGGGGGGGGGGATGAAGCTATAGCAACTATATATCTTCTTCTACTAGCCAGCTCATTGATTCAGAAATTGTCCCACAGGAGAGAATATAACACAGATAATGCAGATGCTTGCTATAATCTGATGTCCCCATTGGCTATAGTCTGACAGATCTCCCTCTCCTTTTCCGTCTCCCTCTCTGAATAATCTATTTAATTCAGGAAAAGAGTCTGATGTCTGAGTCTGAGCCAAAAGAAAGTCCAACTTTCACCCTCCATTTCAATTTCAGTATTGTTGAGTAGCCACTTACATCTGCTTCATACCAAAAAGATTAATATCAAGGGATTTCTTAGAAAACGTATAATACTAACTTTTTCTTCCTTGTCATATATGTTTTACTAAGACTACTGGTTGCAAATCAAATGAATCATGATAGCTTAGAGAAAGGGAATATTTAAAATGGTTATTCTCCAGAAAATTAAAATTATGTGCAATATTGCCAGCTAAAATGCATGCATCATTACGAATAAAACTTAAAATTAAATTTCCAATTAATTTAACGCATCAAACTAAATCCCCATAGTTTAAGTCACTATTTTTTTTTTATTTCATCGAGATAGGCTGTGATGCAGATACAGAATGCAGCTTATCAATTGAGGAAATATACTGTGTGTCACGGAACACAGTTGTGTACCTTAAGGCCAGTTTGAAAAGGATTGATAATGTAAGTAAATCACTGTGAAAAATCAGTGGCTTAAATAGAGTCTGTTGAAACTGTTGAATCTATTGAAAAATTGTTCATGCACTTTTTGGCCGCAAATTGAATCGGTATTCTCTTTTTTTAAGTATGCCACCATATTAAACAGTGAGAGTGGACTGTGTATGCTGAAAAAACCAAAAATAGTCAGGGCAACCCATACGTTCTAAATGGGATACATTATCAGACTGATGTTTAACCATGTCATGAGTGAACAGTTCTTTGCTGAAATAACTGTGTGTGAAGTATTATAGGAATTGATCTAACCTCCTCCTAATGGGATTTTTGTTTGTGCGTATTTGTTTTCTGTTTTTCTAACATCTTGGCAAGTAACTAAAAATGCCTAATACCCACGTATCTTTGATAAGGATCTGTGTAACCATGTGCTTTAAACATGGATCCAGCCAATTTAATGGAGAGTTGTTGAACATCAGGATGCAAGAAAGGCCTCTACAGTGTTGATGCATGTAGACAATGTGTTTTCCGGGTGTTGCAGTAAACCTCTGGTTCTGTGGGAAGGATTTTTAAAATTCCCTAATAGAAGAGTGTTCCAGAATTTGAGCTTGAGATCTGAAGCTCAGAATCAGTAAAATCCTGATTCAAAGTTAGTATCTTGTTTCCTCTTCCAGAAACAACATCTCATGGCTCAGCAACACCAATGTGTTTTCTTCCCTCCCCCACCCCTTCAGATTGGAGGAAAATATATTGGTACATAAAAAGCTTCTTCCTCCCAACCGACCATTACTGCATCTTGGCAAAGAAACCGGTCAGAATTGCTGCTTGCACACACCTGCGGTATTTTCCACATTCTAGTCTGCTCATCTGCATTTAAATCTCAATTGCTTTGCTTTCTGCTGACCAGAATATTTCTGGCATAAATGCCAAGCATTAAAAAAGAAAGCGGCACTATTATTGAACCAGTTACATCTGAATATAGGGTGAGTTTAGGTGCCTAATGCACAATTATCTTTAATACTCTTATCAATGAGTAGCTCCCAAGTGGCTGGGAGGACACTTAAGCCACTCAGTCGCATGGGAGAGGCTTGTTCTGACCTAGGCTTCCCAAGAGCATGAAACAGACTCCTTGTCCCGACAAAAAACCCTTTTTATTAAGTTACTGTGAATTCTTCTCATTCACATCCAGCAAAGGAGAATTTACAGTCACAGACCTTATCTGGCTTAGAGAGCTGTCAGGCCAATATCTTCAAAACTTGGCAAGGAGTCACAAATCAATTAAGCGAACTAATTGTCTCCTGCAAACTCCACTCCCCTTTCGCTCCTCTTTTATTCTGTCTGGGATGGGCCATTCATTGTCCACCTGTGGCCTTACTCCCAAGTCGACCCTTGTTCTTTAGCTGTATCCTTCGTCTGGCAACTCTGTGCACACACACACTGGGAACAGGCTCCAGCTGTTCGTCTGCCTCACTGATGTCTGATCCCGAAGGTAGCTGATAACTGGCCCTGGCCCCCTCTCTGCCTCTGATGCAGACCCCTCATCAGAGCCTTCCCCAGACTCCAGGACTGGCCCATGTTCCCCCACAACATCCTCATTGTCTGAATCTATTGCCAGCTCTGCTGGCTGCTGGCGGGCCACAAGAGGGCTGTTCACAGGAGGCTTCCCTATAAAATCAGCATTCTCCTTATAAAAAGGTACAAAGTCCAAGACCGAACCTAGAGAAGGTGATTAGGTTTAATGCCATTTTGATGCTACCCAATTCATATGAGAACTGCTCGTATATATTTCCACATGTGTTGGTTTATATTGAGATTTCCCAACTGTGAGGTTTACTTCCCTTACAGCAAGTGGCAGACAGAATTCAAAAGAGGTGTGAAGAACCTTGTGGTAGTTACAATCAATCCACATTTTCCAAAATACCATTTTCAAGTGTTCATTTTGATGTTTGGTTTTTTAGAGGAGGTGTATGCACATTAAGATTACACTAAAGGGAGTAATGGCAGCAAAAAAGTTTAGGACCCCCTGATTTAATCAACAGCAATGTGGAATAAGGATCCAGATTAAAGTAGAATATGCCAATTGGAATTGCACTTCACAATCTGCAGGGATATTTTTTTCCACTGGACTTTAATCCAACAGAGAGAACTGAAAGGGAAAAGACTGTACTGCATCTAAATCACAAAACAGTCCCTTTGTTTTTGAATCTGTCAATTTATTTAAGATGCCTTTGTTTTAGAAATCATTTTTCTGAATCATTGTTTTTTAGCTTGATCAGCCTATTGATATTCAGATTTCAGGAGGTGAGAGCAAGGGAAGTATGCATTCTTCATCACCGTTTATTCAACACATGAAAAGTTCTGTGTGCATCCCAGCATATCTTTTACTGCATCTCATCTAAGCAGCTCCCTGCCTGCCAGCTAATAGGCTTTTGATGAGACCAATTCAGATTGGGATGAAGATGTATTATAAATGTTAATTTGCTCTGTTTATTTAATGAAACTTGTTGAGACTAATCCTCATTTTCAAGCAAGTGTAAAAAAAAAGAGAGTTCTATTTAATTAAAATAAATGACCTTCATGCCTACAGAAGATTGCCAAGCTTGGAGCAGAAGATTTAACACTTTGTTTGAGAGGGAAGTACGAAATCCTAAATTCAATTAAATGGAAAGAAATCACAGAAAAAGATCTTCACTTCTGCGATAAATTAGAATTTCCACTTTGGGTAAATTCCTTTTGATTTTTGACTTCTGGAGACATTCCAGTAAGGGGAAAAGTGAGAGGGAAATCAGACTGCTAAATTTATTCTAAGTTGTTTACTTCAAAAATAACTTCACAGCCTTTATTCCTATTTTAGGAATAAGTACTGCAAACATCACAGAAGAAATAAAATTTTAAAATAAAGACAACATTTAATTTAAAAATAGTGGAAAACCCCTCTAACTTATTGCAGAATTCTGTAGATTATTTGCTTCAAGTAATATTTAAAAAAAGAATGCAACTTTTCTACAAATTGCATAGTAAAGTAAAAAAAGTTCCTTGAAAATTTCCTTCCTCCTTTCCTCCCTTCCTCCCTCCCTCCCTTCCTTCCTTCCTTCCTTCCTTCCTTCCTTCCTTCCTTCCTTCCTTCCTTCCTTCTTCCAACTCCCTTCCAACTCTTTTATTCTTTTTCTTTCAGCATTATCATGTGATGATTACTTCATGACAATATCACTTAGCAATCGAAGTTTCAATCCCAATTGGGTTGTAAATTGAGGACTAGCCTCCATTTTTATCAAAGGGGGTGATTGTTTGTCATGAAGATGTCTATTAATGTAAAAATACCTTTATAAAAATGTTATAAATGAAAAAAAAATTGAGAACACTACTTCACATTGAACTGCATATCCTACTCTTGCACACATAAGACCCAGTCCTGCTAAAATTTCTACCACTATATCCTGGATTCTTCTTTTGAGATTGGCATCTTGTTCCTGAACAATGACTCCTGTAACATGGAGACAATTCAGTCAGTATCTTCTAATCCCTTAGATGTTTCCTTCTGTGTCTGTGTTTGTGTGCGTGAATGATATTCTTTTATATGAATTGCATGAAATGGTCATGCAAGCAGCAATGGTCAAACTGAATGCTGCTTTGAAAGTTTAGCACACAACATAGGGTAAATTTTATTCAACCATTTGCTTTTTTCTGTGGTCTATGATCAAATTAATAAAAGGTGAAAGAAAAATGCTTTCTCCAAAAATTGGAGAAATCCAGCAGGTTCTGACAGGTTCTGGAGAACCGGTAGCGGAAATTTTGAGTAGTTCAGAGAACTGGCAAATACCACCTCTGGCTGCCCCCAGAGTGCGGTGTGAATGGAGATTTTGCTGTATCCTTCCGCTGCCATGCCCACCAAGCCACGCCTACCAAGCCACTCGTACAGAAGCGGTAGTAAAAAAAAAAGTGGATTTCACCACTGTTCCATTGTATATAGTGAAATCCTTTAATACAGCTGTACTTCTTTGGATCCTGCCAATAGGGACACACAAAAGGAATTTAATTCAGGTGCTTTATTACAACAGTAAACACAAAATTAAAATACAAACAGATTAACAGGGACACAAGGGCTCATATGGGTTTATAATCTATTATAAAACAGGCCCAGAAGAGAAAACAACAGAATGTTACTTCTTGGTATGTACAATTTCCAACAAAAACAACTCAGTGCTACAAACTGCCCTCAAAAAAAAAAAAAAAAAGAAATCCTTCCGTTGTTTACAGACATCTACTTTAACTAAAACAATTGCTAATTCACACTTGTAAGACATACTGCAATAACAAAGTGTTTGACCAAACCTTGTAACCATACATGAACTCTGGTCATATAACTTTTGCATCTGCCACAGCTTTAAGAGAACATATTTGAGAATGTCCTACTATATGTTTACATTGGAAAAACATTCCCAAATGTTTACTAAACTATAAACATTTGGGAATGTTTACAGTTTAGTTTTCAACTGTACGTAGAAAACTAAACTGACATAGATCTGATGTCAGAAATAGAAATATACAAAAATCAGTGAAGAAATAATTTTATCTTCTGTTATATATTCTACTTATGAAATCAAGCTGAAGCTACTTGTGAAAAAGAATTTCAAAGTCCAATTAGATCAGGAAACATTTACACTACTGACAGAAGAGAAAATTTGCAGCTCAAGGCTGAACAGTGGCATCCCTGGTGCCTCTAAGCTTGATTGTTTTCTTGCAGATGTTTCATTAGCAAACTAGGTAACATTACCAGTACTAGTAGAGAGTGGGGTTTGTTCTCATTTTATATACTAGTGGCTTGCCCTATCAGTGTTGGTGGGAGTGGTATTGGAGGTTCCTTGATTTGGCTGTTATTTACTCTTAGCTTGTTTGTCTGTGTTGGTAGTTCCTTAATTGAGGTATTGTTTGCTTCTTGAGAGTGGATCTAAATGTTAATCTTGGAGTTACTCTTGTTCATTTGGGTGTTGATTGCTGGTGAGGAGTTCTGGTCTTCTTGTTTCCTTTCTGATTTTCTCTTTTGAATAGTATGTAGACATTGTTTATCTCTATATGCCTGTTGATCGGCAAGTGCCAGATTTCCAGAAACTCTCAACAGTTTTGGACTTGGCTTGGTCTAGGATGCTCACAGTTTCCCACTTGAAACTATAGTTAAATCTGTCCATATGTTGTGAAATTAAGGAGTTTTCATCAGGTCTTCTGACTGCTAGGTGAAGTATATGAATGTACTCTGCTAGTCTTCTGCCTATTTGTCCTACGTAGTGGCTGTTATAGTTAACATTATATGTTATAGATGACTCCTATTTTTTCTTCTGGGGCTGATGGGTCTTTTGGTTTACCTAGGATGCTTGGGGAGCTTTAGTTGGTGATACATGTAGTTATAATAGTGTGGTGGGTTCTGAGATGTTTTGAAGTATGGCAGTATTATTTTTTTTCACAGATTGTGTTAGTTGTGCCATCTTGGGTTGAGAGCTCAGGCACTTTTTGATGAAGATGAGAGGATATCCATTTTGTTGGAAGATGTTATATAGATCAACTCTTCCCTTTTTTCTGGTGTTCAGGGTTGCGGCAGTGTGTTTGCACTTATCTAAATAAGTACAAACACACAGTTTGTACTTATTCTTACAGTTTGTCTTGTGGGAGGTTGGGTTGTTACTTTGGTAATGGAGTACTTGTTTAGTAGGAGTAATTTTATAGTAGACATATTGATGTTATTGTTAGAAAATTTTTAAAAATACAAAAGCAATACGTCTAAACAACATCTGAATATGAAGAAAAGGTTATTTAAAGACCATTCATAATCTGTTTTTTTATATAAGTGTCTTTGAATTTTAGCTATTCATCTCCCAACATTAAGAAGCTTCAAATTAAATATGAACCTTTGTCGATGATCTGCCAGTATCCTTCGGTACTGATGTCCTTTTCAAAGACTGGCAAAGAAAAGTATTTATTTTTACATTCACTGTGTTCTCAAATCCCTGTTTTGTTTGGCATTCAAATATACTAATTTTAATGTTTAATTACTTGGGTCCCTTTTTTCATAGCTTAACTGATATTTTTTTCCTGGCTGACTGAGTTCTGCCAGCTTATGAATGGCTAATTTATTTCATACTTATTTAAAAGTATAATTTAAAAAAATAATGCCAGAATTCTCTTATAAAGTTTTGACTATTCAGGTTCCATTGATGTCATCTAAAGCGGGAAATACATAAACAGACTTTCTGCAAAAGACTACATTGCTTAAAAGGAGAAGAATTTAGAAAAAAAACATTTTTCTTAAAATACTCCACTAATTGTTGGTAGGATCATTACTGGCATATTCTGCATTTATAGACTTAAATCCAGGTGGGCAACCAGCAGCCCTCCAGACGTTGATGAGATATACTCCCCAAGATTCTCCATCATTGACTATGTTTGATGGGACTGCTCAGCAAAAGTTTTCCATCTCTGACCCAGACCTTTTTCATTGCTACACATTGATTCAGTTTATACTAAGGGCTTCATTGTCTTCTCCAACTAATCTTGTTCAGAACCCTGGGAGCCTGCAAAGAGTGGAGATCTTCTAGGAATTCTATCTCTTAGATGGACACATCTGGACTCAATCCAGTATCATGAGATTGCTACTATTTACCTTCCTTTTTCATTATTATTATTATTATTATTATTATTATTATTATTATTATTATTTATTTTGCAGTCAAACAATAGCTCAGCAGCTTGATAATAGGTTGAAGTTCCTTAAGTATAGTTTTCAGCTTAAAACACTAGGATTACAAATAATTAGGGGCCACGTGCTCAGTAGTAACTCAGTAGTTACCTAGCAGTAGTTTTTTAATGGAAGAACTCTCTGACAGTTATTTGAAATTTCGAGAATTCAGCCAAATCTGGCAAGTTCAGGGTTTGTTTGTTTTTTTTTTAATTGGACGCTGGAAGGAAAATGACCCTTTTCCTGAAAGTAATCATTTTGGGTAGATGTCCCAATGAATTGTCAGTTATTTTAATCAACCCTACGAAGAGAGACGGAGGGAAGGAGGGAGGGAGGGAGGGACGGAGGGAGGGGGAGAGGGAGCGAGAGAGCGAGAGAGCAGTATGCTTCCTACGATAATGGTTCTTTCCATAACATTCTTCCTGTGTACTTCCTAGAATGTGTTGGAATGACATCAAATTTGGTTATATTATATCGCATTGCATCCAGACTGATGTGAGTCTCCTGGTGAGGCCTCCTTGTATGTTATGAACAAGGCAGCAGAAAAATCTGATTTGAGAAGATCCTTTTCCTTCTTTGCAGGCTTAGCTATTTTTGTGGCTTCCTGTGCAATTGGCTGCTTTATTGGGAATGTTCAGTTTGTCAGAGACATTTTGCTTCTAAATGCCATGTGTTAAGGAAAGTCATAGTCCACTTTTGGAATGAGGGATTGTGGAAAAGATGATCTTAGTGAGCATTCCACCACTGCCTTGCTCTAATGGCTGCAAACTCTGAACTTAAAACTGTTATTTGCTGCCATTGTGGTCAAATTACAGTGATGACATGGGCATAATCTAGCCATGTTTTCCACAATGTCTTCTACTTCTGAGGAATAGCAAAACATGGTCTGGAGCTTCTGAAAGCACCTTCAGGAGTCCTGTTCCTAATCACTTCCTTGGAAAGACAAATATCTACACAAATTGTAGGTATGCCTGATTCACCAACTTCTTTTATTTGTCATCTAACCCATGTTGCTCTAGATGCTGGGCTCCACATAAAACCTGTTAAAGCTGAACGTCTGTCTGTGTGCATTCATGCGACATATCAGATTAATACAGCTTTGCCTTTCCCTGGGGTTACACAGCTGCTGCACTGGAAAAAAAAATGATGCAATTGGAATCTGAAGTTGTGTGTGTGTTTATGTGTTGTTGTTAGTTGCGAAGTCGTGTCCAACCCATCGCAACCCCATGGACAATGTTCCTCCAGGCCCTCCTGTCCTCAACCATCCTCTGGAGTCCATTTAAGGTCACGTCTACAGCTTCAGTGACTCCATCCAGCCACTTCATTCTTTGTGTGTTTATGTATGAATGCTAAAAAAAAACATGAAACAGAGTATCCTTGCATGCCTGAATAAGTTAATTACAGCCCTTAAGTATCAGAGATATTTCTTTCTTCACCTGGAAATTATTAGAAAACCAAACATCTGTTCCACAAATAAGCAGGATAAATTTAAAACAGGAAGGCTGACATTTAAATATTTATTTTGAGAAAGGCACAAGCATGCTAGATTACTTTTTGGGTTTTTATTCTAGAGTAACACCAGACAAAATCAGATGCCTTGTCTCTCTCACTTTTTAATCCTTACTATGGGTGAATGATAAACAGAATTGTGACCAGTATATGCAGAAAATGGAGTAGTTCATTTCTTATTTCATTTGTAGTCTTGGTGAAATTCATTCTGCCACATACAATTAGATTCTCCAAGTGTGAGTAGACAACTCTGATAGTACCGACTTTAATTGTCCAGTTTGGTCTCTTAAAAACAGTGGCTTTTAAACTAAATTTGATAAATAAGGAATACTATGCAGTCTGATCCATAGATGAGTATGTTTCAGTTCAAGTTTATCTGGTTCCATGACACTTCGTGCCCCAAATTACAAATTGCCTTGTTTTGGGCCTAGGAGGCCTCCCTATAGTCTCCTCAGAACGAAAACGCGCCACAGGGGACCCCACATTTTGGGCCCTAGTAGGCCTCCTTGCACTAATCTTGGAGCCAAAATGGGGCTCCTAGAATGGCGAGGAGGGGAGGGGCCACCCAGCAATTTAACTACTAGTTCGCCCAAACTGGCTGAATCCTACCACTGGTTATAACAATGGTATTAACTGCCATTGGTGCCTTGAATGAACAGTCCTGGTGACCTCTTTTTAACCTGAGATGGAAGGAAAAACAAGATAATCAGTGCAAAACATCTTTCTGGGAGCAGTTGTGCAATCATGCTCGGAAAGTTGGCCTGAAACACTAAACATTTATTTTGTACAATACAAAGCTTTAGCAAAATATTATTTTATATTTTGAACTGGACAACAATAATTGAGTCCTGAAAATAGAAAATTTCTACTGTCTCCACCACTTCTCTTCTTTGTACAATGGTTACTGGAAATCATTCTACATAATGACAATATTATATTCTGCATTTTTTGCCTTCCATTCTTATTCGCTTTCCCATTCAACTCATAGGATCTTACTGCATGACAAGTCACCATCAAGTCTCATTTTCAATCCTTTAGATTTATATCTTGCTTCCTTTTAACTTCCTTTTTTTTTCCTCCCACTGTTTTATTTCTTTTAAATTGCATGCAGCATCAGTTCCTTGGCAATAGCTGACTCCATAGCTCCTCATCTGCAATGCTAAGATAACCAACACACGCAGAAAATGATAATAGCAAACCCTGCATTTGTCCTCATAAAATATGCACATGGAAGGGTGGCCCAATCATTCCTGTGAATTGCTTGATGTATTTATGGTGGAGATTCTCAATAGGGTTGGAAAATGGAACAGTAGCTTAGCCAATCTAGCTCTTGACTTGTCACCACAGCTTGGTTCTTCAGTCCCAACTTCAAAGGGCTTACAAAATGGAAGAAAAAATTGCATTGTTCTCTTGGTGGATGGAGACACCCTGGCCTTTTCCAAAGGCGAAGGCAAAGGGGACAGAGAACTTATAATAGGCAAAGAGACAAATAGGCAAATACGTCCCACTGAGTCATTAGCTTTTGTAGTCATAGGAGTGAACAAAAGCAGTGCAACGATGGCTGTCAGGGATGTGTTTGCAAAGAAAACTTAATAAAATATATGTGACAGAAATAGCTTATCACTCTTATTTCCTAGGCAGGTGAAATCCCCAAAGGTCTTTTTTGTAGCCGATGTATTGTATTTCCAGACAACTGGCTATGTTTCACCCGTGGAGAAGGTTGCAGATCCAGCTGTTGAAAACACCTGTCTACTTGACAACTCAAAAGAATAATGAGTAAATTAAAGTCTGATTAAAATTGGGCAACTATCCAAAGATGATGCACAGTCCTTCAGAAGCAGAGATCTCTCCCTACAGCACATGAATTGTCCCGCTTACAAGAGCTAACTGAAAACCCATTTTTTTTTTTGCAAAATAAAAGGATAAAGACTAAAAATATAATAAATAAACATAAAAAAATACAAATAAAAAATAAAAATAATAGGTCAACATATGCACGTCAACGTATAATAGAGCTGTGCAAAGAACCAGCAGTATGTAAAAGTTGTCTTCAAAGCTGCTTCACAAATCAAGTATTTCCCTACTTCTAAAAGTAACATTTTGGGGGGTTGAATTGTACATTTTGCAGCCCTCTTTTCCACAGAAGAGATTTCTGCATATATATGACATGTGCACAGATGCCTTTCCTACGCAGAAG
Organism: Masticophis lateralis; assembly: GCA_030761175.1. Classification (NCBI taxonomy): domain Eukaryota; kingdom Metazoa; phylum Chordata; class Lepidosauria; order Squamata; family Colubridae; genus Masticophis; species Masticophis lateralis. The sequence continues at coordinate 94,296,870 of JAUDYJ010000002.1, forward strand.
ATGTTAAACTGGTTTAAAGTTTATATTAAGGAGAATTGTGTCATCCCCTTATTTGACAAAAGGAATCTTGATGCCTCCTCCATGGTGTGAAAACCTGTTGCAATAGGGTGACACAACCACCTTCTGTAGGCTTAATTATTTCCGACACTATCTTAAAAACTATAGAAACATTTAAAATATCCATATTCGGTATTTCTGTTTAGAATGACATTTGTACAGGCAAATGGAAAAATACTATTAATAGAGCTAATATATCTCAGTGAAGAACAATCAAGTCCATTCAACTCTGCCTGGAAAAAGCCACACCATGTTCCTCAATTTTTTTTCTCCCATTATCACTTATCCTCTTTCACTGAGACTTCTGCCAAACAACCCAAACTCACCTAACAAAATAACACACACGCACACACACACACACACACACAATTTCTACATTCACACATGTAGAAACAGGAACAGTAATGGCATTTTTTCAATCAGCAGACACCATTTTCACAGACATATTTAGCAAGGCATCAAGCATTTCTACAAGCAATCCCTATCTGTATTTTAACTTGTTCTCAGTTATATCATCTTCACCTGTAGCCTTATCCCCTCACTTCATTGTCATTTTCCCTTTATTTTTTGTGTTTTCTATATTTCGTTATAATTTCTTGGTTTGATTGGAGCAAGCTGCCCAGAGGAGATAATGTTTTAAGACAATCTTTATCTTCATTTATTAATGTGGTGAGATTGGAATTTAATCATTAGGACTGCTGAATAGAGGAATAGAAGTCACGTTTTATAAATGCTTTTTGTTTACTTGTTCGGTTGCTTGGTTGGCTAAGGGGACTTGATATTTGTTGATTACTCTGTCAGAGGAATTCCAGTGTGTTTTTTCTAACCAGAAGATAAATATGCATAAGAGCAATTTTTGAATCTGTAATGTCCATGTTTTATCTAAATTAATTTCCTGTTTATGGCTTTATCATGTTTTATATTTTATATTTAAAACAGCTAAATGTATTATGACTGACACTTTTAAAAAGGACACTAGGTTAGTGAATTTCCTTTTACAATAACATTTGGAAATTGCTTGTTTACTGCTTTTCATCTATTAGGAATCTTTGGCTCCACAAGTCTGATCAGGTGAGTTTCCTTCAATCCCTAGCAAAATAAGTACAAGTTTGAGGATTGATTGATTGATTGATTGATTGATGAACAAACAACAAAAGGGTGATTAGAACTTTGAAAAGTTACAAACAGACTAAGAATGGATTTGATCGATTTGAAATAAGATTTTGGAATTAATTATAAGAATCTTTCCCATCAGAAATTACTTTTGTTTTGAATTTATTTTTTTTTAAAGTAAACATGATAGGATAGAATTTTGAAGGTTTGACACTAGAGAGAACTAGAAAGAATTAAATTTTATAATTTAAAGAGAAATGTCTGTGGAGATTCTCAATCATCCAGGTCATGGTTGTCACAAACGTGCTATTTCTAAAGGCAACTGGATTTCTTTGTTTTTTTCCTGAAGACATTTTGCTTCTTGGATGAGAAGCAAAATGTCTTCAAGAAAAAAAAAAAACAAAGAAAGTCCAGCTGCCTTTTGAAAAAAGCACTTTTGTGACAATTGAAAAAGAAGGACTCTGAAATTTGGCCTACTAATACAGAGTGGAACAAAACTGTTTAACTTTGGAATATTGAAGGATATTTTTGAAAAATGGATGAAGTTGTTAATTTTAAGAATGACTCCTCCTATACATAGACTAAAAGATGTTATGAAAGTGGAACAAGTTTTACCTGAGAGGATTGAGACTGATCTGAAAGTGGATTGAAACATGGCAAGCTACAAGAATGATATGGAAAGACTGGACACACAAAAGACATTCGATAATGTCTTAATAATTAAAAGGAATATGCAAACCATGAGACTGGCCTGGATAATTTTCCTGTACTAGATTTACAAAAGAGACTTGCTAAATTTTGAAAAAAAAAATCGTAAGAAGAGAAAAATAAAAAATAAAAACATAATTTGAAAAGACTAAAGATTTTAAAAATAAAAGGAAGGAATATAAATTTGGTTTATTTTATCAAGATCAAAATAGATATGTTGTTATCTCTGGTAACCTTTAATGATTAGGACTGAAATGGAGAGATTTTAAGGATTTGTTTATAGATAAGAAATGGTATACGGGAATAAGTTCATTTGCTGTATTTTAAAGGAAAGTGATGTTATTAAAATTATTTATTTATATATTTTTTCTTTTTATTATATTCTTATTTTTTCTATTTCTTTTTTCTTCTTTTTTCTCTTTTACTCAGTTATTGTTTTTTTTATTTTTTACTGTTTCAAGCTTTAATATAAATTTAATAGAATTGCTTTTAAAAACAAAGGGGCTAAATGTGGATCATTTTTAGGGGTTTTTTTTGAGTTTAATCTCTAATTTTTAATCTTCTACTTTTTACAATTCCCCTTCTATTGTTTAATATAACTTGCCATGCTTATCAAACCTCTTCTAATAATAATTTGCATAGTCTCCTTTCAGGGTCTGCTTGATAATTATCATAGAAGACTCAAACTCATTTTAAAAGTGTGAATATGAAGAGAAAAAAAGAAAATGAGCTATAGACAAGAAGTATGAGCAGAAATTACTATTGTGCTTATTACACATATATTAATACATGGATCCAGGTGACATAATTTTTTTTTTAAATCCATGACTGGGTTTATTATTAGGCAAGTTTAAATAATAATTAACTATTAGTGTGTGATTTCTAATTGACATGCTGGAATGAAAGCATCAGAAAGCAGCATGGAGTTTGCATTCACCAGATTATTAAGGATAGTGTGGAACAAATCCAAGTGCCCATGGAAATTCTCAGTCATCCAGGACATGTTGTCCCAACGGTTGAAATGTATTTGAATATAAGTAGCTTTGATTGGTAGTTGGGCTGTTGGTCTGAGCTCCGAGCTTGGCACTTTAGTTGCAAATGTTTCATCACCATTCGAGGAGACATCGTCAGTGAGCTTTGAATTGTGCCCGTCTGTCAGAGCACTGACAGACAAGCACAATTCAAAGTGCATCTCCTTGAATGGTGATGAAATGCTTGCAACCAAATTGCCAAGCTCGGAGCTCAGACCAACAGCCCATGTCCCCAAGGTGCTTTTTCAAAAGTCAACTGGACTTTTTTATTTTTTTCCTGAAGACGTTTAACTTCAGTCAGAACTGAAGAAGCTTCTTGGATGAGAAGCAAAACATCTTCAAGGGAAAAAATAAGACAGTCCAGTTGACTTTTGAGAAAACACCTTTGGGGAATGAAGTCCAAGGAGTCTATTTTCTTGTCTCCTCCCAACTTTTCAAAAATGGGTTTGAAAATAATGTTTTTTAAAGTGTGTGTGTTTGTGTTTTCCTTTCCTTTTGTTGTTAGTGTGTTGATTACTGATAAGCTCAGAAAAAGTCTTCAGCCAAGGTGATAAGCAAGCTGCAATGTCTTATCTTTACAGAAGTTAAGTGAGCTCTCTTCTTTTCCAAGGAACTGCAACCATTCATATTATTGCCTTGTTTGTATAAGTCATGGTCTAAAATCTGAAAGCCCTGATATTGATCTCAAGCTGTGCTTAATGATGGGGGCAATGATGCGTATAGTTATAAACATAATCACAATTTTGATTTCAAATGCAACCAAAGTGTGTTTTGCTACTACAGATATTCCAGAATTAGATCCTAAGGCTTAGATGCTTCCGGGTAGATAAAGCTTTAGCCATAAAAAGAAGCACAAATGAATTAATAAGTCCGACTGCTTCTGTGCACCTGAGCAGCAGCAGGGCTAGAGAGTGAAACACTGGTAATAGCATTAAAGGGAAAAACTATGTTTCTTGATATCCACTGATGAGATTTAGACGTAAGAAGTTGACCCTGTCAGAGTAGTCATTTCCAGATGTCAGATCTGTCAGTTTGCTAAGTTTTGAATTGCATATTTCATACAGGTATTTCTAAATGCAGATTTATTTTTCTTACACATACTTAAAACAGGCTGGAATCTCAACTATTTGAAAGAAATAAAAATAATGATGTAATAAAAATGAGTTTTAACAAGCAACAAATTTGTCTTGCAGACAAGTGGAAGGTGTCATTGATGCCTCTTTCATCTATGCTGTAATTAGATCATGTACATCACAATTTCATCCTTCCTTCCTTCCTTTCTTTTTCTCCTATGGCATATCATACCATACCATGGTGATGCAGAGGTTAGCATGCAGTACTGTAGCTGAGTCTCCCCACAGCGAGGAGTTGGATCTTGACCCGCTCAAGGTTGATTCAGCCTTCTAGCCTTCTGAGATTGGTTAAATGAAGACCCAGATTGTTGGGGGCAATAAGCTAACTCTGTAAACCACTTAGAGAGGGCTTAAAGCACTATGAAATGGTACATAAGTCTAAGTGCTGTTGTTGTTGTTGTTGTTGTTGTTGTTGTTGTTGTTGTTGTTATTATTATTATTATTATTATTATTATTATTATACATGGACTAGCAATATAAATTAACATTTCAACTAGATTAGCAGAACCCAATAAATTATAAATGTCAAAAAAAATCTATGTTCAAATAATGTCTAGGCCGGTGATGGCAAACTAATGGCACACATTCCCAAAGTGGCACGTGCAGCATTGCCTGTTCCTCTTCCAGGTTTTGCCGCGCATGCTTGTGCGATGATCAGCTGGCCATTTTGCATGCAGCAGTGCCAGAAACTAGTACAGCTGGTCTTCCGTTTTCCTGTGTGAGCATGCGCGCCGGCCAGCTGATTGTCGCGTGTACATGTGCGCCAGAAACCCGGAAGAGTAACTGGCTGAAACCGGAAGTTCAATAGATGAAACCGGAAATTCATTTTCAGGTGTGTGTATGCGTCCTGGGCAGCTGCTGTTCCGGGTTGCGGCCCAGATGCACACACGCCCTTTTTGGCACTTGGTGCCAAAAAGGTTCGCCATCACTGGTCTAGGCCATCTAATCATTGAAGAGTAGCATTATTTATATCAAAAAAAATCAAATACTATATGCCCTCAGCTTACAGCTGGTCATGATACGATCTACAGTTTTGACATGGGGCTCTACAGTCACAGTGCAGGGAGGATACTATCATCTTTTCATTGTTTAACTGAAAACTTACCATTCATCATAGCCAGACCTGTCTTTTTTATTTATTTATTTATCTACCAACTTTTTGAAACCAGTCACACTATCACATCATAACATTCAAATAATAGTTGAAAAGAGAAATACCTTTCTAAAGCCATAGTGGAGCATGTTTCTTTTGGAGTTATGGAATGACCTGTAATTTCTGCAATTTCCCTACAGGGGGTCTCCACTGTTTATTTTCACAGATTTTCCTTAGAAGTTCTAAATCAGAAGGACATGTAAATGTTTGACAGTGAAATTTTGGTAGTGGGGAGGAAAAAAAGGTGGGGGGAGGCTTGAACATTGTGAACTGAGCTTGAAAGGCTCATCAACTCTATGAAGTATATAATCAGAATCTTCTTCTTCTTCTTAATGTAATTTATGCTAATTATAGTGAGCTGAATCCCTGCAAAACAAAGTTGAGATGCCTCAGATGAAAACTCAGAACTTCCCCCCAAAAAAACCAGGAAAGAAAGACAGCATATTATTCAGTGTTATAAAGCTTTTCATAACACCTCCAATTGATTTTTATGTGGGATTAAGAATACCTATTAGCTTGTACTAAACTAGAATCTAGGCAGTTCATATTTTGCTTTTATAAATGAAAACAGTAAAACTGAATGTTCCTTTAAAAGGTGAATAAAGCTGTAGGAAAAGTGAATAATTCTAAAGGAAAGAATGAGTGAAAATGAAGAAAGAACAAAGAACTGCCATATAAAAGGACTTTTTTCTTTTAACCAAAAGTCTTTATCGCACTTTCTCTCTTGTTAAGACATAAAGCCGTTTAATTCATGCCTGATAATTACTACCTTGTATTTCCTTCGATATCAGGCTGGCAATATAGGAAAGGGACCTATATGGGACAGAAAAGCAAAGACACATTGTGATGTTGCCATAGCAAAAGCAATCATGATGTCCATATGGAGACATTTGATAACTCTTTCTTTGTCTCTCAAATAGCATTTTCTTTTAAAATTTCTCTCTCTCTCTCTTTTACCATTCTAAAAATCTTTCCTGTTTCAAAAACTAGGAGTGAAATTAATTAGTCTATTTACTGGCTGATCTAATTTTTCCCCAGCCTTCCTGGAAAGGCGTGTCTCTGTTAACTATGTAGCGATTCCATCTTGCTTTTTCTCAAAGTTAATTGTCCTATTCTCTATATTAAACATTTGACCTTCTGGTATCTACTTAGGTCAATGTCTCTCTTTTTGACCAGAATAGCATATATCTGATTGGTTCTACTGCACTGGGATACTGGCTACAAGGCTGGTGCATTGCTGAATCAGTGATCTTACATGGAAGAAAATACAGCACAGGGATGCCATCTTTTATGTTAATTCAATGCTAGCCATGTATTTTTATCCCCTTCTAGCCATGTATATTCAAGAACATTTAATTATTTAGCCACTGACGATTTTTACATTAATGATTCTTAGAATTTAGAATAACAAAATTGGAAGGGAACTTGGAGGTTTTCTAGCTTAGGCAGGAAACGCTACACCACTTCAGACAAATGGTTATCCAACATCTTCTTAAAGATTTCCAGTGTTGGAGCATTCACAACTTCTGGAGGCAAGTTGTTCCACTGATTAATTGTTCTGTCAAGAAATTTTTCCTTAGTTCTAAGTTGCTTCTCTCCTTGATTAGTTTCCACCCATTGCTTCTTGTCCTACCTTCACATGCTTTGGAGAATAAGTTGATTCCCTCTTCTTTATGCAGCCCCTGAGATATTGGAACACTGCTATCATGTCTCCCCTAGTCCTTCTTTTCATTAAACTCGACATACCCAGTTCTTGCAACCATTCTTCATATGTTTTAGCCTCCAGTGCCCTAATCTTTGTTGCTATTTTCTGCCCTCTTTCTAGAGTCCCAACATCTTTTTTACATCATGGCATCCAAAGCTGAATGCAGTATTACCAAGGGATTATAAAGTGATATTAACATTTCACATGATTTTGATTCTATCCCTCTGTTTATGCAGCCTAGAACTGTATTGGCTTTTTTGGCAGCTGCTGCACACTGCAGGCTCATATTTAAATGGTTGTCCACTAGGACTCCAAGATCCCTCTCACAGTTACTACTATTGAGCAACGTACCACATATACTGTACCTGTGCATTTTGCCTTTCTTGCCTAAATGTAGAACCTTACTTTTTTCACTGTTGAATTTCATTTTTTTTTTAATTTGATTTATATGCCGCCCTTCTCCGGAGACTCAGGGCGGCTTACAATGCGTTAAGCAATAGCCTTCATACTTTTGTATATTTATATTTATACAAAGTCAGCTTATTGCCCCCACAAACTGGGTCCTCAATTTACCCACCTTAGAAAGGATGGAAGGCTGAGTCAACCTTGAGCCTGGCTAGGATTGAACTCAGAGAAATTACAGGCAGCTGGTGTTAATTGCTGCCTTTAGTAGGAGGCATTAGCCCTCTACGCTACACAGGCTCATATTTTGTTAGTTAGTGCCCAATGTTCAAGTTTGTCAAGATCCTTCTGTATCTTAAGTTTATCTTTTGGAGTGTTGGCTATTCCTGCCAGCTTGGTGTCATCTGCAAATTTGATGAGTTCCCCATTTATCCCCTTGTCCAAGTCATTGATGAAGATGTTGAAGAGTACTGGGCCTAAAACAGAGCCTTGGGATACTCCACTGCATATTTCCCTCCATGTAGATGCAGTTCCATTGAGGACTACATGCTGAGTACGGTTGGTCAGCCAGTTACAAATCCATCTGGTGGTGATACTGTCTAACCTACATTTTTCTACTTTATCTAGTAGTAGATTATGGTCTACTTTATCAAATGCCTTACTGAAGTCCAAGTAAATTATATAGACAGTATTCCTCTGGTCCACTAATTTTTGTCACTTTGTTAAAAATGCAACAGGATTAGTCTGGCATGGTCTGTTTTTGACAAACACATGTTGGCTTTTGGTTACTGAATCGTCTTATCTTCACTACGAAAAATACATAGAGTGATCCCATCAATTCCATTCTTTATTTTTCTTCAGAACAGTGGCAAAGCCAAAAAAAGCAGTACTAATGGCTGGGGAAGCATTAAAGTAGAAGATATTCATGAAGACTTTGATAAATGTGGAATAGACTCATTAAGAATCAATTAATCATGGACAAATTGACAATTGAACTGAAAGGACAAATAGATTTGGAATGCTATGCTATATGGGAGAAGTGGTATGACTGGATTGAGAACAGAAAAATGGAAAAGAAATAGACAAAATAGAAGTAGAATTAAAATGTATAGTAAAAATGTATAGAGGGCATTTGAATTGGAATGTTATGGTATGTAAATGGTCACTGATATGCATAAGATGTGAGTAAGATTTGTTTAATTGTAAAACTACAAAAAATTTTTTATAAAATAAGAATCATTTAAGAGATTATTCAAGTAATTGTTACATTACTCTCCCTTTCTCATTAAATTTCTGTATTAGGAAGCAAAACATATACAAGAACAGATGTATCTTGTTGGTGCTATTTAAATATTATTTAACTAGAAATTGTGGTGGAAAGGTTCTTTTGATCCCACCAGAAATGATCTTCTCTCTAGCCCTTTGAGGGGATAAAAAACAGGAAGGAATTAATACAACAATGTCTTCTCCCCTTACAAGGTACCACAGTTAAAATTAAGCAGTTGGCATCTGAGCCTTAAAGCTTTAATTGCTATGCGCTGTCTGGAGGTCAGGCCATCAGGTTCAATGGAAATAATAGGAAAATTAATTGTAATAACGCAAGGTATAAAATAAGGTTATAGGAGGGGAATCAAAACATCAGCTTTGTGCTCTCCAGGGACGTTTCAAAATCTTGAAAGTTGCAGTTATCTTAGTCATTGGGGTTACACAAAGATCCTCATAATTGGTAAAGGAAAACTTCTGAAAACAACAGAGTCTTTTCACTGTGTATATTGCACTCAAGACCAATACTTTTTGACAATAAACAAACACACATTACAGCTTAAGAAATAATTGCAGTACCTGGGTCTGTAAGCACTAGCAACAGCAATGGCACTTAGACTTATATACCATTCCATGGTGTTTTATAGCACTCTCTAAGCGGTTTACAAATGTCAGTATATTGTTCCCAACAATCTGAGTCCTCATTTTACTGAAGGCTAAGTCAACCTGAGCAGGTCAGAATCGAACTCCTGGCAGTGGGATTGCAGAGTTATACTGCAATACTGCATTCTAACCACTGCACCACCCCAGCTCAGTTCAATAGGAGAAATAGTATAACATGAAAATAGTAATAGTACTGAATATTTGTAACTTAAGGTTGACAAGTTGCAGTGTGGGGAGTTTTCCCAGCATGGTTTTTGGGCTGCACACAAACACAGATAAGATTGCATCACTAGCTTATCAGTTGAATATTGTAAATAATTTACAATATGGTGGTGATGATGCCATGAACAAAGCATCAACTGTTTTCACAACTTCCATTCTTAGGTCTATTCCATCCAAACGCATTCAAAGACAGGTATATAACCCCTGGCAATCAATGAACTCCACTTCTTCCAAATTTCTACGCTGGTGATGTTACCCAAAAGGGTAATTACCAGCAATAATTTTCAGCGAATTCCAACACTGCAAAATGAGTCATGTAAGAAAGTATTAAAGTACCAGGTAAGATATGAAGCAGTGAACAAGAAAAACAAATAAACATTTATTACAATTGATTATGTGCCATCAAGTGGTGCTCTCTGACCTTTCTAGGTCTAAATACATCAGGGCATCCCAATATCTTTTCCAAGATGTTCATGGCAGCTTTACCAAGTGCTACTCTGCGACCTGTTTCTTGGCTGCTTGTTCCTTTACTGTTGATGATAGCAAATAAACATGACAGACATTGTTTACTTAGCAGGATAAATATTTCCATAAAACATGTGGTGCAATTGCATCAGATGAAATGCAATGGGAGCAAGCTTTCTGCCAAATGTCAGCAGGTACAAAAATCCAATCAATTTCTCATTAAATAAGACAGCCTCTCTTTAGCATTCTGTCAGATAAGTCTCAGACATTATTTTTAACAATGGGGTTGCTGATATGCTGTACACTTTGTCTAAAATTAGAATACAATTGTGGCTGAGATCAGGAATTACCTAAAATTCGAATGTATGCATATATATCCTGTGGGCTGGCCAATGGCAAGAAGAAATATCTATCTCACGCATTTGCCTAACTCTTTCACTATTCCATAAAGTACACTGATACTTCAGTATCCCTGAGGATCAAATTCTACTCACACTAACAGTTCTTACAAAAAGAACTTTAAAGCAATTATCTTCCATAGCATGAATTATTCACCTTGTAGATCTGGTTCAGATATAACAGTAGAACAGGCTTTTCTGCAACATGAATGAGTCAGGGCAAACTTTAATTACCAAAAATATCACCTTCTTTGCATTTTTGTTCTTTTGACAAGATTTTTGTCAAAACTTTTTGACAAAACTTTGTCAAAACAAAACTTTGTTGCTGATATCAAGCAAACCTACTGTTCCCAAGGAAATAAAAATTAAGATAAAACAAGCCTTATTTAAGCTACAGATGGATAGTCTCTTTTTTTAAAACCAAGAGCTCTATTAGTATGTTGAACTGTACATCTCCAATAATAGACCAAGACCAGGATGAAAAAATGACTGCAGCCACATATTTGAAGACATATTTAAATATAAATAAAATCACATCAAATTAATGAAACACTCTTGAACCTAAGGATGGGGAGTTTCCAGCAAACACCATGTGCTGCGGTACCTTTTTAGAAGAAGATGTTCCCTTGTGCTCTTCCCCAACATCTGGCTGAGATTCCATTATCTTCCTATAGTCTAAGTCCCCAGGATCTAAGACTGGGAAAGACTGAAAACTATCCACTTTCTTAACCCAACTTCTCCTTTATCTAAACATCTTAGTAATTGGAGGAAAGGTTTCCCAGATACTACTGAATTAAAAGTCTTAATAAATTGACTGTGTTGATTGGCACTGCTGGAGTTTAAATAGAAATTATACATGGGGAACCAGGCAGACACAACTCACAAGCAAACAGGTAAAAATACAAAATCTTCAGCTTCCTCACTATATCTTTTGTATCTCAGTTGCATAATTCTGAATGGCCACTAGATGGCAGCAAAACATATGGATTTTTCCATAATCTTTTTGATGCCATCTAGTGATCATCCAAATTTTTGCTGTCCAGATTTGGTGTGAGATTTTTGCTGTTGAGATTCATCTCAACTAAATAAAGATAGTTTGTAGTTATAATCTACAACAGGGGTGTCAAACTCATGGCCTGCGGGCCAAAGATGTCATGTGCTGGCCACGCCCACCCCCGGGTTTAGCCAAGGGGAAAGAAGTCCCGATATGTCACGTGATGATGTGAGTTTGACACTCTGATCTAGTATTTCCCAGAAACATTTTTAAAGAACTATTTTAAAGCTTCTCTTGGCAAAACCCAGATGAATCAGAACAAAATATTTTAAAAGAACAGGATCTCTATTCTTTACAATTATTAATAGAAATTGAAGGACAGGCCAGATGCTACTTCTAGTTTGCTTTTATCTACCTTGCCGAAAGCCAATGGAAGAAAAATTCAGCAAACAGAAGAACTGACATTAAAGGTTTATTAATGTAATGACACTTTGCATTAATAGGGTGATTTTCTTCTTAGGGAAATGCCAAAACTAAATTTCATCAGCTGCTGATCAACTTTTTAAATATACTTTTAAAGGCCATTCTGCAGGTATATGTAGCCAGAGGGATTACAGTGTATCTGCAGTTATTGCCTGATTCATTGATCAATTGAGCAAACATATATATCACCCATCTCACTACCTAAGCAACGCTGTGGGATGGATGAATATTAAAATAATGTAAATTATTTTTTATAAGACATGGGTGGCTGAAATCCAGACAAACATAAAAAATACTTGGTTATATAAAATTGTTTGCTACAGAATTAAATGTAGATGAATGCAGCCTCCTAACTTGGAGATATTCCAGACATCTGTATTAATTCACAGTAGAATGTGCCAACGTCTTCCCATTTGGATAATACAACATCTATTCCATCTGTAGAATCAGGGATACAAAAATTCTCATCAACTGTTGATGTCAAAAAAGAAAATCAAAAAGTAACTCTTTGCTTTTATCTACTGGTTGTCTAGTTGCTGAAGTCCAGATCTGATAGCTTTATTGGAATCATTTGTACATTTCTTCCTACTATTATATTGAATAATGTGGAAATATGTTTTACTTTAAATTTTGTTCTGTTACTGAGACTATAAAGAAGTTCATAGCCTCTTTTGTGCACCATATGGGTGATCTATTTCCCATGGAAGAAAATTCTCACTGTGCAGATCCTAAACTCAATTTAAATATTTCATTATCTACTAGGCAAATATAGCAACTGTGACAAACATACATATTGTTTGCTATTTATCTGCCTTCACATTACACCATGTTTGAACAATATGCAGCCAGGAATTTAGAAATACATTCAGAAATATATTAAATTGCATTATGTGTTTGTAATATTATTTCTGTATCCACTCAGACATTCTTAATCAAAATTTTCACAAGGTTTGGTCTGAACACTGATGTGATACAAATAGGGAGAGGAGAGGAGAGGAGAGGAGAGGAGAGGAGAGGAGAGGAGAGGAGAGGAGAAAAGAGAAGAGAAGAGAAGAGAAGAGAAGAGAAGAGAAGAGAAGAGAAGAGAAGAGAAGAGAAGAGAAGAGAAGAGAAGAGAAGAGAAGAGAAGAGAAGAGAAGAGAAGAGAAAGCAGTGTCACTCATTCTTCCTGCAAAATACTAGGCAAATGTATGTAAATATTGGATCTCTGTGAAAAATCAATTAACTGACAATTCAATAGAATCTTTTCACTGAATCATAATTCCAAAGAGAATCTTCAGAGCAATGCAAACTGTTATATTGCATCAATTATGTGCCTTAAAATCACCTGGAGAAATATGACTTGTTTCAATCATTTTGTGAACTTTTTCTGGTGCTTCTCTCTTTAGCAGAGTCTGCAGAATGGGGTTTTTTTTCCCAATCTATGAACAAAACTGAAGGCTGAATGACTGAATGAACAGGAGCCAAATGAAACAGTGGAGGGAAGGATCTACTGTTATATAGCTGGCGTTATTTGTTCCTACTTTTCACATGAAATATGAATGGGCAGATTTCATTTGAAGAAAGAGAAATTCTCCTGCCTTTCTCTTGTGTGTGAGACCACACTTTTCACACAACATAATACCTTCTTAACCTAATTTTCAAACTATTTATTTTTCTTAGAAGAAGCCAGCTATATACACAGATAGTACTCGACTTACAACCACAATTGAATCCCTTTTTTCAGTGCCGACATAATTTTAAACAATTAATTTATTTATTTATTGGTTCGATTTATATGCTGCCCTTCTCCGGAGACTCAGAATGGCTTACAATGCGTTAAGCAATAGCCTTCATACTTTTGTATATACCTGCTTAGTAGGGCTTTCAGGCCCCCTTAAGTGGTGTTCTTTTTTATACAAAGTCAGCTTATTGCCTCCACAATCCGGGTCCTCATTTTACCTACCTTGAAAGGATGGAAGGCTGAGTCAACCTTGAGCCTGGTGAGATTCGAACTTGCAGTAATTGCAGGCAGCGGGTGTTACTTAACAGCACTTTAATCTGCTGCGCCACCAAGGCTCTTAAAATCCCTAAACAAATAATTATAAATTGAGAATATCTATGCTGAGCACATTCAACAAATTAATGGAAATCAGATAGAGGTTTACAGGTAGTCCTTGACTTAAAACAGTTTGTTTAATGATCGTTCAAAGTTACAACGGCCCTGAAAAACATGACTTAGGACTGTTTTTCACGGTTACAACAGGGGTGGATTCTATTTACCTTTACTACCAGTTCGCAATGGGATCATGCTTCTGCACATGCGCAGATCATGTCTGATGACATCAGGATCAGTGGGCGGAGCCTCCCACCAGTTTTACTACCGGTTCTATAGAACCGGTCTGAACCTGGGGCAACGCACCACTGAGTTACGACCTTTGCAGCATCCCCATGATCATGTGATCAAAATTCAGATGCTTGGCAACTGGCTCATATTTATGACTGTTGCTGTGCTTGAAGGTCCTGTGTTCCTCTTTTGCAACCTTCTGACAAGCAAAGTCAATTGAGAAGCCAGGTTCATTTAACAATCAAGTTGCTAACTTAACAACTGTGGCAAGAAAAGTTGTAAAATGGGGCAAAACTCACTTAACACCAGAGATTTTGGGTGAGGTCAGTTGTGGTCATAAGTCAAAGAGCTGCTGTATTCAGATACTCTTCTCCATGCTCCAGCCTTTTGGATAGTACCATTAAGTGTGTTAACACAGAGTATTCTGGGGTTGTCTTGGAGTTCTCCTCAGCCAGGGAAGGCAGCCACATTCCAAATGCACCTTCACATTTGAAGTTCAGGTTGATTTCAATTGATGCCCGCCATGGTCAATGGGGTGAGTCAGTACTCAGTGTGCCTCATCTGGTTAGGCCTTTGAGTGTTTCCTGCTTCTGCCAAAGACTGGCTTTTGATTCAACACTGAAAGTATGCATCAAAGAAAGTCAAAGAAGACATTACAATATTTACATTATGAAAACTTTTATCTAAAATATATGCAAATGTCAGGTTTCCCAGAAGTTCAAAAATGATAGAAAAGATTGATAACTGAAAAACTGTACTACTAACGTTGATACGCCTTTTGCATGGGAATTTAGTGAATTCAGTCATACTCAGCTGGAAAAAAATGGTTCAAATGGCTTCTCAGTAGGGGTGTGAATGCATTTGTAAAAAGAAATGAAAAATTACGTGAGTTTACCTATTTCCTACTAATTTATTTTTTTTCTTTCTGAAGCAATGAAAACACAGAAGCATAAATGCGTGAATTTCTTTCGGTTTCACAAGTGTTTTTAGTGGGAGCGCTTCCTAGGTCTGGCAGAACATAGAATGTTATTAATGCTAACAAAGACCATTTTACATCCAGAAGAATGTCCTATTGAGGTTGAATGCTCAGAAAATGAGAATCCTTAAAGCCTACCCAATCTAAATATAAAGCTGCAAGAAATTTAAGAAATGTCTACAACACCTTTGGATAGCATGTCTAAAACTAGAATTGTTTTGCCATTAGGTCTGAAACTTGGCTAATAATCTCAGAGCATTGAGAATGTCTCTGAAAGGTGCTTTGATAGTCATAATAGTGGGCAACAGAAAGGGAATTCAAAATGAAAACAATAGAAGGCATTATGGATCACTTTCTTTATTTGCTAAAAATGAGGTCTAATCTCCCTGAATTTTAAATAACTGACCTCTTAGGCAAAAATATACCCTCAAAGATATAGCCCATAAAACTATAGTTTGTTCCAGGTAAGAGAAACAGAAGCTGACTCTAACGTTATCTAGTTGGGTAATGAAACATGTACAAGCAAACAACCAAGCTCAGAGAGCACTGAGAACTCCAAAGAATCTGTATATCCAAACTGCCCTGTGGACATATTTATATTTCTTCTCTTTATCTAAGATCATCTAAGACAGAGGTGTTCAAACTTGGCAGCTTTAAGACTTGTGGACTTCAACTTCCAGAATTCTCCAGCATAGCTGGCTGGAGAATTCTGGGAGTTGAAGTCCACAAGTCTTAAAGCTGCCAAGTTTGAACACCTCTGATCTAAGGTACCTAAGATCAGGAAAGAGAGAAAAGATTAGGGATATGAAAGGCATGCAATGTAGTTTCTTACAATTCTTGCCACATTCCCACCTGGGAAAACTTAACAAGCCT
The DNA here is from genome assembly GCA_030761175.1 of Masticophis lateralis. Classification (NCBI taxonomy): domain Eukaryota; kingdom Metazoa; phylum Chordata; class Lepidosauria; order Squamata; family Colubridae; genus Masticophis; species Masticophis lateralis. Next base: position 94,312,835 of record JAUDYJ010000002.1, read on the forward strand.
TCAGTTGGCCCAAAAATATTTCTCAGGAGGATTTTACAAGTCAAAATATATCTCCACATTTACTTTCTCCCCAGTCTGTTCTGTAGGAGTCTCTACACTCTAAACGTCTCTGCCCTCGCTCAGCTTTATAATAACCACATGGGAACAGTTTCCCAAGGGTAACCATCAGACTCAAAAAAATCGATATTACTAGTGTCCAAACAGCACAAGATCAGGCCTTGCTGGGAGGATCCTGTGGTTAGTTTCTAAAATACTGTATATGTATTGGCCTAACATTGAAATGAGAAAATGGTGAGTAGGGCAATCTAAAAAATTAGTAAAAAGTGTCCAAGTTGATTTCTTTTACTCTTCAGTTTGGAAAAATATTTTACAAAAAGAGCAATTTTTTTGCCACACTATTTTACTTTCAATAACAGAGCACACATCAGTTTGCTTTCAAAGCATAAGCTCTGATTATAAATGCCACAACAGTTTTCTTAGCTATTGAAATTCCTGCTCCATTGGACTATCACATCCCTAAACACCTTGGCATTGTTCTTGACAATTTTAATTCAGTTATATGTACTAATCCTACATGATTATCATTTAAAAATATTTTAGAAGCTATGCTTGCCATATTTAAAGGTCTGTTTCACTAAATAAAATAAAGGGGTTTCATTTGGCTGCTGGCCAAAGCTTAATAAAAAAATCTATTTTATTTTTATGAAATTGAATGTTTTGATTCTTCTCAACTTAAGCCATCTGGTTTAGGGAAACCTAGAAATAAACAAGCATATAAATAGAAAAAAAAATCAATAAATGATTAATGCATTTTGTTTGCATCAGTTTGTGGATAGAGTTGGGTTTTATTAATTTTTTGCTTCTGTTTCTTGTCTTGAATTAGAAGGATTCATATTAGAGTTGAGGTGATGTCTTTGCAGGTGATTTTTCAAATCTGCTGCTAGATCCGCTGTCCGCTGGCAGGCCACAACACATAAGAGCAAATGTAATCCAGAGACGGTTGTAAAGCTTTCTAATAATTAAAACTGGCAGGAGGTTACCAGCAGATATTAAGGATCTGAGAGTTAAGGATCCAGTTGTTACTAGAAGAAATAAAAGAAAATGGAGGAAATAGGGCCTTCAGAGATAATAAGGGAAACAGAGTAGAAATTAAGGGAAACAATATGAAACTTCTTGTTAGACAGCTTGGTATCAATAAGGAAGTAAAATTAGGGAATGTTAGAAAAGAAGGTATTTTCCAACAGAGTATAGAAGCAAGAAATGAAACTTAGAGAAATCAGGAAAGATAGAAAAATTTGGATCGGTGAGTGCCAAGCCCAAACAGATATTGGGGGGGGAGGGGGAGGAAAAAAAAAGAAGTTTAGTTTGGGTATATGGATAGGTTAAAGAATACGGGGAGAAATTAATCATTAAAATTAAACATTAGTTTAGAAAAAGATAAAATAATAAAGGGGAAAAGAGGCAAAGCTTTAGAGCAAGGTTCTTAATGTGATATCAACAGATCCTTTGATGATCCTTGGATGGGGGGTTGGGGGAAGAACGTGCCTCTACAATTCAGAGATTTAGTAGCAGGTATGAAATTTCAAAGGATCCAAAAAAGTTTCTACAGGAGACGTTTTTGGGTAGGACAAGATCTCTACAAATACTGCATTTCTCAAGAGACCTTCTGCATTCCTTAAAGAAGAGCCAACATCTTGCCTTGGCTCACTGACAAATCTCATATTTCCAAGATGACTTTTTTCTATCCTAAAAGAAGGGATCTGCAGGATCTTGGTCCATCACTCGTGCTCCTCTATCAGCAGAGATATCTGAAACTTTGAGAAACAGATTCCATAGATGGCACCTGCCCACAGTGTGCAGTTAAGAAACATTTTGTTCAGAGCGAGAGAGCATAAGACAATGCAGAGCTCAAACAGGAGAGCAAATCATTTGTCAGATTCTTTTATCCGATGCCCAGTTTCAATGCGTAAAACCACTTCAGTGAAGTGTTGTGGGAAGATGATATAAATAAGCATCAATTTTTTTAAAAAAAAAACACCTACCAGAATCCTTGTCTTTATAGGAAATTGTTTGCTGACAGTGACAAGGGCAAAATGGATGCCGCAACATAGTTCTGTGATGCTTCCACATCCTTTTTTTTTTTTTTTTTTGGTAACCTTCCATCTTCTGGGTCATCATCAAGAAAGGCAAAGCATCATTGGATTGCACTGGTTATTCATTTTGTGTTTGTTTAGTTCATGTTCTATGAAAGGCAGCCTAGATCTCAAAGCAGATAGACACATTTTAAAATAAAATAAATGCACAAAAAGATTAAAGGTCTAGATTTGAAATTGTGTAGTTCTTGATCTGCAGGGGAGAAGAGGACAGACCACTTCTCCCAAGGCAATTTGTTCCCAAGTCTTTGACATAGGAGGTTTTCTGACAAGTGGCTGATGTGTAAGCTTCTGAACACTGAGACAGCTTCAAAAGGCCTCTCTTGAAGATTTTTGTGTCCAGGCAAATTCATTGTGACAGTATCAGAGTAGAAAGGAAAACAATAACTACCCATATTTGCAAAAAAAAGAAAGAAAGAAAGAAAGAAAGAAAGAAAGAAAGAAAGAAAGAAAGAAAAGAAAAAAAAGAAAAGAAAAGAAAAGAAAAGAAAAGAAAAAAATAAGTTCAATAGAATTATATATTGGGGTTCCTAACTTTTGCTCTTGAAAGTATCACATTTCCAAAAGACTAATGTAAGAATACTATATTTTCATCTACATTGCAAATGAAATCGTATAATAATTGATAGTATTTTTAAATAACTCAGTGGAACAAAGAATAATGAACGTGACTGATGGTCTGAGCTTCAGAGTTGTTTTAAGCTTTTTGGAAGCTGGCGGTGTAGTTCTCCAAATGTTATTTATGGACTCAAAAGAACTTGCTTACCTAAATCATCATTTATGCAAGCAGAATCTTTTTTTTATTAGAATCCTTATGGCAGTTTTATAATGATAAAACTACACAATTGGCTTTAGCTAATTAATTTGTAAATCATCCTGGAAGTGAAATAAATTGGATGCCTTGCTGTAACAGAAGCCCCTCACTAGAATTTTTTTTAGCATTGAAACTATTTTCAGAATTCCTAATATTTTGAAATAAATTGCCCCTCACTTATTCTTCTTATGAATATATGCACAGTTATATCCACTAAATATATGTTCAAATTCCTAACACAGGAGGACAAAGATTATGTCATAGGCATTGCTGAAACTTGCAGGATGATACCTGCCCGGAGCATAGACCTGGAAGGCTACTGCTTATTTGAAATACTATGACGGGACAAACTCAAGAAAAAACTGCAGACAAACAAAGCATATACCTGCAAAGAAATATACAAACTGAAAATCCCATTGAAAGTATTTTTGCAAGGAGAAAAGAAGCAAAAATGACATCACAGTGGAAATTTATTGTACAGAATACAGAATAACAGAGTTGGAAGGGACCCTGGAGGTCTTCCAGTCCAACCTTTGCTTAGGCAGGAAACCCTACACCACTTCAGTCAAATGGTTATCCAATATCTTCTTAAAGACTTCCAGTGTTAGAGCATTCACAACTTCTGGAGGCAAATTGTTCCACTGTTTAATTGTTCTAACTGTCAGGAAATTTCGCCTTAGTTCTAAGTTGCTTTCTCCTTGATTAGTTTCCACCCATTGCTTTTTGTCCTACCCTCAGGTGCTTTAAAGAATAGCTTGGCTCCCTCTTCTTTGTGGCAGCTGCTGAGATATTGAAACTCTGCTATCCTGTCTCCCGTAGTCCTTCTTTTCATTAAACTAGACATACCCAGTTCCTGCAACCGTTCTTCATATGTTTTAGCCTCCAGTCCCCTAATCATCTTTGTTGCTCTTCTCTGCACTCTTTCTAAAGTCTCAACATCTTTTTTACATCATGGCGTTCAAAACTGAATGCAGTATTCCAAGTGTGGCTTACCAAGGCATTATAAAGTGGTATTAACACTTCACGTGTTAATAGCCTATCTTGAGAGGTATAAAATTTGGGTGAAGTCTTTCTGTTTAAGGTGACCAAACTTTTAGAGAGCCACACTGCAGTGATAATGGGAAATTATAACTTCCCTGACATTTGCTGGAAATCTAACCCTGCCCAGAGTCAAAGTGCCAGAAAATTCCTGACCCATCTTGCTGAGAACTTCATTTGTCAGAAAGTGGAAAGAACAAGGTGGTATGCTTCATTCTTACCAATAGGGAGAAATTGATTGAAGAAGTGAGGGTGATGGAAACTTTGGGGGGAAAGTGACCATGGTATTCTTCAGTTCATGATATCAAGAAGAGGAACAGAAAAAAAAAACCCCAGAACTGTATATTGGATTTCAAGTGAACTCAGATAGAAGGTAGTTTAAAACCAATGGCTTGAAATTCTGATAGAGAAAAACGCAGGACAGGTAGAAAATCCCATGAAGCAAGATACTGAAAATGCAATTGAAAACAATTTTACTTGGAGGGAAAATGAAAGATATCTAAAGAGATCCCCAGTGTGGATACATGGGGAGCTTTCTAAAATGCTGAAACGAAAAAAAGACATGTATAAGAAATGGCAGGAGTGGCATATGTGCAAAGAAAGGGACAAGGCAGTGACTGTAGGAAGTGAATCAAAAAAGCTCAAGTGCAGAATAAACTGAGGTTAGCAAGAGGTTAGCAATGCCACAAACAAGCAAAAAGAATCTGGGTGGGGGGGGGGGAATATGCCACAAACAGAAACAAGCAAACAAACAAGCAAGCAAACAAGAAAGGTGAAGAAGCTGTAATTCTGTTGTCCGGAGAAAGGAAAGGGGTGAATGGGTAGTGGGTGATTGAAGAAAGACGTGCTTTAGGTCTTATCCTAGATGGAAAACAAGGTGCTAGCTGGTTTTTGTTTTGCCAATAGTGTGTCCAGCTGGCTTAGGATAGACAAGAGTAGGTGCAAAAGACATTTAGCTAGTTCTCAGTTTGTGTGCCACTTAAATTGAAACGCTGTACAATTCCTTTATTTCAAAGAAAAATAACAGAGCCAGCTGCCCACTCTGCAATTAATATGTAATTTGTTGCTTTGTCTTCCATGTGATTGTGTATCACTTTATTTTCAGCAACTGCCAAATGTCCAAACATCATTTTCCTCCCCTTCCCCCTCTTTCCCCTCCCTCTTCTTCTTCCCCACTCCTCCTAACACTGTGGGTGCCAGGGATATCAAAGACTGAAGTTTTATTTGTGTTTTTAATTGTGTCTTTAATTTTCTAAGGATTCATCTATTAATATTCCTTTAATAAGTATTACTATAATGACCATTCCTTTTCTCCTTCCCATTTGGTAGTTTCAGGGATGTACACATGTAAATAAGGGGAGGCGTTTTGATCACATGGCTGTGCCTGCCTTCTCCTTTTCCCCTCACACTGTCTCCCATGCATAGATACTCCTGGGATGTGTTCTTATTCTGGCAAATGTAACTGTTCCTTCCAGGGCGAGCATGAAACTAACCAAGAGCAAACAGCCAAAGCCTTGGCAGGACCAGTTATCCCATTAGAAAGGATCAAGCAACTACCCTTGGAAGCAGGCCAGATTGGTTGTGAATCAGAGTCAAGATTATCACTTGCTGCTCCCTGAAATTGCTCCCCAGAGTAACTGTTGCATTAGGTTGAAGGCCAGGGTCATCACTCAGTCAATTCCTCTGAGTCCTCATGCAGCATGTAGGTTAACTGATGTCAAACTGCCCCTGTTCACATCCTGCAGAGCTGGCAAAACCAAAGGAGCAAGAGCAATACAGATTTCAGGAAAGTAGCTTTCATGCTTATTGGTGGTAAATAAACTTTGGAAGCTTAAGTAGAATTTTCCAGTCTCAGTTATAGTGAGTTAATTAAAGTGGAGTCTCTTTGAAGCCCTTTTCACAGAATTTTCATCAACCAGAATGAATTGCTTCTAATCATGAATGTCCCTAACTATTAACTCTATTTAAGCAGAAGAGGCTGGGCTTGTAAAATGGCATCCAGAAGCCCCACACCATTGGGTGGAGTTGCTCAGCTGATCCTTGGAAGCTCACTCCAAGGTTCTGAAAGGGGCAGGCCCAACAAAATGAACTCATAGATCACGGGTGTCAAACTTGCAGGCTCAAGTTGCCATCATGTGACATTTTGTAATGTTTTTCCCATTCATGGAGCTGGGGAAGGTGTGGCCTGTGGGTGACGCATCCAGCCCATAGGCCACCAAGTTAACATCCTTGTCACAGATCACAATTCAACCCAGACTGATTGAATTTCTTTTCTTTCCCATTGATTTTTGCTACTGCAAGAAACATTAATTGTTGTCTTGATGTAATTGAGGCTACTGCTTAAAGTAATAATCCAACTATTCAACTATTCTGCAACAGATTTTGCCCTCTGGCTGTTAAGATGTCTCAAGAGACCTTCTGACAATTTTTGCTGAAGAAGATTTTTCTGTATTAATAAAGCATCATTTTGTTTTCAGGCATTTTCTACTTCTGGTATGCTGGTTGCCGGTTAGCCACGAAGCCACTGTCAGTCTGTACTCAAAAAGGACCTTCATATTGCCAGAGCTACTATTGCTTCTTTAAAAAGAAACATGCCACCAATTCCACATAGAACAATGGTACCCAGGACAGCTCTTAATTCTCTGCAATCTCCTATTGTACTGCCTTGTCAAAGGACTAGATATAATGCATCTTCAGCAAGCCCAGGATGGCAACTGTTGAAGCTTTGTCTCATTCAGTGGTAAGTATGCTTATGTGCAAGCTGATGGAAACAATTGAATCTCCCACATAGAGTTAATGTGGTAGAATGTCATGAGAGGGTAGATCCCCAGTAGGGAGACAATGCACTCCAGAGAAGTAAGAGGCAACTCAGCCCACGCATCATGTGTGAGAGAAAGAAGGTAAAGATAATCTCTTTCTAATAGTAGAATTCTCAGTCTGACAAGATTTTGTCTATAAGTCTGAAACAATAGAGAACTAAGCCTGGAAGAACTTACATATGACATACTTGGTTTTAGGCCTGACAGATAATGATGAATGTTCCCTGCTTCCCATGAGAGATCAGTTGTGGAATTAGGAGTGAGAACTTCTACAACGTACCCTTCAGACAGCTGTAGTAACAGAGCTATGGTGTATACTGATCCAACTACAACAGGCAGAAGATCCAAATGCCAGATGTGTCCTTCCAGAAATTGTACTTGGCTGAAGGGACGAACAGGTGCTGCAGCAACTGTTGTCTGTGATCCTCAATGAAGACCGTGTGATGGAGGATGACAGCATAAATGTCACTGTCATTTGCAATGTCATTTCAATGTACACAAACCACTGGATGCTCCTGTATAGGACTCTGCATCTCCAAAGACAAAACAGCATTGCTGCTGCTCATTTTTTCTTTATCAGGACCAAACCAGTGACTTGGTTCCTCCTCTGGGTCATCCTTGCATCTACCCGATTTTGCAGAAAACACTCTAGAAAAGCACACAACACCCTAGAACCATCACATTGAAATGAAAATAATCTAACATTAAAGTAAAAGCAAAATCATCACACGTTACACAGAGATGTACACAGAACCATAACAAACAAACTGCTCACTTGGTATTGGAAGAAGTGATCATATTCTTGCACATGCTTGTCACAGGGTGAAAGAGTGTTTGGCATAAGAGGCAACAAGCAGTGCTGTTTCCTGAAATGTTTACTGCACGCATTGCATATAACATGCTTTGTTGGCTTCTTTCCTTAGGAGAGGTCTGCTATAAGCCAAAGGAAGCTAATCTAAGGAATCTCCATGAACAAAGGAAGCCCCAATGTGATCCTGACCTACAGGTATTATTTACTATCAAATCTTTTGCACTGAATGAGTAGGCAAACTAAAATTCTTCTATGTGATTTGCTTGTACCTGCATACATAGAAGGACCTGAGCTCAGGAAAGAGTCAAATAGGGTGCACATGCACCCGTGATCCTAACACATATAGGAAACACACATTTTTCCAACTGGAAAGCCAGAAAATTGTGGAAAGCGCTCTGTTTCTGACATCAGCTTGAGTGCAGAGTGAGTGAGTGTGGAGGCAAGGAAGGACGCCAGAAGGCATTGTCCAGATGAGTTTTCAGATTGGGTGGAAGGGGGGAGGGAGAGCTACACCCGTTGAATGCCTGCCTGGCTCTTGGAAACTCTGGAACAGAGGAAGGAGTGAGGGACCCCACCGGTGTCTCTGTGTGAACAGATATTGCACGTTTATTAAACCACTGAATAGCTGAAGGATTCTGGGTGGTTTAGCAATTTGGCCTGCCTTAGAACCACAAAACGAGCGAGGAAAATAAAATTACCTCACTCAAAGGATGTGTGTGTCAAGAGCCAATTCTTTGAGGCAGATTTCAGTAGGCAAGGACCCCAACTAGCTGCCTACGAGCCCCGGCGGAGGAGTGGATGAAAACTTGTAAAAAAAATGTGGTTTATTTATTTATACAGGTAGTCCTCAATTTACAGCAGTTCATTTCGTGACCGTTCAAAGTTAAAATGGCCTTGAAAAAGAGACATGACCATTCTTCACAACATCCCCATGGTCAAGTGATTAAAACACTGAAGAGCATAGAATTTGGTAAGTGAAAATAAGGGCATCTACGCTGGAGTACGAAACCATTTATCTTGATTTGCTTTCCTCCAAAACTAGTATGAATAATATTCAATCATAAGGAATATTGTGCAGCACAATGAAAGGTGTGCATTGAGAGATACAACAGTGGAGTCCTTGGTGCTGTCTGAGCTTGCTTGCTTGCTTGCATGCGGATGTTTCATTACCCAATTAGGTAACATCATCAATGCTAGGGAGATTGGCATTTGCTCCCTATTTATAAGCAGTAGCTTGACTTGCCAGTGTTGATGGGGATGTGTTTTTTTTCCCCCCTTGGTAGTTCCTTGATTAGAGAGTTGTTTCCTACTTGATCGACCAGAATTTCTGCTTGATTGACCAAAAGTTGTATTAGAGGTACAACTTTTATCCATGCTGCTTTCTGGAAATGAGTACGATGAGATCATCATTAAAACAGCAACCTATCAGAAACCTTGGCACCAATATTGCTTGAATTCATGGGAGCACAACTGATTGCATTCTCAATCAATGTCTGTTTCCATTAAAGTGGATTTTGCTGGCAACCTGCAGTGCCAGGCCACTGCCAGGGGATTGATTCTGATCCTTGCCTCTCTTTTTTTCTTCTTTTCTACCTCAGGAGAGCATCTTATTTTGTGTGTGTGTGTGTCTTGTTTGATATATATATATATATATATATCAAACAAGATGGCATTTATAAAAAGATGAAATGTGACTCACCTATGACTTCTTGCAGCTGATCAAAAGACACAGAAACAGCTGGAGCAGAAGCAACAAAGCAGAAAGAATGGACTAAATAAGAGTTGCTTTGAGATATGACACGTGTCATTTTAAAAATGTTTTATAGGTTCTATAATCTGAAGGACAAAAGCGTTGTTGCATTTGCTGGCCAGCAGCCTGCATGGCTTTATGTCTAAAAAATGTTCACAATTCTTTCATGTACGCAGTCAATGATATTCAGGGTTGTAACCTATTAGAATTCACCATGATTTCTAGATCACAGGCAACTGCCCAGGTTAAATTAACATGTCCAGGATGAATGGATAACGTCTCCCACCAGATTGCCATAGAAGCAGCTTCTTCATGTTAAACCCCCTTTTCCCTTGTTAATGAGGCAATGCTTTAAATATTGCAGTTAGGCCAGCGCCCTCACTTCTTTCAGAAGGTGTGCAATATCAGCTGCTATAGCCTTCTTCCATGCTGAGGTCAATTGTGCAAGAAATATGCTAATGTCAAATTTTCCTCCCAGAATATTGAACACTTTGTCTTGAAAGAGCCACCCTGGCTCCTTAGGCGGTCAATGTTATCATACAGCATTTAGATGTTGCTGTGTTGGAGCAATCTGTCAACAAGCAGGCTAGCAAAATCCCTAAAGCCAACAAAATAATAGGAACGGGCAATCTGAATAATAGCTTGAGGAAATCAAATCAAAGGCTCCATAGAGTTTAATGTTGGAGAAGCTGGCAAGGATTTTTACAACTATGAATTTCCGCACAGTGGAGAGGGTGAATTTAATAGAAAACAACAGGATCACAAAAGTATAAATTTATCTTGCAGCCCTGCTGATGCTAATCTGGTGATGATAAATCTAATACTGCCCCACCCTTTTCGCACAATCTTAGTTGTATAGGAGGAAGAGAATACTGGGTTACAAAAAATTGCCCAACGAAGAGAGATAACAAGCTTGTAGGGCAGTTGTGAAATCCAATTTTTTTTACTATTGATTCTGTGAGCATGGCTTAGTGGGTGTGGTGTGGTGTGGTGGGCGTGGCTTGGTGGGCATGGCAGGGGAAGGATACTGCAAAATCTCCATTCCCTCCCATTCCCTCCCCGCTCCTGGGGGAAGTATATTGCAACATCTCCATTGCCACACCACTCTGGGGCCAGCCATAGGTGGTATTTGCCGGTTCTCTGAACCACTCAAAATTTCCGCTTCTGGTTCTCCAAACTGCTCAAAATTTCTGCTACTGGTTCTCTAGAACCTGTCAAAACCTACTGGATTTCACCCCTATTGTAGGGGCAAGTTAGGAGGAGGAAGTGGCCAGTGCAAATCCAAGAGCATCCACCTGAAAGAGGAAGAAAGTGAAGCAGAATCTGGCACTATAAAAAGATTTGTAAGGAAAGTGAGGACTTTCTCACTTTTTTTTTTTTTGCTTTTAATTCTCAATTTTATTCAAATTTTAACAAGGAAAACAGAAAAAGTAAAGGATGCTGTGCACATCCTTCCCCGATTTTGGAATGCTTTGGATGACAAGGTTTGAAATCTCCTTGATGCCTTCACGGTCTTTTGGGGGGGGGGGCGCTTGCCATGTGTTCATGGCAGGCCGATGCCAGGCCTCCGATGAGATTCAAGAATTCAGGAAAGTCCAGTTGCCCATCATTGTTCATGTCCAGCCTTTTCATCATACGGTCGACAACGCCCGGATCTTTTTGGCTCTTGGTGAAAGAGGCCAGCTCCGTGTCCATGAATGTTTTGAATTCTTTTTTGGAGAGAGTATTGCTGTTTCCTTCCTTCCCAGCATAGCGCTGGAAGACAGCCAGCAGTGACTCGATGCAACGCTCGGTTTCGGTGGGACCCACGGGGTATCTGGACGACATAGCTGTGGTCGGCAACTGGCTGGGCAGAGAGGAAAGTTGGCTGTTGCTGGTGAGCTGGTTGGAGACCGGAGTGGTGAAGGGAGGGTTCAGCCCCTCCCCGGTTCGAGGACTTTCTCACTTTCTTCCACACACTTTCTCTTGTGAACCCCTCTCCCATCTCCAGGATGTGAAAGACTATAGAAAAAGTGGGGCTGAATTAATGGAGAGATTGACTCCCAACATCTTTCTCCTTAGTTGTTGATCCATATAGGCATTAAAGTGTTGTCAGAAGACATTTCTGTAGCTTGCATAATTATATGCTGAGTTTCACGATTAGGAAATGGAGAACCTATACCATTTCAGATAAGTGACTGCTAGTCTCTTCTTAAAAACTGAATTTTGTACCAAAATGAATTGTTTCAGTGAAACTTGATCTCTTCAGGGTGCTGATGACTGAGATATTTCTTCTTGCTTTCAATATTAGAAAAGTCATTTAAAACTCATTAGCCTAAACAATGTCAAGAGATTTTTTTAAAAAAAAAATAGTTTCAGAAAATGTACTAACAGTAATTAATTCTAAGTCTTAAATAATGGCAGTAAAATTTGTTCCTAATGCTACCCATTTGTATTAAAATGCTTTTGCAGCTATCTGGTTGCAACAAAAATCACTGTCTTATCTATGGTGTTCTATTTTCACATCAAACTAGATTCATGAGAAATGATGAAGTATTCTACTTTATGCACCCATATTTTTGAAGTGTTGGAACTTCCTATACCGTTGAAGATCACTTTAGAAAATTACATATTTATTGTGAAAACTAATAGTGTGCATTATACAGCAAATGCTGAGTCTCCATCCACAAAATACAACTGCAACTTGTCCAAAACAGAAATTTGAATTTGCAATGTGTTCTGAATGGGAATGATCACATAATTGATTTGAAGTAGAGTCAGGGGAATGAAATATTAATAATTCTTATAGTCAATCCCCAATATGCCTGGAATCTCCACTGCAAATAAAACATCTGCAAACAAACAACCAAGTTCAGGGAGCACCAAGAACAGTTTAAGATATCTATCCCAATAAGAATATATATTTTTTAAAAAGGAAAAAAAAAAGAAACACACACAACAAAGTACAGTGGAATTTCTCCATTTTTTCAAACTGCAGAAGAGCACTCCAATTAAAATTGATTCAGTAGATTTCTCCAGTCATCCATAAAAGTATATATGTAGAGCATATTGGAAAAATTACTATGTGCAACTTCCAGTTTGTTTTGCCTGCAGCACATTCCCAGTCAATGCTTACATCTAGATCAGAACAAGCACATAAAATAGTTAACTGGAAAACTGGAGCAAAAGGCAGGCAAAAGAACTGAACAATGGGCAACCGTTGATTGGATCTACACAGGTACTCCCTGGGTTAGGAACGTCTGCCCTTCCAAAATCTTTAATCCTGATAATTATTAAGAATTCAGAGTCCCTTTCAAGTGAGGTAAAGCATCATCTCATTTGGACTGTGATATTTAACATTACTCAGACTTGTGTCTGTAAACATATTTTTGATGGGACAAATTCAGATATGGACACTCCTGTTCAGATGAGGCATCAGAACTAATTGTAATATTTGCATAAATTTAGGGAATCGTTTTTTCACTGCTTTCTGTCTCCACAAAACTGATCTCATATGTGGCCCCAAAAATCCAAAGAATGTCCTTATAGAAGAAGAAAAAAAACAAGAATAAGATAATTTTAAACGTTTGCCACTTTTCTCATATTTATCAGTTTTCTGAGAACTATTCATCCAGAGCAATTAATATACTCACTTTAGAATGCAATAGAAATAGAAGTAACCAGACAAACAGTGAAGATGCTCTGAATATATGAACAAATGGCAATAAAATTTCAAAAGTTTATTATTGTGAAGCCCTATGACTTAGCCATAAGTTTATTTTGTTCTATCAAAATTTAATAGCTCGATTTAATTTTGTATTAGTCTCCAATTATTTTTGAGCTACATTCATATCCTTTCTTTTTATCAAACAGAATTGGAGTCCACAGCCTCCACTAATGTGAAGTGATTAAACCTATAATGAGTGATTACTTTCATATAAACCTCTATGACACACATTAATTTAAGATTCCCTGAAGTATAGATAATTTCTTAGAAGGAGCTGAGTCAGTTCTGAACTTAACTTTATTATGCTGTTAGATTTATACAGAGGACAGCACCAAAAAACAATGAATTTTCTAGAAATTTTATCAAAATAAAATTTCACCAAAAATTTTATCAGAAATTTTTTTTCTTTACCCAAGAACAGTAACAACTTATAAATTATTCTCTCTAAACTGTTTAACTTCTGATTTTCCCGCATTTACAACAACAGTGACCACGATAGGAGGAATTGAAGTCAGGTGTTATAAAGACAGTAAAAATTGAAAAAAAGTGAATCTAATTCTTTATGTTTTTGTTGTAGTGATCCCAATTAAAAATACTGAGGTCTAAAACCAAAATTCTAACTTCTTAAATCCCACTCATTTACTTTTATTAAACTTGTGAATTACACTGAGAATTCAGCAGGGTCATGCCAAGTTTGTTGATTAGCAAGTACTGCTATTTATCTGCAGTGAGAATCTGTCATTAGCTTTTTACCCCATTAGAGAGTTGGTCTGTTTTTTCCCCTAAAAAATGTCAGATACTGGGATTTAATTGAATCCCTGACACCAGCTTAATTTGCAAAATCAAGAAGAGGGTTTTCTCTCTTGAAAACCCTCTTTTCTCTTCTTTATTAAGAAGAGGCTTTTCAAGACAGCTTGGGAGACCCAGAGAAAACCTCAAAGCCCCCATTATTAAAACCTGATGCATCTCTTTATTAGAATAACTAGTTATACTTGAGCAAAATGCTTTTGTGGATGTGCTGCCAAATTTAATGGGTCAAGGTGTAAGAAGAGCAAGGTCAACAGAGTTAACATAATTTTGTTATATTTCCTAAGATTAATTAATAAATCCTGCTTATTTTGCCCCATGCAAGTGGTGTTTTTGACTTTCCTCAGGCAAACACTTAAGGGGACGAATGGCTTGACTTGATTTGGAAGAACAACCCCCTCAATCAACTGAGTTTGATTATGAAAGCTTGGCCATCTGAATTGTTCAATTCTATTTCCTTAAGCCTCTAAATCAGGGGTGTCAAAATGGCGGCCCGCGGGCCGGATGCATCACGCACAGGCCATGCCCAACCCAGCTCTGTGAAGGGAAAAATGTTGTGATACATCATGTGATGGCAATGTGACGCTGCAAGTTTGACACCTGTGCTCTAAGTCTTTTTTAAAAAACCCAATCCTTCATAACATTTTTTTCAAACTATGGGTTGTATTTAATCTTTTGAGCTTCATATGTGAAGACTGAATTTCAAAAAAAAAATGTATTACTTAAACTTAGATAAATAATAACATTTCTCCATTTATCTGTTTTTCCTCTCATAACAGATCAATTTGATGAGAGTTTGAAAAGCTTTTACATAACTAGGTAAACTGCAGATAGAAAGCCTTATGTTCCTTTAAAAGGAACAAATTTCATTATTTTTCATTTTCTTGTTTGCTCCTGTTTTACCATATTTTTCCAGCAAACCTTTCTCAGAAAATACTTTGTGTTCTATGAGTATCTGACTCATTTACTTGAACGTGTCCATCTGAAATGCCTTCTTTCATCTGGAATGGCTGTTCACATATCTTTACTACTGTACAAGGGTATCCACAGCATGTTCAGGTTGATTGTCACATTCATCCAATCAGATGTTGGGTCTTTTGTATGTGTAACCTCCCACCTTACTGGCTCTATTTTTCCAGTTTCATGACTGAGCCCATTTGAAGCAACCATCAAGTACTGTATCTACAGTAGGTGTGATGAAATGACTGAAGACCCTGGGAAAGTGGAGGACGGAACTCCACAGTAGGAGGAGAAAGCAAAGCTATTACAGAAAAGATTCTTGAAATCAGGGAAGGGAGGTGCTGCGTCCAGGCTCCACTCGCGTCTACAGATGCAGCCACGCTCTGATTGGCTGTTTCAATTCAGGCACAAGTATATAAGGAGCTGTCAAAGTGCTGACAGCTGCTGCTCCTGTTAGTGGAGCAGCCTAGCTGGCCACAATGCTAGCAAACCTGTTAAAACGCATGTTAGCGAAATAAACCTGTTAGCTTTTACCTCAACCTGTCTTGCCTCAGTCTGTTCATCCCTAAGGGGGACATAACAGGAGGAAATTTGAAAAAAGGGACTCGAATAAATTAATTACACTAGGCATAAGTTCCTTGGGAAGCCTTCAAGATTCTACTACATTCTTTTACTAGTACAGTTATTTCTTTATTTATGACCACAATTGAGCCCAAAATTTCTATTGTTAAGTGAAACATCTGTTAAGTGAGTTTTCCCCATTCTACAACTTTTCTTGCCATAATTGTTAAGTGAATCACTGCAGTTCTCAAATTAGTAACAGAGCTGTCAAGTGAATCTGGCTTCCCCATTGACTTTGCTTGTCAAAAGTTCGCAAAAGATGATCACATGACCCTGGGACATTGCAATGATCATAAACATGAGTCAGTTGCCAAGTATCTGCATTTCGATCACGCGACCATGGAGATGCTGCAATGGTTGTAAGTGTGAAAAATGGTCACTTTTTTCCGTGCCTTTGTAACTCTGAAAGGTCACTAAAGAGGACTACCTGTAATAAAAAATATTTTCAGAAATCCAAGCAGTTGTTTCCTGAGTTTGGCTTCTGTGAAAAGCCTGATATCAGGATAATGGAACAACCATTGTAGATGGACAGTTTCTAAGGAAGTTCAATGGCAACAACTTTCAGGTCTCCCTTCAGTCCTGATCAAATAGCCCCACCATTCTCAATATCATCATTATAGTTCAACAGATGATAGAACCTGAAAATTCTCTGAGTTCTATCTATTGTTAGGTGCTTTAGGTCCTTAGTGAAGTTCCTCATCTACTAATGTTTTCAGTCTCCACAATCCAGTTCCAAGTATCCCCTCTGCTCTTACAGTGGCAACTGCCACAGGACACTAGTATTGATTCTCCATTGAACTGTACCAATTGTATAGTCGAACCAGCAACCTTACTCATTGCCAGTTCTATGCCAAGCACATTGGATCATAGCACTTGAATCTGAAAGTTAGATGTCCACGTTATTCAATTAATCTGCCATAATTTTTAATCACTGACAAAAGGAGAGGGGGGCATAAAAAGGCATTCTAGCATGGAGTCACTCTATGGAAGGAAATGACAGACACCAGACTATTGAAGCCTTTATCTGCAGTTTCCCAAGGGATTTCAGGCAGGCAGGTGAGATTCTTGTAAATAGATGTTCACCAATAAAGAAACAGTTTTGGACTATTCATGGAGTTGTTCTGATTCTGGTTTTGGTTGTGCCCGACAACCCCAGAGGTATATGTAGACAGGAAATCACAATCCCACCAGGAAGATTAAAAAGGATCCTTTTTGACCTAGCCTGACTAGTGGCTCAGTGGCTAAGACACTAAGCTTGTCGATCAGAAAGGTCGGCAGTTTGATGGGTCAAATCCCTAGTACAGGTCTCCTCTGTGAGCAGGGGGTTGGACTAGATGACCTCAAAGGTCCCTTCCAACTATTACTGTAATTGACCATTTCAATAATTTTTAAACAATTTAAATGACCATGTCCTCTGGATGTACAGTATTCATGGTTCCCTCATTCTAATTGAAGTTACTTACCTCAGAAAAAAATCCTTTTGACCACAATGGCACTTCCCAAGGAAAATATCAGGGCTGTGGAGTCGGGAGAATTGGGACATTTAAACTTGCTTTTTTTTTTAATTCCAATCTAAATTTAGTAGGAGTCGGAGTCGGTGCATTGTTTGCCGACTCCGACTCTGACTCCAGGTACCCAAAATTTCCTCCGACTCTGGCTCCTCAACTCCGGCTCCGGCTCCGACTCCACAGCCCTGGAAAATATATTATATTATGGTCCAATAATAATGTATAAAGTACTTCATTAATCACCCTTATGGCTTTTTTTCTTCTGAGGAATTCAGGACAGAATATATAGCCCTCCCAAAATTATCTTTAAAATTATCCTTAAAACAGGTTAAAACAGAACAATAATGACTGGCCGATAGTCATGCAGTGTTCTTCCTGATTGCTGAATCTGGATTCCCTGCTCATAATTCAGTAATCTAGCCACTATTCCAGACAAGTTAATGTAGAGCTCTGCAGATTTTTGAAGAATTAAGGGAGATATATAGTATGGATTCAAATGAAATTGTTGCAATCAAAATACTGAAAGGCAAAAATAAATTTAATGGAAGTTAGGAACAAACAGGGGACTGTTATTCAGCTGTGCATTAGTGCTACAGGGAATAACAGGAAAAATACACTGAAGTCTGTCATTAGGGGAACATTTTCAGTTAATTATTTTTTTTCTTTTTGTTACTTTTAAGTTGCAGGGCCCTTTCTAAAATGGAAGAAGCCAGGTGTTACAGAGACAAAGGAAAATAATGGTGGTGTGACTAGCTGTGAATCAAGATAAGAATATGACATTCACATTATGGCAGTTAAAAGCTGTGAAAGGCTTGAAATGCCACCAGCACTGTGGATTTTTCAGTATTTTAAGAGCATTATAATTGCTAAAAAGGGCCCATCACATTTTAGCTCACTCCTTTCCTAAGCTAATGATACATTCCTGAATATTGAGTTTAAACTATGAATTTAATTTTTCCATAGGACATTGGCAATCTGTTCTCCAACAATCACATTGAATTTTGAACAGGTTAATTCATTTTTAAGCAATCCACAGTTTAATCAAGGATGTCCCCACCATAAGCAGAAAGGTTCTCCTTTCAGTCGTGGAAAGAAAGGAGATTCTATCAATTAGACCTTTTCTGGAAAATGCTGGGGGGCGGGGGGCGGGGTTATAATTTTTACTGGTTTCTTCCCTCCTCTTTCTTCATCTCCTGGGGTCATCTCTCTTATTGTTCTGTAGACTCCTTCAGTTCTCTGAATTATCTTAATAGGGACAAGGAATGCTGAAGAACAAAGAAGTTAGTGAATTTTTCTCATGTCCTCTTGTCTGCAATGAAAATATTCTGGAACTGAGTTTCCCACTAAAGAGACTTCTAGAAACATGCTGCTGGTGACTGAAGCCTTGATCTTCAATGTACTTCAGCAGTGAGGTACAGCAGTAGTCATTGCTAATAAGGGCAGCGGTCAAAACCTTGTTAGAGCAAAAACACATTGTAATCTAAGACCTTTCTTCTCATATAAGAAGATCCAGGAGAGGCATTTGACATTAACATTCTGCATAAACACAACCTCTTTCATTCTCAAAGGGATTTTAACTAGTCAGGAAGGTGCTTATTAATGTCTTTTCTCTTTTGAGACTTCTTAGGAGCAGGAGTGGATGACAGGAAGAAAAGCAGCATCAATTTTGTGGTGTAGAATGAAATATTTCCAGCATTCGGAGAACAGCCAGTCTCAAAATCAATTAAGCTTTGTCCAATTCATTTCATTGTGGTTTTCTTTTATGTTTTCATTTTAGATGTGCCAGTCTGTAGTTGCTTTAGTTGTACAGGTAACTAAATAATACTGACACTTGGAATCAAATCCTTTTTCTTTAAGACAAACTCCCATCAAACTTTGCTACTGTGTATTTTCTAAAGAAATAACAATTATTTTAAAGAGAATTTTTTTTTGGGGGGGGGGGGGGAATCTAGTGTTATCAGCTTCCAAGACAATGTGCCTTGTTTAGTGGGGATAAGCAATTTGTTTCTGCAAACTGACAATGAGTAGCTGGACTTAAACTGTCCCTGTGTATTACTTGTAGAAAAAGAAGGGAAGTAACCCTACTTTAGCCGTGTTCTGATCTCCCCCATTTTGGAAGGAGTGGCAGAAAATAGCCGTAGGAAAAAGCAAAGTGCTCCATTCACCTCCAGCTCTTCTGCTTGGATGGGGCAGGCCTAGTTGTGGGTACATGAGAAACCTCTTACAAACTATAAATGAATAAGACACCTACATGCCAGTACTGTTTGCCAGTTTACTTTTATTCCCCCGCTGCTACATTTTCAATGAGATAACAAGAGCCTAAGGAACTACTATCAAATCAGACATCAACCTTATGAAAGCTTTGTCAGCGCCGAGCATCACAATACCAGTGTTGTTTCCATGGCTCTCTTGATATTGACTAGGAATATTCGTCTTCATCAGAAAATTGTGTTAAAAATATGAATAAAACATCGGTATTCATAACTTTGTATAACAGTTAGTGAATCAACCTAAATTTGTTATTCTGCAGTTAAATTAAAATGCTAAGTGGCTCTAGTATACTAGTTAGTGAATCATCCTAAATTTATTATTCTGCAATTAAATGCTAAGTGGCTCTAGCATAATATTTAGTGAATCAACCTAAATTAATTATTTTGCAATTAAATTAAAATGCTAAGTGGCTAGCATTTCACTAGCACAATGGCTAGTGAATCAACACTAAATGTATTATTCTATGGGTAAATTAAAATGCTAAGTAGCTCTAGCATTTTAACCATGCTGGTGTCATTTAACTAGCCAATATCCTGCTATTTAATGATTCACTTTACCCTGATTTTTTAAAAAATGAATCTAACTAGATCCCAATATTTTTTTACCAAAGGTTTATGCAAGCAGGCACTCTTTTTCAAATATTCTTGCCCTTTTGCCTGTTCCCACTACTACTACATGTTGAACATGAGTTTAAAGAGAACAAGCAAAAGGGCTTGGGTATTTTAATCCTCCCCCAGGGCAGTTCAGATGTAGACCAAAGCTTGGATTTTAAAACACTGTTACACATAAAGCCTTGTTTTACAACTGTTTGCGAGTTCAAAGACGATACTTTCAGCAAACACTCATACTATGAATGTGTTTTTATATTGTTTTTATATATATTTCCTGTTTTATTTTTTATATAGTTTTAATTGCTGTGAACTGTCCAGAGTCAAGTATTTGAAATGGACCACTGTATAAATTGAATGAATGAGGGAAAGGAGGAATGAGGGAGGGAGGGAGAGAAGGAGGGAGGGAGGGAGGGAGGGAGGGAGGGAGGGAGGGAAGGAAGGAAGGAAGGAAGGAAGGAAGGAAGGAAGGAAGGAAGGAAGGAAAAATGTACATTGTAAATTGGAACATTCCCTTGTCTATATAGGATACCACATTGGGGAATGTTGAAAATAGGGTGATCCCATTCAAGAAATTATTATTTCATATTTTCCCCAATCTTCAAAACAATCCTCATTACAAAGGGCAAAAAATATGCTCTTCCATTAATTAGGTATTTACTCAAATTTACAGGTAGCCCTTGATTTACAACCATTCATTTAGCAACCATTTGAAGTTACAACAGACTGAAAAAAATGACATATGACTGGTCCTTGCACTTATAATTGTTGCAGCATCCCCCACAGTCATGTCTTGGGACTATGTGATCTCCATTTGTGATCTTCCCAGAAGGATTCTGACAACAATGTGGGATTCACTTAATGTCTCTGCAATTCACTGAACAACTGCAGTGATTCTCTTAACAAACAAAATTCTGTTGTAAATTCTTGTTATTTCTAAAGCCTTATGTTCACAAGGATAGAGAAAAATATATATGGGATGATAGGGAGGGAAAGACTAATTGATATGGAAGGGTAGTCCAAAGGATGAATGAGATGTAGTGATGATATTAGTCTACTTGCCTTTGGCTCTTGTCCTATCCATATAGTATTTGGTTTGGAACATCCCACTGCTGTCAAGTGGCTCTTCTTGACATATTTTTGTGGTAGAGAAGAGAAGGTTTCCCCATCCCCTGTGCATAGTATTATTCCTGTCAGGCCTGGAAGCCATCTTCTGCATTGGGTATTCAGGCCTGCCACATTTACTACTGTGTGAAACTGGGAGGAAGGATTATATGGAGCAGGGGTGATATGTGGTCATAATAACATTCCTTTCTCAGAGAGTCAAGGACATCTTGCCCTGCACCTGGAGGGGTGTGGCCGGGAGGCATCTCCAGTTGGGCGGTACTTCGATTGGACCATATGATGGACATGTGGGTGCTGGGCAGGGACTTGGATTTTCCTTTAGGTAGGGAAGACCTGGAAGCTTTCAGATTCGGGTGCTCCCAGATGTGCCAATATGACATCTCTAATAAAATGGAACTTGGGGGTATTATTTGGAACCCTGACATATTGAAGAGGAAGGGAAGTCGAAAGGATAAATGGGGTGCAGTGCAGCGAGGATGTTATTCTACCTGCCTTTGGCTCTTGTCCTATCCATATAGTATTTGGTTTGGAACATCCCACTGCTGTCAACTGGCTCTTCTTGACATATTTTTGTGGTAGAGGAGAGAAAGTTTCCCCATCCCCTGTGCATAGTATTATCTCCTTAATAAAATGCAAAATGATGGGTGATACACTTTCATTTTCTACTCTACCAGGAATTAGCAAGAGGCAGGATATGTGCTTAAGTCATAGGCCTGTCAAACTGATAGGCCACAAGCAAGATACATCATGTGCAGGCCACACCCACTCCAGCTTCGCAAAGGCAAAAAACGTTGTGATACATCACGATTCAGCCCGTGACACGATCAAGTTTGACACCCTTTGCTTAAGACATTCATATTGTTCTGTAATGCCCTAAAAAGAAAAGAAAAAAACATTGATGCAGGTTGTTGATGAGGGGAAAATAGGGATTTGAAGGGATTTTCAGTTTTAAGTTTCTACAAAGTTTCCCTTCTGGACTTTTTGCATGAAACAGAGAAATAAATAAACTATACTCTATGGATTTGATTATTAGAAATAATAGTGGATAATAAAAATGAGCAAGAGCTTATTGTAAACTCTTTTCTTCCTTCCTTCCCTTTAAATTTATTCTTTTAACTGTTGTAAAAGATATTCAGAAGGTTTTTTTGTTTTTTTGTTTGGTGTTTCTATTTTTTCTCTTGTCTATCGTCTATCTTAATTATTAGTTCTTGTTAGTTTTTAATCTATTTTAAACAAGAATAAAGTTATTTGAAAGAGGTTTCTGCAAAGTTTCAAATATCTATTTTGCTCCTGGAACTACTCTATTCTATTAGTGAATTTTTGTTGTCATTGCCTACTCAGGAAGTACAGGAATCTATCAATGGGATGCTGGGAGTCACTTATAGCCCAAGGGTTGTTCACCTGATTGTGGACTCATCAAAGGCCGAATAAGAAGCAGCTTTCTTTATTGTATGACTTTTTTTTTTTTTGAAAAAGAGGCTTACTTAACTCTCATGTAATTTTAATTTGCTGAAAGGACATAGAGAACATTCACTGCAGGGTGGTCTCATTTTGAGAGAGCTCTGTCCAAATCATTACCAGCAGAATCAAAAGAGGCTGAAACAGAGCCCAGCATAAGCTCCATCATCCATTACCCTTTGCCACAGACAAAACAAATGCACTTTTATTAGTAGAAGATAAGATGAGAACCAATAGATATCGGGCTTTAATAAGGAAAGGCCCAGAAAACTGATGGAGAAATCAGGAGAAATATAACTATCCTCCTTATTGCCAAATGAAGTGATGGAAATTATAAGGCCCTTCCATCGCAGTTTGTAAGAAAAGATTATTGTGGGTTCAATCTTCATCTAATCAGCCTTTCCTTTCATCACTGGGGACCTCCTTGGCCTATTTCCAGCTCCCCTTCCCTAAGCTGAAATCATTCTTTTATCCTTGATGGATGTGTAGTGAAAGGAAGAAAGACAATTTTCAAGTTTTTAAGCATCAAGTGAAGCAATTAGAGAATTCCCCTGAGAGCATCTGTGTATTCAACCATGCTCAAATAATGCCATCAGTTTTAAGGGTGAACACACAGCAGCCTGCATCCTTTCTTTGGGTTCTTTAGAGTGAGTTATAGAAGTGACCTAAATGTCACTCCACTGATCCTAAGGGTTGGTACTCCCCACCATTGCAAAAAAAAAAAAAAAAAAAAAAAGCAGATTTCGGCTCCTGATGATCAATATCATCAAAGTAATACCATTCCTAGAGAAGTCTTAGAGAAACCCTACTGAGCTACATAGGAGCCTAGTCTTCCTTCATCTTTCTCTTGTGGGAACACTGAAACTAATTATTATATTAATGAGCTAAGCTATTTTCTAATGAACAATTGTCATCCTGATAAAATTAACTAAATTAATGCAAAATGTCTCCACAGATGCTGAAAAAAAAATATTAATTCCTTGCAAGAGAAGTGACACTGTATTATGTCCTCTGGGAAGTAATTGCATCTGTGTTGGACTATAAAGACATAAGGATTGTATCCCTGAATTTACTTCCCATTGCATGCCCTTCCGTGCCATGAACAATTTACTCTGATTTGCTAAATCACACCTCAGATTATAGTAAGCAAACTCATTGAAATGTTAAAGCTGTGTTTTATTTCTAACCAGGTATGTTGGTTTCCCTTCAACAAAACCAGGTATTGTATTCCTCATAATATAAGTTAATTGGATTTTAGCCCCCTAATTTTTAAGATTCAGCATTGCCTTAAGAAACTTTAAATATAAATTCACGTCTGTTTGTTCTCTGGTTCGAATTTGATATTTTTGCAGCGTTGATTTACACTTTTATATTCAAAGGGGTAAAACTCATTACAGTAAAAGAGCAAGAGAAAGGCTCATTCTGAGGTTGATTAATTGAATTTCATTTTAGGTGGATTTGTAGTGAATTATTATGTGCTGCAAAATAACCAGACAAATAGTTCTGAATGTGTTTATTCATTATTACAGATATGCACGGAGAGCAATAATTATAAGACCTGGGGTGGAAATCAGCAATCAATGCTAGCAATCGAATACTTCAGTACATCTTTTTCTCAGTGGCCTTTATTTGTTCATTTTACATTCCATTAGAAGAGTCCCTTCCAAAATTAAACAACCAAGACAGTCAGTCTGGATCTCGCTGCACTGCACTAACAGTTCATAGATCCATGGTGAATGACTAAGTACTGCAAGCGAGCATTGTTGGCTTTTTTTTAAGCAAATAGAGTACATTATAGCATACTCTTTGTTCTTTCACAGCTGCAATTTGATTTAATTATTGATGATTGTTCCCTAATATGTGAGCAAATATACTGCAGTATGTTTTGCAAAAATGATGAGGCTTCAGTAACTGTAGACTGTGGGCAAGGTTTCATTCTGTTAAAGTCTCCAAGATGTTTACTACAGTACTGACTTTGGTAGTTCCCATGTAGCTCCCCTCTTTTTTTCTTTCTTTCTTTTTTATTGTCTTGATGGAAAAAGAGCCTGTTCTTGAACTAGAAAGTTATGAACGGAGATCTAAGCCTGTTCCCTGACTTGTTACACAATAACTTTTTTATCGTAAAAAATATAAGATGTGTTTTATGTCATTTATTTGAATCCTGCCTTTATTATTTTTACAAATAACTCAGGTTGGTGAACATAAGAGCCAAGGTGGCGCAATGGTTAGAGTGCAGTACCGCAGGCTACTTCAGCTAACTGCTAGCTGCAGTTCAGCAGTTCAAATCTCACCGGCTCAAGGTTGACTCAGCCTTCCAACCTTCTGAGGTAGGTAAAATGAGGACCCAGACTGTTGGGAGAAATATGCTGACTCTGTAAACCGCTTAGAGAGGGCTGTAAAAGCACTATGAAGCGGTATATAATTCTAAGTGTTATTGCTATAGCCAATGCATCTTCCTTAGCCTATGATGTAGGTTGGGCTGAGAGACATTAACTGGCCCAAAGTTACCCAGCTGCCTTTCATGGCTAAGGGAGGACTTGAAGTCATAGTCTCCAGCTTTCTTGTCTGATGCTTTAATCACTAGACCAGACTGTCTCTCAAATGAAGATTTTGAAACATAATCACATGGTAGTATCAGTCAAATCCTAATTTGTGTGTCTTCTGATATCCCTGGACTTTGTTAATAACAAAGAAAAGGTAAAGATAGCAATAGACTTCATATGCAAGTCTTTCGTCTCCAGGAGATCCCCCTCCACCCAATCAAGTCCAGTTTAGGCAGCAATAGTCTGATGTATCCCTTGAGGCCATAGTTTCTGAGTAGGGTAAAATTACCTCTCCACCCGCAGCCTAATCTCCAAATTTAATTAATCTGGTGTATATAAGATGCCTAGGATAGAATACATGCCAGCTTCTTAAGAGAGAATTTTTAAGAGTATCAGTGCTCTATCTATCAGTTTTGGCAAATTTGCTGAAACCAAACAAGAATACATGAAAACTTTATTAATGCAGAATATTAACAGCCTGTAATAAATAGCTCACACATAGATTTAGATGAATCATAAAATCAGGATTATAAAGTCAATTTACATTCCCAGAGTCGCTTGGCAATCCTTCCTCCTGAGCTACGCGCATCCCCCATCCTAAGCAAACAACAACTTTAAGATAAAGCTTAAACAAGATAAGGTAAATGCAAAAGTTATTTCACCATGATACAATATCAGGCCCAAAAAAAGTTTTAACCAATTATACCTGTATTTATGTTCCAAAATAAAGCATATTAATAATCAATGGACCTGATTGAGTCAAATATCTATTCAAATACCTCCTCAGTACACAAATGTCTTCTGTGGGACATTTATTAAGCATTTTCCTCATTTGCTTACAACTTTCAATCTTAATATATTGAAAGGCTACGGAAAATGGAATAATCAGGGCTTTTTTTTCCTGAGCTTGTTTTCTTGAGGTTCTCCTTGTATTATAGGTTTATTTCATTTTACACAGCATGTCTTTGGTCAAAAATAGTGCTTACTGCACAACAAGTACTTCTGTACCCTCTCCTCTGCCAGCAAAAGAAATTTTGTTGAACATAAATTGAGACATGCTATCAAGAAATGACCTTCACAGGAGTACAAATACTTATGTTCAGAAATGGTCCGCAGGTAACAGGGAAGAAAAGGAATTGCAAGAAGCATCAGGAGAGTGACCTCTCATTTACTCCATGCTGCCATCTTGACAGATGCTAACCTCACTGTTTATGTTGTGGCCCACCAGCGGCCAGCAGAGCCACTCAGACAGTGAGGAGGTTAGAGAGTTTAGTTTAGTTTATTAAATTTGTATACCGCCCGTCTCCTTGTGGACTCAGGGTGGTGCACAGCCAGAAATAAAAAACACTTCAATACAAAATTTAAAATTTGTAAAAGAATTAAACAATTTTTGGCCCAGAAAATTTAAAAATCCATAAACAATTTAAAATTTAAAACCCATAGACAATTAAAAAGCTAAAGGGGGGGAGGGTTTACGCCAGCCCAGCTTGACAAAATAAAAAAGTTTTTAGGGCATGGCGAAAAGCCCGGAGATCAGATATCATGCGGATCTCTGGGGGCAAATTGTTCCAGAGGGCTGGTGCTGCCACAGAGAAGGCTCTCCCCCTGGGCGTCGCCAGCCGACATTGCCTGGCGACACCCTGAGGAGTCCTTCTCTGTGGGAGCGTACTGGCCAGTGGGAGGCTATCGGTGGCAGAAGGCGGTCCCGCAAGTACCCAGGCCCTATGCCATTGAGTGCTTTAAAGGTGGTAACCAACACCTTGAAGCACGCCCGGAAGACCACCGGAAGCCAATGCAGCTCACGCAGGAGAGGTGTCACATGGGAGCGCCCCCTTGCTCCCATAATCCCCCGTGCAGCCGCATTCTGCACCAGTTGGAGCCTCCAGATGCTCCTCAAGGGAAGCCCCATGTAGAGAACATTACAGTAGTCCAGGTGAGAAATGACAAGTGACTGTGCGTAAGGAGTCCCGATCCAGATAGGGATGCAACTGGCGTATCCGGTGAGCCTGATAAAAAGCCCCCCTGGCCACAGCCGTCCTATGCTCCTCTAAACACAGGCGTGCATCCAGGAGAATGCCCAAGTTGCGAGCCCTATCCGTGGGGGCCAATGACTCACCCCCAATAGCAGTGATGGCGTCAACTGGCCATATCGGGATGCCAGAAGCCACAGCCACTTGGTCTTGGAAGGGTTGAGTCAGAGCCTGTTGTTCCCCATCCAGATCTGCACAGCCTCCAGGCACCGGGACATCACTTCAAGGGCATCATTGGGGTGGCCTGGGGTGGAGATGTACAGCTGAGTATCATCAGCGTACTGATGGAACTCCACCCCAGAGCCACGGATGATCTCACCCAGCGGCTTCACATAAATGCTGAACAGAAGGGGTGAGAGGACCGACCCTTGCGGCACCCCACAAACGAGGCGCCTCAGGGTCAACCTCTGCACCCCTGCCAACACCGACTGCGACTGGTCAGAGAGATAGGAGAACCACTGCAAAACGGTGCCCCCCTCTCCCAACCCCTCCAACCGGCACAGCATGATACCATGGTTGATGGTATCAAAAGCCACTGAGAGATCTAACAGGACCAGGATAGAGGAGCAACCCCTATCCCGAGCCCTCCAGAGATCATCCACCAATGCGACCAATGCTGTTTCCATGCTGTACCCAGGCCTGAAGCCGGACTGGAGTGGATCCAGATAGACAGCTTCATCCAGGTACCCAGGAAGCTGACATGCCACCACACTCTCAACAACCTTCACCAAAAAGGGAAGGTTGGAGACTGGACGATAATTAGCCAAAACAGCCGGGTCCAGAGAAGGCTTCTTGAGGAGGGGCCTCACCACCGCCTCTTTCAAGGCGACTGGCAAGACACCTCACTCAAAGAAGTGTTAATAATCTTCTGGAGCCAGCCTCGTGTAACCTCCTGGGAGGCTAGCACCAACCAGGAGGGACATGGGTCCAATAAACATTGGTCATATTCAGCCACCCCAGTATCCTGTCCAGGTCCTCGGGAGCAACAGGATCGAACTCCTCCCAAATGACATCCTCAAGACTGGCCTTTGTCATCCCACCTGTCTCTACCCAGTCAGAGACCAGGCCATCCCGAATTTGAGTGATTTTATCATGCAGATACTGGACAAAATCCTCAGCACGACCCTGCTGAGAAACATGGGCCAGTCCTGAAATCTGGGGAAGGCTTTGATGAGTGCTCTGCATCGGAGGCAGAGATGGGGCCAGGGCCATCTGACAGTTGTTAGCTGCTTTCGGAGTTGGACATCAGTGGGGCAGAAGAACAGCTGGAGCCTGTTTACAGTGTGCACATGTGCAGAGCTGCCAGGGGAAGGGAACAGCTAAGGAACAAGAGTCAACTTGTGAGTAAAGCCACAGATGGATGGTGAATGGCCCCTCCCATAGGGAATAAAGAGGAGCAAAAAGCAAGTGGAGTTTGAAGGGGACAATTAGTTTGCTTAATTGGTTCATGACTCTCAGAGACTTCTTGTCAAGTTTTGAAGATATCAGCTTGGCAGCTCTCCAAGCCAGATAAGGTCTGTGACTGTAAATTCTCCCTTGAAAGACTTCATTGGATGTGAATGAGGGGATTTCACAGTTACTTAATAAAAAGGGGTTTTTGTTGGGACAAGGAGTATTCATGGTATTGGGAAGCCTAGGTCAGAACAATTTATAAGCATCTGTCTGAACTCATTCAACCCTACACTATAGACCAGGGCTGCCAAACTCCCAGCCTACAGGCCGGATGTGTCATGTGCTGGCCACAGCCATGCCTGGTTTAGTGAAGGGGGAAGAGTTCTGATACATCACATGACACCGCCTTGACGACATGAGTTTGACACCCCTGCTATAGACTGGTAGCTACTTTCACACTGGAAGGTTTTGAGTGGGTAAACAAAGTCAAAGGAATCCACCAATTAATATTGTGACAATTATCAGGTCATTCAAATGAAAGTTGTAAAAACTGAGTATATTTCTTAGCACTAAAGAAATGTTTGGACACATGATCAATACTGAAATGAAACAAATCTCCAGGGACTTCTGTTTTACTCCATTATGGCATGGTTTGCATTTAAAAGTTTTGACTTTGTGCAAAAATTTATATATGTACAGTAAATATTAGGCATTACATCACATACATTTATTTCATAGTAACCTAACTGAAATAATGATTAGATATATGTATTTTAGAATAAACTTTGTGAATGTCTTTAATGTCAAACTAATATACTTTATTATTTTATTATTTTTAGTTTATTTAGTATTTTTGTATCATGATGATACAAAAGCCATTTTGAGACTCTAGAAAGAGTGCAGACTGGAGGCTAAACTATATGATGAAAGGTTGTGGAAACTGGGTATGTCTAGCCTAACAAAGAGAAGAATTAGGGGTGACATTATAACAGTCTTCCAATATTTGAGAGGCTGTCTCAGAGAAGAGGGGGTTGACCTGTTCTTCAAAACCCCAGAGGGCAGATTAAGATGTAACGGATGGAAAATTATCAGAGAAATTAAGGAGAAATTTCCTGACAGTGAGAATAATTAATCAGTGGAAAATTTAACTCCGTTCATTGTGAAGTCTCCATCACTGGAGGTTTTTAAGAAAAGAATGGACAAATGGTATAGAGTCTTCTGCTGGAGCAGTAGATTGGACTAGAAGACCTCTAAGGTCCCTTCAAACCCTGTTATTCCAAGTTTTAAATATTTAGCCCTAAAGAAGTCTTGTATCATTTTTCAGACAACTTTTTTTATTAGTTCTAGTTTGATTGCATTTCCCCTAATAACGATATTTTAAAAACTGCTCATTCTAAACACTTTTAATTCAGATGCACTCTGGCCTGTTGGACTTCAGATTTATTGCGGTTCGCTAAAGATTTTCCTGACAGCTTCCCCTTCTCCTCCTTATCTTTATATATAATATTCAGATTTTCAATTTAGACTCTAATTTGTAACTGGTAATTTCTTCAGAGTATGAATCATTAAATTTGCTCTCATGTGGTTGTTGTTCCAGTTCTGCTGGACTCCACATTGACATTCCTTCAAATGTCAAGTTAGGTTGCTGAAGGTTCACTACTAATATAGACTTGCTTTAGTAACTCATAGAATACAAGGCAATTATTTTTCTCATCTTGAGATGTATCATTATTGTCACTGCTTGTTGCAAGTATAAGACATTTAATACCAAGCAAAGCAACCAAGAAGGTCAGATCCTAGATGCACTATCACCTTAAAATAAATCTGTAGTTCTTCCCCATCCCTTACATAACAGCTTTTAAGTTTAGATGAAGCATAGTGGTAAATCAATATCCTGAAGAAAAAGATTCAATGTCCTGGAAACCTCAACTATAAAGGCAGTGGCATTTTCCATTTGCACTTCAGAAATTACTCTCTTCAGATAACTATTCCTTATTTTGTCCTAAATAAACATGTGTACCTCTTAATGTTTTCTACATGTCTTCTCAGGAGAATATTTTGTAAAATGAAATGAGGATTTCTCTCTCATAAAGAATAACAAACTCTGAAGCTTTCTTTAAAAAAAACAACAACTCTGCAATAAAGCAACATTTCTCCATTAATTCCAGTATTCTAAAGTGTCATGTGCCACCCTCTATCCAGGGCTGGGGAACTATGGCCCATTAGGACTTGTGGCCTTCAACTCCCAGATTTCCTGAGCTGAGCCATGCTGAACAGTATTCCAGTGTTTGAGGAATTGGCACAAAGAGAGGATTAACTTATTTTCCAAAGTACCAGAGGGCAGGACAAGAAACAATGGATGAAAATGAAATGAGAACTAATCAAGGAGAGTTGCAACCTGGAATTAAAGGGAAATTTCCCAACAGTGAGTCCAATTAACCAGTGGAACAGCTTGCCTTCAGAAGTTGTAGGGGCTTCATCACTGGAGGTTTTTATGAAGGGAGAGGACAGACACTTGTCTGAAATGGTACAGGGTCTCCAGCTTGAGCAGGGGGCTGGACTAGAAAACCTCCAAGGTCCCTTCCAGTTGTATTCTATTCTACTGGCGGCCCCCAGGGGGAGGGCTTTCTCTGTGGGGGCACCTACTATCTGGAACAAGCTCCCCCACGAGATACGGAGGATCCCGGATCTGCGCACTTTCCGCTGCGCTCTTAAAACCTTTTTATTTCGCCAGGCAGGCCTGGCCTAACTTCTCTCCGTTTTTAGCATTAAATTTTAATCTGTTTTAAACTGTGTGGGGTGTTTTAATTCTGTCCGGGCCAAATTTATTTAATTTGTTTTTAGTTGGGTTTTAAATTTTGTATTCATGTATTTTTATTGTTGGCTGTACACCACCCTGAGTCCTTCGGGTGTAGGGTGGTATATAAATCCAATAAAATCTAAAAAAAAAAAATCTACTATTCTATTTAATAAAGTGTTGTACTATTTAAGTGTTGTAATGATAGCAAATTTGAATCACATTTTGATACAGCAGTAACACCTGAGCAAGGGAAAATAATGGAATTCTTGCCGTGGTTTATCATCTTTATTATTGATTTCCAGCATAGTTGCTACACTACCTTAAAAAACCTGTGTGGCACAAGACTAAATGGCTTTGAGGACCATCTGTCTCCTGTAGTTTTAGCCCATTCTACAAGAAACAGCAGTTTGAGCATAGCCCAGATCCTCTTTCTGAAATAGTGCGAACTTGTGGGACCCAGTAGCTGTCCCTTCTTTATTACAGCACCTGTCTCTTCATCCTGAGATCTGGATGGCTTTGATCTTATTATCCTTCCAGAAGTTTTAACAGATTAACAGAGTTTGAAGGGACTTGTAGGTCATCTAATCCAACCAAGAGACCCTACTACACCATTTTTGACAGATGGAAGGCAGTCCATTCTCTTCTTGAAAGCTTCCAGTGATGAAGCTCCCACAACTTTCGAAGGCAACTTCTGTTCCATTGGTTGATTGTTCTCACTGTCAAAACATTTCTCCTTATTTCTAGATTGAATCCTTCCTTGATCAGTTTCTTTACTCACATTAGAACCAGGATCTTAGTGGACCCTGGTGTGCCTTTTGATATATGAGTTACTTTGAAGCACCTTGATGATTATTCTTATTATTCTTTATTTTATTCTGTTTTGTTTTTAATTGGCTTTTTAGCTAAACAGCTTTTATATATTATTTGTAGCTACCCAGAATTATTTGCCTAAAATGGGTGTCTGTATTTATTTTATTTTATTTTTTTAAAAAAAAGGTCCCTGCAGCGGGTGTATGGATTAATGTTCTCTTTCTCTCTATGATT
This sequence comes from Masticophis lateralis, assembly GCA_030761175.1. Classification (NCBI taxonomy): domain Eukaryota; kingdom Metazoa; phylum Chordata; class Lepidosauria; order Squamata; family Colubridae; genus Masticophis; species Masticophis lateralis. The sequence continues at coordinate 94,345,093 of JAUDYJ010000002.1, forward strand.
TATGAGTATATATTTATGGTATCTATATATGTTGCACACTGACATCTTGAAATGGCTTCCACACAACTTACTTGGCACTCACAGCTGGAAGATAGCAGAGGCTGCTTCAAAATAATACCAGCCGCCATAAGTCATTAAAGCAATAACTACTTCTACTTTGCAGGTGCAGACAGTGTAAGCACTAAAAATTCAATGCATCTCACTCTTCCCATGACGTCTGCAAAATGTAGCCTTAGACCTCTATAGTTCCACTTCTTGAACCAGAAAAAAAATTATAGCAGTTGAATACTTTATGCACTTGCCTCATATCATACTAGTTTTGTTATCACAGTAGCTCTTATTTTGTCCATTCCAGAGCTATGATCAAATCCTGACAAAACTACATGCACACATATACATAATGGTTTTTGTATTTGCAACGGCAGCTGTTAAGATACAAGTCATGCTTGTAACTTATCTAACTAATATTTTTGTCAGAGTGTTTGTCCTTCATGTTGATATGCTTGCATTGATTTTAGGTTTGAGTCATGTACAAAAGCCACATTAATTCAGGAAAATTTAATGGAGAAATGGTTATCGATTTAGAAATTATCATGACATATCATCTACAGTTGTTTAACCATCAAACTATTGCATCTTCCTGGAGAATACCCAAGCTTCATTTGATCAATATTATTGTATTCCTTTCATTTGTCTTCTTGATATTATTTTAGCATTAATGCTTTTGTGCATCCTTAATCTTTTCAAAGATTATAGCCAGATGTTGGCATATTTTATCTCATTAAATGTTGTTGATGAGATAAAATTGTTGATCTCCTTGTTGATTTTGCCAGATCAGATTAGCTTTTAGTGGATCTAGCATATATTAATAAATATTAATAACTTCACTGAGTCTACTCTAAATTCCTTTAAGGACTGATGCTATCTTAACTGATTATTTACAGTATTGTTTTATGAAATGAAATTGTTTTCTAAAATAAGAACAATTAACCAGTGGAACAGCTTGCCTTCAGAAATTACGGGTGCTCCATCACTGATGGGTTTTAAGAAGACTCTAGATAGACACTTGTCTGGAATGGTATACAGTCTTGAGTAGGGGATTGGACTAGAAGACCTCCAAGATCCCTTTCAACACAGTTATTCTGTTTCTGTTTCTGTTCTGTTAAATTATATTTTTAATTCAATAAGCTAAGTTGAAGGAAGGACTCTAGAATTTTCAATAAATTGAAACACATTGTGCTATTGGTTTGCATTTTTCCTAAGAGCAGACCATTTAAGAATAATCTACTCAGCAAAGCAAGAAGAAAAATATTTTTCTCATTTCAAATATTCACTATTCATACATGGATTCCTGTATATTTATTCACAATCAAAGCAAAGTGAAAGAAATGCTTCTTTTCGATAGTGGCAGAGATTCTGATAAGAAACCTAGTGGACAGTCCAACCTCATTAAATGTCACAATTCAGGTTGAAGTAGCATTAAGATTGCAAGGTCCAATAGTTTTTCTTCAACTCAACTGTAGGGTTTAAACGAATGAAAAGTTTCCACTTTAGAAGTTCACCCACACTATAATAAGAATGAATGATGTGGGTATAATGATAAGTTTGTGTCCACCCATAGTCTCTTTACATGTATTATTCAAGATTTAGAAATCTTGAAAGAGCTAATAATCAATGATTGCAAGGTTTTGGAAGGAGGGCAAATGTGGATAAAGGTTGGTTCCCACTTTTGAGAAGCCCTGATATTGTCATCCTTATAGTCAGGTTGTTCTTTCTACTCATTCTCTGCTTATTTCCTTGCCCCCCGCCACACACACACACATATCACACCCAGACAAACTGCATTGCTAATTGTGAGACAATGAAAGAAAAATCAAGGAATATGTCTTCTTGTTCACATTGCTTGCATGTTTAGAGCAGAGAGAACTGGTAGTTACTATAAGGAACAGAAATGTCAGTTCTAGGAAGACACTGGATTAAACAGTGGTCTCCCTTCTTCTGGGTGATGCCCAATGATAGCAGCATTCATTGTGGATATTCTTGATAAACTGAATGCTTAATGGGATATTTGGTATATTGATGATGCAATGGTGCAACTGTTTTGCGTGTTTTATGATTTCTAATATGAAACCTGTTGTGGTCTGCCAGCAGCCTGCTGAGCTGTCAGCAGAGTCAGACAGTGAGAAGGCTGGGGAGGAACATGGGCCAGTTCTGGAGTCTGGGGAAGGCACGGATAAGGGCTCTGTGTCGGAGGCAAAGATGGGGCCAGGGCCATCTGGGAGAGATGTGCAGACTCTGGAGCCCCCAGAATCAGACAGCAGAGAGGCAGAGGAACAGGAGCAGCCTGTACCTAGTGCACACATGCGCAGAACTGCCAAAAGGCAAAACCAACTAAAGCAAAAGGGATGACTCAGGAGTAAGGCCAGGAGATGATTGGCCCTTCCGTAAGACTTAAAAGAGAAACAAAGGCACTTGGGCCTTTTCAGGAAAGCAACGTTGCTAACTCTGTTTCCAATCGGCATCTCTTGTTTGTTTCTGAACTTCGTGGGGCTTTGCCAAGTAAGGCCTTTGGCAGGGTGTCAAAGAAGATAAAGGTTGGTGATTATTCTGAAGGACTTCTTCCGAAGGACTTCTTTTGCAACTAATTGGAACTCAGCTGGGAATGAACATAATTCTCAGCTGTTACAATAAAACAGGTTTTTTGGGGACTAATTGTGTATTGTAATAACTCAGTAAGCCTAGGTCACAACAAAACCATTCTGCTACTGTACTGTTTTGAAAAGTGGCATAGATAAGGTAGGGGCCAGTCCAATAGCTAGCCTGCTTACTATGTGAAATAACAACCCTAAATATGGTAATGTATTTAAAAGGAGCAAGAATAGAAGCACCTAGAACAGATTGCTATTATTTTCATCTATTAGCTTTGGAAGTTAGACCAAAGCAAATTAGGTATATTGCCTTAAAGTGTCTATTTCCCTTAAATAAGTTTGTAAAAGGCCAGTGCAGATGAGTAATTGGAAAGGAGACTATCTGAGATATGCAAGGGGCAGAGAACATTAAGTGGATTGCAGAAAATCAGATTACATATGGTTGAGGTGAACATTTTTATGAAAGAAAGATTCTCATATTTGTTATAAAACCTGTCCAATATCTATTGGAAATTTCTTTTGCTTGCACTTCTGCCTCTTTAATGTTTCTCTTGATATAATTGACCCAAGCCTACAATAATCCATAACAATAAAGACTGAAATGGAACTATGAAGGAGAAAGAGGATAGAAAGTGAATGAGAAATAAAATTACATTGGGGGATGAAGTTACATGATCTATTACATCACACATATTTATCCATGGCAGATGATCAACTTAATGGCTATTAATTGTTACTTATTGCACACAGTGGCAAAGTTATTGCAGAAAATCCCATGATAAAATGCTATTTACATCTCAGTGAAACAGGCTTTATGCTTCATGATTTCTCAATTATGAAAATGAAAGTGTGAAATATTATGAAAGTTAAAGCTTTGAACCCATGCTGATGAAAATAATATCTCATCTACTTGGACAGGAGGCATGTGCTTATATAGCTCTTCCATTTTCTTCCATGATGCAAGAAACACAGCTATTGGCATAATATGCTTCCATACCCTAAAACTTCATTCAAAGTATTTTTCTTCAGCTACTTCTGTTGGAAATTGGGCAGGTGGGATGCTTTGATTTCTGTCCCACGCACCAGAGTTTATATATTTGTTTAGGTACCACCCACCACCAAATAACTCTAAGTGGTTCATCCTATATAGCATAGTAAGAAGTGGAGCTTTTTAAGCTGATTAATCTGATTTCGGTAAGAGGGAGGGAGGAAATCCCCAAACAAAGAACACATCTATGAAACAGCTACTATTACAATCAAATAGGCTTATGATGTGAACTGTCAAGACTCAAGAGTCCTTCTGGAGTTTTGATGACAACTACATGCCAACTGAGTAGTATTGATGAGAACTTTCATCTTAAAAGAAAAGGCATGTGGGTATTCAGAGCCTAGAAAGTATGTGCTTCAAAACTCTGGGAGAAACATTAACAACAAACTTGCTTGGCTCTTGGGACAGAGCAAAAATTTGTCAACACGTTATTAACTGCAGAGATGCTATAATTCTGAAACTCCACAATTGCCCTAAATTTTATTAGGAAAAAACATAAAGAAAGGCTTCCTATATAACCGTGATGGCGAACCTATGGCACCCGTGCCTGAGGTGGCACAGAGAGTCCTCTCTGATGGCACACAAGCCATCCCCCCAGTTCAGCTCTGCTGCACATGCGCACATGCCTCCCCCAGCCAGCTGGTCTTAGGGGCTCTGCCGTGCATGTGCAGAGGGTGGGGGGTGTGCAGGGGCACATGCATGCATGCATGAGAGGCAGGGCACTTGTAGGGGCTGGTCGCGCATGTACAGGTGGTGGGGCGCCTTTTGCATTTTGGGGGTTTGGGCATGTGTGTGATTTGGGCACTTGGTCTGGAAAAAGTTAGCCATCACTGCTATATAAGTTTGTCAGTCACCAGGAGTGCTGATTTACAACCAGCTTATCAACTATGTAGGAGGTGAGGGCTTGGCTGCACAAGGAAACAATAGCCAATGACTTAATAGCCAACCTCAACACCCAATCAACATCTAAAAAGCCACACACAACAGGCACCATATAAATTCAGACACAGACCCAAAACACATACCCTTAGAGAGAAGTTCCCTGAGGATGGGCTCCAGCAGAAGTCCAAAAGCTTGGAAGACTAAACCTTTGGTCCCAATGACCGACCCAGATTGGATCCTGCAATATTAACTTTGTCTTTATTTGGTTTCTACATAGTTTGCAACTGGAAAAAATATTTCTGTTTCACTCAGTGTCTCAAACAATTGCCTTATAGTAGATAACAAGAAGCCATCAGGAGAACTGAGTGACCAAGCATAGCTTGGCTTCTTTTCAGCCCCAGGCTTCTCACTATGAGGACAACGCGGCTTTCCTCACTGAAGAGAAGAGGCAATATGGGTTGTCACAAGGAGGCAGTTCATATTGCTTGAATGGCAGTTCCAAATACTGCACAAGCTGAGAGGCTCTTCTGGTTCCTTAAATTGCAGAAAGAAGTCTTAGAAGTAAGAAGAGTAAGACTTTCTAGCTGCTTTGCTGCATTTTAAAAAACAAGGGAGCTCTATTCCTTCATTGAAGACCTCCAAAGATGCTTCAAAGATAAAATGTGTTTATCAAAGCATTTTGAAGCAATGGACTCCTATGAAGATTTGAACAGGTCTAGAAAATGGCAGAAATAGGGACCAAGTTTGAACTTCTAAGGATATGCTTAAGTATACATATTAGTTCAAAGGAAGTTGATATAGACTGCAAATTGATATCCAAGGTTCATGAAGATTAAAAAATCCCCAACAGCTCTTACCAGGTTACTGATCTAACCAAAGGGTACACATTGGGATTCAACCCAAGTCAGAATCATAAAGTAATGAGGTAACACTTCTCATTTATTGGTCAGATGATCATTTTTTTACCCTGCTTCCAGGTTTCCACAAAGCTCCATTTCTAGTTCATTTCTCCAGAACTATATAAGATGTTCTCCAGAACTATATAAGATGTTCTCCAAGTGGCGTTGGAGCATCCAAGCTAAGAAATAATTAATATTTAATTAAAAAGCGACGTTGGATAAAAAAAGAGTATTATGCTCAAATCAGAATGACTTTTGTGATTAGGTCACCACTGACTGCCTCTGTCATAGTATCCTGCTGGGTTCCTTAGTTTTACAGCATAACTGAATTATTCATATTTAATCTGTCAACCTAGCTATCTGAAATTAGACAATAACACAGCTGTAAATTTTAGCACATTCTACCTACAAAGCATTATGTATATTTTTTAAAAAGTCAAGATTTCAACAAAGGAAAGTTCTATCATGATTTTTCTAAAATTAAGCATACCTTATTCTTTTGTTCTCACAACTCCAGGGTTCCTGTAAATTTCTATTATAGTGAAAAACAGATGTGCTTTTTCCTATGTTATATATATAAGAGTAGGAAATACCTGTATCGCTGCTAAGATGACCTTATTTTTGTTTTAGAGTCATATCTCATTTTTATGTCTGTACAACACTCTGAGCAGAAAATCTTCAAGAATTGTAAAAGCTATTAATAATTTTAAGAATTATTTTAACATGGCTGTTACTGTCAGAGAGCTAGCTATACATCAGCCAGAAGAAAATTCCATAATTGTACAACTACCACTGAAAAGGGCCTCTTTTTCATATAATAATAATAATAATAATAATAAGAGTTGGAGGGGACCTTGGAGGTCTTGTATTTCAATCCCTTGCTAAAGGAGACCCTATACCATTTCAGACAAATTGTTGTCCAATCTCTTCTTAAAAATTTCCTGTGTTGGAGCATCCACAACTTCTGGAGGTAAACTGTTCCACTGATCAATTGCTCTAACTGTCAGGAAATTTCTCCTTAATTCTAGTTTGCTTCTCTCCTTGATTAGTTTCCATCCATTATTTCTTGTCCCACCTTCAGGTGCTTTGGAGAATAGCCTGACTCCCTCTTCTTTGTGGCAACTCCTGAGATATTGGAACACTGCTATCATGTCACCCCTAATCCTTCTTTTCATTAAACCAGACATACCCAATTCCAGCCTCCCATCCCCTAATCATCTTTTTTGCTCTTCTCTATAAGTACCAAGCAAGGATGGGTTCTAAAAATTTTAACTATCGGTTCTGTGGGCATGGCTTATTTTGTGGGCATGACTTGATGGTCATGTGACAATTATTTAGGATTTAACAAAGGTACTGGTCTACCAGGCTTTTAACTGCTTGCAGAGCTGTACCGGTCTACCCATTTTTATTTTTTTTTTGCAGGCACTGATCTACTCATGTATTTTTGCAGGCATTGGTCTACTCATTTATTTTTGCAGGCATTGATCTATTCGTGTATTTTTGCAGGCACTGCTCTACTCATTTATTTTTGCAGGCACCGGTCTACTCATTTGTTTTCTTTTACCACTGATCAGCTGTAGGGCAGCCCTTTGAAGCCCCGCGGAAAGAATTTAAACAGTTTTTTTCCCTCTAGCCATCAGCAGAACCGGTTCGGTGATGTCATATCGTCACTGCTACCAGCTCGGCGGAACTGGGAGGAACCCACCACCGGTGCCAATGTAACTGATTTTAGTACTATTCATAACCACCAACTCTGAAATGGGTCTCGATATACAGACTGGACACTGGTTGATAATTAGTGGTGTGCGTAACATATACAATATCTTTTGTATCAATGTTTAAACAAAAGAGCCCCACTCAAAATGTTTTATCAGAATGTTTCCAGTTGAGATGTTCTGAATCTGTTATACTGGAATGCTGTGAAGTAGTCTCTATTTCACCAGGAAAAAAAGCAGTAAATGTTTCAAGTATCCTACCCATAGGAAATAAGGGCAACTTGGTATAAATCTGCTTCTTGCCTTTTTTTTTTTTTCTTCAATCTATGCCACAAGATTGGATGGATATTGTAGGACGTCATAAGCTTATAAATTATGATAGGATAACGGATCCTGCTGACTGCTACTAGCCAGCTTACATGAAAACCTGTCAAAGAGATTACTTTAAAAATATTAAATTAAATTCTTTCATAAAATTATGAAAGAAATATCTCCTTAAACATCATGGAAACAAATTGTTTTTATAAGGTAGCGAGGTATTCTTATGCTATGGACTGAATGAAATATGAGGAGACTGGGCTCTCTGTTCTTTTTACAGAGCACCAATTACATTTCTTTCAGTTTTCTTCAGGACATGTTTCTTGAATGAGTAACAGTCAGGACAATATAAATAAAGTTTGTTTTGTTTTGTGTTTTTTTTTTAAAAAAACATGCGATTCCTCCATTTAAACATAAGTTACCTTGTAAATGATAATTAGATATTTCAGTTCTCTGAAGATTTAACAGCCGATTTAATGTGATTTTTATGAGGTTGTGACGATGGTTGTGAAAAACTGGGAGAAGAACAAGGCTGAAGACAGCTGTGGTGTACTTAAATGATTGAACAACAGAATGACAATAGGAGTTGTTGCTCAGTCCTTACAGACTCTACAACCAGGGGTGTCAAACTCACGTATCACAACTTTTTCTCCTATGCTAAAATGGGGATGGGAGTGGCCAGCATATGATGCATCCGGGCTGTGGGCCGTGAGTTTGACACCCCTGCTCTACAAGATCTCCCTGCATTTCTTTTCTAAACTTTCAATTTATAACAAAAAAAGAGTTATCATAAATCATGCACATGCTCGTTTCCATTCGTTGCCATTCCCATCCCCATTTTATTGTTGAAGCATTCCTATGCAGCAGGTCAAATCAATAGTCAGGTTAAGCATGTCTCGGCAGCAAAAGGCATCATGGAATGCACCCATAAAGCACAAAAGCCCTAAAGAGAGTGTATTAAGAACCAAGGCAATATTTCCATTACATCATACAAAATAATGCAAGATACAGTATATTCAACCCGTGCCACTTGAAATAGGTGTATTTTGTTGTATATGCAAAACCTGGGTGTGCTTCAAGGTGCAAAACATTGTAAGTGGCTGTTTTGAAATTGAAATGGCTCATCATAAAACTGTCTTCCACACTGCTGGTAACAATAAAATTTCTTATGACAAGAAGAATCAAATATTTAAAGCACCAGTCTTTCTAGTGGTAATATATGTGTATGAAAAGTGAACACTGAGAAAGAAAAAGAAAGAAGATAAAGATCTTTGAACATTGATTCTGTGATTGGAGATGGTTCCTGAAAGTGCTACAGAGTGGAAGAAGACCCAATTTGTTAGTCGTAGATTAAATAAATGTTGACTGCTGTTTTAAGATTATGATCAAAAAATGTCAGGCCGGCTATTCCTAGAGTATGGAATAAATATAAGATTCTGCCTGAAAACACCTTTGCTTTTTGGGTACAAAAAGCATTTTATAGATGAGAAGTGATAACTAAATACAAAGGCTTAGCTTATTATGAAGTTTTAGAATTCTCTCAAAGGGATTATAAAACGAAATCAAGAGAAGATTTGATAAGAAAGGATATTCTTGTCAATGATTTTCTTATATGCAATTAAGAAGAAAACTGTAAAGAGGATAAAAGATGTTATGGTTTCCACAAAGTTAAGACTGAGCTTGAAATAGAATTATGCACTAATGATGAACACGATATTGCTAAAATGTATAAATCTTTGCTGAAATATGAAGCAGGGGTAGGACAAGTAAAAAAAAAAGTTAGATAAAATAGGCTAAAAGTTTTGACTACTATATACAAATGGACAAATGGGAAAATATATGGTTGAAAGGAGCAAAATTTATATTACATTCTAGTCTTAAAAGAGATTTTTTACACAATGATGTATTGTTGGTATTTGTCACTAGAGAAATTGTACAGAATGTGTAAAAGCACCTGAAATCTTTGCTGGAATTGTGAACAACATGAAGGGACATTTCATCATGCTTGGTGGACACGAAAAGAGTCAAAAACCCTTCAATATGTTACACACATTAATCCAGAAGATTTTAAAGGCAAAAGTACAATTGAAACCAGAGCATTTTCTTTTGGGACTAATGGACAAGCAACTAGGAAAAAAGTCACAGAACTTTGTTTTTATATATGACAGCTGCAGCGAGATTTATATGCTCAAAAGTGTAAAGGTTTAACACTACCCACAATGGAGGAGTGGTTAGGGAAGATGATACAACTTGTGGAAATAACTACGTTGAGTTATTTTCTCTATTAGAGAAAAATAGTATCTATTTTTATGCTTGACTGGAAACCTTTTATAGATTTTGTACATAAAATGAAAAAATGTACTTATAACTTGTGGTTTTGATGATTAGAAAAATACTGAATAATAGAAAAGAGTAAACATTCTTTTGTAATCATAAAGAGATAATTTTGTAATTGTATTGATATTTGTTGCAAAGGAAATCAGAAGCTTGTTTTATTTGTTTTTATTCTTTCGTTCTATACTTTTGTTTTTTTAATTTTTCTTCCTTTTTTACGGCTTTCACTCTTTACTAGTTTGTGTTGGTTTTTATATTCTTTATAAAATTTTCAACAAACAGTATTTTAAAAAGGACTGTGATCCGAAAACAAAAGCACACTATACTATGGGCATGTGATACAAGGAGAAGAGCAAATAAAAATAACTTGGCTTTGTAAAATCAAAAGAAACAAAACAAATGACATAAGATATGGTGGCTTGATTGGGAGATAGCAGAAAAAGTTCCAACTTGTTACTGAATTGTTCTCGAGATGCAGGGCATTTTTCTATATAATTGCCAAGAGCTAAGTCAAAACTTCATGGCAACTGGTGTTCCTGTGCAGGAATTCTGTCACTTTCTGAATTTGACTGACAATTGGGATTAGCATTCTTCTGAATAGACGTAGGATGGATAGGATGTCTTCTGAAAGGGTCAGAAGTGTGTCTCTTTTAGATATTTTTTATTTTATCTTAAGATGCTTGTAGGAATTCCTGGTTCCAGGTTATAAACAGGCATGCTGAGATACATTATTTTTCTCTTTTTTAAAAAAAATAAAAAAAATAAAAATGACATCTCAGCTCTAGGTGATGCAACCAAAGTAATTTATGAGTTGTTATTTTAGTGTGCTTCATATCTGGCTCAATTAAGAAAGCCTGATTAATAGTCTTTTTCTAATACATATCCTAACAGTATTCATTCTCAAAAGGTATACATGATTGATAGTGTGGAAAATTATACTTGCAAATATGACTGTTTCCCTGGTTGTGTAGCATTATGCAGAGATTACTATTACGAGGTTAGGTAAATAGGAAGTATTGCTATTCAGAGCATTAATTCATCTCAATTTGTTCTTTCATTGTTCATCCAATTACTTTTCATTTTCTTGGACTTTTTGGTGCACCATTTAACCTAGTTGGTTGTTAAAATAAAGTTAGAAAACTTGTTGGATTGGAAGAGTCTATCTAGTCTAGCAGTCTGTTTTCCTCAATGGTTGACCAGATGTCCAGTGGGAAATCCCCAAGCAGAACATGATTTTATTTTATTGTTTTGCAGATATCCAAAAGATAACAACATGGCTCAGAACTGGCATAAAAAAAAGCAAGCACAGCAGAGAAACAAAGGAAAACGTGCATTGAGAAATGCAGAAGCCAACAAAAATATTTTCATAGGGGAAAGAAAAATTTACATTTAAACCAAAATCTACCATACATTTTACTCACAGAAGGAAAAAGAGAGAAAAAAAACTTTTTAAGCCTCTCCATGCCAGCAACAATGTCTTCCTTGCCTTCCAAAATCAAAAGATTCTTCAAATCATTTTACGTTAAACAAAAGAACTTGCCATTAGACAGGAAAATGATCAGCCCCACCTACCAAATAAGGAAACATTTTATTCATGTCCATTGAGTCTTGAATTATGACCATATCTTATTGGCAGGTTATGATTTAGCATCTCCCCGTGTTCATCCCTGCAAATTCTAGCTTCACATTCTCTCTGCTGAAACTCCCGTTGCATAGGATGGCCTGTTATTGGAAAACTTATTCAAATGGCTGGGAATGTTAGGATATGTCTCCATTTCTTTCCCGCTGATATAATACAGGAAGAAATAAGTAATTCTTCAGCAAAGCAAATTTCTTGTATCTTCTACAAAGAAAACCGAAACCAAGGCAATCAGAAGGCTTTACCCTGTTGTTTAACTTGGGCTTTGGTGCTTAGTTAGGTTTACACTTTAAAAAAAAAATATGTTCATGAATTTCTGTTGCATTTGGTTACACTGGTCTTTTCAGCTTAGAGAAACAGGACCTCATAAATGTATACAAAATTATCAAACTATTCATGGTATTTAGCTGTGATGGCAAACCTGTGACACACGTGCCCAAAGTGGCATGTGGAGCCATGTCGCCTGGCATGTGCAATGGCACCCATTCCTTATCCAGGTTTCTTGTGTGCATGTGCGTGCAACAATCAGCTGGCCTTTGTGCTTGCATCAGTGCTGGAAACTGGAAGAGCTAGTCTTCCATTTTCTGGTGTGAGCATGCACACTGGCCAGCTGATCAGCCTGTGCGCATGCACGGCAGTAACCTGAAGACTTGCCGGCTGGTGCACATGCGCATGCCGGAAATCAGAAGTAGATTTTCCTGTGTGCGCATGCCCCCTGGGCAACTCCTATTCCTGGTCTCGGCCCAGACGCGCACGCACAAAGTAGTGCTCCCTTTTTGGCACCTGGTGCCATCATTAGTTTATAGAAACATAAAAGCAGCACTTTTCCCCAGGCACATAAAAGTAAATGCTCATGGAAAATACAACATAAATGAAAGAAAATACTGTTTCACATATTGCATAATCAAGCTATATAATTCGTTAATGGTTATATATTATCTCCCTATCAAATGGGAAGTGCTTCTGAACACCAGCTGCTGAAGAGACAAGTGGGGTGATGTTATGTATGATGTTCCAAAATATTTGATTAGTGATTATGGAACAATAGGGCAGACAAAATACAGGTAATCCTCGACTTACAACAATTGAGCCCAAAATTTCCATTGCTGAACAAGGCAGTTGTTAAGTAAGTTGCACCCCATTTCTACAAACTTTTGAGACAGTTGTTAAGTGAATCATTGCTGTTATTAATTGAGTCATGAGGTCATGAAGCAAATTTGGTTTCCCCATTGATTTTGCTTATTGGAACTGGCTGGGAAGATTACAATGGTGATCACATGACAACAGGACAGTTAGTGCAGCTATCATAAATATATACCAGTCGCCAAGCACCTGAATTTTGATCATGTGACCTGCATGCTGCAATGACCATAAGTGTGAAAATCAGATTTAAGTCGCCATTTTCAGTACTGTTGAAATTTCAAACGCTCACTAAATGAATGGTTGTAAGCCGAGGATTACTTGGAACTCCAGTATTTGGCTTAGATTCAGTCCAAAGTCAATCAATGTGATTAATAAATTGAGGGTCAAATTAAATGAGAAAGTACTGCACCCAGCCATCAAACTTGGCAACTGAGGTAAAGTCGTCCAGGATCTTTCAGTCCCATCTGACTCATAGAGTTGATATTGTGGGTGAGGACAAATGATAAAATAGATGTAACTGCTATTAAGAAGTTCAGAAGTTGCTTCTTTTTCTTTATCTTTTCATCACTTTTCTTTATTCTTTTCTCTTTTTCATGAGTTGGTATAGTTCTTAATATTGATTAAAATTCTTCACTAAAAATTAATAACAAAAAGAGTTGATTTGTGGGAATAAAGTTGGAGGAAGGCATACTATATACTGTACAACTTTAAATTCTTGAAGGAAAAGTGAGATGTATATCTAACAATAAAATAACAAAGAGGTCTGATTGCTTTATCCCACTTCTGAAAACAATAGAAAATCACAAGGGCAATTTTAAGAATTGACCAAGCATCTGTGAAAATGCGTAAGTAAAAGGAAAAAGAAATAAGAAATAAGAAATAAGAAAGAAAGTTTAAAAAAAGTTACATATCCACTTTGCCAGTAAAATGATCAACTTTTCTAAGTTTAATAGTAGAAATAAAATTCAGAAATCAGTCTGGGCATATGCTTAAAAATGGGTAGTTATTTGATTATAAATTAATATCCAGATTAATGGGAAAGGAATCTAAGATGCTGGATCAAAGATTGCTGACGCAATCAATACTGGAGTATTATAATTTCATCAGTTTGTAAAATGTCATGATCTTGTAGGGTAGACACATAGAACAGAACACATGTAAACAAACCTAAGTTGACAGAAACAGAAACTTCTGAGAAAAGACATTTTGAGAATTATTGTAAAATAATTCGTAAAGTTTTCATTCCAAAGTGCAGTTACAGCAAAAGAAAAAGTATAAATATTATCGTTACACAAAATACTGCATCAATCAAAGTAGGAATGTTTTTTTCTTAAATATAAGGCATTATTCAAACTGTCTTCATATAGCTTATGTGAGTTCCTAAGGATGTGAATACCCAATGTACCTCTCAAATAACCTAGCTCTGCAGAAATGAAATACAGCTGATATCATGGTTCCCAGAAACTAAAGTTCATCTTTCTGCAAAAAGAGAACATCAGGGAGAAAAACAAAGATATAATAAACATCATGATATCTGAATGATATGCAAACATTCCCAGGCAATACTTCCATAAGGCCATCTATCAACATTTTTTATTGAATTATAAAGTATTATAAAATACAAAATACAAAGTAAATAGAAAAGCAGTGGTGGGGGGGGGAGGAAAAGAGAAGTGAGGAAAGGTAAGGGAAAAAAAGGAAAAAGCATTGACTTCCGACTCTCTGTTACAGTAAAATAAGGCATTAACATCAAGTCACAACTTTTTGCTTTTCCATAATAGTATAAACCCTGCAAGTCTCTTGGCCTGCAAGACGATCAAATGAGTCAGTCCTGGAGGAGATCAACATTGACTGATCCTTAGAAGGGCAGATCCTAAAGATGAAACTCAAATACTTTGACCACTTAATGAGAAGAAAGAACTCACTGGAGACTGAGTGAGTGAGGAAAGATTGAGGACGAAAGAAGAAAGGGATGACAGAGAATGAGGTAGCTGGATGGAGTCACTGAAGCAGTCAACGTGAGCTTAAATGGTCTCCGGGGGATGGTCTAGGACAGCAAGGCCTGGAGGAAAGTTGTCCACGGGGTCACAATGGGTTGAACACAACTTCGCCACTAATAACAACAATAGTATAAATAAGCCATTTCTATAAAGATCTATCAGTCTAATCGGTAAAACCCATTCTTTTCCACATCAAGCACAAAGTTCAGGAGTGGTCTCCATGCGGAAACAAAAGTATTTATGTTCTTTTCTCCTCCATAAGGCCATCTAGAAGTTCACCAAATCTTTGTTCCAGGTTCCCCAGAATGGAGATAATATTCTTTTTAAGAATAGCAGGGGAAGATTTTGCAGCGGCACACTCTAGACTATGAACCAAATATATTTGTGTTGTGAACCAAATATATTTGTGTTTCTACAGTATGTCACACATTAAAGACATAGTATAAGCAAACCAGATAGTTCTTCTGTAAAGAGTGAATAACAGGCAAGTGGCCCAGTGGTGGGATCCAAGTAATTTAACAACTGGTTCTCTGCCCTAATGATTTCTTCCAACAACCAGTTTGCCAAACTGCTCAGAAAGTTAACTACCAGTTCTCCCGAAGTGGTGAGAACTGGCTGAATCCCACCATTGAAGTGGCCCCATTATTCTTGATAAAATTAATCTTTCCTTTAACTAAAGCAAGAAATGATTAATTTTATTGATTAATCTACTTCTGCTTCTCATATTTAAAAAAAATTATGTGAGCATTACAAAAATTTAAAGATTTTTTGTAATTCTCACCTTTTTTTTTTATAGATCACTGGTTTTACTGGGCCACCTAATGAGAAGGAAGGACTCACTGGAGAAGAGCCTAATGCTGGAAACAATTGAGGGCAAAAGAAGAAAGGGACAGCAGAGAATGAGGTGGCTGTATGGAGTTACTGAAGCATTAGGCGTGAGCTTAAATGGACTCCAGAGGATGGTAGAGGACAGGAGGGCCTGCAGGAACGTTGTCCATGGGGTCGTGATGAGTTGGACACGAGTTCGCGACTAGCAACAATAAAATGCTGCTGTAATCATTCCAGATTCTATGTAACCTATATATTTGTTCTGTAATTAAGAATTAAAAATTCTTAATGTATGATGTTCAGATGAAAATACCATTACTGCGCCAAAGCAGTATCATATGTTTAAACTTTGTTCTAGCATGGGGTGCATAGGAAAGATCTTTTTAATTGTTTTGTGAATATGGGTCAAAATCGCTGACCAAACCCCAATCAGGACAGATTCTGGTTGAAATTGAATGTCTTCTTTTAAACTATGTATTTTGGCTGAGTAAACTGCTAAATAGATTTTGATTCTCAATGCATAGACTGCAATCAGCAAGCATGGTCCAGATTTCTTACCACCCTGCTCCTGTTATTTCTCAGCCATTTTTAATGCTTTATTTCCTACAAATTCATGTATGTGATTTGAATATGCAACTGAAATTTGAGTCATATATTATAACCCAGGATATAAGTTGCCAGCAGAAATGTGAAAAACAAATCATTACGTTCCTCCAGAGTGTAATATTTAGCTTTAGCTAGGCCAATAAGAGTCTCAGCAAGCGAGTTTGCCTCGCTGATACCTTTTTTTAAATTGAGAAGTCTGGGTTGTTAGTTGAGCAGCTGAGGACTCAATACAGTGGGAGCAGGCTGTTTTCCTCCCTAACAGAATTATGCAATTTTGTATGTGTTAGTCATTTCTAACCCTGAAAGAAAAACCTAGTGTTTTTGTGCTTCGGTTCAGGCTGAAATGACAAGGCAGAGAATCTTTACCAAGAAGGAGCAAATTGATTTAAAACTTCACTGTTTTACCATCAGCATTCATAGTAGTATTTCGGTTCAGGTTTTTTTTCCTGTAATGTTTTCCATTTTTTACCATTTACTTTTGTAATATCTCTCTGATAAAAATATGTTTCATGAATCTTCTCTTATTTTGTACCTTTATTAAAAATTGCTTCAGAACCTTTTATGCAAATCGGTGCTTTTCATCCTCTGAATATCACAGTTGAAGGCTTTTAAAACAGAAATTTCCAAATTGTAGGTTTTCTTTTTCATCATTAGCTGTTATTATTTGCACACTATTTTTAGTATTTTGTATTGTATCTTTTTTGGGGGTGTATGTGTGTGTGTGTGTCTGTCTGTCTATCATCTATCATCTCTCTATATCCAATTTATGTAGTTGCTCATCTCAACAAGTGACACTGGGGAGCAAACATAATTAAACTAGGATGAAAACAATAACAAAGTGGGCACTATGGCAAAAATCAACTGGCATTGTTTGGCTGACAGGACCCAAAGCATATCCATCCTGCACACCTGGGCTGGACAGGTAGAAACAACTGGGGAGAGATAGTCTCCTGAACAACACAGTCCTAAGCCATGAAGGGCTTTAAAGGTGCACCTGGAAGCACTCTAGCAACCAATTCAGCTTAAAGAGGAGTGGTATTACATGTGCCCAATATTGTTTCACTGTGAAGTTCAGTAGACTAAATTGGCGGCAGAACTAGTTTACTTCTCTAATCCTTAGCAGATATGAAAGCAATGATTTGGAGTCCTAAGCAGCCGCCTTCAGTTGCTTTTAACCAATTTGTGGTTCGGGCTCATGAAATAGAAATTCTGTTTCTGATCTGTCTCACAATATATGTCAGGCTTCCATTCACACAAGAGTTAATCTCAGATCTCCAAATGCTTACTCCATTATTCAGTTATAAGCCATACATGGTAGAAGATTCCTAGACTAGGCTCTTTATATGAAATCATTTACTTATTCATCATTTGCCACTGCAAAGAAATTAAAGCCTTAGATTGCTTAGTGCTGACAAAGTAAATATTGTTTTTCATTCAGTCAGTCACTTTAAATTATTTATGCCTTGATGGACGTTAGTCAGCTAAGGTTCTGTCTCATTAACTGCTTATTTGAGTTATTGTAAGCTCCTGTCATCAAATATGGTATTCAGGCATTTTATTCTTTCTTAGGCCTCTCCTCCTCCTCCTCCTCTTCCTCCTCCTCCTCCTCCTCCCTCTACTTTCCTTCAGCTAGCACTGAATAATGTTTTTACTTTCAGCCCAAGATACTCTCTCTCATAAAGCCTAAGTCTATGTGATTTCTGTCCATTTCATATTGTGACCTTTATGTTGCCTCTTTGAAGAGATGAAATTAGAGTACTTTGAATAAAGGCAATCCTAACTCATCCTGGAAGCGATGTTTTCATCGTTATGCCTTTTCATAAGGATGAGATATCCAAGCCTCATGTTACTCCATGTTTGTGATTAGAATTTGACAGTCTGTGACAAGACAAATGAGCCAAAGCAATTTATTTATTTGAATTTATTAGTCAGCTAACTCCAATGGACTTTGGGCAGCATATCAAATGAGTCAGACTAAAATAAACTTAAAGACAGCAAAATCATATAAAACAAAACAGGGATCTTAGATAAATAGGATCATCAATCCCCAAGGCTAGGTTTTGTTTATTTAATTTAATTTATTTATTAATCAAATTTGTATAGCCACCTGTCTCACCAAAAGACACTCTGGGAAGCACATAGCAATCTGATTAAAAAACTACAAGTCTAAAAGTGATACATAAAAAATTAAAAATCTACATTAGAAAATAAACAGTATAAAATGGCAAGTATATAAATCCCTAAGCAAAGAGAAAATAAAAATGGCCATCTCAACAATGGAGCCACATTTCCAGTTCCCTGGGAGCACCAGGTCTGATGACATAGCCAGGTCTTGAGGACCTTCCAGAAAGACAAAAGGTTTGGCCTAATCGTAGGGGTGGAAACAATGGTGGGATTCAGCTGGTTCGCACCAGTTCGCCCGAACCGGTAGCTAACCATGCCCGGCCACGCCCCTTGCCCCTCCCAGCAACTCACCTTGGATGAGGCTGATATGTCCGACAATGGCTTTGCAATGTTGCTCCCGAGGTGAGCCTTCGGCTGAACAGTTAGGTCTGGAGCGGGTCTCCCACTCGTGGTATGCCATTTCCCGCATTTAATTTTGGAGCCACCCAGTGAGGGCACCCCCCCCCCCAAGCGGTGCCCTCCCTGCCACCATCATGCAAGCCAGCCAGCCAGCCAGCCTAGCCCAAACCCATGAGCGAAGGAATGATCACCCTCCACTTGCTGCCCCTTGCCTGCCCGGTCAGGTTGTGGGAGTGCCTGGCTGCAGGCAGCAGCAGCATCCTCCCATCATCCCAGAAACACTATAAAGCAGCCTCGTGTTGTGCCACCCGGCTGCCTCAGGAGTGAGGGGGAATAAAGAGGCCAGCTGGCAAGCCAAAGCATCACTGGCTTTGCTGTCCTGCCTCTGCTCTTGCAAAGTGAAATGCAATGCCTTTTCTCTTGCCACATGGCCCTCCCAATCAGCAGAGGCTCCCTAGATGAGAAAGCTGGCTGGGGTCAGTCCTAGCTTTGCTATCCATCACAGCTAAGAATCTTTTTTTTTTATTGAAAAAGTTTTATAATACAATTTTAATATGCCTTCCCCCCCAACCCCTCACCCCAACAACCACCCCCTCCCCTCCCCCCTCAGCCCCCTCTTCCCCCCCCTGACTTCCACTATTAAACAATCATGTATTACAATCAACAACCAACAACTTTTTAGGTGAGATCTGGCTAACAATAAAACAATTTTAAACTTATTTGGTACAAAAAATATTCTAAACTTTTAAAATCTATTACCCCCCCAGATATATAACCATATGAATCATTTATAAAAAAAACATACAATTTTTTTTTTAAAAAAATAATAAAATAATGTTGGGCATCTTAAGTTTTGAATTAAAATATCATATAAATCCCAAAATTTACTCTTAATAATATTTCTTAATCATGCAAATATAAAAATCATCATTAAACAGAATAAACAAAAAAACATCAAATAAGATAACCAATTTAACCTTTTAAACTAGAAAGAATTAAGCTATTTTTAAGAAAAATATATCAAATTCAAACAATACCTCATCATAAAGATATAAATCCAATTATATATTTAATAAACATTATTATGACTCAAGTGCTACTTGAAATTTCTTACTTTGATATTTATTCTGCATGTTTACTACCCATTTCTTCCACTCCTTAGTAAAAGCTTCATGGGTCCTATCTTTCAGGTTTGCAGAAATCTTAGCCATTTCTGCAAAATTAGACATCTTCAAAATCCATTCCTCTATAGTAGGTACACTATCCTTCTTCCAGTATTGTCCAATCAGTAATCTAGCTGCAGTAAGCATGTACAAAATTAATCTCGTTTCGGCTGATGAACAGCCCTTAACTATTCCCAACAAGAAAAACTGAGGAGAAAATTCAAGCTTCTTCCTCAAAATGTTCTGCATTACCCACCAAAGTTTAATCCAAAATGCTTTCAATTTTCTGCACGTCCACCAAATATGAAAATATGTTGCATCCAAACAATCACACCTCCAACATTGAGGTTGAACATTTGGATACATACGTGATAACTTTTTAGGATCTAAATGCCACCTGTAAAACATCTCATAAAAGTTTTCCCTCAATTTCTGTGCTTGTGTAAATTTAACATTCTGGACCCAAATCTTCTCCCATGTTTCCAACATTACTGGTTCTGCAAAATTCTGTGCCCATTTTATCATACAGTCTTTAACTAATTCACCCTCTGAATCTCTTTCTAACAGTAAATTATACACTCGCTTAATATGCATCGGCCCTTTACATTTTATCTGAGTCACCAAATCTTCTTCATGTAACATTAGTCCAATTTTCTGATCTTCTCTCCATCTCGCTTGTAGTTGATAATACTGCAACCAAGTTAAATTCACTCCTTCTTCCAACAGGGTATTCAAAGGTTTCAAACTCCATCTGCCCCCATCATTAAAAAGTATCTCTTTATACAACAACCCCCTGAGTGACTTTATATTTGGCATAATCTGCCCAAGATCCAACCACAAAGGTATTTTGTAATCCAATTGAAGCCGGTGCTTCTTCCAGACTCTCATCAAAGCATGTCTTAAGATATGACTGTTGAATACGCTGTCTCTCTTATCTTCATAAAGTAAATATGCATGCCATCCAAATTGCAAGTCGTGGCCTTCTATATTCAAAATTTCTGTTTTTGTTGTTCCAATCCAATCTCCAACTTGTGTCAGCACTGCAGCCTCATAATATAGACGTAGGTTTGGAACTTTAAGGCCACCTCTTTCACGAACATCTTGCATAATTTTAAGTTTAACTCTTGGTTTTTTCCCATTCCAAATAAATTTATTTAAACCTGCTTGCCATTCCATCAGAGACTTATCACTTTTAAGCACTGGAATCATTTGAAACAAAAACAGAAATCTAGGTAGAACGTTCATCTTAACAGCTGCTATTCTACCAAGCAAAGATAGTTGCAGCTTCTTCCATGTTTCAAGATCCTTTTGAATCTTATGCCAGAGTTCCTCATAATTATTTTGAAAAAGTTTTATATTAGATGCTGCAACTTGAACTCCTAGATATTTCACCTTTGTAACTATTTCAAAGCCTGCCAACCTTTCAAGTTCAATCCTTTGTGGTTCCAACATATTTTTAACTATCATCTTAGTCTTTTTCTGGTTCAGGCTAAAACCTGAAACCAGACCATATTCCTCTATAATGTTTTTCATCTGTATGATTGATTCCAAAGGTCGTGTTAGGGTAACAACCAGATCATCTGCGAATGCCTTTGTTCTGTAATCTTTTTGCCTTACCACTATTCCATTCAGATTGTCCGAGTCCCGTAGAGCATTCAACAGCACTTCCAAAGTCAGAATAAACAGTAATGGGGATAATGGACAGCCTTGTCTTGTTCCTTTCTGTATGTTGAAATTGGTGGTTAAACTGCCATTAATAATAATTTGTGCCATTTGTTCTTGATAAATTGCCGAAATCGCTTGTATTAACTGGTCCCCAAAATCCATTTTGTGCAAAGTCTTTTTTAGAAAATCCCAATTGACTCGATCAAAGGCCTTCTCCGCATCCAAAAACACCAGCACCGCAGAAGTCTGTTTATTTTTCTCAAGATATTCCAATAAATCTATGAGTTGCCTGACATTGTCCTTCATGTATCTACCTTCTATAAAACCTGCTTGGTCTTCATGAATCACATCTTGAATAACTGGCATCAGTCTGTTGGCTAATACTTTAGAATAGATTTTGTAATCCGTGTTCAGGAGAGATATTGGTCTAAAATTTTCTGGTTTACAGATTCTTCTTCTTTAGGTATCAATGAAATAAAAGCCATCTTCCACGAGGGAGGTATTTTACCCCCCTGCTGAATATTACAAAACAAATCCTTAAGATGCTCAACCAATTCCGCTTGTAAAGTCTTATAATATACTGCTGTCAAACCATCTGTCCCAGGAGCTTTAGATAATTTCAGTTGTTTTATTGCAAATAAAATCTCTTCAGATATTATAGGTTGATTCAGTCTATCGCTTTGTATACTTGAAATTTTTGTAACTCTCATCTTCTGCAAATAATCATCAATAAAGTCCTTTTTAATATTATCTGCTTGATACAATTTAGAATAATAATCTAAAAAAGCTTGATGTATTGAATTCTGTTGAGACACTTGTTTCCCTTTGTACTCAATAGTATTTATTATACGAGAACTTTGTTGTTTTCTCAGGGTATAAGCCAACCATCTGCCAGGTTTGTTAGCATTGCAAAAAGTGTTATGTTTAGCGTATTGCAGATTAGTTGCTGTCTGATCAGCCATCAGTATTTGAAATTGATCTTTCAAAAGTTTTATCGTTAACTGTAGTTTCTCATCGGTCGGGTTTTTAATAAGCAATTGCTCTTTCTCCTTTATCTCTGTCTCCAATTCTACTCTTGACTTCTGTCGTATTATTCTATATTTAGAATTCATGTGAATCAGTACACCCCTCATATAAGCCTTACTTGCATCCCATACAGTCTCAATAGATGTACCCTTATTCAAGTTAATATCAAAAAATTCCTTAACATGTTTTTTAAGATGCATAATATTCTTTTCATGTCTAAATAAGTTCTCGTTCATTCGCCAAGATCTTCTCTCCCTCTTACCAAAGTCCATCTCCAGCCATACCAAACTATGATCCGTTAGAGTTCTAGGAAATATTTTTGTTCTGGCCACTTTGGGCATAAATCAGGAGTAACCAACATAAAGTCAATTCTTGAAAAGGATTTGTGTCTATCAGAAAAAAAGGTAAAATCCAACTCCTTCGGATGATGAATTCTCCATACATCTTTTAATTCCAATTCTTCCTTCAATGCAAAAAACGTTTGTGGTAATTTATTCCCCTTCTTGGCCAACGTCTTTTTATCAAGATTTGTATCAATCACACCATTCCAATCACCCATAATAACAAAAGACTTATAATTCCACTGCAATATTTTGGTATTCAATAATTTATAAAAAATTTCCTGCTGCTGGTTTGGGGCGTAAATCCCAATAAGAAGCATCGAAGCGTTCTGAACATTTATTTCAACTGCAATATATCTTCCTTCATCATCCGCTTCTATCAGTTTAGCTGGTATTCTTTTAGAAATATACAAGACTAATCCATTCCTTTTCACAGAGTTAGAAGATATAAAATGTAAGCCAAGTTTTGAATTTGTCAAAAAATTTTGGTCCTGGGTTCTAATATGAGTTTCCTGCAAACAAACAACATCATTTTTATATTGCTTCAAATAATGAAATATTTTCCTTCTTTTCTGTGGTGAATTTAAACCATTCACATTCCATGATAAAAATCTTAATGTCATTTTGGGGATGACTGAAGCCCTTTGAGGGCTCGCCTAAGATTCTGTTCAACTGCAGATATCTTCGGTCTCGCCCCTCCCACTGCTTTAGAGTATAGTTTCTTTCCATTTGCACCATTCTCCTCCTGTGGAATCCTGGACCTCTGCTGACTTTGTTTCTCTAATCTTTGCTTCTCTGCTGCCCGAGTTATACGTTGATCTTTCGGTTCTTGCAACAACAAATCGAGGTCCGGCTCCACTTCTCTTGTAGCTCTAGACTGCTTTGATTTTCCCTCTGAAAATTCTACAAAAAGATCCTCTGAGAGACCTACTACTGCTTCCAAAGTCTCCTCCCTTGCTATCTCTAAAATTTCCTGTAATTCTTTTTGCTGGATCAGTTCTTGAGTCCCCTCAGCAATATCCTTCTCTTTAGAAATTTCTTCAATAGATAACAATGTAGATGAACGTGGGGGTGTTGAGACTTTTTTAAGAACATTGTTAAAAAAGTGTTCTGCTTTTTCCACAGAGTTAAGGCGGTATCTCACATCTTCATATCTCAATATAATACCAACCGGGGCATCCCATCTAAATGGAATCTGACGCCTTTTTAATTCATTTGCCAAAAAACCAAAATCTTTCCAATCTCTTAACATCTTAGGTGGCAGCTCTTTATAAATCCCAATTGGATTCCCATCATAATGAACAATGGTGTGGAAAGAACTTTGCAAAATATCATTTCTCAATCTTCTATCAGTAAAGTAAATCACAACATCTCTTGGCAAATTTCTTTGTCTTGCCACACGTGAATTAACTCTGTACAGCTTGTCAACTTTTTTATCAATCACATCTGGATCAACTTTTAAAATCTTAGCCAATATGTCCACACAAGCTGCCCTTAGATTTTCTCTGTTATCTTCCCTTAGGCCTCTCAGTCTTATGGCAAACTCCATATTCTGAAATTGTAACATTGTAATCTCATCCTCTAGCCTTTGACTCTTAATCTCCACTTTAAAAAACTGGTCATTTACTGCCTTTTTATTAGCCACCACTTCAAGATTTAAATCATCAACTTTTTTCTCAACCGCCAGCAAAGCATCTGTAAAAGCAGTAGCCACAGTAGAAACATCCTGGCTTAATTTGTCTGTTTTTTCTTCCAACCTATCCAACATTTCTTTTTGATTTTTCCCCATCATTTCATCCATTTTACTCATTTTTCCAGAAAGCTCTCCCAGGGATTTATGTATATCAAATATGAAAGTTTTCAGATCCTCCATCCCGCTACCTTGTGGCTGTCTCTGAGCTGGTACTAATGGCGTAGCTGACTTTTCTTTTGTTTGATATGTGGGGGATTCCCCCCCCCCCGCTTTCTTTGAAGCCATGCCTGAACAGAATTTAAGTCTTTGAAAAAAAGAAAATCTTCCTCCTTTTCCTGTCTTCCCCAGCTTTACAGAAAAGGAATCAAATCATCAAAACTTTCCAGTTAGAAATCTTACTAATACAGTCAGTTAAAATTACAGGCAGGCTTAGACAAATTGTTGCACTTTCACTTTTCCCTTTCACTTGTTCCGCTTTAATCAGCCGCCATTTTCAATAACTTTCACACAGAGACAGCTCAATTTCAAAGTTAAAAAAAGGATCCTTAGATATAGTTAAAATTCTGAAGAAATAATCCAGATCTCACCAAATCCTTTGCTAATTAGAAGAGTGTGTATTGTAGCAAGTGGAGTTGCTCTCGTCGTCTCGCTCCATTTAAAACGGAGATCCCTCGCCGCTTGGAGTTCCAGCAGCCTGAATAGGGAGACCTTTCACAGAACTCTTGCCAGGGCAAAGGAGAAGCCCTGGCAGTGCTTCTGGGGTCTCAACCTCACGGCTGCCTACTCTTATCTTCCCTTCTGATCGAAGGGAAGATTTCCAAGCTGCCTTCAGTTGAAAAAGCGGCTCTACAGGCAGTGGAGGCGGCGGTCATAAATCTAGCCACCAGACAACGACGAGGATGCCACCGGAAGTCTGCAGCTAAGAATCTTAAATAAAGCCCAGAATGAATGCTTATTTTGAAGCCAATCTGGGTGCTAGCTAGGCAGGTGGCCTGCAAACTCCATGGTCTTCCCAGGAGCCCAGCCAAAGTTTCACTTGCTGAGGCACCAGGAATCCTGATGATAGGATGTGGTCCTTAGTTTGGCTACCTAGTAGCTCCAGCCCACCCTCCGCCTCAGTAAGTGGCACACAAAAGTTTGGCGAGCTCCTCAAGAGGCAAAGTTTGCAGGAGGCTGATCAGGGGACTGGTTGTAGCGCAAACATTCATTCTGGGCTTTGAGATTCCTGGCTGCAATGGGCAGCAAAGCTGATCCAGCAAATGGAAAAGTGGGCGGAGAGAAAGAGTCCCATTGCCAAGGTACTTGCGGGTCAGAGGGGGGAAGAAATGTAAGCATCAGCCTCCTGGTGTGGTGTGGGGCTTTGGGCAAAGGCTGGAGGGAAGGGCATCTGGCTCGCTCGCGCTTTCTCCCTCCCCAGGCTAGTTTGATGAAGGTAGAAGCTCACATTGCCCTTTACAAGCCCGTTGTCAGAGAAGCTGGGGGCCAGTGAGGGCTGGCTTTTTGCCTAGTTTTTTCCAGCTGTCAGGGGGGAAATGGATGGGGGCCTGGGGAGGAAGCCATGCTCCCCCGACAGCTGGACAAAACTTTGCAAAAAGCCTACCCTCACCAGCTTCTCCAACAGTGGGCTTGCAAAAGGCAATGTGGCTCCACCTGCGATCAAGCTAGAGTGGGGAGAGGCAATACGAGCAAGCACTGAAGAGACCGTGGGAGGAGGGAAACCAGGCAAAAGCAAGCGAGGGCATCCGCAGCATGCTGTAGCACATACACTTTCCCTCAGCCCCCTTCAGAGGGCTCTGATCGGCTCCCCTGCCTGTTGTGGCCCGCCAGCAGCCTGCGCAGATTGTTGCCCATCCCGACGATGAGGAGGCTGGTGTGGTGTCACACCAGCAGCCTGTGTAGCTGGCGCTTGAACTGGACAGTGAGGAGGCTGAAGAAGATGTGGTGCCAGAGGCAGGGATTCAGCCGGGGCCTTCAGAACCTCCAGAGGCTCCTTTAAGTGAAGAGGATGAAGTGGAGGAGCCTTTTCTCAATGCATGAGCACACAGAGCTGCCAAAATGCAGGAGTGGTTACTCGGGAGGAGGTCTCCTCGAGAGTAAGGCTTGGGGCTAATTGGCCACTCCCTTAGCCTATTTAAGTTTGCACACAGCTTGTAAAAAGCTGCAGGAAACAATATTTGTTCGTACATTTGTTCGCTGATAATTGAATTTGAATTTTCTCTGCAAACCTTGCTTCTGGGCTTTCTGCCAACTCTAGTAAGACTTTATCTTATCTGTGGAATTTCTGGCAAGTTGTTAAGAACATTTTTATTAACAGCCTGCATTTGCAAAAGACTGCATTTTGAAGTAAACTGAGTTTTATTCAGAGTGTGCTACATTCTTTGGGAACCATAGTTGGGGCAGAACACTGCCTTTCCTCTCCCCTCATTAGCCAGCCTGCCAGCAGGAGGTGAATTGGTGGACTTTATTGTGTTCCAGGCATTTCTCACCCAAACAGCACTCTGCATTTGCAATGGGGTGGGGGGTAGGTGTTTGGGAAAGGATTAGGGTTAGAGTTAGGGTTAGGGTTAGGGGCTGAGGAGAAGGCATGGCGTGCCTGCCAGAAAGTCTTTCTGAGAGCCTCACCTGTAGCAGAGATGAGAATGTCAACTGTGTCTAGCCCCTAATTTTCCTTAAGCATTGCCAAATGAGGAGCAGCACTGGCAGACTTTCTAAGCTTAAAGAAGAGAGGGAAGGAGGGTGGGAGAGAGATATCCAATCCAATCTGTGAGAGAGGGAGAGGGAGAGGGAACGGGAGAGGGAGAGAGATGTGGCTTCTTGGGGGTGCATTTTGGAGAAGTATCAAGAGAAATGCTAAAAGAGCAATCAGCAATTCCAAATGAAATTGAGTCTTCAGGGTAAGGGGACATGAAGAACTTTCAACTGCAGGTTTCTAAAAATCTCATTAAAAGAAATGTCTAGAGGCAGCTCTTCAACTCATTAATCCAGAGGGAGCAAAAGAGATAGGGTCCCAATGAGTGTCTTAGTCAGTGGTGGTCAGTAATTCTAACCGATATTACCACTGGTTCACTTCATGCATGGGACACAGTGAAAGCATATTTTAGAGGTCTGGCAATAACATATTTGGGGGAAAAAACAAAAAGAAATGGCAGAAACAAGTAAAATTGGAAGAAGAATATAAAAGCCTGGGAAAAAAGTTTCAGAAAGATGTTCAAAATAAAAAAATTAAGAAATTGATGGAACTGAAGAAGCATGAAATAATCTTAAATGAACAAGAATTATTAGCAAATCAATTGAGAACGTCGAAACAGAATTTTTTTGAAAATGCAAACAAACCAGGAAATGATTAGCATATAAACTAAGAAAAGAGAAAGAGAAAAAAGTTATAAAATATCTACAAGATGAAGAAGGAAATTACAATATAGAACTGAAGAAAAAAAGAAAATAATCCAAGAATACTATGAAAAACTCTATTCACAAGAAAAGATCCCCGAGGAGGAGATACAAAACCATCTGGAAAAATCAAATTTAATTAAAATATGAGAACAATTTAAAGGAATGCTAGATGAAAGAAAAACAATGATGGAATTAACAGAAGCAATAAAAAGACAAAAGAATGGAAAAGTGCCTGGACCAGATGTCTTACCAGCCAAGTTGTATAAAACGTTGGAAGAAGTGATTAGTAATATAATGTTGGACTTATTTAATGAACTGTTATTCGAGGCTAAAATGCCAGATTCATGGAAAGAGGCATACATGACACTCATACCTAAATAAAATACAGATTTACATATGATTAAAAATTATAGACCAATTTCACTATGAAATGTAGATTACAAGATTTTTGCTTCAATAATGGGAAATAGGTTGAAAAAACCACTAAATGAATATATTCACAGTGATCAAAATGGATTCTTACCAAAAAGGCAAATTAGAGATAATATGAGGATGATTTTGAATACCTTGGAATATTATGAGACTCATCCAGAAAAACAAATGGTGCTGATGTTTCTAGATGCACAAAAAGCTTTTGACAATGTGAACTGGCAGTTTATGATAAAGCAATTACAGAGAATGGATTTTGGGGAGAGATTTATAAATACTATAAAAACAATATATGACAGGCAATTTGCAAAGATAATGGCAATATGACAGGAAAGATTAATATAATGAAGGGCACCAGGCAAGGATGTCCTTTATCACCATTATTGTTTATTTTGACTCTAGAAGTTGACTCTAGAAACATTAGATGGAGTGATGAGATAAGAGGAATGAAAGTCAAAACAGAGGAATATAAATTACAAGCGTTTGCTGATGACTTAGTTTTTATTATAGAGGAACTGCAAATAACAGGTCCTAAATTACTAGAACAGATAGAAGGTTATGGAAAAGTATCAGGTTTGAAAATAAACAAAGATAAAACAAAAAATTTGATGAAGAATACAACAGAAAAACAAAATAGAGAGATAAAAGAAAAACTAGACATACAAATGGTGAAAAAAGTGAAATACTTGGGAGTATACTTAACTTCAAAATGTGCAACAATAAAAGAAGAAAACTACTACAAGTTAAAGCAACAAATTGAAAAAGATTTGGAAAAATGAAAGAATCTTCAATTATCACTTATTGAAGTGGGTCGGATTGCATTGATAAAGATGAATATATTACCAAGAC
Source organism: Masticophis lateralis (assembly GCA_030761175.1). Classification (NCBI taxonomy): domain Eukaryota; kingdom Metazoa; phylum Chordata; class Lepidosauria; order Squamata; family Colubridae; genus Masticophis; species Masticophis lateralis. The sequence continues at coordinate 94,374,235 of JAUDYJ010000002.1, forward strand.
TACTATTCTTATTCCAAACTGTGCCAATAAAAATTGAAAAGACTTACTTTCAATATCTTAATAAGATTATGAGGAAATTTATATGGCAAAGGAAAAAAGTAAGAATAAATTTAAGAATGTTGCAAGACACAAGATTACGAGAGGGATTTGGTTTACCAAATTGGGAATTATATTATCAAGCAGCAACATGGACATGGTTGAAAGAATGGATTGAATTAAGAAATACAAGGTTGTTAATGCTGGAAGGGCATGATTTACAACTGGGATGGCATGCCTTTTTATGGCAAGGTAGAAGTAAGATACACACATACTTTCATAGACATTATATAAGAAATGAATTATTATTGGTCTGGGAGAAGGGTAGAGATAATTTTTTTGTGAAAATACCAATATGATTATCAATAACGGAAGCTTTGATACACCCAAATGTCTTTAATGTCTTTAATTCTGGAAATATTGTCAGATATAATGAGTTATTAACAGATAAGGGGGAACTGAAAGAGAAACAAGAATTGGAACAACAGGGAATTGATATAGATTGGTACATGTATATGCAAATAAGAGCAAGACATGAAAAAGATGCTAAACTATATGGTTTTTATATGGAGAAGACTGAACTGGATAAGATACTCATAGGAACAGAGGAAAACTTAATAATTTTTTTTTATAATTTTTTGTTGTACAGTATATTGAATTGGAGGAGGAGCAAGTAAAAGAAATGATGATAGAAATTTTGGTTATCCAATTGAATTTGAAAAATGGCAACAACTATGGGAAAAGAACTATAAATTAACAATGTACACAGCATATAAGGAAAATCAATATAAGATGTTTTATAGATGGCATATGCCACTGGAGAAGTTAGCAAAAATGTTTAAAGATAAATCAGCTAAATGCTGGAAATATCATCAAACACCAGGATCTTATTACCATATGTGGTGGACTGGTCCCAAAGCAAAAAATTATTGGTACAAGATTAAAATCTGGCTGGAAGAAATGATACAACAATGTATTGAATTTAAACCAGAGTTGTTCCTACTGGGTAACTTTCAAGAAAAAAAAATAGTAAGGAAAATGTATATTTGATTATATATGTAATAACAGCTGCAAGAATTGTGTATGCTCAAAACTGGAAATCAGAGAAAATGCGTTTGGAAGAAGAAATAATTAAAAAAAAATTAGACTGTGCAGAAATGAATAGATTAACTTTGATGATTAAAGATAAGGAGGAATCAAAATATTTTAAAACATGGAATTATTTTTAAGTTGGCTGGAAAAGAGATATAAATGATTGATACTACAAATGATGATTATAATATTGATTTAGAAATGAAACGTTAGAATGGTTTGGATAAATATGAAAATAGAAGAAACTTATGGAAGATGGAAAAGAAGCCTACAGGATAACACCGAGGCAACATATGGAAGGGAGGATTGATGTATTAAATGTTTGTCTGTTTTAAAAAATAAAAAAAAAATATTAAAAAAAAATATAGCCAGTTCCCATTTCAAAGGTTTCTGGAACTCTAAGAGAGAGGATGTCATCCTTATCATCAAGGGAATTTACTCCAGAAGGTGGGAGCTGCAATAGAGAAGGCACACTTCCTCAGTGCTGCAAAATGGCAGTGTTTAATGGAGGGTACCTTGAACACATTAAGTGGGCAAAAATGACTGGAGATAAACAACCCCTCAGATATATAGTAGTGGTGGGTTTCAAATTTTTTTACCACCGGTGCTGTGGGTGTGGCTTGATGGGCGTGGTAGGGGAAGGATTCTATAAAGTCTCTATTCCCACCCCACTCCAGGGGAAGGTTACTGCAAAATCCCCATTTCCTACCGATCAGCTAGGACTTGGGAGGCAGAGAATAGATGGGGCGGGGCCAGTCAGAATTTTGCTACCGGTTCTCCAGACTACTCCAAATTTCCAATACCGCTTCTCCAGAACTGGTCAGAACCTGCTGAAACCCACCTCTGATATATAGATCCTCTGCCATAGTACAGGGCTTTATAGGTCATAATCAGAACCTTGAATTGCAGTGAAGACACTTGGGTGAGGGAGTCATTTCTGAAGGCGAGAAAGAGCAGAAATAAAACTGAAGGGGGGAAAAAATCAAAGCTCAAAACAAAATGACTTATATTACCCCCATATTCTATCTAGATAATTTATTTCAGAGATATAAAGATGTAAAGGAGAAAACAAGAATTTCTGAAACCCCACAGATTCCTTAGAGATCTATTAGACTTAATAGGGTTCTGCTTTAATTTTGGAGAATAAAAAAAGACAGTAAGAAAATGAAATTCATGCCAAACAGGGTGTGAAATATTTTAAGACTAAAAGCTGCCAGTCTGGTGAGAACTCTAAAGGCATCCAGAGGAAAGGAGGGTGTGTGAGAGTGTAACTGAATGCACACACTGGGAAAGAGAAGTTGCATCCTCCTTAGGACAAGCCCCTCGACAAGAAAAGGATTCACCAGGTTGACATGTAAGAAAGTTGATTGTGGTATAAAACTTTGAACAATTGTTGTTGTTGTTGTTGTTAGTTGCGAAGTCGTGTCCGACCCATGAACAACATTCCACCAGGCCTTCCTGTCCTCTACCATCCTCTGGAGTCCATTTAAGCTCATGCTGACTGCTCCAGTGACTCCATCCAGCACCTCGTTCTCTGCTGTCCCCTTCTTCTTTCGCCCTCAATCATTCCCAGGATTAGGCTCTTTTCCAATGAGTCCTTTCTTCTCATTAGGTGGCCAGAGTATTTGAGTTTCATCTTCAGGATCTGGCCTTCTAAAGAGCAGTCAGGGTTGATCTCCTCTTGGACTGACCAGTTTGATTGCCGTGCAGTCCAAGGGACTCGAGGGAGTCTTTTCCAGCACCATAGTTCAAAGGCCTCAATTCTTTGGCTCTCAGCCTTTCTTATGGTCCAACTTTCACAGCCATACATTGCAACTGGGAAAATCATACTTTGAACAGTTAAAAGATAGCAAATCTATTTACAAGTCCCAGATTGACTTCTTTTAATGAGTTTGAGTTTCCTAGGGAGGAGCTGGAAACTGATTTCCTTAGAGCCCCAACTAGAGTGGAGACATCATATAAGTGCTGGCTTTATCAATCATAAGAAGTGTAGAGGAGCTGGGAAAAGTTACTGGATACTCAATTCTTCCATTCTGGAGCCTCCAGATTAATAAGGGACTACATTCATTTCAAAGAACCTGTAGCAGGATACCAAGTACAACTACAGTATGTTGCTATCAGACAAGTCAATTATATTTGATAGATCTAAAGAAGAAAGACAAAACCAGGAGCCATCTCAGATAACAGATACCGGTAACAGATTAACAGAGTTGGAAGGGATCTTGCAGGTCATCTAGCCTCATCAGGTTGTAAACAGCTCCCCATCCAAAACTGATATAACTGCTACCGGCCCTTGCAAAATTTCTTTATCTTCCTTAAAGCTACCTTCAAGGAAATATTGCAAAGATGGAGTGTAGAATTCTGTTTGATTCTAGTTCATTCCATTCACACTGCCAGGTGGATTAAAGAAGGATAACAGGATCTGGATTTCAAAAGAAACGCAAGATGGCCTAACTAGTGAATGTACACACAGGGAGGGGGGTATAAAAATGCCTCTACATTTGACCTTCAATTGATATATTTCAGATTAACTTCACCAAACCAAAGCTATCCTATACTGTTTGGAACATAAAACTCAATACTACAAGTTTATCGGGGGATGATTTCAGCTTTTATTTCTTGCTAAAAGGCATAATGTACAGAAAATTGTGTGGAAGAAACATTCCTTCTTATCATAGGAAGGAAGTTTCCTGCTGCATAGGATTGTTAGTTTCTTTCCCTTTCTTTGCTTAAATAGTGAAACATAACATTGTTTCCCATTTATTTTACTGTAGAACTTTCCATCTAGCACTTGATGCCCAGTGGTAGGTTCCTCCCGGTTCAGCCCGGTTCCGCCGAGCCAGTAGAGCTGATGATATGATGTCACCGAACTGGTTCTGCTGCCCCCCCTCCCCACCCCCACATTATTCTTACCTTTTATTTGGCCCCATCTCCAATCTATTGCTGCCTCCTGAGTCCCAGCTGATGGCTAGAGGGGAAAAAAAACCTGTTTAAACTCTTGCCACGGAGCTTCAAAGGGACACCCTATAGCTGATCAGTGGTAAAATAAAACAAATGAGTAGACTAGTGCCTACAAAAATAAATGGGTAGACTGGTACAGCTCTGCAAGCAGTTAAAAGCCTGGCAGACCAGTACCTCTGCTAAATCCTAAAGAATTGTCGCATGACCATCAAGCTTAATTGCTTAATGCATTGTAAGCCGCCCTGAGTCTCCGGAGAAGGGCGGCATATAAATCAAATTAATAAAAAATAAATAAAATAAAAAAAAGCTACACCCACAAAATAAGCCATGCCCACAGAACCAGTAGTAAAAAAAAAATTTAGAACCCACTCCTGTTGATGCCTAACAATTTCCTTTTTCCAATCTCACCACTCTGTAAAAGACATGTTTTTCATCCACTAGAAAAGCAACATGAATCATGATTTGGTGAAAGAGTCACAGATTTTTATTAGGTGTCACCAATTTATTTTATTAAAATTGTAAAGAGACTATAGTGAACAATCGTAAATGGAAAGAGCTTCTCATGCAATTTGGGGAGCTGATAGCCACCAGCATCTCTTGAGGGCAATTTTGCTCTGGTTCTAGGAACTGAGCTGAATGTATCCTAGATTGTTTCATATCATTGCATTTCTATCTTGAAGAAAGAAAGAGGGAAGAGAAGGGAAGGGAAGGGAAGGGAAGGGAAGGGAAGGGAAGGGAAGGGAAGGGAAGGGAAGAGAAGAGAAGAGAAGAGAAGAGAAGAGAAGAGAAGAGAAGAGAAGAGAAGAGAAGAGAAGAGAAGAGAAGAGAAGAGAAGAGAAGAGAAGAGAAGAGAAGAGAAGAGAAGAGAAGAGAAGAGAAGAGACCTGGTCCAGGGTATTGCCAAAGTCCAATGGTGGCTTCTGCTCCCTCTCCACAAATCTACTGTCAATGAAATGTCAACATGCATAATGATTCTCACCTTCAAGTGTCCCAGGGTCCTTAGCAAATAAATAACTAATCTGCCCAGGTTGCCCACCATAGTGTTGTGAAATCAATCTAGACGTGATCACTCTCATCTCAGAATCCAAGGTTCAGTTCAAAGATCAATGCAGACATAAGACATAAAACATTGTGGCTAAATATTTGAAACATATAGTAGTTCAGATATAGCAACAAACAATTGCACAAAATAAAATAGTTGTGTAACAGATATAATGATCTATCCTTTCACATGAACTCTTGTGCATTCAGGCACAAACATACATCCAGGTAACTCATATCAATTGTAATTAAAAATGTTCTAAACTGTCATTGGTAAAAATAATAATAACAATAACTCAAATCCAATCCTGCCTCTGAATGCCCATTGACTCCCTGCTATTTGATAAGCAACTCACTGATATCCCATGGCAAGGAGTTGTCCAAGATAAAGACTTAAATTGAGATAACCAGAGATTTAAATGAAAAAGTACAGTAATAATGATTGAATAGGCAATGAAGTAAAAGAAGAAATCTAATGATAGGAAGGAAGGAAGGAAGGAAGGAAGGAAGGAAGGAAGGAAGGAAGGAAGGAAGGAAGGAAGGAAGGAAGGAAGGAAGGAAGGAACAACTTTGCTTGACATATACAAGATAAGAATGGACCAGACAGACAGACACTGTCTACAATTCGGGATATCACAAAATCATTCCCCTTCCTCACATACAAAGTTTAATTGCCACAAATAATGATTAAACTTTTTTTTAAAAAATCTACACGATGGTATTATTGGCTACTTTAGACAAGACGTTTTCCTTCAAGGCAGCTGGAACAGTTCGCTTGAAAGCACTTTTTCCTTGAATTTTCCTTCTGATATTTTAAAAAGTGTTCCTTTTAGAAACTTAAAGCACTGGTGCGAAATATTGTTTCCCTAGATGTGTGGGGTTAGTGAGTTGAAAGCTCTTTGCAACTGAAATAACAAGGATTTTTTTTTTTTTTTTACCAGTACCCAGAGTCAATATCAGAAAACGTGATACATTTCAAGAAGCAAAAAACAGAAACCAGGTATCGGACCCACTGAGGAGGTCGCTGTCAGAGTCAAGGGAGTTACTACAGCCTGAGCTTGGCCTAACTAGAAGCTTCCTTGATCTTATTATGTAGAAAAAGAATATGGCTAGACTGCCTGGTGGGAAAACCAAGAAAGGTTTTCAAGCTGCACAGGTGACAGCAAAGAGAAGTAACAAGGCAAGCTTGTTTTCAACTGTTTGGTCATCTTGCCTTAACAATGTAATAGTGCTTTCTCAAAGTTGAGTTGTCTAGTTAAAAAAAAATCACAGCCCTTCTTATATAACTAAGAAGTGTGTATATATATATATGTATATATATATATATATATATGTATGTGTGTGTGTGTGTGTGTGTGTATATGTATATGTGTATATATATATATATATATATATATATATATATATATATATATGTGTGTGTGTGTGTGTGTGTGTGTGTGTGTGTGTATATATATATATATATATATATATATATATATATATATATATATATATATATATATATATATATATATGAGTATAACTAAGAGTTTCTGTTTTCTGCTAAAGACCCTACTTCATCATAACCATTGAAGATAGTGTCAGCCTAATAGTCTCATTATACAGGTCAAAATTTTATTAGCTTCTAAAATCTTCAATAAGTTAATGACCATTCCTGCCCTTCAACTAACTATCTTTCTTTCTTTCTTTCTTTCTTTCTTTCTTTCTTTCTTTCTTTCTTTCTTTCTTTCTTTCTTTCTTTCTTTCTTTCTTTCTCAAGCATATATAAGATAACAGGTAAAAATATAAACATAATTTGAATACATGAAAAGAGTAAGTAAAAAGGAATAATAGGACAGGGACAGTTGGCACCCTGCTGCACTTATGCACACCCCTTACAGACCTCTTCGGAAGGGGGTGAGATCAACAGTAAACAGTTTAAGGTTAAAGTCTTGTGGGTTTGAGGAAGAAACTACAGAGTCAGGTAGTGCATTCCAGGCACTGACCACTCTGTTACTGAAGTCGTATTTTCTGCAATCGAGTTTGGAGCGGTTTACCTTGAGTTTGTATCTATTATTTGCTTGCATATTGTTGTGGTTAAAGCTGAAGTAGTCATTGACAGGAAGGACATTGTGGCAGACAATGTTATGTACTATGCTTAGGTCAGACTGAAGTCGGCGTAGTTCTAAGTTGTCTAAGCCCAAAATTTGGACTCTACGCACATTGCTTTTCTTACATACTTTTTTTACCTACATTTTTTTCACATACATTTTTTTACATACATTGCTTTTCTGCTAGCTACCTCTATTCGACCCTTTATGGGAGGAAGGGGGGAATAATATCTTGGAAGAGTTACTCATATTTATTTTTTTTAAAAAAAATAATTATCATTTAGCTAGCTGTTTTTAGCCAAGACATTATTAAATTGCATTCATATAATGAGTGAACAGAGTGAATTTCAGAGATCTACAAAATGGGAGCTTAAGAACCAACTAGTTCTTTATTACAATATCATTCTCATAAGAAATGGCATGCCTTTGGAGAAGGATAATCACATGGAACACTTCTTGGCCTGCTTTTTTAGGATTCTGTGCCAATCTCTTATACAAATGTTTGGCAAAACATTTATTTAGAAACCACTGGCAATGACATTTATTTTTACTTATCATTGGAGCCTTACTCTATTCCAACTGGTATAATTTCTATGTAGCTTAAGTAATGCCATGCTTGGCAATTTTACCTTCTACTAGGCCTCTGATCTATGTAAAGTGTATTGAACATTTGGGGGAAATGATGTAGAACTATATCATACTAAAGTGTTTTATGGAGGTAATTAGATCAGGTTCTAGTTAAATGGTTTTTACCATCAAATAATGGTTTGTAAGGCATTCTAAAGACATGTGCAAAGCAGAAATAAATATTAACTGTACAGTACTTGTAGGTTTTTTTTTTTTTTACTAAATTGAAGTTTTATGAACAGTTGTGATCTAATGTTTTCATTTCATGAAGTGATGAATATGGGTTTGTATCTGTCTGCAGGGTCAAACCCAAATTCATCCAAGCATTTTGTGTTCCATCAAAGGCTTTCATCATAAAAAAAAAAAAGGAAAACCTATAAAAAGCATATTTCTTTCCCTAACGTATGCATCATATGTTCATTTTGTATTCAGGCCTCCAAGTATACACACTGGTGTTTGCAGCATCTTCAAATATTTATTTAGAGAGGATGAGCCAAGGAATACTTTGATACAGATTTTTTTGTTGAATGTCTGGATAACAGAGATATTTGTTTCACAGTGCATTCTTTTTGTGAGTGCCATCTCATTTGATAGATTTCATCATCATGCTTCATCAATAGGTACCGTCATTTTTATTTTCCATATTTGCTGGGAGTATTGAGGCAAAGGGTGCCCACCAATAGAACAGATGAAAGTACTAACGATCTGTTTGATTGGTAATATCTTTAAAATCTTTTGTATACACAATTCTCCAAAGGATCCTGTAAATTTTTCTCATTTTTATTTGTAGATGCATTTACAGGCACATCTTAAATCTTCTCAGGTATTGTGGTCCACTAGCAGCCTGCAGAGCTGGCAGCAGAGTCAGTCAGGGAGGAAGCTCAGGAGGAACTTGGGCCAGTCCTGGAGTCTGGGGAAGGCTCTGACGAGGGCTCTGCATCAGAGGCAGAGATGAGGCCAGGGCCATCTGGGAGTTATGTACAGACTCCAGAGCCTCCAGAGTTGGACATCAGAGAGGCAGAGGAACAGGGGGAGCCTGTTCCTAGTGCCTGCATGTGCAGAGCTGCCAGAAGGCAAGAACAGTTAAACTGTTAACTGTTCCTTTTGTTTAAACAGTTAAACAAAAGGGACGACTCAGGAGTAAAGCTTGGAGATGATTGGTCCCTTCCCATAAAGGAAGAGCAAAGGCACATGGGCCTTTGCAGGAATCAACATTGTGGATGGTGTCGGTTTGTACTTTGAAGCTCCGTTTTTGACTCTGTGTTTCCATGTGGCCTTGCCAAGATACTTGCCAATACTCTGGAATCTCCAAACTGTGTTACTTTATACAGCAGCTTGCAAATGATGGGAAGACGTTACTGCTGCACATTTTCTTAGGTAACAAGCAGTCGATACAGAGGATTTTTTTTTTTTTGAAAGAAAAAACATTCGGAAAGCAGAAATTCTGAATTCTCCTCTGTGACCCCCTAGGCTCTAAGACAGGGGTGTAAAACTCACAGACCATGTGCCGAATGCATCATGCACTGGCCATGTCCTCCCTGGTTTAGCGAAGGGGGAAAAAGTCATGATACATCACATGACGACAACGTGATGCTGTGAATTTGACACCATTGCTCTATGAGATTACTCTCTCTTTTTTCTTTATAATCATTTGTGGTGCAAAGAACAAACCATTTATTAAAACCTAGGAAAATATTAGAACTTAGGAAGTCCTTGGTGTCTTGGTCCTGTTCAAAATATTTAATTAGTACATTAAATTCTAATATTTAGAATTTAACTGAAATGGTTATAATTCACTGGTAACTTGGGACACATGGGCTTGTAGGCGGCACATCACAGCAAAGCATCAACATTCAGAGGGCATTGGCTGATAATGAGTATCCATCTGGACGGAGAAGCTACATCCAGGTGATCATTAATTGCTATAAAATACCTTTAATCTTTCCGTCATTACTGCTTAATCAACACACACAAGATTTATGGCAGAAAGCCAGCCTCATTGCATAAAAATAACGACCATGGGAGGATTAGTATAATACAGAGCTTTTGACAGGTGGTATAATTTACCATGGTATTTCCAGTGATTGCTATAGAAAGCTATGATTCTTGGTAAAGAAGTTGGCCTTTGGCAGGAGACAGAGATCTAAGGCACATCAGAGCAAAACCACATTTCCCCCAGTGGCCCATGCCGTATATTTATAATTTAGAAAATGGATCATTCATTGAGTATCTTCTGACATGGCACTGATTCTGCTTCATTAGCTTTCCATATGAAGAGTGGCAGACTATTTCCTAATTGTCATTTCCATCATGTTTAGTTAACATTTTTCCACCGTCCCCTGAATGAACAAAAGGATTCTCAGCCAAGCAAGTCTTTTTGTTGTGTTTTAGCCACGCTACCATCCCACAGAGTGGCTTGGTGCTTTCACTTGATTGCAGATCAGATAATTATTAAGCTCCCTGGAGCAACTGCAACCATGGCATGAAAATAAGCACCACCGATTCTGTGGTAAGGAAGGCTTCAGATTAGTAGCAAATGGCAGGCCAAGTCATTGTTTCCTTGCTTTTCGTATCTAGCCTTTGTCTCACAGGCTGAAAAAGTATTTGATTAACTATTTAGTGGTGGCTCCTTAAATGTTAAAGATACACTCATGTTGCTTAATATGCTAATGATAGTACTCTGCACATTTGCTTTGAGCTTGCTCAGAAGAATAGCACTTACAATTAATATATCAAAGCAAAGATTTAAGGACACATGATTAATACTGAATGTTAAGATATTCTGCAGCAAACTAGAAAAAAAGGGACCTCCAGTCATACAAGGTGTTTTCTATCACATCCCATTTTCAGAAGCTGGGCATGAAAGTCTGCTTTGAAAATGTCCTGAGAGGACAGTACATAAATGGCTTATGTCAATTAAGACCTATAATTCTCCATCCTGCGCATATGATGTATTTTTCCAGGTATTAAGCAAAGAACTACTATACTGAGTGCAGAAGTAAGCAACCAAAGTTCCTTTAGAATGCCAGATGCAACCCTTAGTTTTCTTTTTTTGTACATGTTGACAAGTCCTGTCCTCTTTTACACTGCCAAATTTCATTAACAGATTACCAAACGTTTGATATTTTTCCCATTATTTGTTGATGAGCAGCAAAAAACATAAAATACTTTGAGACACACTTAGCACGGGTACACTTGCAAAACCAACCCAATCAGAATAACCTCTAAATGTTCAACCTTCATTCTAACTATGAACAGATTAGGATTTGAAAGGATTTTGAAACCCAAGACGATTCTTGGCTATATAATCTGCACTGCAGCAAGAAAACGTAGCATAACATTTTGGGATTATAAATGTGCATTCGAATGCTGAAGTAAACAGGCTATCATCATCTTCTTCTTTATCATCATCATCATCATCATCATCATTCTAGCCATTGTCTATTCGCTGCAGGATGAAATCTTCTTCTGCAAGTTTCCAACCAATAAGGTCTTGAGCTTCCTTTTGCCAATTGGTCCCGCAATACTGGCTGATGTCTCCATTCCATCTTGTTTTAGGTCTCTTTTGCGGATGCTTTTTATCAAGTGGAATCCATTCTATGACTGCCTTAGTCCACCTGCCATCAGTTCTTCTTGCTATGTGACCAGCCCATTTCCATTTCAATTCTTTTATTCTCTTGATGATATTGTATACTTTTGTTTGTCCTCTAATCGATGTGCAGATCTTTCTGTCTTACATTTGCAGATATAGGCTATACATTTTCTATAAACAAACATATAAATGTATTCCTGACTTATAATAAAAGTAAAGGCTTCCTCAAACTGAGCTTTGGGGAAATGTCCATGAAAGCTTTAGCGTTGCTTGCTTTTTGTGTGTGTTTTTTTTTAAATGAGATGGATATAGTTTTAACTTTGCTGGGTTTTCTAAGTGGCCTCCCATTCTGAAACATACCAGCTTCAACTCTGATTAACTTTTTTGGATCAGGCAAAGTTGAGCAGGTGTCACCTGCTGAGATTAGCTAAAAGACTTCCAGAAAACTGAAGACCTCTAGACTCTGTCCACGTCACCTTGTTGTTAAGAAGCTATCTCCTCCTGGAAATAAGCAAAGAAACTAATAGTAATTCTAATCCAGAAAAAAGAACAACAACCTTTTTAGGTGGTTCTGCATGCCACTCTATGTAGGTCAATATTCAGTACAATAGGCCAGGGAATCTAAAAGAGTAAGGAATTAAGGACAAAAATGCTTGTTTGTTCCAAGGGAACAACTTTGCATTTGTAACATATGGGTAGGGCTGCCCTCTCTTAAGAGTTATTTTCATTGAATTATTTTCTTTGAGCACCTCTCCACCCCTATCCCATTATCCTCTCCAAGCCACACAAGAGCATGCCAACTGGCTGCTAAATTGTGCAGATACGTCAAGAGTGAGCAGAAATGAGAAAAATAACATTTCCTGGGTTTTTGCACACCACGAGAAACCTCTAAATCAAAAGGCTGCGTACAAAGCAGGGTGGGTTTTAATCACCCTGGCCCTGCTGTGATTTCTAGATTTTCTTCCCTCTCTAAATCAAAAGTAGCTGATGGAAGTATTAATGCCACCGGCAATTGTTAAACTTTCTATACCCTTGCATGCAGTTCTGGCATAAATCCAGTTCTTCTCCCCGGAAGGGGAAAGAAGAGTGCCAAAATGCCACTACCTTTCAGAAACAGAAAATGATATGCCAAAAGTAGAGGAAAGCTAAGCAACGGTGTGGAAGCTTCAAATATTAACCAGATCAAGTTTTTACACCTAATATACTCTCTCTATCACTCCAGAAGGAAACCTTCACCCAGTGGATAGCAAATATCCTGACAACAAAGACCTTACACTGCCTGGCATCAGTAAGAGATTCAGGGTGACATTATCAATAATGCAGGGGTGAAATCCTCCTGGGTCGGACTGGATCAGGCGATCTGGTAGCGATTGTGGCAGGTGGTTCAGCAAACCGATAGCAATGGCAACGCGAGGTTCCGCCCTCCTGCCCGGTTGTTATTTCCTGGTTTTAACTAGGAAGTAATGCGTTTTTTCCCCTCTGTGCATGCGCAGAAGGTTTTGTACATGTGCAGAGGGTCTGCACGCGCATGTGACACACACATGCTTGCACTTCCGAACCGATAAGGAAGGTAAGTAGATTTCACCCCTGCAATAATGCCCACTAATAAAATTACAAAACAATATTTATTTTAAATTCTTCTTCTTCTGTGTGTAGATCAAACTTTAAACTGCCAGAATGGCTTGGCTTTGTCGTTGGTGAAAAATTAGCCACTATTGGTACATGTTTCTGGTACTAGCTGACATACCAGCTGATATTCCAGGCTCTGCTTCTCTCCACACAATATGTTGTTACCTGCTAAGAGCCTCCACCTGAGCACATTGGTTTTACACTTGGGCACCCCAGCACCAGTATTTCATAAATACTATACTTCATAACGTATAACATGAATATCCAATTCCAGTATATCATTGTCTTAATGATAGTGTTATAAACACTATCATTATATAAATTTATATAAAGAATATAAACAAGGTTATAATTAAATTTCATTTCATTTCATTTATTAAATTTATATACCGCCCTTCTCCCGAAGAACTCAGGGCGGTGAACAGCCAGAATTAAAAAACATACAATACAAAAGTTAAGATAATTTAAAACACAATTAAATTAATTTTGGCTTCCCCAAAGTTAAATCCCCTAACTAAGATTAACCCAATTAAAATCTTATTAAGCCAACCCAGCTTGCTGAAATAAAAAAGTCTTCAGAGCCTTATAGAAAGTACGGAGATCTGGGATCAATCGTATCCCTGGGGGTAGTTCGTTCCAGAGGGCGAACTACCCCCAGGGGTAGTTCCTTCTGCCCCCACAGAGAAGGCTCTCCCCCTGGGGATTGCCAGTCGACATTGCCTGGCTGATGGCCCCCTGAGGAGACCCTCTCTGTGAGAGCGTATTGGCTGGTGGGAGGTTATTGGTGGCAGAAGGTGGTCCCATAAATACCCAGGCCCTAAGCCATGGAGCGCTTTGAAGATGAGAACCAATATCTTGAAGCACACCCGGAAGACCACTGGGAGCCAGTGCAGCTTGCGCACGAAAGATGTCACATGGGAGTGCCAAGCCACCCCCATAATCACCCGCGCAGCCGCATTCTGGACCAGTTGGAGCCTCCGGGTCGTCCTCAAGGGGAGCTCCATGTAAAGAGCATTACAGTAGTCCAGGCGAGAGGTGACGAGAACATGAGTGACCATGCATAAGGAGTCTCGATCAAAGTGCATGCACTAGAAATACAATTAAATGTCCATTCATTTAAAAAAAAAGGGGGGGGGGAGAGATGGCAAATATTAGTTAAAAAGTCCTTTAGCAAAGAGGTCATTAAAATCATATTTCTTAGAGATGATTTGAATAAAAATGATTTTGCCTGCTAGTTAAAATGGTCCTAGGATAACTTCTTATGGCAAAGTATTCCACTCAGCAGTCAATCTTTGCATTTCCACCAAACATCCCTTCAGTGCTGGTGGTCCAAAGAAGATTCTCTCCCAAAGAACCTGAAAGCAAAACATCCTAATATGGAAGAATCTAATTTTTCAAACAAATACCAAGAGGGATCTCCTGATCATAACCCCCATTTAAGTTGAGCCCTCCCTCCAACCCCCCCCCCCACACACACAAAACAAACCCTAAAAGATGTTGGTAGTTATGAAGCTCACCTATCGAACAATTGATTCATTCTGTAGCCTGGTGTAACATCTGAGCCAGATAAGACAGCTCTATGTAGAGCATGTGCTAGGAATCCATAGGAGGCATAACAAAGATATGTATCAGTTTTGAAATTCCCAGGATTGGTAACTATTTGTTATCAATATATACAATACAATACTATAAATGGAATGGATTCCTTGCCATCACCAAAATCTGGATGTCAGACTTAGTGGTTTTGCTTCTACCTAAGTAGGTAGTTTCAGTTAGCTGGCAGGTTCCCGGCTCTAACCTCTATCTTTTTAATATACATGAAACTGCTGGGTATGGTCAGGAATTGATTTGGGATGAGTCAACAAAATTCTGATAATATCCTGCTATACATTATCAGCCCAGTCCAGTCTAAGAATGCTATGAAGGTGCCTGGAGGATGTGGGGAATTGAACGGGAAGAAATATGCCAAAACTGAATCGCAACAATATGTAGGGATTATTTGTCCATCAACTATCCAACTCTTATTTGCCTCTAGTTGATATTCTGGACAATGTTGCATTCCTCCTGAAGGAAGCAGATCTGTAAGTTGGAGGTTACCACCAATTCACAGGCTATGACTGGATGGATTTTGCCCAGCTAAACTGGTGCGCTAGTTGCCACACCAGCAAGATTAGGAGCCAAACAATGTTCTATGCCCTAATCACTTCTAGGATGGACTACAGCCTACATGTAATTGCCTTTGGAGGCCACTTAGAAGCTGAAATTGATTCAGAATGCAGAGATTTATTTCCTGGGGTGTAGAACTGCTAGGCAAGTGATGGCTAACCTTTTTGCCGTCACATGCCAAAAGCGGGGGAGCGCAGGAGGATTGTGCACATGTGCCAACACCCATAATACAGTCCCCTCACATACCATGCCCCCGCGCATGCGTGCATGACTCCCCATGCTCCCCACGCATGTGCATGTGAACCCCCTATGCTCCCCCATCCTTGCACATGTGCACGCTCCCCCCATGCTCCCCCTCCTACTGCACATGTGCACACAACCTCCCCCCGCAACCCATTTTGGGCCTGGCAAGCCTCCCTGAAGCCTTGTAGGATAAAAAATGGGCTGTGGTGGTGGGGCGCCGCACCCCCCATTCTCCCCCACACCCCACAAAAACATGTATAACCCCCCCATGTCCCCCTGTATGCGCGCCCTTCCCGCTGCCCATTTTGGGCCTGGCAAGCCACTCTGAAGCCTCTTGGGACCAAAAATGGGACACAGGGTGGCGTGGTGTGGTGCACCGCCCCTCATGGCTTGCTTTGGCACGGGGGGCACACCGCTCCCTCCAAACCCCACACATGCGTGCAAGACCCCCTCCCACCCCTGCACATGCACATGAGACCCCTTGCGCATGCGCGCGAAATCCCTCACACATGCACACGTATTGCCCACGTGTGCCTGCCCCACATCAGAGATCCAAAAATCAGCTGGCAGCACTCACATGCGCAGTGAAGCTGAGCTGGGTGATGGCTTGCATACCCACACAGAGGACTCCGTGTGCCACCTGTGGCACTCATGCCATAGGTTCGCCATCATGGTGCTAGGCTATTATAACAAAGGTGTTTCAGGCACTGTGTTGGTTGCCAGAACTCCAACATTATATATTACATTACATTATATATTTATTTACTACAGAGGTGGGTTACACATAATTTTAACACTGGTTTGCCGTGCACTGAAAATGTGCACTTTGCTGGCACGCACAGCTTGCACACATGCGCCCAGCTTAGGAAACGTGGCTAAATAGGACAGCATAGTGCCAGGGCCCACCCACAGGTCGCCACTACCATACCACCAACTTCCTCCCATTTTTCTACTTCTACTTCTTCAACTATGTCTTCCTGAATAAATAGCTTGATTATACATTATATGATATGTTATTTTCCTCAACATACATATTTGTTGTTCGTAAAATTTCACAAGATTCAGGAAAGTGTGAATCTTATGCTTCAGTCTGGGCACTCTGAATAAGAAACTGCCTTAAAGTATAATCTGGAGAAATTTCTTCCTCATTTTTAAAGATACTACAAATATGCTGAGGACTACAGCTGTAACAAATTTTCTTGATTATAGGACCTCTAAATAAATAACCATCATTATTTATTAATTTTCAGCTAGGACTGAAGGGTGGGAAAAGAGGAAGAACCTACAGTCCCTGGATAGTACAGATCTCCTTTGGATTGTCTATCATTATATGCATTGCCTACAATCACATTTGCATTTAGCTTCTCTCTTTAGCTATTTAGTTCCAAGCTAATACTATACCATTTTAATGGCATCTTTGGGTTGCATCATTCCCCATTTACACCAAATCTCCTATTTTCTGAAGATTGTTTCTTTGTCTACTTTTGCCTTTCTTGAATTGGGAAGATGCTCCTATTTATAATTTAGTTAGTTGTAATTGAACGTAGCAACAAGCAATTTCTTTTTGGCAAGGCAACATGAAGATTCCCAGCACCAGCCGTTTTAAAGTAAGTGTTGATAATAATAATGAAGATAACAATAGTAATAATTGTGACAGTCATCTGGTAATGATGATGAGGATAATAATAGTACAGATGGAAGAAACATGAGTTATATGAATGATAATGATCCGATGATGGTGATAATGAGGATAATAACAATGATAAGTGGACCTGTGCATTTTTTTTTATTCAGGCTACATCCATTTGGAATGTAGCCTTTGGCATAATTATGAGCACTGAATGCGGTCCCCACCTGGAAAACGATTACTGTCCCAGACAAATTGGTCTGTCTATCTAAGATTGGGCATGCTTATAGATATGAGGAGATCATTATATTTCACATTATGTGTTTTAAGTATTAGTATATCCAAAGGCAATTTGCTGCTGTCTTACCCAATTTGCTTTGATATGAACAGCGTGTGTGTGTGTGTGTGTGTGCAGAACAGAAAGATACAGTTATTTTTTATGGTTTCTGCCTAAACGCTTTTTCTGCCACTTGCCCTCACACTTCTACCTCTGAAACCTGGAATATTAATTTGCAATACGATTTTAAGTACATTAACTCAGTATCCACTGGGCAGAGGTACAAATGTTAAAATAACACAAAGGCTTTTGGAAATAAATAAAATAAGTCCCTGTTTCAGACATAAGTGAAGGATTTGTACCTGGAGACTCCAAATGGATCTCATTCCAGAGACTTTTGCAGAATCAAGACTGCTGTAGACTAAGACTTAAAAAAGGGCACAGTTCTGTTTAGTGGGTAGCCCTAACTCTGCTGGGAAAGATTCTGACCGTCTGAAGGTTGACTCACCCTTTCATCCTTCTAAGGTTGGTAAAATGAGGACTCAGATTGTTGGGGGCAATATGCTAATGCTGTAAACTGCTTAGAGAGGGCTGTAAAGCACTATGAAGTGATATATAAGTCTAAATGCTAGAGCTAGTGCTAGGGATGATGGCAGATATGATTTTGGAGTGTGGAGTTCAACCATCGTTGGTATTTAGCCCATCACTTCACTCTCTTACCGGCACAGAGTTCATGTCTTGATTCCAGAATAAGACCTGGGGCCTGTCACATTCTCTATTAATAGTTATGATTGCAATCAATGATTATGATTGCGACCAAAGCTATTTTGGACAGAACTAGACTGTTGAAATATGTGCTATGATTCCTGCAGTTTCCTTGTTGTTCCTTGTTTATTGGCTGCTGTGGGAGGAAGTAGAAATATCGTACTGCTGTCATGTAATACATGTTTGCAGTGGCATATTATGGACTAGGAAGGAATATTTAGCTTGTGTTTATCTTTCTCATCTTTGTCGCCATGTCTATTTTTTTGTCAGTCTGAACTCTTAAGGAGACAATGCTTCCTTTCTGCAATAGCTCTAATTTGCTATGACCTCATTAGACAGTGACCTAAAAACCAGAGAACTATATCAATATTGCCTCAGTCTTGTATCGTTCAACTCTAAAATAAGTCTCTCAAAGTTCAGCTGCACCAGCTTCTTGGTAAATTGCAGGATATATTTTTTATAACTTAGCTAACTGTAAATATTTGAGAGGCAGAGCAAACAAATTATTTTCTCAATATATATTTATGAATATATTAGACATGGAACACCTTGTTGCCCAGAGCTTCTTAATTCCCAACATCATATGGACCCATAATAAATAAATAAACCTGACACGTCTCCTGTAACAAAAGTAATAAAAGGAACAAGCAGGGCTGAGACCAAAGAGCACATGAAATGTGTGATACATAATTTAGTAGAAGGGTAGCATGGTACACAATTCTATCACTTGCCTGACTGTAAATATCTGCAGCTGGAAGTCATTAAACATGACTCATGATATACCTTCAAATACATCTCAGAATTACAGGAATTTATCATACAGTCTGAAAGGTATTATCTTTCTCTTAGACAATAATTTTATCCGTTCCCTTCAATTGTTTCCATGATCCAAATAAGGAGGAGTGAATTGAGTAAATATTACTTTCTGTGAGCAACTATATTCAGAGGACGTATGAGAAAGTCATATTTTGGAAATGCTTCAATTTTTCATCTATTGGTAACCAGGCATAGCACTACTGAAAACTCTTACTGCTCACAAACCTATTTCCAGCGGTTTTCTGTTTGGGCAACTTTCTATTGATGAGAAATGAATAGAGACCTTCTTTGCCAAAGTTCTCCCAAAAATTCAGGTCTGTAAATTTAGCCTCTGCAGCTCTAATACCCATAGATAAATGACATTCAGCATTTGAATTTCCGTTTCCTTTTTCTTTTCTGATGTCTGGGTTGCTCTTTCTGTCTGATTTTGCTCATCGCACTTCTTGAGGTTTTATAGTCAACATTATCAATTTTATTTTCTCTTTCTCCCCCCCCCCTTTTATTTTAATTTTCCATTTTCTTTTGTTTGTTTGAATTCCATTATGTAAACTGACTAGAGTTTACAGTGACTGAAGTGGCATAAATGTTGACTGGTAAATCCATAAATAAACATGAATGATGAGCATGGAACTCTACATATTATAAGAGACATGCAGAAAAATAGAAATTAGTTGGAGTACATGACATACACCAAAAATCTTTACAGAGATACCAAGAGTAAACGATTACTTCACAAATACAAGACTGACTGTTAAAGTAGCTTTATTATTGTTGCTTTAGGTAGAGTTCTCAACAAGGCAATTAACATCTGCAATAATTAATTGTTTAAGGCTACCAGAATTGGTTTGCAAAATAATTAGGTTTTTTTTTTCCCCTGCATCTCTTTGGTGCCATCTAATGGTTGTTCTGTTTTTTGGCAGCCTCAATATGTTAGCCTTACATTATTATCTTTGCTATAAATCAACAATTATAACTCCACCTGTTACTTGAAAAAGCACTTTTGGAACCTGTTATTAAAATTGTTAAATCTAAAGCTGAGTATAAAAACCAAGAACATGATGGCCATCCAAGAGTAGAAACTATATTACACCACTTCAGCTTTGACAGTAATATTGGTTTATGGCATTTATGTCAGATTATTCATGAACTGGCAGAGACATGGTAACAAGGTCAGTCAATGAATAGGCATAGCAACTAAATTAGCCAATTGGGAGCTGAGACAGACTGGAGCCAGGGCGTGTTTTAGTCTGCAGCTTCTGAGTCTGTGCAGAGAATTGAAACTGAAACTAAGCAATCTGTGCATGCTGTCTGCTCTGCTGAAATGAAACTAACTGTTCTCTCCTGCCTTGTGTTGTAACTGCTACTATGTTGAAGAAGAATCAACTATTGGTATTGTAAATACTTCATCTGTTATTATGTATATAAAGAAGTTAATGAATCCAGTTGAATCAATTATCTGTGTGTGCTTCTGGATTTGATTTTTGCAAGAAACTCTGACAATTTATATAAGTAATTGTAGTCTTTCCAGTGAAGAAATAATCCAAAAAACCCTGAAAAACTATGATGAACAATGGCTTGGAAAAAAACAGATGTCTTCAAATATTGCATATTAGAATATGAAAAAGGGAAAATTAGAAAATTTCATTTATCTATATATTTTAGTAGGCTTTTCTCTCTCTTTTTTTCTTTCTTACTACTTGTGTGCATTTTTCAATGAATAGTAGCGATTTTGGCACTTAGCTGAGTTTAAATAAGCATTGAGCATTAACTATACAATCCTAGTATTTCCTTTGTCTACTTATAGTTTTATATTTCTGTACCAATTTTTCCCCTTTTTTCTTTTTTCTTTGCTCTTTGTGTTTATTTTTAAAATGATTAATTGTTTTAAAAAGATATTTTGAAAAGAAAAGTCTCCCCACAAATAAACTAGGTGTGTAAGGCACAATCTGCAAAAATGTTCATGAAATTTGCTTTGTAAAAAAAATTGTGAACAATGATACTACCTGTATTTTTCTATATCAACTGATAAATTTCTCTATTACATTCATGAAGTGGCACCGGAAGGGTAAATTACTAAGTAACAGATTTGTGTATGTGAGTGCATACAAATTTAACAGAATAATGTTTGTGAAAAATCAAAATCTTATCTGGAATTAGTAAATTTGGCAAATTATGTGATGCTACTTGGAAGAATTTATCAGGATTTGGCAAAACAAAAGATAGAAGTATGGGATACTGGTATACGCTCGTCATCTGAGTTCAAGATTGGTGACTGTGGGTTTCCTGTATCTAGCTATGGATCACAAACAAATGGAAATTACCTTAGAATTTTGAAACTGTTCCCAGTGTGTGACCTATTTCTTATTTTTCACATCAGACTCAATCCATATGAAGGACATGGTCACACAAATTATCTGTCAATCACAATTTGTCAAAGGCTAATTTAGATCATGTAGAACACAGCTTGAAGCAGATAATGCCAAGAATTAAGGATTTGAAGTGTTTACTCAATTTTCTTTCATTCAATCCATGATGAATGATTAGTTGAAATTGGTTATATATTAGAGAGATTGCCCATCTCCAGAGGAATATTTTCTGACATTCATGCCTTATTGTGATCATTGCTGTTAACCCTAGTACCTTATTCAAGTTTTTGGTGTGTCACACCATTGATCTTAATTATTGTCAGGAGTACTTATGTGACAATATTGGAAATATGAGTTCCAAGGTCAAGGAATACAGGTTCCTACAAGAAAACAAACTACATTGACTGTATTTGTGCTGTGTTGTGCATATTCTCTTAATTTAGTTGGAAAAATGGTGGCCATTACATGTTTTATAGATTTTTGTGCAACTCTATGTGTTTCTCATAACCTCTTCAACATGTTGGGTGGCTATCAACCGAAATGGGTCCTAGGTGGTCAATGCCTGTTTTTAATATTCACTGGGATTGCCAGAGTGATGACAATGTAAGTACTATATCAGTGGTAGGTTTCAAAAAAAATTTCTACCTTTTCTGTGGGCATGGCTTGGTGGAGGTGGCATGATGGGCATGGCAGGGGAAGGATACTGTAAAATCTCCATTCCCACCCCACTTCAGGGGAAGGATACTGCAAAATCTCCATTCCCACCCCACTTCAAGCGAAGGTTACTGCAAAATCCCCATTTCTTCCGGATCAGCTGGGATTTGGGAGGCAGAGAATAGATGGGGATGGGGCCAGTCAGAATTTTTATTACCAGTTCTCTGAACTACTCAAAGTTTTAGCTACCGGCTCTCCAGAACTGGTTAGAACCTGCTGAAACCCACTTCTGCATTATATGTAAATACTCAAAGATAGAGCAAGCACTAGATGAAATCCTAAGTGACCAGGAGCAAAATACTTTAATTCAGAATTTGAATCTCTATGGGAAGATAGAGAAATTAGGATATGCAGTTCTCAAATGATATTTTGAAAAAAAATGTTGTGCATCAAACACTGCACTCTGCTGAATTTTATAATGGTTCTCAATTTCTCAATCGTGTCACTCATATCTCTTTTTTATCAGAAAGAGTTCGGTTTCATGGATATGAACAAGACTATCTGAAACCTTAGAAGCAAAATTTGCCCAGATGACAACCAAGAAAAAGTTTTGCACAGAAAGCTTCCTTTTGTCACGTTGTGATTATGTAGAGAGTATATTTCATACTCTCAAGATGAATATAATAAAAACAGACTAATAAGAATAATGAATCAAAGTCATCTCTGATGGTTTGAAGTAATGAACATGAAGGTGATGTATTGTATGAACAGAAATTCAAAGTGTAGAACCGTAACTGTAGAATTTGCTGTCAAAAAGTCCAGGCAGTTAATTCCCAGAGACAGGTTCATTCTGCCTCTCACATTGTGCATGATTCAGTAGGACTCTCATTTAGGTAGTGCTAGAAGGGAGTGTCTAGTTGAATAGCAAGTGAAAGGGGCAAGAGCAGTAACAATAACAGAGATGGAAGGGACCTTGGAGGTCATCTAGTCCAACCCCCTACTCATGCAGGAGACCTGTACTAGGGATTTGAACTGCCGAACTGCCGAACTGCCGACCTTTCTGATCGACAAACTCAGTATCTTATCCATTGAGTCACTTAGTCAGCAAACAGATCCAGCACTAGTGCAATCCACATTCTCTTTTCTTCTCTCTCTCTCTGTCCCTCCCTCTCTTCCTCTCCCCCCATCAAGAAAAATAACATGTTTGTGGGGGAGAGGCTAACATCTATCTGTACTGCAGAGCAAAGACAACTGTTTAGGTTCTGAGAAGTGTATTTTCCTTTCTGTTGATGTATCCAAACAACTGAGTCCAGAAAATTCTCATTCCCACCTTTATAATTTCATAGAATTCAAAAAGGAAATAAATAGGCTTCTCTAATTGGT
Organism: Masticophis lateralis; assembly: GCA_030761175.1. NCBI lineage: Eukaryota > Metazoa > Chordata > Lepidosauria > Squamata > Colubridae > Masticophis > Masticophis lateralis. The sequence goes on from JAUDYJ010000002.1 coordinate 94,397,603, forward strand.
CCCCTTTCCATGGCTTTCAGCCTTTCCTGCTGACTAACCTTATCTTTTCATGGCTTAACATTTAACAGCAAACACATCTGAAAGCAACAAGTATCCCATCATCATTTCATAGTATTTTTCATGATCGGATGAAAGTTCAAAAGCTTCTAGTATCTGAGAGAATGATGGGATTTGAAGTCTTTAATGCTTTAGGTTTAGGGCCAATCAATGCATTACCTTTAATACATCATGAAATTTTCATCAGTGCTTTTTCCTGAGTCCAATCCAGTCTAATCACAGGAAAGCCAATACTAATTATGACTGTGAAAGAGATATTTTAAACCTTTGTTTCCTACCAGGATCCCAGTCTGTAGGGGAGGAGTTATATTAGCTGGAAGACTAGGTGGCTCAGTAGCTAAAGCACTGAGTTTGTTGATCAGAAAGGTCGGCGGTTCGTATCCCTACCTGCCTGAGCAGGGGGTTGGACTAGATGACCTCCAAGGTCCCTTCCAACTCTATTACTGTTACTTATTCAATTTGTATGGGGGAGATGGACAAACGTTTCAAAGGGAACATTATAAAATTTCTACTGTATGCAAAATTATACAGTGGTACTTTATTTGGACTAAAAGAGTGCAGGTTTCATTCCACTATCTCTCTCTCTCTCTCTCTCTCTCTCCCTCCCTCCCTCCCTCCCTCCGCCGCCGCCTGCCTGCCTGCCTGCCTGCCTGCCTGCCTGCCTGCCTATCTATCTATCTATCTATCTATCTATCTATCTATCTATCTATCTATCTATCTATATCTATCTGTCGTATATTATATTACTATAATATAATAATATATACTCATTGGCATCCTTCAATCTCAAGAGACTATGGTATCATGCTCTGGAAAGAGGTCCTAAAACAGCATCTAGTGTGACTAAAAAGGCCAATTCGAGAGTGGCAATCCCTTCCATGCTGAGGGAAGATATATTCTGTCCTCTGCCCAGCCCCCAGATTTCGCTGGTTCTGGGACTGCCTCTTTGCCTCAACCTGCTGAACAAGTGTCTCTTTGAATTAGAGAAAGCCATGCTGTGTCTTGGCTTTGAATTGGAGAAAGCCAAGCTGAATGATCGGAGGTCAAGGTTTCCCACTGGGACATTACATCCCAGTGATGTCCCAGTGTCTGGAGGCCATATGGGTCTGGATGGGGAAGAACAGGCTCCGACTCAATCCTTCAAGACCCAGTGGCTGTGGATGCCGGCGTCCCGATATAGCCAGCTGGTGCCTTCACTCGCTATTGGGGCGAGTCTTTGGCCCCCACAGAGAGGGTTCATAACTTGGGCGTCCTCCTGGATCCATGGCTGTCTTTAGAAGAGCATATGACGGCCATGACCAGGGGGCTTTTTATCAGGTTCGCCTGATATGCCAGTTGCGTCCCTTTCTGGATCGGTACTCCTTATGCACAGTCACTCATGCCCTTGTCACTTCTCGCCTGGACTACTGTAATGCTCTCTACATGGGGCTCCCCTTGAGGACCATCCGGAGGCTCCAACTGGTTCAGAATGCGGCCGCGCGGGTGATTACGGGGGCGACTTAGAGCTCCCACGTGACACCTCTCCTGCGCGAGCTGCACTGGCTCCCAGTGGTCTTCCAGGTGTGCTTCAAGGTCTTGGTTCTCATCTTTAAAGCGCTCCATGGCTTAGGACCTGAGTACTTATGAGACCACCTTCTGCCACCGATAACCTCCCACCAGCCAATACACTCTCATAGAGAGGGTTTCCTCTGGGTGCCGTTGGTCAGGCAACCCCCAGAGGGAGAGCCTTCTCTGTGGGGGCCCCCGCCCTCTGGAATGAGTTACCCCCGGGGATTCGATTAATCCCAGACCTCCGCACTTTCTGCAAGGCATTAAAGACTTTTCTATTCCAGCAAGCCGGGCTGGCTTAACATAGATTTTAATGGGTGAATTTTATGAGGGGTTTTAAATTTGGAAAAGCCAAAATTTGATTTAATTATGTTTTAAATTATTTTAACTTTTATATTGCTTGTATTTTAATGTTTGGCTGTTCACCGCCCTGAGTCCATCAGGAGAAGGGCGGTATACAAATTTAATAAACTAAACTAACTAAACTAAACTAATGTCCATTCCCAGGGCCTTTAGGTCCCTCTTGCAGATAACCTTATATCACAGTTGCGGTCTCCCTCTGAGGTTTCTTTCCCTGCACTAATTCTCCATACAGGAGATATTTTGGAATCCAACCATCAGCCATTCTCACGACATGCCCCAGCCAACGTAGACATCACTGTTTCAATAGTGTATACATGCTAGAAATTCCAGCACATTCCAAGACTGCACTATTTGGAACTTTGTCCTGACAGGTGATGCAAGAATTTGTTGGAGACAGCGCATATGAAAGGTGTTCAACTTTCTCTCCTGCAATGCGTAGAGGGTCCAAGACTCACTGCAGTACAGGAGTGTGCTCAGGACACAGGCTCTAATAGACCTGGATCTTTGTATGTTCCATCAGCTTCTTATTAAGCCATACTCTCTTTGTAAATCTGGAAAATGTGGTGGCTGCTTTACCAATACGTTTATTCAGCTCAGTATCTAAAGAGAGAGTGTCAGAGATAGTTGAGCCAAGGTACACAAAGTCATGGATGACCTCCAGTTCTTGTGCAGAGATTGTAATACAAGGAGGTGAATCCACGTCCTAAACCATGACTTTTTCAAGCTGATTGTTAGTCCAAAGACTTGGCAGGCCTTGCTGAAACTGTCCATAAGTTGTTGAAGGTCTTCAGCAGAGTGAGCAGTGATGGCAGCATCATAGCGAAGAGGAAATCCCGTAAGCATTTCAGCTGGATTTTTTTTATATTATATACAATATTATATATATAATATTGTATATAATATATATACATATGTGTGTGTGTGTGTGTGTGTGTAAGTTTTCACGGGTATATATGTGCGTACAGATAATATCTCGGGTTTCTCCCCATGTAATTGTAAACATATCTTTAGAAGGGTAGTAGCGATGTTTCGACGAAATCACATTCGTCATCTTCTGGCTGATGTTCTCGGTTTGGTGCTTATGGGCAAACTGTGTGACCTTAACTGACATTTTTCTATGAAAAGAGGCAAAGGTGTATTCTGATTGGTTGACAGTGTTGTTGTATTCTGATTGGCTGATGATGTAGTTGTATTTTGATTGGGTGGAAGCTCTGTTGCTAGGTTGTGGGTTGATGGATAAGTTATGCTGGAAATGGTGGCAACACAGGCTTTTTGATAAACCTTTGGTCTATGGTTATATTTTGTGTTAAGAGCCGTCTATCTATGAGAGCAGGTTTCCAAATAGAAGGCAACGGGAAGTGTCATCACGTTTATTCATACAATATAGTCTTTTCACGTTTATTTATACAATATGGTATATATACACATACATACATACTATATTAATATATACTATATTATCCTTAAACCTAACTTTCCCCATTTACATAATAGCAACAACAACAGCAACAGTAACAGCAAAAGCAACAGTAACATTTATGTGGTTGCATGCTATATTAAAGAAAACGTACAGACTGGTTTTCCATCTATACTGCCCAAAGGATTTTAGAACTGAACATCTCAAATTCTCAGTGCTCATGGAGCTCTCACAGTATTTTTGAAAATCTCCGTATTGTTACTGGAAAGCTTTTAAAAAAAAGCTTTGTTGCTGTCCCAGACTCCTCCACTTTTAGTTATCTTCCTCCCTCTTTAATATTGTATTGACAATGTCTTAGGGGCATACCAAATATTTACTGATTTTGTTCATACTTGTTGTGAATGTAAATTTCATGCCCGACCGTAAGCTGCAGTCTCAGACAAACAAGTCACATTCCCAAAAGTAGTTCTCAGTCATGTATAGAATCCCATTATCCCAGTCTCTATTGGAAGAAGAAAAAAATAAACCTGTTAAAACCGAGATAGAAATTTAGAAGCTGTGAACAGAGAACAAATATAATTCCTCCCAGTCATTCATTAAAGTTTAGAATTTTTAAGAAGCTGAGAAGCTCAGGTGATTGAAGCGGAGGGAACAAGTGTTTCAAGATTTCAATTTTTAAGGAGTACATAACAAGTCTAGCAAGCAAACTAGTATTAAAATTGGGGGTTTGATTTTTATGTGTGGTTTTAATGTTGATTTTTATACCCCACTCTCCAAATTATAGAACTGGGCATACTTCAGAACTGATTACTTTTGATCAATCGTATTCATTTGAAATATTTCCTTTCAGAATGAAACAGATCAACAGCATCTGGTGTTCTGTTTGGAGCCTTCTACATATAATTGTCTTTTTAACTCATTTGTAAGGGTCTAGCTGTAATTTAGTATTTTGCCTTCATTTCTGTTTCAGGAATACTGAGCTTTTGTGAAGAAACATATTGCTGTCTTCACAAAAGCTTCAGATCCGGCAGACTGAAACGTGCATGAAATAGCATTGGGTAGAAAGCAGAGGTGGGTTCTACTTACCTTTACTATTGGTTTGCATCGATCCGCATACGCAGATCACCTATGATGACATCCGGGTTAGTGGGCGGAGCCTCCCACCAATTTTACTACCGGTTCTTGCAAACTGGTCCAAACCAGGGGCAACCCACCACTGGTAGAAAGGCATGTTCATATTCTAATAGAACATCAAGGGAAAGCAACCCTGTTTAGGATATCATGGGAATCACATCTGTGCTTTTGTTCCCCGTGCCATATGAATGACTAGAAGAATATCATGTATTTTGTCAATTTATTTTTAAAACTTATAAACAGGGTTATAAATATGAATTATAGAGTCTGAAGGTTGATACATGTCTATTACGCCATGGGAGGAGGCAATAAAGATGGAGTCATTAAAAAGTTGCATTTAGCAATGTGCAACCATGAAAATAAAATTGGTTGTGTTTATTGTGTGTTCTGTAAAACCTTCTTCCCTGAATGAGTAGAAAAGGCTAAAACATATTTTTGATTTTGAAAAACCACCAAGAAAGAAAAAAGAACCTCAGTAAATCCAGTTCTTCAGAAGACCAAATGTCAGTTTATATAGTAGTATGGATATTGTAACAAACCCATTTTAGAAAAATGATCTTTAGGATTCTTCGTGCAATGATTGTGGCGTCCTAAGAATGGCAATTTTTTTCCCCAATCCAACAAGTAGATTAAGTAACTGTCTACTATGAAAAGAGGTGTAGAAGAGCGAAGGACAAACTTCAAAGGCTCACTGGATAAATGTTGTAGTCAAGAGATTGCCAAGAAAATAATGAAGCATTACGGGTCATTTTGCTTTTGCACCATTTAATCAAAGAATCAGTAGACTATGCTAGTACCTAAGGCATCATGTAGCTGGAATTTAACTAATTCTCTTCTGCAACAAATAAGGGAGAAAAATAGTAGTGTATATTTAGCTGAAAGCCTTGGTCAAAAGATGTGAACAATTTATTTAAAACAAATAGTTATTAGTAAAGATCAGTAACTTAAGGCATGATTCATCACCAATTCTAGTTTCTAATTTAGGAAGAATTAATATTACTTTGTGTTCTGCTTTCTGGTTCACTGGCTGGTAGCTAGAATTACTTTGACAATTTCTTGCAAGATGTCACAAAGCAATTTCATTTCTGCCACTATATTCGAAGCTACAACAGTGCCACAACCCCAATTCAATCATTTAACCCAGCACTCACCCCATTCCATAGAATATGCCATCTCTAAGGTCTGCTGTCTTGTCTAATTTTGAACTTCATATCAACAACATAATCTATATCCATGCAAACATATAATACACACACACATGAACACGTAATTTATATTTAAAGACAAGGATTAATCTATTCACAGCAGTGGAACACCAGAAGTTGGTTCCAAGATATTGATAGATAAATGATAGGTGATTGATAAATGATAATAGATGGATGGATGGATGATTAGATAGATAGATAGATAGATAGATAGATAGATAGATAGATAGATAGATAGATAGATAGATAGATAGATAGTATTCCCACATACACACGCACACACACACACACACACATATAGTATGTATAAATATGAGTTAACAAGTTAGCCATTGCTATAAAAAGTGTTGCAGACTTATTCTTTGTCCATTACAGCTGGAGAAGAGAACCTGTAACCCTTTATCTTTAACCCTTTAAGTCCCTTAGGAGATGGATGGTTCAAAACTGTGAAAAATAAATAAAAATAAATTTAGCGGAACATAAAATAATAGGAGGGCCACATGACGTTTATGCTACATTATGAACAAAATAGAAGAGTTTTAATAGCAGTCGCTATTTAATGTTTTGCCCTCTTAGCCAACTTACTAGCGCTCTCACTCAGCTGAGCATTTAAAGCATACATAGAAACTATATACTATGATTAAGAAAAGCGGAGGTGAGTTGGAATGGTGGTGTAGTAGCTGATTTAAGTGAAGTAATCTAATTCGCAGAGATCCAGCCTGGTACAATGGGTTAAGCCAGTGTTGATGAATCTTTTCGGCACTGAGTGCCAAAACAGGTGCGCGCACACAGGGGAGTGCCGGAAACCAGAAGAGCAGTTTCCCAGCACGCATGTGCACCAGTCACCTTGTCTTCTGGATGTTTGGGTGGTTTAGGGGTGGGGAATTGTGATGGGTGGGAGTGTGTTTGGGGGTCGTTATGTGTGTTGGACCTGGTCTTTGGGTGTTAAGTGAATTTTGTTGTATGGGTATCCTGTGTATATACATATAATGACAATAAAGTTGTTGTTGTTGTTGTTGTTGTTGTTGTTGTTATTATTATTATTATTATTATTATTATTATTATTATTATTATTATTATTCTGGTGCTCCTGTGCATTGGCTAGTGCGCATGTGTGCACTGGAACCCAGAAGAGCAACGGGTGGTGGCTGGCGTGCCCAGAGAGATGGCTTTGCATGCCACTTCTGGCACGCATGCCAACAGGGGCTTAAGCTATCAGACTGGAAATTGAGAGATTAGTCCTGCCTTGGGCACAAAGCCAGCTGAGCAACCTTAGGCAAATCCTTCTCTTTCAGCCCTAGGAAAGAGGAAATGACAAACCAATTCTGAAATCCTGCAAAGAAAACTGTGTGGGATTAGTCCTATCAGTAACCAGGAGTCAACATTGATTTGAAAACATGTGCATGCATGCACATACACACACACAAACTAATTCATAGTTACTAAACATGTGTCTTGCTCTTTTCATTGCAATAGAGTCTCCTGTAGGGTAAAGCAAAATGATTATTGGAGAGCAATATCATCATCAAAGAGATATTTTGAGGAAAACATGAATTTTGACAAAGTTGTTTTAATTGCAATTTATGTGGAAACAAAATAGGACAAAATTATTGACTGTTTCCATCCCATAATTCAAGAAGTAAACATTGGGTTAACATTTTCATGGACTTTTCAAACTATATCAGGGGGTCAGTGGGCAGAGACATCTACATGAATCCACTAGGAGAGGTTATCCATCAGTCTGAATTAATTTGAAATCAGAATGTCAGGCAGTTTCTGTCCCTCCTGTATGATCAGTTTAATTGTCATGTTCCTAATCTATCAAATATACAGTTACTTGATGGGACCAAGGAAATGGGCATTCTATGTCACACTGAACGTCTCCTCAAAATATCTCTTGAACATTACAACATCCCCATGGTCATGTGATCAAAAGTCAGAGGCTTGGCAACTGACTCATATTTATGACCAGCATAGTGTCCCCAGGGTTATGTCTTCCCCTTTTGCAACCTTCTGACAAGCTAAGTCAATGGGGAGCCAGATTCATTTAACAACCCTGTTACTAATTTAACTACTGAATGTTAAGTGATTCACTTAACAACTGGGACAAAAAAGTTCGTTAAATGGAGCAAAATTCATTTAACAAATGTCTTGGGCTCAGAATTGGAAGAAGGAAAACCTACCAAAAGAAGAAGAGCTGATAAAAAAAATCTTGGAATGGGTTGAGATGGATAAACTGACAAATGAACTTAAAAAAACAGAGGGCATAGAATACTATAGGACTTGGCACAAATGGTATAAGTCGTTGGAGGGGAGGAAAAACGAAGAAAAAAATAGGGGGAGGGAAAATAGAAATGTTAAAAAATAAAGAAGATATGTTAAAGTATAAATAATAGGAAATTGTTATGAAATACATTGTATATATTACAATTAAAATGTTGGGGACAAGTAGTGAATTGGAATAACATAAAGAGAAAGAAGGGGAAATTGTGAATAACAAAGACCACCATGCAATAGGTGTAAAGAGAGATGGTTTATAAATGTTGTATGTATTATATTGTTATATTGTGTTATAAAAATAATAATTTTAAAAAAATGTCTTGGGCTCAATTGTGGTCATAAGTCTAGGACTACCTGCAAATAAATGTGTAAATGCAGTTGGCATAACAGTTTGGGCCTTCACTAATATGTACTGTAATACATAAGTGCCAACTTTTAAATCTTGTTTTCTTTTTATTTTATGGTGCTGTATGGTGGTCTACTTTCAGAAAGATTGCTCAATTTTAAAATGCTTTAATTATTTCCACCCTGTGCTTAGACTGACAGTTCTTTTTTGCATCAGGCAAGCTTAATTTAAATATTGTATTGAAGAAAAGTTCTGAAATGATATAAAGGCATTTGACATTTTCATTAAGCAACTTCAAGAGTCCCCGCTTTAAGCCTCTGCAAAGAAAAGGGACAGTGCCTGGCTACAGTGTACATGCAAAATTTCAACAATTAGTTGTTTGCCATTTGAAAGAACAAATGGAAAGATTTGGGTGGCTTTCAGCCTCTAGATTGGTTTCCAATTAGTTATTTTATATTTATCAGTCTTAGCTGTTGATTTGGCTGAGTGTGAGTGAGTGTATATTAAACACTCACTTAAACACTTTTCTATTCTCAACTGAGTTAAATAGAAAAATAATTAAAAAAATACAATAAAAATAATAAAATAAAATAATAAAACGAAATGAAATGAAATAATAATAAAATAAAATAAATTTCAGCCTTGTCAAAGACTATCAGATACCCACTGAGGCAAAGCAGAATTAATCTATGAATAGAATGCATAGGGGGAGATCAATTTCTATAATATTTTGTAGGAGATCTTCACATAATAGAGATCACTATTTGGAGGAAGTGAATTGACTGATCCATAAATTATCACCAACAGATGCAGGTTTTTATACTCACCAGTCATTTGTTCCACTTCCTTAGTTATTCATTTACTTTCTATTTCAGACTAGTCTCCAAATCTCCCTCCACCCCTCATCCAGATATAAAATCTACATATCTCAAATCCAAAACTTACAGAATATTGATGTACTGACCACCCAGGGAGACTGCCATTCCACTCACTTTATTTAATATATGGCCCTCCTACCCATTTCCTCTATTTCCTCCTCTCCATAAAACTTATGACTACCTATTTTAGATAGCACTCATCCCATGGCCTTGCAGCTGGGCCAAATGTTCAGTTATCTGACACTGTCTTTGATCTTTCCTTTCCTTTCCTTTCCTTTCCTTTCCTTTCCTTTCCTTTCCTTTCCTTTCCTTTCCTTTCCTTTCCTTTCCTTTCCTTTCCTTTCCTTTCCTTTCCCTCCCCTTCCCCTCCCCTCTGTTCTCCTCCCTCCTGTTCCCTTGATCTTCAGGTCACCCTGAAGCGCTTTCTCTTGAAACTATCCATTGAAGAGCCTGTGGCGCAGCAGACTAATAACCTGTTATTAACATTCAGCTGCCTGCAATTACTGCAAGTTCAAATCTCCCCAGGCTCAAGGTTGACTCAGCCTTCCATCCTTTCTAAGGTAGGTAAATTGAGGACCCAGTTTGTGGGGGCAGTAAACTGAGTTTGTATAAATATACAAAAGTATAAAAGCTATTGCTTAACGCATTGTAAACTGCCCTGAGTCTCTGGAGAAGGGCGGCATATAAATCAAAAATTAAAAAAAACAAAAAACAAGCATTTTATGTGCTGTATTGAATCAGGTGATTTTGCAAATAAAACCAAGGAAAAGCAAAGAAAACTGGAACAAAACACTGGAATAAGCATGTCGACTAACATATCTGTCATAACACTGGGCTAGAAAATCAAGCTTCCATCTATTAGTCCCAGATTAGATATTTGAAGGTATTTTTCATTATGGTATTTTTCATTATGCTTTTGCATCAATTGACATATAGGTGGTCTGGATTACTGGATCATTTCAAATGTATGCTGTATTTTCAGTCAAACAAACAAAATTCAAGGAGAGGAAATTTTTTAAAGATGTGTATTATCAAAGAAAATTCTGACCTCTCCATCTAGAAATTCCTGGCAATATCTTCTTAGAACTCAAGAATAAGAGATGATGATGATGATGATCATGATGATGATGATGATTTTATATATTGCTGTTCTTTTCAAGGAAGTAGACCAAATTCAGATACTTTAAATTTCTTAGGTGGCTATGGTTGAGGCTGACTAAACGTAGTTCTAACTAAGCTTTACAAGAAAGACTATGACCACTATTGTTTAATGTAACCCAAATTTTATTTATTTACTCTGAATAATGGAGAGGTATGTGAAGAACTCCAAGCTTTTTGCTGCCTTTTCAGAAAGAAATCCATTTACTTCATTAATTATTTTGGCAGGCTATTTCATCTTATTTCTGCAAAGCCATTTTTGTGTGAACCACTCAGAAAAATGCTCTCAGGGAGTGGACATACCATTCACTTACAAAATGACAATATGTTATTTATGACACTCTTTTTCTTTCTAACTTTTTATACAAGTGACATTTTTGTTGGCTTTGACTTCCACCTAGCAAAGGAATTTACTGCAACTACAGTAGTGTTACTGGACAAGGCTACAGAGTTTGGTTAATCTGGAGCCAGTAGTGGGTTCCTCCCGGTTCGGCCCAGTTCAGCCGAGCCGGTAGTGGTGACGATATGATGTCACCGAACCAGTTCTCTTTGTTCGGCAGCTGGGCCCTCCCATCCCCCCCCTGCATTATTCTTACCTTTTATTTGGCTCCACCCCCAATCTATTGCTGCCTTCTGACTCCCAACTGATCAGCTAGAAGGAAAAAAATGGTTTAAACTCTTGCCACAGGGCTTCAAAGGTCCGCCCTACAGCTGATCAGTATTAAAAGGCAGTGTGGTGGTAGACCGGTGCCTCCAAAAACGAATGAGTAGACCGGTGCCTCCAAAAACAAATGAGTAGACTGGTGCCTCCAAAAACAAATGGGTAGACCGGTACAGCTCTGCAAGCAGTTAAAAGACTGGTAGACCAGTACCTCTGCTAAATCCTAAAGAATTGTCACATGACCATCAAGACACGCCCACAAAATAAGCCACGGCCACAGAACCAGTAGTAAAAAAATTTAGAACCCACCCCTGACTTATTCCTACTAGGTATCTTATGACTATCATTTTGTTGGTTGTATCTTATGATTTATGATTGCATCTCTCATTTATGATGTTATTGCTTGTATATATACTGAGACCTTATACAGTGGAGACAAATTCCTTGTATGTCCAATCACACATGGTCAATAAAGAATAATCTATTCTATATTCTACTGTATATTCTATTTACAATGGCTAGATAAATTCCAAGTATGTCATTTATATATTTACCTTGACTAATGCCTGCCATTACAGTTAAAATACAGTTAAACATTAATCCTGGTATTAATGTATAGTTCAGTATATCCCCACTGAACTAATATATGGTACATGCAGATCTGCCAAGCACTTTATTCTCTACTTACCAATATCTGCTTAGTTTCAGCACTATTTTTGCAAAATTTGCCTTCAGGCCATATCTTGTAGACATTAATTTAACTACGTAATATATATAACACCCTGCATCCTTATGCATATAATGCGTAAGTAGAATGGATGAACACAAGAACAATATTGCTACTATATTCCTGATTAATTTCAGTTCAGCTGTTTTACAGTAACAAATAATGACTTTCCTCCTCTTTATCACTGCTGTCTTTATTAGTGTTATGGGCGTGAAGGCAGCTGTACTGCATGCATATAAGTACTATTTGGAAAGAAGGAGACGTAATACCACAGTCCTATTAATGAAGCCATAGCTACTATTGAGAAAAGACAAGAAGCCAATTTACCAAAGGATCAAGGATAAATCTTGCAAGGCAGCAAACGCCACATACACTAGATCAGGGGTGTCAAACTCAAGACCTGCGGCCAGATCCGGCCCATGGGGTGCTTAGATCTGGCCTGTGTGGCTGCTATGGAAACAGCGAAAGACCAGCCTGCAGTGCCTCTGCTAGCAAAAAGCTCCCGAAACTATTTTTGCTAGCAGAGGCTTGCAGTAGGCCATTGCAGCAAAAAATGGAGCTCATAAAGGAAGCGCATGGTCCACCAAAGCTCTGTTTTCACTGGCAGAGGGTTGTAGGAGACCATTGCAACTGAAAGCGGAGATCAGGAGCTCTTTTTCAATGGCAGAGGCCTTGGGCCACCACAGGCGCCCCCAACATGAGTGACATCAAGCTGTCCATACCCACCCTGGCCATGCCCCCACCCCCAGTCAAACACAACCCTGATGTGGCCCTCAGTAAAGCCACATTTGACAAACCCCTACAGTAGACTGATGATGTTACCTAGTTGGGTAATGAAATGACTGCAGTTCAATAAGTAAACTCAGAGAGCATCAAGAACTCCATAAATCTTGGAAGGGCAGAAATAAACTTGTGCTTTCCCCAGACTTTTCCATTCTCTTTGGCAAAGTTTCCACTAGAGAAGTGGTGAGCACTATCAAACCAAACCTGGGACAAAAAGTGGTTCATATTCTATCCTTCATCTACCCTTTCTGAGAGTACCCTTTTTGTTCTCCAAAACCAAAGCAAAATGCAATCCTCAAACCTTTCTTTCTCTTGTCTTAAGGAAATATTTCACTTCCTGCAAAATATCATGGGGCCTCATGCCCTGTGGGAGGGGCTCCAAAACAGACAGGTATCATTTTCAATGAGAGAAGACAATGACCTACCATGTTTTAGGATTCCAGATTAGTCTTTTTCTCCTTATTTACATTTCAGCACTCTTGCTATATGTAGTCTGAAAAAAGGCAGAGTTAGAACAATGAAATGTATTTTGAGCAGTGATGAACACTGTCAAACACCACCAAAATCTACATAGGATGTCATGCTGGAGACTCTAATCCATTAATAAAATATGTTTATTCGCTTATAATCTGATTGGTTTTTATTTCCAAACCACTCGCTCCAGACTGATTGCCATGGCATCCCTTCCTCCTCCTCTTTCATTTACAAAAACAAATGTTTAAAAACAATTCAGCATTGTGATCAAATGCTATTCTTGAAAGCACAATGAGCACAAATATATTATTTATTGCTTCACCCAGGAGCCAAAATTAGATCACCATTATTTAAATTATTTATTCCAGAGAAATAATTTCATCTTCCAAAATGGTCATTCATATACAGGAAGAAGGGTTGTTCTAAATCCCATTTGGCACTCACAATCTGCCAGTGGCAGAGGTTAAGATCACAGGCAGAATAATAACCTTCAAGAATCTCCCCCATCCTTGCCTCCAGCAAGATCAAGATAGCAGCAGATCCTGGCAAAACCCTTTGCTACTTTCATCAGTTGTCTTTTTTTTGTTCTTTTTCCTGTTTTCAGGGGGAATTGACATTCTAATTTGCAATGAACAGGAGGCTGATTTGCAGAAGAGAGACTGTTGGTAGCTTTGCATGAAGTGGTAATGATTCCAGAATCCAAAAGAGAAAGAGAAAATAACTCAGCGGCTGAACTCTGCATACTAAGTGTTATTGCTAATAAATGCACCTTATTTCCCTATGTCACCTCATTTCCATGTACTCTGGCATGATACTAATGCTGCAGCTAGAATTTTCATGTAAAGAGGACCACATTTATTTCACAGTAGAGGTGAAAGTTCTTGGCCTATATTTTCAGGCCTGGAACAGAGCAGTCACACAAGTAATGAAGGACAATTCCGTTACATGGTTATCAAGGGTCAGTGACATTTTTAGTCTATAGACGAATGTCTTGAAGCAGGAGTTGCTCTAATTCTGTGGGACATCATATGCTATGCCTGTAGGAGAGTCAGTCTCTAGCACTTCCAGTCGTTTTTGCTTTATTTACTAAAAACTTTTTCAATCTGCCTTACTGTGTCAGGTGGCCTATACGAGGCATGGAAACAAACAATATCAGAGTATGATTGGGTAAAACTGTAACAGAGTCACCATGCCCCTTCCCATGCATAAAACTGTATAGAAAACTAAGCAAGCATTAAAAAGCCAAAATAAATTAGTATGCTTTAATATAGCGTTGCAGTGATAGTTGTTGGGGCCCGCCAGTGGCTTGCGCGGATCGTGGCTGATCCCAACGATGAGGAGGCTGGTGTGGTGTCATGCCAGCAGCCTGTGCATCCGGCGCTTGTGTCGGACAACAAGGAGCCAAAGAAGATGTGATGCCAGAGGCAGAGACTCAGCCAGGGCCTTCAGAACCTCCAGAGGTCCTTCCAGTGGAGAGAGCAAAGTGGAGGAGCCTCTCCTCAATGCTCAGACACGCAGGGCTACCAAAAGGCAGGAGTGGCTACTCAGGAGGAGGTCTACTCGAGAATAGGGCTTGAGGATAATTGGCCACTCCCTTAGCCTATTTAAGTCACATGCAGCTAGTGCTTTCTTGCTAGAAACAACATCTCATTACTACAGAGCATCTTGGAGAGCAAGCGACTTCTCATATCTGGTTTTCTGGGCTGATTGCCAACCTTTGTTGGACTTTGTTCTTAATAACTTTGATAAAGACCCTTTACACAGGAAGCCTGCATTCTTGAAAGGGGTTTGTTTGGAATTAAACAGTGTTTACGAAGTTTGGTGTGTGTCACATTCTCTGGGAATCCGAAGCTGGGGCAGAACAGATAGTAATAGCATTCTTCAAAATGTAAAATATCTTCTGCAGTCACGACATAAGCCTAAGACTGAAAATGAGACTTCTCAGATGTTATATCTTTTCAATCCTGCTCTAAGGAGTAGAGAGTTGGTCTCTAACAGAAAGCTACTTGAAGAGACTAGAAGCATTTGAAATATAGATTTACAAGATGGGTTGACAAAATCAGAAATGAGGAGATGAAAGCTGCCTGGGAAAGCCAAGGGAAATCATCAAAACCATTAAAAAGTGAAAATTAGAATATTTTGGACATGTGATGCAACACCTGGAAAAATACGGCATATTTCATTTAATCCTCCAAGACTGAAGATTGAAGAAAGATTGAAGGCAATCAGGTCCAGGCAGAAGAATAACATCATGGCTTCAAAATCTAAGGGCCTAGTTTGGACAAGACTCAGCAGCACTTTTTCATGCGGCTGCTGATAAAAATAGGATTGCCAACATGATCACTGATATCCAATGACAGTTATGGCACAAGAAGAAGTGATAGTAATGGTGGTATCAATCAATCAACTATTCTCAAATAGAGGTATCATTAGAGAGAGGTTTTTGTCCTTTATTGCAGCACATTGAGTTCCTCTGATAAAGGAACCAAGAGAGAATAACCATCTGAGAAGATCTGAAACATTAAAAGAAAACAGGCCCCAGTTGTGGACAAAGTCTCCTCCAGAATAGGAAATCAAATTGCTATTGATGCTATCATAGCAGACAATACTAATAACAGATATTCAAATATTGGCCTCAGCAGCTCTCAGAAAGATTGCTAATGACCAGATGACTGCAAAGAAATATGATTCTTTCATTTTTCCTCATCCTGTCAGAACTAATCCTTCCATTTCTGCCACCACCACCATCCTGCCGGAACCAATGAAGCTTCTTGAATGAGAAGCAAAATATTTTCAAGAAAAAACAAACTCCAGTTTCCTTTTTAAAAAGCAACTTTGGGATTAGCATTTGTTGTTTTTGTTCTTTCTCTTACCTTGGAGAATTAACGAGAGTTTTGCCAACTGTAAAATTTTTGTCCATCCTGCCTCCCAGTTTAAAAAAAATATGGCCAAAGAAAGGAAAGCGGTTAAGGAAGATGGATGGTTAAGAAATATAAAATAGAAAAGCAATAGCACTTAGACTTATATACCGCTCCATAGTGTTTTACAGCACTCTCTGAGTGGTTTACCCAACAACCTGGGTCCTCATTTTACCAAACTGGGAAGGATGGAAGGCTAAATCAACTTTGACAGGTGAGAATTGAACTCTTGGCAGTGGGCAGAGTTATCCTGCAATATTGCATTCTAACCACTGCACCACCATGGCTCCTTAAATAAATACCTACCAACTAACTACCTACTTACCATACATACATACATACATACATACATACCATGTTTCCCCAAAAATAAAATAATAAGCCCAATCTAGCTTTTGAGCGAATGCACTAAAATAAGCCTCCCCCCGAAAATAAGCCCTCCTCAGAAATATTTAAACGCAGAACTGGAAATCAGGTAAGACAGCAAGAGGAGCCCCATCTTGCTCCATGTGCCCCAAAATAATAAGCGCTTATTTCAGGGTTAAAAAAAATAAGACAGTGTCTTATTTTGGGGGAAACACGATACATACATACATAGTTGCCTACATACATTGACATTTGTGTTCCTGGCATTGGTGAGAGGGCAGAGTAAAATACAGAGGATTAACCGATCAGGATCCATATTAATTGTGGTCAACACAGAGTACCTTGCCACAACAAAGCCAAGGAAGATTTGATGTTAAAATCTTGGAAAAGATTTCTTAAGACAGCTGCATTCCCATCTCTTCCCATACAAGAGATGAACAACTGAGGACATTGGTGCAGAAAAGTCTTGGAAACAGAGTTAAATAAATGACAGGTGATTTGCTCTCATATTCTTTTTTCATCAACATAATCTGCAAACTGTGAAGCTCACTTTAAGGGGCAAGCTTTGCCCCACTTTTGGCCATCAGTATCTTGACAGCCCAGAAAGAATGAGCTGAAATGCTGCAATTTGAAATGCATATGTGGTTTGATAGCCAAAAGATCTGTTTCCAAAAATTTAACTTTAATGGCTCATTTAAACAGAGCTTTGAGAATTTGTCCTCTGGTAAATTAATTAATTTGTAGGAGAAACATTCA
The DNA here is from genome assembly GCA_030761175.1 of Masticophis lateralis. Taxonomy (NCBI): domain Eukaryota; kingdom Metazoa; phylum Chordata; class Lepidosauria; order Squamata; family Colubridae; genus Masticophis; species Masticophis lateralis. The sequence goes on from JAUDYJ010000002.1 coordinate 94,414,674, forward strand.
GATACATATAAATTGTTTCAGTTGGCTAGATACCCATTTCTGAATGAAAACTGGAGTCCAGTTGATGAACTCAATATATACCTATCTTAATTTTACTATAAGATCTGCTTCATTGACATAATGATCTTGGTAGCTACTTCCTGCACCAGGAGCACATAATCAGGGATGAATTGGTTAGTCAGGAAGAAACCATTTTCAACATCTTCTTAGCCAATATAAAATGTCATTTTTTACTGCTTCCTTGCACACATGTACCCTCCTCCGCCCCCTCCCCATAAACAAACATAACATTAAAAATCCATGGCCGTCTATGAATTGGTGGGAGATGTATCCTTACCTTCTTCTATCTGCTCCATTCAGCCTTTCCTTCCTGTGTGACACAGTAAACCTATTCTTTCTGATCCATAAAATGAATGTATGGTCCTCTGAAAGTCTAGCAAAGGAGAGTCTACTGCAGGTGTTAAACAATTCTCTGAAATTTCCATCCATTTGTTCAAGTTATACCCTCAACTTCATTTTCTCTTCTATTGAATTCTCTTTTCTTAGTCTGGCTAGCCTAGCCTAGCCTAGTCTAACTCATAACTATTTTAATCTGGTGGCTAAGACCCTTTATATCTTTTTGCCCCTTGAAGTTTATCAATGGCTTTAAAATAAATAACAAGAGTTTATATATAACCCAAGTGATGGAGAATAAAATGGGAGTGTTATCTGTTATGATTTGGATGTTATACATCTCTTTGGAGAGCTTAAAATAATATGTATAGAGCTATTGTTGCTGTTTTAACAGCTTCATCACAAAGTTGGCATATATTTAGTTTATAACAAGCTAAAACTGTTTGATTGTTTTATATGCACTGCTGCCAAGCAAGTTCTCTCTAGTGTGTTTTTTGATTTTTCACTGACTTTCATCTGATTGGTTTCAATCCAGGATTCCAAACTTCCAAAATTTTATTCCATTTTTCTAGCTTTGTATCTTCTTTAAGTTTTGTATCTTCTGTTCACTTACTTAAAAACTGAATTAGCATAGGTTTAGGACAAAGTTTTGTGCCACTTTGCTGACAACATCTCTCCAGGTTGATACAGGTCCATTAATAAATGTTCACAATTAGCAATTCAGTACAGCAGAAGTGTCATTAAGTCTATATTTTATTATCTTGTCAATAAGGCTGCAAATGGAAAAGTTAATGACATGGATTGCTAAAGTCAAACTATATTATGCCAATGGCATTCCCCTGATCTTCCAAACTAATGCCATAAAAAAAAAAAGGTACAAGCTAAATTATGTGTTCACAACTTGTTTTAATAGTCTCTAATAGAATTTAGCCTTGGATTAATATGTGGCTGACGGCTTTCTCATTTCCCAGGTCAGCCTTTTCTACATAATTGAAAAAAGGAATAAGATGTACCTATCTATGGACTTCCAACACATTAGCTCTTCTCCAAAATTATCAAATATTACAGACAGAAAATCAGAAATAATAGGAAATCACTAGTCTAAGAAGTAATTTGTCTGGCCCTGGATACTTGATCTCACATAATGCTCCTTAATCACTTCTTACCTGCCCTGGTAGTAATTTTTTTAAATTGTTTGTATTAGTTTTCTTGGATTTATCCTTTGGGGATAAGAACAAGGTAAAATAAAAACAGAGTAGTTCTTTCTCTTCTTTGAACAGCAAAGGTAACTGAAGTGCATAACACCAGCCCTGTCACTGGAAGGCAAAATCACGAAATTGTGTCTCACTTACTTTGGCCATGTCATGCAGGGGAATTCACTGGAGAAAGCAATTACGTTTGGAAGGGTTAGCAGTAAAAGGAAACCAGGCCATCGAAGAACATGGTAGCTAGATACCATAAAAGTTGATATAGTAAAGCCAAAGCATAGAAAAAAACTCAAGAAGTAGTGCAAGATTGGAAGATGTGGAGAGATCTGACCCATAGAATTGCCATGAGTTGGACATGACTGAATGGATAATATCATTATCATCAGTTCTTTCTCTGCCCTGTCACTTATTGCTACTTTATCATGTAAGCAGTATTCTCTTTCCCTTCCTTGTTGTTAAATGTTAAGAGTATTTCATAAATAAAAATGAAATTTGGAACAATTTTGTAATTGTTGGGAAATAAATCCTTAAATTATGGATTCAGTCTTCCTGAAAATAATGAGAATCTATCTATGGTGACATGAAGTATCAAATCAATCCTGTAGTTGTTACTATGACCATTGTTATCTTTATTGATTATTCTTAACATTTGTTTTGCTTCAGGAAGCATAACTAGGCACATTTTTTGTCTGAATAAATATTTTAATTTTACACGCATTTGAATTTGTAATTACATTGGAAGGTAAGATTTTTGTTTTGCTAGATTCTTGTTTTGACTTTCTGGGTCTTTTCTCCCATATGAATTAAATTAAGATAGAATCTAGAACATAGATTTCAGCTTGGTTGTTGTCAGTGCATCAGATACTATTAGTCATGTTTCTCATTTCAGTAGCTTTCTGCTTTGACATTTTAGTCCTTTTCAGCATGAATTATATTAAAGTAGGATCTATAGGATGGGACTTCAGCTGGTTAGGCCAATTGATTATAGATGCAAATCAATTAAACTAATCAGTACAAATTAAGATGGATCTAAATGCTTTCAAACAAATCATTATTGTTTGAATCAAAGTCTATTGATTAAGATCTAACTATTCATTAAGAAAAAGGGTACCCAAATTCAACTGACAGACTGACAGACTGCTAATAGCTGACAGCTGTCTATTTAGACCCGCTCCAGTCCAGCTTCAGGTCTGGATACAGCACCGAAACGGCATTGGTCGCGTTGGTGGATGATCTCTGGAGGGCCCGGGGTAGGGGGTACTCCTCTATCCTGGTGCTGTTAGACCTCTCAGCGGCTTTTGATACCATCGACCATGGTATCATGTTGCGCCGGTTGGAGGGATTGGGGGTGGGGGGCACTGTTCTGCGGTGGTTCTCCTCCTACCTCTCCGACCGGTCGCAATCGGTGTTGACAGGGGGGCAGCGGTCGACCCCGAGGCGCCTAGTGTGTGGGGTGCCACAAGAGTCGGTCCTCTCGCCCCTTCTGTTCAACATTTATGTAAAGCCGCTGGGTGAGATCATCCGTGGTTTTGGGGTGGAATTCCACCAGTACGCTGATGATACTCAGCTGTACATCTCCACCCCAGACCACCTCAACAATGCCGTGGAAGTGATGTCCCAGTGCCTTGAAGCTGTGCGGGTCTGGATGGGGAGAAACAGGCTTCGACTCAACCCCTCCAAGACCGAGTGGCTGTGGCTGCCGGCGTCCCGATATAGCCAACTGACTCCATCGTTGGTTATTGGGGGCGAATCATTGGCCCCCACGGAAAGGGTGCGCAACTTGGGCGTCCTCCTGGACCCACGGCTGTCTTTAGAGGATCATACGACAGCCGTGGCCAGGGGGGCTTTCTATCAGGTTCGCCTGATACGCCAGTTGCGGCCCTTTCTAGATCGGGACTCCCTACGCACAGTCACTCAGGCGCTCGTCACGTCTCGCTTGGACTACTGTAATGCTCTCTACATGGGGCTCCCCTTGGGATGCATCCGGAGGCTTCAGCTGGTACAGAATGCGGCCGCGTGGGGGATTATGGGAGCAACAGGGCGCTCCCATGTGACACCTCTCCTGCGTGAGCTGCATTGGTTGCTGGTTGACTTCCGGGTGCGTTTCAAGGTGTTGGTAATCATCTTTAAAGCGCTCCATGGCTTAGGACCAGGGTACTTACGGGACCGCCTTCTGCCACCTATTGCCTCCCACCGGCCGGTTCGCTCCCACAGAGAGGGCCTCCTCAGGGTGCCGTCAGCCAGACAGTGCCGGCTGGCAACCCCCAGGGGGAGAGCGTTCTCTGTGGTAGCTCCCACCCTCTGGAACGAGCTCCCTCCAGATCTGAGGACTATCGCTGACCTCCGGACTTTTCGTCGGGCTCTGAAGACTCATCTCTTCCAACTTGCCGGACTTGCCTGATCCCTCCCATTTTTAAACTTTTTTAAACTTTTTAGAGTTTTAGAGTCCTATTTGGTTTTATATGTTCAGCCTAAATTTATATTGGTTTTAGTATGTTTTTAACTTTTGTATTTGTATTGGTTTTAAATTGGCTGTTCACCGCCCTGAGTCCGGAAGGAGAAGGGCGGTATAGAAATTTAATTAATAAATAAATAAAATAAATAAATAAATAAATAATTTTAGATAAAGATTTTTACATTTCTATATTGTTTATTTTTAAATAGTTCTCCTAACAGAATTGGTTACAGCAGAACCATAACATTTGAAGCAGTTTAAATAGCAGTGTATAAATAGGCCAATAAGAACATATTTGGATAGTTATTAGATTTACATTTCTCCTTTCATTCAGGAGCTATTTATCTACTATGGCACAGTGGTTAGAGTGCAGTACCACCAGACTCAAGGTTGACTCAGCCTTCCATCCTTCCAAAGTGGGTAAAATGAGGACTCAAATTGTTATGCTGACTCTGTAAAACCGCTTAGAGAGGGCTGTACAGCACTGTAAAACAGAATATAAGTCTAAGTGCTATTGCTATTGTAATTGTTGTCGTTGTTAGTTGCAAAGTCATGTCCAACCCATTGCGACCCCATGGACAACATTCCTCCAGGCCTTCCTGTCCTCTGCTATCCCCTGGAGTCCATTTAAACTCACGCCTAATGCTTCAGTGACTTCATCCAACCACCACATCCTCTGTTGTCCCCTTCTTCTTTTGCTCTTAATCGTTCCCAGCATTAGGCTCTTCTCCAGTGAGTCCTTCCTTCTCATTAGGTGGCCAAAGTATTTGAGTTTCATCTCCAGGATCTGGCCTTCTAAAGAACAGTCAGGGTTGATCTCCTCTTGGACTGACCAGTTTAATTGCCTTGCAGTCCAAAGGACTTGCGGGAGTCTTCTCCAGCACCATAGTTCAGAGGCCTCAATTCTTTGGCGCTCAGCCTTTCTTATGTTCAACTTTCACAGCCATACATTGCAACACCATAGCCTTGACTATGCACTTTTCTTGGCAGGGTGATGTCTCTGCTTTTTAGTATGCTGTCTAGATTTGCTATAGCTTTCCTCCCCATGAGCAAGCATCTTTTAATTTCTTGGCTGTAGTCCCCGTCTGCGGTGATCTTGAAAAAATAAAATCTGTCACTACCTCCATTTCTTCTCCATCTATTTGTCAGGAATTGAGAGGGCCAGATGCCATGATCTTAGTTTTCTTAATGTTGAGTTTCAAGCCAACTTTTGCACTCACCACCTTCACCCGCATCAAGAGGCTCTTTAGTTCCTCTTCACTTTCTGCCATTAGAGTGGTATCATCTGCATAACTGAGGTTGCTGATATTTCTCTTTTGTATTTTTGTATTGTATTTTTGTATTTTGTACATACTATTGTAATACAGAACTATTATTATTTGTGGTTGAAAGGAACTGATGTACATCCGATAAAAATTACTTTTTTGTTTTTGGAGATTGCCTTTGAGTCAGTCTTGACTCATGATGACTATCTGCACTAATCTCTGCAGTTTTCTTGCAACAGGTATTTAGAAACCACTTTGAAGGAACCAGTTTGAATATCTGAGTAATCAGCATGGATGTTCAATGATCCCTTTTTTCCTTGGGCTAATCATTTCAACAATATTCCATATTTGCATAATTATTTTGTGTTTGTTTCAAATATTCCATGTCCTTGGTATGTTCTTTAGGATTTGCATTCATGCCTTCTGTGTAAGAGTAATTTCTGATAATAGCAGCAACATTGGGTAGCTCCCATCAGAGTTGACTTCAGGCAGAATATACATGGTCATTTCTTTGCATACTCTCTGCCAATTTTTCCCCCCAGAATGTCTCTGTTTCCCTAATTTGCATGCCACTTGTGTATTTCAGAAATGAGATGCTTGCAAGATAAATTTCTGCACTGTTCTATCTCTAAAACCCTCCAATCTAAACTGGTGATTATGCATTGTCTTTCAAATTGTGTTCACAAATGTGTAATTTCATTCTTCTCAAGTGTGGCTGAAGTTTGATTACACTTCCAAAAACACACCAAGGCTGTTTACTGATCAATCAGCTGGCACACTGCAGAGTAAAAGAATTCTATTTTTACACAAACTGATACATTAGTTTCATAAAGAAAATACTCTGTTTCCCCCAAAATAAGACATCCCCTGATAATAAGCCCAATCGGGCTTTTGAGCGCATGGCAATAAGGCCAAACACTTATTTCAGGGTTCAAAAAAATGTAAGACAGGGGAAACACAGTAAATAAATTGATTTCTGCTTTAATGAGTATTCAATTCAGAATTCTCTAAATAAATTTCCCTGTTGAATCTGACATATACAATCATTATAATATCTATGAAAAGAAACCTGAATGTCTCTAACCAATGTACTTGCCAAAACAGTGGTGGGATTCAGCCCGTTCTGTCCAGTGCAGGTGAACCAATAATGCTGACTGCAGTAGGCCCCGTTCACCCACCTGGACATAATATCATCCTATTTAGCCATGTTTTGGAGGCTGTGTGCATGTGCAGGAGGCACGTGTGTGAGCAAAGAGCATGCGCGGAAGGCCGAGCATGCTGGAAGATGGCACGCTCACATTTGTGAATCAATAGGGAAGGTAAGTAAATCCCACCTCTGTTGCCAAAGTATATCTTTCCTAAAATCATAGCTCTTTTGGTATTAAGACTTTGCATTGGAGTAAAGTAATAATGGATAGGGAGGATTTACCAGATTGCCATGTTAGTAAATAAAGGAAGGGAAACTGGACACCTCTACATGAAATACTAGGCATCCTTGGAAATCTCACAGTAGTTTTGCCTGGCTTTTGTTGTTAAGGAAGGATCTGGTTTGAGAATCATCCTTTTATGCCACCTCCTTTTAGAAGGAAGGTTCTAGTACTTCCACTTATTGGAAATGGCATCAGAAAGGAATGTGCCACAGTATTCAGACATGGGAGAAACATGTTTACTGCCATTGGCTCAGGAAGAAAAAGAAGGAGGGAGGAGGAGGAGGAGGAGGAGGAGGAGAAAAAGAAGAAGAAGAAGAAGAAGAATCATATTCAGTAATATTTAAAAGAGAACAAATTGTTAGATATAGTGAATTATTGGATGAAAAGGGTGAACTTAAATTAAAGCAAGAACTAGAAGAGCAGGGATATAAGAAGGATTGGTTTTCATATATGCAAATACCCTCTAGATATGAAGAAGATCTCAAACAAGAACATTTTTATAATGTTCTTGTTTATAATTTTTATAACATTTTTATAATGTTTTGACTAATTTAGATAAGATTTTAATGGGTTCTGATGATCATGTAATTAAAAAGTTATAAGGATATTTGTTAGAGGTAAAATTGGAAGAAGAACAAATTAAAGAATCAATGATAGCATGGGGGGAAATTTTGGTTATGGTATTGATTTAGAGAAATGGCAAAAATTGTGGTCACATAACTATAAATGGCAATATCTACAGCATATAAGGAGAATTTGTACAAGATGTTTTACAGGTGGCATTTACCCCCGACAAGGATAGCCAGAATGTTCAAGAATAAATCGGAGAAATGTTGGAAGTGTCATCAGACTCCAGGATCTTATTATCATATGTGGTGGACATGCGCAGAAGTGAAGAGATATTGAACTAAGATACACACATAAAGAGACATATTGACTTTAAACCAGAGATATTTTTATTAGAAATTTTACCAGAGACATATAGTAGAGAATTGCAATATTTAATTGTGAATGTTTTAACAGTGGCTAGAATTGTATTTACTAAAAACTGGAAAGGAGAAAAGATACCTACTGATGAAGAAGTTATTAAAAAAATGATGGAATGTGCTGAAATGAGTAAATTAACATTTGAAATAAGAGAACAGGAAGATAAACAATATCATTTGATATGGGATTTATTTTATCAATAGATAGATAATAAAATATAGAGATAAATATGAAATATGAAGTGGAAGCTGAGATAAAATAAGTGAAATACTTCTTTATGAAAACAAGCTTTGGTCATATATTGATATTTTGAAGATGGGATTGAGCACAAAAGGATGTTAACCTATCGATACACTGTCTGTAAATGTTTGGAATGATGATGGTTTTATGTTTTATTTTTGTTCTAAAATAAAAAAATGTTTTTGCAAAAACAACAGCAGCAAACTTTATTGCCATGATACCTGCTTTACAAATAAAGATTTCCTGAATAAAGCAAGAGAAAAAAAATTTGTTGAAGGCTCTAAAAGTGGGAAATCCTAGTTATCTGATTTGCTGTCAGCTTTGCGGGAAGCTATGAAGGTCCCTTATTGTTATTGCTAGGCAATAAAATTGACATTTTAGGATGGCAGCAGAGCTGAGGAAATCCTATGTGAAGGAGATGGAATGTTGAAGCCATCAGCTGATGGAAGGTTGGGACTTTTTTAGGTTGCAAATTCCCTTTGAGGGGTGTCCTTGGGTTGCACCATAGACTGGTAAAGAGGCTTCTATTCTTTGGCTTATATGAGATTGCAGGAAGGGGGGCTTTGTGTGAGGGCAAGGAGGGTTAATTTGGATCTGACAGAATTGGATAAAAGATGAGGCAAAGAGAGGGATGGTTAGCCCTGACCATGTCTAAAAGACAGGCTGGTCAAAAATGAATGTCCATTTTGTTTGTTAGATTTATTTTCTCCAAAATCAGCCAAACTGCTTTAAAGGAAAAATAACAACAATGCTCCTTTCCTAACACCAGTATGCATAGTCATAAAAACATAATTTAAGAATGTAAGAATAATCTGGTAGGTTTGACTAAGCTCTCTGCATCCCAGAAGGAGACACATTCTTGATGCTCAACAAAAAGTTGAATGTTGTCCTTTGATTACTGTATTGATCAAAGTGAGAGGCCAGTATGAAGAAAATACAGAGAATTTTCGTTTCACATAGAGAAATGAATGAATTAGGATTGAATTACAAAACAAATATACAGTATGCTGGAAGATTGAGAGGAAAGGGTACATCCGGATTTAAATTTCTGAAAAAAAGGTGAGATTTTAAAGAACAAAATGCAATATATGAAGCAACGTATGAAGCAACATAGCAACACAGTAATCTTTTCTTTATCATATCTTTTACTTTTAACATCTTTTGCTTAACATTTCTTTGCTATGCTCTACATATTGTTAGTTGCCCTGAAAGGGGATAGCAGAATAAACATATATGTAATGGTTATTTATGCCTCAGTGGATTTAATCTCCAAATACAGAGTAAATAACACTAATAAACATCTTCCATGAAAACGCAGATATATGTATTACATATTAATTTGTAGCCTGCGAGGTTTTTGCCATTAAAGAAACACCCCAACTAGAAGCTAATCAGCTTAATAGAAAAAAGTAATAAACACTCCACAGTTCATTTAATTCATTCTGAATTTTCCTAAGAAAATATCCTATAATTACAATTAAGTCATTATGTTCATAAACTTACAGTGACATAACAAAACTGGGTACATAAAAGAAAACATGAAGTAGAACATAAAATGGTACTTAACTAGACAGGAGAAGAAAAAATAGGAACAAAATGGATCAGGGATAATAAAAAAAAGCACCATTTCTAAGAAGTAAATATTGATTTCCATAAACAAGATGTGAGATCCACCTAATTCAGTAGGTAGTTATATAGTAGTTATATTGATATTGTTTCCTGATTGCTTATTTGTACCCTATGACTATTATTAATTACTGTACCTTATAATTCTTGATGAACATATCTTTTCCTTTATGTACACTGAGAGCATATGCACTAAGACAAATTAATTATGTGTCCAATCACACTTGGCCAATAAAATATTCTATTCTGTTCTGTTCTGTTCTGTTCTGTTCTGTTCTGTTCTGTTCTGTTCTGTTCTGTTCTGTTCTATTGTAGTATCATTACAAACAAACAGCAGAAGCTTTCCAATATTTCAGACAAAACACTTTCTGAACTCTGTTAGGGATGAATGTGCTCCATAGCGATTCTAGTTGTTGTCCTAATGTTTTGATTATGAATTCAGCATCTTTGGTGATGAATGATCCCTTCATGAATTGTAGAAAAGGCATCATTCTTAATATGAGGAAGGGGAGCTGGACTAAACAGGACTTAATCCCAAAGTAGTTCTCAAAGTAGTACAGGTAGTTCTGTAGCTGGTACTATGGAGTACGAAAACCCTGGGATCTTATACTCTGTAGTGATACCCTGGGCAGAAAAAAGCAATGACAATGACTTCTGTGATATTCCCAGCTTGCATCCCCACTGATTTTGCTTCACCATGGCTGGCTGCAACATCATAATCAGTAGCCAGGCATTGAGAACCCAATTGCAATCATGTGACTGCAGGGACACTGCACAGCCACAATTTCACAGACAGATCATAAGTGCCCCTTCATCCAGCACTATTGTAATTTGGTCACTGAACATAAGGCAACCTATAAGGCTCATAAGCAAGCTGTCATTCCTTGAGGTTTCCTTAGCAGTAAAAAATATCTAGAGGCCACTATATTTTGTGACACTATGTCATTTGCATTGCACTCATATTGGAAGCACAAAGGCACTTCCGGGATGAAAGGATTAGAAAGTGACATCACCATTGCCCAGGGAGGAGCTCCTTTCATGTCCCCATCAAAGAACTGGAACAAAAGACAAGAGTTACCCTCACCCACCCCACAGCAGCACTCAGGTCTCAAACATTCGCCCAGGTTCACCTGGTGCAACAGTTGCAGCCTTACTTGGACCAAGATGCCCTGTGCACTGTTACTCATGTGCTGGTCACCTCCCATCTTGACTTCTGCAACACTCTCTACCTAGGGCTGCCCTTGAAAATCACTCGAAGTCTGGTGCAAAATGCAGCTGCATGGGTTGTGATGTGAGTGTCCCAACACTCCAATGTTACACCCCTCCTGCGCAACCTGCATTGGTTACCAGTTCCCCTTTGGGTGAGGTTCAAGGTGCTAGTTATTACCTACAAAGCCCTTCATGGCCTAGGTCCGGGATATTTGTCAGACTCCCTGCAGCCAGCAACAATCCCCAATCTCCCGGTGCGTTCCCTCAGACAAGGCCTCTTCAGGGTGCCGTCGGCCAGACAGTGTCAGCTGGTGATCCCCATGGGAGAGCTTTCTCTATGGGTGCACCCACCCTCTGGAACCAACTTCCTTTGGAGCTCTGGATGGCTCCTGACCTTCGCTCTTTCCGCCATGATTTGAAGACCTGGTTGTTTCGCAGTTTGAACTGATGAGGATTTCTTAATCAATTTTAATTGTTTTAAATTCGAATTTTTAAATTTCACTGTTTTAATGAGGGATTATGCATTTTTATTGTTGTGAGCTGCCCTGAGTCCTCGGAGATAAGGCGGCATATAAATTGCATAAATTGTATAAATAAATAAACAAACAAACAAACAAACTATGTTGTTTAGAAAGTAGGACTTTTCTGGGATGAAGAAATCATGTCATTTTTGCCTGTGTTGAAACCTCTTTGTCAATACTAAGTATGGCTCAAATCAAACGAACTGGAGTCAAAACAGATTTATAACATAATTGACATATATTTTTTTTTTAACATTCAGTGAAAAACAAGTCATTTCCAGTCAAGAATTTTCTTTCTAACCTTGAGCAAGGCTCCCTTTGTTAACTTTGATTTCTAGAAAAATGATATAAAGAAAAGGGGTTGGCTTTGAAGAACAATTGGAATTTCCATACTGAGATGGCCTGGAGGTCCACATTTGGCTCATGGGTTGGATGTTTCCAATGCTCTCTAGTCTGTAATAGTTTTACACAATACTGAAATTGAATGCAAGACATTCTACTCTAAAATGTTTATATCAACATTTTGCTTTGAAGTTCCCTAATAAATGTTAAGTACCAGAGTGGTATCTTTGTATCTCTTTCAACTGATAAAAGATGTTTCATTGAAGTCTAGCATGATAGGAAGATTAAGCGAACATTTTCCTTTCAGCCAAGTGTTTTTTCAGCACACTGGGGATTCTCTATAACTAGACACTAATATGTTCTGTAATTAAGAAATAATGGGCTTTCTAGGGTGATTTATTTCCATAGATTTAGTGTCAGCTCTGAAATGCTACAAATTAAATTGTTGCAGACCTCTTAACATAACACCTTGAGAATCTGGGTTAGAAATCTATTTTAACTAACTTCTATTTTTCTGCAAAAACAAAATAGATAGAGGCTTTTTTTTTTTTTTACTACATTCCCTTTGAAACTAGAAAAAAAGTAGATGCATGCCTGTGAATAATGGAATTAAAATTTAGACTGGTGACAAGAAAATAATTCACAAAGGAAAGCACTCCTTCTTAGATAGCAATTTTTTAGGCAACTGCTTTAGGGGATTATATTTTAATCTTCACTTGGTATATTTTGCTCCATCAATGACTGAGTGGCTTAATTCATTCCCGCCTGAGTTTTGAATGATCTTCTTTGGGGATAAAAGATTGCCAAGAGATGCTTCTTGTTAACCAAACTAAAGATTAATCTTTTTTTGTAGTGGAATGTGCTAATCAACTCACTGCCAGTCATCTTGATGACTTTGAAAGAAAAGCTTTTGTTGCATTTTGGAACTAAGGAAAGACTAATATGATATAGAGTGAGCCAGTTTGATGTAGTGGTTAAGGCACTCGTGCAGAAATCAGGAGATTGGGAGTTCTAGTCCCACTTTAGGCATAAAGCCAGCTGGCATTAGACATATAGGTCATCCTCAACTTACGACCACAGTTGAGCTCAAAGTTTCTGTTGCTAAGCGAGACATTGGTGAAGTGAATTTTGCCCCGCTTTACGACCTTTCTTGCCACATTTGTGAAGTGAATCACTGCGGTTGTTAAGTTAGTACGTAACTGTTAAGTGAATCAGGCTTCTGCATTGACTTTGCTTGTCAGAAGGTCACAAAAAGTGATCACATGACCTGCAACCATCATAAATATGAGTCAGTTGCCAAGCTTCTGAATTTTGATCACATGATCATAGGGATGCTGCAAAAGTCGTAAATGTGAAAGAAATCACTTTTTTTCAGGGCCATTGTAACTTTGAGCAATCACTAAATGAACTGCTGTATGTCAAGAACTACCTCTACATATATGTGTCTATGTTTGCATCTGGGCATGGGCCTATGTCTGTGCTGGAAAGCTATACTAAAAATGTTCACTTTGAATAAAGTCTATTGAGCTATTCAAACAAATAGGGGATAACGGAATATAAAATTAATGTATTCCTAGTGTCCAAGGAATTTGATGCCAAAGAGCTTGCTTTGGACAGGCCAAACAAACTGAGATTCAGTAAATAATCAAGCACTTGAGGCTGATTTCACTGAATTCAGAGCAGCTAAACAGGCTGTCAAATGACATATATCCAAATCCTGGGAAACCACCCAGTCTCCAAACATATTGCGCAGAAAAATAGTGCTTGGTGGACCTCCATACCCAGCAAGAGTAGCATCATTGCTAATTGATTCCTACCAAGTGTTTGCCTTATATTAAGGTGGCCATCAGACAATACATCTCTGTTGGACTGACCATTCCAACTTGGACCATGCACATTTCTGCTTCAGAACCAGTGTATCTAGAAACTCTGACATTCTGCCATTCTGACCTCATCCCTCTGATGATCATCCCATGAACATTATTGAAACTTGGATCAAGTCTTGATACTTCTGTCTGCTTTTTGGGATTTTGACTTATTGCAGTCAAGCTCGGGTGCTTGAGATTAGCTCATTCTGCTTGTGTTTGTCCACATGCCTATACAGTACTTCCTGAAAATCTCTACTTTCTGAGAGAAAATTGCTGCAATTTAAACCCAGGGTATGTGTGTAGCCTGAGCAGATTAGATTAGCAAACTAGGACAGGTTTCATTTGCATTGGACTTGCAGGCCTCTGGCTCCTAGCTGCCAATAGTTATTTCCCTGTTGTTGTTATTAATCTGTTGCCTGGATCTGAGCTATTTATTGACAAACTGATTGAGTTTTAGGCTGGCTGATCCTAAACTGAAAACAAGATCTATGTATCCCTTGTGGAAAAATAAAAGGATTTTTTTTTAACTGTTTGGCTAATTTATTCTAGCCATATTTAACCTTATGCTTACCAAGTTGTTACAGGATGTAGGTTTAATTAAAAACAAATTTGAAAACCCAGTCATTTGGTTAATTGCAGTATACCTGCTAGCACAAATGTTTTTGTCAGTGTCAAAGCCAAGAAAATGTTTTGGCATAAAGGCATACATTTCATTTTTATTCTCATTGATTTTGGCAAATGTCAACACTGGCCAGAAGAGACTCAGGAAGTTCCATAAGTTGCAAGTGATAAATATGGATCATTATCCATAAAAGAGCCAAATGGCTCATTAGACCATGATATTAACATCAAATGTTGCATATTCATTCTTCCTTCTCCAGACGCCTTTTGAGCATTCTATCATTATCTCACTATATCTGATTTTACTACATTCAAATCTTGGTCAGAATTTATCAGTACCCAGGAATGATTTACCCATGAAATATACCTTCCGTAAATCAGGAATATCTTTCTTCTATATCCGTCAAAGGTATCTTCAGTCCAAAATGAGGAAAATGGCATTGAAAAGGTAGATCCAATTTTTCAACAATTAGTTTTTCAGAACATTTGCATAAACTTTCTGCAAGCTACTTGCTGTTCTTTATAAACACTGGTGTGAGAAGATGTTTGAAGCATTGAAATAAGTTTGTGATATTTCCCTCTGGCATCCTAAAATGTTAGAAATTGGCAATAAATGTCAATGTTCAGTTAGATTCTGGAATTTAACGTAACAGAAGATGGGCAAATAAACATGCAAATCATTTTTAAATAGATAATAAAAATTACAATTGTGAAGTAGTTTGCTTTTCTTTGCCTGTTGTTTCTTTCCTATAAAATGCTTCTTGCACTGAGTCCAATAAATGTACTTTCATGCATAGTTTGGGATTATATCTAGTTCGTATTCATAATATGGCACTTTGAATATAATGATTTTTGAAGTGTTAATCAGTCTTAATTGGAAGTCTTTGAACTTTAATTTTGTCATACCATAGAAATCCATGCCATCCAAATCCCAGGCCATTAGTTACATAGATCTTGATCTACAGAATTTTGATCAAGAATAGTCTGATCATGTCTGTGCTGTAGGTTAATAGGAGACCCCAAAAGAAAGAATTGTTCTGCAACTGATAATAAAAGAAGATAACACCTAAAAAAGACAGAGGTAGGAAAAACTACATACACTTTCCTTGAAAGGCAACATAATAACATTAGATATTTATTTATTTATTTATTTATTTATTTATTTATTTATTTATTACATCATAAAATTGATAATTAAAATTATAACATAGTTCAGCCCAAATTAAATAAAACCCAGAATTAGATAATATTTTAATCATTCCCAGTTAACATGTTTAGCCCCACCTGATTGAACATCAGGGTCTTGAGGGCACAGCAGAAAGCACGGAAATTAGGGATGTTTCATATATCAGGGGGCAGTTGATTCCAAAGGGTTGGAGCCCTTACAGAGAAGGCCCTCCCCCTGGGAGTCGCCAGTCAGCACAATTTGGCTGACAGTACCCTGAGTAGTCCCTCCCTGTGAGAACGAACTGGTCGGTGGGAGGCTATTGGTGGCAAAAGATGGTCTTTGTAAGTAAGATATAAGGTATAAGATATATTACACCAAGGCTGTTCTGTTTTATTCTGTCCTGTCCTGTCCTGTCCTGTCCTACCCTACCCTACCCTACCCTACCCTACCCTACCCTATCCTACCCTACCCTAATTTGTGTGACTGTGTGCATATGTGTGTGTGTATAATATTACATTAGTATTTTAAAAAACATACAACGGCATAATTATTTTAATTTGTGCTCAAATTCCAAATTGCCACATTCGTACAGTAAAAAAGAAAGCCCAGCAAACTGAAATACAAGTGCATACTGTTGTGTCCTCACAGTTACGGCTTCCCTCTACGGGGCCGTGTTGCCAGCCGGCGCTGATTGGTTCAGGCGCAGCACTAAAATAAGCGGGAGATTCCTAGCTCAGGGATTGGTTGATGCCTGACAGCTCTCGTTCTTAAGGAGCTGTCCCTGTTTTGTTGGTGTTCTTTACCTCTCCGCAGCTGTTTGAGCGGATAGTTGTTATGTTAATAAAGTTGGTGTTCCGCACCTATGCCTCAGCCTCTCTGTCATCAGCAGATTTAATATTGGCGACCAAGGTGGGATTTTTCTGAGGCGGAATTGCGGAATCGCTGACTGTGTGGAAGAAATGGCTTCAGGGCTGCCAGTATTCACCCCTTTCGAGCCTGCTGCTGAATCGTGGGATGAATATCTCGAGCGTTTCGAATGTTTCCTGCAAGCTAATGATCTGGCTGAGTTGCCCAGCGCCAGGAAAAGGGGCTATTTCCTCAGCTCCTGTGGGCGTGAAGTGTTCGGGACAGCTAGGGCTCTGGCGGCTCCCCAACCAGTATTTGCTGTACCGTGGGAGACGTTGTTGCAGAAGTTAAAGAATCATTACTCTCCCGTGCCCTCAAGAATTGCGAGGCGGCATGCTTTCTATTTGAGATCTCAGAGAGAGGGGGAGTCCGTGAATGATTACATTGCCTCCCTAAGATCGGCTGCGCTTTACTGCGAATTCACTGACTTAGATGATAGACTCCTGGACCGCCTGGTTACTGGGGTGCGGGACATGAGGCTCCAACGTCGTTTACTAGCTCGAGCTGACCTAACGCTAGCAACCGCCCTAGATGAGGCCAGGGCTGCCGAGATGTCAGCGAAGTCTTCCGCTGACATTCAACGTTCTCAGGCTGGAGTGTCCCTGGCCGCGAGCAACCCCCAGTCTGTTCATTATGAAGGGTCTGAACCAGAAGAGTTCTCCGAGGAGGAAGGTGAAGTGAGTCGACTTAAATCGGCTCCTCGGAAGAACCGTTCAGCCGCCCCCAAGCCAGCTCAGGGCGCCTGCCTGGGATGCGGAGGCTCGCACAGTCGCACCGAATGCAGATTCCGGTCCGTCGTGTGTCGGCGTTGTGGAAAGAGAGGACACCTGGCCAGAGTTTGCCGCGCATCGCTGCCTGTTCGCGCTGAGGGGATCGAGCCAGCGTCCAGGAGACAACGGGCGAGGCGGAGCCGTGGCCGCGAAGATGTGTTCCTGACTGAAGGGGACGCTGAGGTGGCAGTTGTTGCAGTTAGCCATTCCTCTTCCTCGTTTTCCTCCAACAAACTATACCTGACTGTTAGCCTAGAGGGTGTCCCATGTAAGATGGAGCTCGACACGGGCTCCTCTAAGTCATTGATCGCCTGGTCAACCCTTAAAGGGTTGTTGCCAGCTTTCTCTAAGCGATCGTTGCGGCCATGTCCTGTTAAACTTAAGGATTACCAAGGAAATGTAATCCCCACGTTAGGGTGTTGTGACATCCAGGTGTCTTTTAAGGAGTTTTCAGGCCGCCTCCCGCTAGTTGTAGTAAGGGACAGTCTGCCTTGCCTTCTAGGGTAAGACTGGTTTATGGCCCTCCGTTTAGGTATATCGGGAATCCATTCTACTTGTTCTGATGTTGCTTCCCAACTTGAGCAGGAATTTGCCGATGTGTTCGATAGTCAATTGGGTAAATATACAGGGCAGCCCATTTCATTTAATTTAGACCCCCAAGTCATGCCTAGGCACCTGAAACCCAGGAGGGTGCCATTGGCACTGCGCCCTAAAGTAAATAGGGAATTAGACAAATTGATTGCCCAAGGGGTTCTCGTGCCAATTGACCACTCAAATTGGGAAACCCCTATTGTTATTCCCCTCAAACAGGACGGGTCTATTAGAATATGTGCCGATTATAAGGCGACAATAAATAGGGCGTTGCAGGCAAATAACTACCCAGTTCCAGTAGTTCAGCATGTCCTCCACTCTTTGGGCCAAGGGCGGGTTTTCGCGAAGCTGGATTTGGCCCAAGCATATCAACAGCTTCCCGTGGACGAAGCCACGGCCTTGGCCCAAACCATCATTACCCATCGCGGGGCATTCAAATGCACCCGTCTGCAATTCGGGGTCAGTGTCGCCCCCGGGATCTTTCAAAGCCTCATGGAGCGGTTGCTCCATGGGCTACCTGGGGTAGCCCCTTATTTTGATGACGTCCTGATCGCGGCTACGGATCAGGACGAGCTCATCAGCAGAATTAGGGCCGTCCTCACTTGTTTCCGACGGGCGGGGTTAAAGGTTAAGAAAGAGAAGTGTCGAATAGGGGTGACCCAGGTTGAGTTTTTGGGGTTTTTGATTGACTCCCGGGGCATTCGACCGGCTCCCGCCAAGGTGGAAGCTATAAAACTCGCTCCCGCACCCACTAATAAGGCCGAACTCCAGGCTTTCCTCGGCCTCCTGAATTTTTATGCTATTTTTGTGCCACATAAGGCATCCCTAGCTGAGCCCCTCCACCGTTTGCTGGACGCTAGGAGGCCCTGGCACTGGGACCGCAAAGCGGCTGCCTCCTTCCAGGCAGTCAAAGATGTGTTGACTTCTGATGCTGTCCTGGTGCAGTATGATGAAGGTCTGCCATTGTCCTTGACATGCGACGCTTCCCCTTTTGGGGTGGGAGCTGTCCTCAGTCATACCTTACCCAATGGTTCCGAGGCCCCGATAGCTACTATTCTCGCACGCTATCCACCGCAGAACGTAATTATAGCCAGCTAGATCGGGAAGCCCTAGCCGCCGTTGCTGGAATCAAGCGGTTCCATAATTACGTTTATGGCCGGTTTTTTTGCATTGTCACTGACCATAAGCCCCTATTGGGTCTTTTGGCCAGGGACAGGCAAACTCCGCTGATTCTCTCTCCACGCATGTCGCGCTGGGTGGAGTTCTTGGCGGCATATGATTACAAACTGTTGTATCGGCCTGGGAAGGCTATAGGGCACGCCGATGCCCTTAGTCGCTGCCCAGTCCCTGTGAGTGTAGTGGACCCTGCCCCCGTGTCGTCAATATTGCTCATTGACGAGGTCCCTGAGCTAGTCACTGCTGATGACATCCGCATGCATTCCACTACCGATGCTATCCTGTCCAGACTGCTGGACTAGGTGTGCAGGGGCTGGCCAGCCTTCGAGGGGTCCCCCGAATTGTTGCCCTATTATCGGAGGCAGCATGAATTATCCGTTCTAAAAGGTTGCCTTTTGTGGGGTCATAGAGTTATTGTGCCATCTAGCCTCAGGACCAGGGTTCTGACACGACTCCACGATGCCCACCCGGGTATCGTGCGCATGAAGTCTTTGGCCCGCAGCTACGTGTGGTGGCCTGGGATTGATCAGGATGTCGAGGAATGGGTAGCCTATTGCCAGACCTGCCAGCTGTCCCGACCAGCTCCTCCTTCGGCCCCCATCCGTGAGTGGGAAACACCTAGCACTCCATGGGCTAGGGTACATGTGGATTTGGCGGGCCCTTTCTTTGGGAAGATGTTCATGATCCTAGTGGATGCCCACTCCAAGTGGGTGGAATTGGCTGCTATGTCATCCACCACGACTGAAGCTGTAGTACGGGTCTTAGAGGGATGGTTCGCTTCCCATGGGTTACCTGATGTGTTAGTTACTGACAATGGCCCGCAGTTCATTTTGGCCCCCTTCCAGCTGTTTCTTTCGAAACTGGGCATCCGACATGCCCAAACGCCGCCTTGCCATCCGGCCGCTAACGGCCTGGCGGAAAGAGCCGTCAGATCAGCTAAAGACGCATTACGTCGTTTGGGCCCCACAAATTGGCACCATAAGATTTGCCAGTACCTCTTAGCTCAGCACACTACCCCTTGCCTGACCACTAAATTCAGTCCCGCCGAATTGCTTATGGGAAGGCGCCTGCGGACCACGCTGGACCGTTTGCACCCTAGTTATGTCCAGAGCCAGCACGGGGGTACTGCTCCCCGGTCACGAACCTTCGCAGTTGGCGATCCCGTCTATGCCATGAACTTCGGGTCCGAGGTTAAGTGGATTCCGGGACATATTGCTCAACTAACCGGACCCTATTCTTATAGGGTTGTGCTCAGTGATGGCCGAGAGTGGCGCCGACATATAGACCAGCTCCGGCGCAGGAGTCTCGATGGGAACCTCCCTTCCCCCGTGCCGGAAAATTCACAGTTTCCTGTTCTGCAACCAGTTGAAGCCCTTCCCAACCAGCCTGACATCAGTCTGCCAACTTGCACAGAACTGCCCCTACCGGAGGTCTTACCAGAGGATCCGGGCCGTGTACCAGAAACTGTCGGGCCGGATAGTGAAGCAGCTCCAGCTGGGACAGAAGTTCCGAGTTCGGTCCCTCCCCCTTCGCCAGTTGGGCTCGCACCTCGCAGATCAGGGCGGATTCGACGCCGGCCAGCATATTTACAAGATTACGCATGCGCGGTCCGGGTGGGGAGGAGTGTTGTGTCCTCACAGTTACGGCTTCCCTCTATGGGGCCGTGTTGCCAGCCGGCACTGATTGGTTCAGGCGCAGCACTAAAATAAGCGGGAGATTCCTAGCTCAGGGATTGGTTGATGCCTGACAGCTCTCGTTCTTAAGGAGCTGTCCCTGTTTTGTTGGTGTTCTTTACCTCTCCGCAGCTGTTTGAGCGGATAGTTGTTATGTTAATAAAGTTGGAGTTCCACACCTATGCCTCAGCCTCTCTGTCATCAGCAGATTCAATTTATTTCTGCCTTCTGCCATTGGTTTCAGGAAAGAGTGCAACTCATTTTAAGAAAACCCTGCTTTTTAAAATTAATAAATTTAAATCAAGAAGCTAAAATTCATAGAATCATCTCTTCCTAAAAACTTTTCATTTGGTTTATAAACAGCAATGGACATGTTTCATCTGGTAGCACTGGAAACATTTTTCATGGCTTGAATCCAGAGTAAAGATGGCCTTGTCTTTTATATTGCCTTATATTCTATTGTCAGAATATAAGAAGGTATGTAAACAACCATACAAAGGACAAAAAGAAGGGGCAAAAAAATACAGTTAAAGAAGGGATTTAAAATTATCATAAATGTTATAGTTTTCAAGTCCCATTGTCATTTGAAGTGAACGATGAATGGTGCTTTTTCTCACTAAATGGAGATGATGTGGAGGAGGAATGAAGCCAGTGGAATCTATCAATTGCTGATCAGAGTAAAAGTATGAGAGAACCCTCTGATATTATTACACCCAGGTTAGAGTTTGATCATCAGGGCAATACAAATTATGCTAGTATATACTTCTCCAAACTCAAGAGCTGGGGGAATATGCATTAAGAAGTCTATGAGGAAGCACCTTAAGTGAAACGGAAGCACCAGAAATCACTTTACTAAACTCAATTGCACTTTAGGTCAAGATTCATCAGCAACACTCCTATGAGGTCATAAATTCAAGTGTGAGCTGCACTAGACCTGTGGCATTGATTTTCATCCAGAAGAGAAAAAGAGGAAAGGGAACCATAATAGGTTTATGTTGTTTGTAAAGCAGTACAGATGACATGATGCATTATTTTAAAAAAGTCTTAAACCATATCCT
The DNA here is from genome assembly GCA_030761175.1 of Masticophis lateralis. NCBI lineage: Eukaryota > Metazoa > Chordata > Lepidosauria > Squamata > Colubridae > Masticophis > Masticophis lateralis. The sequence goes on from JAUDYJ010000002.1 coordinate 94,436,181, forward strand.
TTGTAGCATGCTTCAAAATGCATGCCTTGAACTTCTAATTACATTAGTTATAGCTGATTGCTGATTGATTTTTGCCTGTGTACTATTTCCATGTTTTAATTAATTAATTATCTAGAGCCTGAAGCTTGCTGGGTAAAATAAAGTAAGTCTCTGGACTGAACATTTTGTATATTTCTGGGACCAAATCTCGTCTTTAAAATTGTTAAAATGCATCACAGTTAATTAAATATTTTGAGGGGAAGTGACTGGCCCCAAGCTCAGTTTATTGCCTAATAAATAATTTAAATTCATGAGAACATGCAGATGGGTTATTAATAAAGGCTACCAGAACCATGAGAAATTATTTAAAACTTCATAGATAAATGTGTGAGGAGGGTGGTAGCAATCATTTGGATCAAATGAGAGATGGGAGATTGTAGACCTATAACCACTTTGGATCAAGGTACTAACTGAATGCTGATTTTTCTACTTACCTATTGATCAACTCAAGGCAGCCCTAGCTCATAGTAATCTTGATATGTTCCATATATTTCAAAGCCACTAGCAATAAAAAGCAAGTGCAGATCAGTTTTAAACCACTTTGGAAAGATTAGGGAATGGGAAGTGCCCCAATTTGTGCTGAACTATTTAGAGAGACTTTTTTTGACTTTTTTTTTTGTCATTTTTTTTTGTCATAAAGGTCAGAATTGCTATATTGTTTCCTTGAGAAACACAACTTATTCTGAGCTTTAACGTTCCCAATATACTCTACCTGTAAAATATATACTTGCATGCATATATGGATGCATGCATGCATATATGAATGGATAGATGGATGCATGGATAGATAGATAGATGATAGATAGGTAGGTAGGTAGGTAGGTAGGTAGGTAGGTAGGTAGGTAGATAGATAGATAGATAGATAGATAGATAGATAGATAGATAGATAGATAGATAATAGATTCATTCATTCATTCATTCAGCTTGTATACTACTAACTCCTGCATGCATATACATACAACTTCTTGCAAACATGCACTTCCACGATACAAATCAAATTATTCATAAAATACCATGGTAAATGAACAATAAAACTTCCATAATAAAAAATATAATCAAATTTAATAATTAAATAATAGTTAAGTTTTAAGGGGAAACTTCTCTTATGTATTTAAACCTAAATGGTATCTGATTAATCAAGGAATGATCTACGGGACAGATCAGCTGGGTCATCTTCCAAAATGAAATTAAAGTTGGCGCAGGTCTGATTTTAACTGGGTAATTTTTTTCCAAAATACAGGCACTGCTGGGTAAAAGTAGCTACTCCAGGCTTAACGCCCCCTTTCCCTATTAGTGCACACATACTGGTGTGCACTAATAGGCTGTTTCCAGGACAACTAAATGGGTTGGGTTGATTGTGTTCAGAGCATACAAACAATGTCCTCAATTCAACCATACAAATTTTTTTCCAGGAAGATTTATGTACAATGAATAAGCCTAGTTAGTTTTCCCGACTAGCATGTGTTAGTACAATATAAAGCAGACTCAATCAAATCAGTCCTGCACATTGAATCTCTGCTTTTTTTAATAAGTTTAAGGCAAACAATTGAATGAGATATCCCTAAATTGCTTCAGAGAGATTTGAAAGCAGTCCCAATTTCATGTTTGAGTCATAGAATGTACACTTGCTTAGAGTCATGTCTCATTACAGGGAATACCACCCCCAGCCATAAAAGAAATTCAGTGTACTATTTGGTTCTGCACAGTCTCAAATGGTACTACAACTTTCATTCCATACATTGATGAAGCAGGGTGTTGTTGTTTTTTTAATGTACAGTGTTTTGTGGGATGTACAAACATAATAAATAATCATTTTAAAGTCCAGTTTGTGCTTTTGAGGCATTTGCTAACAGAATAACATTTAGAAATGCATAATTCCAGGTTGTACAAGCAGTCCAATCCAAGTGAGGAACTGAAGTGAAGTTCTTTAAAGAGAATAGAAGTAAGTCACAGCAATAATGTTCTGTCTCAGAGTATTTTGGTGGAAGGGGTGAGAAGATGCAACGGGGGGATTTGGACTAACAGTCTCACAAAAAGCTCATTGAATGTAAAATAACACAAAACACTTTTTATTATTATTCTTTAAATCTTACATTGCTTTTTTCATTGAATGCAAAGCTGAGTAGTTGTTTACTTATTTAGAGGGAAAAAACCAGAATATTAAAGCAAGAATGGGATTATTTTGAATTGTTTTTAGATGTTAAATCAGGAAAAGCAATATTTCAAAAAGTGGAGAAAAGAATGAAATATTGGTCGAAAGAGAAAAGTTTGTTTATTTGCATTTTTAAAAACTGCACAACTTCACATCCTCCCTTCCTCTTTTTTAATGAGCAAGTTGAGCAGTATAGAACAACATCTGACCAGCCTCAAGCCCATTAGGTGCTATTGCATTATTTATGTTTTAAATTGATTTAACCTGAAATTAATTATACATGTGAAAAGGGGAAGCCAAAAAATCTGGCATGCAGTATTCTTATTCATATAGACTAGGGCAGGATGTCCTGTAATGCTAATATATTTAAACATACCCATTGACTTAGGATGACTTTGGCAAATAGTGTTGGTCTGATATTACTGAAGTATGGAAAAGAGTGGGTTATGAATGCCAGATGTAGAGGTGCTGAGATATATGCCTTTGTCATTAATGAATAGTATGACTTGTTTCAGATGGATGATTATAGAAATTGAATAAATCATTTTGTATTTTTGATTCCCTCTGAATCTTTGATTTTTTTCACTTTTCTAGATATTGTCATTTACTTATTTTCATCAAAATATGTCCCAATTAAACCTGAACTTCCCTATTGCTCTATTTCTTTCATGCATAAAATGAACAATCATATCATAATAAAGTATTTTCTTTTGAAAGCTGTAATCACTGAGTAGGCTGAAAAACTCATGCTTGGTGTACTATTTCCAGATACATTGACATATTAGCTTTGATTAGAGCTAATATTATTGTTTTTCCTTTTCTATCATTTTTAGAAGTGAACAATATAAAATGTCCAAGAACTCAGATATTGGGTTGGATTGATTTAGATTGGGTTTGATGATTTAATGCTAGGAAACATTTGTAGAAACTATATAGATTTATATGGTGGAAAGAAACCATCAATATGTCAAGGGCTTATTACTTTTTCCATTCTTCTTATTCTGCTGCTGATAAAGTTTTCCTTTTTGATACTCAAAATAAAGATATTTCCTATAAAACCAAGTACAAATAACTTCCAAAGTGATTTTTTTCTCATTCTGAACTTTAGAAGTAAACTTCCTATGGGTTTCCTACGTCTGTAAAATAACTGCTTAGTAGGACTTTCGCCCCCTCTCCCCCAAGTGGTGTTCTTTTTTATACAAAGTCAGCTTATTGCCCCCACAATCTGGGTCCTCATTTTACCTACCTTGAAAGGATGGAAGGCTGACTCAGCCTTGAGCCTGGTGAGGTTTGAACTTGCAGTAATTGCAGGCAGCTGGTGTCACTTTAACACCACTTTAAGCAGCTGCGCCACCAAGGCTTTAAGAGAATACTATATCAATGTTCACAGTCTTCTTTTCTAGGTTTCAAGTTTTGTTGTCTGGAAACATTCAGTATTTTTGCTAGATGCCTGCCTAGCCTGCTGCCATCCAAACTTAACTGGAATGTACTTAAGAATGTACTCTTTAGAGGAAGAAGAGGATTGAAATTACACCTGGAAGCCATGATTCTGACTTCATCATTATCATGAACTGTGGAGCCATATTTCTTTGTTCATAAGTTCTGATCACATGGTCAGATCAGTAGTTGTAAACTATGCCAAGCAATTGGGGTTATGAGCATGATCTTTTCTTCTTTCATTCCATGAATAATTTTCTGCATCTTTAAATAATCTGTATAGGTTTCCTAATCCTCCTCCTTCTGATACCTCCATATTCCTTTGGATATTTTACAGTTTAAGACAGTGGTAGTCAACCTGGTCCCTACCGCCCACTAGTGGACGTTCCAGGTTTCATGGTGGGCGGTAGGGGTTTTGACCCTACTTTATAAATCACCATTACTGTGGAACTGGTGGGCGGTTAGAAAATTTTACTACTAACAGAGATACAAAAGTGGGCAGTAGGTATAAAAAAGGTTGATTACCCCTGCTTTAAGATATTGACACTGAAAGACAATCTTGTGCCTCTTTCAACACAAAACACCTTTGATTAGCTTTGCAGTCATTGTATCTTGTATTCATACCTTTGAGTTCTCACTGTACATACAGGTCGGAATGATAATCATAATCACTGGATTTTGCAAGCAGTAGTGATAGATGATGTATTATCAGGAGGAGAATCATGCATAAAATATTCCTTAGTTACAAGCTTCATCCCGTCTCTAGTATGGCTACATAGTGAGCTACACAGTGAGCTGCTGATACAGTTCTACAGAGGAATTATTGAATCTGTCATCTGTACTTCTATAACTATCTGATTTGATTCAGCACCCAACAGGATAGGTACAGGATAGGTGCAATGGATAGTTAGGACTGCAGAAAAAAACAACTGCAACCAGCCTGCCTTCCATCGCAGATCTGTATACTGCACAAGCCAGAAAGAGGGTTGAGAAAATATCTATGGATTATAAACTGTTTCAATTCCTCCCCTCGGGATATCATTACAAGGCAAAACAACTAGACACAGACGGTTTTTCCCCTTGTGCCGTCATTTTGCTGAATGATTCCCACAGCACTGTCTTATCTCTCAAGATGTAGCATGTAGTATGGCTGTATCATTATTACCCTTCTCATCTTTCCTTTTACCTTCCACTATTGGTATCTTATTATATTACTTTGTTGTTTGTATGCACACTGAGAACTTATGCACCGGAGGCAAATTGTGTCCAATCACACTTGGCCAATAAAGAATATTCTATTTTATTAGGCTGTAAAAATTAGCATGTCACAATAAAAACCATATGATTATTTCCCAACTAGAATGCATGGTTGTAGACAATCAAACATACCCAAAACATGGACAGAAGCATTAATCACACTTATACACAAGGAAAATTCAGACTAGCAATTAGTGCAAAATTATAGGCCTATTTCGCTATTAACCTCCGATTATAAAATATATATGTCAATCATTGCTGCAAGGTTAAAGACAATTCTAGAAAAGTTTATATATTCGGACCAAAATGGTTTTCTGCCTGGGTGACAAATTAAAAATAATATACGGGTTATAATTGACATTCTAGAGTTCTATGAGGCCCACCCAGAGAAACAGGTTTCACTGGTTTTCCTTGATGCCCAAAAGGCCTTTGACAATTTGAATTGGAGATATATGATACAACAAATTTAAAAAATGGAATTTGGATCAAAATTTGAAAAAAATGATTGAAAAATTTTACTCAAAACAAACCGCAAGGGTAATTATTAATCAGGATATGAAGAATAAATTTGAAATTACTAAAGGCGTGAGACAAGGCTGCCCACTTTCCCCATTTCTCTTTATTCGATCATTGGAGCCACTCTTAACAAAAATTAGGGAAGATCGGGAGATTAAAGGACTGAAGATAAAAAATGAAGAGTATAAATTGCAAGCCTTTGCTGATGATTTGGTGTTTGTAATTGAGGAACCTCTACAATCAGGCCCCAAATTCATTAAAAAAATAGAGGAATTCAGCGCAGTGGCAGGTCTAAAAATTAAAAAAAAGAAATCTAAATTGCTAACAAAAAATCTTACAAAAAAAAAAACCAAGAGACAGAACTAGAGAACATTACAAATATTCAGATAACAAGGAAAATAAAGTATTTAAGGATTTGGTTAACAGCAAGAGGTTCCTCAATTAAAAAAGATAATTATGATAAATTAATGCTGCAAATTGGGAAAGACTTGGAAAATTGGAAGAACCTTCAAATTTCATGGATGGGAAGAGTGGCGGCAATAAAAATGAATATTCTGCCCAGAATACTGTTCCTCTTGCAGGTTATACTGATAAAAATAGAAAAAAGGTTTTTTTTGATTTACTAAATAGATTGATTGCAAAGTTTATTTGGCAAGGGAGAAAACCCACAATTAGATTAAAAAGCCTACAAGACACTAGAGATAGAGGAGGAGGAGCTCTGACGGATTGGGAGACCTATTATCAAGCAGCATGCCTGACCTGGATAAAGGAATGGATTGAGTTGGAAAATAAAAGAACCTTAATAATCAAAGGTCACGACTTACAGGTAGAATGACATGCATTTCTATGGGGCGAAAAACATAAATCACATGGATAATTTAAAAGACATATAATTAGGAACTCATTATTATTAATTTGGAACAAAATTAAAAAACAACATTATGCGAGAATATCAAATTGGATTTCGCCCAACAAAACATTAAATTATCCAAATTTATTAGATTGGACCAAAATAATTAGATATAGGGATATATTAAACGAATGTGGGAAAACTAAAAACAAAACAAAAATTAGAGCAGGACTTGAATAGGGAAGTTGAATGGTGGACGTACTTGCAAATCAGATCAAAATATACAGAAGATACAAAGACCAATCAGATACAATTGGAACAAAATGAACTAGACAAAATTATATATGGAAAGGATCAAAAACTAATTAGCAAAATATATAAATTTTTATTGCGGTATAAAATGGAAGAGGAAGCAGTGAAAGACACTATGATTAAATGGGTAAGAAATTTTAATCATATGATAGAATTAGAGAAGTGGGAAAGGATGTGGAAAATAAATATGAAATTGACAATATCAACGGCATACAAGGAAAACCAGATGAAAATGTTTCATAGATGGTATCTTCTGCCAGCGAGAATAGCAAAGATGTTCCCTGGTACTTCACCTAAATGCTGGAAATGTAAGAATAACCATGGAACATACTATCACCTCTGGTGGACCTGTCCGGTGGCAGAGCAATTTTGGGCCAAAGTTATAAAGCTTATAGAGGAAATAATACAGGAACCAATAAAGGGAGAAGCAGAGCAATTTTTACTAGTGATCCCAAAAGAAAATTATATAAAAGAAATACAATATTTAACACTACATATATTAACAGCAGTTCGCATAATATATGCACAGAATTGGAAGAAGGAATGTTCACCAACAGAAGAGGACTTAGTTAAAAAAATCCTCGAATGCGCAGAGATGGACAAGTTAACAAAGGAAATTAACGAAAGAGAGGATACAAATTATTATAGAGTGTGCCACAAATGGTACAATTGGTGGGAGAAAAGGAAAAAGGAGTAAAAGGAGTAAAAAAAAGAGGGAAGGGGGGGGGGGAAGGAGATTGTGTTGCAGATCAAACTATAGTATAGTCAATATAAAGGAAGTTAGATTGTTTAAGCAGATTAATGAAAAAGTTAGAAAATATGTAATAATAAGAAAAGATCACCTTAAATGAGCTGATAACAACAGAAAAATGATATGTATATAAGTATGTTTTGTGTTTTGTGTTTATTTTAATGTGTTTAAAATAAAAAACTTTTTTATATAAAAAAAAGAATGCATGGTTGTAGAAATCAATGCCTATTTAAGTCCCATTAAAATAAAAGGGGAAAGAAGTAAGCAGTTAATATAACAGGCAACAAAATTAGAAACCTAAAATATGCAATATTTGGATTTTTGAATCATATGTGAATATGAAAATACAAATTTTACAACATGCAAAATGAAACTTCCATGTAAATTATGGTTCAATAATTTGCAGATAATAATGCTAGAATGCAGCATTATTATCTGGAAAATAATATGAAACTTAATCACCTGTGATAATAATGCATATTCTGTGCAGCTAATTTCAGTTTGGCGTTTTGCAGTTTTATTCTCTGATGGCAGTAAACCATGTTTTCTTCATTATTATCTTTCTTGCCGAAACGGATGCCGAATGTGAATTTTTGCCTAGACTGTTAAATTATTAGTGGCAGTTTTGTAAAACCACATTAAATATACAGTATAGTATACAATTCTTTCCCCCTGATAGTTTTGTTTCTTTTTATTGCAATGTCTGATCTGGTCAAATTGATGCATTTTTCTCATTCCAAAGAGAGCATAAGAGAGAAAAAAAAAACCCATGAAGCAAAACCCTTTTCCTAACCATTTGAAATATTTGATATATATTTATAGGAAAAACACACATAAAACCTATGAAAAGTAAGATATATATATACAGAATGTATGTATAGAAACAGAATATATGTACAGAAACACACACATGCATACATATATTCCTAGTTTAATTAAGCTACCAATCAAGGTTTCTAATTTCATTATATTAATTGCATTATTGATTAATTTTTTTTCAATGACAAGGATGATCAAATTATAATTAACCTTTGTGCGCAAGAGCACATGGAATAATGAAACTAGAAATTAAACATATGCAGTCTTTCACCATAATTTCTCTTTCAGGTCGTTAGAAGAAATCTCTGGGGTAAAAATGAAGAAAGATATGAATTTATCAGGATTTCACTGCAAGCATGTTTGTGTCTATTTTACAACAAATAATTCCTTACTGAACTAAGTATGTGGCTTATTAATAGATGAGATGGATATGCAATAGGCTTCATAGTTTCTATAAGGACTTTTTTTAAAACGAATCGTCTGATTAAAGAAGAAAAAGTAATTTTAGGGATTATTGAGCATAAATATTAAGACTGTGCAGTGCTTCAGATTCAAAGGGAGAAATGTGATTTGTAACATGCATGAGCCCATATGTGATACCTTTCAAACACACTGAAACAAATTTACTTTTTTCTCTAGAATCTAGACCTAGAATCTAGACCTAGAATCTAGGTCAACTGTATAACGCGGGAGGAAAAAATACCACTGATTGATCATCCAAAACACTGCCCAGTTCTATAAATTACTGTCTGCAGATTAGCTTTTCCAGCACTAGATGCTATACCAGTTCTGAGTCTTATGAGGTAATTAGTGATTTCTGAGCTTAATTGATTTTACAGATGTTTAATGACCTAGCTAGATAACAACATCAGTACATGCTGGGTAATGAAAAGCTTGCAAGAAAACAAAGAGTGTGTACCAAATACCCAACTGTTCAACCCTAAACTGCATATATTCTCTATTGTTCCTATTATCTACAATAAGTATATTGTACTAATATCATCCTTCTACATACAAACACCCGGGGTCCATGCTGGGTCCTGCTAACCTAGAATTGTGTTTTCAATGTTTTTAAGAAGAAACTCCTTGTAACTTATTCAGAAAATTGATATTTGATATATTTGCTATAATGTTATCTATAATACTGGCTATCAAATATACCTTGTAGTTTAAGGTAGTGTGATGTGTAGCCATTGTTCACTATTCAATCATTGGCATTTTCTTCCAAGCTTCTAGGTAACTCCTTCTCTTCTGCTACTTTAACAGTGACATCAAGTTTGACTTTCACAGGAATTATTCAGTGTCTTCAGCTAGTTCTGATATAGCCTGGCAGGAACCATGGGAAAAAAACATTAGAGAGACAAAGCTCTTGCTCTGAAGAATTCATGAACTATAACAAACAAAAGCCGAAGTACATACTGTGAGGATTTAAAAAATAAATAAATATTGCCCTTGCTGTAGCTTTTGTTTAAGGCATACAAGGTGGCTGAATTTGATATTTGTCTCTAGAAGCCTCACATAGAAAATAAATAGTCATAAAAACATGTAGCCAGGGTACATATGCTCTCTTGATGCCCTTCTCCATTGCTAACTTTTTTCCATTGCAATGATATCATCTTGCCTATTCTCTAAAATTAAGTCATGGCTGATATAAAGGCATGGTGGATTGGCAAAACAAACTCCAGTGCTCTGGTTCTGGAGAATTGTAATGCATGCCCTCTTTTTCTTCCTCATTTGCTGAGAAACCTTCAGAAACGTAGCATTTAAATTACCCACAGGAGAACAAATTAGCTGTGCACATTTCCTTTCCACTGATCTTTTCTCCGAGGAATAGCAATGAAAAAGTGCAATCAAATATTTAAGGAAGGGAATCCCTTCATATGCTAATGCGCGATTTGCTTTCTGTAAAACCCTTTAACTTTGGAAGCTTATAATGGATTACAACTGGCAAACAAAGCTCTTGGTTTAACTGGAGGATCTCTGTATAAAAATGGAAAGTAGAGGGGCAAGGCAATACCTGAGACAATTGTTATGCTATCTGCCATCCTTAGAAAAGTAATTCTCTAGAAAATTAAATCTAAATTCATACATTTGGTTCAATATTTACAACTGTGTAAATTTTCTCAAAACTTTGCTTGACAGTGACATTGCTTTTTTTAACTCAGTGATGGAAGAATATGAATATGGAAAAGAAGCTTAGCTTCTTTCTCCATGTTTCCACTTGAATAACTGTTTTGAAGGCCAAATGCATTTCACATAATCCTAAAAAGTGGATTGTTAGCAGTTGTCTGAATAGGCCAGCTATTCAGTCTAAAACTGGAAATCTTTGCTAAATGTGTTGAGAAACCATTGCAGGCCTCTGAAAGTAAAGTTGCTATGATCATAGTAGCAGCTGGGCATAGGAGATATTGGGTCTTGCATTCATGTCATTTCCCAATGTTGTCTTCTTGGTATTGCAGGAACAGGACTCTCTGGGACTGTTGCTTAGTTGGTTCAGCTGAGAAAAAGAGCAAAACCTTTCTCTCCACATATGTAGGTTAATCTGTGGGTTAGGGTTAGGGATCATTGGCCTCAAAGGGATTGAGGCTATACCTAATTGTCTTATATTCATGGGTTCACAATCTTTACTGGTTCAAAACGCCAATAGATTCCCTAAATATCAAGAAGCCTAACTTTGTGACATTACTCTAAAGTTCTGTGTCCACAGGTGTCTTAATATGTTTCCTAGTTATTCTTGCCATGGTATGTTTGGCAACTGATTATTGTAAGATGCTTCCACTCTGCTGTTTTTGTTCAGGCTCATTTGTTGTCTTGTTTTTCTTTTAAATTGCTCAGCTTAATTTGCTAAAATTGCCTTGATTACCTTATTGTATGATGAATTTGGATTCAAGGCACAAACAGCAGTTTCTACTAATACAAGGGCAAGCCAATATTTGGATAGGCTGTGTAGTTATATTTGCCAGATGCCACAAGTTGACTGTCTTAACTTGGATTAATCAAAGTTAGGCACTAATGACATCTGGCAAATCTTTCTGGTCTTTAGGAGTAGCAGGATATTATTTGTTTGCTTTTCTGTGGGCCAAGTGATCATCCGTGCCCACTAACATTAATAATAATTTTTAAAAAACAACAACAAATGGGTCAGAGAGAAAGTATGCAATTGATCATACATGGATCAGAGGTCATTTTGCAGAGGAACAGCTGTGAAAGTGCCATTCAGCAGTGCACCATCTGCTATTCGTTTTCTTGATGGTTGCAAGAGATGAAAATCACATTTTCAAAATGCAGAACAAATATGGATAAGCGTAGAGCAGGTTAGGAATCCAAAGATGGATTTTTCACAGCAATAATTGAGGTTGATGGGAGAATAATTCAAAATTCTTAGATGCACCAGGTTAGGAAAGGATACTAAATTGCTGGTTTCACATTAAAACCTTACCTGGACCGAGATGCCTCACACACGGTCACCCATGCACTCGTCACCTCCACGATCGACTATTGCAACACTCTCTACATGGGGCTACCCTTGAAAACTACTCGGAGGCTTCAGCTGGTGCAGATTGCGGCCGCATGGGTAGTGATGGGAGTGTCCTGATGCTCCCATTTCACACTCCTCCTGCGTGACCTGCATTGGCTATTGATTGCCCTCCAGGGTGGGTTACTCCCGGTTCGCACCGGATCGCAAGAACCAGTAGTAAAAAAATTTAATAGTTTGGAGAACCGGTAGTAAGATTGGCTGGCCATGCCCCCGAACCAGTTCCCGGCCCAGTCGCCGTTCATCTACCCCACCCACTCCCAATCTATTGCTGCTTCCTGAGTCCCAGCTGATAGCTAGAGGGGAAAAAATGTTTAAATTCTTGCCACGGGGCTTCAAATGGCCACCCTACAGCTGATCAGTGTTAAAAGAAAACAAATGAGTAGACCGGTGCCTGCAAAAATAAAAAAAACAGCCCCTTTCAGCTTCAGCATAGGTTAATTACCACAAGTTGATTAGCTCGGTGTCCCGACTCTCAGCTGATTTGCTCTCAGCTGTTTTGCTCAGGGCTCTGTAGATGCAAAGAAAGCTGGAGCAGTTTTTTTCCCCCTAGCTATGCTGAAAAAGCGAAACTGAAAGTAAAGCAGGGTCTTTGCTGCAACGTGACAAAATGAGGCAGAGAGAGATTTCCTTTTCTTTTTCCTCACCAAAAAAGGTAGGTGCAAAACTGCAAACAATGGGAAATTTAGGGCAAAAGAGGAGAGTTCAAGATTTTAAAACACAAAAGAAAAAAAGCTCTATTTAACTAGGGAATTGCAATAATTGAGATACTATTAATTATATATTGTGTTGAAAGCGGAAATGGTTAAGTTGTGCTTTGGAGGAATATATGGAGGAAATTATTTGGTTTATTATTATTGGTAAATATAATTAATTGGTTTGTAAGAAATTAGATTGCATGGAAATAATTGGAATGTTCATATTGATTAATGTACAAAAAAGATAGTTATATAACTAATTGATTTATATTAAAATGTTGAATTTGTATTAAACAACTGTAATATTACATAATTAATCAATGTGAGGAAGGATATAAAAATAGATGACAATGGGAAGGGTTATAATATAGAATAGAAGGGAAAAATTGAATTTGATTAAGATTAGAAATGAGGATGAAGGGTAATATTGGTTTTAAAAAAATAGATGAGGAATAAATATGGCAAAAACAAAATTGCTATTTATTCATATTTGTTCTCTTTTATTCTTTAAAATTTAACAATTCATTCTTTATCTTAATATCTTTATATTTGTTTCGGGTTGGCTTTCTTCCCTTTCATCTTTTTTATTGTACACCAATCTTTCTCCTCAAACCTATCACCTCTCTCTTTTCTTTTCTTCTTACTTTCTCTTCCCCCCGCTCTTCTTCTCTTCCCTACTTCCTCTTCCTTTCTCCTTCTCCTCCTCTCTTTCTCCCTCTCTTACCCTCACTCCTACTCTAATTTCCCTTCCTTTCCTTCATCCTTCTCTACTGCTGTATCCTTTTATGCATATGGAGTACTCAGAGGGCTGAAAAGGTTATTTTTGACTGGTCCTTGCACTTTTGACCAGTCCTCAAACTTATAACTGTCCTCACATTTTACGTTTTTTGTCCTATCTTATCACCATGGTGAAGAGAAGCAGCTGTGAAATGAGTGACATGGTTGTTAAGAACGCTGCACAGGCATAAATGTGAGGATGGTCGTAAGTGTGAGGACCAGTCATAAGTGCGAGGACCTGTCAGAAATGACTTTTTTCAGCCCTCTGAGTAGTCCCTATAAACATAGCCATGGCCACCCGGTCACATGACCAGCTAGCCATGCCCACCCAGTCACATGACCTCCAAGCCACACCCACAAAATAAGCCACACCCACAGAACCGGTAGTAAAAACTTTTAGAACCCACCCCTGGTTCAAGGTGTTGGTGATCACCTATAAAACCCTACATGGCTTAGGTCTGGGGTATTTGGCGGAACACCTGCGGCCAGCAACAGCTCCCCATTGCTGGTGCGCTCACACAGAGAGGGCCTACTTGGGATCCCGTTGGCCAGGCAATGTCAGCTGACTGCCCCTAGAGAGCGAGCCTTCTCTGTAGGCACACTTACCCTCTGGAATCACTCCCCTTGGAGCTCCGGGTAGCCCCTGACATTCACTCCTTCCGCCGTGACCTTAAAATATGGTTGTTTCGCCAGGCTGGTCTGGACTAAATGGGGTCTTAATGGGAATTTTAGTTTTTAGTGTCTGAATTTTAATCTGGACTGGGGTTTTATTGTTGTGAGCCGCCCTAAATCCTCGTGGAGAAAAAGCAAGCAAGCAAGCAAGCCAGGGAAACCTTTGGAATGATGAGAGCCCATGGGAAATGCCACCTCTCTTGGTAGATGCTATCAGGGAGATTTGCCTGTTGACAAAATGGCTGTCCTGATGAACATGGAAAATGACAAAACACCTAGATTTTAAAATATCCCCTGCAATCTCCTGTTCTATCCCAGAATGCTGAAAGATATTTCCTGAAAATAGATAGGCATCTACTTTGCTTTGCAGTAAGCCAGTCTTCCTTTTAATTTAAGAGAAAATGGCAGATGGGGCACAAAGCATCCTGGGTATTAAACAAAGTAACTGAAAGAAATTTGTTGCTTTGAGGCATTGCACTGCTTACACCTTTGGGGTAATCGTTTGGGACCCAGTTATTTGAAAAGTAACTTTGTCTTTTATACGCCTTATGTTAAACTTAAAATCGCTGTCAGAGGTTTTATGATAGCTGTATATTGCTTATAAAACAATATTCCCAGTCAACCTTGCCTGCTGCTTTGTTTGTTTTGTTTTTTCCAGTGTCACATACATTGTTTTTATTCAGCTGGAACTTTTAAATTATCTGTGATCTTTGATCAGTTACTGAAAGACCATGTTGTACTTTTGAATTTATCTTCTCCTCTCTTGGGGAAAATTGGACTAAGATTTATTTTTACCATCCAGTTATTTTTTGATGGGTGCACTTTATAATCATCAAATACTACATACTGTAGAACCAGATTGGACTAGGCTTCAATACTTCAATAGTTTATTGGCCTCCTAGTTCCAATAACCTCCTATTTCTAAGTCACCCACTCTTTCATCCACATTAAATAACAAGCTGCAAAATTCTGTCTCAAATCTGGTAATTCTAACCTTCTTCTTTCTTTAGCATCCTAGAGCAATTTATATTTAATTCTTAGTTTCTTGCCCTGCCAAATAGATTTGGCAGCTCTTCCAGCAAGCAAAAGATCTCCTCCCTAACATAAATTGTAGCAAGATGGAGCTCAATTCAAATGAAGAACAGTTCTTATGTACATCTGCTCCATGGAACACAGGTGGGCAACCTACACTTTCAGTTTCTACTTGAATACCATGCTAGGTCCCTCAAGTGAAAAGAGAAGCCAGTTTCTCATCATACCTTGAGGGAGTCTTAGAATTAAATGCTTGCCAAGCCATCATAGTTAATTGAGAAACGGAAATGCTGCTCTCCATTTCTTGCTGAGTGTATCTTTGGGACTGTCTTTCTCAACTCACTTCTCACATCCTTGTTCTTACATTTTACCAAGCTAATTTATTAAACAACTGTTTTACAAAGCACAAACTGAACTGACTAGGTAACAACTTTGCGTTTACCATATCTGGGCTGTAAAATCCCATATTCTTTTCTGGAATTGTTCTGTAGCATTTTGTTGTCTGGTCAAATGTTGACAAACATCTTTTCCATTGCTACTCAGGACTCAGGATATAGTACTATATGTATCATGGCCATTGTAAAATGTTGAGAGAAGAGAGAGAAGCGGAACAAACCAGAAAGCATGACAAAATGTTCTTTACACATACCATCCAGGAAACGTCCTTAACAAGCATAACAAATGCAATCAGTTAAGTATGAGAATATATCTCTCAGTAAGCTATTTTATTTCTGAAATAAGCAGATCCATATAATCTTCAAATCATGAGCAATCCTTTAAGAGCATAATTTGGGGTCCTATTTCTCTTTGACTGACAACCACTTTGACTGAAATGAAGTTAACTCCTTGAATTGCTACATAGAAGAAATGTTGGAGCATAAGAAATAGTGAAATTCAGGTGTCCATCTTTTTTTCTTTTTATTTAGGAGATGTGCTTGAATATTCTTGACTGTCAGAAATATCATCTCCTGTTGTTCTTGCCACAGGATAATCTTTCTACTTTGTAAGATTAGCAGCTGTCAGCGAGAAGTATGATGAGATTATCACAATCTGTTTCTTGCAGGTTGTCTGAATACAGCTACAGGCCACTAGGGAATGAGTCTTTTTAGGAGTTTTTTCTGCAAAGGTAAATAATATATTTAGGCATTCTTCATTACCGCTTCTTTGCTTTTGTTGTTCATTTTCCCATTCATTCCAAAGAAAATATTTTTAGATCAAGGTGGATAAGATAGGATTTAATGGAATCAAGTGTATTTCATTTTAGATTGCTTCAGTTTTCACAGATTTGATTGCATAATGTATGACATATACTGGACATTAATGAAAGTAGAATGACAACAGAGACTGAAAGCTAGTGAGCGAAGTCTCAAGCTGTGTTTTCATTATTACAGCCAAACTGAAGAACTGGTAACTAAAAATGTATACATATTCATTTGCCTTCATTTCCCTATCTTTTTTTCCCCTAGCATTGCACTTATCTTTATTGTCAAGACTGCAAGCTCCTCAGAGCAGGACTTGGTTTTGTTGTACTGTGTAGAAGCAGCTTACATGCTGAAGGAAATGCTCAATTACAATATTGAGAAAGCATAGAATTGGATCCTTGTGTCCTTGAGCCCACTTCTACCTCCCACTTCCATCCTCATTTTTTTGAAATCAGATTCTGCTGAAATGATGTACTTCTCAATGACCTCTCTGTGCCAATAGATTGTATATGGACATGCATGTGCATGTATATATGTACAGCATACAGGATATACATCAGTGGTGGGTTTCAAAATTTTTTACTACCGGTTCTGTGGGGATGGCTTGGCGGGCGTGGCAGGGGAAGGATACTGTAAAATCTCCATTCCCACCCCTCTCCAGGGGAAGGTTACTGCAAAATCCCCATTTCCTCTCGATCAGTTGTGATTTGGGAGGCAGACAATAGGTGGGGGTGGGGCCAGTCAGAATTTTTACTACCAGTTCTCTGAACTACTTAAAATTTCCGCGACCGGTTCTCTGGTCAGAACCTGCTGAAACTCACCTCTGATATACATACATACATAGATACATACAGTGGGGCAAAGAAGTATTTAGTCAGCCACCAATTGTGCAAGTTCTCCCACTTAAAAAGATGAGAGAGGCCTGTAATTGACACCATAGGTAGACTTCAACTATGAGAGACAAAACGAGAAAACAAATCCAGATAATCACATTGTCTGATTTGGAAAGAATTTATTTGCAAATTATGGTGGAAAATAAGTATTTGATAACCTACAAACAAGCAAGATTTCTGGCTCTCACAGACCTCTAACTTTTTCTTTAAGAGGCTCCTCTGTCCTCCATTCATTACCTGTATTAATGACACCTGTTTGAACTTGTTATCAGTATAAAAGACACCTGTCCACAACCTCAAACAGTCACACTCCAAACTCCACTATGGTGAAGACCAAAGAGCTGTCGAAGGACACCAGAAACAAAATTGTAGACCTGCACCAGGATGGGAAGACTGAATCTGCAATAGGCAAGCAGCTTGGTGTGAAGAAATCAACTGTGGGAGCAATAATTAGAAAATGGAAGACAAACAAGACCACTGATAATCTCCCTCGATCTGGGGCTCCACTCAAGATCTCACCCCGTGGGGTCAAAATGATCACAAGAATAGTGAGCAAAAATCCCAGAATCACATGGGGGGACCTAGTGAATGACCTGCAGAGAGCTGGGACCAATGTAACAAAGTCTACCATCATTTAACACACTATGCCGGCAGGGACTCAGATCCTGCAGTGCCAGACATGTCCCCCTGTTTAAGCCAGTACATCTCCGGGCCCATCTGAAGTTTGCTAGAGAGCATTTGGATAATCTAGAAGATGATTGGGAGAATGTCATATGGTCAGATGAAACCAAAGTAGAACTGTTTGGTAGAAACACAACTTGTCGTGTTTGGAGGAGAGAGAATGCTGAATTGCATCCAAAGAACACCATACCTACTGTGAAGCATGGGGGTGGCAACATCATGCTTTGGGGCTGTTTCTCTGCAAAGGGACCAGGATGACTGATCCATGTACAGGAAAGAATGAATGGGGCTGTGTATCTTGAGATTTTGAGTGCAAACCTCCTTCCATCAGCAAGGGCATTGAAGATGAAACGTGGCTGGGTCTTTCAGCATGACAATGATCCCAAACACACTGCCCGGGCAATGAAGGAGCAGCTTCGTAAGAAGCATTTCAAGGTCCTGGAGTGGCCTAGCCAGTCTCCAGATCTCAACCCCATAGAAAACCTTTGGAGGGAGTTGAAAGTCCATGTTGCCCAGTGACAGCCCCAAAACATCACTGCTCTAGAGGAGATATGCATGGAGAAATGAGCCAACATACCAGCAACAGTGTGTGCCAGCCTTGTGAAGACTTATAGAAAATGTTTGACCTCTGTCATTGCCAACAAAGGATATATAACAAAGTATTGAGATGAACTTTTGATATTGACCAAATACGTATTTTCCACCATAATTTGCAAATAAATTCTTTCCAAATCAGACAATGTGATTGTCTGGATTTGTTTTCTCATTTTGTCTCTCATAGTTGAGGTCTACCTATGATGTCAATTACAGGCCTCTCTCATCTTTTTAAGTGGGAGAACTTGCACAATTGATGGCTGACTAAATACTTCTTTGCCCCACTGTAAATGGGGACAGTAGGACAGGGATGGAAGGCACGCTAGTGCGCTTATGCACACCCCCTTAGGGACCTCTTAAGAAATATGAAAGATCCACGATAGACAGGTTAAGGTAAAAGGTATGGGGATTAGAGAGACTAACAGGATCAGGTAGAGTGTTCCAGATATTTACTACTCTATTGCAGAAATCATATTTCCTACAATCAAGATTAGAGCGATTTACATTGCGTTTGAATCTATTGATAGCCCTTGTGTAAATACGGTTGAAATTAAAGTACTCATTTACAGGTAGGACTTTTTGGTAAATAATCTTATGAACTAAGCATAGGTCAGAATGTACACAGCATAGTTTGAGGCTATCCAGATCTAAAATTTCAAGCCTGGTGGAATAGGGAATTTTATTTTGAGCAGAAGAGTTGAGTACTCTCCTAGTAAAATATCTCTGGACCCTCTCTAAAGTATTAATGTCTGAAATACAGTGAGGGTTCCAGGCAGGTGAACAGTATTCAAGTGTAGGTCTGGCAAAGGTTTTATATGCCTGGAATCTGTTGGAACCCCCTTCCAGCTTGGGCCGAAGTCATACCTTGGGCCGAAGTTTGGAGGCTCCTACAACCACTGGGCCTTTACTTTCCACTTCCTCTCTAGTTCCTCTTTCACTCCTTGGTACTTCTCCACTTTCTGATACTTTTTCTTCCTGATGTTACCAATACTTGGCACTATATCTATCAAGCCTACTGCTATGTTCTGGTCCTTGTCTACTACCAAAATGTTTGGTTGGTTGAACTGTGTATGTGGATCTCAAAGTCCCCTAGGATCATAGCCTTGCTATTCTCCACAACCTTGTATGGAATCTCTTCTCTAACTTTGGAAGCTCTAGTTGATACACTGTGCAGATCTTCTGTACACAATGCCAGTTACATGATTTTGCTGCTCAATGTGTGTTGTTCTTGCCTGCATCTTATACCCTGCCCCTTACATGTTGAACTATTTCTGAGGTTCTCTGCACAAGCTCTGTCTAGTATGATAGATTTCTACTTCTATAGATCTGGGATGGAAACCCCTGTACCAATGGTGAAATCCAATTTTTTTTAATACCAGTTCTGTGGGCATGGCTTGGTGGGCATAGCAGGGGAAGGATACTGAAAAATCCCCATTCCCTCCCCATTCCTGGGGAAAGATATTGCAAAACCTCCATCCCCCCCCCACTCTGGGGTCAGCCAGAGGTGATATTTGCTGGTTCTCCGAACTACTCAAAATTTCCACTACCGGTTCTCCGAAATGCTCAAAATTTCCACTACTGGTTCTCCAGAACCTGTCAGAAACTGCTGGATTTCACCCCTGCTCTGTACATTGTGAGGACCTTCTGAGTCTTCATATTGGCAGCTTTCATGTCCTTCTGGTCTGTATGTCTGCTATGTCTGCTATGTGGCTCACTGGTAGTTTAGCCCCATCAATCTTAACAGTGGTCCCTCTTTTTATTTCCATTTGGCCACACATTTCAAGTCTGAATGACATCCCAATGTAGTGAGATGTAGAGTCATTCCATATGGATCAGCAAGTTGATGTCTCATTCACTCTTAGCGTACAGCTTGGTTTCATCCATGTAGAGGAGGTGGCTGATGGTAGTTTTATTCTTGAACTTGTATCTGTATCCAGTCCTTGTAATTAGGTCAAGCCTATGCAGAAAAACAGTACATCATATTAGTGTGTGTGCTCAACTTGATGGTCACATGTTGTTCCCTTTGTATAGCATCAGGGATTCACAGAACCATGCATATGTCATTGAACCAGGGGCTTTTCTGTAGTCAATCCAGTTTGTCTAGATAGTGAGTCTTGGGCGACTGTTCTAGCTAGAAGCAATTGCTGATCTTCCCAATGCCCTTCTGATCTGTGCTCATGTGCTAGTCGAGATGGTCCTGTAGTTTGGCAGCTGTGTTGCCTGATAGGGTTTTCCATGTTGTGGTGAATCAGATTATTGGTCAGTGATTGGGTGGTACTATTCCCATAGGGGTATCTTTCACGATCATCACTGTCCTTCATTGTGTTAAGCCAGTATGAATGAGAACCACCTGCTAGCAGCAACTGGTTCATCTTTACTGGTAGTATTCTGACTAGGCTTCCCCAGAAGCACAAAGCCGAGTCCTCATTCCAATAAACCCCTTTTATTTAATTTACAGTGAATTTCTCTCCAGCAAAGTCTTTCCTCTCCCACAGTCTTTCAAGATACTTCACAATTACTGACCTATATCAGGCTTGGAGAGTGGCCAGGCCGATATCTTTCAGATGCCACAATACTTGGCAAGAATGCAGGAATGAACTAATTGTCTCCTGCAAACACTCCTCCCCTTTCGCTCCCCTTTTATTCCCTATGCGAGTGGCCCTTCATCGTCCACCTGTGGCCTTAGCTGTTCCTTAACCCTTGTTCCTTAGCTGTTCCTTAGCTTCATCTGGCAACTCTGCACATGCACACAATGGGAACAGGCTCCAGCTGTTCATCTGCCTCACTGATGTCTGACTCCAAAGGCAGCTGATACCTGTCATATGGCCCTGGCCTCTGCCTTTGACACAAAGCACTTGTCAGAGTCTTCCCCAGACTCCAGAACTGGCCCATATTCCTCCCCAATCTCCTCACTGTCTGAATCTGCTGTCAGCTCTGGCTGCTGGCAGGCCACAACAAGTTGGCATTTATGCACTGCTATTATTATTATTTTTAATTGCTGTTCCTATGAATTTATCTTCTTGACCTCTGCTTCTCTAGTATATCTCCTTAGCCTGATAGCCAGTGCTATGAGTCTTTGATTTGCAGTCTCTGAGGCTTTTGATGGATTGAGTCCCTTGTATTTTTTCACAACCATGTTTCCCCCAAAATAAGACCCTGTCTTATATTTTTATGAACCCTGAAATAAGCGCTTGGCCTTATTGCCATGCACTCAAAAGCCCAATTGGGCTTATTATCAGGGGATGTCTCCTTTAAATAATACTCAGCTTGGTTTGTGTGCATTGATATGTAGAGGTTTTTTCTAAAATAACAAATTTGGCAAAATGCATTTGTCAGCATATACAGTAAATGCACCTTCTTTATATTCCATTTGGGAGGGTATAGATTAGGGAGATCCATATAAAAATGTGGAACCAATTTCTTCTTCCAATGTAACCACAGATCAACACGCAGCTGTTTCAAACAAAATAAGTTTTACTGGAACTGAGAACACAGGAAAAACCTTAAGAGATTTTTTGGATTTATGCATTGCATTACATTCTATATTCTGGCTATTCCATATAATTCTCACAGCAATCCTGTGGAATAAATTGAACTGAAAGGGGAATGGATCCAAGGTAATTCCGTAAATCAGATGGGTAAATGAGGATTTGGAGATACATTTTTCAAGTCCATCTCTGATGCCTTAATCAGTAAAGGAATCACATTCCTATATGTAGCTACACATACCTCATAAGTCCTTGAATGTTACAATAGGGAAGGAGAAGGGGATACAGATTTCAGAATAAAAGCAGGTCTGCTAACTTGATTTTGCTCAAAGGTTAAATTTTGACTGAATAATGTACTGAGGTCTGCCCTCCACAAATTAGGGAGTGAGATGAGGACAAAAACCAAATGTGACTTAATTTTATTACAGTGTGATTTCACTACAATTAAATATACTTAATATGATTAAGCCAACTATTTAATAATTTCCTTTCTCTATTTAATAATGTTCCGTTCCTGGCAGGAACTGCTGGACTATGTACTTTTGAATTAAATATAGTTTAATATAGCCGCATGAGCCTGTGGTTCAAAAAAAAAAAAAAGGAAAAGAAACCTGATTTTTTCTTTAAAAAATTTGACAGTGCTAATTAATGTTCAAAAGAATTAGGTTTCGAAAATTGTTTACTGCCTGCAAGGCTTATGACTTCCAATGCTTGAGCTGACAACTGTTATAATTCCCATGACAACATGAAGGCTTTTGATGGTTTAGAAACAGATTGAAATCTAGTTTTCTCAGTTTTTGTTTCTCCATATGATATAAAATATTTTCAAGGGGAAAGGAAGGAAGGAAGGAAGGAAGGAAGGAAGGAAGGAAGGAAGGAAGGAAGGAAGGAAGGAAGGAAGGAGGAAAAGAAAAAAGAAAAGAAAAAAGAAAAGAAAAGAAAAGAAAAGAAAAGAAAAGAAAGAAAGAAAGAAAGAAAGAAAGAAAGAAAGAAAGAAAGAAAGAAAGAAAGAAAGAAAGAAAGAAAGAAAGAAAGAAAGATGGGCAGGCTATTTGAATCTCTTTAAAGAGCTCTTTGGAAAAATGTGCATCATCTAATCTTCAGTTTGTTGACCAGCCTTGCTATATCTGAACTGCAAAAATTCTAGGTTTTTAAAAAAATCCTCTTTTTTGTCATCTAGCAATTCTTCTGATCTGTACACCCTATATAGAGTATACCTCTCCTTACATGTTTTCTAACATTCAAGTTCTATTTATGCTAAATAATATTCTTCATCCAATAAATTATATCCAGCTGCAGAATGCTCTTTCTTATCTGCTGACTTCTTCCTGCTGTCTTTGCAATGAAACAGTGGAGATGCCACTGTTTAACATGCTTGATTCATTTATCAACCTGTGGTCGATTTCTGATTATTGATGTGTTAAATATAAAAAATATACAACAGACAACCCTAATGGTCCCATTTAAGTTCAGCTTTCAATTATTCTATGTCAGCCTTGTGAGGCAGTCCAGACAAGAAGCACTTCCAGAAAAACTAATTTTACAACTAATGTAAGGTTACATTAACAGAACCTTGCAAGTCTTAAAGTACCGTATTTTTTGGAGTATAAGATATACCCCCGCCCCCT
Source organism: Masticophis lateralis (assembly GCA_030761175.1). Classification (NCBI taxonomy): domain Eukaryota; kingdom Metazoa; phylum Chordata; class Lepidosauria; order Squamata; family Colubridae; genus Masticophis; species Masticophis lateralis. The sequence continues at coordinate 94,459,514 of JAUDYJ010000002.1, forward strand.
AAAAGAAGCTGAAAATTTGGGTGCACCTTATATTCCGAATGTAGTTTTTTCAAAGCTTTTTTTCAGCCCTAACAGGGCACTAGTGAATGAAGCAATCTTCTGAGCGCTTTGCCTGCTCCCTTTAACTTTTAGCTGTGCTTTAGAAGCCTTTTTTCAGCCCTAACGAGGCACTAGCAAGTGAAGCAATCTCCATGCTTTGCTTGCTTTTCTCATTGCTTCTCTCTCCAAAGATTGTTGTGCTTCAGAAGCTGTTTTTTATCCCCAAGCAGGGGATAAAAAGTGTGTGCGCACGCTCAAAACGAGAAAACTAATGTTGAAGCTGACCAGACTAAGGACACTAGCCAGATGAATACCTGGTAGGCAGATCCCACACACACACATTTTCCTCCCCAAAAACTAAGCTGTGTCTTATACTCTGGTGTGCCTTATACTCCGAAAAATCTGATACTTCTCATCTCACCTTTACAATCCAGAAACTAAGGAGGGTCCCTTCAGAGACTTGCCATGCCCCAATTCCTTCCATGGGCCTAGCTTCCTCTTCTCCAACTACTGCCCATTCTGCAGCTCTCTTCAACCTGTCTCTCAAGATCAATCCCACATACCATCACATTATACTGTAAAACAAATGCCTTGAGTAATTAATGGATTTCTTTGTTGTTTCTTTGTTTTTATCAATTGCCATAGATTTTCATTTCTCTTCTTAGGAATTTTCTAAAATAATTTAAAATGAAAAGTATTCTGGAAAATTGAAGATGTTGTGTTGATCATTTTAGCAGTGATAAAAAAAATTCCAACAAATACAAAAGGAAGCAAAGAAAGGTGATATAAAGAAGTATGAGCAATAATGATAGCTGTACTTTGAGCATACTTTGCACAACCTTGAAAATGATTTGGAAGACATCCTTCAGAATGTCATAATATCTTTTTGCTACTCATTCAAGCAGCCTTGACTTTGAGGGGGAAGGCTAATGCTACACTTGCATGAATTCCAAAAATGTTATTCAAAAATAATTCTACATATTTTCTGAAGTTGTTCTTCACAACATGAGCTAATGAGATTAGATCAACAGATATTTTGTGGCTTCTATCACAATAGACATTGTGATAGAAGCCACAAACATTTTTAGACTTGTAATTATCTGATTAATTGGAAGCCTTAATATATCTGTGCTTCAATTTATAATTCTTCCTTTTAAATGCTCTGAAGTATTTTGCCTATTATTTTTAAAATCTTAAGGCTTTCAGTGTTATTTATTCGGTGGAGAAAGATTTTCCCTAAAGTAGCTGTCCTAACCAAGCTATCATCAACATTTGAGCTGCCAAGAACTTATTTATATAAACAACTTAATTGCTTTTCTGCTTTTCACTTTTACAATATAAACAAAGCAGATAAAAGTGTCTGAAAAATATGCTTCCTTTTGCAAAGTTTGACAAACATTTTTAAATGTTGATGTGATCCAAAGTAATATCTTCCTAGACATGCACATCCTGGACATAAATTGTTTCAACTTCTACCCTCAAAAGGATGCTATAGGGCATTGCACACCAGAACAACTAGACACAAAAATAGTTTCCCTCCCCACCACATGCCATCACTCTGCTAAACAACTAATTCCTACCACACTGTCAAACTATTTAGTAAGATTGTATTACTATTCTTCTTCTCATCTTTCCTATTACCTACTTTGTCGCTTGTATCTTTAGGATTCTTATTGTTTTATTTACTTTGCTAGTATGATTTATGTTGATTGTTTATTTAATATCCTATGACTATCACTGTGTATCTTATGATTTATGATGAATGATGACTACGATCATGATTTATCACTTATAGATTTTATGACACTGAGAGCTTATGCACTGAAGACAAATTCCTTGTGTCTCCAATCACACTTGGTCAATAAAGAATTCTATTCTATTCTATTCTATTCTATTCTATTCTATTCTATTCTATTCTATTCTATTCTATTCTATTCTATTCTATTCTATTCTATTCCATTCCACTCCACTCCACTCCACTCCACTCCACTCCACTCCATTCCATTCCATTCCATTCCATTCTATTCTATTCTATTCTATCCACAACTAGTTCTTTATTCATTGCAGTGATGTAGCAGGGGGTAGAACTCTGAAGCTGCTAGCTCTGTAATCAAGATTTCTGCATGGGCTCTAGATTGGTTCACTACTTTTAAACAATCTAAATTAAATACTAGTGTTTTAAATTATTATTGAGCAAGAAATAGGTCAAGGAAGATGATATGCATGAATAAAGATCAGGGCACACTCTTTCTAATTTCAGATTTTGCCAAAATGGCAGATTATATCAAGCTTGGAGTTATTTAGCCTAGACTGACTACTGCTGCTTAAATAGCAGTTTTTCTCTATTTGTTAGAAAAAAGAGTTCTCAGATTTTCAAAAGCTCTTATATTTTTATAAGCAAAATTTGGACCATTTATTTCCTCCCTTTTAGTTTGTTTCCTTCCTATTGAAAGAAAGTTGTACATCCAGTCTCACAGTTTTTTTAAAAAAAAATTGTAAGCAATTGATAACTGAGACAATTAAATTGCATGTGAGTATGGAAATGGATATAAGCTACATTGTTGGGTGCACACCTATGTGCAGTGAATTATTGTTGGTCCATTTATCCATCGAGTCAAGTACACTGTATGATGAATGTGGCATTGAATTGTTTCTGTTTCTAATATAACAATTTCTATATTCTTATAATAGCTTCTGAAACTGGGCTAGTTGGAATAAGTATTACAAAGGCTATCCATCACCACAATCCATGATGTTAGCTGTTCACTAGTTAAAGGCAGGGATTCCATCTCTATGTATGTTCAGTTGCAGTTTTATTTGTAACATCTCAGATTGGTCATATCAGACACACAGGAAGAAAATAAGGCCCTGGAACTGCCTAAAAACCTAAAAACCAGAATATGATGCTAGTTATAGATTGATGATAGATGAAATAGATAGATAGATAGGCAAGCAGGCAGGCAGGCAGGCAGGCAGGCAGGCAGGCAGGCAGGCAGGCAGGCAGACAGACATCTAACATCAAGTTAGATAGATGGAAAACAATCAAGTATTTGATTCCCAAATATTTGCCTGCTGATTTTTCTGCTATTGCACAAGTTAGAACTACACAAGTTAAAACTGGGCATTTTTTCCCTAAATAACTGAAGTCATGATGTATAGCAACAATTTCTGAAGAAACTTAGAAAAACAATGAAGAATTAAATAGATGTTCATGATAAATTTTTTCACTTTTGCCTATGTTAAAAATGCCGTTTTTATTTTTTATAGAAGACATTAAATTTAATCCATAAAATAGAAAGCAAATGAAAATTGAATCTAAAGAAGTGAACATTTTGCAAAGTTATATTATTTGAGAATATTATGGTAAGGATGGAACACAATTATTAGAAAAGGAACACAATTATTAGAAAAAACAAGATGCTTTCACTAATTGTTGAGATCCAATGTTACAAAGTCTGATTTATTTCTACATTTTTGGTGTACACTTGCCAAATGATCATTCTTGAATCTTTGGAAGAACTTCTGGCTCACCTTCATGGATTATCGTTAATAACTGGCACTGCAGAAAGTTAAAAAAATATTGCAGTGAGTCCAGAATTATTTTGGCAGTTATACCTGGCAATCACTTTCTAGCAATTCCCTCCAAGATATTTTCAGAATAATAGCGAAAATGAGACAGGTGTCACTCTTCTTTGGGGATTAGGATACAGAGTATTCTCCTGTCAGTTTTATTGTTATTGATAAGGTAATCTCAAAGTGAGTTCCATGCTATTCTTGTATAAAAGAAGCATACAGGCAATCCATTAGGCCTAGATTTCTTGCCAATCTAAAAGGTGTCTAATGCTGGAAGAATGCATCTACTGTAAAGCCTTTTAAACCTTCAGGACCAGAGACAGCGACATATTCAGTTGCTGCACCCGCCAGTTTTGAGTGGCTGGTAATCTTGACCACAGCAATAGATTTAGGCAAATTTAAAGAATCCAACAAGAAGATTGAAGAGCAAGAAGGATAGCTGTGGAAGGAGGTGGGTTTCTCACTGCTGCTGGGATTCCTGAAAAGAATGCATGCATTATTTTTACTTTTTGTATCTCTCTTCAGTCCCTTTAGTTTCTATTTTAAGTGAGCAGATTTCTTGCAACGCTATCATTTTTTATTAAACTCTTAATAAAATAAATGCTTCCCCCCCAACCATGAAAATTATTTAGTATCTCATTCATATCTGTTGTATCCACTCATGAGCAATTAACTCCAAGTTAATACAAACTTCTCCTTAAATAACCTCTAGATTTTGTAGTGTCTGTATGTCTGTGGACATGTGTCTGTATAATTGTTAGCAGAATAATGATTTATTTACCAAAAGTAAATCTCACCTTCCTTCCCAGGAGCTTAAGGAAGCATATATACAACCCTTCTTCATGTTTTCCTCATAAGCACAACTGTGTGAGGTATTTGGGCCGACAGAGACAGATCAACCTAAAGTCACTCCCTGAGCTTCCGTGGTTGATGCTGGTTTATAATCTGTTCCAATGTAAAACTTTATCATTATGCCATACTGGCACTTATGCTCTGTGAGATACTTCTATAGTATATATATCATTGTGTTTCAGTAGAACATTTTTCCATGGGAGTAACCAATCACATTCTTATCTTTCAGGTACAGTTCAGTTAAGTTGCTCAATACCACAAACAGTTGTATTTTGCCTCAAAAATCAAAATACAACCTTTTGCGATTACAAATGATTCATGAGCGTACCTCCTAATGCTGAATGTAGAAGAGCCATGCTTGCAACCTGAGCAAGAGTCATACATAGATACGATAAGTTTTCCTGTATGTTTCCATTTCTGTTTTGTTTTGTTTTCTTCTGCTTTGAGGTTTGTTTGCTTATATTCCACCTTTATTTTTACAAATAACTCAAGGTGGTGAACATATCCAACTCACCTTCCTCCTATTACTGTCCCCACGACAACAACCCTTTGAGGTGAGTTGGGCTGAGAGAGAATGACTAGCCCAAGTTCACCCAGCTGGTTTTCATGGCTAAGGCAGGACTAGAACTCATGGTCTCCCTGTTTCTAGTCTGGTGGTTTAACCACTAGACCAAACCTGTTCTAGATCTAAAGGTGTACAGAAAAGCATAAGTCCAAATATTAAAAGAAGTTAAATGACAACTAAAATAGCCTGAGAATGATGAATGGTGATTGTTAGTGTAAAAAAAGTAAAAAAAATAAGGTTCAAATTATTGTTTTAAAATTGAACCTTTTAAGGGTATTTGCACTGACTAAAGAAATCCTTTAGAGCAGGGGTGTCAAAGTCAGGCCCATGGGCTAGATCTGCCCTGCAGGGTGTTTAGATCTGGCCTGCAGGGCCACCCTGGAAACAGCAAAGGACTGGCCCGTGGTGCCTCTTCCAGTGAAAACAGAGCTGGGGAGGACCATGTGTGGCCTGCCTGGGCTCCGTTTTCAGCTATGACGGCCTCCTGCAGCCCTTTGCCAGCAAAAAATGAAGTCCGGGTGGGCTGCGGGCTGGGCTCCATTTTTGCTGGCAGAGGGCTGCAGGAGGCTTTTATGGCTGAAAATGGAGCCTCGACAAGTGACATCGAAGTGGCCATGCCCCCTGGGCACACACCCTGGCCACCATCCCCAGCTTCCAAAGGTCAAACACAACCCTGATGCAGGGTGTCAAACTCAATTAATTCAAGTTTGTCATCCCTGATTTAGAGAGTCTCCTACCCAGCCCTAGGTAGATCTGGAAAAGTCTTGAAGTAGTATTTCACTACTGTATTTCTTCTTCCAGCTGATTTAAGAAAATCAGGGCTGCAGCAGTAGTAAAAAGTTTTAACAAAGAAGCAGCTTCAGTTTCATTTTGAATAGAGCTGTGTTATTCTGGCGTCTTCTGGATAATCTGCCTGCCGAGAGCTGATTCAGTTTCTCCATTTAAGAAATTAATCTTTCCACCAACAAAGAAATCTAAATTCTAGCAGGCTAGTTTCCAAACAACCTGCTTTTCATAGGTTATAGGTTAACTATAAAGCTATAAAGTGATCAGATTTAATTTTTTTCTGAAATTAGTTATTGTTTTCTTCTAAAACACCCCCTCTTCAGTTTGTAATTAAAAAGACAACACTGCCAGAGAAAACACATTTAAAATCTGGCTTTTTTTTTTTTTTTACACAAAAGCAAAACTCCCTCTTCCCCTATATTTATTATATTTGGTAAACAAGTCATCATAAGCTTTTCTCAGGTTTTAATTCCAAATGCCCCATGACAGCAGAATAAGCCACTAAGCCCCAACAGTAATTCTCTACTATTCATAAACAGTGGTGGTGATCATTTGAAAGATGAACATTTTGTGATTATCTTTTAATAGTTGGCTGTTTCCAAAGACTCTCAATGGGTCTGTTAAGTAATCAATGACTCTTTCACTCAGTTTATCATTAAGACTTTTTGTCAAGAGTAGAATAAACCAACACATTTTAAGGAACAGTAGTTTGGCATTAGTCAGAGGATTAAAGGTGTTACGAATTAAAGATGGACTAGAGATCCTTTTAATGTTAGGTCAATCGTGAACCAGGTCAGTTGATATTAACCAAAATCATTAAAGCTTGACAGCTGTTCTGCAACCTTCTGAATACTTTTCTTCCCCTCTTCCTTGTTGGCTTTAATATACTCTCCTTTGGGTTACAAAATTGTATGGTAATTAACACTGTTTGATCTTCTTTTTACTCACTGATGAGGAACTTGTTCAGCACAAAAAACACATTATAAACTTAGCATGAGCTTCAGGGTTGCATTTATTTAGGCGAAGTTAAATGAACACTTTGCACATACTGTAAACGATGAGGTATTATGTAGTGATGAATGCTGTATAGAAAAACAGCTGCAAATGCTACAATATCCATCCATATAGGACTTTTTAAAGCAACAGCAACAAAAATCTGGAAATATTGATGCAGATGTTGCAAATCATACTTGGTTTCCAAATTGTGAAGAGCTGTGTTTCTGGGATGAAGACACTGGTAGAAGCAGGGCAATGAAAGCCCCACCCCTTTGTAGGTGTGAGAAACATACGAACATGTACAAAAGTGGTCAGTCTTTGATTTCACAGCATGATGGCCATTTTGCTTATTTTGGGAAGATGCCTTGTTCCCCTTCTGGTACCGTGAGCTGGGACTGCCAAAAAGTCTGGGTTGAAAATCTGGAGAGCCACCTCATTTACAAGCAGGAGTGAAATCCAGCAGATTCTACAGGTTCTGGAGAACTGGTAGCAGAAATTTTGAATAGTTCGGAGAACTGGAAAACACCACCTCTGGCTGGCCCCAGAGTGGAGTGGGAATGGAGATTTTGCAATATCCTTCCCCCAGGAGTGGGGTGGGAATGGAGATTTTGCAGTATCCTTCCCCTGCGATGCCCAGACCACACCCACCAAGCCACACCCACAGAACTGGTAGTAAAAAAAATTGGATTTCACCACTGTTTAAAAGTAACTTGCCTAGGGGGACTGAGGCCCATACTTGGCCTTTGAATGATATACCAGGGCCACATTTATGCAAGTGGAATGGCAAAAGTAAAATAGAGTCAGATTTAATTGTTTTACTTACATTACTTTTCTCTTAGGTTCACTAACAGCCTCTGAAATATTAATGCTTTTGCAGATTACTAACTGTAGAGATGATTAAGAAATGGAGAATTCTGAAAAAAAGGAAACAACAACAAGCCAGTATCAGCAGCTATTTCCCCCATAACTATGAAGCAAGTTCAGCTACACTATAAAAATTATAAAGGAAAAAATATATAACTGTCCTGTAAATGAGATATAAAAGCAGACAGTTCTTTTCTGAGAGAAACAAATTTCTGAGAAATCAATGGATAGATTTAGACACACCAATAAATCATTTGTATTTAATGTGGGGCAAGGAATTCATTTGTTGTTATTGCCAGATACAAATTTGGGTCATTTCTAATTCGATAAGCATACAAGTGTTCTTCACTAGAACATTTTGTTTTCTTTTTATGCCTCTGTAGTCTCTTAATTTGGAGTGGAGTCGGAGCAACTCGGTGAACCTCAGCGTTTACTGGCCAGATGGTCTACCTGATACCTATATGGAGTTTGCAGAAGGTATTTTTTCTTTGTGCCCTAAGAGAGAAACATCTGTTGATAAGTAGGACTGAACTCTCCATAGTCCAGTGCGAGGCAACTATCTTCATCGTTAGGCCCACATGCCGCTCCTTCACTAAAGCATTAAATAACAAGCCTATGTATAATATGATAGGAGGGACAGAGAGCAGAGACATCTGGTAGAAGAGATGGACAGCAAAAAAATAATAATAAACAGACAGACCGACAGACAGACAGACAAATCAATACCTTCAACCCCTAGATATTTGTTTGGAAAAGACTACAGGGTTGGCCCCAAGTTTCTATTTATACTTCAGATTTAGAAAGAGAAAGCTGTGATCATGGTACAAATTTTATATGCTCCACTGGCTCTGATGGAATGGCTTTAGGCAGGACTCCTTCTCAAGTTTTCTTTATCAAAAGTTTATAAGAAGAAGAAAAATACAGGCCAAACTTATGGAATTGTTATAGTGATTGAGAAGATCAAATGCAAAACTCTTTGTGTTCTCTGAAATATTATTAGTCTGAATGTATTTTTCAGACCGGTACATATTTCAGATTGGTACAGTTGAGGCTGTTTGTATTGTCATAGGTAAAGAAAGAACTTTAGAAAAAAATTAGTGTGTGCCTTGTTTAAAAATATTAGGAAGATTAGCTTCTTTCATGGCTGAACATCTTGATACCTATAATCTCTCTAAATAAATAATCAACCAGAGGAGGTGATAGGGAACAACAGAGTAAGGCTACAGTTACCATGAGGGTTTTTAAAGATAGTTGGTAAATAAGTCTTGAAAGTAAATAATTATGAGCACTATAAATTATGTTTATTAAATTTTAACTTTTTTTTTAAAAAAAAACCCTCATTACTATACAGCTACTGAGGAGTTCCAGAGCTAATTTTCAAGACACCATCAATTTTGTAGCTGGTTTCAGCTTCATGAATTGAGCAACGTTCCATGGCTAAAGCCCATAAATTAAAGCATAAGCATGTCACTTGAACCACAGAATGAACATAACAGGCCTAGTGTTGTAATTTAAATACAGATTTTGAATTTATCTTGGCCAACCTTAAAAAAAAAACTGACAAGGTGACAGTCCCCAAGTGATATGCTGGATAATTAACTTGTTGTCAGGGCACCTCCTGCCTATTCATCTTTCCACTCTTATTTCTTCTTAATGCTTTCAGCAAATTGTTTGGGCTGTCACTCTTTTGAATGCCAACATTTTAAAAAGGTTGGCGGGCTGATTACCACACTTGGCCAATAGGGCTTGAGAAGGGTGGAAATTCATTTTCCTGGGAGCATTCCACCATAAAAGCAGATCAGATGAAATGTCAGCTTCTTTTCCAGGAGAAAATAGGCTATGTTCTCACTGGGACTGGGTCAAATTAATCTCTTTGACTTGATGTTTCCTAGTCATATGTCCATTTGCAATACATATGGATATGAATCAAATCACTGCTGGGGGAAGGAGTGTCAGGATATATGGCATTTGAGTTTAAGTTGAAACACATGCAGACACACCTACACACCTACACCTGGGTTATTTTTGCCTTTTAATAATACAGAAATAAAAGCTGCCATATATTTAATCAGCTGGTGGAATTTTCCAGCAAATGTCACAGTTTTTATTTAATTGTTTGTTTCTCAATGTTGTTTCAGTCCCATATCTAGGTTTGTATCCTGACTGGGAGGGGTCTAGATAATTTGTCTCATTCTGGATTCTCTAAAAGAGCAAGTAGGAGATTGAATGAAAATTATCAGTGGCTTTCAGTGCCGGCTCTTGAGAGGGCCTACAAGCCCCTGTTTGAATGTCACTAGGAAAGGCACCATCATCCACATGTCACCTTCCAAGTGGCCTTTACCAACCAAGATGAGCATGGATTTAATTCTTACAGTTGTTGCTGTGCTTACAATTCCAAGGACTCTGTCCACTTCCTAGTTCCAACAGTATTAAATTGATCTCAGATACCTGGGTAGGTCTGTTCCTCAGGCATCTTCAAAGGACTGCATTATGCTTGAGCTCCAACTAGGAATGGATCTGAGCAATTTTATCCACCATACAGCAGGGTGGCAGGTACAATTGGCAGCAACAATCCCAACTGCTCCCATAATCCTATCTTCAGAAACAGGCTCTCACAACTGGCAACTTGTATAGCAGATTCCCTGAAGTGCAACAAAAATTCCTGAATAATGACAGCTCTCCCCCTCTCCTACCCTGTGGTGTTGGCTAGTGCCATACCTGAAAATCTACAAAGGACATCTCAGGAAGGAAAACCCTTTCTTCCAGGCCGAGCCAAGTCTCACAAGGTAGGCCTACACCTCCCTAATAAGATCACAAATAAAGGGGGGGGGGCTTTATTATTTGTTACCTTGGCATCAAGTAGCAGCAGAAAAAAGCAAGGGCCTCTGCAGGTCTGCTGACCAGAGCTTGTACCTTAGCATTGAGGATCAGAACACAACAGCACTAGTAAACAGTGGGCGTGTCTTCCCTGGAAACAATCAACTTCTCCTGTCAAAATGTCCCATGCTTGTCACCAACTGATTCACCCTAACCTCCCCAGAGTGTTTGTCCTCTCCCAGCTGTGGCCTCCCAGTTTCCTTGACTAGGGACTTCTCCATCCTTTCATGTTACTCAATCACCCTCTTACTAAGCCAGGGCTTAAAGGATGCTGGACAGAAGGTAAAAAGAAGTCCCTACAGATTTTATTCTGCTAGTTGTAGCCAACTTTAGGGAGTGGTGCTCATCTCTGTTTCTTTAGGCCATTAAGCCAGAGCTGTTGAAGATGTTTCCATGGTCATGTGGCCAGCATGAGATCAAGTTGCAGTATGCTGTACATAATGAAACATGGAACTCTGTTATCTCCCCACTGAAGAGCTACTTATTTATCTACTCGCAATTACATGCTTTCGAACTGTCAGGTTGGCAGAAGAGACAAGTGACAGGAGTTCACTCTGTCATGCAATGGTAGAACTCAAATTGCTCGAGTATAGATCTTCTCTGGTGTCTTTTAAGCCATGGAGTTATCACGCCTCCCCAGCTGGACAGAAGGAGAAGAGTAATTGCAAAGAATCAGAATGAAAATACTCTGAGACAAAGTATTCTTGTCTCAGGACAAGGATACTATCCTCAGATAGAATAGCACTAAAGAAAACAAGCAGACAGTTGAGAATGAATCCTAGATCGATGAAATCATTGGTAGATTTAAGAAAATAGGGTAAAGTACTAGGAACATCCTGTTCATATATTCAAGCCACAAAACTGAAACTGTATCCTTAAAACTAGACAAAAAGGAAACTCATGCCCCATTTACACTACTAGGATAGATACAAAGTTCTCCAAGTTCATTCTTCAATTTATCACAGTAAATTTGTATGCACTTACAATGTGTTGGGGAACACCTGTTATTACATGTTGTTCTAAGTTTGGGAAATCGTCACAGAAAGGTTAATGGGAATGCAGACAACCATAATAATCCAAACAAAGTTGCCAAGTCCTTTACCTTGTTAATAATATTTTTGATCTTTCCATAACTCATGGAATTGAGGAAACACGTAACAACATGTTATAAAATTATAGAAAATGGTGCTGAAATACACTTGGTAGAAAAGGTCAAATTTAAAGGTACTAAATAATTGCCCCTGTCAAAGATGTACTGTAACAGCAGCAGTTATGTTGGTAACATATTGCAGGCTATTGGCATTCACTTACCACCAATGTTTATCCATTTTCCCATGATGTTGGAAAAATACGAATTGCCCTCAAAGTTCTTAAATCCAATAATGCTCATCCTTTTAATGTCTATGGAGATTCTCAGTCATCCAGGTTATAGTTGTGCCAAAGATGCTTTTTGAATGTCCAGTGGCCCCTTGAAAAAGCACTTTTGGGACATCCTTTTAATGCATATGCAAAATCAGAATGGGACTTTTTATTTCCGCTACAGGCTCACACCAGAGGTGGTATTCAGCAGGTTCTGACCAGTTCTGGAGAACCAGTAGTGGAAATTTTGAGTAAATATCACCTGTGACTGTCCCCGCCCCATCTATTCTCTGCCTCCGGCTGATCAGGAGGAAATGGGGATTTTGCAGTAACCTTCCAGTAACCTCCAGTAACCTTCCCCTGGAGTGGGGTGGGAATGAAGATTTTACAGTATCCTTCCCCGCCACACCCATCAAGCCATGCCCACAGAGCCAATAGTAAAAAATTTTGAATCCCACCACTGTCTCGCACCCACTTCACCCTTGCTCTCCAGCCACAGCCAATTGACAGTGACCGTTCATACTCTGCTGAACCTCTGCCGGCGCCAATGGACTGCCAGCCCTCCACCTCTGTCCCCTTTGTCATGAGTGTTTTGCAGAGGGATTGTTATATTCCAACCATTTGCTGGAATATAATGGCCGTGCGGGTCTAAATATAATGGCCATGTGGAGGCCGTGCAGGTCTGGATGGGGAGAAATAGGCTCAGAGTCAACCCTTCCAAGACTGAGTGGCTGTGGCTTCCAGCATCCCGATGTAGTCAGCTGGTGCCATCGCTGACCATTGGGAGTGAATCTCTGCCCCCCACAGAGAGGGCTCACAATCTGGGTGTCCTCCTGGACGCACAGCTGTCTTTAGAAGAGCACATGATGGCCGTGGTCAGGGGGGCTTTTTATCAGGTCCACCTGATCTGCCAGTTGCGACCCTTTCTGGATCGGGGCGCCTTGCACATGGTCACTCACGCCCTTGTCACCTTCCAGCTGGACTACTGTAATGCTCTCTACATGGGGCTCCCCTTGAAGAGCATTTGGAGACTCCAACTGGTCCAGAATGTGGCCTCATGGGTAGTTATGGGTGCGACTCGTTGCGCCCACGTGACACCTCTCCTGTGCAAGCTGCACTGGCTCCCAGTGGTCTTCCAGGTGCGATTCAAGGTGTTGGTTACCACCTTTAAAGCGCTCCATGGCTTAGGACTTGGGTACCTTCGAGACCAACTTCTGCCACCAGTAGCCTCCCACCAGCCAGTTTGCTCCCACAGAGAGGGGCTCCTCAGGGTGCCATAGGCCAAGTTGTGTCAGCTGGCAACATCCAGGGGGTGGGCCTTCTCTGTGGGTGCTCCTGCCCTGTGGAACAAACTGGCCCCAGAAATATGTAAGATCTCCAACCTCCATGCGTTTCGCTGCGCTCTTAAAACCCTACTGTTCCGCCAGGCTGGGCTATCTTTGTAAATGATTTTAAATTGGGTGTTTGAATTTTGGGTTTTAATTCCGAGCCAAAATTGTATACTATTTTTAATTGGTTTTTAAATTAATGTGTATATATATATATATATATATATATATATATATATATATATATATATATATATATATAGTGTTTTAATTGGCTGTACACTGCCCCGAGTCCTTCGGGAGAAGGGCGGTATAGAAATTAAAAAATAAATAAATAAATAAATAAATGAATGAATAAATAAATAAATAAATAAATTTGCGCCAAGGGACCAGCAGTTATGCCTCCCAACAGTCAATCAGGCCTCTGTGGGGTGGGTTTCTGCCAAGGAAGCCCTGTTCAAGGATCGTCTGCCTGATCCTGCAGCAGAATAAGTGGGGTGTGTGTGTGTGTGTGAGAGAGAGAGAGAGAGAGAGAGAGACAGAGAGAGAGAGACAGAGAGAGACAGAGAGAGAAAATATGCCACTGCCTGCCAATGTAGTCTTTCCAGCACCTTCAAGAGGGCCCGATCCTGGACCGAGCATCCCGCTACTGCTGCTGTCCTGCCTGCACTGTCACCAGCCAGTGCCTCCATGGCTTGATAGAGGCCCATCCCACGAAGCACCAAAAATATGGGACTTTGGCAAAAAGAACAGAAAAAAAGCCAAACTTTTTTTGTACAAGTTCTAGTTGACAACAAATATTGCTCCTCCCATCCGTTATCATGAATGAAATGCTTTCAAAGCTTAGATAAATGTTTGTTACTTCAACATATAATTTTTGTGAATCTGAAAGATAATCCTTCCTTCCTTCCTTCCTAGGCAAGACACTGCAAAAGCAAAGAAACTCTGTGATCAGCTCCTTTCAGAAACGCAGTTTATTGCGCGTCAGCTCTAGGAACGCCCTGTGAAGCCGCAACAGCTTGAAATTGGCGCTACAGTTGCTCTGTGTGAGGGCGTTTAAATACCCCGCTCAGAGACAAATACCACGCCCATGCCCAGGTGCTTAGAATTCCCCGCCCACGCCCCATTCCAGCAGTTTTGACCCGTCAACGTAGCGTCAGCATTGTTCCTCCATCTTCCCAGCGCCGATAACTAGCATTTGCTACACCCTAATGCCGATGAACTGCCCCACCCCGCACACATCCACCTAACACCCAGTGCCACCATCACCTCCTAGGTACGTTTGCCCCTAACATTTGTCATAGCAGGCTGCAGCTTTGTCGAGCAGGAGCTGGGCTCGCCACCTTCCTTCCCTTCCCTTCCCTTCCCTTCCCTTCCCTTCCCTTCCCTTCCCTTCCCCTTCCCCTTCCCCTTCCCCTTCCTTCCTTCCTTCCTTCCTTCCTTCTTCCTTCCTTCCTTCCTTCCATTCCATTCCATTCTGGACATAGTCTGACAGCTTCTTTATTGGCAATGAAATTATTTAAATGAGAAATCTGTGCACAGATGAAGTAGGTGGCCATATGAAGGATTTCAAAAAAAGTCTCTTGCATGGTAAAACAGGTGACCTATCTTCTTTCCACTCTAATTATTTCTCTGTCAAATGTTCAATTAGAGTGACGGGATACCAAGTCCCCATAGCTTTCCATTTTGTTTTAAAAGATTAAAGGATGGCAACTATTTTTTAAAAAACATAATTATTATAATTATTTCAGGAAGATGTTATACTTCATAAGTCAAAGTCATAATAGCTCAGTATTCAGCAATTATTCGCAAATTGCCTTAATGTATTTTTCAAAAATGCCTTTTGAACATAGTAATTTGTTTATATCCAGCCAATAGCACTGGAAAATGATAACGTTGAAGTAAGACAGTCTGTTACTACAAACCTGCAACTTCTTTAGTGCCAGAAAGATTAGTTAAAACTGCAATCTGGCCAGCATGCACTCAGGGAAAATATACCTCAGACCAAAGGTGAACAGTTTGGGCCTTGGCAGCTCCTAACAAAAATGTTTCTTAAATGCAAAAGAAGGAAAGATGAATGATGCTTTTGAAGTGCTATCAGGCCATTTCAGCAAGCACTGCCATCTCTTAGCAAATAATACCCAGTATTCTTCCTACAGCTAGAGGGAAATACTCACAGTTCATACATTCCGCACATACCTGGTTACCCCATAGCAACAACAATAGCAAAAAGCTTATTCATATAATATTCTTTTTCCAACACTTTTAACCTGAAAACCTACATTTGCATTGGGAGGGGAATCAGAATGACAGTAGCAATGAACAAACATGGAGAGATGGAAACCATCCATCTCTCTCTCTCCCTCACTCTCTCTCGCTCTCTCCCACTCCCTCCCTCCCTCTGTGTCTCTCTCCCCATCTCTCCCGCTCTCTCTTCCTCCAAGGATCTAAAAACTCTAGCAAGTAAAGGAGGAGAAAACAAAGTTTAAAATTCCCTCTTCTGTGCCCCTGCACCCTCCAGTTTATGCTTGCTCAACAAGGTAATGTATGCATTTGTGAGACTGAAGGAGTTGTTCTATAGGGTTAAAAGGAAAACAGTATTTTCCAGGCTATGTCCAGCTGCTATAAGAAAAATGTTACATTGTCAGCTTGGGGTTTTTTTTTCCTCCTTGAAGATCACCCAGATTAAAACAATTTATTTAGTGTTTTGTTTGCCAAAAACCAGTCAAATGATTCTCCATCTATAAATGCTGCCAAGGGAAGACTGTAATGATGAAGAAACATTTTCATTCAGAGATTGAAGCTGTTATCTAGGACAGTTGTCATTATTAGAAGAAATGGGCCATGAGCTCTGTCAGTTCTGTCTTGTAATAAATAAAGCTGCAATAAATAATTGTAGCTTTTCATAGAAGAACATTTTGTGATCTACAAGGGCATGACCCATCCATAAAAAAACAGATGTCTCATTTGACAGGAGTTTAATGCTTTAAGTCTTCCTTCTAGGGGATCTGTAGCATTTTTAAAAAGAAACTTGGAGTTTGACATGAATTAGTCCCCACAAAATCTTTTCAGTAGATAAGGAAGACCTGCTGGTTACTGTGAAACTTTATTTGCCAACTGTGATTTACCCTGATTGGATTTGCTCTGACCTTTTGGTCTAGAATCTATAATAACTTGGAAATCAAAATATACTATTTATTATCTCAATGGATTAAGTGACTGTTTACTTTGATAGATATGTTTGCACAGTATCTCAAATGCATCTTTGTTCATTTTGTCCAACCTACATAATGTTTCTATCTTACAGTTATTTGTAATATTGGTCATCTTTAAACACTATTTCGTGTATACTTTTGAGAACTTACCAAATATGACTCTTTCCGAAAAGAAGGTAGAGTTGTATCGTCTGCTCCTTTGCACTTTTCATATGGTCCAATCTAGTGACAGGTGTGTTAGCTAATGTGTCATCATATCGGGGTGGGTTTCACTTACCTTTGCTACTGGTTCGCTCGTGCTTGCGTGCTCACTACACTCACATGTGCAGAAGTTTCTGCACATGCGCAGATCGTAGTTGATGATGTCCAGATGGGTGGGTGGAGCCTCCCGCCATTGCTACCAGTTCGCCTGAACTGGGGCGAATCAGTAGCAACCCACCACTGCATCTTATCCATACCTCATTGTGACAAAACTTAGGAGTGGAAGAGTGCTTGCTTGTTTTCTTTGAGGAATGTTTTTAAATGCTTTGAAAATGTATATTAAAATGTATTTCAATTTTACAAAGAATAACATATTTGCACAGTGCATCTCAATAACAACAATAATAATAATAATAATAACAACAACAACAACAACAACAACAACACCCTTCTGGGATGGCTAGCTGATGAGATCTAAATATCTTGAAATAGTCTCCCTTTATTTCTTTGTCAGTAAATATACATTTAACACAAAATCATTTGTCATGAAAGCGACTGCCTGAGGACTCCTGGATTGGGGCTGAAAGGCGAAAGGAAGCGTCTTTCCAAATATGGGAAGTATGCTCCTTCCCATATTTGGGTAGACCAAGTTGCTTCGATAGAAAACCCATTTAATCTTCCCAAGTACAAGCTGACAAAGCGAGGAGAACCTGTGGCTTAGAGGTTAATACAGCTGCCTGATATGCAAGCAAGCCCAGGTTCAAATCCCAGAAGGGTATGGCTAGCTGATGAGAGCTAAATAGCTTGAAATAGATCTATACTAGTAGTCTCCCTTTATTTCTAGATGTTTTATTTATTTAGATGTTGAGACTCTAGAAAGAATGCAGAGAAGAGCAACAAAGATGATTAGGGAACTGGAGGCTAAAACATATGATGAACTGTTGCAGGAACTGGGTATGTCTGGTTTAATGAAAAAAAGGACTAGGGATGACATGATAGCAGTGTTCCAATATCTCAGGGGTTGCCACAAAGAAGGAGGAGTCAAACTATTATTCAAAGCACCTGATGGTAGAACAAGAAGCAATGGGTGGAAACTAATCAAGGAGAGAAGCAATTTAGAACTAAGGAGAAATTTCCTGACAATTAGAACAATTAATAAGTGGAACAACTTGCCTGTAAAAGTTGTGAATGCTCCAACACTGGAAATTTTAAGATGATGTTGGATAAATTTTTAAGATGATGTTGGATAACCATTTGTCTGAAGTGGTGTAGGGTTTCCTGCCTGGGCAGGGGGTTGGACTAAAAGACCTCCAAGGTCCCTTGCAACTCTATTATTCTATTCTATTCTTTGTCAGTAAATATGTATGTATGTATGTATGTACTGTATATGTAATCATTCAATGTGTTTATGGCTATGTTTTGCCTATTTATATTCTTTTATTTCTGCCAAAAAAATTTTTGTCACGTGTCCATGTCTATGTCTATACTGAGAGAGTGGAGGGGGGGGAGAGAGAGAATAGCCACTCAGTTACCTTATAGGGGAGATGGACAGCATAATATAAATGAATGAATGAACAAATAAATGGCAGGAAGATTCTGATAATTCCCTCCTTTGTAATAGTTCCTTTATATAATGTTTAAAGAGGCTATCAAGGACCCAAGATTTCCTAAAAATTTAGAGATGGGGGAGGGATGCTTGTTGGTTTCATTAAATGTCCCTGGAGTCCCCATACACAGTTCCCTCATGATGTCTTCCTTTTGGATTTAACTGTTTTATCATGTAGGAACATGAGTGATTGATTGTGCCATCCATCAGCTCTTTGCAACAAGACGAACAGTTCTTTCCAGGACAATCTGTTTCATACCTGGTCCTTGTGGCCTTCTGGCATTGCACCCATCTCTGCTGTAATTGAGTTTGTCTATCTAATCATCTTCTATTTCCTTTTAAAGAACACCATATTGTGCCCATAATGATGTCTGAAATTTGAAGGAAAACTGCATTTCATTAACATATTTGGGTAGAAAAAGTGAAGGCAATTTTTATGCCTGACACTGTTCAAAAATAGTTTAAATGTACTTAAAAGTGCCCTTTTATTTTTTAAAAAAAAATCTGACAGATAAGTATAAAGCAAAAAAAAATTGTAGGTTTGTGCTGCTCCATAGAAGCAAAGGCTATAATTTCAGATATTTACTGAGGATCATTTAATCCTCTTTCAGCACAGGGATAGAGGAAACCATTGTGAAAGTCGTGATGCAATTTGTCTTCATATCATATTTTCCATAGAAAATTTGTAGCCAAAGAGGTTCATGCAACAGACAATTAAAATACAGTAACTCTATACAAACATACATACACATATATAGAGACACATAAATAGACATATACTCGTGATGGCAAACCTATGGCACGCATGCCACAGGTTGCCCTAGCTCAGCTCAAGTGTGCATGCGTATGCCGGCCAGCCGATTTTCAGGCCTTGTGACCTACCGGAAGTTGGGAAACGGGCCGTTTCTGGCCTCCAGAGGGCCTCCAGAAGGCCTCAGGGGTGGGGGGGTGGGGAAGGCTGTTTTCATCCTCGCCAGGTTCCAAGAAAGTCTCTGGAGCCTGGGGAGGGCAAAAAACGAGCCTACTGGGCCCACAGGTAACCTTTTTGCCATTGCATGCCGAAAGCGGGGAGAGCGCAGGGGACAGTATGTGCATGCGTGGGGGGGGGGGCAGGGTGTGGGGGCATTGAATTATGGATGTGGGCATGTATGACCACGACCCACCATACACTTCCCCGGCTTTTGGCACGTGATGGCAAAAAGGTTAGCCATCACTGACATATACTTTATGCACACAAATGCATTTCTAAATATTGCTAACTGTTGTTTATCATTAGAAAGCCTTTCAAGTTAATTTTCCTCCTTTTGCTTACATTGTGTTTTTATTCTATTGCTTTTATTATTTTGATTACATTATCAAACTTTTAAAATGAAATATTATTCTTTTGATTTTGAGCATAGCTCTGAAATTGGAGTGTTTTCCATAGATAACAATAATACTACATGGGTGGACAAAAATGCCCAAATCCAGGTAATTTACACCAGGGCAATTCCAGTTGTTATTAGATGCGCAACTGGAATAGTGGACTGAACTAAAGCAGAACTAGAAGCCCTGAATAGAAAAATAATGACAATGAATCATGGCTTTTACCCATGCAGTGACATTGACATATTCTATTTATCAAGGAGGATAGATGGACATGGAATATTGCAAGTAAACCAGACAAGGACGTTTGAAGAGTATCTGAAAGACAGTATAGAAGATACACTGAAGGTAATATACCATGAAGTTACTGAGTACTGGTAAGACTGAACTGGTCTACCAGAAAAACCAAATGTAAAATAGAAAAAAAAAAAAGATATGATAAGCCAAAGTATCATATAACCAGGACACAAAAATAACTAGCAAGCAAAGCAGCTAACAACCACACCTGGCAATGGTTAAAACCAAGAAAGTTGAAGAAAGATACAACAGGCTAATCCTGGATGCAAAGGCCAAGTCTTAAAACGAAAAGCATACAAAGCCAGAATTGAGAGGACAGAAAGAGACAACAAACATCACCTCTGCAAAGAAGATGAAGAAACATTGGACCACCTAGTTGGCTGCTGCTAGAAAAACTTACAGACTCACTACAAGCAACAGTATGACAAAGTAGCAACAATGGTGCATTGGAAGTTCTTGCCTGCAAGCAAGAACTTATTGGACCACAAATAGACAAAGAAATTTAAAAAATGAATAAGCTAAAGTGCTTTGGGGCTTTAGAATTAAAAAAGTAAAAGCATATATATATGCTTGTGTGTGTGTGTGTGTGTGTGTGTGTGTGTGTGTTCCAGCATAACTCTGGAACACCTCTAACAATTTCAACCAAATGTGGTACATAGTTGACTTACTCTCTGGAAAGAAATACTGTGGGGGTAAGACATCCCTAACACCCCTTGGGCGGGGTCTTCTGTTAAGATACAGCCTATTATGCTTTAAAATGGCTTCTGCCTTAAAATGGCTTCTACTGTACTGCCTTAAAATGGTTTCTACTGTACAGCACAGTGGAGCTGCCATGGTAACAACTTCACAAAGTACTCCACAAGGGGGCTCCCTGTGGTAAGGGGGAAAATCCAACATTAGAAATTACATTTGGTCCAGACATTTTCAACAAGGCTTTGATTATTGTTGAGGACAAATGTATGGCCATGATCAATAAAACATTACTGCAACTCAGCCTGCCTGCACCACTACGAGACCAACACGACATACTTCGTGCAGATTACATATGAGAAAAGAACTACGATGTCAAACAGCTTAGTGCATATACCGTGGACAAGAAGCCACTTCTAAATCAAGATCAGAAAAAAGCATACCAAATGATCATGGATAAGCTAGCAAAACAACAAGGTGGTATTATTTTACTTGACAATTCTGGGGGCACAGGGAAAACATTTTTAACTAATTTAATTCTTGCCAAAATCAGGGCTTAGGGTAAAGTTGCTCTTCCTGTCTAATACAGGATTGGGATAAATAAATACCTGGGCAACGCCGGGTTATCAGCTACTTACTAAGAAAAAAAGAAGAAAAAGTTTGGATATCTTTCTGTTCCATTTACAAAACATCTGTTAAATTTGGTAAGTTTTTACCCCAAAGGGCCTGGAATAAAGTCTAGAAGTCATTCTTTAATTAGAAAATTATTAAGAGTTTAAGTAGGAAGTTATTAGGAGATATTGTTTAGTTAGATCTCCCTCACTATCACCTTGCCATAATGAGGGGACCTCCATTCTTGAACAATAACAGGAACTATGTTGGTGGTAGCTTAGCTACTGGCAGATTCAACCAAAAATTGCTAGTGGCAAGGTCAACTAGGTGTGGTCCAACAGTGAACACATGAGAGAAAAATTCCATACCAGATCAACCATCATTTAGATTAACAAGGATGTCATCTGATACTATAGTTCCTCTGCTTCAATTAATAATGAGCTGCATTATTCACATGGTCTTGCTAGGGTGGCCAGATATAAAACAACTGGAAGAATTAACAGTGAAACAAATAGCAATAGCAATAGCAATAGCACTTATATACCATTTTATAGTGCTTTACAGCCCTCTCTAAGCAGTTTTACAGAGTCAGTGTATTGCCCCCAACAATCTGGATCCTCATTTTACCCACCTCAGAAGGATGGAAGGCTGAGTCAACCTTGAGCCTGGTGGGATTTGAACTGCCAAACTGCAGGCAGCCGATAGTCAGCAGAAATAGCCTGTGGTACTGCATTCTAACCACTCTAACCACTGTGCCACCAAGGCTTATGGTAGTTTTAAGAAAATGGTAGTTTTAAGAAAACTGACCATGAAATGCTATTTCAAACCAAAATCTAAGATTAGGGGATTTCATATGAAAATGCTCAATATTTAGAAATAGAACTACCCAGATTCAGAACCTGGTATACAGTGATTAATGGATCAAGAAAGACTTATCCTTAGAACAAAACCCTTTCCACAGTGGTGGGTTTCAAAAAATTTTACTACCAGTTCTGTGGGTGTGGCTTTGTGGGCATGGCATGGCTTGGTTGGCGTGGCTTGGTGGGTGTGGCAGGGGAAGGATACTGTAAAATCTTCATTCCCATCCCACTCCAGGGGAAGGTTACTGCAAAATCCCAATTTCCTACCAATCAGCTGGGACTCTGAAGGCAGAGAATAGATAGGGCAGGGCCAGTCAGAGGTGGTATTTACCGCTTCTCCAAACTACTCAAAATTTCCACTACTGGTTCTCCAGAACTGGTCATAACCTGCTGAAGCCCACCTCTGCTTTTTCAGATACCAAATTGCAAGAAGTGGAAAAAATGGATGGGAATGCTAACAGTATTGATAATAGTACTGGTAATACAAATAAAACTGAAGATCAAACTATTTTTTTTTAAAAAGCCACATAAAATTTTATTGTTTTTGATTTAGATTGCAGTGATTAAAAAGACCAAGAAAATATTGAGTAAAAGCTCACTAAGAGACCAAAAGAACTGAAAGAAAACATTACTAATCATGCAACATCTCAAACTTTTGGAAAAAGCTTCTACCATTGAAAAAGAAAAGTAGAAAGACCCACCAAAAGTAAGTTTAATACTGGAAATACTAAAATAAATACTTTGGCTGGAACTAATCAATTAATTTATAACATAGTAGCAATGAGTTGGGATACAGTGCTAAAAAATAAAATGAAAATGAAAAACAGCAATTGGAAAGATCAATAATTTACAAGCTGATAACAAACTAAGGAATCTGAAGAAAAAAATTAAAAAATAATAAGATCAAGGACAATTTGCAGAAGAGATATAAAGTTGATTATGAAGGTTATGAAAGAAGTCTCAGAAGAATTAAAATACATCACAGCTATTTCAAAGAAAAATAACTATGATATGATGACAGAATAAATCTATTTCAATAAAATCAGCAGTTTCAAACAAATCAATATTTGTTTTATAAAGCATAGATGCGTGCCCAAATAAAGTTGAAACATTAAAAATTTTAAATAGCGCTTAGGATGACCCGCAAGAATATAATAAAGATGTAAAACAGAGAAAAGTGCTTAAGAAGGAACAACGTTTTGTCAAAAAGGATGATATAATCAAAGCATCAAAATGATTAAAAAGTAAGCAAAAAAGATTAAGAACTGGAGTGCATGAGGAAATATGTGTGGATTTTGATTTAAGTATTTGATGATTGTCCATAAAAGAGTGGTTACTCATTTGTTAAAATATTAATAATCACAAAAGTTGAAGACTGGACGCTTTTAAATAATAAAATACACTTTTAATAATAAAAGACAGAGACAAGAGTGTAGTTGCAAGCAACTACAGACCAATTATTTGTCTGACATTGTTCAAGCTGCCAACAGATATATTGGCAAGTGAGATTTTGAGGACCTATTTAAAAGCTTATTAACCAAAAAGTAATTTTCAAAATTCACAAGGAACAAAAGATCAATTTATGATTAATAAAATGATGCAAAAAAAGCAGAAAGAAAACAAAGAACCAGACACAACCATCTCCAAGGAAACCAACTTACAAATGGGTTGGATTCATTACAAAAATTATCTTGATTATCTTACAGATTGTTGGATATAGAAATGTTTAGATGTATTTGGCATTAGGGCAACTATCCAGAATTTTGTAAATAAAATTCTAAAAAAAAACCTAGAAAACAATTTTGATAGTAAATAAAGAAACTGAAAATATAAAGAGAAGTATAGGAAATTTTCAAAGGGATTCATTATCTTCATTGCTTTCTCAGTTCATATCCTGCAGAAAGAAATTTTAAAAATCCCAACTATTGTACGTGGATTATTTGAAATCATGATATGTTTTTGTAATCCTACCAATGTCGCCATATACATTTTCTAAATAAAATAAATAAATAAAATATCAGATTGGAAATTAGATTTGACAAATGTACAAAGCTCAGAATAAAGGAACAAAAAGAGAATGTACATTCAAAAATAAGAATCTCATAAAATCTTTGCCAGTAGAGGAAAGCTACAAGTATCTAGAAATATTCAAATTACATAGCACTTTGCATGTTAAAAAGAAAACTTTGAATCTTTAAAATGAAAGTCAAGGATTCTACAATTAAAATTAAATGGTAGAAACACAACCAAAACCATAAAGATACATCACACCAGTAATCATATATGCTGCTGATATAATAAAAAGGACACAATTTAAAATGAACAATTTAGATTGAAAAACCTGAAATCTGATGACTATGCATTATTCACTCCATTCACTATATGGTGTTGATCAACTTTAATGTACAAAATTGGAGGCAATGGTTTAAAACAATTAAACAGTTGGAGAAGAAAAATATGATTACATCAAAGCAAACTGAGAAAAATAATCATCACACATCCTGGATATAGCAGAAGCAAAACATTGCTAAAGAAGTGAATTGTTGGAAAATTGTTTAGAAAATTGGAGAAATAAACTATTACATAAACACAAAAGAACTGAAAGTAAAGTAGACAAGATCATGAATTGGCAATCATTACAAGCTGGTACCATCAAGACGGAAACAGAAGGATGAATTTTAAAAGTCATAACAAGCATTGCTAACAAACTTGTTGAAATAAGGAATTCACTAATATATCTACCATCAAAAATTAATATTTTTGGGGGGGGAAATGAAACTGAAGACCACCCAGATGCAATAAAATTGCTCCCACTGATGACATGACAGAATAATGACTATGGACTGTTGAAAAATTATAATTTTAGAGTTTCTGAAATTTTGTATAATCACAACATTGGAAAAGTTGTGGAAAATGATGCAAACACTCATGGAAATCATCTAGAACACAATACACCAAATATAACAATAACCCAAAACAAAAAAGCAATAGTTATAGATGTGGCAATGCCACATATATAATTATTGAGAATTGAGGAAAAAAGTATTGGAAACATTGCAAAATATAAATAAAGATCTAATTAGCAAAATGGTTAGCTTATAGATAAGTTTTGCAAAGACATATGTATAATTTTTGGTGCATTGGACAGTATAAAAACAGATTAAACCATTTTCACAAAGACTATTTTGGCTGTCATAACAACAACAGCAGTGTTGTGTTTCAGATAGTCAGTTACATAATTGACCACAATTGTGATTCACAATTAGTAGAACTGCAATAGTAGCAATGATAGGAACAACCAAATATCAAATTTTCCAGGGTAAAAGGAACATGATATTTCTATAAGAACACAAAAATTCTCTCCTCCTCTCCTTTCCTCTCCTCTTCCCTTCCTTTTACTATTTATCATCTGGTCAACTGCCTCCTTTCTAGGGCTGAGAGAGAATGACTGGCCCAAGATCACTCAGCTGGCTTTGTGCCTTAGGAAGGACTAGAACTCAAGGTTTTTGAGGCCTCATGGGACAGAGATGGCGAACCTTTTCAGCACCGAGGGCCAAAAAGGGAGTGCGCGCGTGCGTGAGGTACCAAGTGCTGAAAAGGGAGCACTGGTTTCCAGCACGTGCATGCACACTGGTAAGCAAGTCTTCCGATTACTGCCGCGCATGTGCACGTGCCGATCAGCTGGCCGGTGCACATGCCTGAAAATGGAAGGCCAGCTCTTCCGGTTTCCAGCATTGCTGCACACACAAAGGCCACCTGATCATCGTATGCACATGTGTGCCAGAAACCCAGAAAAGGAATGGGTGACACCATGCATGCCAGGCGACATGGCTTCATGTGCCACTTCGCGCACACATGCCATAGGTTCGCCATCCCAGCCATAGGAACTCTTTTGGTTGTGCTTGTATAGCAAATGTACACTTTCAACTGCATTTTCTTTGCATCATTTTGTTAATTGGAGGAAATTAATCTGGACTGGTGCCAGATGTGTTTCTTTGTAAAAATTCATTGTACTTTTTTTTTTTTTGGTAAGAACTGCATTTGCTTCACATTGTTTACCAACCAATTTTCTTTATACTTGTTCTTTAGAATTCTCTCAGAGATCATAATAAGAACTCTATAATTAAAGATAAATATTATGTGGTTTGTTTTCCTTCCAATTGGAGAAATATACACAACTTATGCTTTTTCCTGTTTCCTAGCAGTACAATCATCTTCCATTAGTTCCATAAATTATAACTAGTACTTCCGAGCTTTATATTTTTCCTCCATACATCTCTTCTTTTCTTCTTCCCTTATAACTACTTTTTATTTCCTGATTAGTAAAGAAATATAATTGCAAAGTAACTGCAAAACCATGCAGGAATTTTATCTTTGTTACTGTTTTCCCTGTGTCTATATTTCTCACCTACCTGTAATTATTTCTACCTATCATCTATTTTACAAGATTGAGATGTTATTCCTCTCCAGAATGACTCTATGTGGCTTATGCTAAAAATAGAAAAAAGTAAAAAATAAAATTCCATGCATTTGGATACACACTCTATAACAAAAAGAATAACAAACAGGGCTTTCCGAGCATCCTACTTCAAAATCTGGGAAAACAGCCAAGTTTTAAAAATTTCCAAACATCATCAGGGTGGAATCCAAATATAATTCCAGAGGGCAGTTGCCATGACAAAGAAGGCAGACTTCCTACATATGGACAAATGGTATTCCTTAATTAATGGAATCTGCAGCATACCAATTCTGCCAAATCTTACCATGAAGGATGGGTAAGTTCCTCAGGGTCTGCATTTAGGAACTAACATTTAACTGTTCCTTCCAGGAAATAAATATATCTTCTCTAACCTTCTAGGACGCCTTCGTTCCTTTATTATTCTGATTAGTTGGGGATGATAAACTTCCTCATTACACCCTCCAACTGAGTTCATGTTCTCTTCAGAATACTGCAAAGGTTTATCTGTGTTTCTTTGTCTTGTTAATAATGTAATACAAGAATGGCTGGAAGATAAGGGTACCTGCCACAGTATATGACTAGCATTTGATATGACATTAAATATAATAGCGTTGCCCAAGAAATATGGGAAACATTAGCAACTAGATTAATTGAAACTGCATATTTTTGCTCGTATCTTTATTTTCTATCTCCTTTGGGAGCAAACATGTAATTCCTCAAAAATGTTTTCAATAAATGTTCCACAGGCATTTTCAGGATTTTGAACCACTTTAATAGTTTATTGTTAATAAGTTATAGGATTTTATATGTATAAAATTAATAAGAAGGCTACTGCAAAGAAAAATGGCAGTGTGTAACAGTGAACTGCTTCCCATTTTGTTATATGGAAGTGACAGTTTGGATAATACTACATTGACTTCTGTCATTTTCCTGGCAACATTGTTGTTACCTTTTTCCATATCCAGCCCTAAGACTTTCTAGTAGTGTTCTATTCATGGGGAAACCAGTTTAATTTTTACAATATCACTAAGATCATGTTATTATTGTTATTAACACTAATTTGTACTTTGTTTCCTAATATGCTGAGAAGCCTTTAATATCCCTTCCCTTTATATCAACTTCTAACTTTTCAATACAGCTATCTATAAACCTCAGGAAACATCTCTGATATCTTTGAGCTTGAGCAGAGCAAGTTTGAAGCAGGAAAAATCTGCCCCAAATTATTTCAACTCATTTCACATTCAGGTATCATCCTGAGCTAGAATGCAAACTTATTATTCATTAAATAGCTGATGCTGAATGACGAGGCAAGGATCCATGTTGTAAAATTGGCAAGGTGAATAAACATCTTTATTCAATGGTATAGAATTTCCTGCTTGAGCAGGGGGCTGAACTAGGTGATCCCTGTCCAACCAAGATCCCTTCCACCTCTGTTATTCTGTTATTCACCTTGCTTATATGTAGGTATATAAAAGGAATGGTGCTTGGATTGTGATAATGTACCCAGCATCCTGCAGATTTTCACACCATTCCCGCTAGTTGAACTCACTGCTGTACTCAGTATGCCTACATGCAAACATATTTGCCTAGGCACTAACCAAAATAAATTCAATACATACATAAACACAAATTAAAACGAGCATCAAATTAAATGAATAAATCCATATTCAATTCAGTTTGAGCAGCAGGTGAAAATAAGAGTAACAAATTTTTGCCTTTCTGCTTGTGTGTGATTGTAAACAAACTTTCCAAAAGCCTATGTTGTTCTAGCTTTTGTGTTGGTTTGTATTTGGTTTGTCTACCATGCAAAGTTGGAGAGACCCTTTGAGTTATCTTTCTTAATTACTAGCAAGAAGCC
Source organism: Masticophis lateralis (assembly GCA_030761175.1). Lineage (NCBI taxonomy): Eukaryota > Metazoa > Chordata > Lepidosauria > Squamata > Colubridae > Masticophis > Masticophis lateralis. Next base: position 94,487,916 of record JAUDYJ010000002.1, read on the forward strand.
CCTTCACTAATATACCATATGGAAAAGTGTTGCTTAAAAAACTAGTGTCCCACTACCAGTAATCTCAAAGATACAATAAAGATGTTCTAGGCATATTTGAAGTGAAGGAAGAACAGTAGGAGTTCATTCTCTGTCTGCAAGGTCTTAATCTAATTTGATTTAAAACTGAATGAGGTTAGCATGGGGCGAAAACAAACAGCTTCTCCAGTTAAAAGACCCATTTGCTAATTGTAATAGAAGATAACATTTGCTCTTATTAGGAATCCCCCAGGAGCAATTGATACAATTTATATTTCACACACAGTTAAGCAGTACAGCCCGTTCTGTTTCTCCCCGACTACCTCCTCCTCCTCCTCCTCCTCCTCCTCCTCCTCCTCCTCCTCCTCCTCCTCCTCCTCCTCCTCCTCCTCCTCCTCCTCCTCCTCCTCTTCTTCTTCTTCTTCTTCTTCTTCTTCTTCTTCTTCTTCTTCTTCTTCTTCTTCTTGTCATAAATTTTTAATTTGGTTTTGGTAACAATACTGAAGTAATATAAAAATGTATTGTGGAATGTCCTGCAGTTACCAGGGTAGCCATTCACTGGGATGGCTTGGAATGGTAATTCTACAATTACAACATTTATGTGTTTCTGTCCTTCAGTAAAGCAGATGCTCATAAACATTTTTAAAACACTTTGACTAACACATGTGCTAAAGCATCACCAGGAACAAACAAAAAAAGAAAAGAAAAAAGAAACCCAGCCCAATGGTTAAACACAACATACAATTACAATGAAACGGTTCACAATGGAATGAAGGTAAATAAGACAAGAGGAACCAGGAAACAGAAGGGAAAACAGTTTCAACATGAAGAGTGCTATGAACCAATAGAAAAAAAAATCCATTGCTCCAGTGAAATAAATTGAAGTATCATTTAGGAAACATCTTGGTAAGAAAGAGGACATGGTGACAGCTACAAGAGGGAGTGGGCCAAGAAAAAGTCCAGCTCTTAATTAATTTATTTTTTTAACGTTCCACTTTATGGTGGTCCTGGATAACTGCATACCAGCTTGGGCAGGGATTGTTGTAAGTGATGAGGAGCATTGCACATAGAGGAATATCATAGTTTGCCTTCTCGCTAAATGGGTCTCAATGGTAGTGTCAATTTTGAAATGGATCAGGCCACCTGCCTCAGCCATCTTTCCGATTCTCAGATTGCCACATAGTATGGGAGGGGGGAAGTCTGGAATGTCAGGCCCAGACAACAACCACCAATCATCTCGTGGGAACCAAGGCCATCTCAACAGGTGCTGGCCAGAGACTGAGGAGAGTTGCCAAGGAGATGCCAGAACATCTAATTGGACAATGTGACCTATGACCATGAGAGAGAGAATTATTTTTTTACTTTAATTATACTGAAACTGCAGGAAATATTTAGAAAATATTTTCATTCATGCTGAAATGACATGTAGTCAATAAAACAGTCCTTTGAGAAAGCTCAAAGTCTCGGAGTGCTGAATGGCTTGAGTTTGTTACTTGGAACTTTGACAGGTAGCTCAAAAGGAATGAAGCCTGTGAAAGCCTATGATGCCTCTCTGTGTGCAACATATATACAAATACAAGGAAGCCACACATATCAGATACAGATTAACAGAGTAGGAAGGGACTTAGTAGATCATCTAGTCAGGGGTGTCAAACTCACATCCTCATCACGTGATGTATTCTTTTCCCCTTTGCTAAACTTCGCATGGGTGTGGCTAGCATGTGATGCACCCAGGCCATGAGTTTGACAGCCCTGATCTAGTCCAAACCACCCCCCCAAGCAGACCCTACACCATTTCTGGCAGATGGCAGTCCAGTCTCTTCTTGAAAGCTTCCAGTAATGAAGCTCCCACAACTTCTGAAGGCAAGTGTTCCATTATTGTGCTCACTGTCAGAAAATTTTTCCTTATTTCCATGTTGAATCTCTACTTGTTCAGTTTCCATCCATTATTCCTTGTCTTGCCTTCAGGTGCTTTGGAAAATAGCTTGGCCCCCTCCTCTCTGTGGTAGCCCCTCAAATATTAGAACACCGCTATCATGTCTCCCCTGGTCCTTCTCTTCACTAAACTAGCCATGCCCGGCTCCTGCAACTGTTTATTGTATGTTTTAGCCTCCAGTCCCCTAATCATTTTGGTTGCTCTTCTCTGCACTCTTTCTAGAGTCTCAGTGTTTTTTTTTTTATAGTATGGTGACCAAAACTGGATGCAGTATTCTAGGTGTGGTCTTACTAAGGCTTTATAGAGTGGTATTAGTACCTCACTTGATCTTGATCATATCCCTCTGTTAATGCAATTTAGGATTGCATTGGCTTTTTTGGCAGCTGCGGAATACTGCTGGCTCATATTTAATTGGTTGTCCACTAAGACGCCAAGACCCTCTCACAGTTACTGTTATTAAACCTTATTTCACCCAGTCTATATGTGTACTTTTGGTTTTTCTTGCCTAAGTGTAAGACTTTTCTCTACAATGAATTTCAGTCCTTTTGATCACTTGAGGCATTCCTTTTAAACTTTATTTTGAGTTTATTTCTCCACCAATTTGACCTGTTTCAGGATGTGAAAAGAAGTTTGGACCCTCACTATCTCAAATCAGCAGCATAAATTAAAAATCTATGGCTCAATATGTGAGAATTTCATCAGGTGTGTCAGCTTTTCTTAACAGCTTCAGCCACTCGTGGTCAATGCCTATCGCAATAACTATATGTCAAGGGATTTTCTCAGCATATTTGGTTGCATAATCACTAATTGTCAGGATTTGCTTTAGCTGGCTTTGGAAGAACCAGCCACCAGCAGAAATGTGGCATGAGAAACACATTCTTTCCAGGAGTATTTTGTACTATTTCTTGGGTTTCATACATTGACACTTGGTGTGGGATTGACAATGAGTTTCCAGATCCTCAGCCATTCCTAGCTCAAAGAAACTGTCTCTAAGTCTCATTAGAGACTTATTCCATAAGATTGCAAAACAGCTTTAATCAGTGAGCTTCAGTAAATCTGTGCTGAGGTTCTATTGAGCCTCAGCTTTTTCCATTATTTAACTTTAACTTTGCATAAATTCCCCTGATATCTCAAAAGAAAAAAGACACTGTACCTATTTAACATTACTAAGAGGCACTTGATGTGCTATAACTTACTACAGAATTTTTTCCCCCTGCAGAGTCATGAATTACGGTTCATCTCCCACACATTCTGTGGCACCAGGTTCTTTCCTTAAAAGTCAAAAACTGACCTCTTGACCTCCCTCAGTTTTGGCTGAGTGATTTCTGACTAAGAAATTATCAGCAGTTCTGACAATTGATTTATAAAAGAACAAGTTTAGGTTTCCCCAGCTTCTCTAAAAAGGGAATAACAACCAGAGAATGCAATGCAAATGGGGGATTAATCCGGTGGTGAAATCTAAAAAATTTTGCCACCGGTTCTGTTGGCATGGCTTGGTGGGTGTGACCTGGAGATCATGTGACTGGGTGGATGCAGTCAACATGACACCATTCACTCTCTCTCTCTCTCTCTCTCTCTCTCTCTCTCTCTCTCTCACTCACTCACTCACACACACACACACACACACACACACACACACACCTGGTCTAAGTAGCAGCTGCTGCGGGAGAAGGAAGAAAGTGCTCTGCGAGGGCAGGCAGCCCAGCCCGGCAATGGGGCATCCCCCATCATGGGCTAGATGCAGGCAGCGGGACCCCGAGGCAGAGGGGAAGGCAAGAGAATGGCAGTCACCCAAAGGCCTAGTGGAAGCTGAGTGTGCCAGGCCCAAAAGGTGAGCAAGCCTCGCCATGTTCCCCTGAGGTGACTCTTCGGCCAAGTGCAGCAGATCTCCCTCCCCCACCGCCAGTGTCAGCCTTACATCTGCCCGCCCTTCCAGGGCTGCCCATGCATAACCCAGCAGAGCAGCAGACTCGGCTCCAGCAGCAGCGATGGTAGAAGGAAGAAAGTGAGCAGCCCCTCTCAACGCCGGTGCAATGGTTGCGTCTCCTCCAAGGGCCACCAGGTCAACGGGAAGCAACTCTCTCCCATGCAAAGGCTGGATTCCCACCGCGAGCAATAAGAAAATCTAATCGGTCCTTGAGTGGGATGGGGAGGGTTTCTCTTCCTTCCTCGTGAATTTAAACACACATTAGAGCTGTGGAGGAGGAGGAGGAAGAGGGGGCTTGCTGCACAAAAGCCCCATAGGCCATGCAAAGTTGCAAACCTTGGGCAAACTTGCAAAACAAATTCAATGAACCCTACAAGGAGGAGGAGGAGGAGAAAGTCGTAGTTGCCTTGCCTTCCCTCTTGCCACTCTGAGCCCTGCCCAGCCTCAAAGCTGGCAGAGAAGAAGAACAGGAGGAGGAAGACTACTTGGTGTGATGCCTGAATTATTCTCCCCCTCTCCTTGCATGGGCAGCATCTCGGCCTTGCAGCTGCCATGTTCTGCCCCGCGCAAATCATGGGCGTTGCATTGGGGCACTGGAGGCGAGCGGAGCCACAGAGCAGTTTTGCAGAGGAGGTAGAATAGCGCTGTGGCAGCTGTTCATGCCCTGTTTCTTTCCAGCCAAATAGGAGAAAGGGGGAGGAGGGAGGGAGAGGGTGGCTGGGTCTTCCTGGCCTTTGCTGGGCACTCTCTCCCCCTCCTGCTCCCCCAATCACTTCTGAAAGACGCGAGAGTCATTTCAGGCAAATTTTGCAGCTGCTGTGTCTCCCCCAGGGCATGGGAGTTAGGGTTAGCTGGACACCAACCTCAGAAGGCAAGCGAGATGGGGGACCACCAGGGGCACCATGGAAGGCAGGCAAGCATGGCAGGGCTGCGGGGAAGGGAGCTAGCAGCCTACTTCCTTCCCCACAGCCCTGCCATGCTTGCCTGTCTTCACGTGGCCTTCTGCTTGCCTGCCTTCGCAAGCTGACCACAGGGATGCTGGGAAGGCCATGTGGAAGGCAGGGAAGTATGGCAGGACTGCGGGACATGGACCGGTTCAGGGGCATGGCCAGCCAGCAGTTGCTACTGGTTCAGCGAACCAGCCCCAATCTCCGCTACTGGTTTGCCCAATCTGGTCCAAACTGGTAGCATTTCATCCCTGAATTAATCAATTCTGTAAGCTGTCTATTTTAGGGCTTACAATGCCTTCATTCTTCAGTCATATTGATCAAACAGGACTCAAAAAAGAAAAGAAAAGAAAAGAAAAGAAAAGAAAGAAAAGAAATGGAAGACTCAAGGACACTGAATGGCTCCTAGGCTGCGAGCAGCCCAACCCATTTTGTAGCATTACTGTAATGTTTATTATCAGGATTGTGTCATTTCATCTAAATTGAAAGCTGCACTTGGCCTTGAATTGTCACTTTTGGGTACACATATCCCACAGTGGTAAAGAGCAATGGTAAAAATCAGTTTGAATCAATTCTAATTGGAATGAAATATAGTTTGCATTATGCTTACATCATATATTTAAGCTTAGTGTGAAAAAGAAGACATTAACAGATTAAGAAAAATTTGGGAAGTTCTGGAGGCTACAGTTAAGTTGTTTGGAATTTCATGCAGCTCCAAGGCTTCAATATCTAACAGCATTAGTGATCTTATGCCAAAATCAACATTAAATAAATGCACCTACTACAAATGCAGTAGAAGATAATGAAATATTCTATAGTAGATTGCAAAGATACTAAGTGCAGCATCAGAAAGATGGGATCATGTAGTTATAATGGAAGACTTGGATGTGAAGTTGGAAAAATGATTTAGAATTAGGGTTTACCCTAATCCAGTTTATTGTCTTTCTTCCATAATCATTAACTTAGCACAAAATTCTAACCATAATATGATTAGATATTATGGTTATGGACAGGTAGTTGTCATTTTACAATAGCTCATTTAGTGATCATTCAAAGTTACAATGGCACTGAAAAAAGTGATTCATGATCGTTTTTCACAGTTACAACTTTTGCAGCATCCCCATAGTCACGTGATCAAAATTCAGATGCTTGGCAACTGGTTCATATTTATGGTCATTGCTGTGTCCCAAGGTCATGTGTCACCTTTTGTGGCTTTCTTACTGTTGTGGTCCGTCAGTGGCCTGTGCAGCTAGTAGCTGATTCCGACAGCGGGGAAGCTGGTATGGTGCTGCACCAGCAGCCTGTGCATCTGGCACTCAAGTCAGACAATGAGAAGGCTGGAGAAGATGTGGTGCCAGAGGTGGGGATTCAGCCAGGGCCTTCAGAACCTCCAGAAGCTCCCTTAAGTGAAGAGGACGAAGAGGAGGAGCCTCTTCTCAATACACAGGCGCGCAGAGCTGCCAAAAGGCATCAGTGGCTCCTCAGGAGGAGGGCTCCTCGAGAGAAAGGCTTGGGGCTAATTGGCCACTCCCTTAACCTATTTAAGGAGGAATGCCGACTGAAGCAATTTGCGGAGAACAACTTCATTCACATTCCTTAATGTCTTGTCTTGCTTATCTTATCAGCTTCCTGCAAATTGCTTCTGGGCATTCTGCCAACCACAGTAAGCTTTCAGTATTATTCTTTGAATTCTTGGCAGCTGTTAATGCAGTTAATTAACAGCCGTTGTTGTAAAAAACTGGTTTATTTAGTAAACTAAGGTTTGAACAGACTTTGTGTGTGCTGCGTTCTTTGGGGTTCATAGCTGGGGCAGAACACTTACAAGCAAAGTCAGTGGGGAAGCCAGATTCACTTAACAACTGAATTATTAATTTATCAGCTGCAGTGATTCACTTAACAACTGGAGCAAAACCCACTGAACAAATGTCTCACTTAACAACAGAAATTTTACACTCAATTGTAATCGTAAGTCAAGGACTACCTGTATTATGGATAGATAATCCATACCTCTTCACCCCAATTCTAATAATTAAGTTAACTTTTAGTACAAACATCAAGGTAGCTTTACATTAATCCTATTTCTCAGATCAGCTTATAGCCAATCAAAATATTTTCCTAATCATCAATAGAAATAAATTTTATACCCATAATATGAACAAGCATTTACCACTTAATGTAAATACAAGATGAGATGACACAGAGATGAGTATCTGTGAAAATTCACCTAAATTCTAACCATCCTTCTATAGTTTCACACATACCGTCATCTTAAAAATATTTTCTTTAGTCATTAAAACAGCATGAAATTTAATTTTAATATGAACATAACACTACCATCCAATAAATATTCAATATTTCACTCCGCTGGAGCAAAGACATAAAGTAGCTTAACCAAAACCCTAAAGTTAATCTATTGCCAATGAATATATTATTCCCAATTGTTAGGGTTGATCTATATGGATGTCTATGTTAAAAATAAGCAGGGAAGGTATAATCAGCATGAATTTTTATAAGGGATTCATATTATGATTAGAATTTTATGCTTAGATAACAATTACATCTAATATTTTCAGGAAAAATGGGTTAAAATCAGGTTAACTTCAATGAAGTCTCTGCTAAAAATAAGCAGACAATTAAAATCAAGAGAAAATGTCATAGATCTTAATTTTAAACATTAATTCTGCCATCTAGAGTCACATTATTGAGTGGTGTTACTTTATAAATAAGTACATTATATGGGTAACATTTGTATTTTTATTTTAAGGAAAATTGATTTCATATACCAAAGGTTGAGGTTAATCTGCTTTGATGTCTCTATTAAAAACTGGCAGCATGGTTAGAATCAAGGTAGATTTTACTAATAATTATTTCTAAATATTTTATTGGCAATATGGTAACAATATATATGTAGTCTTCAATCTGAGTCATGACCATCCATAAAAGGATTGTAATAAAGCTGACTTTGGTATATATCCAGAGATGTTTAAATTGTTTCGTTTAAGAGGCTATAAAACATACACTACAATTTATAAAAAGTTGTTTATAGGAAACTCATATATCCTTTTATTATGTTATCCAGTCACTTCCATTGAAAATTTTGTTCAATTTGATGATAGTGAACATAGATAATCGTATCAGCCAAATCATATTGAACAAATACTTTCCATTTTACAGAGAACACCAATATTTCCATGGTGCCAATTTACAATTCTCCTTGCTTTGAGTTATGTTCACTCTGCCACTGTTTCTAACAGCTTTACCTATAAGGTGTTAATTATTGACAAGAGTTAGCGTAATTAAATACATTTTCCCTCATCCTTTTCTGCTTGCAATTTTCCTGCAAAGTGTAGGAGTCATTCCAATTAGAAGGAATAATTATGAGTTTCGTTATTTAAATTTCCTGTGGAAACTGGCCATTGGAGGAGATTAACAGACAGTAGCTTTTATCAGCTTCCTCATCTCTAAAGCATTCAGACAGGTTTCATATTTATGATACTGCTATCTTTAGCATTTTCTAAATTTGTCCAGAAAAGCTTGAAGGGAAGAACTATTTTTTTCAGACCTTATCTGCATTGCCTGGTTCCAGCATATCCCAAATAACATAGGTTTTGAAGTTAGAAAGACAGGACATCGCTTTTACTTAGCTTCAATCCATTGCAAATTTAGGCACCAGTTGTATTTTCCTACCGTGGTTTGAAATCTTTTCCCTGAATGCTTTGGGAGAGGGCATTTGACTGCCTTGCAGCCAGTGGTGGTATTCAGCCGGTTCTATCCGGTTCGGGAGAACTGGTAGTGGTCAAGGGTGGGTTCTACTTACCTTTACTACCGGTTTAGCTTCTGTGCATGCACAGAAGCGTTTTGATGACGTTGGGGTCGGTGGGTGGAGCCTCCTGCCAGTTTTACTACCAGTTCTATAGAACCAGTGCGAACCAGGGGCAACCCACCACTGGTAGTGGCAGCTGCGGGAGGCTCCACCCACCCACCCAGACATCATCACATCCCATTTTTGACATTCTATGCATGTGCGGAAGGCCCTGCACCAGTGGTGAAATATAAAACTTGTTACTACCAGTTCTGTGGGCATGGCTTGGGGGGGGGGCAATACAACTGAGTGGGCTTGGGCAATTTTTTTTTTTTACTTTTAAAACCATTTTTTGTACAACCTCTTCAGCTGAGTTGCCTGATTGGCAGAAACTTTTTTTTTTAAGCCTCTGACGATCCCAGCTGACTTGCCTTCGACAGAAATTTGCCAAGGTATGTATGAAGCTGCTGGTTTGAAACCCAGGAAAAAATGTTTCTTTTGTAATTACCTTTCGTTTTCCTTTAGTTAGTTGGAAAAAAAAGTATTGGGTTTCACTGTTTTATTATTCTACAATCTCTTACTTTATTTATTCATTAAATCTATATGCTGGCCATCTCACTGTCGAGTGATTCCAGATGGCTTACAACATCAACATCATTAAAGCAATAAAAAGAGAACTTAGATTTATATACTGCTTCATAGTGCTTGGAGCACTCTCTGGGTGGGTTTACAATGTCAGCCTATTGCCCCCAACAATCTGTGTCCTCATTTTACCAATCTCAGAAGGATGGAAGGCTGAGTCAACCTTGAGCCAGTCAGAATCAAACTATTGGCAGTCAGCAGAATTAGCCTGCAATACTGCATTCTAACTACTACACCACCATGTCCTTTATATATGCCAAGTTATAATCAAGTAATTATAACATCATTACTTGAACTAAAAAGGCTGGAGAAAGCAACAAAATGGAAGAATCTTGCATTTATTTTCCTTTAAAGAGCCCTTAGATGATCATAAATGAGCATGATTATTTTAAAAAAAATCTTCTCAAATGCAAATAAGAAAATCTTTATATGCGAGATAAAGTACTTAGACATTGTGTTAAGTGATGGTAAAAGAAAGACATTCAAATTATGGAAATGCAAAATGGCTTGTGTGAAAGGACTTTTTATTTTTAAAGACCATTGTTCTGCTGCATATAGTTGGTATTTAGATGGTATATATATCAATTTAACTTACTTAAAAAAAAAAAGTGGTAGGGCACAGCAGCAAGAGGACTGTCCAATAAGAGCACATGGTGATCTGTGCTGCAGATTGATGAGAAGGGGTCCTTGGTGCTCTCTGAGCTTGGTTACTATGAAGGTGAATATTTGTAGCGCAGGGTTGAAATGAGGGGATCCTTGGTGCTCTTTGAGCTTGCTTGTTTTCTTGGAGATGTTTTACTACCAAACTAGGTAACAGCATCAGTGCACTGAAGTGTCTGCAAGAAACAACCAAGCTCAGGGAGCACCAAGGACCCCGTTCCGACACTACCTATCTTGAGTGGCTGCTTAAGGATGAACAGTCCATAACTACAGCAGAGATGGCTAGAGTCTGCGCAGCAGCACTGGGGATTTGTCGCAAACACGTGTCTTCTCCACCGTAGTGATGTTATATAACAATTGTTATATAACATCACCTCCAGAGCCTCTCTAGGAGTCTCTGGAGTATTGGGACAGCAAAAAAGTCACTTCCTGTTCCACTGGGAGTTGGGAAATGGGCCCTTTCAGCCTCCGTAGAGCCTCCAAGGGAGTGGGAAAGGCTGTTTTCGCCCTTCCCAGATAAATAGAGAGGATCTGGAGCCAGGTAAGAAAGAAAAACGGGCCTTCCCCCGCCTACACCCTGCCTTCCAGAGGCAGGAAACAGCCTGTTTCCCTACTTCTGGTGGGCCCAGAAGGCCCAAAAATCAGCTGGCCGGCACGCACATGCGCCCCAGAGCTGAGCTGGTGTGCCCACTAATATGGCTCTGCATGCCACCTATGGCACGTATGCCATAGGTTCGCCATCACAGGCTTAGTCATTTCCCTTTAGCATTGAACCTACAACAGACCACACCGTTTAGGGCAGTGATGGCTAACCTTTTTGCCATCGTGTGCCAAAAGCGGGGGGAGCATGGTGGGGTCACATGAATGCATGCCCACATCCATAATTCTATGCGCCCTGCCCCCTGTGCTCCCCCTGCTTTTGGCACATGATGGCCCGGTGGGCCCGGTAGGCCTGTTTTTTGCTTTCCCCAGGCTCCAGAGCCTTTCTAGGAGCCTGTGGAGGGCAAAAGCTGCCTTCCCCACACACACCCAGAGCCCTCCGGAGGCTGGAAACCATGTGTTTCCTGACTTCTGGTGAGTCCAGAAGGCCTGAAAATCAACTGGCTGGCACACGCATGCATGCCAGAGCTGAGCTCAGCTGTGGCACCCATGCCATAGGTTCGCCATCACGGGTTTAGGGATTGCAACTATTGTATAGTCAGACCATGTATGATTGACACTGGATTTTATTATAGATTTTAGTTGTTATTTATTTTATACTAGAATTTTTAATTGTAAATATACTAAGTGCTTTTATTTGTTCTGGTCTCTGATCTAAGACTGTAATAATAAATTGTTGTTGTTGAACCCTGAGCTAAAAATATTCTCTTCTATTGGTAGATTGAGACACTTTGGCAAAAGGTTGCAAGATATTCAATCAGAATACATTGTATTTAGCTGTCATAACCACAGGGCAGAGTCAGGTCCAGGGATGGATTTATTCACACGGCTTTGTTGCTCTATACCTAGAATTCAATGGCAGAGGCAGATGCTATAACCCTTTCCATTACAAATTCAACCTGTGGTGACTTAGAAATAGCCATTTTCTGTTATGTCATCATGAGTGTGGGGTGCTTTACTTCTTCATAGGTAACTTTTAAGTAATAAGTAAGGAACTAAGAAATTCATTTACAAACTGATCTAATGTTTGCCATTAGTTCTAGCGTAGTTTTCCTGACTGCTGCAATAGCTGAATCAATATAACTCTTGCCTTGTTAAGTCAAAGGTTGCCATTTGAAAATGAATGGAAACATTTCCCTTCTTTTCCAAACTTTCTTTTTCTCCCAGTGGCTTGTTTATGTTTTGAGATAAGTTGCACCATTTTGCAATTTTTTTTCTTTTTTTCCAGTCACCTGATGTCCTGCTGAGGAATATATTCTTTGGAGCAATATTTATGCTGGCTGTTTAGCAATAATAATTTAGCAAGACTTTATCTAGGTCAGACATTCAGCTAGCCTCACAATTTTAAGTAGTATATATTTTATTCTGGGTCCTAAATTACATGGAGAGAGCAGGGAAGGGAGGGAGGGAGGGGGAGAGAGAGAGAGAGAGAGAGAGAGAGAGAGAGAGAGAGAATCCAGCATAAGTAGATATTACAAAATTTAAGGAGAAGCAACGTTAGTTATAGAAATACTCTAGTTTGAATATTGAATAAAGAAGATAGATGTTTATAAGCTGCTTTGAATAGGGCATTAAATTTGTAATAGGAAACAATCCCAATGTCTGAATTCTCTTGAAGTTATATTGTATAATTCAAACATTATTTCATATTGGCTAAGCAAATAAAAGAGAGAGGACATTAGGGATTGGATTGGAAGCAGGGAAGATGTTCCAACTACAGCTTCCTCCATGTAATGAGGACAGCAACTGATAAATTTGGAAAAACTAATAAACACCTCCCAGATATACAGAGACAGGTATGCCTCACATCATGTCTCATATTATGTTCAATCAGGTTGTATAACAGTATTCAATTGGATTATTTTGATGTTCTTTAACACAGTTAACCAAATTCCGATCAATTTGGAAAGAAGATTCTGTTCATTAGCTGCCTTCACTCCATCCAGTTAGGATTGATTTCAAACTGCTTCCCAGTCTTGAAACCAAACTTAGTTGGATCCATTGCAGCACCTGATACCGTTTTATCCTGCTTCCCCAAATTCTCTTGATGAAGTTTATTTGGCATCTTCTGATAGGCTCCGCAATGTTTGTGGGGACTAAAGCAGGGATAGAAGTATCACAAGTCCTATTTCTAATAGACATTGGTGTAACTTCCTACATACATTTCTGAACTAACTCATTTTCTAGTTTTATCTTGTTTTGCATACAAGAGGATACCATATGGCAGATCTCTTCTGAAAGGAGTAGTCAAATTAAAACTGATGGCAGACAGCCAATACTTGAGGTATGCTTTATCTTACTGAACTGACTGGAGCTCCAAATTCATCATTCATTCTCTTAAGTCTTTTTCATATCCTCCAGCTGTGATGAAGATGCCAGTCTTTCTCAGCTAGTCTACTGTATGTGCTGAAATACCATTATAGTGAAACAAAATGAAGATGTTAATTGTAGAAGATGCTGCCAGGGTTACTGTTGATGCATTGCAGAAATTAGAAAGGGGTTATTCACATGATGAATGATTTACCATATGCTTGGTGTTTCTTTCTGCTCTCACCATCTTTGGTCTATCCATAGCCCTTAATACATGGAATCTTAATGCCATTAGAGCCCTGGTGGCACAATGGTTAGAGTGCAGCATTGCAGGCAAACTCTGCCCATTGCCTTGAGTTTGATCCTGATAGGCTCAAGGTTGACTCAGCCTTCCATCCTTCTGAAGTCAGTAAAATGAGGACCCAGATTGTTGGGGGCAATATGCTGACATTGTAAACCACCCAGAGACTTCTGTAAAACACTGTCGGGCAGTATAAAAGTCTACGTGCTATTGCTATCGCTATTCCCATGCCATCAATTTATGGTATGGCTATCTCAACCCATTCTCTGATTACAAAATAATAGTAAAAATTAAATGTGTGGCTAATACTTTGGAAAATACATTTTTGATAGATAATCTGTGTGTTATTCTCATGGAAGGTTACAACCATCACAGGCAGTGAATTGTATGCCATTAATTTTCAAACTTGGGAGACAGCCACCGCCTCTGTACATTTGTCATCAGAGATGCATGCCAAATGGTTGCACATTTTGAATGTTGTATTTGGAGAAAAATTAAAATGAGAACGTTAACTTGACACTGCAAATATGTTATCATTGTGATGAATAAGTTAAGGAGCAACCCTCCTCAGAACGTCTTTTCAGATGTTAAGACTATTTGGAGACTTTTGCAATAAAAATAAATAAAAGAGAACTGAAAAACAGGCCCCAGGTTGGGAAAAGGGGCCCTAGGTGCATCTGCAATAATGGTCACTGGCATCAACATAATAGTCATGGCCAGGCAATGAAAGCCTCACCCCATTTTATGGGTAACCAATATGGGTATGATACATAGAAGCATAGATTGCCCATTCAGTTGCACTCACCATTTTGAAGCTATTGACCATCAATGTGGATACTCTTGGGCAGCTCTAAAGATTTAGAAGTTCAATTAATAGCTCATGTTTTCTTAGTATTCCTTCAAGTGCCACACTTTTTGAACTTGTTCCATCCTTAAAGTTTTTCAATACCTGGTGTCTTAAATCATTACAGAGTACTTATACCCTGCCATAATTGTATTCACAGCTTTCTACAATTCTGATCCTAAAACTGAATTATTCTCTCCCCAAGTTAGTAGTTCTCAACCAATTTTCACTGATGGTATCCTAAATATATACCCCTTTCCACAGTTGCCATTATTTCAAGAACATTATTTGCAATCATAAAATTGAATTACTGAATTATGTTAAAACTATATAGACCCGGGGTCCCCAACCTCCTGGGCTGTAGTCCACTACTGGGCAGTGGCCTATTCAGAACAGAGTTATGTGAGTGGCTGGCTGGTGCCCATGCATGCAAGCAGCTCAACTTGTGCAAGGGGTGGGTCGGCACATATGCACATACATGCACAGCTCAACTAGCACAAGTCAAACTGTACTCACATATGCATGGCACCAGGGGTGAAATGTAAAATTTGTTACTACCAGTTCTGTGGGCATGGCTTGGTGTGTGTGTGTGGGGGGGATAATGTGACTGGGTGGGTGTGGCCAACTTTTTTTTTAAACTTTTCAAAGCATTTTTTCTAATGCTTTGAAAAGCCTCTGCTAATCAGGCAACTCAGCTGGGATCATCAGAGGCTTTTCAAAGCATTTTTTTATCACCTCTTCAGCCAAGAGGTTGCAGAAAAAAATGCTTTGAAATGCCACTGATGATCCAGCTGAGCTGCATGATCATCAGAAGCTTTTTTTTTTTTACTTTTAAAAGCATTTTTTCGTCGGAAGAGGTTGTAGAAAAAATGCTTTTAAAAGTAAAAAAAAAGCGGCTCAGCTGGGCATGGTGAGGGGGAGGGGGAGCAGGGATTTTTGCTACCGGTTCTCTGAACTACCCACCGCCATCGCTACCAGATCGGGCGATCTAATCCAAACCAGGAGCATTTCACCCCTGCATGGCACTGGCCCGCCACTCACACAATTTAAGCTGTGCATGAATGTGGGTATGCACTGGCCCACCACTCACATAAGTTGAGCTGCACATGTGTATGTATCACCCCACCACTTATGCACCAGGTTCCCCTCTTCGCGCCCTCAGCCGGGCCACCAAACTGCAAAGGTTGGTGACTGCTGGTGTTAAGGTTAAGCCTAAGGAAAATGTTTATTTTGGGAAGACACCTTGTCACAATTACAAATTCAATAAAAGATATTGCAACTAAATCAACAGCTTTCAAAATTGTGATAAATGCTTGCACGTCCCATATAGTTCCTTTTAAATTACTTTTAAATTACAATGAAACAACTAGGCAAACAGAAACCTACTGGAGTTTTACTTCTCTTTTGTCATTTAGTCAGATTCTTGGGCTTGATGAGATTTACACAGCTTTTTGATATTTGACTGAGTAATAGGCAAACATTGTCTCATGTCTTCCTTGGCCATTTATTATTTTGTAGTATTTGTATTAGTGAAGGTGGAAAATCCTGACTTGCATTGGGAGATGTTGATGTTTGTCTCAATATTACCAGAGATTTTTGCAATCTGAAGTCTCTAATCTTTATCTGTATCCAGAATTCATCAAGAATACTTGCATGCTTTAAATTGTGACCATTGCATGTATTATACCCTAATTCCTCTGATTGGTGGGTGAGACGAAGCTGGGCTTCATATGTTGTTGCTTCAATAAAGGGATTTCAACTGATATTATAGTTTCCAATCAATATATTTGGAAAAGAGCACTGAACTTAACTTTCCAGGATTTCACCTTTCTAAGCAATTAGTGTTATGGCCTTATCACTGTTTGCTTCAGGAACATTTGGGAATGTGTCCCTAATGCCAACCTTCATTTTCATAGACTCATTTTTTAGACTTCACTCTTCAGAGCACTACTTTTGTCTAAAGAAAATAGCTTAGCCTGTCTGTGGAATTTTAAAGATATTCATTAAGATAAGTTCCAGCTGGTTTTGCCTGACTGATAAGATCAAGTAGAAAGGCATCCTCAGGTTCCCTTCTCACAATGAATGTCATGTTCAGGGATATTATAGGTGAACCTTTCCAGTTGTCTCTGCTGTGGAAAATATTCTCCAAGATTAATATGTTCCAACTTGGTTTTAGAAAGGCTATTAAAAGCTGCCTTTTCCTACAATCTTTGGGGATAGATACAGGGCAAAGAAAGTTCCTCTTAAACTTTGGGAAATTATTTAAATGGAGTCTTCTACTGTGGCTTGGAGACATGTAAAATATCATTGTTAGGCACACTACAATTGCTATCCACATTATAGAATAGAATACATAAACCTGAAGGATTGGAGCAGCATGTAATGACAGTAAATCTATATATATAAAAGTGAAAACACATTAATCTCCAGAACTGTAAAACCTACAAACTTGAAGTTTGCCAACTGGTTGCTCTTGGCTTCTAGGTGCTCACAAAGAAAGGATTTTTCAAAATGACCATCAGAACATTAGTATTTCCTATATTATTATTAACACACTCTGATGCTAAGGAGTTCTACTCCCCCTCCCCACCTGAAAAGAAATCTGTTCCAAATGCAAAACACAAGCAGAAGAGTTTCACTTTCAGTTTTACTTTCACAACAGGAAGCAGCTTTAATACAGAACACTTGAGCAAAGCCACGTCCAGTGTCCTTCCTGTCTTCTTGCTCACACAGCAAATACTGTTTCATTTTCCAACCAGTCCTCTGATGCTAAGGAGTTCTACTCCCGCTCCCCACTTCAAAAGAAATCTGTTCCAAATGCAAAACACAAGCAGAGGAGAGGACCTTCAGTTTCAGTTTTACTTTCACAGCAGCAAGCAGCTTTATTACAGAACAGTTGAGCTAAGTCACGCTCAGCCTCCTTCCTGTCTCCTTCTTGCTCACATAGCAAATACTGTTTGAGTTTCCAAACATCCCTCAACTCTCTCACACACTGACAAGATGCTAGCCAGATGAATACCAATGGATGCTGCAGGATGGGACATTCTAATTCCACCCCCACCCCCGTTCCAACTGCCAGTTGCATTATATTAACACACTCTACAGAGTTACGCATTCTACATTAAGTTTCAGGCTGTAAGTGTCAATTTATCAAACCCAAGCACATAATTTCATAGTGAAGCATGGGCGCCCAGCTAGTAAATAAATAAACAAATAAATCACTTTTAGACCAAGCATTATCCAACAAAAAATCTTCCTGTGTGGAGAGCACAAGGCTTCACATGATTTCTTTAATTTTTTTCAAAAATTTAAACAGCTATGACCGAAGTGGCCTCCTTTTAAGTCCATTTTCAAGATTTCAGGTCTAGCACAGTTTTCAACTCAAGACAAACTTTTTTTTCCTCCAAAACTTTAGCATGCTGAAAGCAATGCACTGTTAAAATCTTACTCTTTACTTTTTTATTAATGACATAAAATCATTTACTGATCCCATCATTGATCAATAAAATCAGTTCACGCTAATTCCTACAAATAATTTCCAGTAAATGCCAACAAATTCTGAACAGTTAGACAAGGCAGTGTAAAGATTTTAGCCTTTTGCTATTGCTTCAAGTTCTTTTAGGCTCAAAAGTATTTGAGACATCAATACTGCAACTGAATGCTAGTAATTGAGTTTTCCCACCAATATCTGCTGAACCTTATTTATTGACCTGCTACTTGGCTTGCATCCATGTTATATTTTTTTTTCTTTTTTATCAAAGTAAAAACACTTTCTTCAGTGTCAGCTGACACATTATGAATGAGTTGACTAACTGTACAGTGTACAAAGAGCAGTTTTAACATTTCCTCTCTGCTTCATTCTGAAATACTATCTTTACTACATTAAGCAGGAAATATTGCAAGCAGGAAGAGTTAGTGTCTCTGCAGCATTGCATCATATATGCCATTGTTTCATCTATCAATTTTGCTATTAAATGACACTTTTCTTGAGTTTTTTCATTCCTTTTAGCAAATTTAGTAGGTAGGATATATGCCTTGTTGGAGATGACTATGATTGAAACAACGTACTACAAGACTAAGTAATTTTCTAAAATTTAAAATTCTCGCAAGTAGAGTTTGACAACAAAATGGCTGTTTTATTACCACAGATAATATATTCTGGAATAGGAAGAAAGATGTCACCAGTCCAACTAAACCCCAAGGCCAGGGGTGGGTTCTAAAATTTTTTACTACCAGTTCTGTGGGCGTGGCTTATTTTATGAGCATGGCTTGATGGTCATGTGACAATTATTTAGGATTTAGCAGAGGTACTGGTCTACCAGGCTTTTAACTGCTTGCAGAGCTGTACCAATCTACCCATTTATTTTTTGCAGGCACTGATCTACTCATGTATTTTTGCAGGCACCAGTCTACTTCTTTATTTTTGCAGGCACCAGTCTACTCATTTATTTTTGCAGGCACTGATCTACTCATTTGTTTTCTTTTACCACTGATCAGCTGTAGGGCAGCCCTTTGAAGCCCCGCGGCAAGAGTTTAAACAGTTTTTTTCTCTCCAGCCATCAGCTGGGACTCAGGAGGCAGCAACAGATTGGGGGTGGGGCCAAATAAAAGGTAAGAATAACACAGGGGATGGGTGAGGAGTCCGGGGGGTGGAGGGAAAGGGGGGCAGAACCGGTTCGGTGACATCATATCGTCACCACTACCCGCTCGGGAGAACCGGGCCAAACCAGGAGGAACCCACCACTGCCCAAGGCTAAGTAAAAGTGTGGTTATTTTTTTAAAAAAATTAAAAAATAAAACCTAACCCCAACACTAACCAAGTTGCTACAAAATTAAGAAGCATTCATTAGGTGTGAAATTAGGGCCTTGTTTATTGTGAGACTACATTTCTTTTATCTCTCATATTTCCATTGTTTTGTTTTGTTTTCACTACTCTCAAATTCATATTTTTCTCTTCTGACTGATGAACATACCTATTATGATAAGTAAGCTAACAAAACAAGACTTCGTGAAAAATGTCACCCTATCTGAAAGCTGTATTCTATATGATTTTGTTTTTTAGCTAAATGACTTCAAGCAGGGACAGTTATCACATCAGTATCTGAATGTAGTTTGATTGGTAAAACAGAAGTGTCAATCCCTTCCATTAGTCATCAGAGAAGACATCTAAAAGAGCACCAACTCTAACACACTTTCACTTTTTGCAGGACAATAGGAATGCAAAGCCAAGGCTGCCTGGAGCTGATTTTGAGGGCTACCGCCAAAACCCAACATGAAGAAGTCTAGGAAGCCTAGGAAGAACCATCCATGAACAGGGAGAAGCTAAGACTAAGGATTAGTCCTTCACACAGATCATGTGGTCCTAAGATGTGGTTTGGGATTGTTACAAGAAGGCTATTGCTTAACGCATTGTAAGCCACCCTGAGTCTCTGGAGAAGGGCGGCATATAAATCAAATTAAAAATAATAAAATAAATAAAATAAAATAGAAAGAAAGAAGTCCTGAATCCCACATTGAGCTGATCCAGCACTAATAAAGAGTCTGATTTTTTAAAAAAGTTTTAATTTTCCCCTCTCCCTGTCTTTCAGTCGGAAATACATGAAGTACAAACTTATAGAGATATGTACAATTAGTATGATTAACATTATTCTTGGACACCAAATGTTCCCTTTAAAAACAATCAAATTATTATGACAGGAACATTTATTCTTATACATGTCATTGTTAGCTACACACAAAATCTGGTGTGTGTGTCCTCCACCTCCCCCAGTTTGTTATTGGAATATATTTTGAATGAAATGTTGAACATTCATCTTTATTTAATAAA
Organism: Masticophis lateralis; assembly: GCA_030761175.1. NCBI lineage: Eukaryota > Metazoa > Chordata > Lepidosauria > Squamata > Colubridae > Masticophis > Masticophis lateralis. The sequence goes on from JAUDYJ010000002.1 coordinate 94,507,790, forward strand.
TTATTATACCCTAATATTCTCTGTAATGTTGAACTGATTTTGGTAGCATCTTTCAATTTAAATAATCACTGAGAAGTTGCAAGTGAGTCCTATGTTTCTATTACATACTATATATACTGTATTTCTATCTACTTAAATCTTCTCTGATTGCTCTAGTTTCCTAATACGAAAAAATGCAGGAAAATTCTCTCAAGAAATCTTATTTTTCTATTTGACCTAACTTCAGGGAAACTCTGGGTTGTGAAAAACAAGACATCCTTATAACTCTAATAAATGGAATAATTTTGCGTTGGTTAGCCAAAAAATGGTGGGAAACCACACTTTCACTTTCCAGAAATCACTTAGAGCTCTGGGGTTACAAAAAGAGGAATCAGGGGTCATATGAACAACAGAGACAAGTATAATCCATTCATATGGTGGTATACTTTATAAAATCTCTTATTTCAAATGATTCATTCAGGTGTGATATGGACATCTGTTTGCACATCAGCTGCAGATAAGAACCAAAATGATCAATTGTGCCCAGCCCAAACATAAAAGCACAGAAAAGATCTAGCTAAAGGTCAGCATGGATGCTTAAGATGTGGGCAGATTTCACTATAATTTGCACCATGCAAGCATTGGCTTGAAGGATGTCAAGTGGGCAGAATAATAAGCCTACTACACACAATGGCAACACCCATCCTTTTAGTTTCAGGCCTCTCTCCTTACCAATCGCAAAGTTCTGCTCTTGCCATCACAGGCTTTGTTAAAGTCAAGCTTGCATTCCTTTAGAAATGAAATGAATACTAGCACTGATGATGTTACCTAGTTTGGGTAATGAAACATCTGCAAGAAAACAAGTCAGCTCATAGAGCACCAAGGACCCCTGAAATGAATATGTTGTCTTTGAAATTTTAGAACAAAGGGGTAGTGCACATGCTCAGTGAGGATCAAAGGTATGAAGCCTGCATGTGCAATGTCGTTACCCTTTAACCTACTTATCCTAAGACTTTAATGAATAGGGGCCTTTAGAAACATTTAAGATTTTTACAGACCCAGAATTACTCTTTCAGGGCTTGAATACGAATGAAACATTACCTATAGCTAGAGCTCTTCAGCATTGTAGCCTCACTAACCCATTAGAATTAGAGGAAGGTAATTTGGGGGGGGGGGGGAATTAGTTTGGGTGACATTGATTATGATGGCAGGGGAAGGTTTTGTTGTGTATTTGTGTCTTAGGTGAAAAAAAAAGTAAAGTTCTATAAAGATTTTATAGAATCACATAGGTAAAAGTAAAGTTCTCCTCACACTTACATACTAGTTGTTCCCGACTCTAGGGGGAGGTGCTCATCTCCGTTTCTAAGGTGAGGAGCCAGCGCTGTCTGAAGACATCTCTGTGGTCATGTGGCCAGCATGACTAAACGGCAAAGGTGCATGGAACGCTGTTACCTTCCCACCTAGGTGGTCCCTATTTTTCTACTTGCATTTTTACATGCTTTCAAACTGCTAGGTTGACAGAAGTTGGGACAAGTAATGGGAGGTCGCCCCATTACGTGGCACTAGAGATTTGAACTGCTGAACTGCCAACCTTTCGATCAACAAGCTCAGCGTCTTAGCCACTGAGCCACCGTGTCCCCATATAGAATAAAATCACATAGTTAATACCAAAAGGCTTCCTTTTTCTTCCAGTGTTGTCATTTTTTTAAAAAATGCATCTAATTGCATGCTTTAAATTCTCTAGAGATGAGGGATGTAGTTCATTGTCCTTCCTTCTGTCATTAGAGTGATGGGTTTTCTGTCTAGGTCCATAGAATGCCAAACGTGCTATTACCGAATGTCTATCAAATTCTTATTTAAGTTCTAGTCTTCTCATATCACCCATCTTTAGCCTTGGTGATGATAAAGATGGAAATGTAATGCTCATGCTATGGCAACAATTCTCTTGGGTTTTCACGATCAGAGACCTCAATAAGATTTAGACACTGACCTGTATTTTTGCCGCCAGTATTTTGGAGCAGTTGATTACATTATTATGAATTTCTGAAAATATGTGCACAACTTATTTGTTCCTGTAATGATTTTGGAGAATTACATAAGAGATGCTGGGGAAATAGCTCCCTTAATAATCCAGGGAAGAACTACAGATGTTTAAAGGTGGGTTGTTTTTTTTTAATGCCTTGAGAAATACTCCTTTGACTGTTAATTAAGTTCTCTAAAGATTCCACAGACTTAGAAAGATTAAACAGGGAAAGAAAGAAAATAGTTAGCAGACAGCTTTCTCATATAAACTTCCACAATGCAGTTGCTGAATTCATGAAACTATTTTGCAGAAAGCTGCATTGACCTAGTTAAAGCCATTTTATGTGTACCTCCTGGACAATTTCATGAATGTTTATAAACAGAATTCTTTTGGCTCTCTCTGTTAAATAAATTGAATTATATCTAGCAATAGGAGAATCTTCCTTGCTCTGAAAAAGACATCTTTTGTAAGATATTTTTCCCCCTCAGAAATATGCACAGTTTATATTTTATACAGAGGTTTAAAGGACAGGGTTGAAATTTGGAGTCATTTAATTATCCTTAAATGACCCACCAGTATACTTGAATATAAAAATCTATCTGTTCAGAATTCATCCAGCATCAGCACTGCTTTTGTCTTTATGGATAATGCAATTTCTTGACTGTATATAGCAAAAGTAATTGATATCAGTGGCACAGAGGGACGGAGGGAGGAGAGAAGGATTCAAATATTTTGTTCAGAAATACAAAAATAAATACCTGAAGAGTTTTAATTGTATATTACATTGTATATTACTTATATCCCACCTTTGAAAATAGAAATCTGGCTTGTAATTAGTATTATTAAAACCATTAACTGGATTAATTCCTTCCTTTCTATTCTCGGATCCTTTATGTTGTGATGACAGTTCTCAATGTAAGAGACTATTCAGTCAAAGTGGGTTTCTCAGGTAAACTTTGTGTTATTTTCTCCACTTGTTTTGGGACCACTTTCTCGGAAAAGAGAAACGTTATTAATCATATGCTTCTTATCATCTCTGCACTGAATTTGTTAAAAAAATTAGAATTACAAGCATCATCTTAGAAGTAAAAATAGAAGCTATAGAATCAATACCTCTAAAATTACTGTTAAAAAATACCCTAAAAAGTAATGACCAAACAAACAGTCAGAATTTTTCTTTCTATAGTTGTCTCAGTTCTATGAATCTCTTGGATTAACTGGCAGTCCCTTCCCCACTTTAGGAGAGGATACATTAGAGAAAAGAGAAGAATGGAGGAAAAAGTTGCCCTTCAGATCAGCTTTCTCATCATCAAGGTGCCCCCTCCCACTCTCACAGCCTCCAATCGGATTCCTTTTCCTTGAAGAAGAGCTATGCATAATGTTTGTTAGAAATAAATAGTGTTTGGATACTACAGGTAGTCCTCGACTTACAACCATAATTGAGCCCAAGACTTCTGTTGCTAAGCAAGAGAGTTGTTAAGTGAGTTTTGCTCCATTTTACAACCTTTCTTGCCACAGTTGTTAAATGAATCACGGCAGTTCCTAAGTTAACAATGATTGTTAAGTGAATCTGACTTCCCTGTTGACTTTGCTTGTCAAAAGGTGTTCACATGATCCTGGGACATTGCAACCATCATAAATATGAGTCAGTTGGCAAGCACATGACCATGGGGACATGGCAATGGTCATAAGTGTGAAAAACAGTCCTAAGTTACTTTTTTCAGTGCCATTGTAACTTTGAACATTCACAAATTGTTGTAAGTGAAGGATCTATAATTCATTGCTGTTGTGGTCTGCCAGCAATCTGGGGAGCTGGCAGCGGAGTCAGACAATGATGAGGCTGAGGAAGAACATGGGCCAGTCCTGGAGGCTGGGGAAAGCCCGGATGCATCGGTGGGGCCAGGGCCATCAGGAAGTGATGTGTGGACTTTGGAGCCTCCAGAGATTGACAGTAGAGAGGCAGAGAAACAGGAGGAGACTGTTCCTAGTGCACGCATGAGAAGAGCTGCCAGAAGGCAGGAGCAGCTAAAGCTGAGAGGATAACTCAGGAGTAGGGCCAAGAGATGATTGGCCTCTCCCATAAGGCTTAAAAGACCAGCAATGGCTCTTGGCCTCTTTGCCGGAAAACAACCGTTGAGAGAATTGCTTCTTGCTTGGCTGTAGTTATTTCTTCTGTTCCTGAACTGTTGCCAAGAAAAGCCTTTGGCAGTTTGCCTAATTATTCCAAGGTCAGAGATAAACTAAAGACTGGTGTTTTAAGGACTTTACTTTCATTTCACTTAGAATATGCTGAGAATTAGTTAATTCTCAGCTGTTTTAATAAAAACTGTTTGTTTTTTGGAACTGTTTGCATTTAATATCAGCTATGTGGGCCTGGGTCACAACAATTGTACTCAGTCTTCTACAAACTTAATTTGCAACCAGAATCCTATTTACCAGAATATTTACTATTTTCCCCTGATTATTTGATTCCTCCTCTGCTGGAATCAAGTAGGATTCATCACCTTTCTTGACAATTTGCTGAGCACAAATAATGATCACCTTTGTTCAATCAAGATGCCCTGAACAAGCTGCTATAGCAGAGGTCTTCAAACTTGGCAGCTTTAAGACTTGTGGACTTCAACTCCCAGAATTACAGCATAGTTATAATTCTATGCTATAATTTTGCAAAAAGACTGGAGCATATTGTTAAGAAAAGTTTATCTTCATTGCCAAACTTCAGGTCTCTTGATAGTTTGGGGAAAATTACCATGAAAGGAATTTCAGTTAAATTGCATCGTAACTGTATGGAAGCATGATAACATGAATACATACACACATACTATGTTGCTGCAATTATTTGTAACATACTATAAAATCAAAAATTATACTGGAGACAAGAGTCATCTCAGTCTAAAGAATTATATTACAGTCAAATTCTTCATACTTTAGAAATATATGCATATTGATTGCCAATTGCATATTATATGTTTACTCAAAAATATTCCTGTTGCATTCATTTTGAATTGAATTTTCTCTCTACCAAATCTGCAGCTTTATATCCCTTAACTTAGGAAAATTCCCAATAAATTCCAAAAGTTTTACTTTTGAATAGTCATAAGATTATAATGTAAATATATTTAACTGACTTTAAATTTTTTTGAGAGGAATAAGAATTAGAGATATAAACAGAATGATAACTGGTTGTTTACCTGCCTTGGAACTAATTAAATTTATATCAGTGTATAATGTGAGAACATCAAAAGTTGATTGCTGCATATTTTGTCTGAAAAGCAACTATGTATCAGTTTTCTGCATCTTAAAATTCCACTATTTCTTTTATTCCCTGCTGTTACAGCTCCTTGACAGCTAAAGAAGTGAAGGGTATATAAATATTTAGTTTTAACAATCATTGTAGCAAGTCTCCTCAGTATCTATTATGTTACTTCCCAATTACTTTGCCATTGTATGGAAAGGCTGAGATAATAATACAGCTGCTCAGCATGCTATTGAGGTTCCTCACCAGAATTTTCATGCACTGGAAATTTGGAATGGGGCTATGGAGAGATCCCACATGAAAATGTACCCTTTCCGGAGTGCTTTTACAAGTGTGATTGGCAGGCAGATTGTGAAAGATTTTCCCTGTGTCTTCTCCCTACTTAACACAAATTCCTCTCCATTCTCTCCTCTCCTCTCCTCTCCTCTCCTCTCCTCTCCTCTCCTCTCCTCTCTTCTCCTCTTCCCTCCCCTCCCCTCCCCTCCCCTCGCCTCCCCTCTCCTCTCCTCTCGGTCACTCTTTTCCATTGTTCCCTTGAACAACTTATTCTATATTTTCTTCAGGCATTTTCAATTATGCCTTGGCCATTATCTATCACCTCTATTCCAACATTTCAATTATCTGTTGCTGGATAACAAGATCTTCACAAATGAATATCTATGCTTGGAGAAGAGAAAGTACTATTACTTATCCAATGGCTGACTCAGGATCTTGGTGAGTTCCGCCCAGCTCTAGCTTGAAAAATGCCATTGTTTTCTATTCCAAAATTGTCTTACTTATTATTGCTTTGAAAATAAAGAACACACTGCCCATTTGGCTATTAAAAAGGAAACTATATGAAATCCTTAATTTGTAATCAGTTTTTATATTTCCTGAGACATACTTGGATAAATCCCATAGAGCTACCCTCTTATTACAGGCATATATAACAGAGCCGGAACTGGGTTTTCTATCTCTTTAAGAACTTACTATAACAAATGTTGCTTTTTGCAGATATTAACTGATCCGACAGAAATGGGAAGATATTGAACAGTGGAAATTGCCACTTGGATTGTAATCCATTAACCTTGCTGCTATCCTACCTTCTCTACCTTAAACATGGATTGAATGTAAATCAGTATCGAGGAATGAAATGGAAAAAAACAAACAAGACAAGTGATTAGGTTATTTCAGTTCAACCCAGTTTTCCTTACAGCAATCTCCACCGATCTTTCTCCGAAATAGGTAGTCATAGAATTCCAAGGCCCATATATTTATTGCTGGGTTATTTTTGAGAAATTAAAAAAAGAACTCTAACCATTCTGTGTACTGCTAGCAGCAGCCATTATATATAATAAAGTATGATTTTAAAGTAAATTAATATCTACATATTAATTTAAAGGACAGGGTGTGAGGAAGAAAGTGTTTGACAACATGCCTCAGTATCATACTGCTGAAAGTAAAAAGGAACAAGTTTATAGTGAGATTGACATAGCTTGAGTCCCCCAGAATGTCCATGCAAATGCCAAAGTCATAGATTCTTGAAAAAATGGAAGAGTATAAGTCTATTGTACATATTTGTGCGTGTGTGTATGAGAGAGAGAAATTTTATGTAAAAAGAGCAAACAAACTGATGGTTAGAGAAAAGTTTATTTTTAAATTATTTGAAATATTCCTTCCAAAATATATCTGGCTATATTATTTTTAACACAGAAAGCCCTAGATAATCTTGCAAATTCTTCTGAAAAAAATAACTGAGTGACAATATTGTATTATCGTTGGTAATTTTATGCTTTAAAAGATTGCCATTCAAAATCACCAGTGCTTCCAATATCTACCAAATATTTGACTAGGCTAGATATTTACAACATTTTGAAGGATTTTTGGATAATGAAATTGATGAAGTTCCAGAACTGAATTTGCAAGATATTTTTTTTCAAAAGCTAGCTGGGGTAGGAAGTAGCTGCTTCTAAATTCTCTATGGAGATGATGTTTATTATTATTATTTACTTTATTCATTAAACATGAAACTCAGTCAACTCAACATTCAAAAATGCACCACAACAACCATTAACTGGTGTTAATGGTTGATATGGGTTGCTTCCAGCATCCTCGGTATCAATCAGGTACTTTCTTAAGATGTATGATGTTCCAAGTAGCACAGTATTTTGCAGTTCTGCTGGTGTTATTGCAGGAAGCTGCAATTTGCTGATGTATGTTATAAAATTCTTGGACGTGGTACCAAGTGCCCCGATGACAATAGTAGCATTGCTACATGTTTCATCCATAGCCGTGTAGTTTTGATGGCCAGGTCGCGATATTTCATGATTTTTTTCCAGTTCTTTTTCTTTGACTCTGGCATCTCCTGTTACTGAGATGTCAATAAATTGTACATTTCAGTTTTCGACAACTGAGATATCTGGTGTATTGTGTTCCAAGTGACGATCTGTCTGTATTCGAAAGTCCCACAAGATCTTCACCTTCTCATTTTCTATAACTTTTTCCACTTTATGTTCCCGTGACTTTTTGGATACAGGAAAGTCGTATTTTTTACATAGTGACCACTGGATTAATTTAGCAACTCGGTCGTGTCTAGCTTTGTAATCAGTTTGTGCAATTTTGCTGCATTCACATACTATATGTGACAGTTTCAACTTTGTTGTTGCAAAGTCAACAGTTTGGATTGTCGGTGGATTTTTGTATCTTTGCTTTCCTGGCATTAGTTTGTAGTGCTTGTTCTTGAGCAGTGAGTATTAAACCTTCCATTTCTTTCTTGATAGTTCCCATCTTAAGCCATGCCCATGTAAAGTTGTCATCACATTTTCGTTCAATGTTTTTCAGGTGCTGTCCATGCAAGGCTTTGGTTTTCCATTTATTTAATCTGTTATCCAGCTGTTTTTCCTTATATTCTGTGTTTGTTTCTGTTGTTTTTATAATGTTCTCCATTTTCACAGCCTGCAGCAATTTTTCTGTACTTTGGTTCACATAATCATTCAAACTTCATTTTTCTTCTTCTACAGTTTAATGGATTTGCAATAGTCCTCTGCCCCCTATTTTTCTTGGCAGGTACAACCTGTCGATGTCACTTCGTGGATATAAAGCGTGATACATATCCAAAAGTTTGTGTGTTTTCCAGTCCAAGTTTTCCAGTTCAGCCAAAGTCCAGTTGATGATTCCAGCTGAGTAGCATATCACTAGAACTGCCCACTTATTAATGGCTTTAATTATGTTTCCAGCATTCAGCTTTGATTTTTATATTTTGCGGACCCTCCTGATGTATTCCTTTTGTGTTGACTCTTTGACTTTTCCATTCAAGATGTTATCTGTTTCCAATATGCCTAGGTATTTGTAACCATCATCCTTTGCTAATGCTTTTACTATGTTTCCATTTCCCAGTTCTATTCCTTCTATTTTTTCCATCTTTCCTTGCTTCATGGATAATATAGCACATTTTTCAAGTTCAAACTTCAATTTTGATGTTACTGCTGAACAGTTGAACTGTGTTGAGTATTGATTTAAGTTCAGTGGGGCTTTTAGCATACATTTTTAAGTCATTCATGTATAGTAGATAGTTTATCTTGCCATGGTGGCTTGAGATTTGGTATCCCAGTTTTGTGTTTCGTAGGATCATTGTCAGTGGAATTAATGTGATGTTGAACAGTAGTGATGAAAGTGAGTCCCCCTGAAAGATTCCTCGTCTGATGTTGACTTCACCAATGTTCTCCCCATTTGCTGTTGGAACTGTTTTTCATTTTTGCATATCTGCTTTCAAAAATGTACAAATATTTTTGTTGATTCCAAAGTTTTCCAGACAGGTGTTAATCCAGCTGTGGGATAATAAGTCAAATGCCTTCTTGTAATCAAGCCATGCCATATTTAAATTCATTTTTCTTCATTTTGCATTGTTGTTGTTGTTGTTGTTCTCCAGGTTCTTAAACAGTAAGTATAATAGGATGAGGTTTCCAAAACAATTTTGAGACTGCAAAGTGCTTAATGTTTTGAAGTGCTGAGGATGAAAATCCATCTAAGGGACTATCTTTTGGCTACTCATGATAAATAGGCCCTGGGTGCAGACAATTGAGCTCAGGGCACAAATCTCCTTCTAAAAGTGCTATTTTGTTGAAGCCAATTATCATTCAAGGTACTGGATTTTTATGTGGAGGGAATCCAAATGAACTGCAATTAGTTTCTTTTGCAATATTTCAAGTACTTATTGGTTTAGATAGTACAGAAAATGGTAGTGTCAGCTCTTTCATGTTATATTTTAATTGATGTTGATAGAAATTGCCAAGACACTATATTCCCCTGAAACTAAGACCTTTATTAGTGAATATGTTGACTAGAAAACTCTTATTTGTTTTCAAACACAGATGGTTAAATGTATATTTTATCTTATCTTGGGCTTGTCTTTTGATTTTTGACAGGTCCTAAGGAAAAACTCTCTATGTCAGAAAATTACTGCGAGAAGGTATTGAAGCTTTTGATGTTATTAGTTTAGAGAGGTTTTAGAGAAAAAAATAGGTTTCAGGCATTCTGATCCATTAGGAAACAATGTTTTCAGGGGAAGACTGTGAACCTCAATTATTTTGGCTTTACTTTTGTCCTCAAGTATAGGACAACGTCCTCATACGTCCTCATCACACTGATACCCATTTCCATTTACAATTCCCATCTTACCATTGTGTGTGTGTGTGCGCGTGCGTGTGCGCGGGATGGGTTATTGGCACCTTGATGCACTGAGAAGATTCAATAACTCTTGACTCAAGAGTAATACTGGTAAAAATATCACCTGTGTCCCCTTTTAGTAAAGTAGAAAGAGGAGGGGATGCCAGGAATGATAACAAATGAGTAGTGCAGACATGAGGGACTTTATCACACTTAGGAGATTCAGAAGACAGTGGTACTGATTTACCTCAGTGGCACTGATTTACCTCAGAAGACAGTGGTAAATCATTTCTATATTGTACTCTAGTAAACAAGATGTACTTGTAAAAGCAACTTTGGGTACCAGTTAATGAAACTCTCAAATTTAAAGGCACATCTCTAATTACTGGAGAAGACTGTCAACATTCCATGAGTAGATCCTGCAGATAACATGGCCAGGACAAAAAGAACCTTAAAGAATTTGATCATGCCAATATCAGTTGGCATTGATAATGCCAATATTGAAAGAGGACTGCCTCACTTTCAAGGAGATGCACAAGAGGACATGAAATGTTAAGAACATTTGGAACTGTTAAACCAATCATGAAATATAGCAAATTGGAATTATCATAAAGAAGTAAGCTCTCATTGATCAGAGTATGCTACTTTACCTCAGATGATTGCATTCTATACTTCAGGACATAATTCCATGCAAAAGATTGGAGTAATAATGATAACTGAAGAAGAACATGGTGAAGAATGCACTTTTCTTTAACCAAATAAATGACAGGATTATCTCTGTTAGACTTTGCAGACAACCAGGAAATCACTATTTGTAATGGAATGTGAGAATGACCTTGGGAGAAATAGGCAAGGGAATGGCCAGATAAAAAGCTACTTAGCCCAGAGTAAGAATGTGATAGAGTAAGCAGCTCAGAAGGGACCCTAGTTTATTGAGGTCTAAACGGATGGGGGAAGAAATGTTCTTGACTTGCAATATTGATGTCAGACTTGTGAGGTAAACCAAGCAGGAAGAACAGCTAGACCAGCTAATTTTATTTATCATAAAATTACATTAAAAGAATCTTGCAACTCTGAAAGTACATTTCTCCCCTGGTATGCAAGTGATACAATATTGGGTGATATACTGAGTATTAGATGGGATAATACGAAGTTTATATAAGATATCAGAGAAGAAATGGTTCATATCACTACACTTCCTCACCAATATTATGCATCAATACTATCACCAAACAACCATAAGCAAAGTATGTGAGTTTCTCTTTGCTGATTATTTTTTATAGGAGCAGTCAGTTTGCATTTGGTCCTATGCTGACTGATTGGTCTTATTGCAATCCTTGATTGACTTAGTAAGATAGATAGATAAAATTCTTTATTGGCCAAGTGTGATTGGACACACAAGGAATTTGTCTTGGTGCATACGCTCTCAGAGTACATTAAAGAAAAGATACATTCGTCAAAAATCATAAGGTACAACACTTAATGATAGTCATAGGGAAACAGTCAATATAAATTGTAAGGATACAAGTAACAAGGTACAGTCATACAGTCATAAGTGGTAGGAGATGGGTGATAGGAATGATGAGAAGATTAATAGTAAAGCAGACTTAGTAACTAGTTTGACAGTGTTGAGGGAATTATTTGTTTAGCAGAGTGATGGCGTTCACGAAAAAACTGTTCTTGTGTCTAGTTGTTCTGGTGTGCAGTGCTCACTTTTGAGGATAAGAGTTGAAACTGTGTCCAGGATGCAAGGGGTCTGTAAATATTTTCATAGCCCTCTTAACTGTATTTCCAAAACCATAACTTGAAGAGATTTCTTGCAATTTATCATAAAAATTGCCTTTGGACTCTGTATTTCTTCTGCCTACTGTCTGATAATCTTGTGCTGACCTGCACCTGCTGTCCTAGACTTAAATTATTTATCACAGCCTTATTTCTGTAATGAACAGATGTATAGTTCTTCACAGGAGGAATAAGTTGATTACTGCCAAGTCATCTCTCTTGGGATGTTTTGGACAGGCAACTCCAGGTGCCAAATTAAATCACACCAGCGGTGAAATGCAGTTACTTTCGCTACCGGTTCAGAAATGTGAGCGCGTAGTCCTCTTCTGTGCATTTGCAGAGGGTCAAAAATGGGATATAATGATGTTCCGGTGGGTGGGCGGAGCCTCCCACCGCTGGCCCTACCAGTTAGTGCGAGCCAGATAGATCTGGCCGGATTTCACCGCTGGATCACACTCCCTATGTCTGAAAAAAAAATTAAGCCAAGAGAAATAAGGGTAATCTAAAAACTTCAGTCTAATCTTAACAGGGATGGTGCTATGTTCTAACTAGCACGAGAAAAGGGACCATCTGTAACCTTTTCAGAATTCCTGTCTGCAGAGTTCCTGCCTGCAATTTATATCGTTTCAATAAGTTTTGGCCTGTTTGCTGGCCAAACCCAAAACAAGTGGGTTTTATTGTCATGAAGCATAAAAGAGCTTACTGGAACCTATTAGGCGGTAGGGCAGAGGTCCAACTAGATAACAGACTAGACAAAAACTGATTATATTGAACAAAGTTGAGAAAAACAAGAAAAGGGATACCAGGGAGATACATGGACAGATAGGATCAAACGGACCACTGGAATTTTTTTTGAAGATTTCTGAATGATTTCTAAAGACCTGATTTAATGGTATTCAGGTAACCAATTGATTAATAAATCAGTACTAAAATTTCTCATATCAAACTTTCTGCTTTATTCAATACAGTTCATTCATGTGGAAAGTTTATAAAACTGACAATATTGGCTCTTGCCATCTTTTTTGAATATGAAATCTTTCTTTGCCCAAATACCAGATGGGCACTGGCACCTGAGCCTTCAATATATAGAATGTATGGAGGCAATATGCATTTGGCATTCATATCTAGGTCTCTTCAAACTTATGCAGGTGGAATCTACCCCTAATTTGCCTTTCTATAAATTCTTTTTTTCTATCCCCAATGAATGCCGGATATAGACATGGCTGAGGAAATGATAATTTAATATGTGAAACTGGCTCAAAATTCCCCTATAATTTTTAATATCTGTTAATCTGAGGGCACTGATTATCACCATATAAGATCCATTACCAAAGCTAAAAAGAGGAAAACATTACAGTACTTCAAATCCAGACAATGTGGAAAGTCTCAAGTGGACACCCCCTACCTCATGAATATAAAAGAAGAAAGAGGGGAAACACAATAAGATTTGCAAGTCTTTAGTACTAAACTCAATATAAATAAAAATAGTGTTTAGGCTTCTCTTGGGGTTTAGTTTGCCTCTTTAGGTTGACAGTTCTACTTTAAATCCAATTCCTGGAAAACCCTTTATCTTTCCTAACTTAATAGTAAGACGTAGCAAGTGAAATAAACTTTTCTACATTATTATACCCTATGATGCAAGGTACACAGGTTTGATATGATCCAGTTGGACAGAAGACCTCTGTCCAATCTTTCTTATTTCATGCAGTCTTATATTGCATTCCATAATATGGCTGGTTCACAGAACGTATGTCTTTGGCTCCTTATTCTTAATCAGGTATTATTACTAACTTCCATAAATTTACCTTGCAATAAAAATCAGTGAAATAAAAATGGCTTTACACCTAGCTGCTAGTCTACAAAATAGCTAAACCAGCAAGTAGACATGATTTAGAATGACAAGATTTACTAGAATGAGAAAGATGCAAGAAAGATATAAGTATTCTTTGCCAGTGGATTTTCTTCAGATGCCCAATCAGTTTAGAAATAGAGAGACCTGCATAGAGAATGGTTAAAATGAATTTCAGATAATCCCAAAATGTGATCTCTTATGAGAAAATATAGCCTGACAATTTTCAGACAAATATGCTACTATTGCAGCCAGGGAAGTGAAGAGCAATGAATTTTCAAGAGACCAAGATGCCATGTTTCACAAGTGGCTGGAAGTAGATGTGGATGCTACTGGTATATTTCCTATCCTGCTGCCTGGTGAGATACCTACTTAAACTTAATTGTCATCTTAATATTGTGGCTGTCCCTTGTGTTCTTGAGACTGGTGGTTCTAGAGCAATGGTTCTCAACCGGTGGGTCGGGACCCCTTTGGGGGTCGAATGACCCTTTCACAGGGGTCACCTAAGACCATCCAAAAACACATATTTTCAATGGTTTTAGGAATAATTTTATGGTTGGGGGGTCACCACAACATGAGGAACTGTATTAAAGAGTCACAGCATCAGGAAGGTTGAGACCCACTGTTCTAGAGGATTTCAGTCACCACATTCTTCCATGCAATGGACTGTCACCCAGGAATTTGAAACACATCCTATAAAGTGCAATGACACGCAAAAAGTTCTTGGGATTTGGGTGCAAGGCAGTCCGGGAGTAAAAGCTGCTTACTGATACATCAAGGTCACTGTAGCAGAATAACGCCTATACTTGGGAGCTTAATTAGTTGCCAAAAAGTTTCTGAACACATTTTAAATTGCTGGTTATTATCTATGAAACACTATATGATTTAGGGACACAGTGGCTCAGTGGCTAAGATGCTGAGGTGGTTAATCAAAAGGTTGGCAGTTCAGCAGCTCGAATCCCTAGTGCCACGTAACAGGGTGAGCTCCTGTTACTTGTCCCAGCTTCTGCCAATCTAGCAGTTCAAAAGCACGTTAAAAAATGCAAGTAGAAAAATAGGGACCACCTTTGGTGGGAAGGTAACAGTGTTCCGTGCACCTTTGGCATTGAGTCATGGCAGCCACGTGGAGACGGAGATGTCTTCAGACAGCTCTGGCTCTTTGGCTTTGAAACAGAGATGAGCACCACCCCCTAGAGTCAGGAACGACTAGCACATATGTGCAAGAGGAACCTTTACCTTATATGATTTAATTCTTGGATATTTGCAGGAATGTCTAGACAAAATTTGCATTCTCTGTTCATTCTAAGCAAGAAGAAATATGTATGACTACCTCTTGCTAGAAGATCAGAGAGAATCACTATGAAAACAGCTTTATTTTTTTTAGTTGCCCTGCTCTTATGTACCACTTTCTCTTCCGCAAGATTTGGATGGCTCTCTTCTTATTATCCTTCAGAAAAGAAGTGAAGGCCATACTCTTCCTCTAAACCTTTGGAGCATAAGTAATTTGTTGTAATGACAGTTATAGATAGTGTTAAGTGAACATGTTTCATTCCATGATTGAATTTTAAATCAAGAGCAAGTAGTCAACAAAGTTTTAAAGAAACATGAAGGCAGAATCCAGTTAAATCTTAGGGGGAAAAATTTGTTAATGACAAATTCAAGTGACCTGAATTTAAGTATTAAGTATTTCTGGAAGTCAAAATGGCTACTCCAAAATGCTGCTATCTTCTTGGAGTGCTGGTATCATTATCACTGCCTCTAAACCCCAGGACATTTACAAATTCACCCTTGGTCCAAAGCCTGTCAAAACTAGACTCAGATTTGCATCCAGTACATTAGTAGTAAACTCTTGTAAAAATTTCCTTTTATATAAATCTTTACAACATTAGAAGTCTAGACCTGGCACTTCTAACATTATTTTACACAATATGGATAATTTTTTTAATGCAATTACTCTATTAAGAGCATTTAGGTTGCTTTTATCTATTACATAGGCCTATTAGTTGTGAATTGTTAACTATGACTTTGAAAGGTTAGGGCTGCTCATACCCATTAAGGTATTGGCTAAACTTTTTCCATCCCTTCCTGTCCAATAATTCAAATCATGAGCCATATACGTATCTATTGTCAGAACCCAATGGTTTAAGTCAATAGTTGCCATTAAGTAAATTCTTTTTCCCTAAGCAACCGGAAAAGATTTTGTTTAGAGCTGCAAAAAATCTACTTTCAGTGAAGGAAAGGGAGGGAGCTGTCTTCTGTCTTTTCTCATCAAAATTTCAAAATGTGCATGCAGTGTGGTCCCAAAACCTTTAGCCTCCAGCTTCCTCAAGTAATCATTTTACTCACTTCCACAATATAAACAGATAACTCCATATAAATTCTGTCATTTTGTGGAGTCTCTGGGATTGCCAGACATTTAATATTACTAGGCTGAGCAATTTAGTTCCAGGTTGGCTGATCTATTAGAGTCCACGAAGCACTGTATTTTATTTTAGTTTTGCCCAACTATCTGATATAGAAAAGGAGCAGAAAAGGAAAATGGCTTTCTTGAGAAAGTGGGGATGTTTCAAATCAAAATCAAAAGCAGTACCGGGAAAGTGTAAATAAATATTTCCTTGCAAAAAAATCTCAGCAAAATTCTTTCCTCTCCAAAATGATTGAGAGCTCTGAAGAGGAAAGATTGATAATCTGTATTGGATTTAAAGATGGGAAAAATCTTCCAGATATTCTGGATGACACATTTTCTAAATGACATAAGAGATGTTTTTGGATTCTGGTGGCTGTCAGGCATTAAGATTCAGGACTATCCATTAGGCTGCAAAATATTTAGTCAAGCTTGTAAAAGAATTTAGTCAGCTAAAGTTCAATGTTAAATTGGTACCTAATAAGGGTTAATAGAATTCTGGGGAAGTTGAACTTGGACCATTAGTGGGAATGCAACAATACTAAACTGATGACACACTTAATCCTGCCCCCTAGCTCTGCCTGTTCTCCTACAATGACTGTCATCTAGATTATAGCACCAGATTACCCAACTCTAAAACAGAGGTTCCAAATTTCAGTGAGCGTTCAACTCTTCATTGAAATGTGTTCCCCCACTTTGTGGAGTGACAACACTCTAGTTATTATTGTCAAGAGCTTTCAATATTTCTAGTTTTAGAATCCTACAGAAACTGGGCAGAGAAAGACAAGAGAATGCTAATGACTGGAGTGAGGGAGTCCAGACCCTAGCAACAACTCATGATACTGAAGGATTGTGTTATAATCAGAAAGTATTTTTACAGTAAAATGCAAATGTTCCATTCTCTTAAAAAAGAAATAGAACTGCATTCAGAATCTAATCAGTAACAAGAACAGAAGCAAATGTTTACAACTGTTAGCTATTTTTGCTTGTCATACCTGTGAAGTCCTTTCCATTTTCCATCTCTTTATTAATTGCTACAATATTTTCTAGTTTTCATTTAATGTAAAGATAAAGGAGATTCTATTATGACAAGCATGGTAGATTGGAAATGTATATTAGACGTATTTTGTGTAGATATGCCATATGATTCAAAGGAGAAACCTAGTACTCTAGACAATAAGATTTACTCTGTTGGGATAATTGAAATGACACAGTTATTTCAGAGTGTAGTTAATACATTTTTTTATTTCAAATTCAAATCTTCCAATTAAAATTTATGCTTTGCTTTCTTTTACATGGGTTTTAACCTACTGCCAATCTTCAAATTGATAATCTATCAATTGAGAGCTTTTTTTCTGTTTCCTCTTACTTCTTTCCATACTTAAAAAACAGTGGCTAATCTTCATACATTGCTTTTAATTATGTTTTTACCATTGTGCTCCAACTGATGTCAGTTATGCCCACAAGAAAGAGAGGGGAATAATTAACAGTAATAAATGTTTATGTTATAGTTTCTAGACTGAGTTATGGATTTAAGATATATGAATCACCTCACCCCTAATCCAATTTGAAAAGTTAAATGGGTTTGCAATACAAAACTAGTTTACATTCAAAATAGTATTCCCACATGAAACATTAAAATGATTCAATTTGGGATGTTGATTTTATTTGGAAAATGGTACCCAAATTCCATCTCTTCAATTTGAATCATACTGACAAGTTGATTAGATGTAACTATGTGATACAGAGACTCAATGCAATAGACTTCAAAGTGTGCCCTGATTTGGAAGTTATGGATGGAATAAGTAGTGCCAAACTTTACAATTAATCATAGTTGCATCAATATTCATCCACACAGCTTAAGAGGTATTGGTCACAGTCCTGAAAATTGAAAATGTTGCAAGTTCAGAGAGATAAAATAAATTTTGGAAGCCTATAAACATGTGAAACTTTTTTTTTTCAGAATTTAATCTTGGCCATCATGTTGTTTATTGTAATGCTAGACCAGAGATGATCTGATGTAAATCATGACACTTCATTCATTCACTAGAGGTATATGAACACATCAGAAGTCAGCTTATTCATGAGAGGGCAAGATGAATACGAATTACATTTTTCATACTGTTTATTGGGTACAAGATGGCAGGTCAGTTGCAGTACGAAGTAGTCTTCTATCTATTTAAAGTAGAATTCATTAGTGTGAATTCTAAAGGAGACCAGTTTATTGTTGGTTGTAGACTTTATATAAAATCTTAGCTATATTTACAATGAAAGACTCACTTCATTGCTAGTGACATCTTATCATGCCTTACAGTAATGCGGTCAAAACAAAGCAGATTTGTTTTATTATAATCGTATAGATACCTAAGACTAAGACCCACTAAATACAGTTATAGGTATGTTTAGGATGGACATACATATAGAATATGCCATTTTATGTACTGTTATGTAAATCACAGAGAAAGAGTAGCAATCCATGAATTTTAAGGAAATTATTTAAGAGAAATTAAATTAATTTTAAGAAATTATATATCCCTTATGAAATTAAAGGAATGAGATAAAGCAAAAAAAGAAATATATGTAGTGTAGTTGCCATACACTATATATGTCTATATCTTTCAGTCCTTTATAAACCATACTTGCTTCCAATAGTCTATTTACTTCATACATTGACTCTTGTCTTTGAAACTTCTCAAATTCTTTTGAGATTTCATGAATGAACAATTATGAATCTCTCATAATTTTCTCCTTTTTATCGTCTGTCCATCCATCCTTTATATATTTGTTCTGCAGCTCAATCCACATTCATTCTCTCTGCAGAACAAAACTGTATCAACTAGATCTCTTTTATTTTAGTCACTCATTTTTATGTTCAATCATCTTAGTATCCAGTCCATATACAATCCTTGTTTTATCACACACATTTAAGTACCCTATTGCCTACTTTGTGTTATGTTTCTCCATCTTCTGTAAACATTCTACAGAGTTATTTAAATTCATTTACTTGATTTCCTTGTTCTCCATTTATGTTTGGCATCAAATCATTCACTCCATTTGACTGTCAATCACAAACCACTTGGTCTTTGTTATATGAATATTCAGATCCATACTCTGTTACATCACATAATCAAACATTCAGTTGCTGGAATTCAGTCTTATCTGCATACACATGGATATGTATATTCATGCCCCAACCATTTATTGTGACCAAGCATTACACACACACACACACACACACTAGTTAAAACATTGAATAATTCAAATCTATTTATTTTATCATGCTGTTTTGCAATAAATATTCCTTCTCACTGTTCATACATTTCTAGGTGACCTGAGAAGTGAAGAACAAAAACCCGGTCTACAAACTCCAAACCAAACCAAACATAAAGCACTTGCCATATTTTACTCATTGTCACTTCATGAGTGAAGTCTTAACAAACCAAATCCCTTGTAGTTGTTGCAGTCACTCTTGCTACCATTCCCTTTATATAGAGCATGTGTGCAAAACTTGATTTCATTGAGGGCCACATCAGGGTTGTATTTGACCTTGGGGGGCCAGGGTGGGTGTGGCCAGCTCCACATAATTCACGTCGTGGGCACCTGTGGTGGCCCGAGTGCTCTGCCAGCAAAAACGGGCACCTAAGCTCCATTTTTGGCTACCTGCCAATGAAAACGGAGCTTGGAAGCACTGCCGATGGCCCTCATGAGTTCAGTTTTTGGCTGCAATGGCCTCCTGCAACCCTCTGCCAGAGCCAGTCTTCCCAAGCTCTGTTTTTGCTGGCAGAGGCACTGCGAGCTGGTCCTTTTTTGTTTCCAGGGCAGCCCTGCAGGCCAGATCTTAACTCCCTGCAGGCCGGATCCAGCCCCTGGGCCTTGAGTTTGACACCCCTGATATAGCAGAACAATAACAGATGTATACTTTGCATTTACATTAAAAAATTTGTACAACTGCTCCATCAGTCAATTGAATTTTAACATTTCTCTAGTTATGCCATCTACACCTACAATCTCACTCTTTTTCAACACAGGATCAATTACTTCCTTTTTCAAGAGAGTCAGCAAAGCCAGTCTTCAAGCATTTCTGAAAGGCCAGGAGGGTGGGCACCCATCTCACTTCTGAGATGAGAATGTTCCACAGGGCAGTAAGTTAGTTAATCAGTTCTTCCACTGAATTTGGAGACTTAATTTTCAAAAAGATAATAGATGTTACTAGTTAGCTAAATAATTAACTCAGAGGTATTTTATGTAAAATGAATAATGTTTTTCATGTGCTATTATGGTATGATGGTATAAATGGTATAAATCTGGTATAAATCAAGGCTGCCCAACTGTTAACATCAATTCAGACAATTATTTTATTTCCCACAACATTTTTGATGCTTCCTTTTACTGTTGCAGTGTCTATTAGAAAATCTTCTAGATTTCAAAATCAATTTTTATGTGGCAGTAGATTGTGGATATTATTTGTCAAATTGGATTTTGGCAACCATATCTGCATCACATCTAGATTCCCCCCTTCAACACTCCTGCAGATTCAAATCTGTATAGCAGAAGCATTTGAAACACTTCCTCTTAATTCAAATATGAAAATGATATTAGATATAATTACAAAGTTATTATGAAGTCTACTGAGTTTTATGGTGTAGATAATATGAATAATTCACAACATTAAAGAGAAATAAACAAAAGTGGTATTTACTTTGAAAATGTATTTGGCCATGTTCTTTGTAACATAAGGTATCAAATAATTTGCTCTGTATCTCTAATGAACTTAGAGTCCACTTCCTTAGAGTCTTGCGAAAAATCAAAGTGGAACAACACCTGATCACCATCTTTTACTGGTCCACAATAGAAAGCACTCAGTGCATTACGGTGTGGTATGCTGGCTTGATAGCCGTGGATAGAAAGATATTACAGAGGGTGGTGAGCCCAGCACAAAACATCATGGGCTGCCTCTGATATCACTAGATGACATTGCTAGGGCTCACTGCCTTAGGCAGTGAGGAAAATCCTCAGGGACGACTCTCACCCTGGTTAGGGCTTCTTTATTCTCCTGCCGTCGGGAAGGAGATATAGAAGCATAAGCAGCTGCACAAATAGGCTGAAAAACAGTTTTTATCCATGGGCTGTCAGGCTTCTGAATGGAAAATAACTTTGCAACAACATAGTATAATTGACTTACGGGGCCAGTGCAATGTGTAATAAATTCACATGGTGCAGTAGGATTGTGTGTTTGTTAGTAGGATTCATTGGGTTAGGGGTTTTTCTTTTCTTTTACTATCTTTCACTGTGAGTTGTATTGGGTTGGGGGAGGGTGCACGAAGGGGGGCTCAGCCTATCTCATTGTACACATGTTGTACTCTGACAATAAAGATTTTGAATTGAATTTTTGAATTTGAATGAAGGAAAAGAGAGCAAATCTCCTTAAAAAAGGAGATTTGTAGCTCAGGGTTGGCTGGCAATAGTAGAAATACTATACGGCAGGTATATCACAGCAAGAAGGGCAGGGTCAAAAGTCTGGCACTGCCAGAGGCTTTGTGGGAGGAAGAGGTGAGATCCACTGCTACCTTACATCAGTGTGAGTGCCTCAAGACAAGCCATCCTCTTCTCTCCTTCTCTCTGTTTCTACAAACTCCTTCAAAAGCAGCATCTCTTCTTAGTCATCTTCAGTGAATAACAAAGACCTGTTGTGTTGATATTTGCCCGCAGTCCTAACCACTTCTTCTGAATCATTTTTACCCCATGTACTGCTCTCCAGAATAATAAATAAACTGCATGCAGCAAGTTTTGATGTCTCAGAACTTAAAAAGAGAAAGGGGGGGGGGAGGGGCTAGCCCTTAGTCTTTTGTTAATGTCACAATCCGTAATGTCCATGCCCCCAAAGCATTCAGTTACTCCTAAAATTGATGAAAAGGCATGGCTTCTATCCTTTAAATGATTACTCTTCCCTTCTGTATGATACATAATTAATCTTTTTATCTTGCATTAATGTTACCTGCACCTATGTTTTCCCAAGTGAGAAGAGATTCTAACTGGAAACTGATAGTGCTAACCCCTTTTTTTCCAAATTTAAAATAAGCACAGCATTTTTCAGGAATTCTATTTTCTTTCTATTATTTTCCCATTATCCTTAATATCTAAAAACTAATTACATTAATATTCTTTAAACAAAAACTTATAAAAGATAAAGTGATATGTGCATGGATTGGAAGCGATCTTAGACGTAATCTTTTCCAGCCCTACGCCCTTGCAGGAATCCATTTCGATTATTACATTTAATACAAATACAATTCACACATACAAAACAGGGGACTCATGGCTTGGAAGTACCAGTAGGACTGGGTCATGGGCAAAAAGCTGAATATGAGCCAGCAGTGTGAGATAGGGCTGCATTCAAAAAAGCACTATATCAAGATGTGAAATCCTCATTTCCATGTCTTCTGAAGTAGGGCACTATGTACAATTATGTGCCACCACATTTCCAGAAGGATATTGACAGTTTACAATAGGTTCGGTGGAAAGATAGCATAGGGAGTCACTGTCTTATGTCTAAGGATATTTACCCATGTAGTAGGGTTGCATTACTATTATTATTATTCTCATCTTCACTACTACCTTCTCCTATTGGTATCTTATGATTATATTACTTTGCTGTTTGTATGTACATTGAGAGTTTATGCACTGGAGATAAATTCCTTGTGTGTCACATTTGGCCAGTATTCTATCTTCTAGGAATTACTCTATAAAGACAAACTGAAGAAAGTTTAGTGGTTCAATTTGGAGAACAGAAGACTTAAAGGGAGGAGAATTTATCAGAGGTTTTTTTTAGTTGTTGTTTTCTTCTCAACATCCCGCTAGGGTGGATTATATATGTTTAATGTTAAATTTATTTGATCTTTAGCTCATTTTCCCCCCTTTTTGTACACATTTTTTCATATTAGGTAGTTGTATTAATCTCTGAGCAAGGGGTTAAAAGGGGGAGAACTTGTGGCTCAGAGGTTAATACAACTGCCTAATATGCAGGCAGTCCAAGTTCAAATCCGAGTAAGGATATGACTAGCTGATGAGAGCTAAATAGCTTGAAATAGATCTATACTAGTCTCCCTTTATTTCTTTATCAGCAAATATAAATTTGATATAAAATGATTTGTTGTGAATGCAACTGCTTGAGGGTTCCTAGATTGGAGCTTAAAGGTGAAATATGCTCCCTCCCATATTGGGGTAGACTAAGTGCTTCGATAGAAAAACACTTTATATGTCTGTCTCTTAAGCAAGCTCTCTCAAGCAAAAGTCATATACTTAAAATTTCCACAAGAGCTTGGGAAAACATAAACTTTAATCCCATTTTTTTTGGTCATATCTAGTTTTAGTTTTAGAAATATTCAAAAGGGCATCCTGGATTCATCTAGACATGTAATGGGGATTATAGGGCCATCCAGATTTTGCATTGGTCTATCTAGCATCCTTTACAATTGCTTATGCTAAGAAAACGGCTGAGATTTGTAGTTTAGCCATATCTGATTGATGTGATTCCCCATTCTATATAGAGTCTTAGAGAGACTAAATATGCCTACATGTCACATGAATGCATGTACCTACTATAGCTTTTTCAGTCTTTCAGGGAGGTTGAGACTTTAACTCTCAGCATTTCCCAGCAGACTATATAATAAAATCCTTGCTCACAGAGAGTTCTGGAATCCAACTTTGGCACATTATAAGGGCACCAAGGAAGGCTGATCTAATAAAACATGATCAGAGAATGCAGGTCTTCTACATTCTACTCTTATTTGTAGAAATCTACCAACTGTTCATAATAGCCCTCAGGCAGGAGAATGGCTTAAATTCTTTTTTTGTTGTTGTTGATTCCAAGACTCCTTATATTTTTATTTGTTAATAGAATAGAATAGAATAGAATAGAATAGAATAGAATAGAATAGAATAGAATAGAATAGAATAGAATAGAATAGAATAGAATAGAATTTTTATTGGCCAAGTGTGGTTGGACACACAAGGAATTTGTCTTGGTGCATATGCTCTCCGTGTACATAAAATAAAAGATACGTTTATCAAGAATCATAAGGTACAACATTTAATGACAATCATAGGTTACAAATAAGCAATCAGAAAACAATATCAATATAAATCATAAGGATACCAGAACAAGGTTACAGTCATACAGTCATAAGTGGGAGGAGATGGGTGAGAACGATGAGAAGATAAGATTAATAGTAGTGCAGACTTAGTAAATAGTTTGACAGTGTTGAGGGAATTATTTGTTTAGCAGAGTGATGGCATTCAGGAAAAAACTGTTCTTATGTCTAGTCGTTCTGGTGTGCAGTGCTCTATAGCGTCATTTTGAGGGTAGGAGTTGAAACAGTTTACATCCAGGATACAAGGGGTCTGTAAATATTTTCACAGCCCTCTTTTTGACTCGTGCAGTATACAGGTCCTCAATGGAAGGCAGGTTGGTAGCAATTGTTTTTTCTGAAGTTCTAATTATCCTTTGAAGTCTGTGTCTGCCTTGTTGGGTTGCAGAACCAAACCAGGCAGTTATAGCGGTGCAGATAACAGACTCAATAATTCCTCTGTATTTAGTCCATTTATAGAGAACAGCATGGTGGCTTAGAGATGAAGATGCTCATCTCCCACTCGGAAGATTTAGACTTCAATCTGATAGATGTTTCTCTATATCAGGGTGCAAAGAGAAAATATCTGCTGCAAATAGGCATCAGGAAGGGCATCTGGCCAGTAAATGCTCAGCTCCAATCAGTTGCCCTGACTCCACCCTGATAAAAGGGATTACAGAGTCGTAAAAAGAAAAAAAAATAGTCCATTTACAGGTAGTCCTCGGCTTACAACAGTTCATTTAGTGACCATTCAAAGTTACAATGGCACTGAAAAAAGTGACTTATAACCATTTCTCACACTTACAACCATTGCAGCATCCCCTTGGTCACTTGATCAAAATTCAGACTCTTGGCAATTGACTCTCTATGATTGTTATAGTGTCCTGGAGTCATGTGATCACTTTTTGCAACCATCTGACAAGGAAAGTCACTGGGAAAGCCAGATTCACTTAACAAGTGTGTTACTAATTTAACACCTGTAGTGATTCACTTAAAAATTGTGGCCAGAAAAAGTCATAAAATGGGGCAAAACTCGCTTAACAAATGTCTCACTTAACAACAGAGATGTTGGGCTCAATGTGGTCATAGGACCAGGGGTGAAATGCTCTCAGTTCAGACCGGATCGCCCAATCCGGTAGCGATGCTGGCGGGTGGTTCGGAGAACTGGTAGCAAAAATCCCTGTCCCCCCCTCCCCCACCCACATGCCCAGCTGAGCCGCACGATCATCAGAGGCTTTTTTTTTTCACTTTTAAAAACATTTTTTCTACAACCTCTTCGGCCGAAGAGGTTGTAAAACAAATGCTTTTAAAAGGTAAACAAAAGCCTCTGACGAATACAGCTGAGCAGCGCGATCGTCAGATGCCTTTTTTTTTTACTTTTAAAAGCAATGCTTTCAAAAGTAAAAAAAAAAAGATTTCTCACCACAGCTGATCAACCCCCCCCCCTCACTGGGTGCACTGCACGCACGCACCTTGCATTTGGTACATGGTGCGCACTGTGCATTCACAGCCAGTGAACTGGTAGTAAACCGGTTCAGATTTCACCACTGCATACAACTATCTGTATAAGCTGATTGCAGTCACAGTAGCAATACTGTGTAGTTAACAAAGCAGGAATAATTAGAACTAAAGCACAACAACAAGGCAAGAAAAAACTGACAAGCATTAAGATTGCTAAAACCTCTACTGGGGAAATAATAAATCCAGTTATCCACCATACAACATAAATCAAATGACTTACTTTATCTGGAATCTTTATAAGTTCATGTCGCAACACCAAACTACCTGCCTAATTTACATCTCCAGTGTTGACAAAGCCTTTCCTGTTCCATTTTGAAATGACTGTTGCAGAGAGCATTAAGCTGAATGTTTCAAATGCTGAGAAATGGATAGAAAATTGGCACCTTGAGAATAATCACTAAAACATGTTTATATATAATTATTCAACCCAGGTATTTAATTTCTCAGTTGTACTAAATTAGATAGGGATCTTGAAACTGAAGGGGATTTTTTTTTTTAAAAAAAATGAGAGCAAAGCCTCTGCAGGCATTAACTGTGAAAATTGAAGTAGATACCACTCTTTTCAGAGCCTTCAGAAAATTCCCCGTGGTTAAATGTATTCAGGAACAAACGTAGATAATGCTTTACCTAAAAGGGGACACAAATTATTTGCAAATGCTACAAGTCATTAGTCACCCATTGTAATTTTTACATAGAGGTTTGCTGTTATCCAGGAATTTCAATTAATTGCCCTTACTAAAAGGCATCCCGCATTTGCATACTACATAGGACTCTTTTTTTCACCGTAGGAAATTTCTGAGAGTTGGACTCAGAATAGCTATGACCAACAGAACAATCAATGGCTTACAAGGATACAAGAAGAATATAAAAGAACAGCAGGAATCTCTCTAATGGAAAAGAGTTAGCCAATCTCCTATTCAGAAGAAAAGATGTTGTTGGCTTGAAAAGTAGGATACAAAATAATGCATAAAAGATAAATTGAGAGATGTGTCTGCTAGCTATCCTTTGAAAATATGAAATATGCTCTTAGATGTGTGATCGTATCAAAATACAAAAGATGAAATATCAGGAGGCAAAAGCAGTGCAAATGTTGGTTTCCTCTAACCAAACTATCTTACACAAACTCTAGTAGATAGTCTATCCATACTCACTTAAAACAGCCTGTTTACATTCAAATGCTAAAAATAAAGCTGTATCAAAAGCTACCTTTTAAATAAATGCATTATTTATTTATTGTCTTAATAGCTCAACCCCTCTCCAACCAAAAATTTATAAAGTTTCAAAAGGAGAAAAAAGGAAGTATCAATTAAATAAAATGCAACAGTTGTAAACATTTAAAGAATAATATAGCTCAACTTTTAAACAACACAATTAAACCTTGACTACATAGAATCATACTGTCCAGTCTTTCCATTACATTGACAAAAAGCTAGTTCAAAGACTGAGACTTCAGCAAGCCAATGTTTAGTTTTTGATGCATGTATTTTTCCAAGAACTTAACTGTTTTTGTCACAATCCAGTCATGAAAGATCCAAAGTTCTTAATAAATAGATGGATTCCAAATGTTAGAAGTATCACATATTAATTTGGTTGGATTTTAATTCTCTAATCAATAAATGATTAACAATAGTATAAGTATATTCAATAAATTTGGAACAACAAGATGATATGTCCAAATGATATGTATTGATGTACCTTCATATTTATTGAAAATCTGACATAAAAAGATGTAACAGATAAACAATCCTTTTAAAATGTGATTAGTCTTGACTTAAAATTGGAAGAAACATATTTAACCATTATTTACAGTTTGATGTCATTGATTTATTAGAAATGGAGTTATTATTATATGTATCCATCAATATTTGAATATTGATCCATCTGTATTATTGTCTTGGTTTTTAAAGAAATAAGATATACTAAAATTATAAAAGTTTTTGAGGCTGCCAATGCATCAGCTCCAAACTGAGAACATTATCAAAAATTAAATTCAATATATTGCCATTAAGCACTTTCTAGCAGGTTATCATCTTTCTGCAACCTTTAAAAGTTTTGAAAGCATTAGTTTCTCAGGCAGTTCTTTTTGGGATGTGGCTTTTTGCTTTAGGGTTTACTGCTTAACTAAGACGTCATGAGTTTCTATTGTTTTATATTGCTAGATGGCACTGAACACAAAATGAATTCAAGCTTTACTGACATGTGTCCTATTTCTGATCTAATTACCTACAGAGTTTTTGATTGCAGTTGTGTTCAGGTAGCGGTTAGAGAACTGTCATCCTAGAACACGTTAATTTGGATAGCAATAGCAATAGCACGTAGACTTATATACCGCTTCACAGTGCTTTTACAGCCCTTTCTAAGCAGAGTCAGCATATTGCCCCCAACAATCTGGGTCCTCGTTTTACCCACCTCGGAAGGATGGAAGGATCTCTGAACTGAATGGGGGAATTGGATTAGATAATCCAAAGGATCCTTCCAACTTTATGATTCTATTATTCTATGATCCCCATATCTGAATATATTAGATCTCAGCACACTCACTATATCTACCAATAGTATCTTCAAGAGCTGTATTTTTTCCACTTCACTCCACAATAGCCGTGCAATCCCCCAAAATATCCTTTTAATCTGGAGGTAATGTCAATTCTTCTTCAATTGCCTTTTCTCACTAGACTCTCCTGAAATGGAATCTTGCATGTAATTTCTTTGCTGTTTTGTCTTGTTTTGAAATACAAGGTATCTTCCTCAGCTTTCATTTCCATTAATACCAAGAATTCCAGGGCAATGCAGATGTCCTTTGCTTCCATTTTGTTCAATAGATCAGTTATATTGGTTAGGATCAATTTAGGGATAATCACCTTATGACTTCCTTCACTCTCTAATGAAAGAAATCTAATTAATTAATTAATTAATTAATATGCCACTTATCTCACTATACAAAGCAACTCAAGGTGGCATGTATATTTAATAGATAAATTAAGTCCTACACTTTACAGAATGCTCATACTTGGCAAAATTCATCTCCTACCAGATCTCATTTCTAGTGAAAGGGTCAAGGCACACATCTTCAGGAGATGTATGATTGGTCTTTTCACTTTAAAATATATCCACAGAAGTCTTCCAATTTGACTTGTGCAGAAACGGACACATTTTTTATTTTTCCCAGCACTCATGCTGAAATGACAGTGAAAAAATTGCCCTTAAACTGCTAGCACATGTATTTTCTTGTAAAACGAACAGTACGGTAGTTTGGGGAAATTATTTTCACTTGAAAAGTGGTATAAGGATAAAGAATAAAATACCATTTCATCCCCTGAAATGGAAGCTATCATCCTACCTTAATGTTACATTTCCAGGTTGTTGTTTTTAAATCAATTATTTGGCAGATCAATCATGGATATCATCTCATAATCAAATATGTGATTTCATCTCAACATCTGCAAATATTTCATCACAGAATAGTTTGTGTTTATGAATAGTTTCTAAAGTAGTATTTAAACATTTAACTGTTCCTGCACATTTTCAGATGCACGCATTTTTGTCTTTTTAGCACAGTGCCCCAGATAAAGATATGTTCAATATGTATAAGAATTAGAACAATTAATGTCAATTAATTCCAATAAAATGGTTTTGTGAGTTAGTCAATATTTTATATTTTTAATTTCTGTAAATTATGTTAAAAATATTGATGACCATGATTTGGTCCTTATTATATATGTGTTTATGATGGTAATTATTTTGTCTTTTGGCAAAAAGGCAAACTGTAATTTACCTCAAGTTTGAATGGTTTACTTTTAATCTCCTTTTACAGATGGAGGAAGACAAGGGGAATGTAATTTTGCAATGGAACACTGCACATGAACTGCCTGAATTAGAACTGAATTCTGCTCTACCGATTTTGTGGTTGTACTACGCTAGTTCTCTTACACACAGTTGGTGCAGTGTCTTAGCAGGATAATTATCCTTGCTGTACTAGTGCTGTGACTAATTTTTTATGACAATCTTTGTTGTGTTATTTTTATTTGGAAACATTTACATGAAATATACATCATATAGGACAGCGGTCATCAACTGGTGGTCCATGGACACTGGTGGTCCATGAGAAAATTTTGGTGATCCGACAGAAAAATTATTTGCATTTTTAATATTGCACTAAATCGGGGGTCCTCAAACTATGGCCCCTGGGACGGATACGTGCAATGAACGTTTGTGTTGCTACAGAGAGTATCCCCCTTCGGGGTCTTTTTGTGTGGATCAGAGGGGGGCAAAATTCCAACTTGGAGTCTGCTTCAGCCTCCTAGTATGGGGCTTTGGGCGAAGACTGGAGGGAAGTGCCGCTGGTGGTGAAGAACAGGAGGGCCTTGTTCTAGTGGGACTGCATCATGGGCTGGAACTGGCTGACCATCTCAGCCCGCTGAGCCTCCAGGTGCCAGTAACTGGCCTTGCACTCCCTCAGGTCTTCCCTCTGCTTGGAAAGCCTATGCTCATAGTCCTCAGTGAGGTGCTTCTGCTGAGCCTCCTTCTTGGTCAGATTCAATTTGAACTGAGCCAGCTGTTTTGCCAACCCTTTCTCATGGTGGCTGCTTAGCTCCAACAACTGCTTCCCATTGGGGTCCTAAGGAGCCCAGGCGGGCAGGCAAGGAGTGGCTGGGAGGAGAGGGGTGAGTAAAGGCTGGCAAGGCGCCCCTTGATGTGAGTGACATCAAGTTGGCCATGTGCACCCAGTCAGATAACCACCTATCCATGCCCACCCAGCTGGTCATTAAGCAGATCATATTAGTGAATTATGAATTTAGTGGTCCCTGAGGTCCGAAAGGTTGGTGACCCCGATATAAGATGCATCCATTGTTCTATGAATCTGCATTTCACCATTGAAATAATCTTCTTATAAAAAGCCAGGAATCATAATTTTGAGAACCATTTTATTTTCTAGGCATTTTGCCATAAAACAATAGCATACAATACCCTTCAACCTTCTAATCCCCTCACAGGTAATGGATATAAAATTAAAGAATAGTTAGAAATTTAGTATTACAAATGAGAAAAAAATGTTAAAAAGTGAGATTCTTCCCTGTCTCTGATTCACTCTATGTTTTGTATTGATCAGCTAGTAGAAAAATATTACTTAATAAACAGCAGAATTTTAACAAATCTTTATAGGTCACATTGATTCAGGAACAAAGTCTTATCCGTAGTCCATCAACTTACCATCCATAGGAGATTCTCTGAGGGGGAAATGCAATTTAGCAAACAAATGTGGGGTGAATTTTATCCTTCCGCATAAGATTAGTGACTACCTCATTTAGTGGCCATTCACAATTACAATAATGATAAGAAGGTAATTTTATGACCAATTCTTGCATTTATGGCCATCAAAAAGTCCATAAAGCAAAGGAAAGCTAATATAAGATTGTAAGTACAACCACAGTTTTACTTAGTGACTACTTTGCTTAATGACCAAGTTGTCAGTCCCAATGGTGGTCACTAAATGAGGACTTTCTGTATTCCCTCAACTCAGCTTCATTCAAGATGCCTCAATAAAAGTCTCAATAAAACTTTCTAATTTATCATCCATCTTAAGTATATTTCAAATGCTGAATATCTGGACCAGATGTTAATTCAACTATTTTTAAAAGTGTATGAAACATTAGGGAGAAATGATAGTCAATGAGGCATACTGTGAATTGTTAGGAAGCATTATTTCAGGTCCAACATGTATTAGCAGAAAGGTGAATGAAGTTTCCTAAGTCCTCTCTGCTTTAATAAACATCCAATAAATTACACTTAAGCAAACCTGAGCACATTGTTTACACTTAAGAATCAGATAACAAGAGACTATTTCATTTTAATGGGACTTTTGTGTTTGTGTGGAGCCTTCAAATTAGTATTCACCCCTAGAATTAGAGAAGTCCCTGCATTTTTCTTGGCAAGATTTTGGAAGTGGTCACCACTGTCTGCTTCCAAGGGCCGAAAGAGAATGACTGGACCAAGGTCACTCAGCTGGCTTTGTACCTAAAGCAAAACTAGAACTCACTGCTTTTTGGTTTCTTGCCCAGTGACTATATTAAACTGGCACTCTTCACGTGCTTATTCTGTGTTAATATATTTCATATTGTTTTGGATTCTGTACTTCACTTTTGTCATTCTGTGTATTAATTCTTTTACAAATCCCACTAGCTTTTGCCATTCTAATTTCAGGCTAGAGTTTTATTGTTCAGAATTATGTAATAGAATTAATAAGATTATGTTACTAAGTTATTAAGTTATTAAGATTATGGCATTCCACTTGAATTGTTATATTGAGCCCTGAATCCTGGCACCGGCTTACTTGTGTTAAGAAGTTGGAAGGGTTTTTTTTTCCCCCAATTTTATCGGTAGAAAATGAAAACTAGCAAGATCACATGTAAAGGTCATACACATTAGGAAGAAAATAGGGAAATTTAAACAAAAGAAAGCATTTAAAGTAAGCGTGGCCTTTTAGATGTTGCTGGTGTTGGAAAATTACTGAGTAATTTCCAATTTAGTTTGCATCCAGCACATTCTCAAGCACTCTTGTATCCATGCCAGAGCAAGCACACATATTTCAGCTTAGCTATCAAAATATACTTTATTTATCAAACGTTAGAAAGCATCAGAAATAGTTAACTGGGAAAATGGGATAAAACAGAAGCAAAAGCAGGGACAGAGAAATACATGAACAATAGACAACAATTAATATTCTGTCCTTCTCCTTCTCCTTCTCCCTCTCCCTCTCCCTCTCTATCTAAGGGCACAGAACTGTCCAAAGTTACTAGAAACAATACTATGAGTGATTGGCATGGAGAGTGCCAGAGAGAGTGGTTGTGCCAGTTTAAACTCTTTTGTGCGCATAACAGCAGCAGACTAGAGATGGGAAGGAGGACACCAGGAGAACCTTCTTGTGTTCTGCACCATGAAGGAAATAATTTGGTGGACTGGGTTAAATACAGTTAGACTATCATTTTCACTATTCCTGGTAACAGGCCATGCTAACCAATATTTCAAATGATTCAGCACAACATCTAGAAAGTCAGGCATATCCCACCAACACACACACACGGTGGATGGATGGGTGGGTGGATGGGATGATAGATAGATGATAGATAGAATAGATGATAGATAGAAGATACTCTTTTGCCATTAGATCAGTTCTGTCCAAATGGAATAAACCCAATTACTCTATCAAATTTAAAATATCATTCTTCTGCTTTGTTTGATTGCTTTAAATTCAGCAACCTCTAGACTGCTACTTTAAGAACATTACTGCAAATGATTTGGGACTGTTCCAGAACATAAAACCAATTTACATCCACCACCATCACCCCCATGAGTTCCATCCATCCATTTCTCTATCACCCTTTATAGTTTCCCCCAGCTTTATCAACTATAAATAAGTTGACAAGAGATTTGCCCATTACCAACATATTCTGAACCCTTTCAAATATGCCCTAGATCTTCTTCTCTGCTAATATCTTGCTGCAAACCTCCTATTTATTAGAAATGTTTGATAGAAATTGATGGATGTAACCTACTGTGATTAGTGGATTTGTTTTGGAAAATGCTCCTGATCTTTTCCCATTTGATATCTACAGTATCAATTGAATTTATTTCCCTGTTCTCCAACTATTAATGCTGTACATGTATTCAGTAGCCAGAACATACAGCTCCATGATGGGTTTTTGGCAACTACTTCAGTGACCTATGGAAATGAGTAAGTAAATTAATGTTAGATTTGGTACAGATGTGCATGTGAGCTATGAATAGGATTTCAAGCATCTAGATTACTCAATTTTTATTGTGTGTCTTACCTTCTTATAGTCAGCATGTTTAAATATGGAAATGAACACATCAGCATGTTATTACATAAAGTAAATAAACATGTTTTGCTAAATACATTAAGTAGAAGCATGCCAGTATATTTTTAATTTAATAGATGGCGCTGACACCAATAAGTCACCATAATGTTGTGATTAAATTACTAGAGAAGGAAAGAGGAAATAGGACAAACACGTACACATACACACATACACACACTGAGAGACAGGGCGGGGGGGAGAGTGGCAGATATTCTGATTTTCCTTGAAATCCATCACCACATTAAAGGAACAGAAATATTAGAGACAAAAATGCCTCAGAGATCACTGGAAGATGATCAGACACTTCAGAGGCTGGTGATGGGTCCTGTCAACGGCCTTAGGTTCTCTAGTGAAAATTTGTTTTGATAGAAGCAAAATGTCAGATATCAGCAGTGTCATTGCCCTTTTAGCTACTGTTTACAGGACTGCCACTGTAAAGTGCATTACAGAGTCACCCCAGGACACTAGCCTAGGAAAATGAACAAAAACATCTCACCCAACCTGCAAATTAAAATATGGTAATATTGCTTTCATTGGCTTCCAAAAGTAAAGCCCGCTACATCACCTATGCATTTAGCTTTGCCTGTTTTGTCCATTTTAAATAGCACACAGAATGGCATTTCAATAATATTTTAGCCTAAAATAGCTTCTTTAGCTGATAAACTGTTGCCCATTTTCACCGAATAGTGCATATCCCTTGTTCTTGGATTTAATTGTACCATTCAGCCATGCTAATGTGTGCGAGAGCTTGTGTATATATGTGAGTGTGAGTATATAAGTGTGTGTATGTCTGTTACCTCAAAACAAAAATTCAGGAGCCATGAATTTTATTACTGGAGCTTCATGGTAGTTAGCCTGACACTGCTGCTCAAAGTTTATAGCTGCTGAATGTATTCCCCTAAGGGTGAGCAGGACCAAGAAATATTTTCAAAATAATAAAAAAAAAAAAACCAAGAAGATGCCTTTAGAGTAGGCAAGAATTAAGTGAGAAAAGAAAACTCAGAGAAGCAAAACAAGGCTTGATTTTGCCTTAGCCAGAAAATCACCGCTGGCTTTTAAGAGCGTGTCCATTTAAGTCTTGCAAAGGAAATGTAAATTACAAGAACAAGATGCAGAAAGGAGAGAGCAGGCTGTATATCACTTCCAAATGTCTGGGGAAAAGGGAGCTGCCAAAAAGCTTAAGAGAATAAAATTGGACAGACTACTTTTTGTCTTTTACAGACCAGAATGCCCTATGGAATTTGAGAGATGAGTGTGTTATCTTATTAGTGGTGGGTTACTTAGTTAGTAGTTAGCATCCCATATTTTGCTGGTTCAGGATAAAGTCCAGGCCTGATTGACTTGCATGTAACTATCTATCCTGGAACACTGATGAACAAGAATGCTGACAAATGGGTTTAAACTAGTTTTTACCAGTTGCAACTTACTGTAGCTACACTTACTGTCTTCACAGTCATTTTCATTTAATTTTCATTTTATTTGATTTGTATACCACCTACTCCCGAAGGACTCAGGGCGGTGAACAGCCACACAATAAAATACACAAATAACAAAATTTAAAACGCAGAATAAAATTGAATTAAATAATTTGGCCAGACAAATTAAGACTTTAAACCAATTTAAAATTTACATATTAAAAGAAGTAAAAGGGAGAAAATTAGGCCAGGCCCGCCTGGTGAAATAAAAAGGTCTTAAGAGCACGGCGGAAGGTGCACAGATCTGGGATCATCCGTATCTCTGGGGGGAGCTCATTCCAGATAGTAGGTGCCCCCACAGAGAAGGCTCTCCCCCCTAGGGGCCACCAGTCGACATTGTTTGGCCAACAGCACCTGGAGGAGCCCCTCTCTGTGAGAGCGTACCAGCCGGTGGGAGGCTATTGGTGGTAGTAGGCGGTCCCATAGGTAACCAGGTCCTAAGCTATGGAGCGCTCTAAAGGTGGTCACCAAAACCTTGAAGCGCACCCAGAAGACCACTGGGAGCAAGTGCAGCTCGCGCAGGAGAGGTGTCACATGGGAACGCTAGGTCGCTCCCATCACCACTGCGCGGCTGCACTCTGCGCCAGTTGGAGCCTCCGAGTGCTCCTCAAAGGGAGCCCCATGTAGAGAGCATTACAATAGTCCAGGCGTGAAGTGACTAAGGCATGAGTGACCGTGTGTAACAAGTCAGAAACTTAGTTTGGCTTAGATCAGGTTCTAAACCGGAGATGGACAAATTTGGAGAGCCCAAAGGCCCTGCAGTTATTAAAGGCCCTCATCTATATTGGACAGGATGAGGGCCACAGTGAAGGAATAATAAACAAGGTTGTATCAAGGAAACTTCTTTGGAAGAAACTAAATTGTTTTTTTTAAAAAAAAGAACCCAATCTTTTAAAATGTCTCTATTAAAGTGTACACTTTAGATTCTTTGTGCCTCAAAACAGAGGGTGGAGGTGGGGGTGGGTGGGCTGGAAGACTACATATGACCTTTCACCAGTATCTGAATTTTTTAATAAAGATAAGGACATCTTCATGACAGCCAGTTTAGTGCAGTACTTAAAGGCACTAAGCTAAAAACCAGAAGCTGGTGAATTCTAGTCCTGCCTGAGGCAAAAAGGATGCTGGGCTCAATCCTTCTCTCAGCCCTAGGAAACAGGCAATGACAAACCCCTTCTGAAACCTCACCAGGAAAAATGCAGTGACCAATCCAGGCCATCATCAGGAGTCAAAACTGACACTACCACCCCGTGTTCGCATATATGTATAGGACAGTTATAATACGGAGCAGAATGGATGGGAAGTTGTTATATAATATAGGAGGGAGGGAGGGAGGGAGGGAGGGAGGGAGGGAGGGGGAGGAGGGAGGGAGGAAGAGAGATCTTCATATACATACATATCTTCAGGTCCAGTTCAACTCCTACTGACTACATGAACATGCCATGCCATTTGCTCACCATCAATATGTAATTGACTTCTTTTTTTTCTAGAATGTTTCTGGCCCTATATTTCCTACAACCCTAGAATTCCATGGCAGAATCCCATGCAAGAATTAACTAATCCTGGTCTGCTATGTTTTTTGAATCCAGTAAGACTGGCCAAGCTAGTACTAGTGAGGGCAGCACAGCAAGTTTCCCTTTGTAGTAGGATCAATTGTAGCCTTCCAGTCATTAGGCACAGATGCAACCTTAATGCGAGTATGGAACAAATCATATAACCTCTCCAGAAGAAAACCATTGTGATGTTGTAACCTCCCTCCAGTTACTATATTCCAGGGGTGTCAAACTCGCGGCCTATGGGCCGGATGCATCACACGCTGGCCACGCCCAATTTAGCGAAGCGGGGGAATGTCACAATACGTCACATGATGCCGCCATGACAATGCAAGTTTGACACCCGTGCTGTATTCCATCTATACTTATGGTCTTGCCATTTTTCAATACTCTCCTTACATCTATTATGACTTCCCATCCAATCTGCTCCATATTATAACTGTTCCTTTTACCTTATTGAATATCTTTATAGCTGTCTTTTTCAGGCTATAGATCAATGATGGCTAACCTTTTTTTCCTTGGGTGCCAAAAGCGCACACATGCATGTGCTATTGCATGCGTGCATGCCCACACCCATAATGCAATGCCATACCCATAATGCAACACACACCACACACACCACACACCCCTGCGCATGTGCACGCAACCCCCCACACTGCCCTTCCCCCCTGCGTAGGTACATGCAACCCCCTGCACTCCCCCCCCATGCATGTGTGCATGACCTCCCCGCACCCCATTTTGCACCTAGCAGCCTCCCTGAAGCCTCCGGAGGTTGGAAACAGTCTGTTTCTGGACTTCCAGTAGGTCCATTTTTCACCCTCCGCACAAGTCCTGTACTTACCTGGCATCCAAAATGGGCCATTTGGACACTCCTGGGAGGGGCAGGGCAGCATCGGCATGCGTGCACATCTCCCATATGCATGGCAGAGACTCTAAAATCAGCTGGCCAGCAGGAGGCATATGCACAGTTGAGTTGACTTAGGGCAACAGCTCACATGCCCGCAGAAATGGCTCGGTGTGCCACCTGTGGCACGTATGCCATAGGTTTGCCATCGCGGCTATAGATCTTATGCAGCATTCTTCATCTTTTCATCCATTCTCTTACATAGATTTTTCTGATCGTCATTCCATCAAGCATCCTTGTTTAGCCTTCTCATTATTTATTTGTTTGCTTGTTTACTTAATTAATCACATTTCTCCCCTCCCACAGTCATTAAAAAGACTTTCAGTGGCTCATGAAAAAATTGCACACATAGTGGTAGCCTTCTACAACATAGTTCCCTCCACACTCTTCCACCCTGTTTCTAAACCCCCGGCCCAGGCAGGAAACCCTACACCATCATTTGTCTCAACTAGAAGACCTCCAAGGTCCCTTTCAACTCTGTTATTCTATTCTATTCTAAATGTTAAATATTTTTTTCCTTGAATCCGCTTCACATTCATTCTTTTGAAAATTAATCTACTTTAAATTGTTCTTTTTTGCTTTTTCCCTACTTCTTTCCTATCCACTTCTTTTTTTTTTATCAAGAACCATTCTTCACTCATTAATGTCCTGTCTCAAATTCAGAACCTCTCAACATTCTTTACTAATTACCTCAATCTTTCATCATAAACAATCAAATCAAGCACATTTTTAGATTTATGTTAATTCCTTTGCCATGTGAACTTATATGCAGATGTGTGCTTAAACCACAGATTTGAATAAGATATTGTTCTAAGTAGTTATTCATCAAAGTGTCATCATTCTTAAAGGTCCAAATCACACAATCAATTTTGCTGTTCTCACTCCTCTTGTTCCCATCCATCCATTCATATCATCCAGCAAAGTAATTTCTTCTGATATTTATCATTGGTTTTTTCATTATCATCTTTTAACTGGAATATATTTTGCAACTACTATTGATCTATGGATTCCTATGTTATACATACCCACAACCTAAATTACACCTGTTCATGTTTTTAAAATACACATTAAGCCTTTTACTCACATTAAGCTAATATGCATAACTGATATGATCTAACATGTTAAGCACTGTGCTGTAGGAGATGACGAGGCTGAGCTTGAGAGAGGGGTCAAACACATCACCAGTCATGATTCCCTGAGTGCCTCCAGAGATCCAAGTCCGGCCCACCTTGAATGACTTCTTATCTCCTGCTAATTTCTCTTGACTGTTAGTAGTTCCGATTCTTGTACAGAGCTTAAGGTTGCAAAAATCTTTATACTTATTTCAACTGCCTGATTCTCCTGTCTTCCCCAATTCTTGACATGTACTATGTGGTGCCCTTGATACATCTTATTTTGTTAAATCCTCAGTCTCTAGGGATGTTACAATCAGTATGTTGTACAATCTTGGGTTTGCCATTGCTCTTATTTTGTGGCTATACCATTTTATTTTCTACTTTGGGAGAATGAAATCATCCATCTTCCATATAGTCAGCAGTTGAACAGTTATATCTTGGAATAGACTTTTTTTTTCCCCAGGGGGACTTTTGTTGTTCCACAGATATTAGTGTAAAGAGGGAGGAGAGGAACAAAAAGGCAGGACGGGGAAGAGAAGAAAAAAACCTAGCTCCTATTCTTTTTAGAAAGACTACTATATTTATTTTCCAGCTTTTTAATTATAAAATCAATGAAATGTTAATGATTTAAACATTACTTTTGCTCAGTGGGAATTCCAAAAACAAAAATGATTTTGTCTGTGTGTGACATAAATTTATAAATTGTTCAATTTGTCAAGACAATATCCATTAGTAATTATGAATATTTAATAGAAAGGAAAAGTGGCAGGAACAACTCACTTAAGCTCCTAATGACTTACTGGAAATAGGAAGGAGAGGTTCATATAAGTCCCTTGATTAACTGTTTCTGTAACATAGAAGCCTATGAACAGATAACTGTGCACCCATTAGTTTGCTATGTACATCTTTATTCCCACAATTATGTCTCCTTTAAATAATCCAACTAGGTTACAATCATCAAATATAGGCGTTACCATGTTTTTCTTTTTTAAAAAATCCTATATTGATCTGAGGTTTTTTGGTATGTCATGGCCTAAAGCTATATTTTTATGTAGAATATTCTCATTTCCTTGTTACATAAAAAAAATTCAGGAACCTCTACCCTTCAACATTTCCAATCTGGATTGAAAAGTATAGCAAAGAAATCAAATCGAAAAATATTCATCTGATGCAGAAAAGAAAATTGGAAAGTCCAAACAGCATTCATAACTTTTGCCAGGAAGCTTGGAAAATTGGATGTAGGATGAGGAAAAATTAAATTAAAGAAGGTGAAAAAATAAATTCGAAGTTGCTAAAGAAAAGGATAAAAAGTAAAGGCTTTTAGAATTTGCTTCCAGCCTGGTAGCTGAGATTAGTCTTCAGTGCAAAGATTTATTTTTCTTTTTTTAGAATTCCTTATGATGCAACTTTCCTCGACAGAACAGGCATCTAAAGGAAAATTGAAGTGTGAAGGAATAAATAGTAATGAACATCAGGGGAACTAGAAGTCTACCCACAGAACCATCCTGCTACTTTCCTATTCCCACAGCACCAAAACAATATAAAGGCTCAGTATAGGATATTGTGGGAATGGCTAATGTGTTGAAGTTTTCAAAGCCAGGTGGGTTGATATGGTAAATCACTGATGATTTACCAGAAACACTATGGCAATTCTCGAGAACATGGATGTTATAGGGCTGCAAATAAATACATTGAAATTAAGAGAGAGAGAAATAGAGGGGGGAGGGGGAGTAGGAGGGAGGGGAGAGAGAGAGAGGTTTTCTTGTTTTGAAAATTATTATCATATAGCTTTTATATTCTGCTTCAATTCATTTGATTAAATTGGGCTGGAAAAAAGGGAGAAAAAGGAAGGGAGGGAGAAAAGGAAGGAAGGAAGGAAGGAAGGAAGGAAGGAAGGAAGGAAGGAAGGAAGGAAGGAAGGAAGGAAGGAAGGAAGGAAAGAAGGTACTTGTCCTTATTTTCACACGAGAGATGGAGCTAAGATCTAGAAAAATCCACAGTACTGGGCATTGCCATATCTCCAGTGATTCCACTTTGATCTCTTTTGTAAAACTATTTGCATGTGATCTGCAGAGTCTTTTCTTATCTCTGAATGAAAGTAAATTATTATATGAGAAGATCAGTTATCTAAAAATGTAAATTAAATATTGGAATTCTTCAAAGATTTCCTGGCTGCCAAGTCGTCATTCCTTTGTTACATTTAAAAACAGTAAGGAATGATAGCATGCTAGCAACTTCATCACCAGTGGCTTTTGCCAATATCTCATTCATTGAAAAAAAAATAGTTATACTCAATTAGTTATACCAAAAATTCCTCATTGTGGGAAGCAGGTGGTAATGTTCTCCCTTTATTCTCCTCCTCCTTTCCCAACAAACATATGTGTTATCTGCAACTGCAGGCATGATCACCTCATAAAATATGCAATGAAGAAATGCCATTAATGCTAAACTTCTCAGTAAGGTCAATTCGACTGAGACACCAAGTACGGTATTCTAACTCCTGGGACCTCTGTGCTTCTAGGTCCCTTAAAATTTTGCTCAGTGGCTTTTAATTACATTCTACGAATTCCTTTGAAGGCTTCATTTAGGCACCAACAGCAACACAGGCATCAGTCCATGTAATCAAGCTAATGAGGTATGGAGACAAATGGCAAAGAGAACTGTCACAAACAACACCAATCAAAGCATTTCCCCAAAGGATTTGAGCGTAAATTTAACAGAAGGAAAGAGGGTAGCAGCATCTAATGAGGAACTAAACGGGCGGTTACTCTCTGTAAAAATAAAAAAAAATTACAAAGGAAGAAAGAAACAAGATTTCTTCATTTTGGAGAACTCTAATAAGGCTACTCAATAGCAATTACAGTATAAACAAACTTCTATATATGATCTCTTAAGCTTGAAAGCTAGCTCTCTCCAGACTTGAATTGTCAGACAGTCTCATGCTCTCTTTATTTCTTCTGTTTTCCAGAAAGGAACAGTGTCAGAAAATAAATGGCAATTACCTGTATTTCCCTTTTTAAAATGTGCAGATACTTGTCTGCTCTGGGGTAGAAGTCAGTTATTGGCTGATGGAGAATTTACCTTTCTGTGTTACCAATTGACATGTGATTGTTAGCAGTAAGAATGGAAAATTACAGGCCAGGAAAATATGAGATTACCTGAAAAGTCTATATGCATTAAAAACCTTTAAAAAAAATAGCGGTATACAACATCATTACACATCAAAGCTCCTGACTTCTCAGCTTCCATATTCTCTGCTCCATTTGGCCAACAAGCTGTTGAGAATAAAAGTTACTTCCAGCATCATGAAACCTCTACTAAACCTCTTGTTCAACTGAATGCAAAATGATTTGTTTCCAAGCTTTCTTTCAGCGGAGGGATTTTGAAGAAATTCTAATAGATGTATTATGGTGTTCTTGTACTTACTAGTTAAGACAAAACAGTTGATATAACAGCCTACTCTAGCATTGTGCAAACATCACTGCAATCATTTGCAGCT
Organism: Masticophis lateralis; assembly: GCA_030761175.1. Lineage (NCBI taxonomy): Eukaryota > Metazoa > Chordata > Lepidosauria > Squamata > Colubridae > Masticophis > Masticophis lateralis. The sequence goes on from JAUDYJ010000002.1 coordinate 94,549,791, forward strand.
TCTCTCAGTTTTCCAAGCAAAAAGCAACTTAAGGCAACTATTTTATCAGACTAAAAATTTGGGACAGCCAGAGATGTATTTTTTTAAAAAAGAACAAAAGCAACATCCTCAGTTACTTTTTTTTTTTTTTTTTTTAGTAAGCGCTAGGCAGATTTGGGCCTTTAAATTAAAGATTTGAATTTAAAGATTGACATTGCCACATTCATCGCAGTGAGGAAAGGAAATGACAGTCTCTTCTTTTGTATTGCTATTTTTACCTTCTCTTGCTGCTGCTTTTGGAAAAGAAACTGTTATGTCCTTATAAGGACATCCGCCTGGGATTGGCTGAAGATCCTTTTCGGCGGGAGTTTTGAATCCCTGTCAGTGGGCGGTGCGTCTGCCGGAGTGTATATAAGGAGAGCTCCGGCAGCGCACAAGCGGTTCAGTTCTTGTTATTAAACCTTGTTAGTTGAACCCTGCTGGTCACTTCTTCTTTCCTGCGCCGATCTAACACTGGCGACGAAGGTCTAGAGAAGAACCTCCGCGTGGCACGATCGCCATAACGAGCTGAAGTCACTCGATGCGGTCTGAGAAATGGCAACACCGCAAGCGCCGTTCGCCTCGCTGGCTCCTTTCAACCCCAGCCGGGAGAAGTGGAGTTCGTATATGATACGTTTCCGCCAATTCCTCCGGGGAAACGGCTACAACAACCTAGACGACGAGAGGAAGAGGGCTCTCTTCCTCGCTCACTGCGGCTCCGACGTTTTGGAACTCGCCGTCAACCTCGTCGCACCCAGGGACATTGAAGTCATGTCCTGGGTGGATCTGCAGACTGCCCTGCAAGACCACTATGCACCAACGGGCACCCCCATATCGAATCGCTTTACATTCCGCCAACGTAATCAGAAGGAAGGCGAATCGCTTAAAGACTTTGTGGCGGCATTGCGTCAAATCGCTGCAAACTGCGAATTTGAGAACGTTGACAATGCCTTACGCGACGGGATCGTCTTCGGGATGAGAGATGCCAACCTCCAAAAGAAGTTCCTGAGCAGAAAAAGACTGTCCCTGAAGGACGTTCTTGAGGAGGCTACGGCTGCTGAAACATCCGAGACCGCCGCTGCTGCCAGGCTCCAGTCCCGAGGGATCCATAAGATCCGCAAACCGTCATCTGAATCGTCCGATGACTCGACCACGCAAACAGATTCAGAGGGAGAATCGACCGTTTTGAAAGTTTCCCGCCCACCCAGGCGGGAAATTCAAAATGATGGCCGCCGCGCCGCTCAGTGCGGCAGTTGCAAGGGACACCATCCCCGCCAATCCTGTCGCTGGCGGGATGCCACCTGCAGACGCTGTCTTAAGAGGGGGCACATCGCGGAGGCATGCAGAGCCTCTGATCCTGTTCCTGAATCGATCAAGCCCCAGAATCCAGAAAATCGTCGCGACTCCCAGAGGTCGTCCAAACGGTCCTCAACCCAGCAAAAGCGCGACGACCGCAACAGTTCTCATGGCGGCGCTGTGAACCAGACAACGATCGCCCTCACCAGCACCAACAGTGCCACAAAATTCCACGTGACACTGTTGGCAGAAGGCTTGCCGTGCACGATGGAAGTCGACTCAGGCTCCGTCTATTCGATCATCGACTGGCACCAAGTCAAGAGACTTAAGCCGAATCTCTCCAAGCGCCAACTTGAACCTCTGCACTCCAAGCTGGTGGATTTCGGCGGCAACCCCATCGGAGTCATCGGGCGAACCAACCTCCGGATCGCCTTCAAGCAGTTCCAGGGCCAGCTTCCCATAACCGTCGTGGAGCATAGCCGCCCGACCCTGCTGGGCGTGGAGTGGTTCCAGCCGCTGGGGCTTTCTATCGGAGGCATCCACCAGATTAGCTTAGGCGAACTCGACTCACTCATCGGAGAGTTCCAAGAAGTCTTCGATGGTAAGTTAGGGACCTTTTCAGGGAAACCCATCTCCTTTAATCTGGACAAGGGGGTAACCCCAATTCGGCTCAAGCCCCGCCGGGTTCCATTTGCCTTGCGGGCTAAAGTAGATGCTCAGCTAGATAAGCTGATTGCCCAAGGTATCCTGGAACCCATCGATCATGCTTCATGGGAAACTCCCATTGTGACCCCCATGAAGCAGGATGGATCTGTGCGCATCTGCGCCGACTACAAAGTGACCATCAATAAGGCGTTGCCGCAGAGCGCATACCCCGTGCCAGTAGTGCAACATTTGCTGCACTCACTCGGCAAGGGCAAAATTTTTGCGAAACTGGACCTGGCCCAGGCTTACCAGCAACTGCCAGTAGATCAGGAATCGGCGGAGGCACAGACTATTGTCACCCATAGAGGCACGTTTAAGTGCAACCGTCTCCAGTTTGGAGTCAGTGCAGCCCCAGGCATTTTCCAATCCATGATGGAACGCCTTCTCCAAGGCGTTCCAGGGGTGGTTCCTTATTTCGATGATGTACTGATCTCTGGGGACTCAAAGGCTCAACTCCTGGACCGGCTGCGGCTAGTTCTCCAGCGTTTCAGGGAGAAGGGCTTGAGAGTCCGGAGGGACAAGTGCATCATTGGGGTACAGGAAGACGAGCTCCTGGGCTATCTGATAGATAGTTCTGGCATCCACCCCACCAAATCAAAAGTTAAAGCTATCCATGAAGCTCCCAGCCCCAAAAACAAAGCGGAGCTTCAGGCTTTCCTTGGATTGCTTAACTTCTACGCTATTTTCCTCCAGCAGAAAGCCACTGTTGCTGAGCCGCTCCATCGCTTGCTGGCGAAGGCGGTTTCCTGGAGGTGGGGACGTGAGGAAGAGTCTGCATTCAGAGCCGTTAAGCAACTTCTGACCTCTGACAGTGTGCTCATTCAATACAATGAGACACTGCCCCTGAGACTGACCTGTGACGCTTCCCCGTACGGAGTTGGCGCTGTGCTCAGCCATGAACTGCCTACCGGTCGTGAAGCCCCCATCGCATTTTTCTCAAAGACTATGTCTAGTGCTGAGCGCAACTACAGTCAACTGGACAAAGAGGCGTTGGCTATTGTTGCAGGGGTGAAGCGCTTCCACGAATACCTGTATGGACGGCAATTCACCATTGTCACCGATCACAAGCCTCTCCTCGGCCTACTAGCAGGGGACAAGCAGACCCCAGCCTTCATGTCCCCCCGGATGACGCGCTGGTCCATATTCCTCACCGGCTACTCCTACAGCCTCGTCCACCAGCCTGGTAAAGCCATCGCAAACGCCGACGCGTTGAGCAGGTGCCCATCCGCCGAATCCGTGGAAGACCCGGCCCCCACGCTCGAGCTGCTGCATATTGACAACGACAGCAACTGTCCCGTGACATCTGCCGACGTAGCGACGCACACGCGAACTGACCCCATCCTCCGGCAAGTCCACTCCTGGGTCCTGAGAGGCTGGCCGACTAGAATTGACAGCGACGACTTCAGCCCGTTCAGCCGCAAGCAAGGGGAGCTGTCCACCATGCGCGGCTGTTTACTATGGGGAGATAGGGTGCTGATTCCCAGCACTCTTCAACGAAGGACTCTTGCTGCGCTGCACAAAGGACACCCGGGCATAGTCCGGATGAAAGCCCTGGCACGGAGCTACGTCTGGTGGCCGACACTGGACAAAGACATTGAACATTGGGTCGGCAGGTGTAGCCCGTGCCAAGAAGTCAGAGCCGCTCCGCCTCAATCTGACCCGATGCCCTGGGAGACTCCGAGCTCCCCCTGGTCGCGCATTCACATAGACTTTGCTGGCCCCATTCATGGGCACCACCTCCTCATCGTGGTTGATGCCTACTCCAAGTGGTTGGAAGTCGTCCCCATGGCATCCACCACAACGGAAACTACCATCCGTGCCCTCCGGCGCCTCTTCGCGACCCATGGACTCCCAGACGTTTTGGTCTCAGACAACGGGCCCCAACTTACATCCGTGCCCATGGAAGCTTTCCTGGCTGGCTTGGGCATTCGCCATGCCCTCTCTGCCCCTTACAGACCGGCCAGAAATGGACAGGCTGAACGGATGGTGCGGCTCACGAAGGAGTCGCTCGCCAAGATGGGCCCGGGGGACTGGCAGGAGCGCATTGACACTTTTTTGCTTACCCAGCATATCACGCCTCACTCTGCCACCCGAAAATGCCCCTCCGAACTTTTAATGGGCAGGAGACTCCGGTCACCCCTGGACAGACTGCACCCGCAATACTCCTCTGAGGTGCCCGCATCCGCCAGTCGCCAACTTCGCCAGTTTTCCGTCAGTGATGCCGTTTTCGCTCTTAATTTCCACGGCTCGCCTAAATGGCTTAAAGCTACAGTACACAGCACAACCGGTCCCAAATCCTACCGCGTTGAGCTGGACGATGGACAGATCGTGAGACGTCATCTCGACCAGCTCCGCAAAAGGTGGAGGGAAGTGAGCGAAAACCACCCCGACGAGGTAGGCCTAAACCACCCCGGCGCAGTAGGCCTAAACCACCCCGACGAGGTAGGCCTAAACCACCCCGGCGCAGTAGGCCTAAACCACCCCGGCGCAGTAGGCCTAAACCACCCCGACGAGGTAGGCCTAAACCACCCCGGTGCAGTAGGCCTAAACCACCCCGACGAGGTAGGCCTAAACCACCCCGCCGAAGTAGGCCTAAACCACCCAGACGAGGGAGACCGGCGACCCGAGGGAAGAACAAACACCCCGGCACCTAGCCTAATACCAGATCCGGCAAGGCAAGTAGACCGGGGACAACCCAGCAGGGGAAACCAACGTCAACCCTGCGAAGTGGGCAACCGGCAGCCCAGAGATGGGGACCTCCAGCCAACATTCCAGGAGACCCTACAACAACCCGCCAACCGCGCAGAAAACCAACCCTGCAAGGAAGGCCTCCACCACCCCAGCAGGGTAGGCCAACACCAACCCGACCAGGTCGAGCAGCCCAGCGGCCAGGGGGAACATTCGGCACCATCACCAGACCAACCGCGCAGAGAGGGCCTACACCACCCCTGCAAGGTAGGCCTACGCCACCCCGACAGAGCCGACCAGTCACCATTTCCGTCCGCCTGCCGCCCCGGGAGTAAGCCGGACTCGACCGGAGAACCCGGGGGCTTAACCCAACCACCACCGCCGGACTCGCACCCTGACCCAGACCAGCGCGACCCCAGCCCAGAGGGGACCCGAGGGAGACCCAGGAACCTACCGTGGCTCAGGAGTTCCGGACCGGTCAAGAGCAGGGATCCACACCGGCGGCTCCACGATCCGTGCAGGAACGAGGCAGACCAGCATCGCCCGCAGGCGGAGGTCCGTGACCCGGCCGGAGGGTCGGACACAGTGCCCGCGTCCTCGACGGCCAGATCCAGCCCGGCACCGGGGAAGAAGCCCCGAGCAGAGCAGACACCCTCCGTCCGGGAGAGTGTCCATCTTGACTGTGAACTGCGCAGGTCTACGCGGCCACGTAGACGTCCTGTTTATCTTAGTGACTATTTCCCTGATCGACTGACTAAGAACTAGGGGGGAGGAGTGTTATGTCCTTATAAGGACATCCGCCTGGGATTGGCTGAAGATCCTTTTCGGCGGGAGTTTTGAATCCCTGTCAGTGGGCGGTGCGTCTGCCGGAGTGTATATAAGGAGAGCTCCGGCAGCGCACAAGCGGTTCAGTTCTTGTTATTAAACCTTGTTACTTGAACCCTGCTGGTCACTTCTTCTTTCCTGCGCCGATCTAACAGAAACCATACTGGTCGGTGCCCTCTCCTCCTGTCTCTCAAATGTAATTAGAGATTTACATGTGCATTTAATAAATCAAACCAATGACATTTGAATACATTTGAGCAACAAATGTTGAATCTCAATTTTGCTGTGCCACATCGTGTTTTATAAGGTAACCTTTATCCTGGTTAGAATATGTGTTTGTAATTGATAAAATTATTAAATGAAAGAAAAACTTTATTTGCCTTTAGGTAAACAGAAAAGAAAGAGGGAAACAAAAGAAAAGAAAAATAAAACAATAGCAACAACACATTATATGCAGGTTGCATATAATGGATGATCACCTAAATATGAGCCAGCAGTGTGCAGTAGCAGCAGTCAAAAAAACTAATGCAATGCTTGGTTGTATAAAAAGAGGCATAGAATCAAAATCATGTGAAGTATTAGTACCGCTTTTTAAAGCCTTAATCAGGTCACACCTGGAATACTGCATCTATCTTTGGTCATCACATTACAAAAAAAGATTTGAGACTTTGGGGAAAAAAGTGCATAGAAGAGCAACTAAGATGGTTAAAAGCCTGGAGACTAAAACATATGAAGAACGATTGCAGGATTTGGGTTTGGCTAGGCTAGTATTCCAGGATATGAGAGGCTGCTTTAAAGAGAAGAAAGTCAACATTTTCCAAAGCACCCAAGGGCAGTAGAAGAAACGATGGATGGAAACTAATGAAGGAGAGAAGCAACCTGGAATTAAGGAGAAACTTCCTAACAGTGAGAACAATTAACAAGTAGAACACCTTGCTGTCTGAAATTCTGAGTGCTTCATCTCTGGAGGTTTTTAAGAAGAGACTGGATGGTCACTTGTCTGAAACAGTGTAGTGCTTGAGCAGGAGGTTGAACTAGGATCTCTAAGGTCCCTTCCAGCTCTATCCTGATTGACAGATAGATAGATAGATAGATAGATAGATAGATAGATAGATAGATAGATAGATAGATAGATAGATAGATAGATCAGCTCTGTAAGACAATTACAATGTTTTATTTTTATTTATTTATTTTGAGAAAGAACAAATGTTATTGTAGTTGCAGGTGCTCAAAGGTAATGTGCTCAATGAGGAAGGAAGTACTTGGTACAGTGGCACCAAAGGCACCAGGCTAAAAACCAGAAGACAATAAATTCTAGCCCTGCCTAAGCCACGAAGCCTTAGGAGGAGACAAAGGCAACTGATTTGAATACTAAATATAATTTACAGTGTATAATAAATTGTCTATGGGACTTGATTTTTAGTACACCTTGTATATGAATGTTTCTTGGACACACTTCCATATGTATATAAAATTTTACCCAACAGGTTCAAGAAAGGATAACCATATTTCATTATAATTGCATATATAAAATCTGAGTCTATAAGTAACTCATTCATATGTTGCAAGGAAGATCAGGTTTTCAATTCACACAGCATCAAGAAGGTCAGTGAAAATCCATATCCATTGTCTATCCATCATTTCCCTGTAGTAAGTATTATGCTCATAACAATATGGATGCCTGAAATTATTAAACCTTTACTAAATTATTAGGTTGATCAAAAAACAATTTTAGGACATCAGAAAAGCATCTTCATAAGTACTATTGTAGTTACAACTCCAATAACACAATGATTAACTCATTCCTCATTCATTTATAAGAGCCTTGGTGGTGCAGCAGACTAAAGTGCTGTTAAGTAGCACCAGCTGCCTGCAATTATTGCAAGTTCAAATCTGACCAGGCTCAAGGTTGACTCAGCCTTCTATCCTTTCAAGGTGGGTAAAATGAGGATCAGATTGTGGGGGCAATAAATTGACTTTGTATAAAAAAGAACACCGCTGGGGGGGGGGCAAAAGCCCTACTAAACAGGTACATACAAGAAGTATGAAGTCTATTGCTTAATGCATTGTAAGCTGCCCTGAATCTCAGGAGAAGGGCGGCATATAAATCGAACCAATAAATAAATAAATAAATAAATTCCATTTTTGTACACAAGCCCAGAAGGGTCCAATAGGTCCAAAATATTATTTTTAAGTCGGACAGCTATAGAAATTGAATAAATAAAACTAAGTTTTGTTCCATAAACTGTAATAAAATATCCTCTGAAATTTTTGTTACAGACATTAAGATAGTTTCCAATCATTAAGATAAAACATTTTCTCCCAGTCTTTAAAATTTGCATATCAGATTTTAGAGTCAACAAATATTTATAGACTAATTGTGAACTTTCAAGGAGAAATGGCAAATTAAGATGACTTCACTTTCAGCGGAGCTAAAAATCACAGTTGAAAGTGAAACTGATGCTCCCTGAACTGCTCTCCAGAAAAGCAAAAGACTTGAGATCATCCAGAGGTCTCCTTTCAGATGCTCCCCATAAAGGGATCATAAAATAGTGGTCTCCAATGCATGTTAGAGTTGTTTAAAGAGAAACAGTTTTGCCTAAGTCTTGACTGGAGTTTATCATAAGAACACTATGTTTATCCATCTCCCTCTTAATCACTTTGATTGGAAATGGTTTATAAATTGCTTTTTGGACATTAAAAACCTCAAATCTTTGTTTATCAGTTGTAATGTCTGCATTATTCCACATCTGTAATATCAATTTAAAGTGAATGAAAATGCAACTTTCTAGAAATATTACATCACAATTTATTTATGTATTTAGTGTATGTCATACAAGGTCAGAGAGGCTACAATGTTATGCACAGGTTAGAAGTCCTGGCAGCTAACAATTGCTAGTCCATTTGTTGCACTTGTGCACCACAAGATGGTGAATTAGCTCTACATCAGCTGGCCTGCAGTGTTCTCAGGGGAATTCAGCTCATCCAAGGTATTCCACCACCAATCATATCTGGGCAAATCCAATTCCAGTTACCAACACAGAACACAGCCAGCTTTTTTCCACCACTGAAATAGTGATACCTATCTATCTATTTACAAACAATGCTTTCAAACTGCTAAGTGGGCAAGAGCTAGGGATGAGAGATGGGAGCTCACCCTGTTCCACAGAGCTGGACTCGAACAATCAGAGTGCTGGAAATTGCTCAGCACATCCAACTGTGCCACCATGTTCCCTACAATATATAAATCAATGTAATAGTAAAAGGACATAAGAAAGTTTAAATAGTTGTCACTGATGATGGATTTGATACAGGTTTTATTAGAAATTTGAAGTTGGTACTCTAAAAACTTCAGTTCAAGATCTTGGAAAAATAAAGACATGATTATCATTCTCATTAATATATAGCCATAATGTCCTGCAGTTATCTATGTTACAAAATCAAACTATACTATTTTATCAGGGTGTTATTAAAAAGGGGAAAGAAGGGATGGTTGTAGAGACAAAAGTAGCAACTTTCTCTTTTAATAATGTGTGCTTTAGCATACTTTCCATGTATTATGTCCCTCTCACTAGACAAGAAAGAATAAGGCATCATCAAATTGTTGATGTTGCCTTACAGAACAAAAAAAAAAATCTTAACAGATAATCTTTTCCATTGAAGCAGTTTTTGCAAAGCATTTCACAGCATCAAACACTTCCTAACCAACTCAATTTGATATGGATTTGATATGGATTTACTCCCCACAGCATTTGTTTGAAGTTTGTAAAATTCACCTCTCTATCCTTCACCCCCAAGCATCTCTGTTATATATTTCAAGGTAAATTAAGCTTTATTTCAATTCAAAGTAAAAACAGTTCTATAATTTTTTTAAAAAGCATCTGTGTCCCAATTTGTCACAGCCTATGCTTTATTTTAAGCACTCTGCCTCTTTCCTATATCCTAAATTTCCTGGGCACATACATACTCAGGAGGCACTTCCATAATGAATTATCTGATGGTGACACACAGTTTTCTCTCTGACTCAAGTATGTATCCTAAAGTAGAGGATTTTTAGCAGTTTCCGCCAGCTTCTGGTCTTAACACTGGTGTGGTCAAGAATAAGAAATTATTGAGAGGAGACACCATAAAATGCCATTAATACACCCAATCCTATGCCCCATTTTCTCTCAAAGTCCCAAATGAGCACCAGAAAAATTACACACAATGGATTTACCTCTCACTGGTATCAGTATATATATAAAAAAATCATTCACAAAAAGAGACAAACAACTCAATCCATATATTCAAGTTTGACTTGACAAAAGTCGAGTTATAGAACTAGCAGTTTTCCATAATATAAATTTATCAATTGATTAAATTTATATGTGTCTATCTCCCGTGTATCCTTAAAATCATGATAGTTTCAGAGGAATAGCCTACTATATTATCTTACAGTAGTAGGAATTAGCAAAAGTATTCTGGTGTCTCATAAACTAATGAAATTATCACTGTGTTAGTTTTCATGGATTATTGCTATTTTTCTTGATGTTAGGTGTTAGATGTTAGATATTTGATGGACTATTGTCTTCAGATGGATTTCTGTAGACTAGCCATTTCCAAGGGAGGGATGAAAGAATTGTAAAAGGAGATGTCAGAACAATAAAACAAAAATAGTGAGGACTATTTATCAGTTATGGTCATTCACACAGAAATTGTTCAGTCTAGCATGGATATCTGTGCACAAATGAGCTGATTAGCACATAGAATATGATAAGAAATCTAAATTGGACTTTAATCCTTGAGAAACTATATTAATTCACCAAGAATTATTACGATTATTCAGTGATTCATGAAAGCTGATAATACACTTGTTGGAATTTAAGGTGCCATGAGATTCTTTGTTGTTGAAAACGTGAACAGATTTTCCAACAATCTTCTCTCTAATCTCAGAACATGAGTTCAAACAACAGCCTGCTAAGCAACATCTGATGTCCTTGTTGACCACAAGTTAAACATAAGCCAGCAATATGAAGCAGCTGCTTAAAAGGTAAATGCTGTCATTTGGAAGTGGTTTGCCACTGCTTTCTTCCTACAGCAAGACTGACCCAAAGTCACTCAGCTGGCTTCACGCCTAAGGCAGGACTAGAAGCAACAATCTTCTAGTTTCTAGCCTGGTGTCTTAACTATTACATCAAACTGGCTCTTCCACTGTACTATATTCACTTGGATTGTTCTATGTACAACTCAGCAAAAAGGACACTGACAAATTGTAGCAACTTCAGAGGAAGTTTTTTACTCCCCTTTTTTGACGTTTCATAGATGCACCTCCCTTTTCTTCACCCCCAAGAATCTTTGTTATGTACTTCAAGGTAAATTAAGTTTCATTTCAATTCAAAGTCAAAACTGTTCTATGGTTTTAAAAAAGCACCTGTGGTCCAATAATATACTTTATTTTAAGCACAACATGTCTTTTCTAGGTTCTAATTTCCCCTTGCACATATATACGCAGGAAAAGATAAGGAGGAGCAGCAGAAATGGAAACACTTGTGTAATTCTGATTTTTCTACACTGAAAGAGTTCTGATTTCAGAAAAAAAACCCAGACAAAAAGCAGTTCCATTATATCAACTGAGCAAAAGAGACCCTTGAGAATTGTTCTTCTGAAAACTAAAGAGTTCCTTCCAATTTGTGAAGATTCTTCAATCTAGCAGAAGCTTCCTCCAATTAAAAAACTGTTTGCCTGAATTTGGACACTTTACTAATATTTTGTTTTAAACTTCTGTTTCCCAACTAGAATTGACCACCAAAGGCTTTCCAACCTGGTAATTCAAATTTGTGCATAGAAAGAAGGGATAGATGAATTCTCTGCATTTCTCCAGGAGAAGAAAAGACCCAAGAATACAAATTAAAGTCCAGTGTTAAGTGTTGGAAGGGACCTTGTAGGTCATCTAGTCCAACCCCCACCCAAGCAGGAGACCCTACACCATTTCTGACAAATGGCAGTCCAATCTCTTCTTGAAAGTCTCAAGTGTTGAAGCTCCCACAACTTCCAAAGGCAACTTCTGTTCCATTGGTTGATTGTTCTCACTGTCAGAAAATTTCTCCTTATTTCTAGGTTGAATCTCTCCTTGTTCAGTTTCCATCCATTATTCCTTGTCTGGCCTTCGGGTGCTTTAGAAAATGGAAAGAACTCCTTTGTAAAGGCTTCAGTGCTACACACCAACAAAACAATCATCGCAGGACATTCAACCCCAAACTCTGGCTGCTTTAAGAGCCACATCTCCCACCTCTGAAAGTGTGTCTAAAGCTTTTCTTTTTTTCTTTTCTTTTTGCTTTCATCAAACTGAATCAAAACTGAAGGAGAAAAATGGAGAGTATTTTCTCTGCTCAGCACATTTCCCAACCTTTAAAAAAGATTATTCAATTCTAAATAAAGAGAGCAGTGACAAGAATGCCCCAGCCTTCTCCCCATTTTTAAACAGTGAGAGATCTCATAAGTTAAATTCCACCCACAGGATCTCAATCAAGTTTTTTTCCCCCTCTGGGTTAAAAGCATTTGTTCCATTCTCATGAGATAGGCAAGCTCGGTCGGCAGTCTCAGTAACTGAGCTCTTTTGCAAATAGTATGGGCGAGCCACACCATTTATTTTCCCTTTAGCTTGCCTAGAGTTGTTTACTAGCATATATTTCTGCATTACTGGATCCAACTGCAATCTGAAAGACATAAGGAAGAAGAATAGTGTTTTTCCCCTTCACCTTCCTGGCTATTCTTAGTAAGAGCCACACAGCACTTTTGCACTTATCTAATTTTCTAATCCTTATTCTTTCTTACAGCCCAACCACTGGGGGAATTAATAGCCACATTCTTCAGGCTAATAGGATCATTTTAAGCTTTTCCCCATCTCAAAACTTAAACGTGACAGAGATAAAAATGCATACGGATTCTGATCTGTAAATGCCTGTAAGATAATGTGTGTCCTGACTGCCAATGCAAGGGAAAAGACCTGAGAAGTACTTCTTTATCCTGTTAATATTGGGAAATGCTGCATTTTTCATTGACGCTGAGTACTATTGATTCATGCAGAACAGCCTTTGGAACTTCACTTGCAAGTCATTGATTCACGGAACAACTTCTAACTTCAGCTGACCTCTGTATTTCACAGGATGCAGCTAAATAAGCCTTTTGCTACCTCTGCCCAATCCATTCACCCTGTCTTGAAAGCCAGGGGATCATTTATATTTGCAGGAGAGGGTTCCAAGTTTGAGGATTGGATCAAACTGTTCTTTTTTTTTCCAGATTGAATGGCTGAATTACAACACTCACCCAATCAGCTCAGTTGCATTCATACAAATGCAACAAAGATGATTAGGGGACTGGAGGCTAAAATATATAAAGAATGGTTGCAGGAACTGGGTATGTCTAGTCTGATGAAAAGAGGGACTAGGGGAGACATGATAGCAGTATTCCGATATCTCAGGGGCTGCCACAAAGAAGAGGGAGTCAAGCTATTCTCCAAATTATCTGAGAGCAGGACAAGAAGCAATGGGTGGAAACTAATCAAGGAGAGAAACAACCTGGAACTAAGGAGAACTTTCCTGACACAACAATTAATCAGTGGAACAACTTGCCTCCAGAAGTTGTAAATGCTCCAAAACTGGAAGTTTTAAAAAAGAGATTGGGTAACCATTTGTCTGAAGTGGTGTAGGGTTTCCTGACTAAGCAGGGGGTTGGGCTAGAAGATCTCCAAGGTCCCTTCCAACTCTGTTATTCTAATCTGTTCTGTTCTGTTCTGCTCTGCTCTGCTCTGCTCTGCTCTAAATACTGTTTGGCTAATTTACCTTTTATTCGTTTTATTGTTTGGGGTGTGTGGATTTTCTGCATGCGATTTACTGTGGGAGGAAAATTCTCAGGTGGATAAATTGTGAATTCTTCAGGTGGATGACTTGAAAGGTGGAGAGAAGCAACCTAGAAGTAAGGCAAAATTTCCTGACAGTGAGAACAATAAACTAGTGGAACATCTTGCCTTCAGAAGTTGTAAATGCTCCATCACTGGAGGTTTTTAAGAAGAGATTGGACAGCCATTTGTCTGAAATGGTATTGGGTTTCCTACTTGAGCAGGGGGTTGGACTAAAAGACCTCCAATGTACCTTCCAACTATGTTATTCTATAACTCTGAATTTAGTAAATACCGTAACTGTGTTTTCTGAACATAAAAAGCACAGCAGTCCCTATGACTTGAGATTCCGTTAAAGCGATCTCCTATAAGTGACTTTGGCATTGATCCAAGATGAACACCAGGCCAACATGCTTTCCCAGTAGGGAGCCCTTCAGTAGTTGAACCCATTAATTTCCAGTCAAGCTGTAGTATAAAAATAAATGCAGTAAAGAAGCTTTTCAGTATTAACACTGGAACTACAAGGAATACATTTTCCAATTGATAACATCTCTTCCTCAACTTCCTGCCTTGCTGAAATCAAAGTGTAATAAATTGATAAAGATGATTCACCATTTCCCATGATATCCAAATTCATCCAAATTCACTGAGAAACTAAACACAGGGAGGCAACCATGAGGATGAGGTGTGAGGCAGTGTCTAGATGACAATTTTGTGCCTCCTTTCCCATTGAGCAAACTCAGGGAGTAATATTTGCCTCAGGGGAAAAACTGAATGTTATGAGGTGCAGCACAGAATATTTCTAAGCCTGCATTTTTTTTTCCTGACAGTAAAGGGGTGAAAACAGTAACTGCGTAGCTATATGCATATAAACCAGGGGTGGGTTTCTACCAGTTCGCCCTGGTTCAGGAGAACCAGTAGCGGCATCGGCAGGAGGCTCCTCTCACCCTCCCAGACACCATCAAAATGCTCTGCACATTTGCAAAAGCTCCACACGCTCGCAAAGCAAGCGCACCTGCACATACCCATAGCGAATCAGTAGCGCCTGGATTTGAATCCCATCTCTGATATACACAGTGGTGGGCTGCTGCCAGTTCGGACCGGTTCTAGCAAATCAGCTGGCCCTACCCATCCACCTCACCCTATCCTGTCCTATATTTCCTTCTTTCTGGCTCAGCTGATTCGTGCGGCACAGCTGATTTCCGTGCCTCCGCTGTTCTACTAAGTGGGGCTACCTTAGAAGGTAAGCAGCTAAGCTTCAAATTGCTACATTTTGAATGCTGCGTGCAAGTGCGTTAGGTGTATGCGTGCACAAAGCATGCACTCACATAACCGGTTGTTAAACCGGTTGCAGCCCACCACTACATATATGTAATATATCTACCACATTATTCCCTTTCAGGGTAAGCAGTGTTTTGCAAAACCCCTCCACATGCAAAAATAAAAAGTAATAAGCAAAAGAACCTGGATGCCAAAGTGAGAAATTGAAGGAGCTGAGAAGACGGGTTGAAAAGAACAGGTGGTGTTTTCTTCTGTCCTTCCTACTGAAGGACATAACCCAAGAACAGGGAAACAAATACTGAAAGTGAACAACTGACTATGCAGATGGTTCCAATGAGAACATTTTGGATTCTTTAATAATGGAACACATATCTGAAATGAGGAACTCCTGACAAAAGGCAGGCTAATCTCATAAGAATTGAGAAGAATGAGTTTGAAAGGCACCTTGGAAAATGTTGTGACCGAGGCCCAAATAGTGACTACTACCAAACACAATTCAGTCCTGAACAAACTTATTTTATTAAAACAGCTGAGAATTTATTCATTCTCAGCTTAGTCCAAAACAAATTCTTCATAACCAGACTGTTATGTCTTATCACCAACCTTTGATGTCTTTGGCAACCTGCCAAAGGCTTTTCTTGGCAAAAACCCTACAAAGTTCAAGAGACGCTGACAAGAAGAACTGGGATCAAATTTGCTTTTCTACGAAGAACCCAACGGCTCATTGCTGCTCTTTTAAGCCTTATGGGAGTGACCAATCATCTTCTGGCCTCACTCCCAAGTTGTCCTTTTTTGCTTCAGCTGCTCTTGCCTTCTGGCATGCTCTTCATATGCATGCACTAGGAACAGGTTCCTCCTGTTCCTCTGCCTCTCTGCTGTCCGCCTCTGGAGGCTCCGGATTCCATGCATCACTCCCAGATAGCCCTGACCCCATCTCTGCCTCCAACACAGAGCCCTCGTCCAGGCCTTCCCCTGACTCCAGGACTCCCCCATTGTCCCCCCAGCCTCCTCACTGTCCAACTCCGCTACGAGGTCCGCAGGCTGCTGGTGGACCACAACAGAAAAAGCTGATCCGCGGGATGTAAACTGATTCTTGTTAGGGAGAAAAAAAGATTGATGAAAATAATGTGTTATCAAATTCTATTTGGAGGTGGAACTGGGAGGGGCATGCAAGATGTGGAAGCAATCAAAAGGGAAGATGTAAATAAAGGAAGGAAGAAATAATAGAATATAGAACATAGAAGTATCAGAGTTGGAAGGACCTTGGAAGTCTTCTAATCCAACTCTCTATTCAAGCAGAAGCCTCTATACCATTTCAGACAGGTGGCTCTCCAGTCCCTTCTTAAAAGCCTTCAGTGATGGAGCACCTACAATTTCTGAAGTCAAGCTGAGCTCAAGGATTCAGTAACTGAAGAACTCTCATGAAGGTGATGGAGAAAAAGTATTCACAATCATTTCAGAAGACCAGAAAAGAAACAAAAGAGTTTCAGGGAGAAGCAAGAGGGTTTCAGTTGCTGTTCATCTAACTGTGATTGCTGTTCAGGAATGGAACAGCTATGTCAAGAAGTAGTTGACTGACCATCACTGAGGGAGTTTAAAGAGAGGCTGGATGTCCAATCTGTTCAATCTGGCACTGGATGATGGGTTGAACTAGAAGATCTCTAAGGGAACTTTCAAGCCTATTATATAATTCTGGGATTTGAGCATTCAAGAGCCTCAGATAGCTCAACAGGCTAATAGCCTGTTATTAAGATTCAGCTATCTGCAATTATTGCAAGGTTCGAGGCTCAAGGTTGACTCAGCCTTCCATCCTTTCTAAGGTAGGTAAATTGAGGACCCAGTTTGTGGGGGCAATAAGCTGACTTTGTATAAAAAAATATACAAAAGTATGAAGGCTATTGCTTAACGCATTGTAAGCTGCCCTGAGTCTCCGGAGAAGGGCGGCATATAAATCTAATTTTTAAAAAAAATAAAATAAAAATAAATTCAGTTCCACGTCTCAACATAATATCATTTCTATCATTATATTTCAAAAATAGCTCTTCCAAAATTCCTTCACTTCAATTTGATTCCAAATCATTTTATTTTTAATTCTATTCCCTTGAGTGGCCTAGCGGTGAAGACACTCACTTCCCGCTCAAAAGGTTGAGAGTTCAATCCTAGGTAATGGCAAATGTTTCTTAGAATGCAAAGAAAAAATGTCGCTGTGAACTCTGGAAGGGCATCCGGTCAGTAAACAATCAGTTCCATCTAGTTACCTCAACTCTACCCCAAATTAAGGGTCAGAAAAAGTGGGGGGGGGATTCAATTCCCTCTGATGGAGTTTCCTTGTTTAGCCCTCTTTGCTTACTTCCCAAACAATGTTTTTCTTCAATCCAAATCACTCCGTATTTTCTCTGTTTCATTTAATCTTAGTTGTTCTACTTGCAACTCTTTCTATACACATTATTAAAATCTCATCATTTTTGCAGTCATCTTTCTCTTATATGTATTTTCTCCCCTCAGGCTGCATGACAAGCGCTAAAAAAGAAACTCAGAGCAGTTTTTTCCAAAAAGCAAGTGAAAACTTGGGCTATGAGGAGACTGTCACCTGGGAGATTTAGGACATTATGGAAAAAAGTGAGTTAAGGAGGTCTGTGTCCACCTTTTTCCAGTCAGTTTAATTCCGTCTATACTGATTGCCAGATGTATTTTGCTGTTCCAAAGTAGCCATGTCACCATCAAAGCCATATGGCTTCAGTGTAGTGTGAGAACGGGTAACATTTCTCTCTCATGTTACTATCAGGGACGACACCTGTTTTCCTTTGTTTCAAACAGCTGCCTTACACAGAAATCCGGCATGAGGAAACTGCAGTGGGAAAGCACTGGACCTATTGAAATTCTGCCTCGTGCTTTGCAAAAGGGACAAAGGTTCTGTTAGCAGACATGGAGGGCAATCCTTTCCAGATAAGACTTTCTTTTGCTGGCAAATCTATTTAGAATGGCTTCTAGGTTTGTCCAACAGAACAGCTTTGGGGCAGCAGGGGCTGAGGCAGGGTACAATTGATACAATAAAAAGAATAGAAACGTGCAGTGCCAACTCTGTTCTGATTCTAAATCCCACCAAAATGGAATGGTATTGTATTATTAAATGAGAATTATTGGGATGATTCAGCAGCATACTTTAAAATAGTACATCTATTCCCAAACTCATCGTGTACTTTTTTTTGGGGGGGGAGGGGAGGGGAGGAGGTATAGATTTTAATCATCAAGACATTTTAACTGTAGCTCATGGAAATATTGCAGTGTTATTTGACAAGACTTCTAATGAAATGCATCCCTTCTAAAAGGGTCCATCTGTTCAGTATTTGAAAAAAATCAGGAACTGTGATGATCTTGGACTTAGAAATAAGCCAAATTATTCATCTATTGAAAATAACACAGCAAAGAGGATTTGGTTTCCTTTGCTCTTGGAAGAAATATTAACATATCTACTGTTTATTCCAATGAGTGTTTACTGAAATGTTCTTCCCACAGGGACTTATTCCCAGGGAGATTTACACAATTAGGAGAGATCTTTGTTGTCACTCAATATATCTGGGAGACACCCAACTGGGCAATGCTGATATAGGCACAGCTTATGAAAGAAAGAAGTAAATCAGCACCATGTTTTAATTCTGAGCCCAAAACTAGATTTTGTTCCTTCCAGAACAATCAACCTCTTTGGCCATTCAGGAATTGTTAAATATATCTGGTCCTACTTTGCTTGGAATTTACCAGATGCTCTGCCCCACCTCACATTCCACATGTATATGAATGCATAAATGTGCATATATGTATCTGTGTGTATCTACCTCACATTCCACATGTATATGAATGCATGAATGTGCATACATGTATCTGTGTGTATCTACAACATCTTTAGTTATACAATACATCATACCCACAAAATGGGATATTAGCATAAATCCCACAAAGTGCCATGCCAGCTTTCAATCTCAATATTGTTTCCAAGAATGTTTATGGTCCTCAAATAGCTTACTGGAAAATAAAAATAAAAATAGTAGCTGTCTGTAACCGACCGCTTCCTTTGAAAGCGTGACCACTGGCCAGGAAAAAAAGACAAACATAAGGACAGATCACACCCTATGGCAAGTGGAACTAAAGGAAGTAGCAGATGGTATTCTAGCACTGTAATGATTTTTAACTGGCTATGCTCCTTAGGGTGGCCATATGGTCATGGGCAAACCTCTGACCCAGCAGCCATTTTGAAAAAATGTCCACAGGAGGTTGTCCATGTTGCAAATGTTTGAAGATCCCTATTATTTCATAGGAGGACTGGAGGACTTGGAACATACTTCACAGTGAAAGAAAGAAGACAGAGAGCTGAAAAAAAGTGCTATATTTATATCCATTGAGGGGTTAAAGATATGCGGAGGGGGAGGAAAGGGGGCGATCAGCTCTAATTTAGCTCAATTCACAATTAAGCACCAGAATGGAAGAACTTAACTATTTTACTTTGTTAATCATCTGCCTTCTAAATTTTCTCCATCCCATTTATTAAGAAATTTGCATATGTAAATGTGTAACAATGGACTGAATGGAAGCTTCACTCTTCAAGAGCTAGATAAATAAAACAAAAAGAAAAAAACAACAACACTAATTTTCTTTTAATTTGATATTTTCCAAAGACTAATAAACTTTTTCATGTATATGCTTAGATAGCATGTAATTAATTGTGGGATCTCAAAATAACTGTACGAATATTATACATCCTTGTGAACCCTGTGTTCAATTTTATTTAGAACATAATTTCTTCTCTCTTTAAGATGATGTGTCAAAAGCCACACTATCTGAAAACATTAATTGAAGGAAAGGTTGCATCATTTTTTAACATGAGCATAAATTCAAGCCTGCAAAAATATTTGGAAAATATTTCCAAAATATTGGAAAACCTACAGAGATGGGTGTTCCTTTTGCAATAGTGGAGGGCTGCTGAACTGATTAATGGTTGGGTTTGAAGCCTGCAGTCAAATCGTCACCCCCAGCTTTGTTGAATTGCTCTAGACTAGGGAGCAGATGGGGGGGGATGGGAATATAGAAAAAGCTGGCAGAACAGGGAATGAGTCTCATGGGATGAAACGCTGGAGAGAAATAATAATAACACCAGGAAGCAGATGCTGCCCATTTTAATATTACTCCAGCATGGCCAGATTTAAATCTGTATCAATAGAATGAGCATCTTCAGAGCTGACGATGCAGCTAAATTCACTCTGATCATGCATCACCACTTTGTCACTGACTAGCTTTCACTTGTGGAGTTTAGCGGCCTTCGTTAATTACTTGTTGTGTTTTCTATTAGTTACCTGCCTGCAGACATCAGAAGTCATGTTCATGTGCCTCTGAGAAATCTCAGAAGTTAGATGAGTATCCGTTTAAAAGACTTCCTCAGGATATAGGAAAATCAAGATGTGACTTTGACCATTCTCACAAACCCTGCATGAAAAATTCTTCTCATGTCTCACAAATACTATGACAGAATCCTTTCCATGAATACAGGAGAGGAGCTGATTTTTTTTTTCATATAAGATTCATGATCTAATACAAAGAGAAGGGCATCCTTGCCATATTTTTATTTTAGAGCAGAGGTCTTCAATAGGGAGTCATTCAAAAGCATAACTTCTACTGATAAATTCCTCGTCATTAATGTTTTTTAGTTATGCCACGCCTTCAAATTAGAGTCCCAAAGATGCTTTTTCAGGAGGCAACTGGACTTTCTTGTTCTTCGTTTTGAAGACATTTCTCTTCTCATCCAAGAAACTTCTTCAGCTCTGACAGGATAGTGGGGAATGGAAGGATATGAAAGAGCTGGAGAAGAGCTTGTCAGAGCTGAAAGAGCCTGTCAGAGCTGAAGAAACTTCTTGGATGAGAAGAGAAACATTTTCAAAAGAAAAAACAAGAAAGTCCAATTGCCTCCTGAAAAAGCACCTTTGGGACAACCATGACCTGGATGACTGAGAATCTCTACAGATTTTCAAATTGGGATATTAGCCATTTTGAGTATGAAAAAAGCAGGTTATATTTGTATCAATATAAATTCATTTCATGCTAGCCATAGGTCAGATTTACATCTGACCTGATAATATTTTAATTCTGATTCTTCAGAGGTTTCAATATTTCCTAAGCATTGCCTTAACAAGAAATATGTGTAGGAATTCAGCTTTTCTTCTTGCAAAACCCTCTTTTAGTTTTTCCACATTTTCATGGCATTAGCTAAGATTTTTTTTTTTTTTTTGGCAGTGGAAATCAAATAGCAATAGCACTTAGACTTATATATTATTTCGTAGTGCTTTATAGCACTCTCTAAATAGTTTACAGAGTCAGCATACAGTATTGCCCCCAACAATCTGGGTCCTCATTTTACTGACCTCGGAAGGAAGGCTGAGTCAACCTTGAGCCGGTCAGGATTGAACTCCTGTCTGTGGGCAAAGTTAACCTGCAGTACTGCATTCTAACCATTGCACCACCACAGCCCATACAAATACTCATACAATACAAAGTTACAAAGTCAGAGACACCCAGCTTTGCAATAAACCTTGTGATACAGATCGTGAAGTAATCATTAAATTGAATACCAACAAGTGGTGGGATATGGCTGCAAAAAAGACAAAAGTAATTTTGGATTGCTTCAGCAGAACTACAGTACAGTAGTTTCCAAATCTAAAAAATAATAGATTTACTGTATTCTGCTTTAATACATAACAACACCCCCAATATTGAACCAAAGGTGTTTGCAAATCTTCTCCCAATTCTTCTGATCAATTGTTGGAATCAACCAAAATTAATGACACCAAGAGCTCCTTGTTTAGCAACTGACTTGTTTAGTGCTTGTTCACAGTTATGAAAGTCTTGAAAAAGTAACTTAAATCAAAATCTAGCAATTTTGATCCTTACAGGTCTGAAAAGAAAGGAAAGCTGAAATAAGATGATAAGCACAGTTACAGATTCACTAGATGATTGCTTTGCTTAATAACTAAGTTGCCAGCCTTAAATGTGATCATTAAAGGAAGACTACTTCTAAAAAGTTACCCAGTGTGGTAAATTGTAGAAAACTATGGAACACCTGATGGGAAAATCACAAAAGAGTTGCCCTTTTCTGAAAATGTGGATGCTTTGGACAGGGATTTATTTATGTAAAGACTTTTGTCTAATGGGGCAAATTTTTATCCTCCTGTCTCTCAACAGGAATGGGTCCAAGGAAAGAAGGAAGGCAGTTTTTATAGATCATGGGAAGGAATTTTTTCATCCTACCCTACCCTGGCCAGATCCTGTTTGGAGTTCTTTATCCAGGCTCCCAATTCAAAAGAGGGTGTTTGTTTGTTTGTTTGTTTGTCAAGCATATATAAGATAACACGTAAAAGTATAAACATAATTTGAATACATGAAAAGAGTAAGTAAAAAGGAATATTAGGACAGGGATGGTAGCATGCTGGTGCACTTATGCACGCCCCTTACAGACCTCTTAGGAATGGGGTGAGGTCAGCAGTAGACAGTACAAGGTTAAAGTGTTGGGGGTTTGGGGAAGAAACTACAGAGTCAGGTATTCCAGGCATTGACCACTGTTACTGAAGTCATATTTTCTGCAATCGAGTTTGAAGCGGTTTACCTTGAGTTTGTTTCTATTATTTGCTCATGTATTGTTGTGGTTGAAGCTGAAGTAGTCATTGACAGGAAGGACATTGTGGCAGATAATTTTATTTACTATGCTTAGGTCAGACTGAAGCCGGCATAGTTCTAAATTGTCTAAGCCCAAAATTTGGAGTCTGGTGGCATAAGGTATTTTATTGCGGTTAGAGGAATGGAGGACTCTCTGAACTCTCTCGATTATATTTATGTCCAATATACAGTGCAGGTTCCAGACAGATGAGCTGCATTCAAGAATTAGTCTAGCAAATGTTTTGCATGCTCTAGTTAGTAGTATATAATCATATTAGTGAAGAATTAGGATAAAGGACCTGGATATCCTTAGCCCATTGAAAAGATGACAGGAAAGGGCTTTGACAGCAGTCTTAAATTATGTGAATGGCTGTCACACAGAAGATTGAGTGGACTTATTCTCTTTTGTCCCAGAGAGCAGGACCAGCACTATTTGGTTAAACCTACAAAAAAAACAGATTCAGGAGTAACTTCTTGATTGTATGAGCTCTCATCCAGTAAATTGGCTGCCACATGAAGGGGTGAGTTCTTCTTCACAGAAATCTTATAGATAGAGGCTAGACCATCATGAAATGCAGTGAGGCATTGCATGAGAACTTCATGGTGTTGTGTCAAACATTAACAGCAAGAAAGAAAGAAAGAAAGAAGAAAGAAAGAAAGAAAGAAAGAAAGAAAGAAAGAAAGAAAGAAAGAAAGAAAGAAAGAAAGAAAGAAAGAAAGAAAGAAAGAAAGAAAGAAAGACATTCAAATGCAGTCAATTTTTTTCCTTATCATTAGAGCTTTGCCTCTTGATCAGGAGTTCCAAGATTTATTTTTATGTTTAACTGAGAAAGGTTGAAAATCCCTGCTCTAATGGATTCTGCTATGAGCAGAGGTTGACTCAGATGACCTTAAGGTACTGTCCAACTCTATAATTCTATTATTCTAAGGCATTGGTAACTGGGTCAGTGGTGTACGTTTTTCTCAAAAGCTGCATATCTCTAACCACATACTGCCTAAATCTAAAATAACAACTGAGTAGTGAGTAATAGCTGGAGCTAAATGAAGCTGAAACAGTATTTTAAAATAAAATACGTCTTTTGCAGACTTGTACTGCAATATAATCTCTTATATTACCTTTTTTTAAATGCTTGGTTAATCCTGCCAATAATAAAGTGTTTGTCTCCAAGATTCAGCCAAGTTTGTTTTGGTTTCAGCACTGACCATTTTTAGGTTACTTCCTGATCAAGGAATATCCTCTTCCCAAAGACAGACAAGCCATCTATTGAGTTGAAAGAATAGTGGTATTTAAATATAGGGAATTCACAAATGCTCTTTGCTGAAATAATAATGTCCTCTGATTTTTCCCAATCAATTCATTTTCTAATGAGCTTTCTCTCAATTTACTTTATTGTGCTTTTCCAACCTAATGTAAAATTGCAAATCAATAGCACATTTACTTGCCAGGGAGATATGCATAACAGTTCTATGTTTGAAGCACTTAACTTTCCATCTTCTTGGCCATTTAAAAAAATAACATGGGAATGTCAATATTAATTCTACAGTCAGTTTATACTTTCATATCAGCATCTTTGATGGGGGGGGGGGCGATAGTAAAATAAAATATCCCAATAATAAGTGAGAGTTAATTGAAGCCAATGTGATTTTACTTCATGTATATGAGTCGCTACCATTTCTAAATATGCAGTTTAATAAGAAGAAAGGTCTTGCCATTTTGAAATCAGCTTTTGTCTGTTTATAAAATAGTATTTGAATAAAATGAAAAAATCTGGAACTCATAGAGCATCATTGGTTAAATGGTGGCTTTCTCTTTCTTTTCTTTTCTTTTCTTTTTTTTCTTAGATACACAAAATGGCAGACAGCTTCAGGGAAATATCATTACTGTTCATCTTGACTCCTAGGCCCTCCAGCTGCCATCTTATATCTGCCTGTGATGCTAACAGCAGCACTCCATTCCACATATTTCAGTATATTTTTGTTTGCCAGGAGAATGGAGCGTGAGTGTACTAATATTTTTTTAGGGATGTTGGTCCTTTCTAGAATAAATAATGTACTTTTTTAAAAAGTACATTATTAAAAAAAATAAAAAAATTAAATTTTATTCTAAGGTATTTAAGAAAATTCAAAGAGTAAACAAAGCCCCACATTTTACAAATATACATATTGTAAAATCTTGTAAGTATATTATGCCTATTTCAAGCTAATTGAATAATCTGTTTATCAAACTAGGGGATAATATCCACAAACATAGGCAAATCATCTTGATAATTGCCCATAAAACCCAGAACATTATCTCAATATAATAATAATTTACATTCAACTGAATAATGTATGTAGTCCAAATATTTATTGCCTTGCCTAACAAAACAGAACAAATAGGCTCTAATCAGGCACAATATCTAAATACCATTCAAAAGAGACAATAAAAAAGCCAAAAGGAAAACAATAGGACCAAAACATTTCCTCACCACCCAGATGAGCAGAGATTAAAACCAAGATTAACATTAGACCAACAATCAAGAAATAAACAATACCTGAGATGGCCCTGTGAATATGCCACAATGGGCAGCAAAGGAAGGAATCCTAACTCCAGTACAGATGTATTTTCCTCTGCAAGAGAGAGAGAGGGAGAGAGAGAGGGAGGGAGGGAGGGAGGGAGGGGAGAGAATCAAAAGATTTTATATAGCCTGGATCTTGAAATTAGAACACAAATACACAAACAAGCCAATAAGTAAATAACAAAAGGCTTTCCTTGCAGTCTGTAGCTTCCTTTGTTTCCCCTCCCCACAATAAAATGGAAGGCAATTCCATATGTGGAAAGAAGAATTACCCAATAGGTTTCGGGTTATCTAATTTTTTTTTTAATTTGATTTATATGCCGCCCTTCTCCGGAGACTCAGGGTGGCTTACAATGCGTTAAGCAATAGCCTTCATACTTTTGCATATTTTGTATGAAGTCATCTTATTGCCCCCACAAACTGGGTCCTCAATTTACCTACCTTAGAAAGGATGGAAGGCTGAGTCAACCTTGAATCTGGTGAGATTCAAATTTACAGTAATTGCAAACAGCTGGAGTTAATTACAATGCATTAGTCTGCTGAGCTATCCAGGCTCCTGGATAGTACATAATTGTACATAAATTGCTTTTATCAACTTATTACTGATATGAACTATGAGCCATGATGACACAGTGGTTAGAATGCTATTTCTGTTAAGCTATTTCTGCTGGCTGCTGGCTGCCTGCAATTTGGCAGTTCAAATCTCAGCCTTCCATCCTTCCAAGGTGGGTAAAATGAGGACCCAGATTGTTGGGGGTAAAACTGCTTAGAGAGGGCTGTAAAAGCACTGTGAAGTAGTATATAAGTCTAAGTGCTATTGCTATTGGAACATGTGTGTTTTGGTTTGTTGAGTATTTTGTAGGTACACTTTTGTTTTTAAGTTGCTTCATATCATGGAGGCTTTTTGTCTTTTCCTGATTTTTTAAAAAATATTATTACCCCAAAATTATATGCTTTGAAAAGTGCTGACATCAGCTGTAAAAAGGTTGTCCATCTCTGAGCTTGATGAACACGTGAGCTCCATGAAAATAAATGTCAGGGCTACGCAAATACTTTGAAACAGGTGGTCTGCAACGTTTGCAGATCTGTTTTGAATCTATAAATCTGCTGCATCTTTTTTCCAGGCTCACATGATCATTTCAGTAACTGTTCCGAGCTGCCTCTGCATACATCACGAATCATCCATATGTGCCTGAAAAAAAAGGCACATCTGCTTTATTGACTCAATAGAGTATTTTTTATGTCTTCCCGCAAAGCTATAAGAGTTAATTTTCAAAACTGTTAATTTGTAAAAACTGTATTTTGCTTTTCTGATGAGCTTTCCATATGAAGTCAATCTTTCATTAATGACCTTACAACCTTAGACATGCAGCGCTGAAGTAAACTGATCTAGAGAGCTTTTAGTTATTATGTATCAGACAAATAAAGACAATTTCACAGAACAAGATTTGCCCGAATTTATTTCAAAAGAAACAGTGAAGCTGAACCACTTCTTGATTCCTAGACTCTGATCCAATTAAATTGAAAGGAAGAGCTCATTAACATTAATTGGATGTGCTGAACCATTGCAGAATAGATTTATTTCCCATGTTAGATATTGGGAAGACGCTCCTGTGCCTTTTGGAATTACAGTACAACTGAAGTTTCACAGAAATACAATAAAATGTTTATATCAGTCATAAAGATTATATGCTGCAGTGGTGCTGGAATAGGTGAGTGCTACATCTTCTGTCAGCTCTCACCAATTTTTAGCTGTGCCAGAAAAGGAAACAGTGAACTATAGGACAAGTAGTGCCAGAGGAGGTAAGCATCAAATGCTCCAACCAGTGCTGCCAGAGAAGCTGTGGTGGTAAGAAGCTGCAAAGAACACAGCATCAGTACTTCACTTTGCTGCTAGATGCAAGAGCACCCTATTGCATTAGGAAGTGAGTCTGAGGTTGTGCTTCACTTAAAACCTCATTGAAGTGAAGCATACCTTCAGAGATATCTACTGTTATGTACTAGATGTATTAGATTAGATAGCTTTATTGATTAGCCTATAGGCCATATCAAAGCACAAAGTTCAAACACATATCACCAATCCTATACAAATAATTTAAAATAAGAGTAGGATAAAATACAATAGTCATAGAAAAAGATACAATATAATTAAATATATAAATATGTAAAATAGAATAAAATGACATAAAATTATATTTCAGTGTCACCCTTACAATCTACCCCAATCAGTCCCTTGTATGCGGATCTC
Source organism: Masticophis lateralis (assembly GCA_030761175.1). Lineage (NCBI taxonomy): Eukaryota > Metazoa > Chordata > Lepidosauria > Squamata > Colubridae > Masticophis > Masticophis lateralis. The sequence goes on from JAUDYJ010000002.1 coordinate 94,576,981, forward strand.
AACCGAACCATTTTGTTTAAGTACTGTGCTATGTTAAATGTTATTTTCAGGTTCTGGCCACACATAAAGTAAGTTGTCTTGATATGGGGATCCCAATGGGTCATTAGTTTGGTATATAGATCAAGATGGTATACAGACCAAGATTATACAAGCAATGATCAAATAGGATGTAAGCCAGGTCTTCTACCTTTGCCGCTCTGCAAATGCAGAGACACTCATTGTAGGGTATAGAATGGCTACTGTTATGATAATTTGCAATCCTCAAATTACAATATAGTATGGCTACCTTAGGAGCACAGAAAGTTGCCGATTTATTTAACACAATTAACTAGTCAACAAGCAAGTTAATGTCTTCTAGAAGCACTGAAAAGAGGTGAGTTGATCCAGACAACTGGGATCAAAGGGATCAGAATTAGCAACCAAAAGATTCATGATTGCCCAGTGATTTCACTCAGTCACTCATATTATAAAGCAACAAAACTCAATGAACTGTCTGATTTAGCTTACCTAGACCTGTCTAACTAACAGACAATATAATTAGGGAAAAGCAATGTTCCCCATTACCAAATTTACTACAGAGACTTGGCTACCACCACCAGCCCACTAATACTTACTAAACTACAGCAGTCAAGCCATAAAGACTGGTAAAGGATTAATGATGTCGTTACATCTTACCAGTTTGTTCCTGGTGTAAAGACTAATGAGAAACCAAATGCTAGAAGAAGAAAATGGTCTAGCATTCCCACCAAATGGTGACCTTTAGTGTGATGCAGGATCAACAAAAACTAGAGATGTCACTAGATTAATGGCTGATGGGATTATTCTATGAACAGGGCATTAAATCAGAAGCTACATTCTCCTAGCCCAATATTATTCTAAATACTGTCCTGAATTAGTATTCCAAAAGGATTTGTTACTCTTTGATATGGCAAATATTAAACTTCAGCTTCTGTGCATAGCTCTGCCATTAAGCTATGCTCAATATTTAGTGATAATTATTTATGCCAAATAAATCAAGTTGAAAACATTTGAGATATACTTTTGTTCTTTTAACATCAGAGAAAAACCTTCATTTCATATTTCTTGGATAGGTGTCTGTGAAAGAGAGAATGTGATATAAGATGTTTAAAGGTGTGGATGTTTATGTGAACATTATGTGTCGTGCATTTGTTTATTAAAGGCATTATTAATTCAATAAAAAATGTTCTTCCATTTATTTGCCCAGAGTATGAACAAATTCCATTAGCTTGGAAGCTAATTCCATTTGTAGGCAGGTGACAAAGTTCAAGAAGTGAAACCACAGAGGCTGTTTCAGAATTTCTAAATGGAACTTCATTCCATATGGGTATGAAGCAGAAGTATTTTTAAGAGAAAAAAATATATAACTACAGCAAAATGGTTTAGAATCTTTTAGTTAGTAGTAAATATTTAAAGACTAACCAAAACTAAATAGCATTATAGTCATTTGAGAGAAGTCAGAGAACAGTCTAGCCTTTTGAAACTGCTTAATAAAGGAACATTGTGACAGTGCATAAAAAGGGAAATAATAGAACATCAAATAAGAAAGTTGGAAGGGAGGTCTTCTAGCCCAACACCTTGCTCGAGCAGGAGACCCTATACCATTTCAGACATCTAGTCCAGTCCAGTCTCTTCTTAAAAGCCTCCAGTGATTGGAGCACTTACAACTTCTAAAGGCAAGCCATTTCACTGGTCAATTGTTCTCACCGTTAGGAAATTTCTCCTTAATTCTAGGTCGCTTCTCTCCTTGATTAGTTTCCATCCATTGTTTCTTGTCTTGCCTTCTGTTGCTTTGGAAAATAGGTTGACACCCTCATCTTTGTAGGAGCCCCTCAAATATTGGAACCCTGCTATAATGTCTCCCCTAGTCCTTCTTTTTACTAAACTAGTCATAGACTAAAGGTTCTAAGCAGAATGCTGTCATTAATAAATATCTGATATTTTCATAGAGGGAGAATACAGTATGTACATTACAACTTTTAATTGTATCTCAGTATTCATTAGAACCATTTTCTTTACCTGATGTTTAATTTATTTTTAACAAAAAAAAAAAAGTCTGATTGACTGGTAGCTAAAAATCCTTTAAAAAGTGAGCATGGATCCAGAATAGGCGAATACCCCACAGCTGTTCTGAAGAATTATGTCAGAAGGTTATGGCTTCCTCAAGTCTAGAACTATTTCCCTAAGACAAATTCAGATAAGAAATGAGGAGGACATTTTAGTTACTACTTACTCACTCTTATCATCCACTGTTACATCTGAGATAAAATAGAATTGAGACAGGAAGAAATCTAGTGCATTTAGGTGGGAGAAACCTGAGCATCTGTTGAGTTATGTAATCCTTTCTTGATGAACACCCATTTTTATTAGGGTCAGTTTCCATGATTCAGCCAAAATGTTCACCCCTTTTTCACCAGAAGAATGACACTATTATTGATTGTGTTTTCTGTTTCCCAGCACTCTGTTCTGCAATACAGAGCACTGTGATTTTACACCTGTCCAAAAGAGCAACTGTGTAGCTCTCCTAATCTTCTAGAACTAAATCAAGTGGCAGTGTTTTTCACAGCCCTGATAAGCCATAGGAAAAAACAGACGGCAAGTTAGTTCGCAAGGATTAGTTCGTTTTGTGCAGTATAGCGAGAAAACATTCTGCTGACCAGAGTATTAGTTGAATTGTAACTTCACAATATATGAAGATAGTTACAACAAGGAACACCTTGGCTCAGCCGCAATATGATCTTGCAGATGCAATATAATTAGGCAAAGACCTGTTATTTAAATCTTCACTGAATTGTTTTGAATCTGGTCCTACGAGGAGTTCAGCAGACTTCACTTCTCTAAGAGTCTTTTGCTCACCTTTCTTTTAACACAATAAACAATTTGACTACCCAAAAGCTGATCTGTTTACATTTGAATGTAAAATTTCAAATGTAGCTTTTGCTAGAAATTCACTAAAACATTTTCATTTAAGTTGATACAGCTGCTAATGCTAAAATGTTTCTGGAAAACTTGAGATAAAGGGAAACGTGCAAGGTTAAAATGATGTGATTAAAATAACGTGCATGTGATTTTCATAATTCCATCAGTTTTAGTCTTTAAAAAGAGAGACTCAGTTCACTTATCATTGTATTGCAGTTTCCAGTTTTTCTGTGAACTGCATTAAGTCATAATGTGATCCATTCTGCTGTGGTTCAGTATATTATTTGAAACCAGACATTGTACTTTGTTCAATGAGCAAAGTGCAAGAATCCAATAGTAACCTACTATTGCCTTTTCTCTGAAATAGTGCTGATTAATCACAGCAATCTCTAATTGAATCTGTGAAATTCAATGCCGATAATTTCAGTGTTTTGAAATTCTGTCAATGGTAAGCATTTCTTGATTTTCTTAGAAATACACGTAGGAAATCTGAAGGTTTACATTCAACTGGTGTAATTATGTGCTTTGTGATAAACTATGAAGAATCCAGGGTAGGAAATGGCCTCACCGTAACAAAACCTATGTAAAAAAACCTGACCTAATTTAAAAGAAACCCAATATACCCACAAAGTGCTATATAAAGTGGAGTGTTCTTTACCTCCATTTTATGGTGGTGCTAATAGCGACCAATATATTTCTCCCCTCCTCGTTCATATTTTATGATTATTTAATAAAGGATATTTCAGCCCACTGAAGAAAAAGGGACATGAAAATATCTTAGAAGGGATTCTCCCTAATTTTCTGGAAAATAAAAGTAAAGGCAAGGAGAATTGGTTTTGGAGTCACAAAATTTTGTACTTGTGACCTTACAATAAGGGTACTACCAAGGTTGTTACTACTTGTAGGTTTGAATTTCTTGTCCAAAATCCTCAAAGGGCTGACAGACCATCCCTAATGGCTGAACTATGTATGCCAGCAATTCATTCTTACAGGCTAGGCCAATCAACATCAAGAAGAGGTTGATTTTTATTCAAAACTAGCCACACCACTACACATTAATTGAACCACTGCCTGTATTACTTCCCCACAATGTTCTGATGCTTCCTATAACATGTTACAAAATGCTTCTGTTGATATTGTATTCTACATTCAAAAATGAATGTAGATTTCTAAAGGAAGAAGGTGGTTCTTGGTAGAAGAGAAAGCCATAACTAGCGTAACAAACTAAGACCATGATGAAGGTACATGATCCAACAGTACTCTGTACAAAGAGTACAAAACACAAGAGGTATTAATTGTGCCCTGACAACTCTGCTTGAGATTCAGTTTGAGATTGAGATTGACTATACAAGTAGAACTCAATTTACAAACATTCATTTGGTGACCATTTGACATTATAAAAGCACTGAAAAAAGTGACTTACAACCAGCCCTTGCACTTACAACCACTGCAGCATCTTTAGGGTCACATGATCAAAATTTGGGTGCTTCACAACCGGCATGTACTTACAATGGTTACAGCATTGACTGCCATTTGTGACAAGCAAAGTCAATGGGGAAAGCAGGACTCGTTTAATGACCACATCATTCAACTGCAGTGATTCACTTAATAACTCTGGCAAAAAAAGGTTGTAAAATCAGACATGATTCACATAACAGCCACTTTGCTTAGCAATGGAAATTCTGGTCCCAATTGTGGTCATAAATTGGAGACTATTTATAATAATAGAATCTTAGAAATCTGATTCTGATCCTCCTCCTCCTCACAGTCTATTGAATTAGAGAGGCATCTGCCTGATGCTCTTCCAAATGTTACCTCTGGACTTTAAAATATTTCAGCTCTTTTATCCACATAACAGTTCCTGTCTATTTCCATCAATGTGGTCTTCCTTACTGTTTACACAACTCCACATGGATGTTTGAGTTCAGCATTTTAACACAATTACAATGTGTGGTGCGGAAGGCACCAAGTAGAGGGAGTAGTGGGACATAGGCCCCACTGGCATATATCAATCCTGAGCCCCAAACACATAAGCACATCTTTGAAGGCAACTCCTTGTATAGTCAGCCACAAAAGGACAGAATAATAATAATAGTCTGAAGTTTAAAAATCAAGAATTCATCTTCTTTGTGCCACCACAGTTTCATGGAATTTTAGATGTTTAGATAAACATATTTAGGCTTGCCCATCAATCCTTCTAACTATTATCTTAAGTTCCAGATCCAGAGGGAGTATGAGTAATAGCAACAGCACATACTGTTTCATAGTGCTTTACAGCCCTCTCTAAGCAATTTACAGAATCAGCATATTGTCCCCAACAATCTGGATCCTCATTTTACAAACCTCAGAAGGACGGAAGGCTGAGTCAAAGGTGAGAATCGAACTGTTGGCAGTCAGCAGAATTAGCCTGCAATACTGCATTCTAACCACTGCACCACCACAGCTCTTCCAAGTCACTAATGGAGGCACAGCTGGCAAATCTGGCTCCACATCCACTCCATTCATTGTTTGACTCTATGGTAACCCTTACTGAAAGAGAACAGATTTCTTTTCCTATTTCTTTTAAAGCCTTTTCTTTTTGTAGTATAAGAAACATCTAATACAAAATTTAACAAAAGAACTGAGTAACAAAAAGAATTGTGTTGCCTATAAAGAGATAATAATGGTGTAGGCAGGCAGACTGAGGAGAGGGATGAAACTTGGGAGAAGTGAAGTTAAGTTGTGTAGGAGAAAGTGCAAATGCAGAGAGAGAAGCAAGGAGCATATTCCAAACTGATTTTTCTTCAAAGAAGGAGAAAAATATATGTAGCAGGAACATGTGGGGGTAAAAAAAAAAATCTCATTTTCAAGAATCGAAGCAATTGGAGACATCTGAAATGGGTTCCTTTATTAAGCTAGCAAAGAAATACAGCAACTCAAGTGTCTTGCTATTGGGTCCATCCAGATTTTACGTAGGTTGCATCACCTTCTAAGACATTACACCAAGGGTGATATTTGTTATGTCCTTATAAGGACATCCGCCTGGGATTGGCTGAGGATCCTTTCGGCGGGAGTTTTGAATCCCTGTCAGTGGGCGGTGCGTCTGCCGGAGTGTATATAAGGAGAGCTCCGGCAGCGCACAAGCAGTTCAGTTCTTGTTATTAAACCTGTTAATTGAACCCTGCTGGTCACTTCTTCTTTCCTGCGCCGATCTAACACTGTCGACGAAGGTCTAGAGAAGAACCTCCGCGTGGCACGATCGCCATAACGAGCTGAAGTCACTCGACGCGGTCTGAGAAATGGCAACGCCGCAAGCGCTGTTCGCCTCGCTGGCTCCCTTCAACCCCAGCCGGGAGAAGTGGAGTTCGTATATGATTCGTTTCCGCCAATTCCTCCGGGGAAACGGCTACAACAACCTAGACGACAAAAGGAAGAGGGCTCTCTTCCTCGCTCACTGCGGCTCCGACGTTCTGGAACTCGCCGTCAACCTCGTCGCACCCAGGGACATTGAAGTCATGTCCTGGGTGGATCTGCAGACTGCCCTGCAAGACCACTATGCACCAACGGGCACCCCCATATCGAACCGCTTTACCTTCCGCCAACGTAATCAGAAGGAAGGCGAATCGCTTAAAGACTTTGTGGCGGCATTGCGTCAAATCGCTGCGAACTGCGAATTTGAGAACGTTGACAATGCCTTACGCGACGGGATCGTCTTCGGGATGAGAGATGCCAACCTCCAAAAGAAGTTCCTGAGCAGAAAAAGACTGTCCCTGAAGGACGTTCTTGAGGAGGCTACGGCTGCTGAAACATCCGAGACCGCCGCTGCTGCCATGCTCCAGTCCCGAGGGATCCATAAGATCCGCAAACCGTCATCTGAATCGTCCGAGGACTCTGCCACACCAACCGATTCAGAGGGAGAGTCGACCGTTTTGAAAGTTTCCCGCCCACCTAGGCGGGAAATTCAAAAAGATGGCCGCCGTGCCGCTCAGTGCGGCAGTTGCAAGGGACACCATCCCCGCCAATCCTGTCGCTGGCGGGATGCCACCTGCAGACGCTGTCTTAAGAGGGGGCACATCGCGGAGGCATGCAGAGCCTCTGATCCGGTTCCTGAATCGATCAAGCCCCAGAATCCAGAAAGTCGTCGCGACTCCCAGAGGTCATCCAAACGGTCCTCAATCCAGCAAAATCGCGACGACCGCAACAGTTATCATGGCGGCGCTGTGAACCAGACAACGATCGCCCTCACCAGCACCAACAGTGCCACAAAATTCCACGTGACACTGTTGGCAGAAGGCTTGCCGTGCACGATGGAAGTCGACTCAGGCTCCGTCTATTCGATCATCGACTGGCACCAGGTCAAGAGACTGAAACCGAATCTCTCCAAGCGCCAACTTGAACCTCTGCACTCCAAGCTGGTGGACTTCGGCGGCAACCCCATCGGCGTCATCGGGAGAACCAACCTCCGGATCGCCTTCAAGCAGTTCCAGGGCCAGCTTCCCATAACCGTCGTGGAGCATAGCCGCCCGACCCTGCTGGGTGTGGAGTGGTTCCAGCCGCTGGGGCTTTCTATTGGAGGCATCCACCAGATTAGCTCAGGAGAACTCGACTCACTCATCGGAGAGTTCCAAGAAGTCTTCGATGGTAAGTTAGGGACCTTTTCAGGGAAACCCATCTCCTTTAATCTGGACAAGGGGGTAACCCCAATTCGGCTCAAGCCCCGCCGGGTTCCATTTGCCTTGCGGGCTAAAGTAGACGCTCAGCTAGATAAGCTGATTGCCCAAGGTATCCTGGAACCCATCGATCATGCTTCATGGGAAACTCCCATTGTGACTCCCATGAAGCAGGATGGATCTGTGCGCATCTGCGCCGACTACAAAGTGACCATCAATAAGGCGTTGCCGCAGAGCGCATACCCCGTGCCAGTAGTGCAACATTTGCTGCACTCACTCGGCAAGGGCAAAATTTTTGCAAAACTGGACCTGGCCCAGGCTTACCAGCAACTGCCAGTAGATCAGGAAACGGCGGAGGCACAGACTATTGTCACCCATAGAGGCGCGTTTAAGTGCAACCGTCTCCAGTTTGGAGTCAGTGCAGCCCCAGGCATTTTCCAATCCATGATGGAACGCCTTCTCCAAGGCGTTCCAGGGGTGGTGCCTTATTTCGATGATGTACTGATCTCTGGGGACTCAAAGGCTCAACTCCTGGACCGGCTGAGGCTAGTTCTCCAGCGTTTCAGGGAGAAGGGCTTGAGAGTCCGGAGGGACAAGTGCATCATTGGGGTACAGGAAGTCGAGTTCCTGGGCTATCTGATAGATAGTTCTGGCATCCACCCCACCAAATCAAAAGTTAAAGCTATCCATGAAGCTCCCAGCCCCAAAAACAAAGTGGAGCTTCAGGCTTTCCTTGGATTGCTTAACTTCTACGCTATTTTCCTCCAGCAGAAAGCCACTGTTGCTGAGCCGCTCCATCGCTTGCTGGCGAAGGCGGTTTCCTGGAGGTGGGGACGTGAGGAAGAGTCTGCATTCAGAGCCGTTAAGCAACTTCTGACCTCTGACAGTGTGCTCATTCAATACAATGAGACACTGCCCCTCAGACTGACCTGTGACGCTTCCCCGTACGGAGTTGGCGCTGTGCTCAGCCACGAACTGCCTACCGGTCGTGAAGCCCCCATCGCATTTTTCTCAAAGACTATGTCTAGTGCTGAGCGCAACTACAGCCAACTGGACAAAGAGGCGTTGGCTATTGTTGCAGGGGTGAAGCGCTTCCACGAATACCTGTATGGACGGCAATTCACCATTGTCACCGATCACAAGCCTCTCCTCGGCCTACTAGCAGGGGACAAGCAGACCCCAGCATTCATGTCCCCCCGGATGACGCGCTGGTCCATATTCCTCGCCGGCTACTCCTACAGCCTCGTCCACCAGCCTGGTAAAGCCATCGCAAACGCCGACGCGTTGAGCAGGTGCCCATCTGCCAAATCCGTGGAAGACCCGGCCCCCACGCTCGAGCTGCTGCATATTGACAACGACAGCAACTGTCCCGTGACATCTGCCGACGTAGCGACGCACACGCGAGCTGACCCCATCCTCCGGCAAGTCCACTCCTGGGTCCTGAGAGGCTGGCCGACTCGAATTGACAGCGACGACTTCAGCCCGTTCAGCTGCAAGCAAGGGGAGCTGTCCACCATGCGCGGCTGTTTACTATGGGGAGATAGGGTGCTGATTCCCAGCACTCTGCAACGAAGGACTCTTGCTGCGCTGCACAAAGGACACCCGGGCATAGTCCGGATGAAAGCCCTGGCACGGAGCTACGTCTGGTGGCCGTCACTGGACAAAGACATTGAACATTGGGTCGCCAGGTGTAGCCCGTGCCAAGAAGTCAGAGCCGCCCCGCCTCAATCTGACCCGACGCCCTGGGAGACTCCGAGCTCCCCCTGGTCGCGCATTCACATAGACTTTGCTGGCCCCATTCATGGGCACCACCTCCTCATCGTGGTTGATGCCTACTCCAAGTGGTTGGAAGTCGTCCCCATGGCATCCACCACAACAGAAGCTACCATCCGTGCCCTCCGGCGCCTCTTCGCGACCCATGGACTCCCAGACGTGTTGGTCTCAGACAACGGGCCCCAACTTACGTCCGTGCCCATGGAAGCTTTCCTGGCGGGCTTGGGCATCCGCCATGCCCTCTCTGCCCCTTACAGACCGGCCGGAAATGGGCAGGCTGAACGGATGGTGCGGCTCACGAAGGAGTCACTCGCCAAGATGGGCCCGGGTGACTGGCAGGAGCGCATTGACACTTTTTTGCTTACCCAGCATATCACGCCTCACTCTGCCACCCGAAAATGCCCCGCTGAACTTTTAATGGGCAGGAGACTCCGCTCACCCCTGGACAGACTGCACCCACAATACTCCTCTGAGGTGCCCGCATCCGCCAGTCGCCAACTTCGCCAGTTTGCCGTCGGTGATGCCGTCTTCGCTCTTAATTTCCACGGCTCGCCTAAATGGCTTAAAGCTACAGTACACAGCACAACCGGTCCCAAATCCTACCGCGTTGAGCTGGACGATGGACAGATCGTGAGACGTCATCTCGACCAGCTCCGCAAAAGGTGGAGGGAAGTGAGCGAAAACCACCCCGACGAGGTAGGCCTAAACCACCCCGGTGCAGTAGGCCTAAACTACCCCGACGAGGTAGGCCTAGACCACCCCGGCGCAGTAGGCCTAAACCACCCCGGCACAGTAGGCCTAAACCACCCCGACGAGGTAGGCCTAAACCATCCCGGTGCAGTAGGCCTAAACCACCCCGACGAGGTAGGCCTAAACCACCCCACCGCAGTAGGCCTAAACCACCCCGACGAGGCAGGCCAAAACCACCCTGGCGAAGTAGGCCTAAACCTCCCAGACGAGGGAGACCGGCGACCCAAGGGAAGAACAAACACCCCGGCACCTAGCCTAATACCAGATCCGGCAAGGCAAGTAGACCGGGGACAACCCAGCAGGGGAAGCCAACGTCAACCCTGCGAAGTGGGCAACCGGCAGCCCAGAAAGGGGGACCTCCAGCCAACATTCCAGGAGGCCCTACAACAACCCGCCAACCGCGCAGAAAACCAACCCTGCAAGGAAGGCCTCCAACACCCCGGCAGGGTAGGCCAACGCCAACCCGACCAGGTCGAGCAGCCCAGCGGCCAGAGGGAACATTCGGCACCACCGCCAGACCAACCGCGCAGAGAGGGCCTACACCACCCCTGCAAGGTAGGCCTACGCCACCCCGACCGAGCCGACCAGTCACCTTTTCCGTCCGCCTGCCGCCCCGGGAGTAAACCGGACTCGACCGGAGAACCCGGGGGCTCAACCCAACCACCACCGCCGGACACGCACCCTGACCCAGACCGGCGCGACCCCAGCCCAGAGGGGACCCGAGGGAGACCCAGGGACCTACCGTGGCTCAGGAGTCCCGGACCGGTCAAGATCAGGGATCCACACCGGCGGCTCCACGATCCGTGCAGGAACGAGGCAGACCAGCATCGCCCGCAGGCGGAGGTCCGTGACCCGGCCGGAGGTTCGGACACAGTGCCCGCGTCCTCGACGGCCAGATCCAGCCCAGCACCGGGGAAGAAGCCCCGAGCAGAGCAGACACCCTCCGTCCGGGAGAATGTCCATCCTGACTGTGAACTGCGCAGGTCTACGCGGGCACGTAGACGTCCTGTTTATCTTAGTGACTATTTCCCTGATCGACTGACTAAGAACTAGGGGGGAGGAGTGTTATGTCCTTATAAGGACATCCGCCTGGGATTGGCTGAGGATCCTTTCGGCGGGAGTTTTGAATCCCTGTCAGTGGGCGGTGCGTCTGCCGGAGTGTATATAAGGAGAGCTCCGGCAGCGCACAAGCAGTTCAGTTCTTGTTATTAAACCTGTTAATTGAACCCTGCTGGTCACTTCTTCTTTCCTGCGCCGATCTAACAATATTCACTTACCTTCGCTACTGGTTCGCAAATGGGAACTCATGCGCCACTTCCATGCATGCACAGGAACTTCTGTGCATGCAGAGAGCATCAAAAACAGGATGTGATGAGGTCGAGGCACGTGGGCAGAGAACCACTGCATTACACAATGGTCCAGGAAATCTTATGAGAGTAGAAGATAATTAAATAACTGCTCTGCCATCATCTAGAAAAGAATGCAAAGCGTGTCCTCAGTGGAAACAGGACACCTACTTGTTCAGAGAAGATAAATCACAACACCTGCGCCATAGCTTATCAAAGGTACAGAATCAAATAGATTAGCCTTTCATGTTACTATAACAGTGAGACTCTTCTGATTTTCTAAACATAGACAAACTTGAATGAATTTAGAATATTTGTCCTTGATAAAGAGTAATTCAACGTAACCAGCGGACACTCAACGTGAATTTCAAAGCTTTCTTTTAGATACGGGGAGGGTGTAATATAGAATGTATGAGTTACATACAAAGAATGTGGGTCTTGCTAGTGCCATGAAGATCACAATTTGGCCTTGCTGACCTATGAGGTGAGAAGAATGCTGCACTTCAAAGCAAGCAATTTTTATCACAGCATTCCCACATCTATGTTATACCCTCTAATTATACTACTACCAGTAGCCATTTTTGTAGGATGTTTTTATTCTGCTCTTTCTTCAAATTCCTTCATATTTATCTTGGTATATGTTTTTGCAAAAAGTATTGAAGGTAGCGAAGATTTGGTATTTCAGTGCAGGCAACCAAGTATCTATAAATCTCACTGTTGTGATATATCTAGATATTGTAGGTATATAAGAGCCATGGTAGCACAGTGGTTAGAATGTACTATTACAGGCTAATTCTGCTGACTGCCAGCAGTTCGATTCTCACCGGCTCAAGGTTGACTCAGCCTTACATCCTTCTGAGGTCAGTAAAATGAGGACCCAGATTGTTGGAGGTAATATGCTGATCCTGTAAACTGCTTAGAGAGAGCACTATGAAGCAGTATATAAGTCTAAGTGCTATTGCTATATTGTTAAATGTATTTGCAGCTTGATCGTATTTATTCTGACATTTCTTTCTTTTACCTACATTTATAAGATCACAATATTGGGAAATTTGACTGTTAACACTTGGTAAATATTTCAAGGGATTTTGATTCTATTAAAAAAATCACTTTCCATTTGAAAGGGTGAGAATTTAAAACAAAATTTTAAAAAATCTTGGTTTTGTTTATCAATGAACTGTGCACGTTTTGTCTGTTTCTAGTATCAACTGATTGGCCACCCTGGACTATCATTATTGAAGTACTTCTGGCCTCACCCATTACTCTGAAAAGACAGCTGGTGCTGGTGACAGACTTAGCAAAATAAAAAATAAAAAGTGAGGTCCTTTATCATTGTAATTTTCACAAAGTGTATAATAGTTATGTTTGAGTACCATTCTGAAAATACTACAATATCATCTACACAATTAAAGCAAATTTGTTTAGTTTCCTACTATAAACTACATGCTCAATTGTGCCTGTGAAGAATACTCACTGTGAGGTAGTATCATTCAAAAACTCAACATCTACAATTCTATTTTGCTTCTTTGTTCCTATTCAAATGTACTTATAGAAAGAAAATACACACACACACACACACACACCTCAAGGATGTTTTTGTGTTCCAGATATGACAATTATGAAGAAATTTAAAATCAGATTTATATTTTCCTCAAATTTAGGAGATTAGGAGAAGAAAAACAAGGAAGGAAGGAAGGAGGGAAGGAAGGAAGGAAGGAAGGAAAGATGTGCATAGTTTTAATTCTATTTAAAGCATCTTTAACCAGCATATTTCCTTGTGATCAACATAAAATTTATACTCATAAAATTTATAATCTTGCATTGTCCAGATGCAACTTCAGACACCGATTAATTAATTTCATCCTAAATAGCAAGAGTTTTATAACGCAGCCCTAGTTTTAACTCTACAATGATTTTGTAAAAATATGTAGCAAGCAGAACAGGTGGCAATAGAGGCATTTAAGAAAATAAAAGCAGATACCAAACTCGTCAAAATGTTTTCAGTATTCAGTAAAAAACAAAGATGAAAATTGTGCTATTAAGCAATAACTTTGTTCAGATACTGCTATCAAGTTTTCGGGCATTCAAAACTTTCTTCATTCAGACAATTTTGTAGATTTGAGAATTAGGCTTCAGGCCTGCCCTCAGCCATGGAAACTCAGGGCTATATGCAACTTTGAGCCAGTCACCCTCCATAAGCCTTAAAAAAAATGAAGGAAGCTCCCAGGCAATCTGATTTGAGCTCATGGAGGATAGGCACGGTAGAATTCTAAGACCAAACTTGCCCAGGGATGATGAAGGCAATTCTCAGGGATTTTCCAGCTTCCAGGATGTGCCAAGCCAGGTGCCTCTATTGTTTGTGAAATTTCTGATTATAATAAAGGCCAGGAATGTATTTGCTTTTCAATCAATCAATCAATCAATCAATAGCTCAAAATAAAAGTAATTGAGCAATCTTTAAGACCAGATTTTTCTGAGAAATAAAACATCAGGAAATTGATATGCATTACAAATTTCCACATCAGCAGCTTTTATTTTAAGCTTATGGCTCCTTCTTTCCCCCCTTCTCCAAGCTAGTTTTATTCATTGCTTGGTTTCTTTTCTCAGCAAAACCTGGATCCTTTCCACTCTCAAAAATCCCTCTCTGTAGCCATCTGCAGCATTTACCTACTAAATTGCATTTAAAGAAAGAGTACCCATTATCTAATGTTGCCAGAATTTTTTTGATCCTGCCAAGATTTTAATAATGGGATAAAAAGGGGAGTAGGTGAGGTGGGTAAGACCGGGATGTAGTTGTCCTGTTCCTTGAGACTGATAGGCATGTTTAAACAGTTTTATGTATTTAAATTCATTATTCCCTGTCTACTGTGATACCAGCAATGATTAGGACCAAGCAATAAATGCCTAAATAAAATGGAGATATTTTATGGAGACCATAAAATGGAGAGCTGGAGATAAGGCAAAAGAAGAAGTTGTCTTAGATCTTGTGTGCTTCATTGTTTCTTACACATGAATTGGGCTGGTACCTAAACAAGCAAATATTTCTGTTGTTGTGGCTGATTTGAACATCAGTTATAAAAAAAAATGGCCCAAGAGATTTTTTTTTTTTAACTGAAGAAGGTTTGGTACATGATTTATTATTTTATATAATTTAAGGACACCGTTAACCTTCTAATTAACAGAACGTGTCCTTGGAGAACCTTAAAAATTGTCAGTTATGACTACGATATACAAGGTTAGCAAGCACAGGAAATGTAATTTATAAACAGCCCTCTGCTCTACAATACATAATGCCAAAAACGCATGTCCTCGCTTTACGACAATGAATAGAGATAATCTAGGAAGATCACACTTGCCTACTTTGTCTACTGGGTAAAATCAGAATTGAAGTTCCTGCAGAGAATGAATGTTGCTGCTTAGGAAAAAACACACTTCTATGATGCATTTATATTCTGAATATAACCAGATTTCCCAAGCCACTAATAAAAATAGTGCTTAGCCACATGTTTGAAAAGCTTCAGAGGTGCACTTTTAAAACAAAGAATAACAATGCCCAAGCCCATGAGGCTTGAAGGTTTTTTTCCAGCTCCTGAATTGCACTGAGTAAGAGAAGACTTTTCTGTTTCAAAGCTGTATGAAACTCTTCACTAGAAAAGCAGAAATATTTCATTGAGAGAAGTGTACTACTTTTGCCTCATTGTTTGCTTGACTAAAACCTACAAAGCTGCTTTATATTATTTGCTGCTCAACAACTGTCTTCTTTGACTAGCAACAATTCTCCAGAGTGTTAAGCACAGCTCCTTTGATGCAGTACTATGTGAAATCCTTTTTTTTTTTTAAAGTGGAACTCTGGACTGAATCTCCTATATTCGCTATGAAAAAAATATTGGGTTCTATCACAGATCTCATAGCCATTTAAGATAACATGAACATCATAAAATGCTTTTGCTCTGAACATTATAATTCAGTTGTGATGATCATATGCCTTTCTCTTATATTTTTAGCCCTACTTTTTTGTTCTGCATGTTCAGGAAATGTTAAGATCAGGAATCTACTGAGGATATCAAGGGGGAAAGTCTTCAATAGTTGGCTGAGGCTGCCACTGAAATTAAAAAAGGCCCAAAACTTTGTTGAATATTAAAAGCTCTCTATAAAAATTAAAGAGTACCCCTCTATTCCCCCCTCCTTTTTTTAACCAAGAGATAGAAGGAAGTTCCAGTGATTAATTCTTTCTACTTCTGATTTTTTTTCTCCATCTTAATTTTAATTTGGAACATTTTATAATAATGGTTTATGATTTTACACCAACTAATTTGTACAGATATATCAATTTTACATGTGGTAGAGCATATGCAAGTAGCAGTTATATGGACAGATATCCTAAATGGTTTAATTTCAAGGCCAACTCTTGTTTCTATAATTTTATGTACCAGTCCAGATGTTTACATTTGCCAATCCATTAGAAACCTTTGCCTCTAAGAATTTTTCCTTGTCATTTATTTTTAAAATTAAGCATTTTGCTTCTTTTATCAGTTTTATAATTGTAGCTTCTTTGCTATATCAATCACATGCATCTGTGCGCATAAATATCCCTGACATACATATTTCTGTGTTTTTCCTGATTAAACAGGCTGTGTCACAATACTCAGCAGAGTCTACATTCCACTGTTATCTTGTATTTTGAGCAAGCTGTGCAGAGTTCTGTATTCTGCTTTAAAATTGAATCTAAAGAAATTTTCTCCAAGCCCTGTTTTTCTTCATTCTGGAAAATTGATGGCAAAACAGGTTTAATATTTAAGCTCTGGAGGTTTTCTTGTTGTTGTTTTATTAATCCTAGGATTAAATCCCTACTGAATGACTTTGCCTCTACCTCACAAATAAAACCAGAACAATTGAAGAAAGCAGTGTCACTTCCCAGTATGCCATGACTGAATTCCCAGTCAGCATGTAGCCTCCACATACCAAGAAAACATCAGACTAGGGAAGATTACTATAGAATTCAGGGGTGTCGAACTGATGGCCTGTGGGCTGGATGCATCACGTGGGCTGGATGCATCACACACAGGCCACGCCCATCCCAGCTCCATGAATGGGACAACATTGTGAAATGTCATGTGACAGCAACATGATATTGCAAGTTTTGACACCCATGCTATAGATCAATCTGATGTGGAATACTGCTATAATACTGTTTCTTAAAAATGGACTTGGAGGTCCAAGTGATGCTACAAAGCCACAGAATCAGATTCCTGAACAGTAATCAATTGAGCAAAAAGAGACAAACAAGATTTTCTTCCAACTAATTGCATTTTCCTCTCATTTAACTTGCAATCACTTTTAATAGGGCAAAGAAACACCTCTTCTCTGGAAATGGTGCCTGATAAAGAGATGAAGCATTTGTCTTCTTATTCAGTCCTTCCTCAATTTCATAGTGAGCTGCTTATTTGGAAAACATTAAAAAAAAAGCCGGACCACTGCCTCCAGATGACTTACTGAACTTTCTGTGGGGTACAGAGTGATTGAAATTCTAGGAAGCTTCTGTTTAGGTTATTGAAAACCAAAAGCTGTCAGCTTCAACATTATGGATGAAGCCCACAAATGAGAGTTCAGCTCTTTTGCTATTACTGTTGTGCCAATTTACTTTTGAGTTTGTAATCCATAAAAAAGGGGGATATTTACAGCTGAAAAAGTTCCATGCAAGCCATTAGTGTTTACATATGTAAATATTTTAATGCGTTGGTTTAAAAACTTTAATTGAGAGAAACAAGCCAAGGTTTGCTCATTTGTATATATTCATTCATTTCACCTGTGCTAATTGGAAGCTACTCATTATTTTGACAATGAAGGCAAACATTAAAGTAGCAAATAAATACTCCAGGAGGAAAATAAAACGAGATTAAAAAATCTATTTTGGTGTCTTTGTATGCAGAACCGCATGATGTTTTCTTTAGATTTGGTTTACTGCATTGTGACTTGTTCAATAAATCATGATGAAAGCAATTTTTAAATTTAACATGATGCAAGGAAGCAGGAGAGTGAAAGCTTTGTTGTAATCAGAAATTAGGCTTATATAAGAAAATCTTATTTGGGTCAGATTACAAAAACCACTTCGCAGTTGTATTATATAACACACTAGTGCTCCATCCCTATCAATTCTCTTGGTTAATAGACTAGTCCAATGTTTCTCAATCTGAGCAATCTGAAGATGTGTAGACTTGCTGCCTGGGGAATTCTGCCAGTTGAAGTCCACTATATTCAGGGTGTTCAGATTAAAAAACACTGGACTAGAGCAGGAGATGCTCTGGGATGATGTTACTCCAGTGTTCCACGAGTTAATAAAGCTAATGACTATTATACTCCAAGAAGGGGCAAAATCAAACCTATTAGTTAAAAAGTAGGTGTTGCCTGTAGCCTACGAAACCAATTGACCATGACCAACTTTGAACCAGGCATAATCTCTCATCTCATTGCCTTTTGGAAAACATGATTATTACTAAGAAATCAAGCTGTATCCAATAAGATTTCCTATAGTTGTCCATTTGATCATTTGCCATATTCACTATCATTATCATCATTCTAGCCCAAGGGTCAAACTCGATTTCATTGAGGGCTGCAACAGGGTTGTGTTTGACCCCCAGGGACTGGGGTGGGCGTGGTCTGGATGGGCATGGCCAGCTCAACATCACTCATGTTGAAGGAGCCTGTGGTGACCCGAGTGCTCTGCTCGGGGCTCCAAAACTCCATTTTTGGCTGCCACGGCCTTCTGCAACCCTCTGTCAGCAAAAAATGGGGCCCATGTGGCCCTCCCAAGCTCCGTTTTCACTGGCAGAAGTGCTGCAGGCCAGTCCTTCGCTGTTTCCAGGATGGCCCCACAGACCAAATCTAAGTACCCCTTCAGCCAGATCCAGCCTCCAGGCCTTGAGTTTGACATTCCTGTTCTAGCCATTGTCTCTCCACTACAGGATTTATTTATTTATTTTATTTGTTTAGATTTGTATACCGCCCTTCTCCTTGCGGACTCAGGGTGGTGAACAGCCAAATAAAAATAGTACACAAAAGTTAAACAATTTCTTTAAAAAAAGCATATAACTTTGGCTAAAAATTAAAACCATTAACCATTAAATATTTAAAATACCCAACCCTATAATACAGATCTTAAAAATTCAGCGGGGTCAGGCTAGACCAGCAAGCTGAAAGAGATGAGTTTTCAGGGCCCGACGAAAAGTCCGGAGGTCAGCAATTGTTCTCAGTTTTGGATGAAGATCGTTCCAGAGGGTAGGGGCTGCCACAGAGAAGGCCCTCCCCCTGGGGGTCGCCAGCTGGCATTGTCTGGCTGACGGCACCCTGAGGAGACCCTCTCTGTGGGAACGCACCGGCCGGTGGGAGGCTATTGGCGGCAGAAGGCGGTCCCGTAAGTACCCTGGTCCTAAGCCATGGAGCGCTTTAAAGGTGGTCACCAACACCTTGAAACGCACCCGGAAGTCCACAGGTAGCCAATGCAGCTCGCGCAGGAGAGGTGTCACATGGGAGCGTCCCATCGCTCCCATAATCCCCCGCGCGGCCGCATTCTGCACTAGTTGGAGCCTCCGGGTGCATCTCAAGGGGAGCCCCATGTAGAGAGCATTGCAGTAGTCCAGGCGAGAGGTGACGAGTGGATGAAGAGGATGAAGGCCTCTTTCACCTGTTTCCAACCAATTTAGCATATCATCTTCAGAGAAAGCTATGAAACCAGAGAGTGCTGCTAGCATCTTGATTTAAAGCATGGGTGTCAAACTCATGGCGTCATGTTGCCGTCACGTGACGTTTTACAATTTTTTTCCCCTTCATGGAGCTGGGGTGGTTGTGGCCTGCATCTGACACATCCAGCCCACAGGCTGCCAGTTTGACATTGTTATTTCCAGGAGTAGTGGAATTTTGTGGAGAGGATTTGAGGATTTTGTGGTGATGGGCACATTTGGAATGAAAAATAATGAACATGGATTGGCTCCTACTCACTACTGAATAGAAGCTACTGGCTAGCTCATGATGAGGAATGACTGGCTGAAGATGCTTCACTGTCAGAAGCATGCAGGCAATGTCACTTTGGGTACTTCTTCCTCCTGCAGGTGGAGAGGGGGAAATGCAATTTTGATTTAAAGATTTTCAGAAAAATGTATGATGGAGATAGAGATAGAGATAGAGATAGAGATAGAGATAGAGATAGAGATAGAGATAGAGATAGAGATAGAGATAGAGATAGAGATAGAGATAGAGATAGAGATAAAAAGGCTGTATGTTCCAGCATAACTCTGGAATGCCTTGAACAATTTTAACTAAACTTGATACACAGATGACTTACCCTCTGGAAACAAATACTGGGGTGGTAAGACACCCCTGGTGTGTGTGTGTGAGAGTGTGAGTGTGAGTGTGAGTGTGTGTGTCTGTGTGTCTGTGTTCCAGCATCACTCTGGAACTCCTGGGCTGCTTAAGAGAGTGGGTGTGGCATCCTAGAGTGGCAATTGTTTGTGATGTCACTTCCTTCGCAGCTTCCTCTGGAAAAGGAGAGCAAGTGCGGCATCCTAAAGTGGCAGTTGTTTGTGATGTCAGTTCCTTTGCAGCTTCCTTTGGAAAGCCAGCTGTGGGGTTCACCCAGGGAAGCGCCTGATGTTCTCTTGGCAGAAGGCCCCCCCACTGGTGGATTTGAGGCAAATTGCAAATTGCCAGGATCGTACATATGGCAGGAAAGAGGGATGGGAGGGGGAGGGATGATGGGCATGGGAGTAGGGGAAAGAAAGGCCCCTCTCAATGGCTCCCTAATGAATTATAAATTATAATTCAAATCAATCATTAACATCCTGGATTACTTTAAAAAGTAACAGTTTTCGGATACACAGCATTAGAAATATAAAAATCACCCTGTGCAAGTATGTGAGTATCTGGATTTTAGAACATAAATTAAAATAATTCTGTGAGTTCTCACACATCCAAAGACAAAAATAATATGATTGCAGATCTAACCAATGTGGAGACAAAAGATAGGAGATAGAAAAGTGTTTGAATATTGAGACTATATAAATAGAGCTTACTGTTAAATTTGATTTGATGTTTATAGCTGCCCATTTTGACAGGTAACTCTGGGTGGTGTACATCATTATTATGGTTTACTCTACTAATGCCTTCAATATAAACTACATATCAGCTTGCCTAATTAGTTCCAGTCCTGCTTACCTGCTGAAGATTTAAGCAATCAAATATAGAAGGGAACTGAATATTAGTTCACCAATTTATAGCACCACTCTTTTCAGTTTTCCAAATTCTAGGCCAGCCTCGTAGATACTTACTTCTGGAAAAAATTTCGCAACTCTAAGCTAGCAAAGTTAAATGTCCCATCACTGAAAAACAGAAGTAATTATAGCAAATACAAAACCAGCTCCCCATCACTGCCAAAAAATGCTCCATTCCAGAACCTACTTCTTAAAGCTATTTTGTTCTAAGAGATTTTATATTTCTCCTGTTTTTTTTTAAAAAAAAACAAATTAAGTCCTTTAGGGGAAAGGAAGATTGCATCCTATTTTTTCCTGTTTACAGAAAACTTTGATTCCACAAGGACATCCATGAATAAAAGGTGGGATTGAATTTCACTCATTTCTTCTTCCTTCGCAGCCCCCACTGAATTTGGAGCACCACTTGAAGACCATCAGGATTGACAAAAACATTATCAGTCTTTGCAAATGGCAGCTTCACTTGCAACAGCTTACGTTCTGCAAAAATACAATTAACAGCAACTTCTGCCTACCCCAGGTCCTTGGGATGGACTTGATAGTGGATAAAAATGCCAAATCAAGCCTAACCATCTGGCTGACTATGCAATCAACTATAATAATAGTAATTTATTCAACTCGTATGCTGCCCGGCTCCAATGACTCTGAGCAGCAGATGTATGCATATTTTAACACCTGTATTTTGCTTTAACAACAAATGACGGTGGGGGGGGGGGAAGCAAAAACTCAGTAAGTAACATCTTTTAAAATGTCTAAGAATGAAAGCAATACGGAGTGGGGGAAAACTACCATCTCAATCAGCTACAAATAGTAAATGAATGCATTGCATGAATAACTTCCGGGCATAATTAAAATGTAAGGGACAGAGGGAGAAAATTCATGGATATCATTAACTACCAGAAATTCCAGTATAGCACGTACATTATTAAGCCCCAAACTGAATCCTAAAAACCATCTCCCCAGCTTCCTGATTGTGGAGCTTTATTTTGGTTTATTCAATGAGACCAACCCTCTTGTAAATGTGTGGGGAACCACTATCTGAGCTCCCAGCAACATCTCAGCTTGACCTACAGCAACTTTGCTTTAAGGATAAGGAAGGAAAAGAGGCTCTTTATCCAAGCAGCAGCTTAGAAGACAGGTTGCCCTGGGCTTAGGTGAAAGCTGCCAAGTAGTATCTAGAACTGTGGCTGAAAAATTAGTTCGAATAAAAACAAAAACAGCTGATAAAAAAAAAAGAACGGTATTAGAGCTTTGTGGGCAAATGCATGGGAAATAAAGAGGTGATAAAATAAGATAGGATACTTGTTGGAATCTGTTCAATATTTTTCATGATCGAGAAACAAAACCTAGGAAGAATGCCCAGGAAATATTTAAAAGAAAGAAGACAGCGTTCCAAACAAATACCATGCAACATAAAAAGACCATTTGGGATCCAAAAGGTCTGGCAAAAACAGTCTTTTGCTAGAAAAAAAAAAGTGGCCCTATGAGGGAAAAATGAAGTGAACAAGTGAGCTTCCAATTCACTTGGAAGCTCACTTATTTTTGATCCCTCCATGCCTTTATATTCTTTTAACTTTACCTGTTTCTTTCTCCCCGTTTTTTTTTTCCACAAAAATCCTGCAGCAGTGAATGTGTGGTAAGGGAAAAGCAGAAGCCTATAAAAATGTTTTCCATTGTTCTGTTCGTATCTGATGGAAAGAAAAGCACCCAGAGGTGGTATACATTGGGAGAAGCAGAAAGAGAGAGAGAGAGAGAGACTACATCTTCCTTGCAAATGAAAGCCTGAATGATTGCTGCAAAAAAAACACAACAATTTAATCTGAATTCCTGCCTTTCCCCGAGTTTCTTGAATAAGAAATGTAGAAATGATCATTTAAGTGCACAGATGAGTAAAACACCATTTTGAAAATTGGTGATTATAAGTAAGCCCATTAAATTTGGTATATGCATCAATCTATTTGAACTAAATCGATAGGCAATGCTTTTTTTTTTTGAGCACTTAAGGAGCAGTACTGCAAAAATGTTAGGTGCTATCAGAATAAAAATCACTTCTTGTACTGTATAATCAATTACCTGTAAATAAATAATATCCTTCTGCTACTATTCAAATAACTTGTAAGCGCAGAAAATAAACCATTGCTACTATTGTCGAGATGAGTAGGAAGTCATCTTATTTGCTCGATAGAATAAGAAATCAGAGCAGAAATCAAATAAAGAAATAAGTAGCTTATGTATTGGGTTTGATGCATTCTTATCTGTTGTGAATAAACTCTGCTTTGGAACATACTGATAAAAGCATGTGGGATTGCATTTTTAGAATGGAAGCCTAGATATGTTTGCTTAGACATTCATCGTAGTATTATTGATGGAACTTATTCCCTAGTAAGCGTGTTTAGGATTACATCTTTGCAGAATAATAACATGGAGCCCTACTTAGCAGTAAATCCAGCTGAATTCAATTGGTTTTGCTTTGAGGTGGGTGAGTCCTCAGGTTTCATGGATCCATGAGTGTTATTTTTCATGAGACACTACAAATGTGAAAAGTAATATGATAGTAGCTTACTAAAAAGCAGAGACATCACCCTGCCAACAAAAGTGTGTATAGTCAAGGCTCTGGTTTTCCCAGTTGCAATATATGGCTGTGAAAGTTAGACCATAAGGAAGGCTGAATGCCAAAGAATTGAGGCCTTTGAACTATGGTGCTGGAGAAGACTCCTGCAAGTCCCTTGGACTGAAAGGCGATCAAACTGGCCAGTCCTAGAGGAGATCAACCCTAACTGCTCTTTAGAAGGCCAGATCCTGAAGATGAAATTCAAATACTTTGGCCACCTAATGAGAAGGAAGGACTCACTGGAGAAGAACCTAATGCTGGAAAAGATTGAGGGCAAAAGACACAACGTCGCAACTAACAACAACAATATGTTAGTTATCAGTGTAGTTTATATTGAAAGATGCCATAGGAAGAAAATTAATAAGCTACTAATAATTTATTCTTTACGTTAGATGTTCAATTCGTATCGGATCACAGATCTAACTGTTCCTGGTCACTACCATAGTGCATGGAGTTTATGAGCCTAGCAACCCAAACATCTGGAGTGTGATAAGTTGCTTATTGCTGGGCCAACAGCAGTTGCAACGGCTGGATAGTGTTTTCCTCCTTGTGTATTATATTGCAATCTATCTTTAAGTAGCTTTTACAGATTTCTTGTTGGGTCTGCTGGCTAATGATTTGTGGTTTATCACCTATCATCTATGTTATATGTGGTTTGATTAGTCTTTAATATTCTCCTTTTAATTGAGAACAATATTTTTGTATATTGGTCTGTAACAATAATGTCTGTTAGTAAATTTATATCTCACCTTCATTTTGGATAACCTAAGGTGGAGTATTTAATGCCTCCTTTTTCTCCACAACAGTAATCCTGTGAGATGGGTTGAGTTGAGAATGATTAGTCCAAAGTCATCCATCAGTTGTCATTTCTGAGAGGACTACAACTTATCTGTCTCCTAATCCAGCACCTAATTTATTTTCTAGTTGAATATTTCAATTTTTTTACATTAAACTGTATAACCATCAATAGCAGAGAAATTCATGTATCTTCACATCATCTGCCTGAATTCTAGGAACCACTTCAATACATCCTTCCCTGGATTATTACTAAGTACACATACTACACACACATCTGAAAATGTTGAAAATAGAAATAGGGAAATAGTCCATGCAGCAAGTAAACTTTTGCCTGGTAAAAACTCTTTCATGACATTCCAAAAAAAAGGATAGCTGGATTTGTTCATGGTCAAATGGCTACAGTTTATTGAGCTATTAATTCTCTCCTTTTCCATTCTCTATTTTTTTTTTAATTTCTTTAAATTATGGCTAGTTTTTAGTATCCTCAATACAAATTTTGAAGGCATGTTTGAGTTCCCAAAATCCACATCACAATATTCACAGTACTGCAAAATCTATGGGAAAAAAGTGTACAGATAATCCTCGACTTAGGACCACAATTGAGCCCGAAATTTATGTTGCTAAGCAAGACAGCTGTTAGGTGAATTCTGCCCTATTTTTCAACCTTTCCTGCCACAGTTGTTAAGTGAATCAATGGAGCTGTTCAGTTAGTGACAAGGTTGTTAAGTGAATCTGGCTTCCCCACTGATTTTGCTTGTCAGAAGATTGCATGTAAAAAGTGATCATATAACCCCAGGACACTGCAACTATCATAAATATGAGCCAGTTGCCAAGCATCCGAGTTTTGATCAAATGTGTCAGGGTTCCAAGTAACACCGCCAATGAAAGAAGACTCCAAGGCTATAAATTCCTCAAAGTTCCATTTTATTAGAGATGTCATATTGGCACACCTGGGAAAACCCGAATCTGAAAGCTTCCAGGTTTTCCCCACCCAAAAGAAAGTCCAAGTCCCTGCCCCAGCACCCATGTGTCCAACACATGGTCCAATCAATGCACTGTCCCCACTGGAAATGCCTCCCAGTCACACCGCTCCAGGTGCAGGGCAGAATGTCCTTGATTCTCAGAGAAAAGAATGTTATTATGGCTATATATTTCTCTAACTCTATACAATCTCCCCTCCCAGTTTCCCACAGTACTAAATCTGGCAGCCCTGAAGGCTTCCAGGACTGACAATATGATCATGGGCAAGCTGCAATGGTCGTAAGTGTGAAAATTGGTCATAAGATTTTTTTTTAATACCATTGTACCTTTGAACGGTCACTGAACGAATGGTTGTTAAGTCAAAAACCATCTGTACTGCCTTAGTAGAACTAAGTAGGTAGTCTTGCTTGGCAGTTTTCTAATTCATCTGAGAAGTCTGGATTGAGAATTTCAATTCTAGTTTAAGAGTTTCTCATTCTTCAACACCACCATTTTCAAACTGCAAATATCGTAGAATACTGGCATTGCTAGAATGACAAATTCTGTGAAAAATGTTGAAAAAAGTTACACTGAAAAGGAGAAGTGAAATATTTCAAGACTAACAAAGAATGTATAACTAAAGAAATTTAGTCCATGGCTATTATTGTTAGCATTATTACTGAGAGAGAAGTTGTAATATTTGACATGGAACTACTGAATGTTTTAAATCCTTGTCTGAACTTTATATCTGCAGGCAAAATAGTAACTGATTAGGTAAATTAAACATTAAAGAAATAGCCATACAGCCAGGCACAAAAGAATGAGATAAGGAGAGAAAATGGGATGTCAATCACAGAAAATATTCTTACACCAGGGAGAGGGAAAAAAACCCATGCCTACTGCAAAATCAGCATTTAAAACATAAGCTACTATGCTATGCAACTTAATAAAGCTTGTGCTATTTTTAGACTCATGCTGCTGTGTCACTCAATGTTTGGTTCAAATATAGGCTCATTTATACTACAATATAAACTTTTACATCATTGGCCTTCGAATGCCTTGTTTCAATTGTTGGCCCAAAATATCACAGAAACTTTATCGTCGTTTACGAAAGCAAATTATACATGGTCTGTTCATCCTTTATCACCATGGCAAAGCACAAATAAAAGGATTGGGAGTTTTGGCACAGGCAGATTGGAAGAATGTATATTTTTATGGTGAACTACAAAGGTAAATAAAATTAAAGCCTCGAGGGTTAGACTTGTGTTGTATTTTGGGAACATTTGAGTGGCTATTCTGATCCATCACTAGATATACAGTTTTAGAAATAACAATTGGTGCAGTAGATTTATGAATTGGCTTTTGGCCAATTATTGATTGGAATGGGGAAGGACATCATTTATAGAGAGGTATTATGATCATTGAAGGCTAGATATACAGCTCCCCATGGCTAATATTTTATCTTTATTGCCAGAAAGCAACATTTCCCACTGGTTTCTTTTCCCTATGAAACTTTGGGGGATTAAACAGGCGTTTCTTCTTTTTCCATGCTCCCCCAAGCATAGCATGAACACTGGTAGATGCTTGTTTGTTTGTTCACTAAAAAAAGGTGAATTACTTCACAATGTGGAAAGTGCACCTGCCAATTACATTTCATGCAGCAACTCGCAGCAGGAATGCTGTTGTGGGAAGTTGAGAAAACCCATATCACACAGCAACAGACCAAAGGCAAGTTCCCCTTTACAAGAAATGCACCTGCTCTTCCCCCCACCCCCCAAGGATGATATTTCTTCTGACAAAAAAAATTGACAATGAGGAAATTCTATTTAAAAAGACTGCTCATCCTAGGAATAGAAATTAGCAGTATATTCCTAAAATTAAGAATATAAGAATTCCTACTGCCCAATACATGACTAACTGCATTTACAATCCTTCAAGTCGGGTGTTGAAAGTATGTTCTGTAGACCTCTGAGGTGAGGCCTCTCAGGGGTCTGCAAAATCAAATTGAAGATATTTACAAAATATAAAAAACAATGTCATTCTTATTATTTTTTATTTGCTAAAATGGGTTTTTGCATGAAAAGTATTTGCTTATTTGTAATCAGTTTAATATTTTATTTTTACATGATTCGATAAATAAATATTCTACACATCGGGCAAATTTAATTTTTAATACAGTCAATATGACCTAGACAAACAAACGTTCTTTTGGAGTCCTTCATAATTTTTAAAAATGAAAAAGGGCCCTGAAATGAAAGAGAAAAGGCTTAAGGAACCCTGCTGTAATTTGCCAAGTGCTAGGTAATCTATTTTATTTTGTAGACTCAAGAAGTTCTACTTTGTTAAAGCCCTTGGTAGGCTGCCATCATAGATAATTAGTGACTGTATTTGGCTTTTTTCTCATGAAGGTTTGGTATGTGAATATTTTATCAGCTGATCAGCTTATTTAGCTATTTGTTCTATGTACACGCTAGTTGTTGCAGAGATATTGAAGACAAGAAAGGTTAAAATTCACATTCCATGTCATCCTCCCTATTCTTCATTGCTGCATTTGTCTGTAGCATGGCCAAATTATTTTTTTATCTGTCTGTCTGTCTGTCTGTCTGTCTGTCTATCTATCTATCTATCTATCTATCTATCTATCTATCTATCTATCTATCTATCATCTATCTATCTACTTGTATTCCAGTTTTATTGTTTTTACAACTAACTCAAGGCAGTGAATATGCCTATTTTCCCCACAATTTTCAGAGTAAATCAATTCCTTTTGCAAAGATCTATAGATGCCGCTTGGATTATGGGTGCACAGATGTAATGCCAATCCCAGATTTCCCTTAGAAAGAAGTTTTACATATGCCCGGATTTTATCCACAGGTTCAATCTTACTCTGCCATATTCCCCTATGGTATTACAATGAACTCAAAGATCTTTGGTTTGAGGATTGTTTAAACTTCTGGTTTTATACAGTCCTTGTAACCATTATATTCAGGATAAGACAAAGGGGAGAAATTTGACATTTAACTGCAACAATGAAGTTAAGAAAAGAAGGGGTTGACTGTACAAGCATAAGGCAGCTATGAGATCAATCAAACGTAGAACAATACCTTTACTTATAATGCCAAGCTTGGAAGACTTTCATAAGAAGTAAATATTTTTATAAGGATTGGAATGCATCTACTGTAGCATCACATGACAGTTGAGCTAAAGAAACAAAACCAAAGCTGAGTTAGGAACTTTGAGTTGAGTTAGGAAACTTAATAGAGCAATGTGCATGCCTTTGATCAAGCAGTATTGCAATTATAATTGATTTTGTTTTTATCACTTTCTGCAGCCAGAATGGTTTTCTGAAATAATGCACTGCCAGCTAAAGAATGTACACACACACATACACATAAAGTTTGGTATTTTGTATAATATGCAGACATCTACATCTGCTGCTGTGTGACAGGAAAGAGTTCCTTCCCAAACAGTTGTCTTTTCACAACTGTTTGGGTTATAATTATAATTGTAGGAATTTAGATCTTTCTTCAATTGTACATGTTCAGATTTTTATATGCTAAATTTAAATTAAGGGTCTTTTTCAGGCATAACATATATAATAATAGCTTTGTACATGAATAATAATAATAATAATAATAATAATAATAATAATAATAATAATAGTAAAGGTTTCCCCTGTACCATCATGTCTGATTCTAGAGGGCGGTGCTCATGTCCGTTTCCTAACTGAGGGAACCAGCATTGACTGAAGATGTCATGTGGCCAGTGTGACTATAGCCCAGGGAGCACAGAACACTGTTACCTTCCCACCAAAGTGGTACCTATTTATCTACTTGCATTTGCATGTATTCTAACTGCTGGATTGGCAGAAGCTGGGGCAAAAATGGAACCTCACATGGTACTTTGGTCTTGAATTGCCAACCTTCTGGTCAACAAGCCCAGTGTCTTAACCACTAGGCCTCTGCACCCAGTCCAATGAAAAATACTTATCCTTCTATGCTATTTATTTAGTTAGTTAATACATTTAAATGGCCATGTTGTTAATCTTTAATCCAATAAGAAGTTGAATTAAATTTCAGTTAGAGATTAGTAAAAATAAAATTATAATTTGTTTCTCATCCCATTCATGAATCTCTTGGGGACCCCAAATTAAGACCCGTTGAACTAGAGCAAGTTGAATTCCTCCTACTCCATTCCTTGGAAGGAGGACTTTGAATCAGTCTGCCTGGATTGCTCCTTCGGAGATTTTTAGCAAGACTTCCAAACTGGTTTGTCACTGCTTGCTTCCTAGGGTTGAAAGAGAATGACAGGGCTAAAGTCCCTCAGCGGTTTTGTGTTCAAGGCAGAAATAGAATTCACAGTCTCCTGATTTCTAGCCAGAAGATGAAACTGTTGTTTCTCTCTCTTTCTAGCCTACTGTCTTAACATTCACTGGGAATATGAAAGATACTTAATCCTATACTGATGCTAAAATTCTGTAGATAATTGTTTGCCTCCCCATTATACGTACCTTTTTAGTCATGTAGAAATAAATCAGTGGGAATAATGCCTGGTGGCGCATCTTTTGTTAATGTGCTGAATTTCTACCTCTAGCCAAGACCTCCCAGATAAGTCTAAACAGGCTTCAAGGGGATCCATTTAATTCTGAAGCTGCAGAATCTAAACTCGATTTAAATTATTGTTCCCCTTGCTTCAGCGCCCTATTACATTTCTTATGTATGCATGTGGAAACTCCCAACAAAATAGCAAATATCCAGGTACAAAAACACCTGTATGATAGAGTGGTAGGTATGAATTATTCACATCCCTAATTGATCCACTTTATTTTTTTTAAAAAAAAGCTCCTTTTTTTACCTCTAATCTCTCTTCCTCCAAGGAAATTTGTAGGGTTTTTCTATGCAGGTTTTTTTTATCATAGCTTAGTATGGAGAAATGTAAACACAATTAGCACTCCGTGCCTTAATTATATAATTATATAACAAATCTCAAAGCTTACTGCCAGAAAATAGCCATTAATATTCTCTGGCACCCTACTGACACTCTTGCAAGTTATTGCTCAAGGTTTCAGACACACTGGTGAAAGTCCCCACAATTCTGATGGAAAATACAGCTGCCAAACTAGATAATAGCAGGCACATTATTTCTACTGTGTACAATTCTACCATTTCCAATGTGGCTTAAATAATTGTTTTATAATTGTGCTGCTACGATGGATGCTGTCTAGGGTTTATTTTTGTTTCCTCTTAAACAGCCAGGGAATAACATGCCAATAAGTTGGAAGGGGGGACAGTCACATGGTAGACAGAGAAATGGGGATGCCAAATAGTACAATAAAAGACACTTACTATAGAAGTAATATTTGATTTACTATTTACGAATATTTGATTTAATGTTTGAAACCAACATGGACTTTAGCCATTCCATAAAATCCAGTAAAAATGAAATCTATAGATTGTACCAAGCTTCCATCCTAAAAGCAGGCAACAATGTTTATGTATCTGTTGTTCTAGATAAGAGCACAAATGGGAGTGGTCTGTCTGTCTGTCTGTCCGTCTCTCAGTACAGTGAATAGCAAAACAAACAAACAAAAATATAACTCTGAAGAGGCTTTAGAATGAATCTTTTTTTATGTCTGTTCAAAACACTTTCCAGATAGACTAAGATTGCTCTTTGGGATCTAGAAAAATATGAAAAGCAAATAAAGAAATGTTATCTAATAAATTAAACTAATTACAATATCTGTTAAAGGATTATTTATAGATTTATGATATCCTAATATCTTAAAATACAAAACCGGGCAAGAAAACTGTTCATATTCTTTGTCAGTTCAGCATGTTGGGTATATTCATTTAGTTGGCCTATGACAGAGGTCTTCAAACTTGGCAGCTTTAAGACTTGTGGACTTCAACATAGCTGGCTAGAGAATTCTGGGAGTTGAAGTCCACAAGTTTTAAAGCTGCCAAGTTTGAAGACCTCTGGCCTATGATGACAGCAACTGACATGTGGGAAATCTTTCGAAGAGATATGAATACCTAACATGCTTTAATCCTTTTCTTAACATAAAATCACCATCTTCAGAAGGTGTAATCAAAATTCTGAGAGCTAATTACATTCAATAATCCATGAAGGAAAGAACATCCTTTCAATGAAGTTCTGCCCTCTCATCTGATTGAGAGTTGGTAATAAATTGTGAATGAGAGGAAATGTTGTTTGAAAATATCCCAAACAAACCTTCACACTGGGGATGTCAGATATGTTTTGAATGTTTTCTCAGTGGCCTTAAATTTTTAGCCCCTCATCAAAATGAAAAACATACTTAATACAACTGAAATCAGAATTAAATAGTGACTATTGAAATGTAATCTTACAAGTAACTATGAGCTCCACATTGCCAGTTGATACATTCAAATTCTCAACAATGTAAATAAAATCATATGAAATGAGAATATGAAAATGATTATCAAGGCCCTTAGGAACTGTATTTCATTTGGATATTTTATGCACGCTTCTCTTTTGTAAGAGCATTTACACTTGTATAATCTTTCTACGGTATTTTAATTGTTTTATGTTTAAGCTGTTAAGGAGATAATATGAATTCTTTCTCTATAGTTTGCATATCTTTTCTTTTTCTTTCTTTTTTACTCCTGGATATTCTGAATTGAAGATGCAGGAGAATGAATCTAATATTGTTTTGTATGCAAAGCACATGCTAGATTAGGGCTGTAAAATGCAGGTGACCTTTAGAAAAAGATGCAAAAAACTTTCTGCTGCTATCCGGTAGTCATTTAGATGTTGCAGTCCAGATGTGGTCCTCTTAGTGTTGATTGAATGTTCCTATTTTTCAGCTGTGATAGAACTGAATATGCACTGGGACCCTGGCTGGAAATTTCTTTGGCATGTTTCTAAGGGCAGAAGATATTTGTGTTTGCACATCTTCATATATTTCTCTTGTTGCAATAGCAGAGAAAGCTGTACCAGTTCTTTACTATTTCTTCCTTTAACTTGGCACTATGAACACATATGAGATCATAATATGCACCACTCAATGTTGACAGGGGAACTATAGGATCTGTAGTCCATTGCCTTTGTAGGCCACCAAAGCCACCTTTGTTGGCTTTTTATAGACCATTGCAAATGTGATCTTGATTTTATATAAATTTAAAAATACTATTGGGAGGTAATTATAGCCAAGATAGCATTTTATTCCAGCAACTGGGTTATATCTACAAAGGCAGGAAATAAAAACTCTCCAATAAAGATGAACTATCTAAGCATGGGAAAACACAAGAAGAAACACTGGTGAGTTCAGATGAATAGTTAAAAGATAATTGTGTTGGACAAGGGAGATTCATCATTCCTAACATATCTTCCTAATCTAGGAAAAATAATTGGGGACCTTCAGATGTTGATGATCTGCAACTCCCAGCATCCCTTGCCACTGGCCATGCCAGCGGAGGCTCTTGGATATTGTGGTTCTGCAGCATTTCAAGTGTCACAATTTGCCACTTGCATTCAACTTTCATATGGCTTTTTTTTTTTTTAATTTCCACACACTGGAAAGTCAGCACCTGTGTGCAACCTGATTCTGACTGCCTTAATGATCAATTGCAATAGCAATAGCAATAGCAATTTGTCACATATTGTAAATTACCTACGTTGTACAACCAGCTTGTAAGAAAATGAAAGTCATGTAATTTTCATAAGAGTAGTTTCACATACCCTTTCTCAGCAATCCCACAATAGACATAAAATTACATATGTATTTCATTTCAAGTGTGGCCTCTCCTATGTGGAGGATTACAAAGAATGAACTAGAAAAGAAATCACATTCCATTCAGGAGCCCTGGTGGTGTGTGGTTAGAATGAGGCAAACCCTGCCCACCGCCTGGAGTTAATCCTGACTGGCTCAAGGTTGGCTCAGTCTTCCATCCTTCTGAGGTCAGTAAAATGAGGACCTAGATCAGTGATGGCTAATCTTTTTGCCATCGCGTGCCGAAGTGGGGGGAGCATGGTGGGGTCAAACACCTGCGTGTCCACATCCATAATTCTATGCACCCCGCACCCCCCCCCGTGCTCCCCCCATTTTTGGTACGTGATGGCATGGTGGGCTTGGTAGGCCCATTTTTTGGTCTCCCCAGGCTCCAGAGCCTTTCTAGGAGCCTGGGAAGGGCAAAAATGGCCTTTCCCACCCCCACCCCCAGAGGCCCTCCAGAGGCTGGAAACAGTGTGTTTCCTGACTTCTAGTGGGCCCAGAAGGCCCAAAAATCAGCTGGCTGGCACACGCATGCATGTCGGAGCTGAGCTCACGTGCCACCATTATGGCTCCACGTGCCACCTGTGGCACCCGTGCCATAGGTTTGCCATCACAGACCTAGATTGTTGGGGACAATATGCTCACTCAGTAAAGTGGTTTAGAGAGTGCTGTAAAGCACTATGAAGCAGTAATACATTTTTAAGTGCTATTGCTATTGCTATCTCTTGACTTCAGTCTTAACATGGTCCATGAAATCTCATCAGAAAATGATACTCATATTCTCCGATTTTCTCTGAAGGTGTTTATGTGGAGTACAGAAAGAGAGAGAGAGAGAGAGAGAGAGGAGGGAGGGAGGGAGGGAAAGAGAAAGAGAGAAGGGGGAGGGGGAGAGAGAGAGAGAGAGAGGGAGATGCTTTGCCTGTTTAATTTCTTTCTTTGTGTGCATATTTTGTTCCTTATAAGTCGTTAAATGAAATAGCATGCTTAATAGTGTGTTAAATTGCCCCAAACAAGCAAATTCTTGATCATCCTAGGCTGCCTTGGTCAAGCTTAGAGAAATAAAATATTTCACGAGTATGTGTAATTGGAACCCATATATTAGATATAACACTGTCCTTTATCTGAACAAATTGTACAATTGAGAACTGCATATGTAGATCTGATTGGAGTAAATTGTAGGGATGACACAGATATATGATTTCCATTCCTTTTATTTCAGTCTTTTACTTTATTTTATAACACATGGCGTTAGCATTGTTTTGTGTTTTGTATTGTATTTCAGTATGGTCTAATGGCTAATCAATAAAGTATCCATATTATAAGTGTGCTGGCTTCATTAAGCCATTGTTTTGTGAAACTTTACACATGGCATCTCTTTTTTTCTCCACTAAACATTATAGTAAGGTACAAGCTTTAAGATTTTGTAATAATGGCACATTTGATATTAATAACAAGATGCCTATAAAAAGAAAAACTTCAGAAAGCCCACAAAAAGTAAAGCTGGATTTAGCCCCTTGCCAATCTTGTTTTCGTTCATCTTTGGTTTATCTACATTTTCCAGCCCATTGGAAATCCCTGGCAAGAAACAGAAAAGATGTTTCAGGGCCACTGAGAAAGAGGCATTTCAAATCTTCTTCCAGAAATCCCTCTGGCTGACAAAGGTGCTTAACAACATGTAGTCACAAAGCTATCTTGCAGGGAGATCAGAAAATATATAGTCTCCGCTCTCCTGATTTTCCCAATATAACGCAACACATTGAAAACAACAGACTGGCTGTAAATCATAGGAATGGGTGCATTTGGTTCTCTCTCCACTTAGCTGTAGTCTCGGGGATGGGGGATTGTTATAAAAATAATATGAGCCATTGAATTCATATAATATCCTTCGCCATTGACAATGCAACCAGGCCTTTCCCCAGGAACTGAAATAAGCATGAGGATTAAAAATACATCATATTTGTATTTCTTCATTTCAAAAGAACACCTGCGAGGCTGAGAGAAAAAGGCAGCCTGACCTAGAAATGACATGTATTATGTATTAAATGTTATGTATGAAAAATACATTTATTTTTTTTTTTGCAGGTCACATAGATGAAATTTTAAAAACTAGAACTTTATTTTTCACTGTTTACTTTCACTATCAGGCTTGTTTTATTATCAAATCTTTAAGTACAGCCTTCTTGTAGAAACTCTATTAGACAAAAGTATTCCTAATTTCTATGCTCTAAACATAGCAAAATAAATACATTTCTAAAAGAAACTGCTTAGCAATGGAAATTCTGCTCCAAGTACCACCGTTAACCAAGGACTATTTGTAAGATTGATTTGTAATTGATCTATTGTATTCAATTTCACTTGTAACCTGCAACTGGACCTTGTTTGAACCTTTCCCTTCACCTCATCCCAATTTAAATTCTACATCAGGTTAGCAAGTAAGGTGAGTTTACATCATTTTATTTCGTCCTTCTGACAAAGTGTGCTGTATTTCACCACAAAAAATATATAATTTTTAAAATGTATGATTTTGAAAGAGTAATATTCCTATTTATTTTTGGCTACCGAAGACCAGCACAGCTCTCCTCCTATAACATCCAGAATGTTGTTAGACTTCAAACATTTTAGAAAGTCTGTTTTGGAGATATAGAAGCAATCTGCCATGGCTTTCTTTGGAATGAAATGAAGCAATCCAAAAAAAAAAATGATTTCTGCCTCAGCACTCATGAGTGAATTGAGTCCACTTATATTTGATTCAATACTTGTGCAGTTATAAACATCTGATAAAGATACATACCCCACCCAAGAAAGTTCAGGAAAGTTAAGTACAAAATTCTACATGGAGAAATCAGAAGCCCTAACCATTGTGTTTTTTATAGATATTTAAGAATGCCCACCAGCAAACTTGGTACATTGTAAATGCAAAAACGTGTTATACTGGTATAACCTATCCATGACCTAGTCAGGCATCCCTCCTTTTTATTTTATTTTTTAATCTTCCCATGTGGGTGCCACATAGATGGAAAACAGAAAAAACAAACTGTAACATCTATTTTACCATATTCAACAATATCACCTTTTTTTTAAAAAAGAAACAAATCCAATAAAGAATGGAATCACAGCATGTGTGAGATAGATAATAATCCCTTTTCCTCTGCTTCATACTCTCAATGAAAATTGTTGTCTATAATTGCAATGTTATCTGTTACTTTATGTTCTTAAGGCTGCTTTTGTATTTATCCTCACCCCCCCCCCCCTACTTCTGTTCAATCTTGTCTGATTCTCAGAGACTGTATGAATAAGTCCCTGTAGTTTTCTTGGTAAGAGTTTTTCAGAAGTTGTTTGCTGTTGCCTCTTTCCTCAGGCTGAGAGAAAATGACCGTGGTGTTCTAAGGTCACCCAGCTGGCTTTGTGTCTAAGGCACAACTAGAACTCCCAGTCTCCTGGTTTCTGAGCCGTGGTGGCATAGTGGTTAGAATGCAGTATTGCAGGCTAAGTCTGCCCACATCCAGGAGTTTAATTCTGGCTGGTTCATGATTGACTCAGCCTTCCATTCTTCCAATGAGGTCCTAGATTGTTGGGGGCAATATGCTGACTCCGTAAATCATTTAAAGAGGGCTGTAAAGCATTGTGAAGTGGTATATAAGTCTAAATGCTGTTGTATTTCTAGCCTTATGTCCAAGCACAACACTAAACTAGTTCTTGTTTATCCTATAGCATTTTATAAAAGGGTTTGCATTCCCAGTATATTGTCATTTTTTTATCTTTCCATTGTGTCACAACTTCCCTCAGAAAAAAAATGGACGTGAAACATGGCTTTTCCAATTTTGGAAGGCAATAAAAATAAATATGTGTATTTTTATTACCAGGTCATATTGTCTGGCCTTTCTTTCTAGTCGTGGATTATTGCAAGGCTACATATAAGGTACATTTCCCTTCTACTATATTTTAGACGAAGGAGAAATGAAAAACAACTTCAAGCTTTCTTGGCATTCGCTTGGGTTTTTTTCCCAAGCAGCAGCCAGGTGCAGGCAATCCCGGCCAGCTGCTCTTTATGCTAGGCACACAAGAGAATCAAGGAGCCGATCTCAACATTTTTCAAGTAATCAAGCACAACAAGATATGTATGCCTTCTTGAAAAGATGACACCACAGTGATTTTTTAACAACAACAACACAAAAACCCCAGAACATATCATATCAGCAGAGGGAAAGGAGAAAGAAAGGGCTACATATGAGAAAATGTACATGTGTGCCAAGTGAATTTCTTTGGATAAAAGAAGGGTGTTTCAATGCAGTTTTGCAGATTCTCCAAACAGTTGGTCTCTCTCTCTCTCTCTTTTTATTTTATTTTTTATTTTATTTTATTTTATTGCAGATAAACTTTGGCCTTCGTTCACATGAATATATTGCAGGAAGAAGGTGTCTTCTTCACTACAATTTAAACCAGTGATTGTCATTTTGAAAACCTTGACTGCTCTGACATCAGTGTGGGTTGATTACTCAGGTTTCTGTCCAAGTCCTTTTCCAAGGTCTTATTACGCAGAGAGGAGAATGTATCTTGCCAATGAAGGAGCTGTGATGCTGGAATGCTTCTAGCTAAACTATGAAGGGAAAGCAAAGAGCAATGCATGGTATTTGCCACCTGCCGGCTTCTGGTAAAACTGTCCTTGTGATGGTTTAATCTAAGGTGACCAATTGTCCTCCTTTAGGGAGGACAGTCTTTCTTTTGTAAGTTCTGTCCTCTCTCAAAAAGTGTCCTCCTACATGTCCTCCTTTTCAATATTTGAAGACTAATCTGTAAATCTCCGTATTCGATCGATACTGATCCGATCCGTTGCGTGTGATGTGACGTATTTGTATTTGACATGACGATTTGTCAAGGCTCGGTACAGTGCGGCAAGACGCGATTATGAGATGCATGTGCTCCACACAGGAGAATTGTTTTGAGAGGGCGTGCCACACGTAAGAGTGTGCCGCGTGCAAGAGTGCGCCACACGCAAGTGACTTTTTTTACTTCTTACCGAAACACGACATGGCGCACACACACGCATTAGATTCATTGTTGCGATGAATAAAATGTTTCTTTTATTTATGATATTTTTTTTCTTCAATTTATTTGTCTTCCTTCTCATTGTAAAAAAGTTGGTCACCTTATTTAATCTCCCATTGGCCTGTCAGAGCACCTTAGCTACATAACAACTTAAGCTCCACAATAGCTGCTTTTCCTCCTTTCTCCTGAAACCAAGTGATACTGAAGTATGTGGTAACCTTTCCACCGCTCTCTGAGTGTTTGTTACAATCCAATGTTTCCCCTATTACAAACCTGTCAAATTCCTCTTCCTTCTCTGCAGATTGCATGTCCCTCGAGTTTTCCAAGACATTCAGCTTTTGACAAAATAATAAATAGGACCAGCACTGATGTAAAAGCAAAAACAGTTCTGTAATATGATGCCAGCTTTAAAATGAGGAGGTTTCCTCAGCCCCAAAGCAATACTCTTCCTATTTGGATTATCACTCAGACCGTTGCAGAAGTACAGCAGATATTTGAATACTGTTTTAATATATTTGTCAGGGCTGAGGTCTATTAAGTCGTCATCCATCAAGGATTGCATAAATGAGAGGATCCAGCTTGTCAGCTATCGAGATCAAGAAAACACATCTTTGCAGGTATTCTCTACTTTGCAAGAGAAAAAGGGGAGCCAAAAAGTTAAAGATGTGGTATCGTGAATATAGAAGTTACACAGAAGGGTGGACACAATCTTGTGATTTTCTTACCTGCAGAGTGTGCCCTTTATCATGAACCGCTTGACTTTAACCTAGTGGTGGGCTTCTGCCGGTTCAGACCGGTTTGGAGAAACCGGTAGTTCCGGCGATCAGCTGGATCCGCCCACCCGCCCCTGCTCTATCATGTCCTATATTTCTTTCTTTCTGGCTCAGCTGATTTGTGTGGAACATCTGATTTCTGTGCCTCCACTGTTCTACTTACTGGGGCTGCCTTAGAAGGTAAGCAAGTGAGCTTCAAATTGCTGTATTTTGAACACTGCACGCAAGTGTTTTAAGTGTGCTTGCACTCACACAACCGGTTGTTAAACCAGTTGCAGCCCACCACTCCTTTAACCCCCTTACAGAAATTCCAGGGGAGAATTTCTTTGAGGCATCATATTTTCTTGAGACGTATTTCTGAAAGACATTTCCTTTTCCTTTGTGTAATTAGAATTATAGGAGGACTATTACTGATCATGTGGCTGTTCTTTCTCCCACTTACTTATTTCCTTGATTATATGCTATCTGTCAACATGGTTTGGTGTTCCAAATAACACAGAAGTTACTAAAGCCGCAGCTCATATTCAGGAGTAAATAAAATCTACTCTACCTACCATGAGCCCTTACATACTGTATAGTCGCAGAAAATCAGGGTAAAAACCTCAGTGAGGTTGAAGGTGATAATACGTTGTGTTACTTTTCAACCTTTCATTGCTTTGGAGATTTAGAATGATTGAATGGATCTGAAAACTAGCCATACAAGGAAACATCAAGCCAGTCATCTGTCGCCCTTTTCTAGCACTTTGTCCTTCTGTTCCCTAAGGAGAATGGGGAGTACGTGAAGAACTGTGATGAATTCCCACCCATTCAACTCTGCCTCCCATTGCATTGCCACTTCTAAAGAAATAGTATGGTGCATTAAAAAAAAAAACAATAAGATGCAGTTTTTTATTTTTCTGAGTTGGGAAAGGTACATAAAATGTGTCAATCTACAGTGGATGCTCAGTTTTCACGCTGCTGGTTATTGTTCTTCTCCTGCATCAGTTCTGAGCCATAATAAAAGGAGGGATACAAATAGGATGTTCGTATATTGTACATCTGCGCACTCTGGTGCTTTCATTATAGAAAGTATTCTCGGTGTCTTTGCTGCCATGCTCCTCTAGTCGACATCATTCACCCTTCCTGTCTCCAGATCTGGGTTCTGAAGAAAGTCAGGAAGCAAGTTTTCCCTTCATTGAAGCTCATGGCATGATTCACTTCCCAAGATAGTCATACACAAATACAGACTGTGCTTTTTGTCCCCGGGCCAATGTAGTTGTGTTACCTGAATCCATATCTGCAAAAAGATGAATAATATATGTAAAGTGAAGTTATTATCAACCGGAGCTACCAATCTCCCCCCATGTAAATATATTATCAGTCTTTTTTTTCCCCTTCCAGATGGTGTAATTCCAAACAAAAATGTTTTTAAATTATGCCTTACAGAGATGCTGAGAAGTGGTGCTAATAACAGGCATATTTCAAGTGAATACTGACCCCTTTTTCTTCCCCATCAAGCTAATGCATCCAAAGTGCTGCCAGTATTTTGTATAAATTACCTTGCTCAGTAAGAACTTAAACTGGAGCCTCTACTTAATTAGAGCCATTTAAGTACATCTCTTTCCAACAGCTTATTTAGGTTTTGAATTGACTGCAAAAAATATACATAGTTGAATTGCAGAGAGATAGATAGACAGACAGAATACCAATCTTAGTCAAAATTAAAGTGTGTTGTTTTTTAACAGCAAACCAAATTAATGGCACTTCTATGCAGAGTGTCAACTCACAAAGCAACCCTGGCCTGCTCTCGAGTTGCCACAGGCAAATGGGATGGGAAACCGACCAAGCAGTATGGCAGCCAAATATAAAAGCACATTCCAGACATATCTCTCTGAAGGCTGTCTCCCAGGGTTACCCACAGCGGCCAGAGGGAATTGATCTCTACAACCCGTGAAATTGCTCCATTGGTGAATGTGATTGATGATACACCCTGGGGGGGAGGAGGAAACAGTGTCATGATTGTGGCGTAAATTATGTGGGGTCAGAGTTGGCTTCACTGGGAATGTGCCTACATGAAGCTCCTAATAAATAACTGGATTTCTTTTGAAGCTTGGCTCGAGGCTCATAATTTAGTTAAGGCATCAGTCAGAACCCTGACACAGAGCAGTTCTGACTCTACTTCTATGTTCTGACCTCTCCCAAACCAAGTGGCATCAGACTTTCAATCTTCTCCATTTCAACCAGCTTCAAAACCCTGAGAGCAAGCAAGAAATATTATGAAGCAATAAGTTTTCTTACCAACTGATCAATAGAAGAGGAAGGAGAAACAAACGGGGAGAAGCAATTTTGCTGTGAATGAACCATTACTTCTATTAGAAACTTATATTAGCTATGATGCTTAAAGGGTAGCATGGCAATGATTTTAGCAGTTCCACTTCACAAGATTATAGGCTACACACTGGCACATGTGTGTCGATGTGTTTATAAGTGTATGGAGGGAACAGAAGAATATCTCATTTCATCGTAGAAGCAAGGAAGCGAGGGAGGAAATAACAAAACTGCTTGTGTAAGAAGGGAAAATCAAATTAGACACTTTTTACAGGAATTGTGAAATAGACTAGAAATTGTCTTACAGGAGTAAAAGAGCATCCACAGTGCCGTTATTTCCCCCCTCCATCTCCCCTCCAGTTAAGTTTCTCAAACTGAGGAAGAATTTGTTTGCAGTCAAAGTTTAGGAATACCGAGAACAAAGTTACAGAAAATAAATTCCAATCAATGTTAAAAAAAAATTAAAGTAGATTATTTTCAAGCCCTAGAATTGTAGACAAAAAGTTCAGCTTTGCTCTAGTTTCGGAGAAATCAACATAGAGACAGAAAACTGCCAATTCACTAGAGCTGGATTTAAGCATGGGTTGGAGGGGAATTTTCAAAATCTCAGATTTTTAAAATGTTGGTATAGTTTTATTAGCGTTTCATATATGAAAGTAGGGCTCGCATATCTTTCATTCATGATGACATGTTTTCTTTCTGCATATATCTACACCTTTGTTCAAGAAGGCCCTTTCTCAAAAACATGGTTTTGTTGTGCATTATGGTGGGTATTGTTGACAAGTTCAATTGTTGCACATGCTTATTATCTTCCAGCACTTCCTAAATCTAATCTCTACAGCTCCTCATAATTTAGGGACTAGCCCTGTCTAAATGCAGCCTTACAACTCATCAATGTCCTACATGGGACAAGCCCAGAACCACTCCAGAAGCTCTCCAAAGAGTCTGAGGAAGCCCTTAGTAGTATATTTTATTTCAGTGGAAAAGTGAAAAATTAATGTCGTAGACAGGCCTAATAACACCCTTTCTTTGACATGGTTCTCCATGCCAGTTTCCCCAATCACCTCCAGTGGGATCCTTCTATGAAAATTTGTTGTTAGTCACAAAGTCATGTCCTACCCATTGTGATCCCATGGACAACGTTCATCCATGCCTTCCTATCCTCTACCATCTCCCGGAATCCATTTAAGCTCACACCTAGTGCTTCAGTGACTTCATCCAGCCACCTCATTCTCTGTCGTCCTCTTCTTCTTTTGCCCTCAATCTTTCCCAGCATTAGGCTCTTCTCCAGTGAGCCCTTCCTTCTCTTTAAGTGGCCAAAGTATTTGAGTTTCATCTTCAGGGTTGAGCTCCTGAAAATAGATGCTAGATGCTAGATGCTAGCAAAAACTACCATTCTTACTATGCATCAAGAACTAAATACTGACAAACCAAGCATTCTATTATGTTATGGTAGAAGAATACTTTCAATAGACAGCACCAGGGGCAGAGAAGGCAATTTTAACAGTGCTCTTCCTGTGTTGATGAAGTATATAAAATGGAGCCTGTCCACAGGATACAAAATATAGCTGCCTCAAAGGCAAGTTAAGAACATTAACATCAGGGTATCATTCCAAACACATTTCCCCCTTGGCTTTATCCCTCCCACTCAGCTTGTTTTGCAGTTGTCGATAATTGGAACACATCCAGATGTGTCGGTGTCAAACATCCACAGTCCATTTCACAAAGAAACTAACTTTGGGGGAAAGGGGCAAAATGGTCGGCCTTTTCAAGACAAGTGACCAGTTTCAGTGATTCTCACATTAGAAATCCATCCTAACTGAAAAGGAAGGAACTGGAACATTAAGCTACGCCAAATATCCCTAATAGATTTTTGCTCTTCTTTTCTTTTGACTGGCCATTGTTTCAGTGCTGCTGTTAAGAGCAGAAAGGCATCAAAAGGCTAGCTATTGATTTGGCAACACAAAAATGCATTGGTCACTAGGGCCAGCAGCTCCAGGAACACCATTATGCTATAGAATTGATTATGCCGGCCGAGAGGAGAGGAGGGGAGGGGAGGGGGAGGGGAGGAGAGGAGAGGAGAGGAGAGTGGAGGAGGGGAGTGGAGAGGAGAGGAAAGATAATGGGACTAATAATAAGAATGGAGAACAGAAAAATTAGATCAGTAATTAGAACATTTAATAGTTAGTAAAAAAAAAAACGCTTCAACTTTTACTGTAGCTTAGATTCCATTATGTGGTACTCTCTGGAAGACCTCCAGGTATCTAATTGACCCAATCAGAATTTAGAAAACTGAGGGTTATTTCTCTGAGCCATATATCTGCCAACAACTTGATAGATGGATGCCGAGACAGAGAAGTAATGGACAATTAATCCTTAACCATTTCTTTGATCGTTAGCAGCTGCTCTTACTCTAGTGCCAACAATAAAACTAAAAAGGCTACATTTCTTAGAATTCTGTGCTTTATGTACAGCAGAGATGCTGAGCTGAAGTTTGCACATTTTGTTTTTAGGAAAACTCTTGCGAGCCTAGCAATAATATACTAAAATTTACCCAAGCCAGATATGAACCAGGGCTGCATTTCTCTACAAATATTCTGAGCACATATGATGTCTAAATAATTTCCAAGATGAAGGGGGAGGGAAATAAATGCAATTCTCCCGTGATTTAGCATAAGGAAACACAAAGGGAAGTGCCTTTTTATTTTTACTTCATAATTGTGGAAAATAAGGACTTTATAAGGATGGGAAATATATCAAATTTCAAAAGAGGAAATTGTTGCAGAGAGTTTTAAGCAACATTCCTTTGAAATTGTATTCTTTAGATGACTGGAGTATTGTTGTTTTAGGAGAGAAAATGATGGGATTCAAAGCAAATAAAGCCGCACGGCAAATTTCAGACACATAAGTTTAGGAGGTTTATGAAAAAGGAAAGGGTATTCATTAGGAATTGTGGTTTTCTCTTGCTGAGTATGACAGAACTGACTCATAGAAGGAATTAACTCAATGGCTATTTCCATAAAAAAAATGCAACACTAAGTGAAGAGAGATAATTATTTTATCTAAGAAAAGATCATTGAATAATTATTAAGGAAGAGAAAGTGGTGGCAAGATGTAGAGTGACAGGATTGAATAGCAAAGCACAGAATTTCTTTCCACCCCTATCTTTCCCTCTCTCAAACATATGCTTGAGTTCACCAATGCTGGCCTAAATCAAAGAATCATTTTAACATGAAGGGATAGTCTCTGATCTCAGGTCATCTTGCTCTTCACTAGACATTTTGCAAAGGTGACTAAAGAGATTGTATTGGCGAGTGTGGTGTGATCACAACTCTTTCCAAAGTTCTCAAGAAACAGTGAAATAATTTGGAATTCATTTTTTTTAATCTAAAGCTTTATTTCAAAACACCTCTTCCACCAGAAAAAAACAGAATTCCAAATTATCTCACTTGAATTCATGAGTGGGACTAGATCAAATGCTCACCCTTAATATATAACATCGTTGTGTGTTTCATTCTGTACCATGTATACAATTATAGGCTTCAAGCTTAGAAATTCATGCATAGACAGCGGGATGTCTACAGACAGGAACCATGCAAATCTTTGTTAATGTCAATTCTCTGCCAGCAATTTTAATTCATTCAGTGCATCTAAAAGTCTGTACTTGCCTGAATTATTTGATATCACTTTAATATTGGATGCCCTTGTCTTGACAGATGTTTAGCAGGGCCTATTGATCTTCACTCAAGTCCTGTTGAGTGAAACATTTTTTCTGTGTTCAAAGACACCTTTTATGTATAATGGTAAATCAGCAAAATTTTGACCATTCTTTTTCTGACCTGTTTTCTGTT
Organism: Masticophis lateralis; assembly: GCA_030761175.1. Classification (NCBI taxonomy): domain Eukaryota; kingdom Metazoa; phylum Chordata; class Lepidosauria; order Squamata; family Colubridae; genus Masticophis; species Masticophis lateralis. Next base: position 94,621,795 of record JAUDYJ010000002.1, read on the forward strand.
GAATGCCAAGCATAATTGGTACATCACACTAAGCCAAAATCAAACATTTCACATGATGGCTTAGTGTTACATCTAAGGAAAGCCACGAGGATACTAATCTTTTATCACTGAGAAAAGGAAGGATGTGACACTCAAAGAAGTATCAAAGTCCATGGTTAAGGGTTCATTAAGATACTCATGGCTATTTGGCAAACAATTTTGGTTGTTATATTTTCATTAACTTTTGGGAAATACTTGATGATTGGATACATGATGATCACAATTTACCCACTCGTAAATAAGGATGGTCTACCAAGAAGGTGTTTTTTAGACAGTAATCTGGTTATATTGGGGTTTTCTAGAGGAATTTCTATGTTAGAAATAAGCTGGGCCTTTACTGGAAAGTCCAAGGTAAACAGATAGAAAGTTCACACACTTAAGTTAATACTTTACATAAATGATCTTTGCAATCACATTAAAAGCAACTGTGTTCTCTTTGCTGATGATGTTAAACTATTCAACACTACCAATAATGCAACTACCCTTCAAAAAGACCTTGATTATATGTCAGATTGATCTAACAAGTGGCAACTTCAAATCTCAACCAACAAATGCTCTGTCTTGCATATTGGGGAAAAAAACCAAAACATAAAATACAAATTAGATGGACATGATCTTGTAGATGACCCTCACTCTGTCAAGGACCTTGGAGTACTCATTTCTAAAGATCTAAGTGCCAAACCCCACTGTAACAACATTGCCAAAAAGGCATTAAGAGTTGTTAACCTAATCTTGTGTAGGTTTTTCTCTGGAAATATTGTACTACTAACTACAGCATGCGAAACATTTGCTAGACCAATTCTCGAATACAGCTCATCTGTCTGAAATCTGCACTGCATATCGGACATTAATACAATTGAGAGAGTCCAGAGATATTTTATGAGAAGAGTCCTCCATTCCTCTATCCACAATAAAATACCTTATGCCACCAGACTTCAAATTTTGGGCTTAGACAACTACCCTGACTTCGGTCTGACCTAAACGTAGTACATAAAATTATCTGCCACAATGTCCTACCTGTCAATGAATACTTCAGCTTCAACCACAACAATACACGAGCAAATAATAGATACAAACTCAAGGTAAACAGCTCCAACCGTCTCTGTCCTAATATTCCTTTTTACTCTTACTCTTACTCTTTTCATGTATTCAAGTTATGTTTATACTTTTACCTGTTATCTTATATATGCTTGATATAAATAAATAAATAAATAAATAAATAAATAAATAAATAAATAAATAAATAAATAAATAAATATTTTTTTTAAAAAAAGTGTCTTTGCAGGGTGATTTTTTAACATTCCCTTCCCCCCCAAAAAAAACTAATGGATTAATTACAGAAGCTTTTCCATGTTTATGTAATTAAGCTTTTATGCTCAAGAGAGTACAAAACAAAATTGTTCTGTGATTGATAAGTATATCTACTAAATATCCCTTTCCCCAGAATTTGGAGTTTGTCACTGAAATGTTTGGGGAGTGTTGAAAGAAAGTGAAAGTGAAAGTGGTTCATTGGCTTTGCAGTGATGACCTTATTCGAATCCCAGTTTATTGTTTCTGATTTCTTGCTCTCCAATTCCTGTTTGCTGTTACTATTTGTCTCTGGTTTGAGAGTGAGTTTTCTTCTCATCTACCCACCACTGTGGCTTTCTGGGTGTTTAAATTAGGATTTAATATTTGTAGATTTATAAATCTCAGACCATACTCTACGGATACCTCTGAACTCAAATAGTTTAATTTGCCCTTAGAAGCAGACCAGAAAGAACAGTGTTTCCACCTGAACCTTCACTGCAACAAATTTCTCCAAAGATCATATACAGAGGTGTCCTTTATCTACGGTCCTCCCAAAATAACACTTTGGATTCATTTCTATATTATAGTTTAAATATTAGTACAGTTTCTTACTTTCTATTGCTCTCCATTTTATTTTATTTTATTTTAGTAAGAATCAGAAAAGTTGCATGAAGATATTTTTGTTACATATTACCCTATGAGATCAATCTATGATTGCACATCTGTTGAATATCATTTGGCCAGAAAGGAATAGCATGTAAAACTTTTGAGCTTATCACAGGGTGAGAAGAATGATTCTTGAGAAGAAGATCATGTTCCTGAGCCTTATATCTCCTCTAATAACATTCAGGAAAAAATCCTCTTAAGAAGCAGGAAAAAGAAAGCAGGGCCTCCATCAGTCCTTCTCAGAAGCTGCTTCTGCCAGAGTTCTTGGTTTGGGTTTACTGTAAGATACAACTCCACCTGTTGCAGTGGTGTAATTCAAATTTTTTTACTACGGTTTCTGTGGGTGTGGCTTGGGTGACCGTGGTGTGGCTTGGTGGGCATGGCAGGGGAAGGATACTGCAAAATCTCCATTCCCACCAGGGGTGGGTTCTACTTACCTTTACTACCGGTTTGCAACTATTATAATGTCCGGGTGGGTGGGGGGAGCCTCCCGCCGCTTTTACTACCGGTTCTAAGGAACCGGACAGAACCGGGAGCAACCCACCACTGATTCCCATCCCACTCCAAGGGAAAGATACTGCAAAATCCCCATTCCCACCCCTCTCTGGGACCAGCCAGAAGTGTATTTGCTGGTTCTCCAAATTACTCAAAATTTCCGCTACCGGTTCTCCAGAACCTGTCAGAACCTGCTGAATAGCACCCCTGACCTGTTGTGATATATAAACTGTTGCTTGGCATAATTTTCTGAGCCAAGCCAGGTTAGTTCATTCAAGAGACTGATGAAAATAAATCACATCTTAGTGAAATATGTGATCAAAATAGAAGTGGACACAGGAGGAACTGGGGAGGTGGAAAGAAATGAGCAACATAAGAAGGAATATTTTAAAAACCCGTTACGGAGCCTGAGTGGAAAAACTATTCAGGGAGGGGGGAAAACTATGCAGACATGAATTTGATAGTCACACTTAATTAGACCTAGTAGTAGAATCAGCCAGATAAGTTTTTATAGCTGAAACAAAAGAATGATGATTTAGCTCCAATTTCCAGCACTAAGTTAGCCTTCCTTTGGGCTAGGAATTTTCTTCTGAGTTTTCTTCTGTTAGCAAATGCAGACTTTATCCTACTTAGTGTTGGCATAAATTCCTCATAAGATTCCCACTGCCGTCAATCAGAATTTCCCTGAGCCTTGAAGACGGATGTGTTAATCAGCAACACATAAAAGTTGTAACAGTCTTGAACTCATTTCAGCTCACATGAGGTTCCTTAAATCACTCAAGCCAGAAGGCTGACTCCTCATACCTCCAAACTGACCTTTGGGAAATTCAAGATCAACAGTGTAATATGTGGGATCAAAATAAAATACAGCAGTGACACAGAAAGTATTTCATCACGAAGTTGCTTTCTTTCTGATATGAAATTCATGAATAAGATTTGCAACCCAGCCCCATCTTACAAGTTCTATTTTGCTCTGGATTTCATTTCAAGCAGAAAAAGAGCACCCAGGTCTTCTACATTCATGCGAAAGCTGATGAACAAGGATCAGCTAGCCTATATATTCATTCTTTGCACTGTTTGTGGCAGGTGTGCAATGCAGAGATAGAACAGAATTGAAAGGTAGCACACCTTCTTTCTTGAGAAAAAATTCTGCTACAATACAATGTGGTTGTGCCAGTTGTGATAGGTATGGGGGAACATCCTTTCGCTAAATAAAGGCAGAATCTCTGGAGCAAAAATCTAATATTACGATCTGTCACTCAGCTCAGACATTTTAGTACATTTGCCTGGCACACATCTACAGGTAATAATGAAAATATTCAGACACTTTTATGGAAGAAATGGTAGTTTGAAGACAGCTCTGTGAAAGCTAAACCAATGATGGCAGCAAAAAGAAATGCTGGTAAGTAGACCAGTTGTTCAATAATTCCACTCCAGGCAAGGAGGGGACTTGATATTGCCCACAAGTGCTCCAGATCAGGGGTCCCAAACCCCCAGGCCACTAGTGGGCTGCAGCCAATTCGGAAATGGGCCACATGAATGGTGGGCGAGCACACTTCTGCACACACAGCTCCACTTGCATGAGCAGCGTGCATGTACTTGCCACTCACACTGAACCATCCTCTCTAAGCCCCCACCCCGCCCCCAGGGCTGCCAAGTTGGAAATATTGGGGGCTGCTGCTCCAGTGTATACTGCATGCGTCAGTGTATACTGCAGGGGGCTATGGAAATATTTACAGACCCCTCACATTTTGGACATAAACTGTTTCAATTCCTATCCTCAGAATGACGCTATAGAGCACTGCAAACCAGAACAACTAGACACAAGAACGGGTTTTTTTTTTCCTGAATGCCATCACTACTAAACAAATAATACCCTCAACACTGTCAAACTAGTTATTAAGTCTGCATTACTATTAATCTTCTCATCATTCCTATCACCCACCTCCTCCCACTTATGACTGTACCCTTGTTGCTGGTATCTTTAAGATTTATATTGACTGTTTCCCTATGACTATCATTAAGTGTTGTACCTTATGATTCTTGACGAATGTATCTTTTCTTTTATGTGCTCCGAGAGCGTATGCACCAAGACAAATTCCTGTGTGTCCAATCACACTTGGCCAATAAAGAATTCTATTCTATTCTATTCTATTCTATTCTATTCTATTCTATTCTATTCTATTCTATTCTATTCTATTCTGACAGTTTCTTTTCATAAGGAGACTGCAAGACAGATTTAGACAAAACAAGGAAATAACTATTTTGCTCAAACTGTGATCAGCACCTTTGAAAGGCCACTGGTTTCACAATCTTCCTTTTCTAATCACTTTCTAAAATTGCTTGTTAACTGCTATTCAGATATTCGGAACTTTTGGATGAATGAGTTTTATAGCACTAGGTGAGCTTCCTCCAATCATTAGCAAAAAAAAAAAGTTTAAAATACAAGTTTAAGGACTTAAAAATATTCTCTTGGAATAAACAGCAAAAAAAAAAATGATTAAAACTTTGATTTTAGAAAATTAGAGATGGACTAAAGATCCAGATCAATTTGAAAATTTGGAAGATTATAAAGAATCCTTCCCATGAAAAATGCTTTAGTTCTGATTTTTAAAAAAGAAGACATAGTAAGATAAAACTTTAAAAATTGGCCATTAGAGGAAACTCAAGAAACTAAAGATTACAATTAAAGGAGAAGAACACTGAAATTTGATTTACCAAACAGAGTGAAGCAAAGTATTTTAACATATTGAAGGATATTTTTGTCCAATGGACCCATATGTTAATTTTAAGTGTCCATTTCTATAGATTGGGTTTGAAAGATATTATGAAAAAGGAATACATTTTACCTGATGAGATTGAGATTGATCTGAAAGTGGATTTAAAAATGACAGACTACAAAGATAATATGGTCATACCAAAAAAAAATCCAGATATCTGAATAATTAAAAGGAATATGCAAGAACAAACTAAAAGTAACCAGGATAATATTCCTGTATTGGAGCTTTAAAAAAGACATTTGCTAAAGCTTTGAAGAATGTAAAGGAGGAATAAAAAACAACAACTAAGTTTTTGGACATTATTTGAAGATATTAAACATTAAGATTGTTAGGAGTAAAATGAAGGAATATAACATTGGTTTAATTGATCAAGGTTAAAATAGAAAAGCACTGGACCCTAGAGAATTAGACTTCTATATCTCCTGGTAACGGTTGAGAGGTTTTATTTTTCAAAAATACAAAAGTGAAACATACAAACACATATGTGCAAGTTCTTTTTAAATATATTGTCTTATACTCTATTATTTATACTATACAATGTTCTCTATATTATATTCTACTATTCTATCCTATTACTTGTACATCTATGCTATATTATACCAGTACTACTATAGATTATACTATTACTACGGCTATATTCCAGTGATGGCGAATCTTTTCGGCACCAAGTGCCCAAAGTTAAATGTGTGTGTGCGTGTGCGCATGTGTGCGCCGGGCCACCGGAAATCACCTGGTGTTTTGGCTTCCAGTGCATGCATGCTTGCCGGCCAGCTGATCTTCGTATGCACCGGACCCCGGAAACCCAAAAACCAGGATGCTGGTCTTCGGGTTTCTGATGTGCATATGCATGCCAAGCAGCTGGTCTTAGCGCATCCCGGAATGCCAAAAACCCAAAGATCAGATGGCCAATATGTGCATGTGCACCAGCCAGCTGGTCTTTGGGTTTCCGGGGCTCCAGCACGCGTGAAGATCAGCTGTGCGCCAGAAACCAAAACCTCAGCAGGTAATGGTGCGCATGCCCACAGAGAGAACTCTGCATGCCACCTCTGGCACACATGCCATAGGTTCGCCATCATGGCTATATACTAATAGCAATATTATCCTACAAGAGTGTTGTTAAATCCTCCCTCCCTCCCTCCCTCTCTCTCTCTCTCTCTCTCTTTGATATTCTTCTATTGCTATTTTCTTCTTTGTTGATGGGCAGCACCACCATCCAGTCAGAGATAAAGAAGTTTCTTGAATGAGAAGTGAAATGTCTTCAAAGAAAAACCAGGAGGTCTAGTTGCCTCTTGAAAAAGCAGCTTTAGGACAACCATGATCTAGATGACTGAGAATCTCCATAGACACCAATCATATTTAAACGGTGAATGGGTAAATTCAAGGAGATCAACTATAGGTAGTCCTTGATTTATAACAATTCATTTAATGACTGTTTGAAGTTACAACGGCACTGAAAAAATTACGTTGTAACTGTAATTTTTCACACTTATGACCATTGCAACATCCCCATGGTGACATGATCAAAACTCAGACATTTGGCAAGTGACTCATTTTTATGACGGTTGCAGTGTCATGGGATCATGATCTTCTGACAAGCAAAGTCAATTTGGGAAGCCAAATTCACTTAACAACCACATTACTAACTTAACGAGTAAAGTGACTCACTTAAGAACTGTGGCAAGAAAGATCATCAAATGGGGCAAAACTCACTTAACAAATGTTTCACCAAATTGAGGACTACCTGTATACCAAAAGCAGGACGCCTTTAAACAGCCAGTATTTCTTCTGGGATTGCCTTTAGATACCACCTTCACAAATTTGGAATTGTGCCAGGTTGGGAGGTACCCAGTGGTGGGATTCAGCCAGTTTGCACCACTCTGGGAGAATCGATTGTTAACTTTCTGAGCAATTTGGCAAACTGACTGTTGGAAGAAATCATCAGGGCAGAGAACCGGTTGTTAAATTGCTTGAATCCCACCGCTGGAGATACCTCATGCTTTTGAGTATCCCATCATCAACAGATGGCTCCTGCTAGAAACCAAATACTGAGTTAACATTGACCTGATCCAGCATAGTTAAGCTCATGTTCTTGCATGATTTTATTTGCCACTTTTTGCTCTTGAATGTGCCATACGGTTATATTTTTTTTCCTGAAATTGCCAGCATGGAGCTCTGTCCAAATCAGGCCCCCATGCCTGTAATTTTAATAGTCAAAACTAAAAATCTCCTTGAATGGATAAACAGATGTTTAACTAGACATGGAAGACTAACTTCTTCTAATTCTCTTAAAAGGGAATTACTTCGCATTAAAATTGGAGGAAATGGGGACATAGCTATTTAAACTAGTATTTGGGAATGAAGGAATCTTTCAATGGCCAATATTTTACTATCGCTCAGAACTATCACAAAAGATATGTCATTTTTGTATCAGTTCAGATGATGACATACAAACAGTGCCACTTTGTATGTTGTTATCTAACAATGCCTCTACTCCAAAATAATTTATCTGTCTCAAAGACCCACAGTTTTAAGTTATTTTTTTCATGGATGTTTTAGATTTGCTCTCTACTTTTCTCTTTAGAAATAATGCTCCATATGTCTAACAACAACATGAAATCTGAAAATAAATTAAAAATTAAAAGTACATACCAAGTTAAAATAAGTAAAAAAAAAACAACAATGTTAAAATTATGGGAGCATTTCAAAAAGGCATAAAAAGTTTTGAAACAATCTCTACACAAGTAGACAATACAACTGCTGCTATCTTTAAAATGTGTGACAGGTTAAAGGGTTTTCTTTATGAAAAGCGCACATTATAATTTAACCATATTATTGCTACTTTTCAAAATATATTTGCTCAATGTATTTTCAGCCTTTTAATAGTTCAATTTCCATGCATAAATTCAAATTTTATATAATGTGAAAATCAGGAACTTAAAAATGAATGTTCAAGTCTATATACCAAAGGATTATATTGCATTGTTGTAAAAATGTTCAGTGAATGAATCTGCCAGTCAATAGTATATGGTATAAATTATCATTATTCTACCAGTGGAGGAAAAAAAAACTACTTTCAGCTCCAATAAATACTGCTTAATGTTTTCACTGATATTCTCATTTCCTTTATCTTATTCAGGATATTAACTCTCAGCTTGTAATACATTTGCAGCAGCTGAAGACATTTTTTTTTCATTTGATGAGACGTGATCACTTGAATAACTTGTTCTAATTATCTCTAATTGGTTTCTCTCTATGAAAAGAATAAATTGGGTAGATCACAGTTAATATCCTTTAGAAATAAAAGAAATGGTAAATGGTTTGGATAATGACATATGGTGAAATGTACCTCTGTGCCACCAAATAATTCAGTTAATAGGAAGAGATAATTAATAATATCACCACCACCAATATTGCTATAGGGAATCGTGTTGTGGTTATTCAGTTGCTAAGTCATATCTACTTCTTTGCGACCCCATGGAGATAGCATGCCAGGCCTCCCTGTCCTCACTGTCTTCCAGGGTTTGCCCAAAGTCATGTTCATTGCATCAATGACATTATCTAACTATCAAATTCTCTGCCCATGTCCTTTTGACTTCAGTCTTTCCCAGCAAAGTCTTTTCCAATGAGTCTACTCTTCTCATTCAGTAACCAAAGCATTTGAGCTTCAGCTTCAGTATTTGTCCTTCCAAAGAACAGTCAGGGTTGACTGATTTTATTTTCTTGCAGTCCAAGGGACTCTCAAGAGTCTTCTCCAGCACCACAATTTGAAAGCATCAATTGTTTGGTGCTCAGCCTTCCTTATGGTCCAATTCTCACAACCATATATTACCATTGGGAAAATCATAGCTTTAACTATAACAGATCTTTGTCAGCAAGGTGATGTCTCTGCTTTTTAATATGCTATCTAGATTTGCCATAACTTTCCTTCCAAGAAATAAGCAGCTTTTAATTTCATGTCTGCAATCACCGTCTGCAGTGATCCTGGAGCCCAAGAAAATAAAATCTGTCACTGCTTCAATTTCTTCTGCTTCTATTTGCCAGGAAGTGATGGGATCGGATGCCATGATCTGTTTTTTTAATGTTGAGTTTCAAGTCAACATTTGCACTCTTCTCTTTCACTCTAATCAAGAGGGTCTTTAGCAGTGGTGGGTTCCTCCTGGTTCCTCCCAGTTCCGCCGAGCCAGTAGCGGTGATGATATGATGTCACCAAACTGGTTCTCCCCCCCCCCACCACTCCCCACACATCCCCGCGTTATTCTTACCTTTTATTTTGTCCCACCCCCAATCTATTGCTGCCTCCTGAGTCCCAGCTGACAGGCTATAAGGAAAAAACTGTTTAAACTCTTGCCATGGGACTTCAAAGGGCCACCCTATACCTGATCAGTGGTAAAAGGCAGTTTGGTGGTAGACCGGTGCCTCCAAAAACAAATGGGTAGACCGGTGCCTGCAAAAATACATGAGTAGATCAGTGCCTGCAAAAATAAATGGGTAGACCGGTACAACTCTGCAAGCAGTTAAAAGCCTGGTAGACCAGTACCTCTGCTAAATTCTAAAGAATTGTCACATGACCATCAAGCCATGCCCACAAAATAAGCCACGCCCACAGAACCAGTAGTAAAAGAATTTAGAACCCACCCCTGGTATTTAGTTCCTCTTTGTTTTCTGCCTTCAGGTTCTTTGGAGAATAGGTTGACACATATACACCCCATTGGTATTTTCTGCATATCTGAGGTTGTTAATATTTCTCCCAGCAATCATAATTCCAGCTTGTGATTCACTAAGACACATCACTGGTTATTAAATAATTAGACTGCAGGATGGGTGGATGGATGGATGGATGGATGGATGGATGGATGGATGGATGGATGGATTGCATATTTGTTTCAGTTTTATGAAAAGTTTGTCTATATATCCTGTATTGTGTCTTTCCATTTTATTAAAAAATGGAGAACTACTACCACCTTCCAGGTAGAATAAAACTCTATTACATCATTTGCGAAGCTCTGATCTTCTTCTTCCTTCACCTTTAACCCTGGATAAGTATCAGTTTCCCATTCAAGAATGTTGTACAGTTTTTGGATCCTGCTCAGCTCAGGTCAGGATCAATGAGCAGGTGGAAGCTATGTCCAGGAAGGGCTTTGCACAGCTTCAACTAATGTGTCAGTTGCACCCTTCTCTAGATCAGAAGGCCCAGGTCACTGATCTGGTCACTCTGCAGCACAATGCACTCTACATGGGATTGCCCTTGAAAACCATCTAGAAGTTCAACTGGTTCAGAATGCAGTGGAGTGGATAGTGATGCACATTCCCCAGTATGCCTATGTAAAACCTCTGCTTCATAAACTAAACCGATAGCCAGTTTTCTACTAGATGTGATTCAAGATGCTGGTTATTACCCATAAAGTTCTATATGACATAGGGTCTGGTTACTTAAGGAACTGTCTGTGTCCTCTTGTATCTGCCTGGACAATTCATTTTGGCAGGGCTGCCATGTCTGAGGCTTTGTCAATTAAACAATGTCATTTGAGGCTTTGTCAATTAAACAAGAGCCATGGTGGCACAGCAGTTGTAATGCAGTATTGCAGGTTAACTCTGCCAGCGGTCAGTAGTTTGATCCTGACTGGCTCAAGGTTTCCCCACCCTTCCATCCTTCCAAGTTTGGTAAAATGAGGACCCAGATTGCTGGAGGCAATATGCTGACTCTGTAAGCTGTTTAGAGAGGACCGTAAAGTACTATGAAGTGGTATATACAGTAACTCTAAGTGCTATTGCTATGTATCAGAACCCAGGATAGGTGCCTTCTCAGTAGCAGTACCTGCGTTATGGAATGAGGTTCCCCTGAAGATCCAAGTGGCTCCTGTGCTGTTGGCATTTGCGAGGGTTCTTCATATGACTCTTCATCCAGGTCTTTGGTGCGGATGAATGAAGCCCCCTTCTAAGTAGCATGGGTCTGCTTCTTGTTGTTGTCCAATGTTTGCCATCTTTTGTTCCTTTTTTAACTGCTGTATTTTTGCTTCAGGGGTAGGTTCTAAAATTTGTTATTACCGGTTCTGTGGACGTGGCTTATTTTGTGGGTGTGGCTTGGTGGGGGGGGGATAATGTGACTGGATGAGCATGGCCAACCTTTTTTTTTTAACTTTTAAAAGCATTTAAGCAACCTTAAGAGGTTGTAGAAAAAATGCTTTTAAAAGCCTCTGACGATCCCAGCTGAGCTGCAAGATCATCAGACGCTTTTTTTTAAACTTTTAAAAGCATTTTTTTGGCCGAAGAGGTTGTAGAAAAAATGCTTTTAAAAGTAAAAAAAAAAAAAAGCTTCTGATGAGATGGGCAGGATAAGGGAGCAACGACCGGGCCAGGGACCAGTTCAGGGGCGTGGCCAGCCAATGTTATTACCAGTTCTCCGAACTACTACAAATTTTTACTACTGGTTCTTGCGAACTGGTGCGAACCGGGAGCAACCCACTACTGTTTGGTTTCCTCTGTGTGTGTGTATATATATGTGTAACTTGTGAACCTCCCAGAGTCACAACTTAATAACAATAATTCCTTTAATCAAAAATAATTGAAGCTGTATTTTTAGTCAGGTAGGGATATTAGCAGGTAAGCAGTAGAACTTTTCTGGACATTTTGGACAATTACCCTGCCAGATTTCAGCTGAACACTTTTTTCTACAAAACATTTTAGAAATATCCTTATTCCTATTTTAGGGCAGAAATAACAGGCACCAAGGCCTATAAAATCAGCACAGAATGTCTCCTATTCCAAATTAAAAATGAAAGCTATCAGATTTTTTTTTTCTTTAAAAACTAATCTCACATTCTATTTATTTTTTCTGGATTGCCTGACTTGGAATAGCATGAAAGAATTGCCATTGGTTGCCTTTGTGGGGTGCTGTACTTTGATGCTTCCAATCATTGGGATTTCTGGTGTGCCAAGATAATTGTCACAGTTGATGTGTTAGCTTCTCCCGCCTAGAAGACACCGTCTTGCCAATTGCAGGACTTGGTAATGTCATGCTTATGGCTTGCTAGGAATACTCTGTGCTAATTTCATAGTTAGCTAGTAAAGGCAGTGGAAACATTTGGCACCATGAGATACAATCCCACATAAATAGTTGGGCCATAAACAAAGATAAGGTGCCCAGTCACTCACTTTCAGGAGATTTAAACCAGATCCATTTGTACAAAGTTTAAAAATAAATTTTAAATGTAAAATATGTGGGCCTTGAGCCCATATGGGCAATGCTGATTGATGAGTTGAACTTTCGGCTATATTGACAGGACCATCCAGAAGCTGTATATTCCATTAGGACAGTGGAAGAAAAATTAGAGTTTGTGGCTGGCCACGTTAAGGAAGTTAAGAATTGCAAAAGCAAGTAAAGCACAAAGATTATTTGAAATATAGAACAAGTCAGCCTTGCTGTGCCCTTAACCCTAAATATCTGATATGGAAAGGATTTAAAGAGTCATTGCATTATTTGGCAAACTATGCATGTCAGTTTTAGAGAACTCATTACAACACTTAACCCTTGCTTAGTGTTTTCCGTATTTGCAATATGAAGTCTGAGTGCCAGAGCAATGAATATGCAGTATAGATAGTCCAATTTACAACCACAAATGAGCCCAAAATGATGTTGCTAACTAAAACATTTATGTGAATTTTGCCCCATTTTATGACCTTTCTTGACACATTTGTTAAGTGAATCACTATAGTTGTTACATTAGTAGAACAGTTGTCAAGCGAATCTGCCTTCCCCATTGACTTTGCTCGTCAGGTTACAAAAGGGCATCACATGACCCAAGGACACTGCAACCCTCATAAATATGAGCCAGTTGCCAAGCATCCGAGTTTTGATTATATGATTGTGGGCATGCTGCAATGGTCATGAGTGTGAAAAATGGTCATAAGTCACTTTTTTCAATGTCATTGTAACTTTGAACAGTCATTAAATGAACTGTTGTAAGTCAAGAACTACCTGTACTTCTGGTGGGATATGACCAACAATATATTGGCTTGGATTAGATTAAAGATTATAATTTCATGAGCAAGCTTCAGGTAAAACCAGACTGTGGTTATAGTTGTGGCATGACTAATTTGTGTGACTACTGAACAGCACTGATACTATTAACAGGGAATGCAACAAACAGTCAAGATTAGCAACCTGGTCTACACCCTTTCTATCTTATCAAAGTGTATTTTGTGAAAACCTTCACTGGAAAGTCTTGATGACAGTATCTATGAGCCCAGCTAGCAAGAAGCATGGCAAAGGTGCAGCATAAGAGCTGTAAGCAGTAAACAATATGAATTAAATTAAAGGTATATGATGTGCTGATAGAGTTAATTAAAAAGTCAAGGATGCAGTGGAGCTGCATGAAGGTGGTCTGTGCTTGTAGAGTACATCTGAAGATTACATTTGAGGAAGTAGATACATTTTAGTTTTAAATGAATGAGCTAACCAGTGGTGGGTTCCGCCCGGTTCCACCCGGTTCTGCCGAGCCGGTAGCGGTGATGATATCATGTCAACGAACCAGTTCTCCCCCCGCCCATTCCCCATGTTATTCTTACTTTTTGGCCCCACCCCAAGCTATTGCCGCCTCCTGAGTCCCAGCTGATCAGCTAGAAGGAAAAAACTGTTTAAACTCTTGCCATGGGGCTTCAAAGGGCCACCCTACAGCTGATCAGTGTTAAAAGGCAGTGTGGTGGTAGATCGGTGCCTCCAAAAACAAATGAGTAGACCAGTGCCTGCAAAAATAAATAGGTAGACCTGTGCCTCCAAAAACAAATGAGTAGACCGGTACCTGCAAAAATAAATGGGTAGACCAGTGCCTCCAAAAACAAATGAGTAGACTGGTACCTGCAAAAATAAATGGGGAGACCAATGACTGCAAAAACAAATGAGTAGACTGGTATAGCTATGCAAGCAGTTAAAAGCCTGGTAGACCAGTACCTCTGCTAAATCCTAAAGAATTGTCACATGACCACCAAGCCATGCCCACAAAATAAACCACACCCACAGAACCGGTAGTAAAAAAATTTAGAACCCACTCACGGGGCTAACTATATAAATTACATTCATAGAGATCATTGTAAATACATACTGTATGAAATAGGAATCCATGCAGTGATAACAGATGTATATTGTGGTCCAATAAATGGTGACATATTGTGGTATCTTTGACTGTACAGCAAACTGGGTCTCACTTTTAGCACCTATTACTTAAAACTACATTTTCAGTATTTAAACTGAGGCATTTCGACTTGCTTTTTGAAGTGCACAGACAAGGACAGACATCTAATTTAAAAAAAGAAAAGAATTCCACTTTATTTTCAAGTTGCAAGGCATTTCTGATGTCATGCCAACTATCATATTTACCATCCTGATTTTTTTCACATTTACACATTAATACTCCCTCACTTTCTCCCCATCTCCTCTTTGATCGCTCTTTGAGTGATTAGCGTTAACCCTCCCAAATCATATACATTCTGTAGTTTTATTTCAAAACTCTTTGTAAAATCCTCCTGGAGAATCTTTGTATTTGGGCCATAAAATTGTGGATGGTCACACAATCCATCGATTAAGGAGTACACCATTTAATAATGAATTGTGATTGTAAATTGAGGACTACCCAGTATTTGGGTAGATCAAGTATCTGGAACAGAATTAACACAGGGATAGATTCAAGATCATGTGAAGTGTTAGTATGCTTTATAATGTCTTGGTAAGACCGCACTTGGAATATTACATCCAGTTTTCATCACCCCAACATAAAAAAGATGTTGAGACACTAGAAAGAGTGCAGAGAAGAGCAACAAAGATGATTAGGGGACTGGAGGCTAAAACATATGAAGAACGGTTGCAGGAATTGAGTCTGGCCAGTCTAGAGAAAAGAAAGAGTAGGGGTGACATGATAGCAGTGTTCCAATATCTAAAGGGCTACCACAAAAAAGAAGGGGTCAACCTATTTTCCAGAGCACCAGAAGACAGGACAAAAAGCAATGAATGGAAACCAATCAAGGAGAGAAGCAACCTAGAACTAAAGAAAAATTTCCTGACAGTTGGAACAATTTATCAGTGAAACAACTTGCCTCCAGAAGTTGTGGATGCTCCAAACCTGGAAAGGTCTTTAAGAAGAGATTGGCCAACCATTTGTCTGAAATGGTATAGAGTTGGATTAGAAGACTTCCAAGATCCCTTCCAATTCTGTTATTCTGTTATTGGGTAGTTATAACTGCAGAATTTGGTGTTTTTTCTTCCTATCCCAACTGAGAAACAAACTTATTTGAAGTTACACAGTAGAGACTCTGACAATAGAGGAATTTGAAGAACTTTGATCTCAAAATGACAAAAATCCAATATAGACATTTTTCTATAACATGAAGTTATATGTCTGTTTGAAACTCTGCCTCCCCATCTTTACTGCTGACATCTTTATGTACAAGGATGTCAAAAGCAGCCAGACATATGGAGATTTATGGGGTGAGTACAAGATATGTGTACATGCAATCCCCATTTTAGCCCTCTTAGATTGCAGGATAATGCCTGCATGGAGTAGGAGGGCTCAGTTTGCAATAACCAGCACAAAAGAAGTGCCTTATCCAAGACAGTTATGAGAGACTTTTATTAAAGAGGTTTGTAGATTGAATAAAGCATTAACAAAATCATTAAGGTTTCACCACAAAATATTACCAGACTATAAACTGCAGTTTGAGTTGTCACTTTTGTGGGCCAGCACTCAAGTTTTAAATAACTGCAAAAATAAAATAGATGGATCTTTTTCTGTCTTAGAAAATTTTGAACCGAGCGTATTCCCCCTTCAAGATTGTGATAGGGAGGCAAGAGCTGATAGATCAATGAATGGAGATGGGATGATTAAATTGGCAGTAAAAGAAATACTGTTGGATCTAATGCTTAATACACAGCTGTCCCCAACAGACCACCAGCCAGATGTGCAATAACAAGACCTTGTTGTCTAGGAACTCCGGGAGATGTATTTGCAAAACATCTGAAGAGCACCATATTGTGGAAGGTTAAGTTAAATCATCTATTTGCATTATTGGTATTTAATAGTGGCAGAAGAAAGGAGGGAGAATTCCAAGAGATTAGTAGTTCCCCAAAAACTTTGCCATATGTATAGAGCAATTTTAGTAAAAACTATTTCTGCAATAATTTAATGGAGCATTAAACCAAGTTATGTGACGCTACCATTCTAACTTGCTAGACAGGGACTAACAACACCAAGATTTATTTTCAAGATGGATTTAATCTTCCACTAGTGGGGAATTTAGAAGATGGCCTCATAAAAGTTCTTCTGCATCTCTGCATTATCCTGTTTCAAGACTAAGCCATAAAATTACGTTCCAGACAGATTTATATGTTTGCTTCCCCGGATCTCTAAGTGCAGCCAGGAACTTGCAGCACCATAACAAAGCTTTGTGTTATTCATTCCTCTTGTTTTCTTTCATAAGCAAAACTGGAGAAGGAGTGCAGGAAGGGAACAAGTGAGCACACTAAGTAGTCTTAAAACCAACAGCTACAACTCAATTCATAGCTGCAGTTGCTTTTGCTGCTGCTGACCTCAAAATGCTAAGAGCCATCCATTTCCTACTGCAGGTTCATTTTAAGTGTAATTCCCCAATGAAATGAGCAGTTACTATGAAAGAGTTAGACACCCCACCATGGAACTAACCTTCATCTGCCCTAAGAGGATCTGTTGAAATAATGGTGCCTCACCATAATGCCATGGAGGCTGAACAATTAGAAAGAAATGGAGAATCTAGCTTGAGCCCAGGAGCTACAAATCAGGAGGGGAGTTATTCCCAGTGGACAAATGGCATGCCTCCACAAGCTCTGCAGAACTTCAGCATTGCAAACGGAGATCATTTCGAGAACTTTTAGATAAATTCAGCTGAGCAAAAACTAAATGACAACCCCAGCCAAAGGCTGATCAGACAGATGCAAAGTTGCTTCTGGATAATGGAGCCAATACTGGAACTGTTCTATATTATCTTACTGTATACTGCAAATGAAAGCATTTTGTTCTACCAAGAAGCACATCTTTAGGTCTGATCTTTTAAGGGCTATAAGGTAAATGCAACTGAAGTAAGCCATAGGTAAAACCAGAGGCTTAATTGTTGGAAAACATCTTTGTTCTCCATTCCAACATCTTCTTTTCATCCCAACCAATAACATTGCAGTTACTTGGGGATCAGAGTTGATCTCTTGTAAAAGTTATGAAATTAAACTGAGGCTATATCAAATTAGCTCAAGCATTGCAAGTGGCCATAGGGCCAAGGGAAACCCACCTTGGCTAGATCAGTGATGAATTGGTGCTATCACTGTATTATATGATTTAACGCCAATGACCATTTTAGGTCATTGTAGTTTTAGGATGCATTATCTAGAAAACAGTTATATTGTTTAAACTCATCTACAGACTTCTCTCCTCCCCACCATGATATATATATGATTATATGCATGTGTGTGTATACACACCCACTCTGCAATTTAGATATTGCAGAGATAGATATAGCTTGGGATTCAACCTCTTGGCTCATTTACTTTCCAGTGTTTGGTGGAATTGAATGGCTCCATTCTTTTGGAATAGTTTGCTGATGCTGGTCAGTCACCTTATTTTAAAGCAATCTCAGATAGTCAATGGGATTTTTTTGTAGGATAATTGATTTGGAAACTGTAGCCTTTGTCACTCTGGCCAGCAAACTGATATAAAACACATTTCTGAGTGGAAGATAGGCACTTTGATACAGTCATTCAATTTCTGTCTACTGTTTGGAAGCTGAACACATTTCATTTTCTCTCCTGCATGGTTCTTCCCAGTTGTTTTTTTATTGCTCCTGCTAAAATAAAACTTTCCCAAACTGCAGTGATGGTGCCTACATTACTAGTAATTCTCTATCTAGGGAGGTATTACTGAATAAGATATAAGATTTATAAACTCAGATATTTAAAATCAATGGTGAGTATCCAACAACACATTTACATGGTTAAAAACCTCTTACAGCTTGTAAAGCAAGCATAAAGGGTTATTTCCCTTCTGTCTTTGTCAATCTATGTAATATAATGTATTAATTTTAAGCAACCACCTTATATCCTGCTGTGCTGCCTCATTGTGGAAGAAGCATGTGTGTTAATTCTTGGGAATGACAAAAGAAAAATGCCAGGTGTGTACAGCAATGAGTATATACTTCCAGCAGGATGCCTCAAGGTGCGAAGGTCACCCCAGCTACCCAGCTAAAGCCAGCAGGGATCTATATTGGGCAGTGATCTATGAAGTTGCTGGAAGTAGGTGACCACTGTAGTGAAAATGGCAGATATCGCCTTTCATACTGTATGGGGAAAGGTAATGGTAAACCGCTCCTGTATTTTACTCAAAAAACCACATGGATAGACAAAATAAAGAGATTGATGACACTGTGCCAAGTTATGAGTCCCTCAGGTTAGACGGCACTCAGAATGCAAGGGAGGAAGAGCTGAGGATCTTTTGAAATACTAATGGCATTTATGATACAACTAGGTTTTGTATCTATTTTGTATCTTTTGGGATGTCTGGTGACCGATGTTGCCATGCATGAAAAAAATAATTCCTAAATAGCAAAGATAAAATTGTGGGGACGTGGAATGTAGAGAGCATGAACATGGGAAAGGTCAACAGAGTGAAGGATGAAATGAATCAATCCACATTGACATCTGAGCATCAGGAATTGAGATGGACTAGATCTGGATACTTTCATCAGAAAATTACATTTTTTTAATTCAATATTTGAAAAAGAAAGAAAGAATGCTGTTGCTTTCATAGTGGTGTTGGAAAAGTCTTTTTAATTTAATCACAGGTTAGGAAGGACTAGAACATTTTATGATTTCTAATGTTCCTTAACCATCACACTGGCTCTAATAATACATTCTTGATATTTAAAAACTTTTTCCAGACTTCTGAGAATGGAAACAAAGAAAAGTATGAGTTTCTACTCTATATGTACAAAGTTAGGATATGAACAAAGAATCTGTGCCATGTTCACCTGGCTCATAAATATGTACTGGAGTTTTTAAAAGAAGTTAAAGTTTAAATGAGAACCAAAACCACTTTTTCAATTATCCTGTTCCTCCCTTTGGGAATCAAGTTTTGGAATAGCTAGTCTGTAGACATCAGTGGAACAGCTGGGCAGTGTAATTGATTACCCTTGGACCTAGAATCCCATCTGATCTTCAAATAAGCATTTTTGGCAACTGTGGCACAAAGGGAGTTGTCTTCGAAACTGTGATGGAGAATTCACTGCTGCTTTTCCCCTCCAATTTTATTCATTTTTGGAAAATGAAAATAGTAGTAGCCATGGTGGTACTAATAGCAGGGGCTGGACTAGAAGACCTCCAAGGTCCCTTCCAGCTCATTCATTCTATTTCTAATAGGTTGAAATAGGAACTTAACACAAAAGTCCATCTGTTAAGAATACCGAGAATAGGATCCTATTTTATTTTGGGGAAAAATAAATAACATTTTAAAATCCATATTCAACACCGACAGTTATATGCAAAGTGACATATATACAAAAGTAAACTATTGACAAATTATTAAGAAAGCATATATTTTCTCCAAAATAAAAGCAATTCGTTCAAATATGCTTTTTAAGGATGAGAATAAGATAGCATGTACTATGAATCTTAGGAGTTAAAATGACCAATTTTTATTGGTCATTGTCACAAATTCTGCTCTGTCTTATGAATGGAGGCTGAAAAATCACTGTGCAAAATACTTCATAACAAACTGTTAACTAAATTGTTTATGGTCTTACCTTGAAGTTTGATTTGCACTGAATAAGATCTAGCAAGGATATATAAGCTATATTTCTGATGCTACTTCTTTTCAGATAAACAGGTATGTCTCTCTTTATAATAAATTGGAATGTCTATAATAAATTGGAATGATAACCATATTTATTTTAATGACTGCCTAGTCTGAACTTTGTAATAAGCTCTTATTTTGACCAAATGTTTTATACTGTAGCCTTTGCTAGTTCTTCCCTAGGGCTGGCTTTAGATTAAAGCTGAGTAGGTACTGGCCAAAAGTGCCAAATTTCAGGGAATGCTAATCCTGCACCTCTATCACTACCATCTTCTGAATTATTCTAAGAATGCAAATTACATTGGTGGAAGGTAGCACCATCAGCCAATGGGGCCTAAGAGCACCATATACCCTTGAGCTGGCACTGCCCTTCAATTTGACAATCACTCTTAATGCAAATCCACAGTTGGATAATAGCTTTATCAGGATCAAGTAGAATGATATAAAAGGGTTATCTTCTAATGTCAGTGAAAACATTTAAGGGCAAGTGTTTATATATAGACTTCTTAAATTTGAAAAATTGCATGATTGCATATTGCCAATTGCAATTTACATAAATATGAAGTAAAGGGTCACTTTGCCCATGGCAGCAACAGTAATTTCTGCAGCAATCTTTTTTTTTTTATTGGATGTCCTCAAAACAGTTTGTTCATTATTTCCTTTATCTCATAGGATTTTGTTACAAAATTAGCATATACTGCACATACATATACAACTAAATTTCTTATTTTTCCTTTTTCTATGTTTTGCATTTATACTTGATTTCTTTCCCTTTTTTGCTAAGGTACTCCTCAATATAAAGAAAATTCAATTGCAAATATATTCTGTAGCTTTCATCTCTATATACATGTCCTTTAAGGCAACAATTGATTCATTCTTTCTAAGGTCCAATTGCAGCAATAATTTGAAATGTGCCTTAATTTGTTACAAATATTTGTTTTCCAGTTTGAAATATTGTTGCAAATATCCATAGAAGGTAGGAATATTAAAAGATCAAGAAATGTTTTGTGAATCAACACTCATATGATTTACCATTAAAGCAATTATTATGAATCTAATTCCAATTGACTGTTTGCCACAAGAGGTCTATGAATTGATATTCAATCTATCAATTGATGCATTTTAATTGACACAAAGATAGGGAAGTTTTCACAATACCAGTATATCATCTACTTTCCTTTTTATTGGACAGTATTCCAGCCCATCAGACTTTCTTTACAGATGTTTTTAAAATAAACTAAAATCACATTTGTCATGGCTTCTAAATTTCTGTAATATGCACAGCTTTGTACACAGCTTGCCTTACTGTTCAATTATTTTTTGTCAAATGTTTCCCAACAATTGAAGTTATATAGATAGAAGCATTCCTTAAGTTCCTTGAAAACGGGTTCTCCTTTGATGCGTGCATTTTCACATACAACTTTTAAAACATTTTTTAACCAGACTCAGTAGTCTGAGAAAAGATTTATAACCAGAAAAACACTATTGCTAGCAAATTCCGTTTAGTGATTCTTTCTATATCATGATGAAATGTTATTTTGGCAAAGCAAATGCAATCTTTTCCCATGATAATTCATGAATCCAAACCAAGGTTTACAAAATAATGATACATTAAACTCACATTCTCATAATAAGCTTCAAATAGAAACTATGTGTCTGGATAAAGGAGATAATGAAGAATAAATCTCACCTCCACTTGACAGAAGTTGTTTTTTTGTAACTATTGTTATTCACACTATTGCAAGAACTACAAATGTTGGGAATAGATTGTGCAGAATGACTAAATTGTGACACTTAGAGAGGTCAGCTGTGCACCGAACCAAGGCCCTATTTTGGAGTATGGAAAACTATTCTGAAACTTCATCCAGAAATAAGAAAGTTAACTGCCACGCAGCAAATCACGATTGACCCAGCAATTTAACAAGTCCACAAAAGGACAGATGAGGCCATAAATGATAGAATGCTGATGGAAAGCAGCTGGTAAAGGATAAAAAGAAGACTAGAAAGGGGATTATCAAAACAACCTGCATGTTCTCATCTACAGAGTATCTATTTTCCCCAATCCCTATGAATCACCTAGGCTCATGCGGGGGAGCAAATACTGAGTAGTGCTGAGAATAAGAAGTGATTGTGACAATAACCTCAGCATTCTTCACTCTGTTCCCCTCCCCTGCATTGACACATGTATACACACACACACACACACACACACACACACACACACACAAACTCTGTGAGTTTGATTAGGCTGAGGACTGAACAATTTCATCTTGGAGCTTCCATTCCTGAGGTTTCACTTGAATGCAAGTTACTTCCCCACAACTAGGTCAAGACTTCAACCATTATCCTACACTGGTTCTCAAAATAATAACTCTAAGCAGATATGATGTCAGATTTTTGAAGGACCCAGCATTGCTTATAACGATGTTTGTGAGAAGGGCCACAATACCAAGATTTAATGACTGTTCCAAACCAGCCACATCCATGTTGGCATTTGCCAAATTTGCTCCAAAGAAAAGGCATTAACTTTTTGTACTAAACTGAGTACCATCTGCCTTAGACTAACTTCCTCATGCTCGGTTGCTTTGAGCCATCTTTTCCCCAGGCCAGCTTTCCAGTTCTTCAGAAACCAAACTGGGAACTATAAAAAGTCTCGCACACACTGTGGAACAAAAGTTGATCAATAAAAATGTTCTCTTTATGTATTTTGTTCACTTGTCAGGTTAGCTATTATTAGAATTGTTTCCACACAGCAGCGTTCTAAAACTCTTAATCGACCCACACACATACACACACCTAAGAATATAATTCCTAACAGGATTTGAAAAGAAGTAAGAAATAACCTAAGAAATGAAAAAAAAAATGTTTTAAAGGATAATGAAAGCTTTCCCAAGATCCAGTTGCTTTGATCTTTTAATCAAACCATGGCTATATTAACCATCTCCAGTAGTCCTGCCTAGACTACTAGACTACAGCCTATGGATCCTGATAGGTTCCAGACAGAGCTTGGGCCATTTCCTGAGACACTGACATGCGACTCGGCTGAGGACCTGGTGGCTGCCTGGGACAGGGCAACCGGTGGGGCCTTGGACTGCGTCGTGCCTTTGCGGCCTCTGACCCGGCGCCGAACCCACTTAGCCCCTTGGTTCACCGAGGAGCTGAGGGACATGAAGCGCCAGAAAAGACGCCTGGAGAGCGGTTGGAGGGCCAGTCGCTCTGAATCTGACTTGACACTAGTAAGAGCTCATATTAAGACTTACATAGTGGCGATAAAAGTGGCTAAGTCTAATTACTTTGCCGCTCTTATCGCGTCATCAGATAATCGCCCAGCCGCCCTGTTTAGGGTGACCCGCTCCCTCCTCCATTCGGGAGCACGGGAGGATCCCTTACAGGGACGTGCTGAGGACTTTGTTCAATATCTGGATGATAAAATAACTCAGATTCGGGAAGATCTGGCCGCTGACTGGGTTAGTTCAGGCGGGGGGACTGAGGCAGGTCTTGAGAGTGTTATCTGGGCTGAGTTCGATCCTGTGGCTCCCGAGGACGTGGACAGGATTCTGGGAAGGCTAAACGCAACCACATGTTTATTGGACCCGTGTCCCTCCTGGTTGGTGCTGGCCTCCCGGGAGGTTACACGAGGCTGGCTCCAGAAGATTATAAACGCTTCTTTGAGTGAGGGTGCCCTGCCGACCGCCTTGAAGGAGGCGGTGGTGAGGCCCCTCCTCAAGAAGCCCTCCATGGACCCAGCTGTTTTGGCTAATTATCGTCCTGTCTCCAACCTTCCCTTTTTAGCGAAGGTTGTTGAGAGTGTGGTTGCGCGACAGCTCCCCCGGTACCTGGATGAAGCTGTCGTCTATTTAGACCCGCTCCAGTCCGGCTTCAGGTCTGGATACAGCACCGAAACGGCATTGGTCGCGTTGGTGGATGATCTCTGGAGGGCCCGGGGTAGGGGGTACTCCTCTATCCTGGTGTTGTTAGACCTCTCAGCGGCTTTTGATACCATCGACCATGGTATCATGTTGCGCCGGTTGGAGGGATTGGGGGTGGGGGGGCTCCATTCTGCGGTGGTTCTCCTCCTACCTCTCCGACCGGTCGCAATCCGTGTTGACAGGGGAGCAGCGGTCGACCCCGAGGCGCCTGGTATGTGGCGTGCCACAAGGGTCGGTTCTCTCGCCCCTCCTGTTCAACATTTATGTAAAGCCGCTGGGTGAGATCATCCGTGGTTTTGGGGTGGAGTTCCATCAGTACGCTGATGATACTCAGCTGTACATTTCCACCCCAGACCACCCCAACGATGCCGTGGAAGTGATGTCCCAGTGCCTTGAAGCCGTACGGGTCTGGATGGGGAGAAACAGGCTTCGACTCAACCCCTCCAAGACCAAGTGGCTGTGGCTGCCGGCGTCCCGATATAGCCAGCTGACACCATCGCTGGTTATTGGGGGTGAATCATTGGCCCCCACGGAAAGGGTTCGCAACTTGGGCGTCCTCCTGGACTCACGGCTGTCTTTAGAGGATCACATGATAGCTGTGGCCAGGGGGGCTTTCTATCAGGTTCGCCTGATACGCCAGTTGCGGCCCTTTCTAGATCAGGACTCCCTACGCACAGTCACTCAGGCTCTCGTCACTTCTTGCCTGGACTACTGCAATGCTCTCTACATGGGGCTCCCCTTGGGGTGCACCCGGAGGCTCCAACTGGTGCAAAATGCAGCCGTGCGGGGGATTATGGGAGCGACTGGGCGCTCCCATGTGACACCTCTCCTGCGCGAGCTGCACTGGCTACCGGTGGACTACCGGGGGCGTTTCAAGGTGTTGGTAATTACCTTTAAAGCGCTCCATGGCTTAGGACCAGAGTACTTACGGGACCGCCTTCTGCCACCAATTGCCTCCCACCGTCCGGTTCGCTCCCACAGAGGGCCTCCTCAGGGTGCCGTCAGCCAGACAATGCCGGCTGGCGACCCCCAGGGGGAGAGCCTTCTCTGTGGCAGTACCTACCCTCTGGAATGATCTGCCTCCAGAGTTAAGAACAATTTCTGACCTCCCGACTTTCCGGCAGGCTTTAAAAACACATCTTTTTCAGCTTGCCGGCTTAGCCTGATTCCTGTTAATATTTTATTACTTTTAGAGTTTTTATTATCTTTTAAATTAATTTGTTTTAATCTACAGCTATTTATATTTGTTCTTTTACGAAATTTTAACTTTTGTATATTTGCTTTTTAATTTGGCTGTACACCGCCCTGAGTCCGTAAGGAGAAGGGCGGTATATAAATCTAATAAAACCTAAACCTAAATCTAAACTACTGTAACACTCTCTACATGGGGCTCCCCTTGAAGAGCACTTGGAGGCTCCAACTGATCCAGAATGCAGCCGCGCGGGTGATAATGTGAGCGACTCGGTGCTCCCATGTAACATCTCTCCTGCGTGAGCTGCACTGGCTCCCAGTGGTCTTCTGGGTGTGCTTCAAGGTGTTGGTCACCACCTTTAAAGCTCACCATGGCTTAGGACCCAGATATTTACGACATCAGAGGCTTCTGCCGATAGCCTCTCACCAACACGCTCCCACAGAGAGGGACTCCTCAGAGTGCCGTTGGTCAAACAGTGTTGACTGGCGACACCCAGGGGGAAAGCCTTCTCTGTGGGGGCACCCGCCCTCTGAAATGAACTGTCCCCGGGGATGCGTATGATTCCCGACCTGTGTACCTTCCGCCCTGCCCTTAAGACTCTCCTATTCCAACAAGCTGGCCTGGCCTAATAAGGAGTTGCAATGGGTGTTTTAAATTGGTGAGTTTTAATCTGGGGGCCAAATTGTTTAATACATTTTTAAAGTATTTTAAATTTTGTATTATATGGTGTTTTATTATGGCTGTACACCACCCTGAGTCCTTCGGGAGAAAGGCGGTATAAAAATTTAATAAACATAAACAAACAAACATCTCTTATCAATTCTTCAAAATCAATTTAGTTGGTTTTGTGAGATTGGCATAAAGTCTTCTATGATATATCTGGCTGTAATCCTTAATATACTTACCTGGATGAAAAACTGATTCTATATGATACCATTGAGTTGAAAATGAACCTGTCTTGTATTATCAATGATAAACCTCATTTCTTTTGGTGTATTTTAAAGTTACGGTCAGCCATCCTCAAAAACAACTACAAAAATAGAGATGGGATAAATAAGATAGATCAGGATGCTGTGGATATATACTGCATTGCAAATCTTTCAATGTATACAGAGACAGACAGAAGACTATGAACATCATTTTATTATCTCTTAAGTGTATATTTAAGGACATATTTTGGAAATAGCTTATCTTTCATGATGATGCATCATCATCTTTCATGATGATGCAAAAAAATGCTTCTCTATCCATACATAGATTGCAGATACAATATCTACATCCTTTTTTTTTTGCCCTGAAATGAGTGGATCTTCCATCTTTACTGATAGAGTGAGGTTTTCCTTCATTTGGACCATTAATTTCTAAGAATAATAACACAAGTAGTCTTCTGAATATCAATTGATCGTCTGTGAGGCCAGTTATATGAAGAGACTAATGTCTGAAATGCAAATTTGCAGGAATGCTGCTAAATTGGACAAGATAAACTCAAGTGGTCAGTAAGGAATGAAAAAAGAGGAGACAGGTTCTAACAATCATTTTATAAGGACAGAACAGTAAAGATATAGACACTGATTTATAAACATTGGACAGGTCCCTGCTGGAATCCATAGCTGAGTTGCATGTGTCCAATTCAGAAGAAACAAATTTGAGATAATGGTTCTATTCTGTTGCCTTAATAAATAAAATAATAATAAATGAAAGGCACTAGCTCATATTATGCCACTATAATAAAATATGCTACAACAGAAAGTCATTCCTATAGGAAAAAGTCTTTTGTGTATCCAAAAGATGGCCAAAAGTGTCCAAATCAAAGATTCCTGACATGTAAAGCAATGCCAAGTTTGAGAAGTCTCATAAAGTATTTAAAGTGTTCTCAGCTTTAAAGGGAAACATAAAAAAAAAAACCCCAACACCTTTTGTTCAATGTCTTCTAGTTTTTACAAAAATACATCATAATAGAACAAAGACATCTGTATGGTATTAATGGATTTGGCTAATTTTCCTAATATTTTTTCACCATCTGTTCTGACAATTTAGAAAACATTGTCATTTCAGACGCTAAGCTCAAAAAAGAAACAATGGCAGGTGTTTTCAAAAAGTAATGAAGTTAACTTGGGCTGCAGTGTCTGGTCTTTGGAAAAGAGTATTAAGAGCCATAGATGGATTTTCCAATCAGGTCAGAGAGTATCTCTGATTCTGAAGAGAAGATTCCTCTCTTCTCTCCTGATTCATTACCAGTTTCTAAGCTTGACTTTCACACAGGGAAACTG
The DNA here is from genome assembly GCA_030761175.1 of Masticophis lateralis. Taxonomy (NCBI): domain Eukaryota; kingdom Metazoa; phylum Chordata; class Lepidosauria; order Squamata; family Colubridae; genus Masticophis; species Masticophis lateralis. The sequence goes on from JAUDYJ010000002.1 coordinate 94,649,311, forward strand.
CTTCTTTTATATGATGCGGTGTATGGGACAAAGTGGAAAGAGGCACAAGTTGTGCCACCGTTTTGAAACAAGTGGCCATTGCTGAGGCGTCTCTATGGAAAAGTGTCTTATAGTCATTGCTGTTTGGGGAAAGAGCAGAGAAGAATTCAGAGGCACGTTCCAGGAATTGTCATGGTTGAATGTGGGAGCAGATTCAGGTGTCCAAAATCCATTAGCTGAGCCCATTCCACATCAAGCCAAAACTGAATTTAGCAAGCAGTAATTGAGAGACAAATACAATACTGTACATGCAGCTGAATTTGGAAAGCCATATTTTGAAAAATAATATCAATGTTTTTCTCCCATGAAATATTAAATGGAGAAAGAAAGACAGATACATCAGAAAAGTGTCAGAAATCAAGTGTACTTTTAAAGAGGAAGATTTATTAAATACTTTTAATGCAAAAGGTTAGTAACTCAATTGGGGAATATTTTAAAGGTATAATAGTTCAGAAATGTAGCTTTAAATTAGATTGTTGCTAAATATGATTTGTACTGTCAATTGCTCTGACTAAATAATGCCAGAATAAAAAATAAATGTGTTGTTTTCAACTGTGAAAATGGTGACTATTGCCCAGACAAGAAATGTTTATTCTCTTTAGTAGAACGCAGATGAGTTCAGTTAAAGATATATTAAAAAAAAAAAAAACCTGATATGTTCAAGAACTAAATTTACTTGTTCTTGAATAAGAAGTGATACGTCTTCAAAGAAAAACCAGAAAGTCCAGGTGCCTCTTGAAAAAGCACATTTGGGACAACCATGACCTGGATGACTGAGAATCTCCATAGACATTTAGCAATGTTCACAATAGGTATCACAAAATTCCTCCTTACTAATCTGGGGATCTGATTTTAGATGGTAAACAGGAGTAGATTTTACAAACAAATAATAATCCCAGAAATTGGATCTCAGGATGTCACTATGAGGCTTGCTGTCAAAAGAATTTGGCACAGTAAAAATGTAAGAAATGGGGGCGGGGCAAAGGACCCTTTCAAATTACAAAGTACAAAATGGTCACTAAAAACAATTCTAATATTCTTCCCTTGAAGTTTAACATATGTCACATAAGCTTGTACAATTATTTTTTGTAGGATGCAATACAATTGTTGGAGAATCAGTTTGGTGTAGTGGTTAAGCGCCAGGCTAGAAACCAGCAGACTGTGAGTTTTAATCCCGTCTTTTGCATCAAAGCCATCTGGATGACCTTGAGCCTTTCTCAGCCCATGATGTCAGTCTGGTCGGTCAATTTCTGTCACAATCAATGGACCAACACCCAGCTGATTTGAAAAAAGTGGATCCTGAACTTGCAGGGGGAAAAGCTGGGAAGAAAACAAATGCAATATGGTTATCATAGATGAAATCTGCCTTTCCACCCATATCATCTGAAAAAAATAATTTCAAAAATCATTAAGAAATTATTTGGACCTCGTGTAACTGTGAGTGCAACATATTCCTGAAGTGGTTTTTTCCTGCTTTAATGAATAAGCAGCTTGTAGTTCTTCAGTCATTATGCGAGTCTGGAAAGAAACCCCACCTATTTCATTAAATTAGATTAAGAGATTGGTTAAGAGATAGATTACTAAACAAGACTATATCTCTTTTTCCCAAACTCATGTCATTAGCAAGATTTCAAAAACTGCTTCCTAATCATTTCCCAAGTGACCACTGCAGTACTAAATAACAAACATATGTAGTAGATTTGTTCATTTAGAACAGGGCTGTCAAAAACGCGACCACGGCCATGCCCAGTTTAGCGGGGGGGGGAGGGGAGTCCTGGTATGTCACATGATGCCGTCGTGATGCCACAAGTTTGACACCCCTGATTTAGAATAAACAAAATATAACATTTGCTTGAGAACAAGTATCTCTCTTCTCTCAAGCTCAATTTCACCAACTTGATAGTCCTGACAAAATAGATATTGGATTGTGTTGTAAGACACTAATAAAATGTTAGTTTTTAAACAACAAATGTATCTTAAGAAACCAATCATTGCTTATTTTTTTAAGGAGAAAGATGAAAGGATTTTGTTTTCTTAAGGGTGACCATTGCCTGGAGTGGTTGCTATGAAACCATACTGGCCTAAAGACAATTTAATTCTAATGGACACAATGTAGCCCTTGACCACAATTAAACATGGTATGTATAGATAAATATTCTTAATTTTATTGGTATTTCTTTCTCTCAAAAAGCTTTGCCACTAAAAGACTTTGAAAAGAGACTTTTTAGAGAGATTTTTTTTTCTGAATATGATTGACAATTTAATATTTATTTGCTGGCTCGTTTACTATTCCGGAACAGCTCTCCTCTGTAGCCTCCTGGTGTTTTCGGTGTCCCCTCTGGTCGCTGGTTTGCTTACCCAGCCAGATCGGCCCACCTCTGCAGCCTCCTAGTGTGTCTAGTGCCCCCTCTGGTTGCTGGCTTGCTCACTTGTCCAGATCTTCTCTGTAGCCTCCTGAAGTGTCTGGCGCCCCCTGTGGTCGCTGGCCTCACCTGGTTCAATTCTCCTCTTACATTGTTGGATTACAACTCTGATCATCTCCAAGCATTGGCAATGGGGGTTGGAATGAGGAGAGTTGAAATCCCAAGATTATATGGAGGGCTATAAATTCCACCCTTTATTTGCAGAAAATGCACATCATCATGTCTTATTTGTTCTATACAGTAGCTGCTAACCTGAGTGCAATTTGCCACAAGTTGAGCTCTTTGCTCATTAAATTAATCAATCAATCAATGGAAAACTAAAACAACCTATTGTTCCTTGAGACAGCTTTTCATGTGTTGCCATTAGATTTTCTGATCACTGAATAGAAACAGAGATAGAGTGGGCAGCAGCAGGAGTCTTCCAAATATGGCATTTGTCGTGTTTGAATGCCACCACACTAATGCAAATGGACAAAGATCACCGATGGTCTCCAAAGGTTAAAAGCTTTTTCCTTTCCAAGTTTCTGCTGAATCTAATTTTGTAAAGATAAGACAGCACCAAAAACAAAAACAAAAACCCAACAACCCCGATGCCTTTTATGTTAATTCAAAGATGTGGTAAGAATGAAGCAATGTGACTCTATGATTGTTTCAAGGCAACCACTCCAGGAGGTCTACAAAGCACAAAGAGTTGAGCCCCAACAGCTCCTTGTGTGTTGTTGCATCTGTTTGAGAAAGAGACAGTTGAAGGATACAATCAAACTGGTGACAGCGAAGTTTTGAAAAAGCAAAGTGCAATGTAAGCTAACCAAGGCCTTAGATCTCTAATCAGACACAAATGAGACAGCTCTTTGCACCTTAGGATTGTAAGATCAGCTACCTTCTCTTTAGATCCATGCTCGCCTGGCTTGTTAAGGTGAGCTGGGGGTATCACATGAATGAGTTCTAGTGGGTGTAAATTCTTCTTTGAGTTAGGGAGTTTGTTTCATTACCTCTTAAAAAGACCTTGGTACACCTCCTCCTCAAGAAGTTATCAGTTACCCCACTATACCAGACAATTTTCATCTCGTATCTAACCTCCCTTTTGTAAGAATGTGACTGAAATAGTAGATAGAAAATAATTTCAGTGGCCCCTGGATAAAGTGGATTATCTGGAGCCTTTTCAGTAAATATTTAGACCCAGGTATGGGGAAGAAATGGCATTGGTCAGACTTTTGCCTATGGAGATTCTCAGGCATCCAGGTTATGGTTGTCCCAAAGACGCTTTTTCAGAAGAAGCTTCTTGGATGAGAAATAAAGCATCTTTAAAGAAAAAAAACAGGAAGTCCAGTTGGCTCTTGAAAAAGCACTTTTGGGTCAGACTTTTGGATGACATTTGACATGGGTGGGATGGGGGTTCTATGCTCATTCTTGATCTATTTTGAAAATCTAACAATCAGCACTCTTGAGTCAGAAAGAGCACACTACTGGATATACAAGATACAGAATTCTGGAAACCTGGTCTGAGGCTGTGTGAGGGAGAATATGGTGTCTGACTACAAATACTAGTAGCTATAAGTACTGGCTTATTTAGCTCCAGCATTACACTTCTTGGACACACACACGTGGTTGTGTCAGATTGACTAGTATTTGTAGTCAGTCACTACATAAGTGTGACCAAGTTTGATGCTGGAGCTAAATATGTCAGTGACAATTTGGGTTGCAGTAACAAAAGCATTGCTTCTAGATCATAGAAAATATTTTTGTTGCATTCTGTGTTGGCAGCAATTCACTTGAAATTCTATGTCCAAGTTTAAACAATTTTATCTTCAGAGACATGGAGAAGTGGAAGTTGGATCAAACAGAGCTACCACAATAGAGGGCCTTGTCACTGCGTTTTTATATTTACCAGCAGAGCTATTATTTCTGAACTATCAGACTTAGTTTGCCAAATTTCTTATCAGCATCTACTGCGCATGTACTGCATTCTTTTACTTTTTCTAGAAACTTTCCTTTGTTCTCCAGCCAGCTAAGTTCAGGCTGGGGATTCTTTGCCAACATGTAATCTAATTTAGTTTAGTGAGATGTCTTTATTTTCTTACAATAAATATGAGTTTAATTAGAAGATGTATTCCTGTTTTATTGATCAAAGTATACACAAGGAGAATGTCACGATCCAACTCAAAATGAGGGCAATTACCCCACGCAAGGTAACGGGGCTGATTGCCGTTCTGACAGGCCTAAAAGAACGAAAGGAGCTGACCATGATAGCACATCATCAGTATCATGTTTACCCTACAAAACAGAAGGTTAAGGAGACATATGGTAGCAGCCTACAAATTTCTAAAAAAACTATTTTCTAAAACATGGGCCTGTTTTTTTCTAAAATAGAACAAAAGAGGGGCTGGCAATTGGTGACTAAAAGAAAAAAAACGAGGCTGAATATTACAAAAAACCAGATATTAAGTGCTACTAAACAATGAAACAGTCTGTCTAAATCTATAATAAATGTCTCACTGCAGATGAACATCAGTAGGAGATGGTTTAATGGATATTAACTATAAACAGAAGGCTTAACAAGAAAAATTGTGAGAATCCTTCAACTTATAGATTCTATTATTCTAATATATTCTAGTCTATAACCTTCAGGAATTAAAGTTGTGACCAGTTTATTATTCCTCCAAATATTTGCTGTGGCATCGTTTTTTTATGCTGTTTGCCTATAATTTCTAAGCATTTTAGAACTCAGTTTGACATGTCAGTTTTATGGGTGTTACACATTTTAGAAAAGAAGTTTATAGAATATCAATAGATTACTTGAAGAGCAAACATTATGAATATTATGAAGAATTTTAAAATCAAATTGCACATCTTTTATTAAGGAAATAGATGTAAAAATATTTATTATTCCATTAGTCACTCTTTAATAATTGATTTTCAGCAAACATAAACTGGGAAGCAAGCTCTACAATTAATGAAAGAATGTTACTAATGTAACTATACTGAAAATGATTTGAATTGAGAATTAAGTTTATGAATTATTATTTCAGTTTAATATCTGTGCTATTAGGGGAAAAAAGCTACTTTTAGTTTCTAGAACAGAGCAAATATCGTGTGTGCATGACCACATTAATGAATACAGTTCCATTCAGATATCCCAGGTGCTAAAACAATGTTATTTTGAATTTAAAATAATTGAATGTTATATTCTACAAAGATACCCAAGCATTTTAAGTTTAAGACCAGGATTAAACTGCAAACAAGTATATAATTGACAATCCTCTTCAACTGTTAATCAATACTAAGTTTGATAGTGTGTTGCCACTTCTGTGATTTCCAAGCTCAGATTATTATGGGTACACGTAACATATTCAACTCACCTCATGGGACCATATACCATACAACTGAGGCTCACCACAATAGTAATACCTACTATGAGGAAGATCTCAATCCCTTTCAACTTTGTCCTCTGACAAACTATTTTGATAGCCATCCCTCTCAAGAGGCAGAATGTATGGAAGCCACTACACAGAGGACATTTTGAGAGGATTGTGAGGGCAGGTGGGCCTTAGAAAAGCTATTTGTTGAGCTGTAGACATATTGGTATTATCCTTCAGACAGCAAAAGGTCATTCTTTTCAAACATGAAATATCCACTTGGAGAAAGGATTGAAAAAAGGGATGCATTGGGAATTATTTATGAAAGGCAGCCTGGAGTTCTTTGAAGTCTAAAACATCAACAGCATAATGGTATCAACTAACTAGGCAATATATTTCTTTTATAGAGGAGAATTTTTATACAATAACCCAAACAAGTCAAATAGTAAATTCTATCTCTTGAGTCAGAAAGATTCCAGCTTAATATGATTCGTCTTACTCACTGTTTATATATCCTCTAATAGTCTCTTTGAGACAAAAGAAACAATAAAATAAAAACTATTAAGAAACCAATTTCAATAAGTACAGGAGAGGTTCAGGGAGATAAAAAATGCCATATAAGAATGTTTCACAAAAGTGCAACTATTGTGGAACAAAAATGAATCCATTATCAATTAAACAAACAAACTTAAATCAAATCTGTATTATCTCCAACAAAATTCCACTACTGTAATCAGTTATCCTATTCAGTATCTTCTGGAGGGGTAAATAATACAGGCAACCATATAAATTGCTTAATTTTTCTGTAACTTTTTTTAAAAATACATTAGTGCATAATAAATTTATCAGATCTAGCACAGGGAATTTTGGGAACTGTCAAAATCCTCCCAGCTGGTTCTTTTAAATACAGTATCTGTTTTGATGCTTCCCTGTCAGAAATTATTCATGATTTCACTTCTGTCATTAATTTCAGGCCTGGTCACTTAAATAGAAGTGGACTGTCTCTTCTGTGTCTTCCTATTTTATAGAACATTATTCTATGTTCTTTTTTCATGTTGAGCAGGAAGGTTATCTATAGGTGGGGAATATTATATTGAGCCATGATTATAGGCAGATCCTCACTTGCTCAAATTTAGACCCACTGTCACCTATCCAGGAAGTCAATATTCCTCCTGATAACCCTCTACCAAAACAAACAACTGTTAGTTCCTCAGCAATCTACAGACTCGAAAAGAGTAAGTTGATATTGACTATCCTATGATTAAACAAAGGTGAGAGACCACATTTCAGTTTATTCTAATGGGCTAGCAAAAGAGTATCTCAAACAACACAGTAAAACAATCTATTTCAAATACTGAACAGTCTATTATAAGATGAAACTCTAGGCCTAAAACTTTTATTGCAACCAATCTGTAAGATTTAACAGATACAATTATCCTACATCAATATTAAGTAAGATGCTGCAATTAGAGCACTACTAGTAGATAGTGGAGCTTTAGTCAGCTTAGTTGGCCCAAGAGTTGGGATTTTGTCTATAGTGTGAAAGCACTCTGCTTAAGAACAGAAGTTTGTTCTTTGGCAAGAATTATACCAGAGACCATTAGATAGAATTTTGAAGAACAACTTTTTACATAGAAAACCAGAGTTCTGGAGTCACTTTCTCTCAGCCCTAAGAAGGAATTGTAAACCACTTCTAAAAAATCTTGCCAACAAAACTGCAGGGATAATCAGCACAACTGAATGGAAGAAAAAAGAAGAAGAAATCTGGTTAGTTGAGCTTGTTTATTTGATTTATATAATCACCCATCTCACAAACACGATTCTAGGCAGTATACAATAAAAAGTTAAAACATCTATGGAGAAATCAGTTTCTGTTTCCCATCCAGACCCCAGATTTATACCCATCATTTGCATGTAGTTATTTATTGTTCATTAGCTATTATTTCTGGACCTTGTTTCCATGGCAATTAAAATAGTTCCCAACCATCTTCTCTATGGCACACTTTTATGAACTTGAATCCTAAGATATCTTCTTTCAGTTTTTTCTCCAATCTGATCATCCAAAATTCTTTTAGCCTTTCAACTTTCTTGCCCTCCTCTGAATTTATTCTAACTTGTCAATCTTTCTGGAAATGCAATACCCAGAATCATTCACTATGTTCCAGGTGTGATAGATTAGAGGGGAATAACAACTTCAAACATTTTTGATACAATGCTTCTTTTAATACAGCCCATTAGCCCTTCTAGCACTGGCTGATGCACATCTTGCTATTCATGAAACACCTGCTAGCTGGTAAGTTACCATAATTGTAAAATGATAACATAAAAAACTTTTGATTCAGTAATGATCATTTTTATATCCATCTAACAAAATAATTCTTAACACCTTCCTTGAGAGCTCAACACTACTTCTATTATGTTCTAGATAATATTATATTGATGTATGTGTGTATTTTTAGGTGGGAGTTCTGTTGGTCTTCAGCATTTCAGCAAACTGTAAGAGAACCTTCATATATCAATCCTGCCTTTGTAACAATTACAATGCATATTCATTGTCATCTTTTTGCTTTTTCCCTATGTGAATATTTTGCTCACATATGGAAAAATGAAGGCAAAATTTAAACACAGCAGGAAAGAAGGGTTGTCTCCACTGTTGCTTAATATTGACATTGCTGGGAACATCCATCCTGCTTTCAACATGTTTAAAAAAGAGAGGAAAAAGTGTAGGGAAGCAGCAGGCAGTTGGCACTCTTTTTGGATCCATTAGCCAGCTGTCCAACAGCTGTTCAAATGGTTAGACCATCTCATTGCTGAAAGAAATTAAAAATGACCCAATGGAACTGCTGTGTTTGGTAAATGTAAATTCATTCCAGCTCACTCCAGCAATCTTCATCCTCAAACTGCAGGTTGGAAAGCTGTATGTTGAAACAATATCTCTATTTCTCCAGAACATAATTTTATTTAATCAAAACTTAAATAATTTAAAACTCAAATATTTATCTGAGCATCACCCAGATCTCTATTTGATGTTGATAACATTTGTTTAATGCAATTAATTTGCTGGTTCTGGGTGGATATATTAACTTCCTCTTGGCACTTCAGCTACTTGATGTACCAATAGTAAAAAAAAAAAATATGTAGAGCATAGGTAGATATGTCAATGCTTATTATAAGCTTAATATCCTCACTAGTCTACAAGACGTTTAAGACCCATTAGAATCATATGACCTTCACCTCTATGTATTTTTATCAAATACATTTCACACTTCAAACAGACTGTTTAGTTATAATAATAGGACTCCTCAAGTTAACCTATTTCATTCAACTGTACTTCAAATGAACTAATTAAATACTATCACTGAAAAAGTTTTACAGTACAAAAATGATTTTCCATTCTTTATTCAGATAGATGCTATTAAAAAACCCTAAGCATTTACAAATTTAGGTACCCTGTAATGTTTTGCAATGGTTCACATTTTAAGGCCTATATTGGCAATCCAAAATATATTAATACTGTAGCATTTGTGTATGTTTACGATTTTGTACTATAGCAGAATAATTAATATTTTTTAAAGACTACATTCTTATCCTTAAATAGTATTTATATGATCATATAATATAAATTCACATCATCTCTTAATTCTCTCAGTTTCCATGAAATATATTCTGTCAAGAAAAAGTATGCATATTAAAATACAGGAAAAGCTTATTCCTTTTGGCCAGTAAACTTTTCCTTAGAAGTAAAGATCTGCGAGTTATTTTTCAAATGGGTGGTTTCTTATAAATATTTACATCTTTGAAATCAGAGAGCAACTACACAGTGATGCATTTTTCAAAATAATATTTCTTTCTCCCTGGTCGTTCTGGAGCACATACTGTTCAAATTATGTCATTCCATGTATGCTACTTAGGGAAGACTGCAAATCTTTTTCTCTTCAACAATCTTTTCTTCTTCATTAAAACAACCCACAGGATTAACTTCAGTAAAATGTAAGGTTGGAAATAAGGATATAGTGCTATGTATCAACTTAGATATACAGAGACTTTAGTTTCTGGGGGAAAAAACAGCAATAAATATCTTATAAAAATATTAACCACAAAGCAATCACGAATCATTTGCTCTCTTTCCTAGAGCTTGTTGAGTAATTGATTGATTGATTGATTGAATTTCTGTTTTGCATCAACCAACTTCAGAACAACTCATTTAAATATGGCTGGGAGAGAGTTACATATATATATGTATTGTTTAGAAAGCAATGCTATAACAACAAACATAAAAAACTATTTATGTGGCAAAATCTGCTATTAGAATTTAGCCAAATGTTTCAAGTACTAGTCCAGGTACAAGCAAAACCTAATATGGCTCTAGTGAAACCTTGGAACGAGAAGCTTCACCATGCATGGGAACACAAAGGAAGCACCATTCTTACTTTTTGTGGCTGCTTCAGGCTAACTCTATAATACGAGTCATAAAGAACTTGTGAAAATTCTTGTACAAGCAGAATTCAAGTATTAGATTATTCAAATAGGCTCCGAATCAAATGGGTTATAAAATCTTTTAACTTTCTTGGTTAATTATTGCATTAAATAAAACAGTTTATGTGCACACTCACATATTTCATTATAAAACAGGCCCTCCAAACTGGTCTTGCAGAAGCCTCTCCATGATCGAAATACTCTGTAAAAAACATCACAGACTAGATCACTTTGAAATCTAAATATTTTACAAATAACCCTATGCATACTCCAGTGTCATCCCAAATCTCTTGCTAACACAATTAGAGTCACTCCTTTGAGTCCTACTGCATGGAACCTCTTACAAGTTTCACTGATAAACTGCTAGCTTTCAGGATAAAATCACAAGAGTCCTGAGGGATATAGGCAAACAACAGGGCATTCTATAAATTCTATCCATACCATACGATTTTGGGAAAGCTGCTCTCAAGTAAAAATCTACATAGAAAACTAGGCAATAAGACAAGTTGCAAGTTCTAAAGAGGTTTCTCTTTTAGATTATTAACATTTTGTGAATAAACTGCTTGGGCTTTTGGCTAGTAATTTTGAATGTCTTTCTGGTCACAACCTGCAAACATTTCAGAAAGTGGGGTGACAGTGTGTGTGTGTGTGTGTGTGTGTATACTTCAGACACTTTCTTTTTTTAATTCTGTGAAAATAAAAATATATTGTTTGCACTGATTTATCAGCTCTCTTATAACTGGAACCTAGAGCTCTAGCTTATTGCAATTTTGACCAGTGTACTAATCGGAATTTGGTAGTTTGATTCTAGTATTTACTGTATTCTGTTTGTTTTCAGATATGGATGTCGGTGGCTGTAGTTCAAGGCCCCACACTAATTGGGATTTTTTTGGGTTCTCTGATAAAGGAGAAACACCTGTATATGTAACGAAGACCTGGCAGTTCAAACAGTGCAGTGCACATCAAATCTTCTTTTCATAATACAATTTGGAAATTATGTTTACCATGCCAACTTTGGATCAGTTACAAACCAATAACCCAAATGATCCATATTTTAAAAATTCAGAATGGCTTGCAAAATGCTTCTTTATAAACTTTAAATATTGGAACTTACAGCTCCTTTTTCTGTTTTCATCATCTCCACAGGAAGTGAGAACTGACTAATACAGCTCATCCATCTAAATTAAGTTTGCCACCATTTACTAAATACAGCACAAACTGACAAATGTGAGAACTCTTGAGTTTTGCACTGGGAATCTTAACATGTTATTTATTGAATCAATTATGTTCACAGTGTGAAAAAGCTGCTTTCCCTTTCTTCCTCATAGCATTGCTGCTTCTAATATAGGGGTTAGGAAAGAAGAAGAAATAAAGGAATATATAAATGACTAATGATCAATTTGCAAGTAATATATAACTGAAAGAATGGTACTGCCCAATAAATATATTCTTTACAATTGAGGCTCTAATACTTGTCATTTTAATTTTATCAGCTACACTGATCTTTTTGTTGTAACAAACCTTGTTTGTTATATGCAAATATAGACAACTGAACTTAACTGATCTCTGTAGTGAAAATTTTTCTTCTATAGGTAAGTATGGGCTTCCTTTACCTTGCTAGACCTCACATAAAGCGAATTAATATACAATGAGAGAAAGCTGTATTTCATATTAGTTTCAATGTGTTATAATATCTGCTGCATCATGTGACTTTGCTCTGACACTCTTAAGATTGCACGAGGTGTTATCCAGTGCATCCAGGTACTTCTGACTGCAAATACCTTTGACCTCTTATTTGTCTTGTTTTGCTTATATCAATATTATTACAGAAAGGGATGAAAATGGAAACATCTGAAAGAAAAAAAGTCGAACCATTTGCAAGTAAGATGAATGTCAACTAACCACTGAATTAAAGTTGGAGTAAATCTGGCAGCATCCCAGAATAAGCCTGACCAGATGAGATTTTTTGAAAAAGTTATCAAAAGGAATAAAAAGAAACATAAAAAGATCTCAGAAGCATCACTTCATCTCATTATGTTCTATCTACACAATCTTTTTCCAGTTCTGACAATTATCCCAAGAACCCCAAAATGAGTCAGGATCAATTCCTTACATCATTCAAAAGTGCCAGAGTTTCTCAATTTTTCTTCTAATCAATTTTATAATGTACCCGATCATATATTTGCTTGACCAATGTGTCTGTTTGTGAATGAATATACATACTCAATCTTATAATTAGATTCTGGGAAAATACTATGACAAAACAACCATCAGCATCCTGTAGCCACATTTGCTGTTAGCTAAATATCTCAGGGATAATTTATTAGTTGGATTAGTTGAAAATGAGGCACTTATTTTCAAGAACTCACCCAAGTTCTGCCTGAATAAAAACTTCAAATAAATAAAATGTAGGCAGCTGGTGACCTATTGTATTAGTCTAAACAAATACATATATGGGAATGTCTTCTATACCAATACTTGTTTTGACACATTTTAATATAAAGCAACTAGAATATTGTACATTACAGAAAAAAGAGCATTAGATGTCAAGAACCTGGGAATTAAATTTAAAAAATAAAGCACTTACCCTTCTGACTCCTTGATTTAAAAAGGATTGTGCAAAAATTTCCAGTAAGCAATTTAGCAAGCCAGTCCCTTTTACTGTTATATTTCCTTTCTGAACAAACTCTGTCCTATGAAATAAAAACATAACTGAATTGGACCATTGTTCACAATGCCTAGAATGCCTGGAGTAAGGTCATCCAATTGGCTTCATGCATCAGATAGGACTAGAAAAATCCACTAATAAAGAATCTACTCACCCATACTTGCTAACGACAAAAAAATGAGTCAAATATGCAAATAGAAAAGGGCTTCATATATTTTGGTTGTCATGGCTGTCATGGTCATTATGAATTTCAAAACAATGTGTTAAACTGTTCTTAGAATAACAACAACAACAATAATAATAATAATGTCAAAGCTTAGAAAATATTCAAAATCATCTCTTCAAGGTCACATATCACATAGAGACTCCCGGTTTGGCGTCGCAGCAATGCAGACGGGGAAATGGCAAGGCTCTGATGAGCCTTGCCAAAACCCCATTTGCCTAACCACTGCTGACAGGTCTGCGGACCTACCCTGTCCTGAAGCGACAGGGGAAAAAGGAGGGGACCCCTTGGGTGGCTGAGAGGAACAGGCAAGTTCCTCGAGGCCAGAGGCAACCCTCTAAGTCAGCAGCGGGGGATGGCAGCCATGGCGGCTGCCCTGAAGCTGCAACAAATTGGGATAAGCAAAGTGCAGGAGGAAGGAAGAAAGGACAAAGTGCTTCGGAGCCGGGTGAGTGACACCAGACTAGGCGAGAAACAACACGTTAATGAGGGTATTTAAATAACACCCCCAGCCTTACTTAGTGGCTGAAGATCTGAGGGACTTGAAGATTTGGGGGGGGGGGGGAAAGGAGGGAAAGAAGTTTTAAACCCCTTAAGAACTGTATTTCACCACTGATTGATTGGAGGGAATTGTTTATTAACTAAATAAAGCTTGATACTTAAATTTTTTCTAAAAAAACTGAGAACTTGAAAAGAAAAAAAGTGAACTAAGGATTTGCCACCTTTAAAAGGCAGACAAAGAGATCAAACAGATTGCTACATAAATTTTCAAAATGGCGACTGAAACTGTGACTAAGTGAAAGTGCTCTTTGTGGAAATTTGCTCTCTCTGAAAAGAACCTATTTGACTTTCTACATATTATGAATTATTTTGAAAAGAACTACGGTTTTTTGAACTTTGGAGATCCCTATTCTGTCCTTTGATGGTTGTACAAAGAAAGAAGAGATACAACGTTTAATAGACTTTTAACTAAATAGTGCAGCAATAAAATTTTTGGTGCAGCAACAGAAGATGAGAAGCCGATGTCTTTACTGGAAGCAGACTTTACAATGGAATTAAAAGAATATGCAGAGTGGAAGTATTGACTTTGAATTGAAATGCATATGGACAGACAAGGAAGAGAAGAAGCAAAACAGATAAATTGGATAGCAATGTTTGGATGTTTAATTGTTTAAATGGTTCAAAATTTAAATGAGCTTTAAATAAAAATAAGTGTTCATGGTAAATAAAGATAGAAATATTATAAAAATTCAAATGGGAAGTTAAGGTGACAAAAATTGATACGGAAAGTTAAAGTGACTAAAATTGATACGTTCTTAAAAGCATAATTTGTTGTAACATGTATAAGTTTTAATTTGATAACAAAGTGGTGGATGATAATTATGATTAATTCTTAATGATTTAAGATGATGCATTAAGGTACACAGATGGAAATTATAATTGTGATTATACCTGACATATACTGGGGATGATTAATATTAAGAAATAGATGGGAATACACCCTGGAAGAATATAGTTGAGACAATAGATTAAAAGATAATATTTGGAAAAAGAAATTATTAATAGGTTAGTAGAATAGAAGTTGGAGTTAATGGAGGAGAATATGCTGAGAAATCAGCCAAACAATGAAATGCTGGAAACCAGCCGAATAATAAGTGGAGTTAGGAGGAGAATGCTGTTAATCAGCCAAATAATAGGTGGAGTTAAGGAGGAAAATGCTATTAATCAGCCAAAATAAAAAAAATGCTGTTAATAAGCCAAATAAAAGGGGGAGTTAAGGAGGACAATATGCTGAAAACTCAGCCAAAATATGCTATGCTGGAAATCAGCCAAATAATAGGTGGAGTAATGGAGGAGAATGAGGAGAATATATTGAAGAATAATTATTAACAAGGGATGAAAAAAAAGAAAATGTTGGGTGATAATTAAAATGAAATGGTAAATTTTGAGATCTCTGTGTAAAAGTTTAAGAATATAACAGGATAGTTTAGGTTTAGAAAATGAGAAAAATAGGAAGAAATTTTGATTAATAAATTGAAATAAAAATTGAGTTGTATATATTTTGAAATTAAGATTTGTGGTGATAAAATTGTAAGGTAAATATGTAGATTAATAGAATAGATTGTCTTTGTGTTTAATGTTGATGCTAAAAGGAGCAAGGGATATTAAAAAAAGATTTGTTTTAGTAGGAAATTAGCATGTATGATGAGATAATAGAAAGATTAAGATGTTGAAATTTATGTTAAAATGGCTTGTTTTTCATTTGTTAAATTAGTGTACCCCTTTATGACCGGACCAAGACTTCGTTCTAAAAAAAATTTCTGTTTTATGTTTATGTTGGAAAAAATATTTTTTTTCTTCCAAAAAAGAAAAAAAGGTCACATATCACATACTATAAAAGTTTGGGGTTTTTGGCTGTGGTTTTATTTCTAGTTCATTAAAGTTTCACATCTTCGGTATGTCACCAAATATGCCTGCATGATGCAAATATAATATATAACATACAATATAAGTGCTATAGTGTTTTAGAATAAACATGTAAGTAACATATTCTACTTTAAAATTCATTAAAGTGATTATTAATGAAAATGTTAAGATTGTTTGCTCTAACTCAGCCCTACAAACAGGGGTGCATATAATATGGGTTGCAAATGTTTTTCTTGTAGTAATATGACA
This sequence comes from Masticophis lateralis, assembly GCA_030761175.1. NCBI lineage: Eukaryota > Metazoa > Chordata > Lepidosauria > Squamata > Colubridae > Masticophis > Masticophis lateralis. The sequence goes on from JAUDYJ010000002.1 coordinate 94,665,172, forward strand.
GAACTGTGTTTTTTAATGGCATTTAATAATCATGTCTTGAATATATGTGTGAGCCGAAGAAACTGCAAATAGCCATTTCGCTCTTCCCCAACCCTCATCAGTAATTATCATTTTCAAAGCTGGAAGAACTAAAATATCCATATGAAAGAAAGAGAACTATCAAATTTTGCCATTCCTAATTGAAAAGCAACAAGGCTGCAAACCACAGATCCAGTCCAAAGACCCCTCTGCAGCAGTTTGTCAGCCCGGGATTTCGCAGGGCTCACGAAAGCCCGCTAATCCCAGACTGTCTCACTGCTACATTTCCGGTAGAATCCAGATATTATCTATTGATATATGATCAATTTGTTTGATCGAGGAGTTGAACCTAACTTGACAGCACCAAACTATCTGTGCTACTTATTAAATTTTAAACTAGACTGTTAAAGTTAAGAGGAAAAAGAAAGTGATGAGTAGCTTTACTTTGTCAGATTGCTAAGCAACAATCCCTGACACAGACAGCTTTAGTCATTTAATAAAGTGATATAATCAAAACTATGAACGAGTATCAGAAAACAAAGCATGTCTATAATAAACATTCAGTTATTTTGAGCCATGATTTTATAAAATACACCAGAAATATGCATACATGCATGGAAAAGATAGAGCTATGCAAATTATTGTGGTTCCCCCCCCCCCAGTAATTGCTTTATTGCATTATAACATGTGAAAATCACACTATTAAATATAGATAGTTGCTGGGCACAGTGATTTTAATGTAACATAAGGTAGAAATTGTTAGCATCCTAATGGTTTAAATAAATCAAACATTTAAAGAGAAAAAAGTTTATGTCAACATTCAATATAATTTCTAAAATATAAATAAACAAAGTTGCTTGACTTGTACGATTAAAACTATGGCATTGATATGGCATTGATAAGACAATTCCATGCATTTATTTTATAATATCAAAAAGTTTCTATCTATGAGCTTAATGCTTAATAATAATTTCTCCAGTTTACTATTTTTATATTAAAAAAAAATAAAGATAAAACAGAAGCTGATATTTGATTTCCAGATTCCTCCTTCTTTATACTCTGTCCAATCTGCAGTATTTATAAGTATTTAGATCCCCTCAGAAAGTATAAAGTTGTTTCTCAGCCCCACATCCCCAGCATCAGAATTAATTCACAATCTCATTGCACTACATGGCTATGCCTTTGAAATCAGAGCAGTGTGTAATATACTACAGAAAATTGCAGGAGGTACTACTGTAGACACAAATGTTTACATCTAAATAGCACTCTAAATGACAATGCAAAAATTTCTGGAGTGCACTTCTCATTCTTGATATTGTTTCCCTGAAGCTCCCAAAATTGGCAGCTACTGTGGTTATTGGCACAGCTGGTGTAATTCAGAGCCGTAGATTGAACAAGGTCTGGAATATGCAACTGAATGGCTGGCCTATTTGTATTAACAAAGCATTTATTGCAGGAACAGACAGTTTTTGTGCTGGTTACCACTTATACATGATCATTGCACATCCCTTTAATAGTGAAATACAGAAATCTACAGCACCAATAAGAGAAAAAGTATTCTACAAAATAAAGAAAACTATAATCAATAAAGCTAAACTGACCAAAAAAAGAGAAACCAATAAATGTATGGGGAGGGGGAGATCTGTAGAATTAATTCTTAAGCTTATCATCAGTTCTAGACCATACAGAAACATTTTGTTTTATCTTTTCATCTTCATTTTTAGAACAGAGGCTTTTTCAAATGCCATAATTATTTATTACACAAGTTTACATGGATGCCCAACTTACACACAGGTGACTCCAGACAGCTTACATTTAAAAAAAAAATCCACAACATAAAAATTAATTTAAAAACCAAAAACAAAAACCACATCTCCACGGCAGGAGCAACACAATCAGATCAAAACTTGATTGGCTTCATCTTCATTCATGGTCCTCAGATCACTGACAAAAACACATTTTCAGGCTCTTTGAGTGCTCTAGTAAATATGAAATAATACCTTCTGGAGAAATATTTTCTGATGATTTTTTTTATTTTTAAACCATAAGACATATATATGTTTCTTAATACCCGGACCCAATGATATTCCAAAACTAGTCCTTCAAATTCTTCATTCTACAATTCAGATACTATAACGAATGCTAACTTCCATTTTAACTTTCTAAATACTTATAACATCGAATTGTTAGTTCATGTTCAAGTATCAGAACTCTTACGGATCCTTAAGAGGCTAATTATAGGCAAATCATTTTCAAAACATAATATCAAAATGTCTTTAAGACTACTGCTAGAAATCAAGAGATTTAAATTGCTGAATCCAATCACTCCAATAAAACATCATCCCTGTTATTTTCAAACGAAGATATTCCTCAACATTAATTTCTCATGTGATTTAGAATGAAAAAGCAACCTCTTGCCCATTAATAACTAAATATGCCTGCACCTGAGAAGCTCAAAGATCTGTGTACACCATTTGACAGCATGAAAATAAGATAGAACTGCATTTTAGAATCAGTACTGCTCAATATATAGGCTCCACTGTTCACCAAATTTTGAAATATTTACCAATACAAATGAAATCAGTTAACATTTTTGGCATTCAGAGTTATAACAATAAAAAACCAAATTATATTCCTTAGCCCCTTTTTGTTCTACTAGCAAACAGAAATTAGAGGAGCTTAGAAAGCTTAGAGCTGCAACATTCAGTTTGACTTTTTAAAACCAAATGCTCCTCTTGAGGATTAAAATAGGATGTCCAGAAATCCTTTTTCCCCAGATCAAGGATCAAGGACTAATTTTCCACATATTTCTACATGAGAAGCTCTGGGAAGTAGACAGCAAACTGCTTCGCAATTTTACCTTCTTGTTTTCTATGATTATTGGGGGGGAATGTATTTTGCAATGCACACTATGACAAAGAATGTCAGCAAGCTGTAAATTAAAAAGGAAGAAATGATCCTGTTGTAATTTCAAACTGTATCCTTCAGGTATTGTCAAAAGCAATCCTAGCATACTTTAAAAGCTAAGTAAGTGAGAAAAATTCATAGTGCTACAACTTTTTCAAGGTGTAATAGTCTTCAGTAATTCATTTACCAAAGGAACTTTATTCATTTGGTAAAAATTGATTCTGGATATTTTCACACCATTTTTTCCTAAAATATCCAGTCCCCTTGCTTTCTGCTATCTTATATTATTCAGCTCACTCAATATTCAGCCTATCTTTTCTAATGAATTACATTTTTGTGAACTTATCTCTTAAGTTACTTTTTCAACAATACTGGCATGCAAAGATTTCATTTTTTTTTAATTTACTGCCAAAGGCTTCTGCCATTACTGGAATTTAAATATAGGAGCAGAAATGACTTAAGATGGGTAGAAAGACTTCAAAATAAGCTAGCTAGCCATAGCAAAGAACATTCACTATCCATGGAGGTCTCTCTCCCACTAAATCTTATTTAGACAACCCATGTCCTGTGGGGCCATCATTGCAGAGATATTCCTTACCTAAACACAGGAATGTTCATTGTTGGACAAAAAAAGTCAGTGGGAGTGGAGCAATTTCCAACTTCCTGCCAGCTCTTTATTGAATCCCCTTGAGAAAGATAGCAGGGAGCTATCCTTCCTTCCTTCCTTCCTTCCTTCCTTCCTTCCTTCCTTCCTTCCTTCCTTCCACTGTTCCTGCCACAATTGATTTTAAACTCCCTGCTAGCTTCCCCGTTGATTGTGAAAAATTGTCAGGAAGCATTGGAAATGCCGATCACATGACAACAGCTGACCATTGTAATGCGGCTATACTGAAGAAGCATAAGTTTGCCAAATTTCAAGATGGGATTTTGGATGCATTCTGTAAATTAGTTCACATGAAATACCTTGGTTGAAAAACTTGTTACCCTATGAGGCACAGTTTTGCCAAATTGAAGGTTACAGACAAACATGAGTGATTGAGTGAAGTACTTTTCAAAGAATCTTCTTAAAAAAATTTTTTAAAAAAACAGAATGGCACCGTGTAGACTAATATGGTCTGTTGTTCAGGATTACTTGGAAAAGAAAAAAATGAAATCCACAAAGAAAGTATATATACATAGAGAAAGGCAGAAATTCAGATCTGTGAGCCTCCTGAAAGCACCTGCTTGGTTACTGCATTGAACAAAAAAACAAACAAAAAAAAGGTAAAACAAATAAGATTTTTATCTGATCCAGAGAAGCTTTTTCTTTGTTTTATTGTCAATATAAATAAAAGAGATGAGCCTACATTTGGCTATAAGTGCTATATAAGGTTAACAGATGAGAAGACAAGGTTGACACTCAAACTGCAAATTGCAAGGTAAACTTGATGGATCATTTGCTGTCTTTTCTAAATCAACAGCATTAGTAGATTATTCATTTACTTCCTCATTCACAGTGTATCAATTGTGCATTAGTCTATGTGATTTTCTCATCAGGAAAAAAGATGATTACTTAGTGTTTGGGAAGCTCCAAAGAAATTAATGCACCAGACTACAAAGAGCAAATCCGTGATATGAAATAGCAAACCATATGTTTACTGTTGCATACAAGGGAATTTTTCCTGAGTTCTATCAGCAGTCATGTTGCATGAGCTAGCTTTTGTTGACCATTCTGCTGAAACCTTTGATAATACTTTATATTCCCCCTTTCCAAATTAAATCCTGGGACTACATCAAAGTTTACACAGAATCCTTAAAATCCCTTTATTTTGAGGAACCATGGGTTCTGTTTATACAATCTACAAAAACTTTTATCCTTGACTCATCCTGCTAGGCCAACTGGCACTTGAAAAGACTCTCTCAGCTATTGAAATGAAATTTCAGAATTGTTGCCATTATCATTTGAAGCCCTGTTTAATGTTAAGAGTCCAACAGGAATTATAATATAGATATGTTTTAAAGGGAAAACAATTAAAAGATAAACCCTTCACTGTTTCAATTATGTTAACCCAGGATGAAAATCATATCCTTCTCCTGGGAACCTAAATGTCCCTCTCACTTCAAAATAAGAAGCTGATCAATATACTTTTGTAATGGACCTGTTGTTTCCAAGACTTACTTTCATGTAACATTCCCAACTGATTTGCTTCTTTTTCATCCTCTACAACTCCAGTCTTTAAAAGTGAGCCACAAAAAACTAATTCAGACAAAGTTATGAGGACTGCTTTCTTTTCATACTGAAATCAAGACTGAAATCAAAAGCATGTCCTTCTCGGCCAACACTTTTTTAACCCAATTAATTCTAACTAACTGACTAAAAAATATCCCTGAAGCTTTCCATAGATTCAAACCACAGAAAAAAGGTCCCAGTCCACATGAACAAAATGGCACCTATTTTGTCTGTTGTGTCTGTTGTGGTCCTCCAGCAACCTGCTGGAGGACCACAACAGCTGGTGTTGTGGCAGCTGGTGTTGTGGCAGCTGAGTCGGACAGTGAGGAGGCTGGGGAGGAACATGGGCCAGTCCTGGAGTCTGGGAAAGGCTTGGACGAGGGCTCTTTGTCAGATGAAGAGATGCGGCCAAGGCCATCTGGGAGTTATGCGTGGACTCCGGAGCCTCCAGAGTCAGACATCAAAGAGCCAGAGGAACAGGAGGAGCCTGTTCCTAGTGCACGCATGCGCAGAGCTGCCAGAAGGCAAGAACAGTTAAAACTAAAGGAACGACTTGGGAGTAAGACCTGGAGATGATTGGCCCCTCCCTAAGACTTAAAAGAGGAGCAAAGGCACATGGGCCCTTTGCAGGAAAGCAACGTTGTTCCCAGTCACATCTCTATTTGATTGTGGACTCTATGTGGACTCCATGTGGCTTTGCCAAGTAGGTCTTCGGCAGCATGTCAAGGGAGATAAAGGTTGGTGATTATCCTGAAGGACTTTTTGCAAGTAATTGGGACTCAGCTATGAATGGTAATTCACAGCTGCTGTAATAAAAGAGGTTTTTGCAACTACTTGTGTGTTTTAATGACTCAGGAAGCCTAGATCACAACAGTGTCCATGTAATACAACTAAGTGACTATTATTTGCTGTACATTCTAATTATCTACTAAATGCATTTCTTGCAGAAAACGGAGCTCATTAAAAGATTCTTATCAAAAAAAATCCACATATCTTTTACCAACATTAACTTTTTTTATAATACATTAACTTAGAGCCGGTTATTATTACATTTTTATTTCATGGGCCTTTCTAAAAAATTTATTGCAGTGAGACAGTTGTTTCTAACATGCAAGACAATTTTTAAACTCAGCACAGTCTTCTTTTATACTACAACTGTCTGGATGCTACTCAATGCTACTTTTATCAATGATTCACTACTTTTGCTTATTTTTTCAGAACAACTGCAAAACAGCTCAAAAATAAAACCAAGTTTGCCTTTATTTGAAGAAATCTTTACTATTAAAGTGTAATCAGATTTTAGAAAATACACCTTACAGAGTTGTTATTTGTGAACAATGGGAAATAATTCTATTAAATCAGCTGCAGGGTTGGTATAAGTTTTCTCTCTGGGTGAAGTAATATGAAGGATTGGATCGTTCAGATTCTACATTATCTTCCCCACTTTTCCCTCTCCTAATGTTGCAAGTTCTGATGGTTTGCAAATGTTGAAAAATGTTGTTGCATTTCTCCCTTCAAGATGGGATGCCTGTCACTGAATTTAGGCTGATTAACCCCTCCTCTATAGCAGTCCTGGAATGCCAAAGGCCATAAGGTTAAAATTTACATCAGAGTCTTTTTATAAAAATAGAAAAGAGGGAAATAAATAAATAAATTTTCAGAACCACATTGTTGTTTTAGTGATTTTAATGGGATTACTGTTAATTTTATGTTTGTCTGCCGATATTATTTCTTTTTCATTTGTAACAGTTTTCCAAAAATGATTATTAATAAAATGTTTATGGACAACTTCATAGTGTGAAAAGTGGCACAAAATATTGCAACCAATAAATAATGACAGCAGTATAAAGAATATAAAAGTAAGGCTTCAGAATCAACCAGGTACCAGAAGGATTATTTTTATACTGTCTTTTATGAGTTTTATAGAGCTGCATGACATCCTATCTATCAATTGTAAGCTGTTTGACAAACTAAAAGAACATGTTAAAGTCTTAGAAGGGCCCAAAATCAGTGTTTTCAATGCATCTCAATATATATGCAGCAAGCAGCCCTTGGTTTAGTGGTTCGTAAATTGCACAGACTTACTATATCACTAAGAACCATCATGGATGCCCAAGGTAAAACCTTCAATTCTTCCTATTGAAGGTGATACATGAAATGAAAATACAAATACCACTTTCTAATGAACCGACTACAACTTACCAATTTCGATTTTCAGAGCTTTCTCTGAAGACTGATTCTTCATTTAGGGTGGCATACTCAGTCCACGTAAGACAGTGAGTCTTCATAGACATAATTCTATCTTGCATATTAAGCCACGACTCCTCTTCTAAGTAGACTTCTGATACTTTCAGGATACTAATCTGTCAAATGTAACGTTTATAATGGTCAATAAATGAAGTGAAGAAAAAAAGATTATGTACATTAGTAAATAATTTCATTCTTTTAAAATCATTAATACTTACATTAAGGCTAATCTCTATCGCTAATCTCTATCAGTAACATGTAACCACTGACACAACATTGACATTTGATAAACATGCAACTTTTATTAGTTATTTCCGCTGCTTAGTAACTTGTTAAATGTTGCCAATTGCAACATTTTAAAGCAAAGCATCAACTTAATGTGTGACATTTTATTTCTCTTTTATGTCCACTTTAACTAACAGTTCCAAAAGAAAGCATCAACTGTTTGCTCACAAGGCAATACTCAAAACATTTGGATTCATTTTTCATTCTCTTTGGTACCTGTAAATTTTATGCTTTCCCATCTAGATGAGGCATGGAAAGAGTAAAGAGAAATGTGGTAAAATCGAATTATTATATTTTCAATATGTAAGATTAAAAAAGCACTTTAAAAAATGGTATCATACATAGCAGAACATATAGTATATCATAAATATTGTTATTTAATTTGAAAGTTGAAGGTATTAGAAGCTTAAAACAAGAATCACTTTTTTATTTTGATTCTAGAGCTAAATTAACTATATTGTAAAAAATGTTACTTTGTTTACAAATCCTCGTTTTGAGATAAGGACTTTGAACACTAGCTATCTCCTCTCTAAGACACAAAGTCAAATTTTAAATGCTGTCATCTGTAATTTCAAAAAGTTAAACTAATGAATTTTGAACAAAAGCATAGTTTGCCTCTATCACCTTTATAATGAATTTTAATGGATTGAACTTAGTTACCTTTCTTAAAATGTGTGGAATTACATTTTGGCATGTTGCAATCCTTCTCCGATATATGATTCCTGTAGACAAGTCTGATAATAAAAGAATAAATTTTCAGAACAAACAAAATCAAACAATAGCAGCAGGAAGGCTTGGGAGCCATAAAGGGATTTAGTTAATGTTCTCTGCTTTAGTACTCAAAGAAAATTGCAGTGCCAACAGCTTGTGGGAAGTTAGCACCCACCCCTCTCCCAGGAAAATTAGATATTTTAGGAAATATTAAAAGGGCAGAATATTTCTCCTAAAACGGAGGCAGAAACTCAGGCCCCCCACCTTTGTCAGTGGGCCATTAAGTCCTGGGCCAGTCTATTCTACATAACAAAGATCTATCTCCTTGAGGCAGAGCCATAGTAGGACCTGCCCAAAGCCCTTCCATTACATCATCACCCAGCAAGGCTCAACCAAGCCTGGGACACAGGCAACATACAAAGTTACCCCTGCATGCCCCCATGGGAGTCTGACAACCAATCAAAATACAAGCTCAAATTCAACGCCCAACAGAGTGTATGCATCTATATCTCTCTCTCACCCATGTGCCTTTTTTGCCCAGGACCTCAAAACCATGTAGTCCTGTCCACTATTAAACCATCTTTTCAAGCTGTCTCCATGTTTCCAGTGTCTTTCTCCCCACTTGGAACTGAACCCAGATGGACATTTCTTCCAACAATTCCTACCTAGTAATCTTGGAAAACTGATTTAAATCTACTGTGATGGTGATAACAAAGCATAAAATACAATGCTAAATTCAAATTTTTTAGAACTTCCTGGAACTGCTTTGAAATCACAGTAAATTTTGGCAAATAGCAGTCAGGGAGTTAATTTCAGAGGCACTTGTGTTGCTAGTTACAAGCTTCAAGTATCTTCCTGAGTCAGCACTTCAGAGCAAAAACAGCTCATTCTTCTCACTCTGCATTCTAAAGTACATCCTAAGAGCATAAACTACCTCTCTGCCATCTAGCAATGCCAATGTTTGAAATCTAAAGCGATTTTCTTGGACAACGAACATTTATTTTTGCTCTGAACTGAACCAGTGACAAGAATAAAGCTCCTTTCTGAAAATTAAAGCACAGCCCCTTTCTCCAATTATAAGTATTGACCTACAATGCAAACGTGACTGGCTTCTAAAATCAATTTGCATTTTAATATTTAATGATTCCAGATTAAGTCCATAAGCTTCAGAAAGATATTAATTGATAACCTGGGTGGGCAAATAGCCTGGAGCAAGGCCATTACTTGCTCTTGAGAAAAGGCAACTCTGTCTGAAACCTTATCTGAATATTTCTTCCCTGGAAACAGCGCTCTGCAGGACATTTTAAATAGATGTAGTGGCACTGTATATGGATTTCCCACTTGACATACTTACAGGAAGTCATATGCTGGTTATTTCCCAAAGGGAAAAAAAATGTATTAAAATTGCATGCCATGGAGAATACAAATTTTGAATATTTTGAAAAATAACTTGGTATCCCTTCCAACAGATTATTTCCTTAAAAAACAAAGCAAAACATGTAAGGCAACTGTTGGAAACTGAGTTGGTGGAATGACCAATCTTGGTTTCAATCCCTCCCAGAAATAGTAATTATTTAATCATTTCCTGACTATATTTGTATTATAGATGCAGATCCTTTTAGTGTATTTTGTACTAGTAACTATATTGTAATGAGATCCTTTTTTTCCTGATGACAGGACATTTCTACCTCTGTGACCCCAATCTGACAGCCAGAATGGATAAGAAGGCAGGGGTTTTTTTGGGGGGGGGGGATTGGGACAGTCATTTAGGGACAAGGAAGAATAAATCTGTGGTTTAAAAAAAAACCCTTAGAGCTTTAAAAAAAAGATGCTTTCAGAGTTTGAGTAATAGAAAAAGACACAATTGATACAATCCACAGATGATGATGATTATTGTTAAATTATTCTGAACCACAGAAATGAATCACAGAACTAAGGAATGAATTATCTCTTTTGACAGTAACCACAGATTATCGTGAGATTCACCTTTTACCTTAGAAAAATGGCTCATAGGAATTTTCTCACAATCCTGAATTTGCTTATATTTCTGCTCCAGCGTAATTTTCACTAGGTATGCAATAGTCATAGAAATATATGAAACTGAATGGGATGCTTATGCAAAGCTGAACAAAATTATATAGCTCCATTTTACTCAATGCTGCAAAATATCAAACATTCCATTATAACTGTCAGGGACTAGCAATTAAATACTTCCTACCAACCGAAGAAAAGACTTTTATTTTTATGTATGTATGTACGTATGTATATGTTTTCCTTCTTATCAAGATGGGTTGGCAACACCTAGCAATCTGTCTCAAATCTGACCAGAATGTAGTCTCAAGGAAAGAGGAGACGTATTACAGGGCAGAAAGATAAATAGAAAACTGATGGTCCAGGCAGGCAGGCAGTGAAGATTAAAAAGCTATGGGTTAACTAGTTTTTATCTCTAAAGCTTCCGAGGAAATGTCAGCTCAGTACAGTGGAGGATAGCAATTGACTGAAAACTTGATTTTCTTCTCACTCAACTGCACCTCAAGTCAGTATTTACCCAAATGGTAGTAAGCAAAAACTACAGAGCCAAAAACAGAAAATTGTTTATTCAATTTTATTCCTCAGCCCTCTAAATGGGCAGGAGGAACCAGTGAGGAATCTCAGCCAGCAGTTATTGGTGAGAGATGCCAAAGTCTGCATTGCAGTACCATCTGAAAATCTACTGATGCTTCATATCTGCTCCAAGACATTTCACCTTTAAACCACATGTTTCAGGTGAAACAACTGTTCTCTTGTGCTGGATTTTGAGACCAGGATCCACAAAAGGCCAAAGCACTAAATATATCCACTCAGTAGTTATGTGGCATTTGAATGACTATTAAATGACAATTTTCATGATATAGAAATCATGTCATTTCTACCCAAATATATGAGCCTCCCTTTCACATTATTTTCCCCTTTAAAAATAGCCAGTTTTTCTTTGATAGCCATACCATTTATCAGCATTGCTGTAACGCTTAGAACTTCAGCCACTCTTCTGATGCTCATGTGAGCATTTTTGAGTTCAAGACTTCTCCTAAATTGCTGAGACAGATTATTTCAAATAAAACAATTTAAACTCAAAGTACCATATTTTTTGGAGAATAAGATGCACCTTAGTTTTTCGGGAGAATAAGAAAAAAGCTGATTGGCAGGTGGATCAGCCTCTGAGAATAGCCCCCAATCAGCTGTTCTCAGAGGTGAATTTTAGCAACAGTTTCCTTGGTTGTGAGCTCTGCGCCTTGTTTTATTTTTCTGCCTCTGAAACGTCTGAAACTCTGTTTTAGAAAAAACTTTTTTTCCTGCTTCTGAAAGCCTCCGAAACAGAGCTTCAGAAAAAAAGCCTCTGAAGCTCTGTTTGGGGGCTTCCCTTTCTGATGCTTTGTTTCTGATGCTTTTTTCAGCCTCTGAAACCTCCGTTTGAGAAGCTGGGTGGGGCTACATTCAGAATATAAGATTCACCCAGATTTTCACCTTCTTTTTTGGGGAGAAAAGGTGTGTCTTATACGCCGAAAAATATGGTAATGTATGTAGTTCTTGTTTAGTGATTACAATTGGGATTTTGCAAATTAAGCAAAGCAGTCACTAAACGAAACTACAACTGTGCTTAAGATCTTTACCTTTTCTTTGCTTTACAGACCTGTGAAGATCATAATTTCACACAGTCATTAAATGAGGCAGTTGCTAATTGAGGATTATCTGCACACCTAACACTACAAGAAATACATTAATTAGTGAATTTTAGTAATTAGCTGGCAGTGCAAACCTATCCATGTTCAAGCTAATGAACCATAGAACTCAATGCAGCTTACTTTAGTTAAGTGAATATATCAGCCTTCCCGCAGTGTTACTTCAAATGATGTGAAATGTGTTATTTTTCTCCCATATCAATGATTTCTCATCATACTGCCTGTCATCTCCTGGCCCAAGTTCAGCTTATTTCATTTCTAATTGAACCCAAGGTAGACCAATTTTCAATCACTTTCTCCCTTCCTTGCCCACAGAGGCTTAAAATCTTGTTATCCTGCTATTATGTATGCATTTTTATAGTGTGTCCTCCTTCCATTCCTCTATCAAGCAGAATGCTGTTTGTTTACAGCTTTAACACTATGTTGTCACAGTTGCAGCTATGCAGGGAGTTTGGAATGCCAGTTTACTTCTCTTCCACCAAAGAGCTAAAACAAAACATTCACATTGTTTAGGTTGTCTGCCCTCGTCAACTAAGCTGGTCAAAAAGATTTATTTTTCTCGTTGAGTACTAGATACAACTGAATAAATACTGCAAAACAAACTATGATTGGTTGATTTTGCTCCGCCTGCCCCACTCCAGCAGAAGAGTGATCAAAATATATTATTTTACCAGGAGTTTTAATTTGGAATTTTTAATGTTTATATACTTTTGAGTTACCATAGAAGTACCTTGCATGTATATTTGTAAAATAATCAATAACAGATAAACACATGGATGATGAGGGATGCTTATACTATGCTTTTTCATTTGTGAAAGGAAATGAAAATATGTCTGTTAGATGTGTGCAAAGGAGGTGGGCCTTCTAGATGAACACAAAGGACAAACAGCTATTAGCTAGCTAGAAAGCAGGAAGGACAAACACCAATTAACTTTGTCTAAAAACTCTAGACTACCCAAAATATAAACTCAGCATAATCTGTACAAGGTAAAGACAAACAAATATATTCTGATTAAAAATAAAATTCCAAAGATTTGGGTGCTCTGGAAATCCTGAAACTATTTTTCAATTGCTAGAAAGGAAATTAGGAAAGCAAAGGCTCAGAATGAACTAAGACTAGGTACAAATATCAATCATAATAATAAAACATTTATTTCAACGTACAAAAAAGTCAAAGAAAGAATCAGTCCACTAACGTGACAAAATGACACAAAAGTGATGGAAAGCAGGAGAAAGCAGAGCTGCTTAATTTTTTTTTTATTTATTTATTTTTGCACCTTTCTTCATTCAAAAAGAAAAAATACCCCAACCTACCAAAAAAAAAACCATAAATGACAGGCTAGGAATTCAAATTAAAATGGTAAGAAAACACCAGTCTACTCTAGGCAAGTTCAAATCACCTGGGGTTGATGGATTATATCTCAGAGTTCTGAAGGAGCTGGCAGAAGTGATCTCGGAACCATTCCTTCAAAGATCGTGGAGTACTGGGGAACTACCAGAGAACTGGAAAAATGCTGATGTGGTTCCTATCTTCAAAAAAGGAGAAAAAACAGATCCAGGAAACTACAGACCAATCAGCCTGACATCAATATCTGGGAAGATCCTGGAAAAGATAATCAAGCAACAGATCTGCAAACACCCAGTAGCAAGCAAAGTTATAACCAGAAGCCAACATGAATTCGTCAGAAACAGATCTTGCCAAACAAATCTTACTTCACAAAATGACTAAATTAGTGGACCAGCGAAATGCTATGGACAAAGTATACCTGGATTTCAGTAAGGAATTTGACAAAGTAGACTGCAACCTACTTCTTGGCAAACTAGAAAAATGTGGGATAGACAGCATCACCACAAGATGATTTGTAACTGGCTGACAAACCACAAACAGCGTGTAGTCCTTAATAGAATTACATCTTCATTGATGGAAGTAAGCAGCGGGGTACCCTTAAAGTTCTGTCTCAGGCCCACTACGCTTCAATATCTTCATAAATGATTTAGATGAGGGACTAGAAGGGGAATTCATCAAATTTGCAGAAGACACCAAGCTAGCAGGAATAATCAACAATCCAGAAGATAAGCTCAAGATCCAAAAGCATTGCAATCCTATCTAACAAAATGAAGTTCAATGGAGAAAAAATAAGGTATTACACCTAGGGGGGAAAAAACCCAAATGTACAAATAGAGATTAGGTGAAACTTGGGTCAATAGCAGTAATTACAAGATACTTGGAGTCCTAGTAGACAATCACTTAAATATAAGCCAGCAATGTGCTGCAGCTGCCAAAAAAGTATCTTTGTTGCTCTTCTCTGCATTCTTTCTATAGTCTCAACATCTTTTTTATATTGTGGTGATCAAAATTGGATGCAGTATTTCAAAGGTGCATTATCCTGTAGTTCCAGGATAATGCAATCCTATGCTACATTAACAGAGGACAGAATCAATGAAGTCTTAGAACCACTTATAATGCCTTGGTAAGACTGCACTTGAAATACTGCATCTAGTTTGATCACCACAATATAAAAAAGATGTTGAGACTCTAGAAAGAATGCAGAGAAGAGTAACTAAGATGATTAAAGGCCTGGAGACAAAAACATATTAAGAATGTTATAGTCTGCTGAGCCTGGATAGCTCAGGCATTGTGATTAACACCAACTGTCTGCAATTACTGTAAATTCAAATCTCACCAGGCTCAAGGTTGACTCAGCCTTCCATCCTTTCTAAGGTAGGTAAATTGAGGATCCAGTTTGTGGGGGCAATAAGCTGACTTTGTATAAATATACAAAAGTATGAAGACTATTGCTTAACGCATTGTAAGCCGCTCTGAGTCTCCGGAGAAGGGTGGCATATAAATCAATTTTTTTTTAAAAAAAAGAATGGTTGCAGGTTGGGTATGGCCAGTCTAGAGAAAAGAAGGACTAGGGGCTGCCACAAAGAAGAGGTCAACCTATTCTCCAAAGCACCTGAAGGCAAGACAAGAAGCAATAGTTTGAAGGAGAAGAAGGAGAGAATGCAACCTAGAACTAAGAAAAAATTTCCTGACCGTGAGAACAATAAACCAGTGGAATGGCTTGCCTTCAGAAGTTGTGGATGCTCGACTTCCGGTTGATGTCGCAGCGGGAACAGCCTGGAAAATAGTGGGCTCTGATGAGCCGCGTGAAATCCAGCCGGATGAACCATTGCTGGGAGGCTTTCGAGACATAGCCATCTTGTAGGGATGGTGAAGAAAGGAGATGCATTTCGTGAATTAGCAGTTTCCTTGCTGGAACAGAAACAGCTTTCCTGAAGCAGCAGCGGGGACGGCAGCCAACTTATGGTGGCCACTTCGAAGCTGGGACAACCGGACCGAAGAATTGAGCACGAGTGGCACTTGGACAGAGTGCTAGAACTGGGTGAGATAACTGCTAATTTTTACTAAGAAAAAGGGAAATTGAAGTCTTAAAAGAATTCCTGAACTTGGACTAGCGACTATCTGGCATTTGGGGGGGAAAACATGTATGTGGAAAAAAAGTGTGGACTGTAATACAAAGAATCTAAGAGAAAGTCTTAGTACTGAGATACTCTATTCAAATAGACAAAACAGAAAGCAGCTGGAAATTTTGACCTTGGCCATATAGAAGAAGATAAATTGAACACTGTGTAAACATTTAAGGATGACTGTGTTTTTCATTAGGGTATTGATTTTATTTCCCTTCTCTTCTGGAAGATAGCTTCACAATTGGATTTGACTGTTGCTGAATTTGGACAATAATTAATAATTGAGAATATTTTAATTTTGAAGAACAAACGAATATTTCAAGAAGAAAAGAAGAGATAAGAAAATTACATAGACTTTAAATTTTGGCTAATTGCAGAGATATATAATTGGGCAGATATTAATAACTTTTTAAAGTGTCACAAAATAGAGTTGCAGATGTATGAAGTATTATTTTTGATGCTTAAAAGTATGCGTGAATCTTTAATAGGCAAAAAAGAAATGGAAAATTCATTTAAATTTTCAGAAAAAGAAAATGAAGAGGAGCTGGAAAAGGGAATTTTAGATGAGAAACAAGAAATTAACAATGTTCAAGAGAAAGTATTAAAAAATAGAAAACAGATAGAGAACATTATAGAAATCTTTGGGAATGTAAAAAGAGCAGAAGGAAAATATCCCCTAAAAAAGAAGCAGATAATAGGGGAAAAGGGAAATATCTGGAAGAGACAAGGTAAATGGGACGCACACATGCATGCACGGGGTGTGTGGGGTGCATGTATGGGGGTACAGGTTGGTGCAGGAAGCTTTCCAGGCCCAAAATGGGGCGGGGAGCCCTATGCGGCCTCCCCCCATGCTCCATTTTAGCTTCCAGGTTGGTGCAGGACTCTTTCCAGGCCCAAAATGGGGTGCGAGGGGGAGTGAGGCACATGCACAGGGGGCACATGCACGGGGTGACACTCAAATTGCATTTTGGGGGTTCTGGCACGTGTGTGTGCATTTGCATGCATGCATGCACACTTTGGGCACTTGACACCAAAAAGGTTAACCATCCCTGAACTAGGACAACTTACAGCAGCCTACTCATTCTCCAACCCAGTCTATTAACACAAACCATCCACTGAAAAAGCTACAGAAATTTCATTTTCAAAATTTGTCCAGAGACTTAACTGAAACAGATGTAAATGACTATCATTTCAAAGTATTTTGTACATTTCTATATAAAAATACCATGTCACTATGCATCGTCTCATAAACATTCTTAAACTAATTAAAGGCAATAAACTCAACAACAAAAGATTCATTTTCTATAGAGTTCTATTATATTTTTATTAATGAATGAAAATTAAATAGGCATTCTAGAATACACTTGAATATGTTCTCAGTTACATGAAGTTAACTCAACATTTTCTTGATCATTTTAAACAAAGAAGAAAATAAATCTGTTTTACTTAAACCTTTTTATGTGGCTTTTCAAAGCTGAGTTTTGCAGGGCGATTGCATTAAAATTGCAATGTAAAAATTGTAATTAAACTGAATTAAAATATGCAATAAAAAAAAACAGCCACGCTGTGAAAATGACAATTAATGAAAATATTTCCGTGCAACATGTAAATTTTAAATTAACACGAATATATTAAAAGGTTGAGAGCATTAATACATATTTGCCTGGTGCCAAAAGGTTAATAAAATTAGCACCAGAATCATGCAGCAGCTATGGAAAAGGCTTGCGCCTGGTGTCTATTTGCTGCATCTCAGCAATAGGATCTCTTGTGATGGCCAGCTCAGACTCAGAAGAGTCTGAAATGAGGAAGCTGCTAAAGATGCTCAAGACAAATATAAGCCTTAAAGGAAGCTTAGCAACTAAGCACCTGAGGCTGACATGACTGAGGAACATTCAAGTCAGCTGGAAGCAGATGAAGGCTGGATACAAGATCCCCCCCCCCCAACTAGACCATGCTGAACTGTGTGCAGAGGAGAACAGAACAGATCAAATGTCAACCCTTCCATGGCAAGGGCATTTCTGCCCTTGATGCCTAGCACAGGATCCATTTAAGAGCCAGCACTGTCTGGTAATTCTGTTGGGAATAACTGCTCTGCTTGCTGGACTACTATGCATTTGGATCCTGAGCCTGTTGCCTGAGACAACTCTACTTGGAACCAGGCTCTGCAGACACACATTTGGATTTCTGGATTGTAACCTGTTTCTGCTCCCCATTTTGCACTCTGGCTATTCGGAACTCATTGTAGGCAAATAGCCTGGGAATCTGAGGCTTTGCTGAATTTGTGCATTCAACAACATTTTGATGAGGCACCAATTATAGAGAAGATGAGAGAAGGCGACTCCGCAGGTATGGACATGTCCTAAGAGCAGCACCTTCCAACGTTGCCAAGACTGCCTACCAACTAGACGTCAATGGCCGGCGACCTCGCGGACACCTAAAATACAGATGGCAAGACAACACCAACAAAGATATGCAAGCCACGGGCCTGCGCCTTGGAGACACAGCTGACCCTGCTATGTGGCATTCAATGATCCGAAAAGCAGATCTTGCACTTGCGGGAATACGCTAGGAAGAAGATTTGCACAAAAGCTGTGCCTGTCATTGCCTATATTTACTAAGTTCTAAGTAAAGCTTTTACTTCTCAAGATTGTGTGTGTATGTGTGTTCATGGGGATGTGTGTGTATGTCTGGCCAGGGACAGACATTTCTGAAAACAACCTTCAGGCACAGGTAGAAACATCCAGGAAGAGACCACTGGATTTTGGTAGTTTATAACTTTAAATAAATAAATAAAAATCCTTCCCATAACATGGTCTCATGCCCTAAAGGGCTTTATAGATTAATATTAGCACTTGAATGTGGATTGCAATAAACTGAGAGCCAGAGAAGAATACAGAAAGTTGACATAATGTTTTCACAATACCCAGTTCTAATCAGTATTCCTGATGCTGTATTTTGGACTGCTTGAAGTTTTCAGATCATCCTCAAGGGCAGTTCCATACAGAACATATTGCAATAATCTAAACCATAATTTACTAGCGCACAGATTACTGAATCAAGGCTAGGTAGGGCAGAGTTTAACATTTTTAAAAAGCTTACCCGTTTTCTCTTCTACTGTTTTTACAGCAATGACATTTTTCTCCATGGGACTGGGATACTAGAGAAAAATACAAAGTATAAATATCAAAATTATTCAGTAGAAGAAAATCTCCCCAAATTATTTACCTATAAACTTTTAACTTAACAGTTAATCAGTTGAATGGCTTGCCTCCAGATGTTATAGGTGCTCTAATACTGGAGACTTTAGGAAGAGATTGGACAAACATTTGTCTGAAGTAGTATAGTGTCTCCTACTTGAGCAGGGGAGTGGACTAGAAAACCTTCAAGGTTCCTTCCAACTCTGTTTTTTTTTAAAATTTGATTTATATGCCACCCTTCTCCAGAGATTCAGGGCGGCTTACAGTGCATTAAGCAATAGCCTTCATACTTTGGTATATTTATACAAAGTCAGCTTATTGCCCCCACAAACTGGGTCCTCAATTTACCTACCTTAGAAAGGATGGAAGGCTGAGTCAACCTTGAGCCTGGTGAGATTCAAACTTACAGTAATTGCAGACAGCTGGAGTTAAATTACAATGCATTAGTCTGCTGAGCTATCCAGGCTCCTGGCTCCTGTTATTGTTAAACATTTTTTCTTTATTTCTCAACATAGAGAAGGGATGTTAATTTATGCCAATATATTTGCTGTGACTATTGATTAATTAAGAAATATATTCGGGAGCCAGAATCAAAAAAAATACCAAAATGTTCTGACTCAGTTACAGTGAGGATAGGTACACCATTGGAAGACTTGAAAGAACACATTGGGGATAGATTGTCATGGAGAAAATTTATCTATGTCAGGGGTGTCAAACTTGCGCCATCACAGTGTCATCACGTGACGTATCATGGTTTTTTTCCCCTTCACTAAACCGGGTATGGGCTTGGCCAGTGTATGACACATCTGGACCGCATGCCAGGAGTGTGACACCTTAATATATATGGTCACTGAATTGAAAAGAATTTGATGGCACATATCAATCAATCAATCTGTTCTGAATTTCAACTGTTTCAAATTCAAAGCATTCCATTTTGAGTATGGTATTGCCGTTTGGGTTTATTTAGTGAGCTCAAGGCTTTCAAAGTTGACAAAATAAATCATTTCACAATTTAAACTCAAAGTATTAGACAACATGCTACAATACTTTTATTAGTGAATTTTAGTACTTCGCTGCATGACAGTGCAATCCAATATTCATCTACAGTACAGGAGATGATTTTACCAAATTTCTGTTGCTAAAGGAGACATTTGTTAAGTGTATTTTGGCCCATTTTACCACCTTTCTTGCCACATTTGTTAAGTGAATCACTGCAGTTGTTAAGTTAATGACACAGTTGTTAAGCGAATCTGGCTTCATCATTGACTTTGCTGGTCCAAAGGTTGCAAAGGGGATCACATGACCTGAGGACACTGAAACCATCATAAATATGAGTCAGTTGCCAAGTGTCTGAATTTTGATCATGTGACCACGGGCATGCTGCAAAATAGTCTTTTTTCAGTGCCATTGTAACTTTGAATCGTTACTAATTGAAATATTGTAAATTGAGGACTACCTCAAAAGAACCACATAGGCCAATGCATCTTACTTATTTAAAGTGAATACAAAACAGTGGAGGGTTGCTACCAGTTCGCCTCAGATTGGGCGAACCAGTAGAGGCGATGGTGGGAGGCTCCGCCCACCCACCCGGACACTTGTATGCATGCGCAGAAGGGTCACATGAGCAAACCGGTAGCAAACTAAATTGAAACCCACTACTGATACAAAAGCCTTCCCCAGAGATGTTGGGTAGGGTGAGGTAAGGTGATGCATTATATTAAGATGACATTAGAAGGCTTGGTATGGATGCAGCTGAAATCTCTTCAACAATTCCACACACAAGACCTTAAAAATGGAGAAAGGATAGAGAGTGTGCACTATTGTTGCCCCTACTTTGTCCATCTACCATAAATTCAGCTGTACAAATCTTTCCAAAGCATATTACACTTCGGGTTTCAAATCAAACAGGCAGCTGTATTTGAATTCCAGCAAACAAAAGCACAATTCTTTAGCCCTCTATCTGAATATATGGAGGTTAGAGAAAACAGGAGGATGGATTCCCAAATCCCTTGTTTTGCTTGTTTTTAAATCCTTGTGAGTTTAGGCAAATGGTTTAAAACTGGAATATTTTGATTTTATTTTATTCTAATCTATTTTCTACAAATTCTGATCTGGGTTCCATCTTCGAAATTCTGCCCTACCAATGCTAACACTTCAAATTATCATTACTATATCAGATACCTAAGCCACATTCTCACAGGACATTTTAAAATCACTTCTTCTTTATGATATCAATAAAACAATTGTGTTAAATATATATGCCAAAACTTTCATGGGAAACTTTTGAAGTATAGGCTGAATTTTAATTTCAAAGAAGATCAGCCTCTGTTTTAATTTTCACAGTCAAACCACTTTTTTTTTTTTTCATCAATTGGAATTTCCTTAGTGCACTTTGAAGGATCAGTTCTCCCTTTTGTGGGCTACCATGAGATCAGAACCATTTTTTGAAACTAACCATTCTGACTTGGAGCAACAAAAAACTTCTGGAGGAAAACAATTTGAGCCACAACGTTGGAAGTATGAAAGAGGAAAGAGAAGAAAATCAAGGTGGAAAAGGGAAAGATGGCAACCATAAAGGAAGAAAATAGGAAAGTGGATAGCAAGTCCAAACTAACTGAAAGCCTACAGACTGTATTAATAGGGGGTTTTTTTTCCTTTTACAACCCTGTAATCCATTGTCAGGGTAGAGTCAGGGTGACTGAATACAGCTGAATATTTCCTGCCTGGATACTCTTTCTGATCCCTACACAGTTCGCAACAGATGTTTTCTCTTTGCACCCTAAGAGAAACAGCTGCCGCTGCCTAGGATTGAAGTCTCAGCCTCCTAAGTATGAGGTGAGCATCTTAACATCTAGGCCACAGCACCACTCCTATAGACTATACTATTAGTGATGGAAAAAGAAAAGATGAGATCATGCAAAGAAAAAACAGAAAATGGGTATATACTGTGGGGGAATATATTAGTGGTTTAACATCTTTTCCCCAAACTTTATGAGATTTTATCCCTTCCTTTGGTCTAACTGCTTTATGCATTTTATCCCTTCCTTTGGTCTAACTGCTAGGCAAGATGAGAGTGGGAATGCAAACTGATTGGCAGAAAACAAATCTTTGAAAAACTGTTGTTGCATAGTATATGCAACAACATATTCTCCACATCTTACACATGCCCATGAGTTCAAAATGTTTCATGCCCTCAACTTCGCTGAAATGATAATTTAGAGTTAGAAATGTGCTTTCCTGTATACAGATTAACACTTGGGAAAGGATGTTAAAGATTTGATTATGGACAGCTTGAACCTACAGACCAGAGCTGGTAAAAATGTGCAAAGAAGTGATTATTTAATTCTGAGTGAAAGTGTTAAAATATATGTCAAAAGTATTAATTGATGTCAGTTTTGTTCTGGCTTTGTATGAAAGTATGAATCCATAGGATGCCGACAGCTCATTACATTGAATAATGCTAGTGAATTTGGGAGAAAATCATAAAACATCCTGAATGAAAGCAATCCAGGGGGAAAATATTTTTGGAGGACATGAATGGATTGATGGAAGTAAGATGAGAATATAGTAAAAGTGATTGTGCCATTCAAAATAGAATGATGATTGGTGAGTTTCAGAGAAAAAAATATATATTTTGTATACATGGTTTAAATATAAGTATATGTAAGTCATATATACAAATGGTACAGAATTGAATATATATCTTAAAAAATCAGATTTGTTCTTGAGAAAATTGAAAAGAATTAGTGAAGGATATAAAGTGAAGCAAGATCCATATTGGGGGGCAGATCATTATTCTTTAGTGTTAAGAGTGGAAAAGGAGGAAGTGAAAGAAAAAAGAATGAAAGTACAGTAAATGAAACTGCCGACAGGGAAGTATGAGTTCTGTATGAAAAAGTGTTATAAGATATATTAGAATGAACAGAAAGTAGATCTATGAAAGAGAATGTGGAAAACTGGAACAAAGTGAAAAAAATATGTTACAGAGTGCCATTCAAGTTTTTCAGACTAAACTAAGTGTGAAAACGTACGGCTGCTGGACTGATGAAGTGAAATTGTGGGGTGGGGAGGGGGGGAAAACACATATAAGATTGCTGCAAAATAAGGATGAGAGAAAGGTATAGTGTACTGCAAGGTGCACAGAAAGAAACAATAGTTGCAAGGCATGTTGTCAAAAAGAGCTAAAATTAAAAGACAGAAAATGCAAACTATTCATTATTTTGATGAAATAAAAATTGTTTGGGAAGTGAGCATAGAAGGCTAGAGTCCTGCAGAGTGATTGGAAATAAAAACAGAAGTAATGAAACCAGTGAGGATGCTGGAAAGAGCCTTTTAAAAATCCGTACGGGGATGATAGCTATGTAATGTTACAAAGAGCAGAAGTAAAATAATTGCTGTAAAATTAATGTCCAAGGGAAAAAAATGATGAAAAGGGTGTCATAAATGCTATGACAATGTTAAAAATAGTAATGCTGCAGCTGTAGGTAGTATAACTGAAACAGTATTACTGCTGTTAGTCTGTATTATGTATTGAACTGTCTCTTTATAGCATAATTATTAGTTTATAAAGTGATAACAAATGCTTCCTAGATTTTTTTAAAAAAGATATACAATAGAAGTGCTTGTGGGAGGGGGGTATCAGATCAGGATGAGGAGGAAAAGTCTCAAACATGATCCCTGAAGACAAAGTGGCCTTGGGTTTATAAATCAAATAGTTTTAGCAAAGCACTACCTTTGGCTTCTTAAGAAGGTTGTTGTTCTCCACTCAGATGTGTTTTACAATTTTGTCGGCCTCCTGGGCTCCTGCTGGAGGAACCTAGCTCCTGTGACCAAGAAGACTTCTGCAATTACATCCTGTGTATAACTTGCAACCATTCCTGCTCAGTCCTTTATGTCCTAATCATCTCCCATTTGGATAACCATCAATGCATTCTACATGGAGCTGCTTTTGGAAAGTATTCAGAAGCTGTCACAAAAACTGGTGGCTTGGACAGCAACAGGTTTCTGGATACTCTCAAGTGACCCTACTGCATCAATAATTGGCTGTCACTTGGCTTCCAGGTGCAATGCAAGGTCCTGGGTTTTTGGATGAAATTAAGGGCTGTCTTCTCCCACATTCATTTGCCCATCCAAGCAGATTAAATAGGGTCAACTCCCTCCATCGGACAGGATCTTGGAAATGGGCTTTTTTTTTTTTATTGCTGCCTTCATCTTGAGAAAAGCCCTCCTTATGGGGATACAGTCTACCTTTTTTCCTCCTCGGTTGCTCAAGAGGAATGAAGATCTGACTTTCACATTTGGTCTAGGGGGAAGACAAGCTTTGAACATTGGGATGCAGAAACAGACACATTATGTCTTCTTTTGATACTGTTGAGATTTTTTTTTTTTTGTAAGTTTATTTTTACTGAGGGCTCTTTTCTTGTGTTTCTGACTGTTAATTGCTTAGAGTCTTGAAAAGAGAAAAAGAGAGACGGAGAAAGAAAGAGAGGGAAAGAAAGAGAAAGAAAGAAAGAAAGAAAGAAAGAAAGAAAGAAAGAGAAAGAAAGAAAGAGAAGGACTGAATATTTCAGCACCATTTTTAAATAGGTTTTTTGCCTGACATTTTAGAAGCTTGTTTCCTCATCTCTGCTATCTCTGTATAAAGTGGGGATATTCTTTAGGGGAATATTCCAAAAATAGGCTATGATCAAATTCTTGCAGCTACCCAGTTGAAAATTTTCAGGATGATTGTCCTCCAAAGAATATACCATCCTTGCTATTTTCATCATTCTGCCAAAAAATACTTGAAAGTTGCACACAATGATACTTTCCCCTATTATAGCTCATTGTCCATTTTTTCCTAAATTTAATCTCCAATAAGTTAAAATTATGTGGTAAAACACATTCGAGTAAATATGGGGGGGGGGGACAAGAAACCAAAATGGAACAATGGTAAAACTACACTCAAGGCTGTGGCAATAAATGGAATATATCATAATTGTAAAATTCAAATATATGTCTATATATCTATATTATATATCTATATCTATAATATATAATATATGCATATAATATCTATATTATAAATGCTATAAAAAGTAAACTTTGAGAATAAAATAGTAACTATAAATACATTGGTATTTGTACTGCAGTAACGTTTCAACTGAAGGAAAGGGTATTAAACATTCCTTTATGGCAATTAAATCAGACATTTCTATTCTGCTTATTTCTTTCAAATAGCAGGTTACAGTGTAATTACATAATCAATGAAACTTACAATCTATAAGATCCATTCATGCGAAACACAAGTCATTTGTATAAATCTTCCACTAAACAGCAGATTCCATTACCAACACATATTAAAACATAAGTAATTTAAATTGTGTATGCTATTGCTGAGTGAATTAAGTAAGGTATTTTAACTAGTAGTTGCAATATCTTGCAACTTTGACATAAACCACATCTATGTCATGAAAAACCCAACTGCTTTCTATTACAGCTTATTACCTCAAATAATAGGTAAGAAAATGAACACAATTACATACAAGTCAAATTTCACGAGAAATGTACAGAGAAAATTTCTTCCAAAATCAGGCAAATTTTTGCTTTACGTTGCACATCATTAATGTCTCTCTCTTCTAAGATCTATGTCTTCATGCTGAGATAAACTGAACAGGAAAACTGAACTAGAATGTATATTGACGGTCAAAAGGAGAAATTCTCTATAAATTAAGTGCAGAGGGTACTTTCATATTCTCAGCTTGACTCCTCAGTGAAAAAAAGCTTCAAACAGTAAACAGAATCACAAGACAGATTTACTCAAAAACTTCAATGGACCAGAAAGTGGGATGCAACCTCTGTAAAATGCCCTAGGAATTCATAAAAAAATATTGACAGGAATTTATATGAACACAGAGAACTTAAAATAATTAATATAAGTATGGTTTTTTCTCAGAACATGCTTAAACCCAGTTCCAAACTAAGAGAAAGGTAAGCAAACCAGACTAGAATTAAGTGATTCTCTTTGCCAGTCCATAAATCTCACTTCACACTCATTCTTATTTTCTCATAGCAGAAGACCAAAGAATACAAGCTCAGCTTGGAAAACCAAAGTTGTCGGCAGGAATAGGATTTTCCTGCATAAACTGTACACATGGTGATTTTTATTTGATTTTTTAAAAATTTAATTTGCAACTTACTCTATTAAAACTACCCTGGTTTACACAGTTAATATTTTCAAGATTTTCTGAAAAACATATATGACTGCTATGTGCTCCTTAAACAGCAGTGAAAAGGGGGAGATACCGTACTTTTCGGAGTATATGACGCACCAGAGTATAAGACGTACCTAAGTTTTTGGGGAGGAAAATAAGAAAAAAAGCTGATTGGCAGGTGGATCGACCTCACGGAATATCCCCAAACAGCTGTTCCCAGAGGTGAATTTTAGCAGCAGGTTCCTTGGTTATGAGCTCTGTGCCTTGCTTTTTTTTCTGCCTCTGAAAGCCTCCAAAACAGAGCTTCAGAAAAAAAGCCCTTGAAACTCTGTTTGGGGGCTTCTTTTCTAAAGCTTCATTTCTGATGCTTTTTTCAGCCTTTGAAACCTCTGTTTGAGAAGCTGGATGGGGCTACATTCAGAGTATAAGACGCACCCAGATTTTCATCCTCTTTTGGGGCAAAAAAGTGTGTCTTATACTCTGAAAAATACGGTAATTGTTTTTTTGGCTCATGCCTTGCAGTTTCCATTGCCTCCCAGCTGCTCCAGGCAGTTGGATGTTTCTCTGAGATAGTGGAGTTGCAAATGGTAGCACATCATGGAATCAAAAGCTGTTATGACAAAAGGAGCCCTTTCACTTGTGGAAGTCTCCTTTGATATCCACAGAAAACTTTTTGCTGTTAAAGAGCATCTATGTCACCTGGTTACCTTTAAGGGGATGGTCTCATCCTGTTTGCCAGTCACCTAAACCTATCACCTCAACTATTTTGAATCAGATGTAAACATTTCAAGCCTGGGTTAGTTGTAGATTTCTGTAAAATGCAACACCACATTTAAAGAGGAAAAACAAAATGAAAACAAGAAAGACCTTACATTTCCATTCGTCAAGTGTCACATACCATTGATAGTTTGACAATGTCATAACTAAATAAAAAAATATACATATTCATCATATAAATATAAAACAGGTTTAAAGTGGAAAAGAGGCATGTAGCATGATGGAATATTTCACTTTTGAAGAGATATTTGTATTGAATAGATGAAAATGTAGATCAGCAGCCCTTTATCAGTGCACAAGGTTAATATTTTCTAAAAACACAAACTTCTTTAAGTAGATCAGTACCTTCAAAACAATTTAATGCCATCTTGTGGTCAATTGCATAAATGAATTCAACAAATAAAAACCAGATCAGATCAGTTTATATGGAGTTAGTGGAAATATTTGGCAGATCTGGGACAAGTATCATAAACAAATAAAGCAGAGAAGAGTATTATATTATTTCTTGGCTTATCTCAAGACTATTTAGATCTTCAGAAAGATATTTTACATGAAGGGAAGCACTCCTTCAAAATAAGCTGCTGAGTGCCACAGTATCCCTTATAAACAACCATCAGTCACAATGCTTCATTTCAGTTGGCAAAAGTGACTTTTGTCAAAAGCAAATAACAATCAGGCAGACTGGCCCCAGTTCAATGCTTTGTGCAGATAATGTTTTCATGAGATACATTAATTAGATTGGATTATATTGGATTGGATTGGATTGGATTTAGATATAGATTAATTAACAAGCTCAGACACAACCCCTCCAAGACCGAGTGGCTGTGGTTCCCGGCATCCCGGTATAGCCAGCTGGTGCCATCGCTGACTATTGGGGGTGAGATCTTGGCCCCCTCAGAGAGGGCTCGCAATCTGGGTGTCCTGCTGGATGCACGGCTGTCTTTAGAAGAGCACATGACAGCTGTGGCCAGGGGGGCTTTTTATCAGGTTTGCCTGATTTACCAGTTGCGTCCCTTTCCAGACCGGAACACCCTGCGCACGGTCACTCATGCCCTTATCACCTCCCGGCTGCACTACTGTAACGCTCTCTACATGGGGCTCCCCTTGAAGAGCACCCAGAGGCTCCAACTGGTCCAGAACGCGGCCGCGTGGGTGATAATGGGAGCGACTTGGCTCACCCATGTAACACCTCTCCTGCATGAGCTGCACTGGCTCCTGGTGGTCTTCCGGATGCGATTCAAGGTGTTGGTTACCATCTTTAAAGCGCTCCATGGCTTAGGACCTGGATACTTACGAGATCGCCTTCTGCCACCTATGGCCTCCCACCGGCCAATATGCTCCCAGAGAGAGGGACTCCTCAGGGTGCCGTCGGTCAAACAATGCCGTCTGGCAACCCCCAGGGGGAGAGCCTTCTCTGTGGGGGCACCTGCCTTCTGGAATGAACTGCCCCTCGGGATACGTACGATTCCCGACCTGCTTACCTTTCGCCTTGCACTTAAGACTCTACTGTTCCAACAGGCTGGGCTGGCTAAATAATTAGTTTAATGGAGTTATGTTCTTTGAGTTTTAATCTGGGGGCCAAATTATTTAATTTGCTTTTAAACTGTTTTAAATTTTGTAATATATGTTGTTTTATTGTGGCTGTTTACCACCCTGAGTCCCTTGGGAGAAGGATGGTATAAAAATTTAATAAATAAATATAAATAAATAAATAAATAAATAAATAAATAAATAAATAAATAAATAAATAAGATATAGACAGACAGAGACAGACAGACAGAACTCCTTGATTTACAACCATTTTAATGACTATTCAAAGTTATGATAGCCCTGAACAAGTTACTTATGACCATTACTCACACTTACAACCATCACAGCATCCCAGAGGTAATGTGACCAAAATTTAAGTGTTTGGCAGCCCTCATGTATTTATATGAGTTGCAGCATCAGGAGTCACGATTGCCATTTACCACCTTCCTAAGGAGCTTCCAACAAACAAAGCCAACCATCATTTCCTTAAAGACAGCATGATCTGCTTAAAAACCATGCCAATTAAAAAATATATATAAAATTGGCCGTAATTCATTTAATGACAACCTTTAGTGACAGAAGCTCTGGTCTCAATTGTGGTTGTAAGTCGAGAACTGACTGTAGATAGGTAGTATATATAAATATACCTTATAAATATCTCATAAACATATGAATATCTTGAATTCTGACATATGAGTTATGATTAAAATAAAGTCCTTTTGCTATCTATTGAAAGACAGGAGAATATTGAGATTCAGTGTTGGTATATTACTATTGATTTATATTGCTACCCACTGACTTATACAGCTACTTTTTTTATACTATTTCTGAAGCTGCATTTATCTTTCACATCTACAATCAAACAAAAATTAAAGTAAGTGTCATCATTACACCAGCAGGAACTTACTTTGTAAATGTAGTTTCTACTAATGGTAAGTAAAATATAATTGTAGACATACTGTGAAAACTTAAAAGTTGGTAATGAGGACACTATGTAAGATCTGCCAAAATAAGATGAAAATAAAGCCTTCTTCAAGCCATATTCCTGGGAACTTCACTGACAAGTAACCATCATGGAAGCAGTTTGCCACTGCCTTCTTTGAGGATAGATGTCAGCATTCCAGTCTAGCTGTACTCCTTAGTAATCTTCCATCCAAGTCCTAATCAGGAGCAATCCTGCATAGTTTCTTAGCCCAACAAGATCAATGAGGTGTGGGTACAAGTAATCCTTGGATTACTAGGGCAATTTGGGACCAGAATTGCCATTGCTAAGTGATGTGCTCATAAACATGTCATGTGACCATGTCACTTACTGATGACAGTCCCTATTGTCACCATTAAGCAACGACCATGCAGGTTATTGAGTGAGGAAGTCATGTGATTGTGACTTCCTGGTAGCTTCCCTACTGACTTTGCTTATGGGAAGCTGGCAGGGAACATTGGAACCCATGATCATGTGACTCAGTAGTGGGTTTCAATTTCGTTCGCTACCGATTCGCTCATGGGCGAGCGCACACTCACGCACGTGACACTTCTGTGCATGTGCAGAGAAGTCCAGGCGGGTGGGCAGAGCCTTCTGCCGCCATCGCTACCGGTTCGCCTGATCCAGGGCAAACCGGTAGCAACCACCACTGATGTGACTGCAGCTCATTGGAATGTCATAATCGCAAGCTGGGTACTAAGCACCTGGATCACAATTATGTGTCTCTGAGATGCTGCGATGACCTGAACTTTGAGGGCCTATCCTAAGTCTCCTCTCGTTCAGCACTATCACAAGTTTGAACAGTTACTGAACAAGTAGTTGTGACCCAGGATTTACCTGTATCTACTGAGGCAAATTTTAGCAAAACAAAAATGAAAACACATCAAGGAATATTTAATATGAATATCTGTAGAATTCTGTACCGGAGACAAATTCCTCGTGTGTCACACTCAAGGCCCATGGGCCAGATCTGGCCCATGGGGTGCTTAGATCTCGCCCACAGGGCTGCCCTGGAAAGCGAAGGACCATCCCACAGTGCCTCTGCCAGCAAAAATGTACCTCAGGAGGGCCGTTTCGCTGGCAGAGGGCTGCAGGAGGCTGTCGCTGCCGAAAACGGTGATATCGAGCTAGTCACACCAACCCTGACCACATCCACCCAGTCCCCCTTGATGTCAAACACGATCCAGCCCTCAATGAAATCGAGTTTGACACCCCTGCCATAGAGAATTCAGAATTGATGAATATCACATACAATTACTGATGTGGGGGAAAAAATACTGAAATCAGCTAAAGAGAAAAGAGAAATTACAACATCATTTTAGATGCATGTTATGTCTTTCTTTGGTACCTTTTTCTCAAACAATTATATTTAAGGGTGAATCTTTAAAAGCTACATAGTAAAGATAATAGATTCTAAATAAAAGCCTTTCGCCTAAAAGCAAGAATTTCTTATCCTTAGTTGAAAGAATCAGTAATTATAGATAAGAGAATCTGAATTTCTTTAATCTTATTTAAGCTTTAGCATAAGAATAATTAAAACAGAGGAAACTGTGAATCTAGTCAATATAAAGACATCTTATATATTATTTTTATTCTTATTGCTGCAGTTAGGTCAGAAAACTCCTTTTACAATCTAACATCAACCGTTTTATAGTGTAAGGTGCTGGCCTAGAAACCAGAAGACTATGAGTTCTAGTCTCATTTTATGCATGAAAAGCTGGTTGGGTAAGTTTGTGTCAGTCACTTTCTCTCAACTCGCCTGACCTCAGTGTTGTTATAGGGCAGTGTTGGCGAACCTTTTTGGCACTGAGTGCCGAAATGGGAGCACATGCATGCCAGAATCTGGAAAGCAGCCGCCCGGTGCGCATGTGTGCACCGGGAAGATTATCTTCCTGTTTCCAGTGCATGCATGAGCACCAGCCACCTGGCCTTCCAGTTTCTGGGGTGCATGCACGCACAAAGACCAGCTGGTGTGAATATATGCGCCAGAAATCAGAAGATCATCTTCCCGGCACACACATGCACACCAGGCGGCTGCTCAGTTTCCGGCGTTCCTGTGCATGTGAAAACCAGCTGGCCAGTGCGCAAGAACCTGAGCAACAGGTGACGGTTCTGCATGCCACTTCCAGCACATGTGCCATAGGTTCACCATCACGTTATAGGGAAAACAGGAGGAGGAAGGAGTATTGGTATGTATGGCTTAACAATTTTATGGCAGTCAGAAGTGCTTTACAAGAAATAAAGCACTTGTTCTGGGCCCGTGGTAATTTCAAAAGATCCTTAAGTGTGGTCATAAGCCAAGGACTACCTGTACTCCGAAAAAGTCTTCAACATCTGGCTATGTTATCAGATGTTCCCGGGCAAAAGGAGACTAAGTGGCTCTATTAATGAGGTGGCCATTTTTATTCCTCCCTTTGCTTATAATTTGGCTTTTATATGGATTTTTATGTTTTATTACTGCTGTTTTCAATCTAATTGTTGTGGACAACCCAGAATTGTTTTTGGTGAGATGGACAGATATATAAATTTGATTAATAAATAAAGAGCTGGATTACCCTGTTAAGCAAATTTGGAATCAGTGACCTAAATGGTTGCTTCTAATTCTATAACTGACCTCAGGCACAGTTCATCAGCACTGTGAAATTTTCTGAAGCAAGTCAGTCCTAACTTCAATCTAGGGGAAAAGATTGTACATCTGCTCAAAACAGATGTGTATTTTTCCAGAGTTTGGTCACAACTAACACGATCTATGAACCTGATGCACCATCAGATTTTGTGAAGAGACACACTTAGTTTGAAAATAGGCAATGTTACAATTGGATCACCAAGCAAATTTCATTTGAATAGGAAAAAGGGGGGGGGAGCTTTTTTTCTAAGGCAACACACTTTATAAACATTAGAATTTCCAGGTACCTACAAAACAATATGTGATCCATTGGGTCATTATTACAGAGATATTTCCTTAAAAGATTTGTCAACGTCTTCAACAATGGCAGAGCTTCTAATATACTGGAAAATTTGTTAAAAAGTCGGGGAAATATTCAGAGATACTTCTGCCTTGAAAACTGTCCATGTTGAACTATATAGCACAGTCAAATATCAGGCACTGACTACAGGACATGTTTTATGACTGTCTTGTGTGTGCTATGATAATTTTATGTCATAAAGTGTTTTTAAAAATTTGCCATATTTCAATTCCATAGGAGTCATGGGACTCGGATTTTCAATTCTGTAAATTAGCCATTTGAGGTACCCAGTGGTGGAATTCAAATAATTTAACTAGTTCTCTGCCCTAATGACTGTTTTAAGCAGGGGTGTCAAAATGAATTTCATTGAGGGCCGGATCAGCATTATGGTCTCCCTCAAAGGGCCAGGTGGTCACGTGACTGGGTGGGTGTTGCCAACTCGACGTCGCTTATGTCAAGGGGCACCTGTGAGGGGCCAGACAAGGCTGGGAGGGGTGATCCAGACTGGGGGGATCAAACGGTGCTGGAGGTGGCAGCCAAACTGCCCTTTCAGTTTTAGACTGGAATCCAGGCACAGAGGCAGCAGAGAGGTTAAAATGAGAACCCCTTCTTTGGGGATATCCATTTTGTTCTAAACATCATACTGCTTGAAACAATGCATGAGGTCCACTATTCATAATTCAGACACATTAGGTCTGTACACTTATGCTAAACAAAGGAATTGCAATTTGTTCTCTCCTGTCTTATTACTCTGTAGCTGGACTACAGAGTATGACAGTAAACATTGTCTCCATGGTACTAAGATAAGAAAGGCAGATGCTTACACATGGTGGTAGGATTCAAATAATTTAACAACTGGTTCTCTGCCCTGGTGGACATGGCAAGGTGGGCATGGCCAGGGGGGCATGACAATTCTCAGCCTTCTGCAGCACTCTTGCCAGCCAAAAGGGGCACAGGGGTTAATTACAAAATGTGGGCTTTGCTTTGTGACATCCAGTGAGCAAGGGGTGTGAACTTCACAGAAAATGCACTTTTGTTTGGTTATGAAGAAATATCCCCAAAGTCAGATATACACTAAATATACGCTGACTTTTAACTTGACACGTCCCCAGAAAACAGCAAATTTTGAAGCTCCAGGTAAAGAGGATTCATTTTAGGATGAGTAACCACAGTTTGCATGTTGGAGGTTCCTAAAAATCAAAATACTTTTTGTAAAGCAACTGATCAACACTGACAGGGTAAGCCACTAGTATATGAAAATAAGAGCGAATTCCAATCCCTTCTAGTACTGATGATGTTACCTAGTTTGGTAATGAAACATCTGCAAGAAAACCATCAAGCTCAGCACTCTTGGCAGCCAAAACGGGGCATGGGGGGCCTGCACAATGGCCCCCCATGCCCTATTTTGGGCCTAGACGGCCTCCTGCACCAACCTAGAAGCCAAAATGGGGCACGCGGGAGGACTTCTTGGAGGGGAGGATTGGGGCGGGACCAGCCAGATTTGGAATCAGCCGGTTCTCTGAACTAGGCAAAAAGTTAACAACTGGTTCGCCTGAAGCGGTGCAAACCAGATGAATCCCACCTCTGGAGGTACCTTGATTTAAAAGTTTGCCTCTTATGCCCAGTTAAAGATTATAGACATAGAGCTTTAGTAGTATACTAGACAACAAGGTCATGGTTTCAGAGATATTTGCTTACCAGATTCCTCAATTCCTTCAACAATGGCAGAGCTTCTAAAGTACTGTGAAGTTCTTAAAATTTTAGGGAGATATTCAGAAATGTACCTGCCTTTAACACAGCCCACGTTGAACTGTATAGTACAATCAAACATCAGCAGCTGACCACAGGAAATGCTTTATGACATTTCGTATTAGCAGTATATAGATACATATCATTGGTTTTCTGAGGTTTTCGCAGGTGTTTGTATGTAGGTCTTTGGTTATTCGGGTTTTCTCCCACATAAAATTGGAAGTGTCTTGACCAAGACACTTCCAATTTTACGCAGGAGAAAACCCGAATAACCAAAGACCTACATAGATATAATTTCATATACTTAAAACTACTATTCCTTAAGAGGGTGGTCCTTTTTAGTGGTAAAATCATTTATTTATTTGTTTGTTTGTTTCGATTTATAAACCGCCCTTCTCCAGCTGGACTCAGGGCGGTGAACAGCCAGGGTAAAACATGATATACAAAAATTAAAACAATTTTAAAAAATATTAAATGATTTCAGCCAACAAATTAAAACAGTCCAATTTAAAATCAATTACAATTAAAAACAGAGGATGGGATCAAGCCAGCCCAGCTAGGTGAAATAAGTAGGTTTTAAGGGCCCGATGAAAAGTCCAGAGGTCCGGTATCCTGCGTATCTCCGGGAGTAGGTCATTCCAGAGGGTGGGTGCCACCACAGAGAAGGCTCTCCCCCTGGGGGTTGCCAGCCAACATTGTCCGGCTGACGGCACCCTAATTGATGTCAGAATTAAAAAATACCACTAAATTCTAGAGGTATTTATCAATGGTTGATGACATCATAACTGAATATTTACAAGCAAAGCAGGGAAAGGGGGAGGGACACAAAGAAAAGTTTTAGCTAGAAGACTAAAATGAGATCCTGGAGAGCAGATGATGGACTTTTCAAAAAATGAACAATATGACCAAAACTAACAACAATGAATTGAACAATGAATTAAACAATCCCTAACCGGAAGATACAGAAGAATTAATAAGACATACATGGCAAAATTACACAAATCAATGGATGTGATTCTATTGTGTGTGTTAGGGCAGAATTCCCCAACCTTTCTGGATCAGCGGCCCAGACTGGGGGGGGGGGGAGGGGAGAGGAAAAAGAAGGGATGATTTTGTGGGAGGGGCAAGTGTGTGTGCGTGTGAGCGCTCGCAACATTCCAGCAACCCTCGCACAAGTGGGGCCATGAGCCCTGTGCTGATGCTCACGCAAGTGGGGTTTTGTGTGCAAGTGGAGGAGCACACACTGGCCCGCCATTCATGCGGCCCAATAGTGGGCTGCGACCCACAGATTGGGGACCTCTGCGTTAGGGTATGAAACAATAAGAAGGCTGTATTTTTAAAGGAATGCAATTCAAAATAAAGTGTGCAGTGAGATTACACTGTTAGAAACAGCTGTAGAAACACCCATTCTCTTACAACAAAAATCAAATAGAAACTTACATGCATCAGGCTACCTGTGAAGTTGAATTAAATTACAGAGTTCCATAAAATTGAAGGTGCCTGTTTGCTTAACAATTACCAATCCTTTTATTCAACTTGAATAGAATATAGTTTCAAACTAGGTCATTTCATCTTAGTATGATGAGCAGAAAACAGGCAGGGAAGTAGTAATTATTTCTTTTACTACAGTTTCATTTCCAAAAATTCACAGCTAGAGGGCAATAAAGTCAGCATATTTTAAATCTATAATTAAACAACTTGTGCACCCTTATTCGTATAAAGACAAAAGGAAAGCAAGAATATCTAATATCAGAAATTCACACATTAGGAAGAAATGAATTGAAGTCACTCTTTAAAAATGTCCCTTTTAAAACTGTAATCGAAGCACAATGAATGCAAAAAGGAAGTGCGCTTTTCTAAAAATGCTTTTAAGTTTAAAAAATGTTAGAACTTACAGATATGTCTATATACAATATCTGGTTATGTTGAATCTATTGGAGTTCCAGACACAATGTTTTCAAACTCTTGTCAAACAGAATTATGTTCAGAATTATGTTGTAGACTATGACTACAACTTTTCACCAAAATATGAATCTTGGTTATCCTCTTGGTTATTTTCCAAAAGAAAGAAAAAATACCTGGATTCCATGTAGAGAAGAATTTCTCTATCTGAATCTCCCTCAATCTGATTTAACAGTTTTTAAATCACCTGTGTTGTTTTCTTTCTATGTTTCTCCCATTATGTTCCAATGTTCCAAAAGAGTAAAAACATTACACAGCAACTTTCTCTAAGCCATATCTAGCCACTATAGCATGTGGACAAACCAGGACAAACTACAAAAAAATCGCAATATGCAGGATTAGCATTTGTCCTCTTTTGTGAGCTAACATTGTCTAGTCTTGTTACTTGCAGTTTATGTAATAACCAAAGCCACAAATAGATTTTAACATTCTCTAATTGGGGCCAATTTAGCTTTTTGTATCTTGCAAGTTTTATTATTGTTAATCAGTGTTTTTTGGGCCTCTCCCTTAAATATGATTTAGGAAAGTAAATCCCTGCATACTAGGAAACTAGTATAATGCTAATTTTACTTGAATTAAAAATTGGTATCATCTGTCTTATTTCAAATTTTTGATTTCGACTTTTAAAATTAATGATTCCTAGTCCAAATGCATTTTTGAGGGATAGTTTTCTCTAAATTAGTTCACCTATGTTGGAGTCTATGGCTGGATGAGAATACAGTAACAATGGAAACTATTCTATGCACCTCATTTTAATATGGTTGTAGCTAATAAGAGTCTGACATGCATGAGCTAGACAGCATCTATGCACCAGTTTTGATTGAAACAGTTCGAATGCTATATTGGAAATATCCAAGGCAGGGGGGAAAATGTATAAAGAACGAAGCACAGAGCCGCTTGATATGCAAAACAACATGTATAAAACAATGAGCATCCCTCCACCAGGAATCGCTGAGGAAGGAGAAACAACACGCAAACGCACACAAAAGTTCGCGAGCACTTTCTTCCCACCCACCGACCCCAAACCCTCGAAGGCAAAGGAGTGCTGGCCGCATTTTATGCGACAGCTGACAGGGAAGCAGAGAGCCGCGGCCAAAACAGGTAAACAGAAAAAAGGCAGAGGATAAGACTCGACGAGGACATTTGCAGCTCCGGCTTCGCGCCGCCGCCATTTTTCCCCCCAAGCCCTACTAGCTGATCTGTATACACTTTTTTCGGGCGGGCGACGGCTCTGAGCGGCTTTTGTTTCGAGTGCAATTCAAACAGCATTGCTCCCCCTCTCCTCAGCGTTTCGGGAGCGGAGGTGCTGCTGCAAGCTTTGGGCCTTTAAAGAGGAGGGGGAAGTAACGGAGACTCGGCCGCGCTCGCGCCAAGCTGTACAGAACCGGGACTTGCGGAGGGGGGCGAGGGAGAGGAGTCGCGCGCGCGCTCGCTCGCGCTCTCCGCTTTACCTTGCGGAGATAGCTGGCCACCACTTGCTCAAAAGGATATTTATAAACTCTCTGGGCCTCCACCGTCACCCCCATGCTGGGCACGGAGCCGCCGCCGCCGCGGCCCCTTCCTGCAAACTCGGGCGGCGTTTTTAAGCAGACCAGCCAGCCGGCCGCCCTGGCTAGGCCCCTTCCCTCCGCCAGGCGCCAGCCCTCGCCCGCTTGAGCTACGTAAAACTTTTATGACGGGTGGCGGCATCGCTTGCAGAATAACCTATAAGGTCACAATGTAAACCCAGGGCCAAACCGCGGAGGGGAAAGGGGAGAGTAGTAGGTGTCTCGCCCAGGGAAGCCGAGAACGCTTTTTTCGAAAAAGCGGTGCCTTCTTCTCGGACGTTCCGAATGGTGCTCGGAATTTGCCGTCCGCGACCTCAAAAAAAAAAAAAAAACCACAAAAAAGGGCAGCGCTGATTATAATTCGGTGCTAAACCGCGCTCTTGACTCCCGTGTGCTTTGGTTAAACGTAGAAATGCCACCTTTAGAGAAAAAGGATTGACGTAGGCTCTAAGTAGGAAAAACCCGCTCGGAATCCAATTAGGCTTTTCCCACGTGCTTTTCGCCACACCTCCTCCCCTCTCCTCGCAGGCGGGTCAAAGTTTGCGCGTCTCTACTTCAAAATTCTCAAATAAAAGAGGCGATCCCCTCCGGGTTAGTCCTCCTCGGTTACTAAGTGCTGTAAAAAAGGAAACGGGTTGTTGCAGGTACAGCCCTAGCGTCGTCAACGGCAGCAAATTCTCTTAACACAGAGCCATGAATTCGGAGCGACTCGGGATCGACCAGAGTTCGCAGGCGATTTGGAGTTTTAAGAAGGTGCTCGAGCTACGCCTGCCGGCAGCCCCATAATAAAAAAGCATTTCGTCGACTCGTCTGGATCCTCCTGCTGCTCGGTTCCCAAAGCAGGGATTTTTATGGAGGTGCCGGCAGATGCTACGTGGGCGGCGACGGCTCAGGCTCCGAATAATATTTTCTGCGTCGAATCCGGATGAAATAATTTCAGATGATCGGCTCAACCTTACGAGGAGATTTATTTTTAGCTGCGAATAAGTATTTTGTGGTAGAAAATTACCGCGCTGTATTATTTTTTGTTGATGGCGGTGGTGTTAAAGAATGATCTTAGGCAGCAGGAGAGCCTGACAAATTGGAGTGCCTGGTTTAAAAAAAAAATCCTGGTGTCAAATTAGCCCAATAATTGATGTTAGACCATTTTCTTCTTGCCCCTACCACCCGCCACTCCCTGGGTGGTTATTTGCTTCCACTCAAATGTTGAGGTTCAGTTTGCCTTACCAGCGGGGAAGCCCTTGTTTGAAATGAAATATATATGAAATAAAAATGCTTAGTTATAGATTATAAAACAAGTGGCACAGCATGCAGCCTTCTGCTAGTTGTGCTACTGAATGTTGGAAGCAAACCACCGAGAAAAAATGCAATTTCTCTTTTTTGATGGGAATTGTGCGTAAACGGAGCCAACGCAGGTACACCCCAAATCCCATTAATACCATTCTAACTCATTTTGGTACAGGCACTGCCCTTCCTGCTCAGCCCTTGACTACTGCAAAATAATAGCAAAAAAGATCTACAAATCTTAATAAACCAGAAGTAGCATCACATAAATACAATGCTGAAATACTTAACACTGCTATTTTGAAGTAAATAGGATTGAGTCAGTTTTACTGTCAGAGAAGTGGACAGAAAATTGACTCTGTGT
Organism: Masticophis lateralis; assembly: GCA_030761175.1. NCBI lineage: Eukaryota > Metazoa > Chordata > Lepidosauria > Squamata > Colubridae > Masticophis > Masticophis lateralis. Next base: position 94,704,293 of record JAUDYJ010000002.1, read on the forward strand.
GTGTGTGTGTGTGTGTGTGTGTGTGTGTGCGCGCGCGCGCGCGCGCGCAGTGAAGAACAGTTGCTTACAATGAGAGATTCCAGTAGTAATATTAGGACAATTACCACAAGGATCCATAACCTTAGGACAATTGCTGAGAAGGTCCCTTTCACATCTCTGCCCATCTTGTAAACAGGGAGTCACTGGATATAGACTTGTAACTACAGTAGATCGTTATAGGTGAAGTGAGGTGATACTTTCAGACATCAACCTATTTGAGAGCTTATTCTGGGAAAATTAGAGCAATGAGTATATAAACAACCTCTTAGAAAAACAAGTATCTAGTTACAAGATTGCACTGCAAAAGTCTGGACAACCACTAGTTGGCACAAAAGAGTTATTTTTCCCTATATGTTTGCTGCCACCTAGTGATTTTCCATCCCATATGTGGAAGTCCTAAACAAGAGGATTAGAAAGCTAGGCCCTAAAAAATCAACATACATGCTGTGTGTCTGTTGCTAACTCAAGTAGCATCTGAGGCACTGAACTCAGCTGTGGAATTAATAAAGTTAGTAGAGGAGAAAATAATTTTGCTGTGCCCCAAACCATTCTGGCAGTTCTAGCAATCCATATCTAACTGTATGGATAAATATGTATTGACTTCAAAGCACCACAGCCATTACTAATCACTCCTATTTAATTTATAATACTTTTGTAGTGGCCTTTTTATTTAGCAAAAGCTATCCCTGGGCAATTTGTAAGCTAAAGTTTTGTTTCTCAAAATTTAAAAAAACCACTGTAATAGGAAATATTAATAGCAATGAAAATTAATTTAGTTAAAGTAAAATTGGAGAACGCTGTCAGTTACACACATTTAAAAAGAGTCAAAGAAAGAGAAAGAGCCATGCTTTCATCCCATGGCAAGTCATTGTTCAAGGAACAAATCATCTCAGAAAAATCTGGTGTCACTTGTGTTCATCAACATCATTGATCTTATTGGAAGGCATGTAAGCAGAGCTGATTTTAGAGACTAGACAGCTATCAAAAGCTTCCATTAACAATGTTCAGAGATAAATATTGTTGCTTTTGTAGTCCAATTGCACACAAGGGGAAGATCTTAGTAGGCTCAGGGGAGTCATAAGATCTTCAGGGAAATTACAGAGAAAACAACGATTTAAGGAGGCAATTCCTCACTCACCAGGAAACCAACCTGGTGAAGATTCATCATGTTCAGTGGGTTTAGAATGATGAATGTCTACTACATGTGTGGAGGGAGAAAACTCAGGAACTGAGAGAATGGGAAAGACGTTCTCTCCCAAAGAGGGATACCAGGTTATTACCCTCAAAAGTTGCATACCATATTAAAACTTGTACTGTGGGGCAAAAAAGTATTTAGTCAGCCACCAATTATGCAAGTTCTCCCACTTAAAAAGATGAGAGAGGCCTGTAATTGACATCATAAGTAGACCTCAACTATGAGAGACAAAACGAGAAAACAAATCCAGACAATCTCATTGTCTGATTTGGAAAGAATTTATTTGCAAATTATGATGGAAAGTAAGTATTTGGTCACCTACAAACAAGATTTCTGGCTCTCACAGACCTGTAACTTCTTTAAGAGGCTCCTCTGTCCTCCAAACATTACCTGTATTAATGGCAGCTGTTTGAACTTGTTATCAATATAAAAGACACCTTTCCACAACCTCAAACAGTCACACTCCAAACTCTATTATGGTGAAGACCAAAGAGCTGTCAAAGGCACCAGAAATAAAATTGTAGACCTGCACCATGCTGGGAAGACTGAATCTGCAATAGGCAAGCAGCTTGGTGTGAAGAAATCAACTGTGGGAGCAATAATTAGAAAATGGAAGACATACAAGACCACTGATAATCTCCACGCAAGATCTCACCCCGTGGGGTCAAAATGATCACAAAACAGTGAGCAAAAATCCCAGAACCACACGAGGGGACCTAGTGAATGACTTGCAGAGAGCTGGGACCAACATAACAAAGGCTACCATCAGCAACACACTACACTACACTACAGAGACTCAGATCCTGCAGTGCCAGACATGTCCCCCTGCTTAAACCAGTACATGCCTGGGCCCGTCTGAAGTTTGCTAGAAAGCATTTGGATGATCCAGAAGAGGATTGGGAGAATGTCATATGTTCAGATGAAACCAAAGTAGAACTGTTTGGTAGAAACACAACTCGTTGTGTTTGGAAGAGAGAGAATGCTGAGTTGCATCCAAAGAACATCATACCTACTGTGAAGCATGGGGGTGGCAACATCATGCTTTGGGGCTGTTTTTCTGCAAAGGGACCAGGACAACTGATCTGTGTACAGGAAAGAATGAATGGGGCCATGTATTGTGAGATTTTGAGTGCAAACCTCCTTCCATCAGCAAGGGCATTGAAGATGAAACATGGCTGGGTCTTTCAGCATGACAATGATCCCAAACACACCACCCGGGCAACAAAGGAGTGGCTTTGTAAGAAGCATTTCAAGGTCCTGGAGTGGCCTAACCAGTCTCCAGATCTCAACCCCATAAAAAACCTTAGGAGGGAGTTGAAAGTCTGTATTGCCCAGCGACAGCCCCAAAACATCACTGCTGTAGAGGAGATCTGCATAGAGGAATGGGCCAACATACCAGCAATAGTGTGTGCCAGCCTTGTGAAGACTTACAGAAAACGTTTGACCTCTGTCATTGCCAACAAAGGATATATAACGAAGTATTGAGATGAACTTTTGATATTGACCAAATACTTATTTTCCACCATAATTTGCAAATAAATTCTTTCCAAATCAGACAATGTGATTGTCTGGATTTGTTTTCTCATTTTGTCTCTCATAGTTGAGGTCTACCTACGATGACAATTACAGCCTCTCTCATCTTTTTAAGTGGGAGAACTTGCACAATTGGTGGCTGACTAAATACTTTTTTGCCCCACTGTATTCAATTACAGGCTACTTGAAGTCTTTCGAGAATTTAGCTCAGTCCCCACTGAAGCAGCATTGTCCTTGTTCTGCCTTCACTATCCATTTCTAACACCTTGGTTAATAGAGGTTATGTATTTTCAGTGTAATTATAGTTCTTGGGCTGGCACTATATCTGATATAAAAAAGTAAAAGTTTCCCCTATCCAGTTGTGACCAACTCCATGCGGTGATGCTCATCTCCGTTTCTTAGCCAAGAGAGCCAAAGTTGTGCAAAGCCATTTCTGTGGTCATGTGGGCAATATGACTATATGCCGAGGTGCACAGAACACTCTTTCCCACTAAAGTGATACCTATTTATCTACTCGCATTTGCATGCTTTCAAATTGCTAGGTTGGTGGAACAAGAGCTCACCCCATCACACAATGCTTGGGTCTTAAACCCTGGGCTGTTAGGTTTCCAGCTAACAAGCTCAGTATCTTTAACATTTGAGCTATCATACACACACACACACACACACATGATATAGAGGCCTTCAATTTAAGTGTGTTTAAATTTTAAAAAAATAATTGCAGTCTTGACTGAAGAATTGGAAAACTAAATAAGAGTACTGGTCCAAATTAGCATCAGGGTACTACAAGTGATGGGCTGCAGATCCCATTGATGTTGTAGCCTAGGGGTGTCAAACTGGCGGTCTACAGGCCAGATGAGTCATGTGCAGGCCATGCCCACCCCAGCTCTGCAAAGGGTGAAAAAATCTGATATGTCACGTGACAGCAATGTGACACGGCGAGTTTGACACCCATGCTCTAACCAATCCTGGAGGCAACTAATACTACCCAAGAGAAAAGGGATAGAGGGAGGCAGAGATAACCACTGAGAATAGCTAAAATTATATGACTGGAATCCCACTCTTTTTACATACTGTACCGTATATCACATTGCACATGTACAAAAGGGATGGTTCCTTTGACTACAAATGTCATCACAAGTCTGTAGAAGACCCTAAAAGGGGGTCCTTACTTCCTTATATTATTCTGACATTTTTGGCAAATAAGAAGATCCCTTGGGGAAACTACATTTTTGTATACAGCCGTTCAGTACTTCTCTGTCTTTTGTTTACATTGTTGGAATAGCTGGAACTGAAAGGTAGGACTAGCACTGTAATAGATACTTATCATTCCAATCAAGCCTTCTCTTTGTGTTGAATTGCTTATGTAATTATAGTGTACAAAGATAGCTTGAAACAATTTATACATGTTTTATATATACAAATAATAACAGCACATGTGCATTTCCCTGTCTTGATGTACATTTTGATTAACATAATTTTTTTTTGTAATTCTGCAGCTATTTTAAATAAAAGAGATAATGAAATGAATAAGATAATAAAAGGGAAGTTATAAATCATTTATAACTTATATAAGTCATAAAGTATTTATTTGTTATTGAAGCAGTGTCTTATTTTACTTTACCCTTCAACAAATTGTTAGTTTATAAGATCAAAGAAAATGCTAAAAACTAGCTATGGCTATTAAATAAGGTAGACAAATAGTAAACACAGAAAATCCAAAGAATTTTTAGTCATATTCGCATAGCTTGTAATTTAATTATTTTTATGTAATAAATGACATTAAGGGTGTCAAATTACCACACCACTTATCTGACATGAATTTCTGATGAATACATTCAACAAGGAAATTTTGAAATAATACATGAGTAATATATGGAAGAATACAATTATAGAAAATAATGTAATTGATAGCAAATGATATCTCTGAATGAGAAGTTAGTTAGGAACACCCAAATGTAATGTATAAATGGGAATCCAAATGAACATACACCTTTGGAGAAGAAAAATTGTGTTGTTCTGAATATGTATGATGAACAATCCCATATGGAGGCCATATGAATGCCTTTGAGCTTTTAGAATCACAGTCAAACAACCTGATAACAATTCTGATAATTCTGAAATTTCCTTGCTGTTACATCTAAATAATTCTATTATACCTTTATTGATTAATGGTATAATAATTAATGGGCTTCATTAATCATTTGAATGGTTAGAATACATTATGATCAATGCAAATATACTTTTTTCTGAGACTCAGAGTAGAAGTAACAGTAATAACAGTAATAAATCTGTGTCTTCTAAAGTGGTGTCAGGATCTTGAATTGGAGGATGTTAATATCAGTCCTTTCCCAATGGACAGATCACTTTGGAGTTCTCTGCACTCCATCACACACACTGCAGTGAAGTCAATCCCATGATCCCTTTTGATCATCCCATTCCAACCAAATAGTAGGCTTTCAGAAGGAACTTGAGATTCCCCCCCCCCCCCCGCCACCTTTCAGTCATGGCTCAGAATAAGACTACAAGTACTCTAAATCAGATAGATCATACCTGTGCAAACACTGCATTTGTGGACCCCATAGGATCTCTACGTGTACCAATGAATTTTGGGAAATGAAGTGACACAAAAGATGCCTAGAGCTCCATTGGAGAAAGAACAGACCAACCAGACACAGTAAGAGACTTTATTAGCAAAAGAGATCCTTATCAGCTAATGGTTCATAGACAAATTAAATCGAATGTAACTCATACTTCAAATGTAAGTAATGGCTTGCATGCTTTGAGTGAGACTGTAGGTTTAAGAGGCGATATGAAATATATGTATATCACTGGTGGGATTCAAAAAAAAATTACCACCGGTTCTGTGGGCATGGCTTAGTGGGCATGGCAGGGGAAGGATACTGTAAAATCTCCATCCCCCCCCCCCCACACTCCAGGGGAAGGTTAGTGCAAAATCGCCATTTCCTCCCAATCATCTGGGACTCAAGAGGCAGAGAATAGATGGGGGTGGGGCCAGTCAGAGGTGGTATTTACCAGTTGTCCGAACTATTCAAAATTTCTGCTACCGGTTCTCCAGAACTGGTCAGAACCTGTTGAATACCTCTTCTGTTGTATATATATATTGGTAATCATTCAAAATGAAAAAAATAAGCAGAAAATGCTAAATCCCTTCCTGAAGTACCTTTCTTATATTGCTGGCTGTGTCTTTTGTGGGTTCCCAGTTACAGGAAAAAGACAAAGTTGAAAACATTGATTTTCTAGTGCCCTAGTCTTTTCAACCTTTAGCACAATATCTCAATCATTTACTTTTCATTCTTTTTTACACAGATGTTCAATACAATATAGTTTTTCTCTAAATTTTCCAAAGGTAGCCTTTACTCTCCCCACCCACCAAATTACCACTTTTACATAGGCAACTTTAATAAATATAGATAAAGATGTCCAGTTTTTGACTAGAGGAAACGATATGTTAGCAGATTCCTCACAAGTGCTTCCAAAGAACTTTTTTTTTTTTTAACAATGAAGTCCATTTAAAAGATTTTTTCCCCATGGATTCCCACATAAATTCTTGGAGGATTGTTTGTATACCTTTAGTAGTAAGGGGAAGCTGATATACTTAAAACAATTCAAAAGCAAAATATGCCTAACTTTTTCAAGTAAAATCCTTCCTTTGACATATGTTCATTATGTGTTCATTAAAATTCAAAGCAGTTGCTTATTCTGGTTATATATTTAAAGGTCAGTTGAGTTTATCTGAATGAGACGCATACTGGCATATCCAAGCTGATAAGTCAGTACTTACATTTAGTTGAACAATAGCATTAAAGCAAATAATTCAGCTATTTTTTTTTTAAATCATGTAATGTATATATCTCAGTTCTAAATTACCTACTTTCCCAACTTCAGGAGATGAAATCTATAAGGAATCTTTTAGTCCCATCAAGTCCTTAGATCCTATATTCAAGCAAAGCCAGCACAGAAAATAAAGTGAAACTTAGGGCAAACCCCCACCAGTGGTGGGTTGCCCCCGGTTCCGACCGTTTCACAAGAACCGGTAGTAAAACCGGCTGGAGGCTCCGCCCACCGACTTAGACGTCAGGAAGTTTCTGCACATGCGCAGAAGTGCAAGCAAAGCAAGCGCATGCACACGGTCCCATTGCAAACCAGTAATAAAGGTAAGTAGAAACCTCCCCGGCTCCCACCCAACCCCTCCCCCAAAACCACAACCCAAATTTGCTTTCTTATGGCTGAACTGTACAGCAATTTGGATTTGAAGAGGAGAGGGTAATTTGGAGAGCAAGTAAACACTCATACCCCTTGTCTCCAACTTTGTAAAGAAGCTTATGTTACAGCAGTGGGATTCAAGGAGATACCAAGAGGTGCCACATGTACATCTCTGCTCCGAATTACCTTTTCCCTTTCAAATTGAAATCACTCTACAGTCCTGCTTATTAGCAATAGTTCTGGTGTTCCCCACAGTACATGTTAAATATTTAACACTGCTTCTTCATCTGAACTAATCAGAACTCATGTTTTAGAAATTACAAGGGGGAATTCTTTTTAAAGAACACAAGTACCATTTGTTAACTGCAAATCCTGGGAGAGGCAAAGATTCCCATTAACATCAGTTATAGCTTCCCTCTGAAGAAAGGGACAAATATATTTTTTCCAAATGTTCTAGTATATTTATTGCTGTTGTTTTCTTCCTTTTTTCAGCTAGTAATGTATAGAAATATGGGGCTGCCTAAATTGAGTAACAGAAGTAAATGGTTCTCTACATAAAGCACATTAAAAAGTATTCCATTTGAAATGATCCAGGTTTGAAAGAAAACGGATGAAACAGTGGAGAAATGAATGTACAACTAATTGCAAAACATGTTGCAAAATGAAATTGTTCATGAAAGTTAAATACAGCATGACATTTAGTCAGCCAGCTAAAAGTGTAAATAAATAGTATCTGACAACTTATTTTATGTGCTAAGAAGCTTTTGATAGAAGCCATACCTAAATAGAGCTTCTGCATCTGCAATACAAAGTTTTGTACAATCACTGGAAGTCAGTCAAGAAATACAATTTTTAAAATCCCTTTGTTACCTTATAGTGCTAGTCTTGATTTTTTTTCAAAATAATTTTAACAATTGATGCATCTTTTTTTTTGTTCCATCTAATCATATCTAATCACATCTTCCATCTAGTTGTTGTTGTTGGTTCAATTTATATGCCAAATAGGGGGGCCGAAAGCCTTACTAAGTAGGTATATACAAAAAGTATGAAGGCTATTGCTTAACGCATTGTAAGCTGCCCTGAGTCTCTGGAGAAGGCGGCATATAAATTGAACCAACAACAATTCCATCTAACCACATCCAGACTAGCTGGACAAGTCCCTGCAGTTTTCTGGCAAAGTTTTTTTTTTTTTTTCCAGACATGGTTTGGCATTGCCTCCTTACTAAAGCTTAGAAGAAATGACTGGCCCAAGATCACCCAGCTGATTTCTGCCAAAGGCAGGACTAAAATTAAGTCTCCTGGTTTCTGTCTTGATGCCTGAATCACTAGACCAAATTGAGTCTCATTTCTATTTTAGCAAGTCCCAAAACAATAACTTTTGTTCTGCCAAGGATGCAAGAAAGTATAAATACTTAAGGAGCCCTGGAAACTTTAACTTGCAAATAGTTTGGATAACCTCAAGAATTTTCAGAGGGCTAATTCCCTGAAAGGTAGGCATACAGCTAGCTAGCTAGTTACCTGTTTGTTTGTTTGTTTGTTTGTTTGTTTTAGATTTAGTAAGGTTGCCTGACTCCAAAATACTTTTTAATCCAAAGGTTATTAAAACAGTCCTATTATCTCTGACACTTGTATCCTTCTCATGGTTGTACCAGAACAAGAGTTCCATTTTGTTTCTCCTATTATGCTGAAGTCTGAGCTGAGTCTGTTCTTTTAAAAAAATAAGACCAAAAGAACCTAGAACACAAGCTAGGCAAAGTTAAGTCTTTTTATATGACATTTATATTACTCTACGAGTGCAGTTTTACTTTCACTCAACTGAAATCAGAAAAAAGTTGTCTTGAAACATGTGGCAGCTCTTTTAATTCAGTGGAAAGGCTGGCAATCGATAGACCCTTTAACAACCAAGCATAAAAAGGTAGCTTCCTAGCTAAAGAAGATGGATGGGCATAGACTATTTGATGGGGTCTGTTCTGTTCGAAAGAAAGTAAGTCAAGAAAAATTAAAGAATAGATAGAGTCACTAAACACAAATCTGGCAAGGCTGCTGCCCGTTTTCATTACAGGCAGGGCATCGCAGAGCTCTGTATGACTCTTTAAAACGATTAGCCAACATTGAAAACTTGCTTCCATGACACACAGCACAGGGGGCAGAGCCTGATCCTTTACACTGTGAGCAGCTGTTCTCTTCGTTGCCTTCCTGAAATACAAAGGCTTGATTAAACAATTTTCCTTCATATCAGTTCATACAAACCTTTATCCAGAAGAAAAACAAGTAACAGGAAAAGTTCTCCAAAGTATTTTTTTTTCTTGGCAAAATAAGCAAATTATAGGAGTTGCATTGTTTTCATCCAGAATTTTAAATATTATTCAAACATTGTTTGGCTTTTGCTGCTGGGGGTAAGGAAGGGACACATCTTGCAGCCTTTTGTTGCAGCCCAGTTGCTTCAATTCTTCAGTGTTTAAAGAAATAAAACAACTGACGAATAAAGAGCAATCAATCAATGGAAAAACTTGCCTTCAGAAGTTGTGGGTGCTCCATCACTGGAGGCTTTCAAAAAGAAACTGGACACTCATTTATCTGAAATGATATAGGGTCTCCTGCTTAAGCAGAGGATTGGATTGGACCAGAAGACCTTCAAGATCCCTTCCAATTCTATTATTCTATGTTCTAAGTTTAGTCCTGGAATCTCTGCTGCATCTATTTCTGCCTTCAAGGATGACAGAAGGATTGTCTCACAGAAGATGGAGTGGATTTATTCCCCATTGCCCTAGAGGGAAAGTCCAGAACCAATGGATTAAAAGTGCAAAAAAGAGGTTCACACTGTAGATCAGGCAGAACTTCCTTGATGTTTGCAAAACATAATGGTCTTATTAGTTTTCCTTTCCTGGGAAGTCTCCAAAAAAGGATAGATCAACTTCTAAGGTCCTTTCCAAAGCCATAATACATTTGTTTGTTTGTTTATGTCATTTACCTTCTATCTCAATCCTCATGGACTTTCATGGTTTAGAGATATTATGTGTCTGTATCTGATACCAATCATTTCACCAGTAGGTATACTAAGCAATTGTTCACTTTGGCAGTGGACATGTACAGTATGTACAGCTTTATGATATAAATTAAAAAAGAGTAACACACATTATGCTGTGTTAAAAAGCAAGGAAAAAGAAAATAATTGTATTTTGATCTATGGCTGAAAATTAGGGCTACTATATCTGGGTTGCAAAAATCAGATTAGATTAGATGATAGTCAAGAATTAGTTTTCTTTATTTCTTTGTCACCAGCAGGAGCCTGTCTAGATTTTGTCTTTTTAGCCTTCCTGCACATGGTAGAAACCTTATATTTAAGGCTTATCACTCTAATAATGATAGAAGGGCTTATTTATTACAAGTCCTCCCTCCCAATTACGTATCCAGAATGTTTTCTAATGCTTTTTGTGTGTTCGTTTGCTTACTTATTGATTGTTTACTCAAACCTACAAACATGTAGATTTTGTCAGTGTCTCCATTTTTTTACCTAAGCCTCAAAAAAGATTCGCAACATCATTATACAATCAGGAACAAATGGAATAGCACTATTTTTTTTCCCAATGATTTCAGTAATGAAAATACTGACAAATTGTTGTATCTTGTGGAAGTCCAGCAGTCTAATTTTCAAATTCTCACAGGAGTCTTATTTATTTACTTTTATCCTGGCCATATTTTTTTAATTAATTCAAGCTTACCTAATACTCTTTTCTCCTCCTACTTTCCCCACAACAACAATCCTGTGAGGTGAGTTGGGCTGAGAGAGAGTAACTGTCCCAAAGTTATCCAGCTAGCTTTCATGGCTAAGATAGGACTAGAACTCACAGTCTCTTGGTTTCTAGCCTGGTGCCTTCACCATTAGACAAAATTTCACAGGAGAAATATGCCATATACTTGTAATATAAGACTGGAAGATTTAACAATATTTGGACCATGTTTAATTTTTAATTAATTGTCCCTGTTGGGGTTCCTCATGTTCCATCTAAAAGAATCAGAAATGCCTTGTTGTCAACCCCTGGGATGCATAACCTGACCTCACTCTGGTGAATGCATAGAGTCAGAAGAAAACAAGAAATCATTTCATGCAACAGAACTATTCCTTTCTTCCTGACAATTGGAGAAGAAAGACTGAAAAAGAGACAAACAGGAGGACACATAATATATAAATTAGACCTCTTATATACTTGTCCCAAAAGTTACTGGTATTTGTGTTGTTTATGCATGTTAAACACAGACAGGTGTGTGTGTGTGTGTGTGTGTGTGTGTGTGTGTGTGTATGACTTTAGACACAAGTCTATTGAGACTTCGCTCTGCAAAACAGGGAGAAATGCTGAATAATTTGACAAGGACATGCCTTGCCATCTGGATGAGTAAAAATGAACTACTGATGAGAGCTTCAGCAATTCCATACTTGGAAAAGTTATAGCTCTGAATTCTCTGTTCTCAGCATTGACTAAATTCAGATATTTCAAAATGTTTTGGTTGTAGTTACAAAACAGGTGACATTGATGATAAACATGACAAACTAGTTTGTACATCATATGAGGTGTTATCTTCATGTTTATTAATTCTGGTGAATTAACTTGGAGATAATTATGGAGTGATAATGGGGTGAGTTCCTTTGACCTAGAATTTCTTATCTCTGCTAGCAAAACTGTCATCAACATTCTATATGCCCAAAAAGCTCACAGCTCTTCTTTAAGGATATAGATCTTCTTTTACTGCAATTTATGTGTATGGAGACACCCCCCCTTCCACCAACCCCCAGTTCTCTTTTGTCTAGATATCAAACTTTTAAACAAGTAATGTTGATCAAATCAATGGATTTCATCAACATTACTTGTTGATTACCTGATTACTTATTGATTACCTGAGATTTTGGCCATATCCAGGAGAATCCTGAACCAAAGAAAAAGAAATCATTTGTCTTACCCAAACATGTTGATTGTGGCCTGATTCAGTTTCATCGCTGTTTATGTTTCCATTGCTTTGAACACTGCTACTTCCTCCTCTTCCTTCAGTGTTCATGAAGGAGCAATCATCAACACCTTCACTTTGCATGATTCTTTGCATTAACTCTTTCTTGCTCAGTGGTGTCCGGATTATTTTTAGATTACTGGTATAGATTATAATCCTCCCAAAATCTAAAATGCGGGGATACTGAAATAGAATGGTATAAGTAGATGTTTAATTTTTTTTAAAAAAAGACGAATGGCCTTTTTAATGAGCTCCAATCCATACTTAGTACTGAGAAGTTTTCTTTCTTTCATTGTCCAGTAAAATCAAGAGAGAATTCCTCCCACTGATTTGCAAAGCTTGTATATTTGCAATGAATGCGAGTCATTTTCTATTTAGTACCTATTAGATATATCTTTATGAAACAAGAACTAACTTAGCAAGTGCAAAGAAAGCTCCAACATGTCCAACCTATTAGACTTCTCCCCAAGTTGAATAAAAAGCCTGACCTCCTCAAATGGTAGATGGAAACGGGTTTAGTCAAAAGTTCCTGTGCCAAGGTGCAGGTATGAGAAAGACACGTAGAAGCAAAAGGTGACCCAATATAGGGCAAGTAGTGTCTTTTCATATTGTGTCTATGGAGATTCTCAGTCATCCAGTTCATGGTCGTCCCAAAGGTGCTTTTTTTCAAGAGGCAACTGGAGTTTCTGGTTTTTCTATGAAGATGTTTCACTTCTCATCCAAGAAGCAGAGCTGAAGATTCTCACACTGTGGGTTCACCCACACCTACTTTGTATTCTAGCATCTAGCCAACTCCTAACCCTTGCTGATTACTGATATGCAACCCCAACAAGTTCACAATGAGGAAATGTCAACTTCGGGGTGAAAAATAGTTCTCCACTCCTGTCTATGTCCTGCCTGGATATCAGTTTTCCTAATAAGTAATATGATTCAATAAAATGCTTTGTAAATCATTGCATTCTCATTACTATTCCTTCAGAGCTCATTGTGGGCTTCTGTACTTTTATTATTTCAGCAGGTATACTTAGCAAATAATTTTAATGTAGCTGTTTCTGTTTCTTGCAATAGAAAGTGCTTGCAAATGGCATCCAGAACTGAATCTAATTTTTTAAGGCACTATATACTGTACTATATACTATATACTGATTCTAATTGTCCTATTTCTAATTTTAAATGAATTGCTACCACCACTACTAAGCAGTTACCAAGCTTCTATAATTTCAGAACTAGAATGAAGAATCCCATTCAACAGCGATGAAATCCAGTCTCTTAAGAGCTTATGTTCATTTTGTTTTCGTATTCTCAGAATAAAAAGAAGGTTTAAGACCTCCACATATAGCCAGTAGATGCATTTTGATCAGAAGCATTACAGGTTTCAAAACTGAATAGACACTGAAATACTATACTGAAATATACAAACATTTGATTCGACAGAATGATCAAAATCAAACTCTAGGAACCTGTTTGGGTGCTAATTACCCTACTAAATTTCAAACGTTATAATTGTAAATAATCCACACATCTTCAAAGAATTGCCAGTTCAGCAATACCAAAATGAGAAGCTACTTTACAGGAGGTTAGGCTATTTATCCATTTGTAACCCTATTATCTCCTCCAGAGATACAGAGAAAATAGATCTGGCTTTACTGGTAGGTTCTCTGGAGGGTTGCAATGGAGTGACAAAGATTTCTTTCAGCTAATCATTTACCTATAGGAGCAATAAAATCCTTGCCAGCCTACCTCTTTCATCTAAACTACTCTACTGAAATGAAAAAAGGAGGGGTGAAGAGAAACCAGAAGTTGATTTATGTGATGTAGAACTTTGAACACTATATAGCACTAGCATTAAAAAACTAATCATTCTTATATTTATATCTATATTTCCACAAAGCTCTGATAAGGTCTTATGTTTCTTATTTTAAAAAGTATAGCAGGATAGTAGGACAGATCCTACACGTTTGAAATGAGACCATACATGGTATACTTTGATAGTCAACAGCTCTCCAGAACCCAAGCAAAAGTCTTCAATTTACATTGTTTGTACTTTAATCCTTTAAACTAGCAATGTTAAAATGTAGTATGTGATCTTTGACATGTAAAGCATCAATTCCTTCATTGCAATATGAAACTTCCCCATTACATAATCTACTATTTTCTGCTTAGACTTCTGAATTTGTGCTGGTTTGAAACATTCTGTAAATTTAGCTAGAATATATAGTTACCAATACATTTGTGTCAGGAGCAGCGAAGTGCTTCCAGGTTGAAAGAATTGAATGGCAACAACACTGTTGCCCAAGGGATGCCCAGAATGGGGCTCCTTTCATGTCCCCATTGAGTTGCCTGCTGAAGTGGTACCCATCTCTCTACTCGCGATTGCCATTTTAAAATGTGGGATCAGCAGGAGCTATAACGTGTGACAGGAGTTCACCCCATCCCGCAGCAGCAACTAGGTCTCAAATGCTTGACAATCATCAGTCCAGCATTCTAACCACTTCTAGCCACCACACTTCTATGTATATTAAAAGAATATATAACAGAAGCAAATAATTAAAATAATGTCTTGGTAAACATGACTAAACATTATTACAATCTTTACCAAATGAATGTTTTATTACATTTTACTAAATGTTATTACAACATTACTTACCATATGACTATCAGCCTTGTCGTCATTTAAAAGAGAAGAGTTACTTGTGAGAGTGTATTTGTTCCCTTCTCTGAATACACTAATCCTCTGGGCATTCAGTTTAGCTGATGGATAAAAGCTGTGATCTGGGTTTTCTCTAATCCCCAATAAATTGTCTCGGGGTTCCAAATTCCAGGACTGACAATTATGAGAGTAGCCTTCTGCTGGGATTTCAAGCTCTTGCCCATCTTCATACATTTGTTTTAAGACTCGACCACTGTAAGCTGAGGAAATTTTGAATCTTACTTTTCGGGATCTTGTATCATGCTTTTGGTTGGATTTCTTCTGGAACTCATCCATAGAGGTTGGTTTTTCACAGAAATTCCCAGGAATTTGTCTAGCAACGATAGTTTCTAAGGCATCTAAATGAGCAAATGCAGAGAGAAAGATAAATAAATAAAAAGAGCTAGGCAATATATAATTCAAAAGCTCTATGGGCCCTCTCACATTACGGCTTAAAAGGACACCTTGAGATTAAACATTGATAGAGCGTCACACAAAGAAATCATTGCTGCAAAGAAACAGAAAGAGGAATTTACTCAGGGGACTATGGCATAGGCTTATATATATGCTATAATTTTGTATTGTATTGTAAAGGATAACATATAAAGGGGATTTATAGCTAAAGGAAAAGGAAATACGCATGTAGGTGGGCACACATTTTATTCTACCATACTTTTAGCTTTTATTTAGTGGCTTAGTTGTCCACCGCTTCTAAAATGAATTAAAATAGCATACTAATCTGTTAAAAGAAGAAGAATCAAACTAAACAATTCATTGCTACACATAATCCTCTTCAGCTTTATCAATGAATAATTAGGTGCCCTTAGATGTAACAGGATCAAATCCTAAATGACTATGGATTGCATTATAGCTACGTATAAGGGGAACAACAGTAATTTGATTTAAAATTTACCTCATTTTTTCCCCATCAATTTCTAAGTGGCAGCTGCCAGGAGGGAAAAAAGGTAGCTTTTCCCGAGAGCCAGGATTTAAAGATGGGAGTGCTACCAAAACTGGTTCTCTGACCTGGCTTTACTCCTTTTTTTCAATAGAGAAAAGCAGAGTAGGTGGAGCTTCATGAAGGTAACATCCGGAGGTTCTTCCACAGGGAGAACTTTGAATGCCTGCTTCCCAATAATGGCAAGCAGTGGTAAACCAGAGCCATACTTGAAAGCAGCAGCTCTTTGAGCTGAATTCATCAACTCAGCTCCCTCCAAATTAGAGCTGACCTAGGATAAGTGTTCTCTCTGAAGGACAAGTTGGCACGTTCTTCTCTTCCATGTACAAAACGTGGATGGCCTAGAAGGCAAATGGTGGTGACTGAGCAATATTCTGAGAGAAATAGCCTAGCTTTGAGATGATGTACCATCAATACTTTTCAGCTGAGACAACTTCCACCTTCTGCCTACCAGTAGAGCCATTGCTCTAAATTTGATAAAATAAAATAAAATAAATTGCTTAAATGGACATAGTTATGTGGGTCTATTTCATTAATCTTTAGGATAGTCGAGTTTTTCCCTTCTTGTCTGTAAAAGATTGGATTTTCACATGTATAAAACAAGTGATCTGCCGTTTTTAATTATTTGCACTGAACAAACAGCAGTTCCATAAGCATAACAACCCACCCTCAAATCTTATGTGTCTATTTTGGGACATTTTTATATAACTTCTTTCACTCACTGGCAAATGCTCTAGTTTCCTGCCATTTTAATGCAACACCTACACATTGATGAATAAGAATCCCATGTTTCCATTTCAAGCCATAATCTTGAAGAGAATAACATTCCTCACCCTTATCTTCTTAGAAATATCCCAGGTGGTGTTGAAAATAATAAGTAGGTAAAGACGCCTCCTAAAAGATATTATTTCTGCCTCGACTTTCAGTCAACCTAAACTAGTTTCCAACATTTCGGAAATTGTTCATAAGGATCAGTATGATTTAATCCTTTTCTTTTTAAGATGAATTGTAAATTTGGAAGATGCAAATAACATCCTTTCTTTCCTGCCAACTTTCCATGAGAACAAAAACTGAATATGCACATGGAATACTTATTTACTGGTAGGAGAATAAGCAATTATTTTTAGATCTGTAATTTGTAATACCTTGTAACTAGCATCCTCCATAAACTGTTATTGGAGATCTAATTAAAAAAAAAAAGACTGATCAGATTTCCTGAAAGTTAAGATTTTGCCCATTTATTATATAACTGTATATAATTTCCCAGTAGAAATGCTATATATGCTTTCTTTTTTCTGTCTCCTATTACATGATAGTCATATTACTTCACACTGAATCCAAATACTTCTTCCCTGTGCCACATCTGAAGTCATGTGAAAAGATCTGTATTTCTCTGACCTCCAGGATTTCAGGAACATGTCAGTGCTACCATCTAAATGTATCTACACCATTTATTAACACATTTTTTTTTATTTTTTTACAAATGGCATTATAAACCTGCCTGGGAAGGTCGCAAATGAAAGTTACAAGACCTAGGATGCTGTAAATGTCATATATAGTTGCTAGTTATCAAGCACCCAAATTTTGATCATATAACTATGGGGATGTTGTGATGGGTGTAGCAATAGCAAAATCACTTATTTACAGCACTCTGAATTGTGTACAATGTCAGCATATTTCCCCCAACAATCTGGGTCCCCATTTTACTGACCTGAAAAGGATAGCAGGCTGAGTCAACCTTGAGCCAGTCAGGATCGAGCTCCTGGTGTGTGGGCAGAGTTAGCCTGCAAAAGGCACTTTTTCAGAGCCGTTGTAACTTTGAACAGTCACTAAACAAATGTTCGTAAATTGAGAATTATTTGAGCTTATTAGCATCTTCCACATTTCTAATTAGCATATTCACACATTCATCTCTGTACGGACTCAATACTTTCAATTATGTTTTATGTAGATCTTATAGGTGAAGAATCCATTGCTTCTCAGATTATAGATTAAGTGACATTGGATATTAAATTTAACACACACAAAAATAACAAAATGATTTTCCTTTTAATGGAAGGCATTAGGAATATTTTTTTTAAAATATATAGCTAAATATATATTCCAACAATTAAGTTCCTGAGTGCATAAAAATGTATGTAGAATATTTTGTGTTTCTCTAGCATTTCCTTATGCAATATAGCTTTTGAGAAGTCTCTGGCCATACACACAATATTAAAAAAAAATTCCTGCCTTATTCATTTTGTAATTCAAATCTGTCCACAAATTGTCTGACTTAATGCTATCTGAGTTTAGAGAACTAGTATTCCCCCAACCAAAAAAGTGTTTTCTAAAACCCTGGCCCATGAACCATGAAGTTGTGAATGTTCCAACACTGGAAGTTTTTAAGAAGAGATTGGATAACCATTTGTCTGAAGTGGTGTAGGGTTTCCTGCCTAAGCAGGGGGTTGGACTACAAGATCTCCAAGGTCCCTTCCAACTCTATTATTATATTATATTATAACCCTGAATTTGATTTTACACAGGAGCAGAGAAGCTTTTCACAGGTCAGATCTGCACTTTCTCTGCTTCTTAAATGTTCTGATTATATTATGAGGATGAAACAATTATTTTATTCTTCTTTTTGCATCAGGAATCACTGTAGTCATTCTGATGGAAAACCCCTCAGTTTCAGTATAGCAACCAAAACTGACAAGATGTTAGATATCTATCCTACCTTAGAAGAACTATGCATTGGTGCTATTAAAAATTCACAAGTGACTAGTGCCCTAGAAAATCTGGACTACTCAGATCATGGATGTGAAAAACACTCCACAATGGAATTTATTAGCAACATAATTGATGTATTTAATTTTATAAGAAGCTTTCCACCACCTGGTGCTAGGTGTTTAAATATCCAGTCAATGAAGCAATGAAGTTTGTTGGAAGGGCACTGTAGAAAAGAAAGACAGAGGGAGAGACAGAAATCTGCACATTTTATCTAAAGGGGCACTTTTTGAATGCACAAACTGAACCATATTTTTATCTGGCTGTGGCAATCAGTTGTGTTGTCCTATGATTCCCAAAGGCCTCTTTAAATGGGAGTGAAATATCCTCTTCCCACAGCACACCAGAATTGCAAGATAATTCAGCACTATAGAGATTTCCGACAGAAGCAAAGTGTTCCTGGCACTGAATCCACTTACATTGGGTTTCCTTGCACGTCTCTCAACATATTCAAAACTTAAGAGTTGTGATTCACTTCAAGAAAACTGGGCTGCTGACTTGCCCACAATTACTGCCTACTAAAGTGTATTTTGAAAATGTCCTCTCTGTACTATTATCCTTTTTTCATGATTTATCATAGGGACATGTTGTTCAAAGTCTCTGAACACATCTGAAAAGAACAAAATGAGCATTACTGTGACATTGGGGGAACATCCATTTAACACTTTTAATTAAAACTTTGTCTTCATATGCAGTGATGGGTTTCAAAAATTTAACTACTGGTTCTGTGGGTGTGGCTTGGTGGGCATGGCAGGGGAAGGATACTGTAAAATCTCCATTACCACCCCATTCTGGGAGAAGTCAGAATTTTTACTACCAGTTCTCCGAACTACTCAAAATTTCTCCAGAACTGGTCAGAACCTGGTGAAATCCACCTCTGCTCATATGTTGATAATAAAAACATATTTTTTCCTGGTGCAGCTGTGACAAGTTCATATAAAGTAGGAGGTATTTCTTCTTCTCCACCTTTTTTAAAAAAAAAAAATCTGAGGTGTCAATTTGGCATTCTAAGAGTTTTGTCACTGCCAATCCTGTTTTGCATATTATGCAGAGATAAATATAAGCTTTCTATCGAACGAATACAAGACAGAAGTACAACCACTTATGACATCGTGATAAGTAGGCCATCCATCCCTCCACCTATCACATTTATATCCTGCTTACCAACCTGAAATACTAATATAATCCAATGCATGCTAAGTTATATAAATTCTAATTAAAAATATTTTAATTAGGAGCCACTCCAGTCTATATTTTCCTGAATATCCAGGGTCCATACCATACCATAATTCAGACTTGTATATCTGCTCATGCAGATACAGATTCATCAATATACAAGCTAGATCTGATCAAGCAGTTGCTAAAGTTTCAAACAAAGCTTTATTCAAGCTTTATTTTTATTTGGCAAATTTAGAGGGACTAACAATACATAAATAGAGGATTTTCTTCCATTTCAATTGCATGTGGCTAAACTAATTAGTCTTTCTTGAGGGAAACTTTTTTTAAAATGTGCAATTTGATATTGGATTTTCTTTTCAAAGGTTAAAAAAGACAGCCCTTTTCAAATCCATGAATTAAGAAATCCTCAGCTTTATAGTTCTTTGATAAAAGATAAAACTTTGCTGATAACTGTGATGGAAAGCTACGATGAACCCATTATAGGCCACAATAGTATATAGACAATACTAAAGACAATATTTCTTAAATACCTGAAATGTGATAATCTGCATCTCCAAAACATTCAAATGTAATTCTATAAAAGAGAGAAAACAGAAACCATTCCAGGGCATGAGGCGGAATGTAATCTGGAGTCACAGAAGGGAGGGGCTCTTTCCCAGAGAGCAAAGAGACGATGAAGCATGGAATTTTTGGTATGCAGGAAGAGGGTGAAGGTGGACCCTCCCTAGCAATTCACAATTATGGTGATAGTTGCAGATAGTTGCTTTAATCTGACAAGATTTCTGTCTATAGGAAAAAAACAATAAAGAAACTACTCAAAAGTAAATCCGAGTGTCATTCTTGGTTCTTTGGGCCTGACAGGGTACAACGTAATGAATATTTTGACTATATGGAATCCAATCCTGTTTCTTAAACTATGTATGGACATCAACACACTTTATCTGCAATCACTTCAGATCTATACCTTATGTGGTACTCTACCATAATAGTCCCCAATTCCGGGCCATGGCCTACTACATTCAAAACTGGGCTCGACAAGTGGCAGACAAGCACACATGCACAGTTCCATTTGTGCAAACGGCAGACACTTAACTGCACACATGAAGCTCCATTTGAAGCTCCACAGAACCATTTCCTCACACACACACACACACACGCCGGTCCACAAAGCTGGAAAGTTTGGGTACTGGGTGAAATGCTCCCAGTTTGGACCAGATCACCTGATCCAGTAGCGATGGCGGGTGGTTCGGAGAACCAGTAGCAAAAATCCCTGTGTCGTCCCCCCTCCGCCATGCCCAAATAAGCCGCACAATCATCAGAGGCTTTTTTTTACTTTTAAAAGCATTTTTTCTACAACCTCTTCTGACGAAAAAATGCTTTTAAAAGTAAAAAAAAGCCTCTGATGATCATGCAGTTCAGCTGGGATCAGCAGAGGCTTTTCAAAGATTTTTTTTTCTGCACCCTCTTGACCGAAGAGGTGGTAAAAAAATGCTTTGAAAAGTTTCTGATCATCCTAGCTGAGTTGCCTGATCATCAGAGAAGCTTTTCAAAGCATTTTTTTAAAAGCCTTTCTGACGATCCCAGCTGAGTTGCCTGATCGACAGAGGGTTTTCAAAGCATTAGAAAAAATGCTTTGAAAAGTTTTTTTTAAAAAAGTTGGCCATGCCCACCCAGTCACATTACCCACTATCACCAAGCCACTCCCACAGAACCAGTAGTAACAAATTTTACATTTCACCCCTGGTTGGGGACTATTGCTCTACCATGTGGGGGAGGGAAGAGACTGAATAGTCTTACACCTTTAGGATTTTGTTCTGTCCATTAGCAGAATATGCTCTCCAACAGGTTTTTCTAGAAAGAAATGCACTCAGAACAAGAAACTCAACATTTTCAAAATTTGAATTTTTTTCTAACAATGGCAGAGAATGCTAAAGAGATTCAAAAGACTCAAATTTAGATATCAATCTATATGATTTACCAAAAAAATGTAATTAGTCTGTGAATTTAATTGGAGTTCTCAATTTGCCACGAGAAAATGACAGAAATATATACTAAAAGGATTACTAAAAATGTATAAACATAAAATGTCTACAATAATACAATAATTAACAAATTTAAAAATATTTAGAACAGTATAAATATATATGTATATATAAATATATATTCCTTCAATATAATAAATATAGAAAGCCATGGTGGCACAATGTTTAGAATGCAGTACAGCAGGCTACTTCAGCTGCCTGCCGGCTGCCTGCAATTTGACAGTTCGAATCTCAACAGGCTCAAGATTGATTCAGCCTTCCATCCTTCCGAGGTTTTGCGATCCAAATTGTTGGGGGCAATATGCTGACTCTGTAAACCACTTAGAGAGGGCTGTAAAGCACTGTGAAGCAGTATATAAGTCTAAGTGTTATTGCTATAGAAAGCTTTCTCAAAGAACTCCATTGTTAACTTTTTTCCAAAAGGGAACAATTATTGTGTGCTAATCTAATTTTTTAGAGAGGCTGCTCAATCCTTTAGGAACATACCGAGAAGCATTCTTCCTGACTTCCCAAGAGAATTAGTAAGGACATTCCATTATCTTGGAGTTGGCAAGTATATTTTTAACAATAATTTTTACTAGACTCTGACCACGGAGATGTCTTCAGACAGCGCTGACTCTTCAGCTTTGAAATGAAGATGAGCACCACCCCCTAGAGTCGGGAATGACTAGCACATATGTGCGAGGGGAGCCTTTACCTTTTAATAGTATGTAAGACTGATCTAGAGAGACAGGAGGAAGAGCCACATCCTAGACAACCTTCACACAAAGGGTATCCCAGCCTACAGAAGGAAAAGGGGCAAGGGAAGTATTTCATATGGGACCCTCTTTAGTTTTCTAGGACATAAAAGGAAAGGAGGGAGAAGTGCTTTCAGACCTGCAAGATTCTGTTACTGCTCTCTTACAATAAAGATAGTGTTAGAAAAGTAAGGTGAGAAGATTAAACAACAGCCTCTCCACAAGGCTCTGTAATGGCACATACACGATTCAACTGATACATATCAGATATGCCAGCGACTAGGCTAGGGGAATTAAATTTGAATATGTTGATGATTTGGCCGTAGCAATACAAAAAAAAAACCAAACACATGGATGTGGCAGACAGTCTCCTGTTAAACTCTTGGGAAAATTCTTCACTGCCTGGAGGCTCAAGCCTAGCACCAGCAAAGTAGTAACCATGTGCTTCCACCTTAACAACAAACTAGCATATGAAGCACCGAAGATCTATTTAAATAATTTATTCCCCTATCGATCCCATCCAAAGTACCTTGGAGTAACATTGGACCAGACTCTCTCCTTCAAGATACACCAAAAGAATAGAGCAGCAAAAATCAATACTAGGAACAACATATTTCAGAAATTATGTGGAACTGAATGGGGAGCTTCAGCTGCCACCCTCAGGTTATCAGCACTAGGGTTGGTCTACTCCATAGCAGAATGCTGTGTGCCTGTATAGCCATTAACAGCTGCCATATTAGTAAATTAGATGCCAGACTTAACGACACCATGAGGATTATAAGCGGTTGTATTAAAACCACTCTGACTTGCTGGCTTCCTCTTCTGAGCTGGA
The DNA here is from genome assembly GCA_030761175.1 of Masticophis lateralis. Taxonomy (NCBI): domain Eukaryota; kingdom Metazoa; phylum Chordata; class Lepidosauria; order Squamata; family Colubridae; genus Masticophis; species Masticophis lateralis. The sequence goes on from JAUDYJ010000002.1 coordinate 94,727,491, forward strand.
TAGCACCGCCAAAGGCAAAGGCAACATGCACTGGTGAGAGAATACAGAAAAATTATGGACAACTCACTGCTAACAATAAATGCCAACCTTTCTCATTTATCAACCAGAAGATTCAAATCCAGGAAACCTCCATGGCACTTGCACAAATCTGCCCAATAACTTTAACATCAATTTCCAATAGAATGCCAAATCGGTTGTTGAACACCCAGACATAGGAAGACACATAAATGATCCCACAAAAAAGGTGCCAGGTTTTGAGCTACCACGTCAGCAATGGACAACCTTGAATAGGATTCGCAACTCACATGGCATCTGCTGGGACTCCCTATATAAATGGGCATAGTGTCCTCCCTTCAATGTGACTCCAGGGTCCCACTTCAAATTGTAGATTACATCATGACTGGCTGTAAGATGACGGCATAAACAGGTCCAATATCTGAATTTTTTAAAATATCAATCAATCAGAATAGAGCTGGAAGGGACATTGGAGGTCTTCTAGTCCAATTCCCTGCTCAAGCAGGAGACCCGATACCATTTCAGATAGGTGGCTGTCCACTCTTTTCTTAAAAACCTCCAGTGATGAAGCACCTACAACTTCTGAAAGCAAGCTGTTCCACTGGTTAATTGTTCTCACTGTTAGTAAGTTTCTCCTTAATTCCAGGTTGCTTCTCTCCTTCTTAGTTTCCATCCATTGTTTTTTATCTTGCCCTCTGGTGCTTTGGAAAATAAGTTGACCTTCTCTTCTTTGTGGCAGCCCCTCAAATACTGGAATGTTGCTATCATGTCACCCCTAGTCCTCCTTTTTTCTAGACTGGCCATACCCAATTCCTGCAACCATTCTTCATATATATTTTATATATTTTCTCTCCACGGCATTAATCATCTTAGTTCTCTTCTGTGCATTTGTTCCAAAGTCTCAACACCTTTTTTGTAATGTGGTGACCAAAATTGGATGCAGTATTCCAGGTGTGGCCTTACTAAGGCTTTATAAAGCGGTACTAATGCTCCACGTGACTTTGATGCTATGCCTCTGTTTATACAACCAAGGACTGCATTGGCTGCTGCCGCACACTGCTGGCTCATGTTTAAGTCATCGTTCACTAGGACTCCAAGGTCCCTCTCACAGTTACTGTTTTTGAGCCAGGTTTCACTTAGTCTGTACTTGTACCTTTGATTTTTCCTGCCTAGGTGTAAAACCTTGCTTTTCTCCACGTTAAATTTCATGTTGTTGGACAGGATCCATTGTTCAAGTCTGTCAATGATGCTTTACTTCAATGTTAGATAGCCTAGATATTGGCATTTGAACACAGAACTTTTTAACATTTATATTTTATTGTGTTTTATTAATCTAGATGAAATGTTTTATATGTTTTATGCAGGGATGGGTTCTACTTACCTTTACTACAGGTTCGCAACGGGGCCACGTGCACCTACTTGCTTCACTCGTGCACGCACGCACTCTTCTGCACAAGTGCAGAAGCTTCTGCGCATGCACAGAAGCAGTTTGATGACATCGGGGTCTGTGGGCGGAGCCTCCCGCCGGTTTTACTATCGGTTCTATAGAACCAGTGCAAACTGGGAGCAACCCACCACTGGTTTTATGGGACAAATGTTTTATACGTTTTATAGGAGATGTCAGAAATATCAAGATGGCTATCTGGACAGGGCAGTCAAAGGCCCACCTGCTCATTATGCTGCCACAGCCAATATCTTGACTTTAAAAAAAAAAAAAACCCTGCATATATTACTGTCCATAGCCTGAGAGCTCACACTTTTCAAAGTCCATCTAAAAAGTTAAGCAAACCTGGGTTAATTTTTAGCAAATTTAAAAGGAGACTGGTTAAAAAAAGCCAAATCCAACAAGAAACATTATGTTTTAAATGGTATATGTAATTTAAAGAAAACTACTTACTATCTTGGTTAAGAGTTGATTAACCACCATGGATGGACTGTCTTTTGTCATACAGACAAAATAATCAACAAAAAACAAAACATCTGCTAATTTATGGTGATTCCAATCTATTGCATCCAAACCCAGACTCTAGATGCCACTGAGTAGATTTAGGTCACTTTCAAAGTATTTGTTTTGGTTTTCTGTAATCTACATCTTTTTTCACTGTTGCATCCATCTAAATAATTCTTCTTTTCATTTTTTTTCAACATAAGCAAGTATTAAGTGAGCCATATTACAGCAAAATCTCCTCAGTTCTCCTGATAGGTATGAGCAGGGACTGACCAAACAGGAAAGGAATTTGAGATAGTGGTGCTTAAGGAAAATGTTGACACCATGTATGTTTCAATTTCCATCCTTGATATCCTAAAGAACAGTAGGCAACAATCATTAACATAATGCTTTAATACAACTCTATGTACAGCATGAAGGCAATATTGGAATGTGTATGTGTGTCTGTCTGTCTGTCCGTGTCTCTGTCTATGGGTTTAGTCTTTGTCTTAAACCATAATGCCCATCAAATTTATTTATTTATTTATTTATTTATTTATTTATTTATTTATTTATTATTTATTTATTTATTTATTTATTTATTTATTTATTTATTTATTTTATTAAACGTATGCCGCCCTCTCTCCTAAAGGACTCATTGCAGCTCACAACGATAAAAAACACATAAAATTCAGTATTCAAATATAAAAACCAATACAATCCCCATTAAAAACCCCTTCAGTCCAATCCAGCCAGGCCAAATAGCCATGTTTTGAGGTCATGGCAGAAAGAGTGAAAGTCAGGGGCCATCCGGAGCCCCAGGGGGAGCTGATTCCACAGAGTAGGCGCGTCCACAGAGAAGGCCCGCTCCCTGGGAGTCACCAGCCGACACTGTCTGGCCGACGGGACCCCAAGGAGGCCCTCCCTGTGAGAGAGCACCAGGCGATGGGGAGCTGTCGCTGGTCGCAGATGGTCCGCCAAGTACCCCGGGCCTAAGCCATGTAGGGTTTTATAGGTAATTACCAGTACCTTGAATCATGGTCATCAAATATCATGGCAGTTGTAAAACAGGTTGATCACATAACTATGATCAATTTCTGACCTTTTTTTGGCAACTGTTAAGTAAATGCCGTGGTCCTAAAGTGAACCAATGGATCTCTGTGAGCCCAGTTTTGCTGAAAAGTGTAGAAATGCAGATTTTCAGCAAAACACTCATAAAAGGCAGTCACATGACTTCAGGACTCTGCAAGCAGCTATAAACATGGCCATGTTACTAAACACCTGAAATACAGTCGTTTGACTACGTGGGGGTGACCATCAGAACTTCAAATCCAGGTCATTAGTAACCCCAAGGTGACTCCCTCATAACTTCAAACAGTTGCTAAGCAACTTAGCATAAGTTGAAGACTGTACAGTGCTGATTACTAAACTTCAGCAAGGATACTGTGGAGCTGAAAAAGGTGCCAACAGAAGCAATTTTAAAAAAACTGAAGGGGTGTGGAAGATTATTGTTCTATGGAAAGTGACGGCATTATGAGTTGTCTTAGTCAGGGTCTCATGGGGTGGAGGCCGCTTTGTTGACTCATGCCAAGGACTTTCTTCAAGTTCCCCTTGATGCAGTTTCTTTTATTTAAGAGAACACTTCTAAACATAATTCCGGCTCAGGTGAATATCAGCAGAGGAAATATGGATTTTATTCCAAGTTGCAACCAAGCTGTTTTCTTTCAGCAGAGCTGCACCCTGCTCTCAAATGAAGACTTTGCTTTAGATCTTGTCTCTCTCCTTCTGGGCAAAGTCAGTGGCAAAGAATGAACTCTTTAGAAGAAAGTTGCTGGATTTGAAACAAAAACACTCACTTCCCCAGCAGATGCCTCTTGAGAATGAAGTTTCATTTCTCTAAATATGCAATCCCACCTACGTCTACTCCATAGTGATCTCACTAAGGTGAGTGAGATTTACTTCTAGTTAAGTGGGTGTTTGGGTCTAATTTTTATTGGCATCCCAAAAATGCATTCTTCATTTTCTGTGGCAGCTCTTTGCTTTTATAGACAGGTTTGTTGTGGGGTTGTTTTTTTTTAAAAAATCCCGATTTTACACTCCCCCTCTGCTTCTAAAACAAGATCATCTTCTCAAGGGGGGGGGGGGGGAAACTATACCAAATTATTGATCCAATGTACTGTAATCAAGGCCAAAATAATTCAAATGTGTATTTGTGGTTTCAAGCAAACAGCTCCTTCCTGGTGTCTAATCAGACTGCACTCTTTTCCCTGATCTAAAATCTGTGTAGGAGTAGCAGCCTGGCAACATATGAGTTAACAAGGCAGCACGTGTTAAGTTTAGCTGAGTAATGCACCTAGTTAAAGTTTTCAATGCAGCTGCAATTCAGAGTGAGAAGAAAGAGAAAAGCAAGCTCTGGAGCTGTTATTTCATGAGATGGACTCATTTTTAAAGAGGGTCATGAATGCAAGGTCAGTAGCACGCACTAAAATTAGGAGCCTGTTCTAATTTATCTCCTTCTTCCCACCCCCACCTCCCCCCAAGCTCCTTCCTTCAGCACTCAGCGAGAAAGCTCAGCCCCTGAAGCTTATAACTCTTCCTCGGCAGTCTGAGTCACAAAGAGAGCAAGGTTGGATTGTTCAAGTTTAGGAAAGGAAGTGTCTTAGGAATTGCGACACTTGAAACATTTGATCGGACTCGATATACTAGATTCAGTCTTCATTAACAGACAGTGTTTTGATGTGGGATGGCACGGGGCTCGTTTTTGCAGGCCAGGACTTGAAATTAGGATTAAATATTGGTACTGCTTTGGCTTGGTATACCGTTGGGAAAGGTGCTGAACAGGTTGGGTAACTTTTCTGCTGTGGGCGGAATAATATTCTCCCCCTTTTTGGGGGTTGGTATTGGATTGTCAACTATTAAAGACAAAGCAAGCTGCATTGCCAGTCTCTTGAAATCAAGCACAGGTTGTTTTATTTCCAGGTATGCCAACAACAGTGTCTTTTATTAAAGGTGATTTTTCTAGGAGAAAATTGGGGAAATGCAGAAATGTGATAAAGTGGGTAGTTTCAAAAGAAGGGAGGGGAGAATGTGTTCAGCCCTGTCTCAGTAGAATTCCTTCTGTTTGTACTGTATGTGGTGTGATTGTTTAGTCACATTCACAACATAATTCTTTTTTTATGTAGCATTATTTGAAGATGGATGGATCACTCTATAATACCTCCAAGAAGCGTATTGTCTTACTGCAATCAACTCAATTGGGATGGAAGGAACAAGGTCTCTCTTATTCAATGGCTAACTGCAATGGCTAATAAATTGGGTCTTTGGGTCTTGGGTCTTTCTTGATCCCAGTTGGCCATTGGGTATAATTTTGTTTATCTAATACTTATTCAGACATGAATAATGTCATGCCTACATGAGGAGCAGGGGAGAGAATATACCATGCAAACTGTTTAATGAAGGATTTCATAAAATGTTGGCGGCATGCATTTCATAATACTGTAATATTTAGGCTCTATAATTTCTCTTTTCTGTTATTTTCTTTATAGAATACAGTAGTTCTTAGAGTTTACAATTACCAGTATGCTGCATGGAGCACTCCTGAACAAACCAACTCCTTCCAACCAAATAGTAAGCATGTGGAGTTTTCTAGATCTACCTAAGGCTGGAGTTTTTCACTGAGTAGAAGATCAACATCATGGACAATGTATCTTTATTCGACATGCTAGAGTGTCCAGTGTGCCTGGAAAAGCTGGATGTTTCCGCCAAGGTGCTTCCGTGCCAGCACACCTTCTGTAAGCCTTGTCTCCAGAGTATTTTGAAATCACACAAGGAGCTGAGATGCCCTGAATGTCGAACTCTTGTACTCAGCAATATTGAAGAACTGCCTTCCAACCTGTTTTTGATACGTTTATTGGATGGAATCAGGTTTGGAACAAACATGATGAAGTATGGCTCACTCCAACGATCCTCAGCCTTCTCCTCTCCTGCCTCCATCAGGAAAATGGGGGGAGGGCCAAAAAACCTAGAGCTGGATCAATATCGGATGACTTCCAGTCCCAGGATTCCTTTGGAAGAGGTAAGCAAAGTCATTTATTTCATCGCTGCCTGTATTAGGAAGATTTTTTTCTGCCACTTTTCATTTTTAAGGAGTTGGATTAATTCAGCTAATTATAAAACAGTCTGACTTCTCTCTGAGGTCCCTACCAGTGTTAACTGGATTTGTACAACTACTCTTACTTTCATTTTAAATGTATTCCATCTGGAACTATTTCTAGCCCAGAGTTTGAGTCTTGAATTCTCAGAGGTTTACCATCTCCAGCTGAGCCCAAAATTGAACTGAGACTTTTCAGGGTAATGTTATAGTATGACTCTTCCCAGCTTTAAATTCAATCAGGAAATGGAGAATTTATATATATATGAAAAAGCAGAACTATTTTCACACCTGTCAAGGACTGAGAAAGGTTAGACTTTTACAGAACCTTTTTTTAAAAAATATTTTGTCTTGTGCTGTTACAAAAGTAGCTTTTTAAAAAAACAAGAAACAGTGTTTTTTGATCTTTTGAAAGTGTGACAGGACCAGAATATGGATAAAAAATATGTCAGTTGTGTCCTAGATTCATTACTTTTCTACTTATTCCATTTCTCCTTAAATTGAAGGGTATGTATATGTGAACACATGCCCACAGAACTCGCTGAAAAGTTCACACAGACTCACACAAAATGATTGACTTGACACACACACATATGCGAGGGTACCAACTATATGGATCTGAGTGGCAGGCAGAGACAGCTTTCGGTTCCTGTAATTAAGAACTTTTTTTCCCCTTAATTATAACTGTGTATGCTTTTAGAACAATTTTTCAAGAGTATGAATTTGCAGGCAGGTCCCTGCAATTCACTCTTGGTTAGGTGAGTGCTTTTCTATTTAGTACTGAAACCTGGAAGATGTTGATCACCCTCTGACAATGGCCATTTTATTTAAAACTACAAAAATGTATTGAAAAGAACTGCGTTTTTAGGAATTCTCAAAACAAATTTATTAAGAAAGAAGGCAGTTGTATTTATTCATCCTCTCTGTGGACTGCCTGGGATTCCCATAACGTGTGGAGGTTGGTATGTAGGAGAAGGCAAGATTAGGATGCTAAGACAGGTAAATAACAAGAGCAAATAATAGTGAGTGAAGTCAACAGGATGCCTTCACCCAGACTTGCCCAGCTTGAAGTTATCTGTAACCTAGATACTTTCCTAATTATACATCAGTGCAGCTTCATTCTCCTTATCTCATTCACATTGCAAATAAATCTGCATAATCTGTTGTTGTAATTCTTATTTCCAAAAAGTAGCTTTGATAGCCGGATACTCCTGTATAACTGTGCTTGAATAAACTCAAATGATTTAAGTGAATTTTTAATGCAAATCAACAAAGCTAATTCACATTGAACTAAGATATAGGATCTGGCTTAAAGACCAGATCCCTCCCGAAGCCCTGAAGTGAGTCAGATGATGTAATAGTTCTATGAAAGCTTTGCCTCCTCTAAAACCATATCCACCCCCAGATGTCACATTGTTTTTAAAGTAGCAGGTTGAAGAACATAGGAATGTTTTGAAGTGATTCCTCCCTGATGCATGTACTTGAAAATGTTCCCAGCTTGAGGTGCCTTTAGAGGCCACATTGCTGAAAGCTGGCTTTTCCTGCCCATTGCTACAGCTAAGTAACAGGCAAAATCCAGGGGAAGCACTATTTCAAGGCGTCACCGTTGCAGGAAACTGCTACTCCCTAGTGAAAAGATGGGAGGTAGAGTTTCAGTGAAGTGACAAATGCTTCCCACAGCCCAGATGGATTGGATGCCAGAGATTCCACTGTTCTGTAGTCTATCCTGCTTTTCTTTAATATTGTTAGTAGCCTAATAATGATAGTATCTCACGGACAGAAAATGTAGTTTTCTTCTTCAACTCAGTTTTGAGGTCAATCATTTTTTTTTTCAATTTGAGAGGATTTGGGATTTCTGAGATTATATTATCCTGGCAGTAGCATCTAGCCTAGAAAAGAAAATAGATCAGGTTAAAACAGAGATAGACAGCATTTTGTAGCTACAACAATAATACATTTCCATGGACTAGAGGGGTGATAGCATCATGACATTACTGGATTGAATGGAGTCAATGTTTTGGGAAGATCCTGCCCATCTAACAGTTCGGAAGCATGCAAATGCTAGTGGGTAAATAGGTACCACTTCAGTAGGTAACAGTGTTCAATGTATAGTCAGGCTGCTCACATGACCACGGAAGCATCTGATAACTTTGGCTCCCACAGCTAGGAAATGGAAGTGAACACTGACCCCTACAGTCGGATACAACTGGACAGGGAAAACCTTTACCTTTTCTTTTTTGATATAAATAATATAAGGGGCCTGGTGGCTCAGCAGACTAATTCATTGTGATTAACTCCAGCTGTCTGCAATTACTGTAAATTCACATCTCACCAGGCTCAAGGTTGACTCAGCTTCCATCCTTTCTAAGGTAGGTAAATTGAGGACCCAGTTTGTGGGGGCAATAAGCTGACTTTGTATAAATATATCAAAGTATGAAGGCTATTGCTTAACGCATTGTAAGCCGCCCTGAGTCTCCGGAGAAGGGCGGCATATAAATCAAATTAAAATAAATAAATAAATAAATGAAGTTGATGTCTTAAAGCTCTGCACACTTTTGTCGTCTTCTCTGGGAGAGAAATATTAGAGATTGCAGGGCCAAGATAGCACCTTAAATTTCTGCAAGGCTTAAGAGATCACTTCACCAGTGGTGAAATCCTCTGCAGTTTGCCACAGATTTGCTGCCCACGCATGCGCAGTGCGCACCAAACGCATGCTTCACACAGAAAAAGAAGGCTTAAGAAGATAAGTAGAACAGTGAGGTGGGGGGATCACCTGTGCTGCGCGATTTAGATTCACTAGAAAGCAGAATTTCCTGCTTTCTAGCAAATATCAATTGTGCGGCACAGCTGATCATCGGAAATACCAGTTCAGACAAACCGATAGCATTTTTTTACTACCGGTTCGCCCAAACTGGAGCGAACTGGTAGCATTTCACCCCTGCACTTCACCCTTAAATTATCAAAATCAACTCACCCTATCCTCCCATTGACTGAAAATACTAATCTTGCCCACTGGGGCTGCTCTTGGTATTGTGTTCAAACTGTAGGTGGCTCACCCTAACTAAAATTAGCGATCAGGGATTAATTTTGAATCCCTGAGGAGCAAAGTAGACTCAATAATCTAAATGGGAAAGATCTCATAAGACTGCTCATTTGAAATTCTATCTTTTTACTCTGTAGCGTTAAGATAGAAATTTTATGCATGCTTACTCAGCAATAAATCCCACTGTGTTCAGTGGTAAATACTCCTGGGGGGAAGAGATTGCACTGAAGCACTATTATATGGTTTTGTTTGTTTCGTCTATTTTTAATATCGGTACAGAATTTGTTAATAGTGTGCAATTATAACTACAAAAAATAATGCATTGTCAGCTACCAAAATTAATGACTTTTTAAACTGAAAGAGAAGACTAGGAAGCAGGATTATAAAGTCTAATGTCTGTTTCTTCCCTAGTGAGCATGAATACTATTTTTGAGGGAAATGGCAGGGGAAAGAACTTACCGGAGATTCTGCAGAAGAAATAAAAATAAAATGCAAACCTATCTTGCAAATCCTTTTTTAAAATATTGTTTTGAAATACAGAAGAATGGTGAATGAACTCTTTAATTTAATGCAAGACAGCAGTGAGGTATACAAATTGTCTACAGATTATGAATTTGAGCCATGAACTGCTGGTAATAATGTAATGCATTATTGATTGGTCTCCATTACTCATCTTGCTGTAGTGGCATGCTGAGCCAGTTGAAGCTGGATATAGGTCCAAAGAACGCTTGGTGATTTCAATTATTTAATTTGTTCTACTTATATATGTATAATGTGAGATGGAGAGAATGCCTCCTCTTCCTCTGGTGTCAACATACCTTACTTAGTTCAGTTCAGTTCCGTTTATTAGATTTGTATACCGCCCTTCTCCTGAAGGACTCAGCCATAATAAAACACAAAATCATACAAAAATTAAAACCAGTTAAAAGAATTAAACAAATTGGCCTTGTCTATTAAAACCCCCAATTTAAAAATCCCATCCAAGTTCTTATTCAGTCAGGCCAGCCTGTCTTTAGGGCCCTGTGGAAGGTACAGAGGTCAGGAATCGTACCTATCCCAGGGGGTAGTTCATTCCAGAGGGTGAGTGCCCCCACAGAGAAGGCTTTCTCTATGGGGGTCGCCAGCCTACATTGTTTAGCTGACGGCACCCTGAGGAGCCCCTCTCTGTGGGAGCGTGTTGGTCGGTGGGAGGCTATTGGTGGCAGAAGGCGGTCCCAGAGGTATCTGGGCCCTAATCCATGGAATGCTTTAAAGGTGGTAACCAACACCTTGAACCGCACCCAGAAGAGCATTGGGAGCCAGTGCAGCTCGCACAGGAGAGGTGTCACATGGGTATGCCTAGTCGCACCCATAATCACCCACGCGGCCGCATCCTGGACCAGTTGGAGCCTCCGAGTGCTCTTCAAGGGGAGCCCCATGTAGAGAGTGTTACAGTAGTAACTTAGTTTTGTTAGGTAAAGGTAAACCATTTGCTGTTCTGCATTAAGCAGTCAAGTGTCCTAAACTGAATTTAATCTACTGCATTTCCCCAAAAATAAGACCTCCCCCAAAAATAAGCCCTCAAAGTGACCAAACTCAGATCAGGAAAAGAAGAAAATTGTCCTGAGCATAAAATCTGCCCACTATACCACCTCATCTGAAGGGTAAAACCTCACATGAGACATCACTTCCTTCCCACTGGTTCAACCCTTTCATCTCTAAAGATAACTTTAACTGTTCTCTGTCCATGAGTTTGCATTACAAACAGATATGTTTGTAAAAACTTACAGCCAGCCACTTCCCAATATTTTTATCTTGCCACTAGTGTACTGCCATCTTGCTGTGAGACAGAGGGATTATAGAACAATTAGTACATCTCTGGATAGATGAAGACCCACATCAAGAAAAGAAGCCATTAGAAGATATAAGTGGAAGAACAAGTAGCATCAGAAAAGTTAGGAGGGAAACCTGGTTTCATTGCCTGGAAATCAACCTGTGCTCAAATGCAGCCTCACCCCATGATACTATCTCAGGATCAAGGCACATTGTCATAGGGTTGTGCTAATGCAAAAATGTTAGTTACTAATCCACAACTGTCCTCCTCTGTGATGACTCTGAGTGACTTCAAAGTGTTTGGATTATCTCATAATAACTATGCATCATAATAACAGCGTCTCAAACACGAGAGGTTTCAAAATCCCATTCAAAGTTGTTGGGCTTCTTCACTTGGCAATTAAACCACATCAAACACCATTTGAGCCATAAGCATTCCTATCTGGGCCAGGATAAAATAATGTTGCAAAACTGAATGATTTGTAATTTGTGCTCATTGGGACCTTGCAGTAATTCCCCTACTGGCTATTCTATTGTTCTGGCAAGGCCTTTGCCTTGAAGTGATGTGATTACAAAATAAGGATTAATGTTTAAAGATTGCAAAAGCTTAAAAACAAACCACATAAAAATACCCTACGCAAGTGAGAAAGGTAATGATTTAAAACATTGACTTTTGTAGTGTCAACATACTGTCTGCTTCAATGATCTAATCCACCACCCCCTCCCCAAAAAAATCTTACAATAACCCCCCAAAAATTGCTATTCTATGGCAGCCTGTTGCTTTTCTTGTGTTGGCTAAAAAAAATCTCAGCTTGGGCAAATTTAGATGGCTTCCCTTGTCATTTACTAACCATGTATTTAAGAGCTCTTAAAAACGTCTTTGATCAGCTCTGCCCTCTTATTTTCTTGCCTTGCCAGCCTTCAAACCTGCAAAGAAGCAACTCCACCCCATCTAACTCAGCTTCCCTCCTGCCAATTCCAAGTTACATTTTATACAGCAGTCTTTTGGCCTCATGTAGACAGTATGCTTTTTCCTGTTTGCATTCAACAGTTCTTTCCCAGATCTCAGCAGGCAATTTGCTTGCAAGCTAGAGCTACAAGAACAGTTTTGTTTAAAGAGACATCAAGGAATTTGACCTCTTTCCAGGTATGGCAATAGGGTGAACATGAGCACCACATGGTTGCTATCAAATTCAGTCCAAACATTCATGTTAGATCAAGAAGCAGCAATCTGGAAAGAGCAAAGCTCACTCTTGTTTGAATGAATCTCTCAGGACAAATGCAAAGTTTGGAGAAATCACAAGCACCTTAAACGGGTCTGATTCTTAGGTGTAGATATTCTTTTTCCTACAGCCCACTGCCCTGTTAAGTCCAGCCGAAATTACTGAAATGAACTCATCAGAGTTAATGCTTAAGATTACAAATAAACACATGATTGAGTGTTTTCTTCCAATAAAGATTAGAGGAGGCACTTTTCATTTTGACTTCTAAAGTTTACTGAAAACTGACATTTAGATGAGGGGTTCGCCTAAGAAATAAGGAGTGACAATAAAGGCTGCTTTATATATTAACTAACATTTATATTTTATTTCTGCGTCAAAAATAGCAACAAGTGTAATGGTTGGGAGTTTATTTTCCTTCTAGCTACTGCAAATGGCCACAACCCATTCCCTCACAAATTTGGTATTGCTGCCTCACTATTTTTTTATTTAGCTTCTATTTCTTTCTCTCTCTTTTTTTCTTTCTTTCTTTTTTTTTTTTTTTGCTCAAATTAGTCACATGTAGGAGCCCAACTTACATCAGTAGGCATACTGTAAAGAAGATGATGTCATATCTTATGGTTACATCCAGTGGTGGGATTCAAATAAAGTAATAACTGGTTCTCTGCCCTAATGACTGGCTGGGTGGGCGTGGCCATGGTGGATATGGCCAGGGGGTATGACAGACAGCACTCTGCTACCCTGCATCCTCCTGGGAGGGGGGGGGCTCTGTACCCCCTGCATTCTGTTTGGGCCTAGAAAGCCTCCCTGCAGCCTCCTGGGAGCGAAAACAGGCCAGGAGAGGGGGCAGCACCCCACCCACCCATGCCCCTTTTTGGGTCTAGGAGGCCTCCCTGCACTTACTTGGGAGCCAAAACGGGGCACGTGGAGACTCCTGGAAGGGGCGGGTGGGGAGGGGAGGGGCCAGCCAGCAAGTCTGCCTGAATCGGTAGTAAAGGTAAGTAGGACCCACCCTTGCTCTAGAATCAGTTTCATGAGCCTCAGAGCACTTAGAATCTGCAACACCATAACAGTATGTGATAATAACATTAGATAAGAATGTGAAATTGGCAGCACCAACAAGTTAAAATAAGGGCAGCACTTGTAAATACCTAGGTCAACATTTTTTTTAAAAAAAGTCTATAAAACTATTAAACGGGAAATTGAAATTTCAGCCGTGGAGAAAATGTTTGTTTAAAGGCCTTTGAGTGGAGGTAATTTATTCCTAAAGAGGATGAGCATGGTATAGGTACTTAATAGGATTCAATTTGAATTTATTAAAAGACAGATTTGAGTAGAATAGTTAGTTATCTGAAAGATAACAGTAACATTCAAAACCATTTTGACAGATTTACTTTTTATTCATCGTTTTCTTGCTTATACATCCTGCCCGACTTCCAAATGGACTCATGGTGATGTATAGCACAACAAAACAAAGGCAACAGTAATATAGAAATAATAAATCTTTCAAACTATAAAACTTTATCATAATTTACAGTATTATAACAAAAAGAATAGGTTTTGGTGACAGACGTTAAATAAATGCCCTTCTTGAACAGCTCAGTTTTTAAAGCATATCTTATTTTATTTGATTTCATTGTGAGATAAAATACAAATGGAAACAAAAGTTAGGAAACTTAAAAGGGAAGCAAGAAGAGTGGAGAGAAAAAAGAAAATGATAAAAAAAATTCTGACTTTTACCAGCGCAATAAATGCAAAAAAAAGTCGCAACCTCAACTTTTGCTTTATTTCTAAATGTTTCAAATCATTGTTAAAAGGGCAAAGTCATTCTAGTTATCAAAACCTAAAATCAAACCAGGTTTGTTTGTTTTTTAGTTTTGAGCACAAAGTTCAGAAGTTGTTTCCAAGTAAAAACAAAACTAGTTAGAGTTAATTAAGCTTGAATTAAAACAGTCTGTTTTGCCATCTCTGCCAGCTCCATCACTTTTACCATTCATTCTTCCATAGTTTTTAAGGGATTTCTAAAAGTCTTTAGGAATTGAACCATGAGGAAGGAGGCAATTCCATCAGGCTATTTTTCAGCCATTGCTGAAAAATAGGAGTTTGCCTTTATTCTATGCTGGTCAGAATCCACCTTGAGGATGGTGTCCAGTACTGTGTACCAACTTCAGGAAAAAGGTGAGCCTCAGAGAGATTTACAATCTAACTATCTAAACACTTATCCTTTGCAAATTAAGGGAATGGTGTCCTTACCACATGGAAGCAAGTTAAAAAGTTTCCACCTTATGAACTGGGAGATAAATTGAATTCTAAACTGAAAACAATCCAGTTGCTGAGATTTTTTTTTTTAAATTGATTTATATGCTGCCCTTCTCCAAAGACTCAGGGCGGCTTACAATGCATTAAGCAATAGCCTTCATACTTTTGTATATTTTATACAAAGTCAGCTTATTGCCCCCACAAACTGGGTCCTCAATTTACCTACTTTAGAAGGGATGGAAGGCTGAGTCAACCTTGAGCCTGGTGAGATTCGAACTTACTAATTGCAGATAGCTGGAGTTAAATTACAATGCATTAGTCTGATGAGCCACCAGGCCTTATAGAAATAAGATTTCTATAATCTTATCATGTTCTCTTTCAATTAAACTTTTGAGGGGAGAATCCAGCTGTATTCAGGAAATGGGACAACAAATCCAAGGCCATGATGATGACCAGGGACTAGAAATTAAATCTAAGGTTGAATGCATGAGAAGGAAAGACCAAGGGCAAAGGCAAGGGCAAGGCACTTCTCAAATATTTGAGAGGATGTCACATAGTAGAAAATCAAGAACTGTTGTCTTCTACTGCTGGATACAGGTGCAAAATAATGGGCTTAAATAATAGGACCAACACGCTAAATAATACTACCAACACCACTAGAATGTTGGAAAAAACATTCTAACAGTACAAGCAGTTCAGCAGAGGAATTTAGAGAGTGGGTGGGTGAATCCTCTCCTTCAAGAAATTAGTCAAACAGAGGCTGGACAGTGACCTGTTGGGAGGTGTTTTCATCTGTATTCCTGCCCTGAGCAGAAGTTGAAATTCACGACAAGGAATACGTTCCAGTTCTAGGGATTCATTCATTAAGGTTCTTTAATGTTCCTTCCATTCCTCTTATTGCAATCAGAGACATCATAATTTTGGAAATATTTAGAATCAAAATTCTTGAACTTTGACAACATGGTCTGGAACCTTCTGGACTTTTCTCAGTGCTCTTCTCAGACACAGTCTGAAACCAAATTTCCCCACCCCTCAAGTTTTTTCTGTATAATGTTGTGCTGTCTTCTTGCATTGGAACATTGATTCTTCTGACTTTTCTCAATTTTCATTATTTCATAAGGAAAGAGAAAATAATGTTAGATACAGATATGATGAATATACTGATTTCAATACAATAGTACCGCTAGCTAATACTGTTCAAAGAGAGTATTAATCCAAAGAAAACGGTGATAGGTCTGCAACAGCAAGGAAGCCTTAGCTCATTGATTCTCTGATAAACCATCTGTTATTCACAGACTAGGTACAATAACACAAACCTGTCTGCAAAATCTCACCACCATCAACTTTGCTTTTCGTGTCACTTCATACATATGCGATTTACTGTGTTATTAATCATATGCATGAAGCGACAGAAAAAGCGAAGAAAAAGTGATGGGCTTCTCTTCCCATAGAAACATATCTTGCAATCCTGTTCAAATGTTTTCAAAAAGGTTCCTGGGATATTTAATGCTCTGATCATTATCCCACATCATAGGTCTGCAGCTGCTTCTAAATAGTGATTCTTTAATAAATGGGCAGTGTTGCGCTGTTCAGTTGTTGTAAGACCAAGAAGAAATTAGACACCTACAAAAACCAGGGCTGTTATCAATCCACCCCACCCCCTTGTAAAAAGATAAGCTTCATAAAGATTTCCTTTTTCATTCAAGTAACTCATAGATGACACCATTTATCTAGCCAAAATGAATAAAGAAAGAAAGGAACACAGTTCATAATTTCAAAAATTATGCTTTCAATCATCCACGTGAACTCACAGATGGAGAAACATCTCTTCCCAACTATGATTGAGTAATTATTTTTAAATTTTCTTCTGTACACAGAGATTAGCATTGCTTTTATACAAACCTATATTCTTTTTTTAAATGTCGAAGATTTGTCAGTTCTGCGGTGGAAATTTTAGGGGGAAAGCTAAACCCTGAAAAATTACAACGGTAGAAAATCTAGGCGTAAATTAATTTAATAATGATGCTGTAAAAGTTGGAACATGTTGGCATCTGAATAAGTATCACCATCCTGAACACTAGCTAGTTTTTCTCTTAATGCTGGAGGCTTTGAATTCTGCTTGGAACCAAGCTAAGGTTAGCAGTACAGTACAGGTAGTCCTTGATTTACAACGGTCCATTTAGTGACCATTCAAAGTTACAACGGTGCTGAAAAAAGTGACTTAGGACTGTTTTTCACACCTATGACCGTTGCAGCATCCCCATGGGTCAGGTGATCAAAATTCAGACCCTTGGCAACTGACTCATATTTATGACGGTTGCAGTTTCCTGGCATCATGTGATCATCTTTTATGACCTTTTGACAAGAAAAGTCAATGGGGAAGCTAGATTTGCTTAAGAACCGTGCTACTAATTTAACAGCTGCAGTGATTCACTTAACAACTGTGGCAAGAAAGGTCGTAAAATGGGGCAAAATTCATTGAACAACAATCTTGCTTAACCATAGAAATTTTGGGCTTAATTGTGGCCGTAAGTCGAGGACTATCTGTATTAATTTGTTCTAGTTCCGTAGTCAGGTGGAAGGGTGAATGCTGCAGAATTTTGTGGGAAGCCCAGACATGCCTGAGCAGAGAATTACAAAATACAATTGTATTTTGGGCATCAGAGAGTATTCCATCAGTAGAAAAAAATATATATGAAGGCGCTTTTCCGGGAAGTTTCAGAGATCCGCCCCATCTCTCATCAAAGTAATGTTCCAGAAATCCTAAGTAATCCTAAGCAATATTGCATAGACATGAGTCATCTAAGAATCTGGTTATGCTACTCCTGCAAGCAGGCTAGCTATTATTGAAGTAAGAACCCATAGACAACCATCCATATCCTAATTCTGCTTTTGTGAAACCTGCTGTGGATCTCTGCCTCACTCTCCAATTTTTTTCCGGAGAACATCACTGCTTATATGTTCTCATCCTTCACTGTAATCACTTGAAAGCTGCCATCAGTTGGACATTTCTGTATCAAAATCCTTTAGTATTCTCAGTAAGCCAAGGATAACATAGAACTGTCTGAGAGAAACTACTAGCATGGTTATCTATTGCTTTCGTCATGTCATAAGAAGGTACAAGAAAGCAGCTGGGAAAAGAGTAAAAGTACGGTAATATATTCTCTCTAGTATAAGCATCCACTGAATAATGTTGCCTTCTAAATTATTCTCTTTTGCCCTTTTCTGTTTGATTGTAGGACCCAGTAATGGTTTTCTGCAGTCTGACATGTATAAGAGTAGGATATGAAGTAATATTATTCTTATTCTGTGAAGCAACGTTCTCCTTTCCTCCCTTTTCATATTAAGCACAATATCTGATAAAACCTTCAAAGGAAAATTGGAAGTTGCTTTGAGCCAAGTCTACAATTGGATTATCTAGTATCAGTCTCCTGGCAGAAATTCACTAGGGTTTCAGATGGACAAGGTCATCTTGAGAGAGTTGGGATTCTCTCTATGCAAATAAATGTCTTTTCATTGAGCAACAGATACTCCATAGGATTATTTTTTGAAAGTCAATTTTTATCATAAGAAAAAATGCTACTCAAATACAGCCTGGATTTACGTTGGCTTACGAAAACTTCAGAAATCAGTAGAAGGGCCAAACTTATATGATCCTGTTCTAAAAACCACTTCATGCAGTGATATCTACATTTTATCTGAAGGTTATAGTAACAAGGAATCCAGGGAGAGTTTCCCCTTTATCTTTGGCTTAATTTGATTTTATTAAGCAGAACCTCTGGACAAAACCATTTTCACCATTATTAACTTCTTTGTTTTCATTCTTCTGTTTTGCAGAACAATGAAAAGACATACCAAATGACCATTTCTACTATTGCAGAATTTATCTGCATGACAAGAATGGCACATTTAATTCAACAAATATTTGCCTTGGATTCAATATTAGCTTGACCGACTTGCACAGGGTGGCCATGCAAGTTATTCTCGCTGTTATCTACTTAGTGGGTTGTCACTGCTTACTGCGATTAGAAAGGAATTTAGTGCAGTGGGGAAGTTTGGCGAATGTGAAAACGCTTGACTAAGATAACATAGCAAACTTCACTATATATCATTTAGCTATCATATTTATTGTACAGCCCAAGGCAGAAGCTGGAGTGGTGTTGGATGATTCCTCTTGTGCCAAGATGTTGTAGAAACCATAATTCAACTGTAAGTAACACAAGCACAAGTGCCAACCTTATTCTAAATTGGCAAGTGCCTGAATTCTCAGATTCATGTTATTATACAAGAAGTCTCTCCTGCTTTGAAAGCCCTTTAAAAGAGAGAGAGAGAGAGAGTCATCTGATTTAAAGTTAATTGCTGTGTGCTCATATTGTTCAAAAGCCAAACTCTAAGAGTCTGCTGGTTGCTATGGAACTAAACATGGTGCTTTTCTGGGAGAAAACCCTACCTACACATATGCACCATATTCTTAACCAACCAGCACATCTACTCCAATCATCCTATCAATAAAGAAAAAACTGGGTTATTTCCAAGTTCCCTCATCCTTCCTGGTTCATTCTACCCTGGCTGCTTGAGACCACCATCATACCCACCTCCCTTTTTAAAAAATTATTTATTTATTTATTTTATTATTTAAATTTTTATACCGCCTTTCTCCCGAGGGACTCAGGGTGGTGCACAGCCATAGTAAAACAACATATATCACAAAATTTAAAAACAGGTTAAAAGATATTAAATATTTGGCCCTATATTAAAAACTTAAAAACTAAAACATTTAAAATTTAAAATTCATACTTTAACCACAGCAGCCTGTTGAAACAGTAGGGTCTTAAGGGCACGGCGGAAGGTACATAGGTCAGGGATCATACATATCTCCAGGGGCAATTCATTCCATAGGGCGGAAGCTCCTACAGAGAAGGCTCTCCCTCTGGGGGTTGCAGCCAACATAATTTGACTGATGGCACCTTGAGGAGTCCCTCTCTGTGGGAGAATACTGGCCAGTGGGAGGCCATCAGTGGCAGAAGGCAATCTCATAAATATCCAGGTCCTAAGCCATGGAGTGCTTTAAAGATGGTAACTAACACCTGGAATCGCACCCGGAAGACCATCGGGAGCCAGTGCAGCTCGCACAGGAGAGGTGTTACATGGGTGCATCATGTAGCCCCCATAATCACCCGCGCAGCCCCATTCTGGACCAGTTGGAGCCTCCAACTGCTCTTCAAGGGGAGCCCCATGTAGAGAGCGTTACAGTAGTCCAGATGGAAAGTGACGAGGGCATGGGTGACCGTACGCATGTACATGGACTCTTTCTCTAAGTGGCAATTCTTCACATGTGTAGAATTCCCCAAGTACCATGACCATTGCTGAGAATTGTGGGGGTTGACCCAGTCATCTGCAGAACAAAATCCTCTCACAAACAGCTTTTCCTAATGGGCAAAATAAAATGTTGACTTGCAAAACATGAAAATGTTTAACTGGTTACCAAGGTAATGAGTCAGGCAAAATAATAATCATAAATGGAAGAGGAGTAGCATATGAATTTATTGAGTTAATCATACCGCTTAGTAATGACTGTCAAGAAAGTAATCATCTTCTACCTAATACCTGAATTTGTTTTGCGGGGATTTTTAATAGAACAGAATAGAATTCTTTATTGGCCAAGTGTGATTGGCGCATAAGCTCTCACTCTATATACAACCAACAAGTGATAAATCATGATCATAATCATAAAATATGTTCATCATAAATCATAAGATACAACACTCAGTGATAGTCATAGGTTACTAAATATGCAATCAACATAAATCATACTAGGATACTAAATAAAACAATATAAATTGTAAGATGGCAATAGCAATAGCACTTAGACCTGTACTACTTCAAGTGCTTTCCACCCCTCTCTAAGTGATTTACAGAGTCAGCCTATTGCCCAAAACAATCTGGGTCCTCATTTTCCCCACTTCCGAAGGATGGAAGGCTGAATCAACCTTGAGGCTGGTGAAATTCAAACTGCCAAATTGCAGGCAGTCAGCAAAAGTAGCCTGCAGTACTGCATTCTAACCACTGTGCCACCGTGGCTCATACAAGATACAAGCGATGAAGTTATAGTCGAAAGTGGATAAGGAAATAAGTAATAGAAAAGATGAGAAGGATAATAGCAATACAGCCTACTAGGTAGTCTGACAGTGTTGTGGGAATTAGTTGTTTAGTAGAGGGATGGCATGGGGGAAAGAACTGTACTTGTGTCTAGTTTTGGCATGCAATGTCCTATAGCATCGTCTTGAAGGAAGAAGTTGAAACAGTTTATGTCCAGGATATGAGGGATATGAAGATACTTTCACAGCCCTCTTTCTGACTCGTGCAGTATACAGGTCCTCAACGGAAGGAAGGCTAATAGCAATTTTTTTCCCCTGCAGTTCCAACTATTAATTGAAATCTATGTCTTTCTTATTTGGTTGCAGTGCCAAATCAGACAGTTCATAGAGGTACAAATGGCAGGCTCAATAATTGGCATTCAAG
Organism: Masticophis lateralis; assembly: GCA_030761175.1. Lineage (NCBI taxonomy): Eukaryota > Metazoa > Chordata > Lepidosauria > Squamata > Colubridae > Masticophis > Masticophis lateralis. Next base: position 94,748,439 of record JAUDYJ010000002.1, read on the forward strand.
AAGTTGCATTTAAGAAAGGGAGGGCTAAAGTAGGATCAAGAAGTGGGGGCAGAAAAAAAATATGTTTTTCGTTTTCATTGATAGTTAATTTGATTCCTCCCTTATGTAGTTGACACTTACCTGCCTTTTAGTACATAGTGATATTTCTTTGTTTGCAAATTGACATTCTGTCTTAATTACACTCACGCTATACAGATACAGCAGGTCTCCAATGTTAAAGTATATTATTATTTAATAAGAGCCTCCAAAGGGGCTTTAGAGAGCACTGTATAGTTCTGAGGCTACAGGCTATAGACATTTGTCCAATACTGAACCTCCTACATCTGATGTAGTAGCTAAATCATAGAAGCATTAAATTGAAGATTGCCTCAGAAATCATCTAGTCTTCTCACTAGTCAGGGCAGAACCTGCTAAAGCAGGCCTGGGCATTTTACAGCTCCTATGTCATATCCATTCATTTGACTGTCCCTGTCTAACCCACATGAGGTCAATCAGAAATTAGAAATCAAAGTGTATGCCTTGCACACAATACAGTGCTTTTATTTTGAAGGTGACTGTTATTTTTTTTTTCAATTTACATACCTCCATGCATGCATGCCTATGCCTTCATGTCCTTTTGGTTCGGCCCTCCCCAATAGTCTCAGTTTCTCATGTGGCTCCTTGGGAAAATTACAGTAATTGCTCACCCATGCACTAGAGCATTTCAGATAAAGGATTTCCAGTTTTGAAGACTTCCAGTGAAGGGGAACTTAACTTTTCATGAGGTGGCCACCTAAAGTTACTTCAGCAATGACAGTGGCATAGCATATGATTCATTAAATACAGCAGTCAAACGTTTATATTTACCAGATCTGATAACTACATCGTCATACCTTTTTTCTGTACTTTTTAAGCAATTATTTTACAGTTGGTGGCTATTCACCAAGGATGTATGTGGTTAGTGATGTTAATTTTAAAATCTGACACTCCTTTCTCCAGCAACATGTTTCTCTTTCCCACATTGTTAGCTTCAAGGCAGCAGAATCATGTAGCTGTGTCGGTGCAATCATGCAATTTCATTACAAATGGGAAAAGTTGCACATGGTGTCCCTATACATCCTCTTTATATCTTTTTGGATTTATCTGGTTTTTCAATCGAATACATCAGGGGTGGGTTTCAAAACCTGTCATTACTGGTTCGCTCGTGGATGCTCCTGTGCTTACGCAACTCTTCTGCACATGCGCAGAAGCATCCAGGTGGGTGGGTAGAGCCTCCCACTGCCAACCCTTCCAGTTCACCCGATCCGGGGCGAACTGGTAGGAACCTACCACTGGAATAGATGTAGAAAGGAAAAACATTTGTAAGACACACAGTGACAATGAGATTTAAGAAAAGATCAGTGTTAACCGATGTGGCGCTAATAATGGGAGTGGGATTAAGCATAAACCCTTAATTAAGTGAACCTTCTATAATTACCTGATCCACTGACACATGTTTGTGTAGTTACTCTGGCAGAGGCATTTGTGTGCAAATAATCAGCACTGACTTTTACAGAATAACAAGGAAAAGGGAGCTTCTACCAGAAAGACCTCAGTTCAGTGCTTCCATGTCCCCAGGAAGGTACCAAGTTGAGGAGGGGGTAATGATGTCACACCTGGCCTATCATGACACAACTGACAAAATTACAATGTTTGCATTGTTAGTGTGAGGTCATACCATGTGTGAGCTCACTGTGGCTTTTACAACTTGCTTTTCCCAAATGGCTCTTTCCAGCAAGGGCCCATCATTAACTTTATTTTGTATTTGGTTTCATGGGGCGGGGGGGGGGAGTTGGTTTTAAGTATGGATCCCTGGGGAACTCAGAAAATATCACTGGGTGTTGGACTTGTCATCCATGCCTTTTATGTTACCTTTTTTTAAAAAATCTGCTTCATTCATATTAAACCCTAGTAAGACCACACCTGGAATACTGAAACCAATTCTGGTCACCATACCACAAAAAAGATGTTGAGACTTTGGAAAAAGTCCAAAGAGGAGAAACTAAGATGATCAAAGGCCTGGAGACTAAACCATATAAAGAAAGGCTACAGGTTTTGAGTCTGGCTAGTCTAAAGAAAAAAAGAATTAGGGGTGACATGATAGCAGTATTCCAATATTTGAGGGGCTGCCACAAAAAAGAGTGGGTCAAATTATTCTCCAAAGCATCAGAGGGGCAGGACAAGAAATAATGGTTGGAAATTGATCAAAGAGAGAAGCAACCGGAAATTAAGGAGAAAGTTCCTGACAGCGAGGACCAGTGGAACAGATTGCCTTCAGAAATCATGGGCGCTCCATCACTGGAGGTTTTTAAGAAGAGACTAGACAGTCACTTGTCTGAAATGGTATAGGTTCTCCTGCTTGAGCAAGGGGCTGGACTAGAAGACCTCCAAGGTCCCTTCCAGCTCTATTCTATTCATTCCTCACAAACTGCCCTAATGCAATAGCTTGATACTGTTGCATGTAATTCCCCAGAGGCAAAGGAGCTCCACATCCTTTGAGAGCTACATTTATTCAAATGTCAACAACAGGACATACTTATGTTCTAAATCAGCTGATTGCAAACATATTCATGCCAATGCATTTATGTATTAACACATTGTGCGTAAAAGTGTAAATATATGCCCTATCAGCAAGAAAGTGGATACGAAGGAATCTCCTCATCAAACCATGATGTTGTGAAGGATATCGGTCATTTAATATTGAATTGCTGAGATGTGGGACCTGAGAAGAAAGTACCATATTGAATCGTCTTTGCCTCCCTCCCCTACTTCTCTGGATACATTTTCATCATTATTAGTGATTTATACATGAGGGCTTTATGGATAGGAAATCAACCTAAATATTCAGGGGAAGGAAATTAAATAAATAAAGGCCCAGAGTAAAACCTAATCCTGAGGGGTTAGGGGGTGATCTCATTTTGATTACACAAGAACTTCTCTCTGTTAACACTAATAAGCTGTTATTGGTGGAAAATTTTTGTTCTGTTGTTTTTCTATGTTTTTTTCCTTCTGTGTTGTACTTTTGTACTGTGTCTTAACTGTTGGAACTTCAGTTTAAAAAAAAATACTTTTTTTAAAAAAAAAGAACTTCTCTCAGAACCACTTAAACAAACTGAAAATATAATTGGTAGCATTAAAAATAATGTAATTGATAGCAGTTAAATTTTTGATAACAATGATGGATTATTGCTCTTTCCCTAAATACTGGGACAATGGGGCAATTCCCCAGGAGAGGAGAGGACTTGATAATCTGAGAGATACATAGGAGAAGGCCCTCTCATATTTACCAAACATCTGAGCTTCTGGCAATGGAGGGCCTTTCATAAGAGTCTCTTCTGCTACTTTAACACAGGAAACGAGTCCTCTAGATCAGGGGTTTCCAACCTTGGCAAGACTTGTGGACTTCAACTCCCAGAATTCCTCAGCCAGCTTTGCTCTGGGAGTTGAGTCCACAAGTCTTAAAATTGCCAAGGTTGAAGACCCCTGCTCTAGATAGTCAGACCTTACACCAGGAGTTAGGGCTTTAAAAGTCCATACCAAGAATGTGAATCAGTGCATTTCCAAACTATGGAGCTGATATTTGTGGGAGAGTTCAATCCCACCCCAGTCTTCAAATCCAGCATTTTTCCATCCCAATACTGTAGCACCTGATTTGTCTGGATTTCAGGTCATTTCTCCCTTATTCAGCTCATTGTCAAGATTAGACAACCCTAAACTATTATGATTTAGGGTATTGGCCAGGGGTAGGTTCTACTTACCTTTACTACCAGTTTGCTACAGGATCGCATTCGCAGATCGCCAATGACAAGATCCAGGGCTGTGGGCGGCACCTCCTGCCGGTTTTACTACCAGTTCTTGTGAACCGGTCCAAATCGGGGGCAACCCACCACTGGTATTGGCCCACAGAATTACCCTGTGGTAAGATGGGAAGCCAATAAATTTTACAAACAAATAAATAAAATTCACACAACATACTAAATTTGTGATTGGATTCCCATTAACATACTGAACCTTAAAAATCTAATCCAATTTAGCCTAGTCTAGTATTTTGTACAAATGCATCCAAGTTTGTAAACCATACACTGCTCTAAACATCATGTGTTCAGCAATCTATAGTGATCTTCAAACATTACAGTAAGACAAAACTCACATTTATAAATCACAAATGGCCGGGTTCACATGTTGTACTGTCAGAGTAGGTGATTCTGTGAGTTACTGTTTTGTGTGGACTAAACCTAATGTTACAGAATTTGCCTTAACATAATCCTGCCAGCCTTGTTCTACAAACGTGCAATATTTCCTCTAGGCAAATATATTCAGCATGGCATTCTAAAGGCATACTAAATTTAAACACTGTTGACCCTGTACTTGGGGAATAAGGATATGTGAGATTCCAGAAGAGATGGTTAGTGTGAAGTAAGTCTGTTTAACACAGAAGTCATCAGAGTCGTGGTAGTGCAGTGATTAGAATGCAGTATTGCAGACTAATACTGCTGCCAGAAGTTTAATTCTCATTGGCTCAGGCTTGACTCAGCCTTCCACCCTTCCAAGGTTGGTAAAAATGAGGATTCAGATTGTTGAGGGTAAGATGCTGACTCCGTAAGTCACTTAGAGAGGGCTGTAAAGCACAATGAAGCAGTATATAAGTCTAAGTGCTATTACTAATAGTATCAGTCTTGGAATACTTGACCTACCTCTCAAACATGAAAATAATGATCAAGTCTCTCTGAAAGGAATGCATAGAACGTCTATTAGTAGAATGGATAGGAGTGCATAGAACGTCTATTAGTAGAATGGATAAGTCTATCATTTTCAATGCATACTGAAGGTGATAAAAATATTAAAAACACCTGGGGCACCATGTGGAGTTACATATGCAGGAGGTAGATTTTATTTTCAGCTGTTCCCTGGGGACGAGTCTGAAGTTTTCCTTAAGGCTTAAGGGAGGAAAAAAGCAGTGTTAAAGAAACTATGACTGACTTGAATTCTCAGAATATAATGATAGGAAAAAAATGGAATGTTTTTGACAGTATTGTTCTATGTGAAAAGACTGAAGTTGACTCAACTGTTAAAAAGCAAAGAAACAATTCAAATTATAATGAAGTTGCATAAAACGACACAATTCCTCCACATTAGAGAATGGAGGCGTTTTGGGAATTTAATCACACAAAGTGTGTAAATAGGAAACTCTGCTGTCTTTGTGAAAGTATAGTCCATGTAGGAGGTCCCAGAAATGGCCTGAGAAGAAACAGCGCTCATGGACAGATTAGATGATAAAGAAATCCTCTAGCCTAGCATAAAACATCTTCCAGCCTTCTCTGTATTTTGATATATTGAAGCAATCTTTGAGATTATTTTTCTCCATAGTGTGCCATACAGTCACATCACAGCTGTCCTCTCTAATTTCTTCTTTACGGGACTCTGCTAAATGAGTTCCCAAGACACTTAAGGCAAAGGCTTCAGACAGCACAGTGAAGCGAAGTTGGCTTTTAAAAGAGGTTTGAAAGCATTCAACCATACATATTTCAGACCTCATGCAATTATTTCAGGAAGCCTGAAATGATCTCTAATGGTGAGATTCAATCTGGTTTTGTTTTTCTAGAAAAGTTTTTATCAGAACCTTGTTTCTTGTCTTAGCAGAGAATGAAAGAATCCTTATTCCATATACATACATGCATACATACGTGTGTGTGTGTGTGTGTATAATTTATATTTTAAAAAACCAAAAAAAAGCATATTTTGTATTTTAACTTTTGCAGCACTGTACTTGACAATATGGCAGGGTGGGGAAGATGGTTCGTGTGAAGGATATGAAGATGTAAAGGAAGGACAAGTGACATCGTATTGATCACAAAATCATCATGCAATGATGCAACCATCATGCAATGATACAAATTTGCATGATTAATGTCGTGATGTCACCTTTGCTTCTATTGGTTACCCGTGACCAATATTATGACATCAGCTACTTTCCATAAATAGTAATGTTCCTGATAGCACATTGCACAGGATGCCGCCATCTATTCTCTCCTATGATATCAAATAAGTGTTTACGTGGTCCTCTTTAATAGAATCACAGCCTACTGTATATTTATTTTATTTATTTGTTTGTTTGTTTAGATTTGTATACCGCCCTTCTCCTTGCGGACTCAGGGCGGTGAACAGCCAAATAAAAATAGTACACAAAAGTTAAACAATATGTATATGTTTCTGCTTTCAGGGAATTCAATAGGCATAATCTTTAAGAAATGAACTGTTCGTGTAATCTCTTGTAACCAGAATCAGAACTTTTCCATTTCAATTGACAATCTGTATCAGTGGATGGAATTGGTGTAAATCATAAAATGAATACATGAAGATATGAAGATAGTTCTCTCTTTACATGACTGCATATTCTACTGGGCTTCTCTGTCTGACATACTGACTTTCTAGATCAGGGATCCTCAAGCAGGAATGGGGAGAGGTACAAGTAGCAATCAGACTCTCTATTCAGTTAATTCTCTCAGGCATATGTCCCGTTATTTTTCTTGTTTAATTCAATGACACCCCCCACCGCCTCTATCTATAATCTAATAGTATGAGCCAAGACTCTTACACTATATCTAATGTCAACAAAATAGGAAATTATGTCTGGTTCATTACACATAATTATAGTGCATGCTTCTTCCAACAATAAAAGCAAGCTGTGAGCAACTTTTTTCATATAATTTGTCTCCCCCACCCCCTTTTTTTAATCCTGTATTTTATATTATGAGAAATTCAAGTATATTGTATCATTCAGTTAAGGCTCAGATGAGCTCAGAAATATTTTTATTGGCTTTTTCCAAGGCCTCAAACTAATAGCAAATTCACCATGAAAATAGTTGAATGGAATTTGGCCCCAGAGGTTTTGCAATTCTTTTGGAAATTTTAAAATATAATTCAAATATTCAATCCAATTTCTTTAATTTTATTAAAATATTTATTAAATATCAGTTCATATTTCATATACAATGAGACAGCTTTAATATTTGATTGTGAAATCATTTTTGACATTAAGCAGTTAATGCATAAGTTCTTATTTCAGCAACATGACGTAATTATTATTTTAATATTCAAGAGTCTTTCAACAGTTGTGTGCAAATGATGTTTGTATCTGATAGTATTAGATTGTTAACATGAAACAGAATATTACATCATAGTATTTTGGATGTCATATATTTTGGTTATGCATCAGGCAGGTGACAACTTGTAACATGCACAGATCAACATAATCTTGGTTTACTATCGTTTAACAGTGTAATCATGTTTCTTGTTAGAATTTTGGTTCTAGTCTGTCAGGTTGAACTGACTCTACGTAAGTAACTTAAGTAAGGCTTAATGTCTATGGAGATTTGCAGTCATCCAGGTCATAGTTATCCCAAGGTACTTTTTCAAGAGGCGCCTTTGGACAAATGCGACAACCATGGGTTAAGTAAAACTTAAGTTTGAAATTTTTGGCAAATTTTAAATGTGTATGAAATTTCATTCAGCTGTAATTCCAAATCAGAACATTGCTTGATATAATCCCATGATGGCGAACCTATGGCATGCATGCCAGAGGTGGCACACAGACCCTCTCTGTGGGCATGCGCACCAGCACCAGCTGTCACATCGCATGCAGGAACCCAGAAGAAAGCAGATGGCCGGTGCGCATGTGCGCCAGACCAGGTGTTCGTTGTGCGTGCGCGTGACAGAACCCAGAAGATCAGCTGGCCACCACATGCATGCGCACCAGCTAGCTGCTCTCTTCCAGGTTCTGGCATTCTGGGGCACGTGTGTGCATTTGCGCGCCCCAGTTTTGGCACTCGGTGCCAAAAAAGTTAACCATCACTGGTATAATCTGTTCAGAAAAAAATGCCAGTCATTACTAAAAAGCTTCCAAACATGGTCTATGGAGATTGTCAGTCCTCCAGGTCATGGTTGTACCAATAGTGCTTTTTTTCAAGAGGTGACTGGACTACCTGAGGACACAAACAAACCTCCAAGTGGCCTCAATGACTCTCTAAAAGAATGCCATTGAGCAGCTGTCTTCAAGGAATATAAATCCTTCTATTCCTAGTGTTATGTCCTTTTAAGGACATCTGCCGGGGATTGGCTGAGAAATCCTCCGGCGGGAATTTTGAATAGCTGTCTAGTGGGCGGTGCGGCTGCCGGAGCGAATATAAGGAGAGCTCCGGCAGCACAGCGCCAGTCGTGTTCCTGTTAAATAAACTTGTTGAATGGACTCCGCTGGTCACGTCTTCATTCCCTGCGCCGATCTTACACCTCACCATCCAGTAAGAGCTGAAGAAGCTTCTTGGATGAGAAGCAAAACTCTTCAAAGAAAAACCAGAAAGTCCAGTTGCCTCTTGAAAAAAAGCATCTTTGGGACTTCCAAACATGGTAAATATGATGTGAAAAGCTATTGTCAATAATGGGATGTGGAGGGATCCTGTGTGTAAAAATATGCTAATAAGGATCTGCATGCTTCAAACATTATTTGGAACAGGTGCTCCAGAACACATAGAAATGGAAGCAGGACCATGTTACCTTTTTGAAACCATGTATTTCAGCCTTCCTTGGGAGCTTGAAAATGGATGCTGGTGTTTTAAAGCGTCATCTCCTTAAAGCAGACATGTTTGTTTTCAGGGTCCCTTGCAAAGAAGCCTGAAAAAGTCAAGTCCTCAAAGAAGTGATGTCCTTTCCTTCCCATGCATTCTAAAACACTCCATTCAAATCATTTTCAAAACATGCATCATCCAATGTAATACGGCAGATCTCTTTACCACCACCCGAGCAATGAAAATCTACAGGCTTTTCAATATGTTTAAACAAAGACCTCTAACATAAGAACAGTCTCTATTGATAGTGCATTCTCCAGCCTTCCCCAACTTGACAATCTGTACTTACATGTTGTGACTGCAATTTCCAGGATTTCTAGTCAATATTGCCAGTGTCTTGGAATTGTGGATGTTACAATTTCAGCACATCTGGAGGATGCCAAGTTCGAAAAATCTAGTGCATTCTAAGTCTTGTTATGCAAGGAAGTCGTTGTGAATTGTGTTATTGCTGAATTTCCCAGATTGTTCCATGCTATCTAAGGCTGAAAAGTAGATAGTTGAACAAACTTTCTCTGTGTGTAAAGTGTGTTTGTGTTGTTTGACACTTGGAACAATCAAAAATGTCATTTCTCCAACAAAAGCAAACAAATGAAATATTCTGTAAATAATTGATGTAGCCCTTCCCTTTTCTTAGGAAAGTGGTGAGTTTACCAGCTAAATCCAAAGTAGGTCAGTCTTTTCTATCAGCTTTTGTTTGAAAAGAGATCCATATAATTAATTTAGGAGACACCCTCAGCATGGCCTAAACAAGCATTAAAATGTTTGCTTCTTCTCACTGATTGCTGAACTCTCTCTGGCTCAATTTGGAATTGGGTCAGTGGTTATGACTATCAGTGGAGAAATTAGAAAAAAGATCAACTATGTTTGAGGGTTCTCTACTGACTTGCAGTTGCTTCTTCACTGTGTGTGCCTAAGAAAAGCAATCAAAAGGATTGAATAATAATGATCTATCAACTTCTGTAAACTTTTGGTAACAGACCTTAAACTCAAGTACACTGGCCAGTGAGTAATGAAATATTCACCAAAGCAGTTGCTTGTTCCAGAGGTCAATACTTCTACCACTGGGACTTGCGGAAAAGACAATCTTGTCAGGATCCAAGATCACATATATCTGTATTAACTTGATCAATATTATTACGTGATGATGCTTTTCATTTTTCCAGGAGTTTGTTGCTCTTGAGGCTACATATACACCTGTTTTCAGTGAACAAAAATGAAGACAAATGGTTAAATATAAATTAAGCTCAGGCTTCTCAAAAAGTGGGAGGAATCAATTTAAGTCACCAACCAGATTTTTGAAGTTGCTGTTTGCAGCACATATTGCAGAATTGGCATAAATAGATTCAAAGTAAAATCAATTTACATTTTGAACAACATGAATAATCTCATAGCAAAGGATTTCTCCACAAAATAGACATAATGCACAAAATAGTACATTTTATTCTGAATCCATTCATTGTGACTCTAGTAGCATACTGAAATCGTAAAGGTAACTCTTATTTATCTCTTACTTCCACAAGTAGTTTTTATTTATAGTTTCTCTCGGTAGAGTTCCTCCATTTTGCATGTTCACTCAAGAACCTTTTAGGTTTTGTCTGAATGCTACTATCACAAAAGCAAAATTTAAGCAAAAGTACTGTATGGGAGAGTGTTCTATTTTCCTTTCCAAATAAGCAAATCTTTTTCATTGGAATGGAATATGCATGGAGTGTAAAGAGGTGTGAAATACAATGTACTATTGATACAACCCATGTTTGTTAAGCAGCTTTTGATACCATTGTTTCTAATGGCATTTACCTCCAAGCAAATTTAGGATTGCAGCCTAATCAGATATTATTTACATTCCATTAGTTTTCATTACAGCATGAAAATTTATACTTGTTGAACAAGTCCTTTTAATCTAGTTTCACTATCACAGGTGGTTCTTCAAGAAAAGTTTCTGCCTCAAAGACTTCTTAGAGTAGGGGTGTCAAACTTGCGACGACACGTTGTTGTCGCCTGACATATCGTAACTTTTCCCCCCTTTGCTAAAACGGGGGTGGGTGTGGCCAGCATGTGACACATGCAGCCTGCGGGCCACAAGTTTGACAAATAAGATACAAGGATTGTAGGTTTTATATCCTAAGTTCACATAAATTACCAGATCAAAAAGCTTCACTTCTTCCTATTTATCATGTATTTAAAAGATCTAAATCAGAACCCAAGGTTCTTCTACACAGTATATACAAGTGACCAGTTAATGACTAATCCAGTTATCAGTATTTAGGAGATGTTCAAATATGAAACAGTTGAAGAATATGTCAGGGTTCCAAGTAACACCCCCAACAAAAGAAAACTCCGAGGCTTGAGTTTCCTCAAAGTTCCATTTTATTAGAGATGTCATAATGGCACATCTGGGAAAACTTGAATCTGAAAGCTTCCAGGTTTTCCCCACCCAAAGGAAAGTCCAAGTCCCTGCCTAACAGCCACATGTCCATCAGATGGTCCAATCAATGCACCATCCCAACTGGAGATGCCTCCCAGTTCCAGCCATCCAGAGGCAGGGCAAAATGTCCTTGACTCTTTGAGAAAGGAATGTTATTATGACTATATATCATCCCTGCTCCATACAAATTCCCCTCCCAATTTCCCACAGCAGTAAATGTGGCAGGCCTGACAGAATAAGTATTATGATGAAGTGGGGTGGGGGGCAAGGAGAAGTAGTTCATGAAGAAAATTACAAAAAAAAAATACAATACAATAAAGACTACCAAATAAAGTAGAGAAAGGAGTTGCATTATGCTATATAATGAATATGATGCCTGAAAAATAAAATAAGCAAGCACTCAAAAGCCAATCAATGTAATTAATACTTACCTATAGGTACTTTGCATTGTATTACATTGAAGAGGAAACATTTCCTAAACTCCTAAATAGGAAACATCAGGGATAACATCAATGAAAGGTAGAGAGCTTGTAGCGTATTATGTTTAATAAGTAACACTTAGATAAGGTCAGCCGGGGCACATTAATAGTTTAAAACTGAATAGAACTGAAATGGTAATAGCAGAGGAGGAACTAAGCATAACAGAATAAAAAAATAGACATTTTAATCTTAATTCTCACAGGAAACTATCACATACAGATATTTATATTTTTGTTTCTCTGAATGCACATGTGTTAACAGGAAAACCATATATCTCCCTTTACTTTTCATCTTCAAGTACCTGTTGCTAACTTTGCCCTCTTGACACACTTCAGATGCTATTACAGGTATCCTCAACTTACAACAATTCATTTAGTGGCCATTCAAAGATACAACGAAAAAAGTAACTTATGACAATTTTTCACACTTAGGACCATTACAGCATCCCCATCAGTGGTGGGTTCCTCCCGGTTCAGCCCAATTCTGCCGACCTGGTAGCAGTGACCAAACCGGTTCTGCCAACCCTGCCCCCCATCCCCCACGTTATTCTTACCTTTTATTTGGCTCTATCCCCAATCTATTGCTGCCTCTTAAGTCCCAGCTGATGGCTAGAGGGAAAAAGCTGTTTAAACTCTTGCCGCGGGGCTTCAAAGGGCCGCCCTACAGCTGATCAGTATTAAAAGAAAACAAATGAGTAGACCAGTGTCTGCAAAAATAAATGGGTAGACCAGTGTCTGCAAAAAAATATGGGTAGACCAGTGCCTGCAAAAATACTTGACTGGATCAGTGCCTGCAAAAATAAATGGGTAGACCAGTGCTTGCAAAAATACATGAGTAGATTGGTGCCTGCAAAAATAAATGGGTAGACCAGTACCTCTGCTAAATCCTAAATAATTGTCACATGATCATCAAGCCACGCCCACAAAATAAGCCATGCCCATAGAACCGATAGTAAAAAATTTTAGAACCCACCCCTGATCCCCATGGTCATGTGATTTACATTTGGATACTTCATGTTTATGACAGTTGCTGTGTCCTAAGGTCATATGATCACCTTTTGCAATCTTCTGACAAGCGAAGTCAAGGGGGAAGCCAGATTCACTTAACAACCTTGTTGCTAATTTAACAACTGCAGCGATTCGCTTAACAAATGTAGCAAGAAAAGTTGTAAAATGGGGCAAAACTCACTTAACAAATTTCTCACTTAGCAGCATAAATTCTGGGCTGAATTGTAAGGCAAGGACTACCTGTATTTTTCATCTAATTGGTTGGCTCAATAACTAAAAGCAATCTTGTGTGTGTGTGTGTGTGTGTGTGTGTGTGTGTGTATGTATGCACAATCCCCTTCCTGGAAAAAGGATAAATAATTTTTCCCAGAGCTGTGATTCAAGCTTTGCTGATAGCTGTTGCAGCAAACCATAATGATGACAAAATGATGACAAAATCAGAATGACATAATCATAGAAAGACTACAGACATGTATCAGACTATCTGATTCGAAAATAAATTGTGGAATTTCATGATGATATCATCATGCTTATGTTGTCATTTCATCTTGCCCTTCCGTGGAACTCCATATCTCTGAAATTAGCAATAGCAACAGCACTTAGTTTTAGGTACCACTTCACAGTGGTTTACATCCCTCTCTAACTGATTTACAGAGTCAGCGTATGGCCCCCAACAATCCGGGTCCTCATTTTACCAACCTTGGAAGGATGGAAGGCTGAGTCAACCTTGAGCCAGTCAGGATCAAACTGCTGGCGGTCAGCAGTGTTAACCTACAATATTGCATTCTAACCACTGGTTCTCTGTAACAGTGCTGCTGAATTACGTGGCAGTGTCCTGATGACAATACTTTTAAAGGATAAGTAGAACTAAGCCTGACTATTAGCTGGATAGGAAATCATCAGGAAGTTATGGTGTTGGGCTAGGGTCAAGAAGACTCAGGTTTGAGTTCACCTTCAGCAATGGAAATTGATTGGGTAACTTTGTGCCAGTCATTCTGATACCACAGAAAAGTGGCAAAATGAAAAAAAAAATGAATGTCCCTTTTACTTTGCTGCCAGGTATCTATTCTACACCTAACTTTACTGTTTACTCTGTCCCATCTAATCTTTACTTTTTCTGAGAGACATCTGCTGTCCAGTCAGAGTTATTCTATATCATCCTCCTGCCTCCATTCTGTGCCCAGAAAACAGTCTTGCCAACCTTTGGCAGCCTCCTGGAGCCAGAAGGGAAACCCTTCACTAACTGATTGAAACTGTAGGCTACAAGGGAAGGAGCCATATGTGGGATCTACATTTCTCCTTCATTGAGGGACAAAGTAGCTCAGCTACCAGCTGCATACTTCGAAGAATTTGAATGATCAGTCTTCTCTTCTGAAACTTTAATGGCCCATGCTAGAGTACATATCGAGCCAATCCTTTTTTTTTTTCACACAAACCCTCAAGTCCTCAGCAATTTTTTTTCAATCCCCTTACCTTGTCTAGAGACCTTCTGATAAATTTCCTTAGATTTATAACATGTCAACAGGTCTGGACATCATTCTGGTGTTAGCTAATTTCTCTGTTAAGATCATCAATTTAATTCCTATCATGGCTCTCTCTCCATGCCTAAAACCTGTTCATTCAGCAAATTTTCTAAACCAGAGCCTGCTGAGCCATTTCCTTTCAATAGAAAGAAGCCCACGTCTCTTGGCACATTTTTATTTCAACAACAACAAATCTCCATCTGCCCTCGCCACATCAGTGGTGGGTTGCTACCGGTTCTCCCCAGTTCTCTTTGCATGCGAGCTAAGCAAGCACACGCACGGCGATCACTCACAAAGCGTGTGTGCGATGTGAACTTGTGATAAAACTGATTAGAACCCATCCCTGCACCACATCATCTACCATTGCATGTGATGAAAGAAGTGACCCATGCCACCACAAAGCATAGTCTGTGGGTTATTGTCTTATGAGCATGGTTTATTGTCTTAATTTTTATCTAAGGCTAAATTCCTTCACTCCAGTGTTACCATTTCAGGCTAACCACCCATTGCTTCCCAGCTTTCTACTATTGGGTCAGATTAGGAAGGAAGCTGGCAACATTAGCTAGACTTGAGAAATACTAATATAATATACTAATATTCAAATTTTAGACTTAAGAAAATCAACAGATCCCTGTTGTAGAAGATAAAAATATTTATTGATTTGGAAAGGCGGGGAGAAAGGGCTGGATTTAAAGGAAAGACACATACAAAGAATTTGACTGCTGGATAATGCAGTAGGCAAGGCTTTGTTTTAGTTGGCTTGGTTTTTTGTTTTAATAAAGGATCTACTCTGAGTCATTTTTGTGAGTCTGTCACCAGGTAAACTAGTCCCATAATATGGGATGGAAAATGTGGACAGCCTAGATTTACAGTAATGCTCAGAAAAAGCATGACAAAACAGAATCACTGTTCCGCTACGGGCATTTCCATAAACCTTCTGTTGTCATTCCCAAAACACTCTTCAAATTCTCAAAATTATATTCATAAGGGACTGCGGTTGTCCTCAGTGCAACTTCTGAAAACTCCAGACAAGTTGACTATAGGAGATTTGGAGAAATGTAAAATCAAAAATCAGCATCCATTCCCACCACACGATATATTTGCTTTCACAGTGGGAAAAACACCAATATAAGAACCATTCATGGGGTGTAAATTTGGTCCTTTGCTCTGCTGAAGCCTTGGCATGAGGATATTGTGGCATTGTGATTTAGGGACATTGTGGGAGAAAGCCAAGGAACTGAGATGCAGAGATTGGTGGGAACTCTTGCCAGTGGGAAAGTGATCCTCTCCAAGCTCAGCATTCAAAGAAGTTGCAGAATGGAAGTTTGACAAGAAGCTATGTTCAGTTGTTTGTGAGCCAGAAGTTACCTGAGTCAGCTGCCCAGTGTTATTACTGGAGGAATTCAAGAGTACAGCAGCCATCTTTGAATGATACCAGTGGCATCTTTGGAAGGGCCCTAAAAAAAATCACAGGGAAAAAAATCCTAATTTAAAGGAAACTACAGAGTAAGATTTGAGAAGAAATCCTGATTTAAAATTTCTACACATTTCAAATTGTTGATAAAAAACTGTTTAGCTGGGAGTTTGTTTTTCTTAGCATGTTAACATGGGGTGGGGTGGGAACAGACTTAAACCAAAATAGAGACAGTATTAGCATTCCTGGTATGGATTTTGCATCTTGTTATTCTAGTAATCCTTAATGAATTACTAGAAATAAAACAATGTTTACATTAAAACTTCCAAAGCAAAAATAAGCTAGGAATATGCGCCTTAGCTCTGCAGTCATGTAGCAGTGTGAAAGCTTTATTTGCATAGCACAATGAATCTAAGCTGAAAGCTAATTTTGCTTCAGATCTGCACTTCCAAACGCTTTGGTTGCTGCGGATTTAAGCTCTTTCATGATTTTAGCGCTTTTAATAATACTGAGCTTTGTGTGCACAATTTTACATGATAAGTTATTTAACTTCCAGATGTCATATGCCTCAAAGCTAAAATATCAGGTTCCTCAGCTTCTTTCTTTCTTTCTTTCTTTCTTTTCTGAAGTTATGGCCAACTCCACCCACATGCCTTTTATTTTATTTCTATCCAAATGTAAATTACTGCCCAACTCCTTAGCAACCTGGGTGGCTTACAAAGAAGAAAAGAAAAGAAGAAAACAAAAGAAGAAAACAAAAGAAGGCACTGGTGAGTTTGAGAGAACTCGTAGATTACAAACATGCAAAACTTCAAGAAAGAGTAAGCATGGTTTCTTCTGTCCTTCTCAGCAGAGGAATTCTAAAACAAATTCAGCCAAAGGAACAGAGAAGGTATCTGGCTTTCTTTTCCAGAGACAGGGTGTATATGTAAGATTACTCGACATTCAACAACAGGAGGACATGTCTTTATTTATTGTCATGTCCTTCATCTACTAGGCACAGCCTTAAATTAACTTATTGTCTGGCTTTTGAGTTGTATGGTTTTTTAAAAAAAAATTAGATTGTTTCTGCAACCACCCTCATCCAAAAGTCTGTGTATTGTATATCTATAAATTGTCTGTTTCTTTCTTTACTTTTGTCCATCAGCAGACTTGTCAGCCTGGATTTAGGTTATTTCATTTACTCCCTGATTCCATCAATCACCTTCAAGCCAGCCCTTTCCAATCTACATTGAGGTCCTTAGGTCACCTAATTCCTCATACATTTCTGCAGTGAAATTTGAAAAGTGTATCAACCGTCAATTCTATATTATCACTAGCATATAGTCTTGAAAATAAAAATTTTCCAGATAAAGATATCTGGCGCAGTGGTTAGAACGCAGTACTACAAACTACTTCTGCTGACTGCCGGCTGCCAGCAGTTCAGCAGTTTGAATCTCACCAGGCTCAAGGTTGAGTCAGCCTTCCATCCTCTGAGGTTAGGTAAAATGAGGACCCAAGTTGGTGGGAGCAATATGCTGATTCTGTAAACTGCTTAGAGAGGGCTGTAAAGCACTGTGAAGCAGTATACTATGCTATTGCAGTATGCTATGGCTATTGTTGGAAAAATACTGCAGTTGAAAAAATCATCTTTCTGATGATGGAAAACATAAAGTCATATAAATGTAGGCCTAAGTACCTTTTTTTCTCAGTTTTTCATTGTAATTTATATCACATATGCCAAGAAAGTTATTCAGTTAGTGTGTCCTTCCACACACACACACCCCGCCCATTTGCCTTTCTTCCCAATTGTCTGTGGATTCCTCTGCCTGTTGAATTACCTGGTAATCTTATATACTTGGCTGATGTCATTGATTATGTAAGCGTAGGGAAAGAGAGACCATTTGTGTATGTCTCTGGGTATATATTCTTGTAAATAAGAGCCAAGTATGTGTGTGGACAAGCAAACTCTGAAGTACTCACTGCAGATCTCACAGCCAGCTTTCATGGCTAAGGCAGGACTGGAACTCATGATCTCCTGCCTTCTCACCTGGTACCTTAACCACTAGACCAAATTGGCTCTCAGAGAATATTTAAGGGAAGAATTGCATGAATGTTTTAAAAAACACATTTGATTCATCTTCAGTTTCAGCAGTAAACCTCAACGCCCATCAAACTGCACTCTCTGAATGCCATAGGACAGCTGCTGAGTAAGAATTTCTCAAAATATCCATGTTCAATAATCCCAATAAGATATTGCCAAATGAAACCAAATTATGTGTATACTACATCCAAACAAAAGATATTTGCTCTTGGGAAATGGAGTGTTCCTGCATTCATCATCATATGTGGAAATGATGCAACAATGAGAATTAGACTAATGTTTTGTTTCTCCTTATGGGCATTCCCTTTCTCCAAAATGTGTCTCTTTATTTCCCAACATCGTTTTGCTTGTGTTAGAAGTGTGATTTTTAACCATGCTGATGACTGGCAGTGGAGAGGACAACCACATTTTAAAACTGGTTCAAATATGTTGGGGCTATATATATATTTTAAAAAGCCTTACCAGCTAGTATGGGCTAAACACAGGTTTTCTTCTTTCAATTTCCCAATTTTAAGAAAGGTTCAGGTTAAGCTGAGGTCCTTCTAAATACAAGTTTTTTAAGCTATAAAAAGCAGAAAACATTCACATCTGCTGTCTTTGGCATGAATAACAATCTGGTCTCTGAAACATGGGAGGTGAGAAGTTTGGCATGTGTAGTAGAGCTGACTATATATTTAGTCTAGGCTGCTCCTGGGCACAAAATGCCTTTTAAAGGTTTAGCATGTGCCTAGAATATTAATATGGAGATGAAATCTATGGGTGGAGAAAGGTGGCAAACCTATTTGGACCACAAGATAAATTAGCATTGTGATTGTCTGCTGGTTCTGCAATTGATTTGACTCATAAAGAAAAGAGTTGTTTTAACCTGCTGCAAAATACTGTTGTAAGATATGTGTATACTAAGAAACCATGGTTTGTGCTCAGAGGCATTCTGTTGGGGCAGGATGTCAGAGTTTGGCCTGGCACAGCTCTCAACAACTGAGTGTTCTGTCACTATGATAACAACAGCTGCCAAAATTTTCAACCAGAATTTCAGCTTTGGCTATATTGTGTTTCTAGGAGTTGAAATTCCAGCCAATCTGACATGTGCAACTTCTTTTAGAAACTGGGTTTTTTCTGTGTTAGCCCTTTCCTCTGGTTGTGTCCAGGTAGACTCTTCTTACAACCACCAAACAAAAGATACTGTGCTGTTTTCCACTTCATTTGCCCTTAAGGGGTTTTCTGAATTGTATATTTTCAACTTGCTTCTTCAGGCCATCCCATTGTAAGGCTTATGAGGTGCAGCTGATATTAACCATCCTGCCCATGTCATTATTTTTTGACCAGCTTCTGGTAAAAAGAAGGTTGACCTGACAAGACTGAAGCGCTGTCCCTCTGGTACTTCTCATTCTGCAAATGCTCATAGAGAACCTCTAGAAAACAAGTTGGCCAGAATGCTCATGGCTTTTTCAGCTGATGCTCAGAATTAAACAGCCTGGGGAAGGTCTTCTTGTATCAGCAGATGCATCTGAGAAGAATGACATTTCAGTAACCCAACTGAACAAACTTAGCCCTTTTAAATCTGGGAACTGGTATTAGCAACTACATCTCACATTTCACCCCATGTCTGAATTCTAGGCAGCAGATTTTAGTTACTGTATTCTTACAGAATTTCTTGGAAACAGCATCTGCAAATGAAGACAAGTGAGTTTCAGGAGGAAAGGACAGCCAAGCTTGCAAGCTGATTGCAGGCACTCTCCTTCTCCAGGGAGGTTTACTTCAGAAGTTGTTGTGTTGTAACTAGCAGGTGTTTCCAAAAAAAGAAAGCCTGGTTTGTTCTGATCTGTCTTATCTAGCAGACTTTGTTACTGTAGAATCTCCTTTTAGTGCTGCTACAAGAAATTGAATTCTTAAATTGAATTGAATCAATTAGCTTTGGTGCTCTACCCTAAGCATCCTTTGCAAGCAAGAAGCCTTCACAGTAGTATATGTCCTCCCTTCACAATAACTTCACTTCCATGGAAAGAAGCTTTGTGTGCACTAGAAAGCATCAGAAAAAATACTCAAGTTCTACATAATAAACAGGAAAGCTGGTGGCTTTTATTTGGCCCTTGGTCTGTGCAAAGTAGCATGTAAAGGCTATGAATCAACAAGAACAATCATAGCCTTCAACTAAAAGTGCAGAGCTTGCAGCACCAAGATTAAAATTTCCCATCCCTCCCAGTAATTCCTACCCACTAGAAGACGTTTTAGTATTGTACTGACCTCTATGCCTTTTCTCCCTCCCGTTCCTCTTTATTTTGTTATTATTTAAATTCTTGGAGATGGAGAAATAAAATATTGAACCCAGAAAAATGTTATGGCACAATTCAGTTTAGACATTTTAACTTCCAACGATCACAGTGGTGAGAAAGAGAAATGGGTATTAAACTTTTCTACTGAGTGAAATTAAAGCTTCAATCCTGTTTGGAAATACGTTACCCTGTTACCATTAGAGGACTTTCTCATAAACTGACTCATTTCTCATTTTCTTTTGTACGAAGGTTCCCCGGGCTAAAGCCTTATACAGCTACAGAGGACAAAATCCTGGAGAACTGAGATTCAACAAAGGAGACATCATTACATTGTACCGTCAGCTGGATGAAAACTGGTACCTAGGAGAAATCAATCGGGTCAGCGGAGTTTTTCCTACAAACGCTGTGCAAATTATCAAACAGTTGCCGCAGCCGCCACCACTGTGTCGAGCACTATATAATTTTAATCTGAAGTCCAAGAATAAAAATGAAAAACCAGATTGCCTGTCTTTTCATAAGGTAAGTCCAGCACCCAGCCAGCAAAACTGAAAAACTAATTTAAGAATGTCCAGTTACACTTATGACATGTACTTGATGATATGGAAAAACATTGAAATGAATCAGTATAGGGGACATGCCTACTTCCTCAATCCTTTCTTATATTTTAAGGTGTACAGCAGAGGTGTCAAACTCAAGGCCCACAGGCCAGATATGGCCCATGGGATGCTTAGATCTGGCCCATAAGGCCACTCTGGAAACAGTGAAGGGCTGTCCCGCACTGCCTCTCCCAGTAAAAACAGGATCCCAATCTCCATTTTCAGCTTGGACGGCCTCCTGCAAGCCTCTGCCAGTGAAAATGGAGCTCGGGAGGGCATCCGAACTCCATTTTTGCTGGCAGTGGGTTGCAGGAGGCCATACCAGCCAAAAATGGAGATTGGGAGCCCGTTTTCGCTGGCAGAGCACTCACCCATGACACAAGTGACATCAAGCTGACCACAACCACCCGAGCCCCCCAAGGTCAAACAGAACCCCGATGTGGTCCTCAGTGAAATCGAGTTGACACCCCTGGTGTACAGTAATGGTGAGTTACATTTTTGGTAACCGTATCTCTATTTAAGTATTTATTTATTTTGAAGCAAAGTCCACTTTTCATTTCAAGTAAACCAAAGTAAGAGACAATAAAATAAAACAATTCTGTCAGTTGAGTATTTTCCTCCACAGAGGTGAACCATCAAACAAATCTCTTCAATAGACCTACCACCTTTATGTGTCACAGTTCTATCCATTCCTGCTACCTGGTATCTTTCTTCTTTGATCAGGCATCAGTAGGCAGTAGGAACACGGTGCTATTTCCATGTTTCTGTTGGGACACAAGATATATGAGGAATATATAGCATATTTTGCTATTGTTTTCTCTCATTAAATGTACTAAGAAGGGACCCAAGTGAATTTCCTTCCTGAAAGCTCTCAAATCTTAAGATTTCTTCTCCTCACATAACTATCATCATCATCATCATGTCCCCAGTGTGTTATATTCTTCTCTTCATTCTTGTAATAATTTTCTTAAGCTATTCTTTGTTAATTCCCACACTAGTTTTTTTCCTTCTATATTTCTTACAGAGATTGGTAAACAGAATCTACTGCATTTGGCAAACCAGTTTGCAGAGACAGAAACAAAAAACTTTTCACACTGATGATTTATTGTGCCACCCAAACTATTGCTGTGGTGAGATGAAACCTGTCTGCATCTGTGATAGATTGCCACAGCAATGGTTGGATGACACTATAAATTGCTGGTGCAGAAATGCTGATTGTCATCTTGCAGCAGCCCACTGGCCAACTCTGTGATGCAAATGAATGACATGACCGCCTCTCTGTATATCAAAATGCCATTCCCTTCCAATCTAAACAATTAAATATAGCCATAACTGTAGTCAACTGCTCCTTGCCAACAATTTATATTTACCACATTAGATTTAGCTTGATCTTTAGCTTTGTAATATCATAGCCTGGGTAGATTTCATGTTGATAATATAGAGTAATGGTATAGGTTTCAGCATAGCGAACATAAGAGCCTTGCAAGCAATGTATCGAATGAAACTTTGAAGGAAAATGGTTTACAGCATACATCAGAAAACAGATGCTAGTGATCTCTAGCATCATGTAGTACCATCCAACCATCAACAGTAACAGAGGCAGGCTCTTTATTACCAAAGTCATGGTTGGGTTATGGTAGAAGATGCTATAAATTGCCAGTGAAAAAAAATAGAATACCTAGGCATCATAGAATCCTCAATTCCATCCCCCTAAAGCACACTACATTTATCCTGTGAATATCTCTGTTGTTCCATTGCTCATCGTAAGCATAAAATAACATGGCCACCTAAGCAGGGCTCCCTTATAGCATCAGGCAGCTGACAAAAGAGGCACATTGCAAGGTAGAATAACAATGTGCCCAAAAAGAAAGGAGGAGCAAGGTTTCTATTTCAGATAGTGGGGGTGGGCAAAGTGAATAATGAGACCAGGCTAACATTTAAGCATATTCCTGTATTACTGCATTGAGATTACAGTGAAGCTGGCTTGTGAGAGAACTACAGGAACATGGTTCTGAACAGCCAGTTGTGATCACTGCCTGAGTCCTGAAAAAGGCAGCTGTGAGTACCAGCTTTCACTTCCGCATCTGTTGTTGCTCATTTCTTCAATATGAACAGTTTTTAAAAAGAGTCTTTCTACATCACTGCATGCACAATGAGGAATCACAGAGAGAGGCAATTTATATTGCTCACCGCAAACATTGTCTGGATTGCAGGCCGTCTGGTTCAGGGTCTTTCCCTTTTTTAAAAACGTTGCTGGAGACAAAGCTCATCTGCTTTTCTACACCTCTATTAGAATGCTGGGATTTGGGGTTTTCATTTAAAGCTCTTGTCATTTGAACAAAAGAAGGAAATGTATTACCACCTCTTCAGGCTGAGGACAGATTGGTAGGCGAGGAAAAGTGGTTTGCCCTGCCACTGCCAAGGTTTATTAGTAAAAAATATTGCCATACTATCAATTTTCAGGAGAAACTGTCTTCACATGCACATTAAACAAATCACACATCTATTCCACAAGCATAATATCTGTATTTTAGCATATTGCAGTTACACTATTTTTACCTGCAGCTTTACAATTTTTTTTCACTTCTCATAATACAGGTAGTCCTTGGCTTACAACAGTTCATTTAGTGACTGTACAAAGTTACAACGCCACTGAAAAAAATAGCACTAAATTATGATTTATGTCCATTTTTCACACTTACGACTGTTGCAGCATCCCCATGCTCATGTCATCAAAATTCAGATGCTCAGCAACTGACTCATATTTAGGACGGTTGCACTGTCAGGTCTTGCGGTCATCTATGCAACCTTCTGACAAGCAAAGTCAATGGGGAAACCAGATTCATTTAACAACCCATGTTACTAACTTAATAATTGCAGTGATTCGCTCAACAACTGTGGCAAGAAAGGTTGTAAAATGAGGCAAAACTCACTTAACAAATATCTTGCTTAACTACACAAATTTTGGCCTCAATTGTGGGCCAATTTTGGGCTCAATTGTGGTCATACAGGTATATGACATCCTTTTTAACATTTTTGTCTGAAATATTAATATGGATTTCATTTATTTCAGTTCTACCCTTTCAACATATAAATTGACCCCATACAAATCTTTACAATAGTCCTTTCAGTATTCAACTTACTTCAGCTTCATCACAAATCATTTTATCACTTTTTCCTTACCTTCTGATAAACATCTTGGTTTAGACTTCCTCACGCATTTCAAAAATATTTGTTTTAATTTTCCTCATAATCATTGTGCTTTTTCTCTGTTTCTTTGTATCTTAACTATTCCTTTTTTTCTCTGATTAAAATCTTTCTGTCTGTCTTTGAGTATGTGTGTGTGTGATATCTTTCCTTCATTCTGATTTTTCGTTAATCATATTAATCATTCTCTTTTACTTCATCATATCACGATGCAATCTTTGTCCTATTTCCCATAGAATAACTCCACATACTTCTACAGCACTCTATCCCACAATCTTTTTACTCACATCCAAGTAGCTTCTGCATCACCATCTTTCCTTGTATTCATTTTCCATTCATTTAGCTGACAGCTAAATCTATCTATAAACCCTTCAAAATCCAAATCAATTGCAAAGCCAGAGACAGCACAAGACCCATCCCAAGTCTCCCACTCATACCTAAGCCATTACAAGATCCTCACTTGACACGCCCACACCTGAAGCTCTTATAAACAGAAGAACACTGACAGTGACATCCCCTAAACTCTGCTGAAGATGCTACCTGACCAGGTAACAAAATATTTGGAAATCAGCCCATAACGAACCTTCACACCCCCCACCCCCAAATCTGTCTTATTAATGTAAAATATTGAGGCATATGATGTACTGAAATGCTCAAATATTCTTTCACTTTATGCATATATGTTAGAATGCTATCAAGCATAAACAACTACCCTGGTTATTGTCTATGATTATTATCTTTCAGGGTGATATAATCACTATGATCAGTCGAATGGATGAGAATTGGGCAGAAGGAAAGTTGGGTGACAGAACAGGAATTTTTCCCATCTTGTTTGTAGAGGTAAGAACAATTTATTGAACATTCTATGAATATACACCCACACCGCACCATCTCACAGAATGTTCCTGGTCAGGACATTTGATCATGGCTTGCACTTTCAGCCTTGAGAAGAGAAAAAGCTCTCTTTGGAATCCATCCGATGGTTGTTTAAAGCAAGCTAACATACCCATCAATTGGCAGACAACAGGAAACTAAGAGCAATCGGAAGCCTCTCTAGTCAGGAATTGGAAGTAGTAAGTGGGACAAAATAATCTTGCCTTTAAAAGTTTAGGGCATGGGTGTCAAACTTGCAGAGTCACATTGCAGTCACATGACATCACAACGGTTTTCCCCTTTGTGGAGCTGGGGTGGGTGTTGCCCAGGGGTGGGTTTCACTTACCTTTGCTACCAGTTTGCGTGCACATGTGCTCTCGCTTCACTCAGGCACACCACTTCTGCACATGCACAAATGTGCCTCCCACCCCTGCCACCACTGCACATGCACCTCCCATCACCGTTACTACCGGTTCGCCCGAACTAGTAACCCACCACTGGTGTGGCCTGCATGTGACGTATCCAGCTTGTGGGCCACCAGTTTGACACCTCTGGTTTAGCGTATATAGCAATAGCAATAGCACTTAGACTTATATACTGCTTCATACTGCTTTTACAGCCCTCTCTAAGTGGGCTGTAAAGGGTCTTTAAAGAGTCAGCATATTGCCCCCAACAATCTGGGTCCTCATTTTACTCACCTTGGAAGGGATGGAAGGCTTGAGCCAGTGAGATTTGAACTGCCGAACTGCAGCTAGCAGTCATCTGAAGTAGCCTACAGTACTGCACTCTAACCACTGCGCCACCTCGGCTCTTATTCTGTGTATAGCCAAGGTTACTAAAAGAGCTAAGGCTGGTAATAATGAACTCATCAGGGTATATGTATGTGTCTGTAAGTGTGTGTTTGTAGACAGACTGAAGCTCCCCACTAATAAATTTGAGTGGCTGTGGATTTTAGGATTACACAGAACTTCACTATCTTTAATTCCAAAAGGGCTTCCACTTCTCCATTCAAAGTTAATGCACCATTTGGGAGTTTTCCTGAATTTACAGCTACTGCTAAAGCATAAGTAGTAATAGCTAGGAAGGCCTTCATACTGATTTATCTTTTCCACAATTGCCTGTTTCTGGACTGGGAAGCCCTCCATACAATGTCGGGCTATCTTTGAAAGCCACTCAGAAGCTGCATCTGGTCCACCATAAGCACATGATGGTACATCCATGTACACATTTCTGTTGTATGACTACAGTGGTCACATGTACGCTTATAGGTACATTTCAAGGTGCTGGGTGTCACCTTCAGGTGATAAGGGCTCATTATCGAGAAACCATCTATCTGTCTGCCTCCTTCATTTCTGCCAGTCCTGTTCATTTCAACAGAATTGGTATGTTTCAGGTCCCATAGATTAAGCTCTGCCACCTGATGGAGCTTAGAATGTGATCTTTCTCTATCATGGCTCCTGTTCAATGAAACTGCTACAGACACACCCCAGATTTGTATGTCTCCCTCTCCGGCCTTGGCCTCATTCAAACTAGCCCTCAAACACTCTGGGCTAAATTGTATTGTGGCACTTTCTAAGAATGCTATACATTAAGAGGGTGTTAGTTTTATTCTTCCTGAGTGTTTCAGTATCCTCCTTTTATTATTAAAGTTAATTCATTTTTTTTAAACTATGGTATGCCATTCAGCATCACTAGAAAGTTGAATGGCTTTGCAAATTTGGTAAAACATCAATAAGATTGTTAAATAAGCATTGACTTGACACCGTTTGTAGACCCAGTCAGTAATGCCATTCCACACACAAGTTAGCATGTTGCTAGAGATATCTATTCAAGCCGATCCTGGAGTTTCAGTTCTGCAACTTAAAATCTTTGGGTTGCTATCAACAAAGTCACATCTCTTTTCTCCTTCCTGTTCCTTTTCCAGCCAAATACAACAGCACAGCAACTTCTTCAGAGGAGCAAAAGTTACCAGTCTTCTCCCCTGAAATGTGCTTCTCCTTTACAAAGGTTCTTGCCTAGATCAAAAGGTGTAGAGTCGCCCACTTTCTGCAAAGGATCTGAATCTAGAAGGAAGACCATGAGACAGTTCTCTATTACAACTGCCCTCAACACCCTCAACAGGATGGTCCATTCACCTACAGGAAGGCAGACTTTGGATATCAGCTCTCCTGTGCTCATCAGTTCCAGCAACCCTTGCGTGACTGCAAAGCACCAAGAGAAATTAGAAGCCCCATATGACATACCAGACCAGGTAAGTGCATTGTTTTTTTTCCTTTTCTTTCATGATTTTGTTCTTTCTTCCCTCCCCCAACCCCCACCCTCCATTATCTCTATTGCATGCTGCTCATAAGGAAAAGTAAGTGAATAAACAATAGACTTAAAAAGAGCTGAGGTGGCACAGTGGTTAGAGTGCAGTACTGCAGGCTAGTTCAGCTGACTGCTAGCTGCAGTTCGGCAGTTCAAATCTCATTGGCTCAAGGTTGACTCAGCCTTCCATCCTTCCGAAATGGGTAAAATGAGGACCCAGATTGTTGGGGGCAATATTCTGTCTCTGTTAATAGCTTAGAGAGGGCTGTAAACCACTGTGAAGCGGTATATAAGTCTACATGCTATTGATATTGCTATTAATTGGTTGCCGTTTCCTCTCTTTGGAAGAACTTTATAGCTCCCGCTGCCTTAAGAAAGTTCAGAACATTCTTAAAGATCCATCTCATCCTGGGCACCCTTTTATTGAACTTTTACCACCTGGTAGATGGTACCGGATAATAAAAACAAGGACAAATAGGCTGAAAAACAGCTTCTATCTCAGGGCAGTAACTACATTGAATTCTACTGTATAGTAGTGCAATACTAATGCAATATCAGGTTTTCAGTTCAATTGTATAGAATGTGAAGGGTGTGTGTTTGTGTTTTATTTTTATAGTTATAATGTACACTAAAGATGGCATTTAATTTCATTGTACGAGGTGCAATGACAATAAAGTAAACTTAACTTAACTTAAGAGTAGGCACTCTAAGGATGTGGTTTTGCTTACCAGGCAGCAAATTGAAAAGCAATTTGCTGCCATGGAAGGAGGGATTAATTCTAGTTTCTTAAAAAATTCTTTCTCATGCTCTGCAGTGCAACAGATGAAAGAAGCTGGGGCCAACTCATCGGATTATCTCAAATGAGGCCCTGGACATAGTTCATTGTTGTAGTTTAATTTAGTCTTCACCAAAGTTTATGCATCAAGTTTATTTTTCATCTGTAAAAGTTGTGAGCATTCTTTCCAACTTAAAGTGCTTGAAATTGTAAACAAAAAGGCAATGAAATGGATTGAAATGAAGTCACATAGTTTAATAAAGCCAAAAAGCAAAACCAAATTTTTTTTTTCAATGAATGAAAAATTGAAAATGAAAATGAAATGCCAATACAGATCATTATCTACTGGTGAACTAAATAGTCAGAGCAATAATCCTCAACTTTCTAGAGCAGAAGAGGGCTCTCTACATCTAATCTACAATCCTCTGTCCTTTTTTGGTGGTTTGGTGGTAGCAGTAGCACAAAAGATTATCTGCAAACTGATAAATAATGAGTGCATAATTTTATGACTTTCTGCAAGGAAAAAATCCAAGTATTGTAAATGTCAGAAATCTGCAACAAAATGAACAGGTTTATTAGTGTCTGATATGCCCTATAGGACAGTGATTGCAAATATATACTTTGATGTCCTATCACTGCTTGCAGCCCATGGCCATTGGCTGCAAGAGGTTTAACCTTCTCTATTCTAGAGAATAGATACTACTTCTAAGAAGATTTTGGTGTGTATTCTCTTTAGCTCACCTAAGTAAATCCTGTATTGCAAGGAATGGTTTTATTCATTTGAAAACTTGAAAAGTTATTGTATATGGTGCTATATTTTCCATAACTATATGTGCTATTTTTCAACTTAATCAAGACATTTTGTACAAGCTATATAAAATCAGATAATTTACAAGGCAATCTCTTGAGTTTATAAAATTAATTTCTTGTGTCCTAATAAAAACTACTGGTCATTATAACCTATCAGCATATCATGTGCTTATTTCTTTGGATAGATGTACTAAACCATTATATTACCCATCTGCTTAGTTCTTAGGTTGCTGAATCAGCACATTATATATTAAAATTACCTAATTCGTTTTAGGAATAGCATAAGAATAGGATTGGTGGTCTTGAAAAGCTGCAGTAATGAGATGGGACCATGTGGGTCATTCCCATGCCTTTGCTTGGGTTTATGGATTATAGTCTAAAGAATGATAGGCATGGCTAGTTTTGAAAGCATTAATTATCTATTTGGAAAGAGGATCCCAGATTCAGTTTCTCAAATAAACAATGACTTAACTCAGAGCAGGCTAATACAAAAAATCTTATGTGATATATGTGTGGCTTACACAAATGCCAACAATGTGCACCTGTAAGAAAAGGAGGGGATAAATGACAAAACATGCATTACAGTGTTACAATGATGTAGGTTTTTGCATGCAATAAATGGATGTCTGGAGTTTGCATTGTGATGTCACAGAATATATATCATTATTTTTTTCATGATGGTTTATAGCTAATGCCTCTAATCTCCAGGCTCCCTGGTGAGCTATGTTCAGAGACAATGATCAGCTAAAGCATTAATATGTTCTAGCTGAAAGAGCCATTTGTCAATGTTACCAACTGTTATGTTTCTAATTTGGAATTTTATTTAAAAAGACCGATATTACAAATGACTAAGATAGTTCTGAATTCTGAATTTTTACTACTTGTTTATCCTTCCAACTCTACAAAACTTTAACAGGCCACTGAATACCACTGAAAATAGCAACATAGTATTTTATACATACTATTTTGCACGTACATATTCTCTAAGTCTTGCAGAACCAGCTCGCCTTTGGGAGCTACGTATAAAGTTTACTTGACTGTGTACAGTGACATTAACAAACCCAAGGGTTACTCATTCTTCTGCATCAGCACTGGGATTTAATTCTTAAAACCAGCAAGCAATGTTAATGAAGATTAAAGAGTGTTGAGATCTATATCAAACCAAGCAGTAAAATGTGGAGAAGTAAATCATGAGCATTAAGCCTGTTTTTAAGACACAAAGTCTCTTCCAAAATAAGGTAGTTTCTTTGTTCCTCTGTCTCATGAGTCTTTAAAACCACTACCGAGTCAGGGAGGAACAAAAATTAAGGACTAATTCCTTTTTCTGCATATTTGTTACTCAGCAAGATATGGAAGAATGGAAAGAGACAGTAAAGATCTTTGAAACAAGCCAATCCAGTATGGCCTGAAGTATTTGTCAGATCTGTTAGCTGCACTTAACCATACTTGACTAATGTGAATGAACTATGTTCAGATTTGTTCAGAAATTAGCAGAAAACCCCAAAGAGTCAATTAAAGTGAGAAGCTGGAGAAAAATAAATCCTGTAAAGCAACAGTGGCAAACCACTTCATATTGTTAGCAAGGGTCAAACTCAATTGACCTCAGACTTTCATTGCTTTATTGGTCTATTTGATCTTTTCTATTTTCCAAAACATAAGTTCCAGGACAATTCCGGAGCATTCTTTTGCTTAAAAAGTGGAACCTGTGGAAATTGAAGGGATTATTTCCAAGAGTTGAGGAAGAAGGATTGGAGGATACAAGTAGCAAGTAGATTGCCCATTAAGGTTGAAAGGAAGATAGATACGGTAGTTACCACTGAGTGGAACTCCACATTGAATGGTGATTGCCTGGTTAAATGTTGCTACAGAAATGTTGCTTCTGTATGTTGCCACAGAAGGCAGATCTGGATACACTAGTAGAATTTGAGTCATCTGCAATAGGTTAGCCAGATGTTCTGTCCCTCAGTTGTTTCGGAACAGTTCCCTCAACCATTACCTTAAAATAAGGTTTGTCCTACTACTTTAAAGTGGGAACAAATCCTTTTAATTAGCCATCGTTCCCAATCCATAAATGAGTATTGCTTAGGGTAAATAGTAAATAGACTTATACTTAATATAGGATATATTAACAAATCAAGTAATAGAGAATGAAAGTTAGCTCATTACTGAAAACAAATAATATTCTAAGGCTCCTTGTAGAGTCAACATTTTTCTACAGCCAGAGGCTGTTGAGAATGTAAGAAATGACATCAGAATATCATTGGAGTTTGCAAGCTCCAAGTTCTTTTTTTGGTTTGGTTTGATTTGATTTGATTTGGTTTGAGGGTTGGTTTTTCGTTTTTGTTTTTGTTTTGTTTTTTTGAGATGGACGGATTAAGAGGCAATATATAATTATCCCAATTGGGAAGATTGTAGGGTTTAAGGGGTAAACTGTATACATTAGATTGCACCTTAACTTCCCCCAAACATTTAAAATAATTCTTCCTCCTATATTCCAAGCCATAAAATAAGATAGGGATACATGCCATCTGTAGGACACAGGACATTTCACTTGCATATATAGTGTATATATCCTTGCTTATGCTTGCATTGTTTGCCTCTTTTTATATCCTTCATATATTAGCCAGTTATCTCTCTGATAATTTTCAACTATTTCCCTGTTATTTTTCAACTGCAGCTTGTAGTTTTATGCTGTGCTAATCTTGATGCAAACTACTTAAATGCAAACAGTAATTTACATCATTTCCAAGATTAATTATGCCAAATGATTCAATATAAAGATCCTAATAGAACTCTGTAGCTCAGAGTTGAACTGTGAATTTCTTGGTCATCTCAAAGATTTGTTGTTTGCTTGCCGGTGCTTCATTTCCCGACTAGGAAACATTATCAGTGTGAGTGAATGTGGGGTTTACTCTTTGTTTACAGTGGCTTGCCCTGACAATGTTGGTGGGGGGGTGTGGTTTTCTCCTTAGTAGTTCCTTAATTAGGGTAATGTTCTCTATTTGATTGTTTGTCTGGTGTTAATCCCTGCTTGTCTGGGTGTGGGCTTGTGGAGAGGATGTGTGCTGGCCATTTTGCTTCCTTTTTAGCTTGATTATATAGACGTTGCCTTTAGTTTCAAGGTATATATTTTTGTTTGTGTATATTTTGGCTATTAGAGTTATGAAAATATTAATACATCTACTTATATTTATGGAAATAATGTCAGAACCCCAATACCAAGAACCACGTAAAGTTACTTCAGAGTAGTTTCCTTTGTTGTTCTTGAACTATCTTGCAAAACTACAGCAATTGCTTGTAGCATTAAAGATATACTCTGAGAATCTCTGGGGAGGAAGGCTCTTAATTCTCTTTCACCCAATCAAGAGATCCATCTTGGTCCTCTGAAATGCAGCCCCTCCCTTCTTGGAATTGACACCATATTCCACTACAGTAGTTATCTCTATTTCCCTATATCTTGTCATTATAATATAAATAATTCCTTCTGGTATACTGAAATTGGAGACTCTGGCTTTTTATTGCCATTTATCAACTTTAAGAGATAATACAATAGTCATTCTCTCTGATAAAAAGGTATTTGAAAGCAAGATGACACCAGCCTTGGGATGCCTGACAAGAATAATAATAATAAATAAATAAACATTGATAAGCTGTTGATGGTAAGAGATAGTGATATCTCAGCTTTGCCAAACAAAACAGAATAATGAAGATAAGCTAATCACATATTTGAGAAGAGAGTGGGAATAACCAAATGAACAGACAAACTTGCGTTACAGAAGATCTATGTATGAGACATTTGCAGATCTCAGGCAGAGTGTGATTCCTGAAGATAAGTTACAGAAAAGGTAAACATTATCTGCAGCATTCCAAGATCCAAAACTATGAAGGAATTAGGGAATTCCTGAGACTGGCTAACTCTTCAGTTAAATGTTGCAAATGTCTCTGGAGTCTGAGATTGTTGACTTTTTTAATCCTCTGGGAATAGATAAACAACAAGATGCTTTGTAGAAGGTAATGGAAAAAATTGCTACATCGAATTATTGGCCCTCCTCCTCTCCTCCCTCAGAATTATTTGGGGAGGTTGCTACTATCTTATGGGGTAAATGAATGGATAAAATCAACTGCCTTCCAAAGAGACACAAGGAAACAGTCCAGAATCTAGTTTTCAATAAATTGTATTTATTGTTTATATGACCATAAGCAAAAATTATGGACAGGGAAGGAAAATTTAGGAAACACTCATAACACCTATTATTTATTATGATTAATCCCTTTAAAATACCTTGCACTTACAAAAAGGGTCACAAGATCGCAATATGTTCTTGAGCTTGGTGTGCATATGTATGCACACTAAAAGCTTTTTCTCTGCATTCCAAGCACAGCTTACAATACAGACCATCCTCACTTCTTAACCACTTAACTCTCTACACATAGCTTCAGCAGATGAAGTTCTACCTATTGCAAAGCTGTGATTCTAAGCACAGGGCTTTTGCTGAAACAAAGCAGCATTTTTAGGGAAAGAAATTGTGAAACTCATCCAGGTAGCTCTGAATGCCAGTTCCAAATGCCAGCTCCCTCTGAGGTTAATAAGGGAGCTTACCTCCTGGAGGCATTTAAGTGATGTTTGACCTTTCATGCATTCCTCCGGTTTGGGCGTGGACTGGGCAAATTGTTTTTTCTTCTCAAATGAGCAATGAGCCTTTCAGTTTTCCCAACTGCACAGCTGGAGACTGAAGGCACCGATTCCAACTATAATGCATGGGCTTCTTTGAGTCTCTTGAGAGGTTGGTTTTGACTTAATTTTTGTTTGGGTCGGGGACGGTTGCTTTAATAACTAATAAGTTTACAGAAAACATTTTACTTCTTTCCTTTAGAGCAGCTCCGGGTGTCTGATTAGCACTACTAAGCACTTCTAAACAGGGATTTTAAAAAAGAAGGTCTGTGATAGGTACAGTTGAAATGAGGAAATGTTTTTGGGAGCTTTGAGTTGAAAGGAGCTTGCATTGCTTCACTTTGCCTCTGAAAAGGAAGGCTGATCCACATTTATTCTTGTCGCTGAGTTCATTTTGTTCTAGAGAAAAAAGTGTTCCTGGCAACTATTTAGAAGAGATAGCATCTTATAAATAGCATGGAGTAAATTTAGTGGGATTAATTCTGAACAATCCCAATCTGGATTGTGCAATGTGGGACTTTGAAAAAGCAGGTGCTGGTTCTGTGCAGTGGATTTACTTCCAAATTACACTTTTCACCTCCTTTCTAATATTAAGCTGCCACTTCTCACATGTTATATTTTGAGTAGATACTTCTTTTTCATGTTGGGGTGGGGGGAACTTAACCTAAACTAATTCTTTATTTCATATAAAACAAGATCTGATTATTGGATATGTTCCAGTATGTCAGTATCTTGTATGGTTTACATGTCTTCCCAACCAAAGTGGGAGTCCCCATAAGACATCTGTTCAGCAGGAAACTGGTGGCATGGTTAACCTTTTTATCAATCTACATTGGTTGGTACGTTCTCTAAAGCTTCTATTCTTGAGATGAAGGGAGTAGCTACCGTATACCAGGAACCTATGTACAGATTTCTTAACACAGATGAAGTTGTGCATCTGAATACCCGTCTTTATGAAGACTCTACTCATAAGGATGATTCAAGGATTCATTCCATAAAAAGAATGTACTGGATGCAGAAAAGGTGAAAAAGAGAAAACAAATTACTGGCCAGGAAATGTATCAATGTTACACATCGTCTTGTTTGCATCCTAACCTGTTTATGTAGTTACCAGTCAAACTGCCTAAGGATGGAAGAGTCAGTCTGATTTACTCACTGTATGATTAGCATTTGTTCAAGTCCCATCTGATTTCCTCAGCACTTTGAACAACTTAAAAGTCCATAGGCATTTTTCTAGCTACAAAATGATGTAAACATGTTTCCATGACACATGCATTTTTGCAAGCAACGTTCCCAGTATATACCATTTTCTCCCCGTAATTCATAGAAAAACAGCATTGTATATAATAAACAAAGGTCAAAAGATAATTTCATGCAAACTTGAACATTATTTTCAGAAATACAAATTACACCTTGGTGTGTTTTAAAAATAACCTGGAATAAAATATGCACGAAGAGGGATTGATGAATTGTCATCATCCCAGGACCCATTTTGCATGGTTATTGTGTTAATAATGTACAATATTGCTTTATTTTAGATTTTGTTGAAAAGGAAATGTTTTAACTTCCTGTAGATTTTGGCTGTGGGGAGATGCCTGAAAATGAAACACCAATGCCCAGAAATCTATCAATCTCATTACTGGAATCTGAAGATCATTCTTTCAAGAGATGGGGGTTATCTTATCAATTCTAAATCCATGGCCTTGGCAGTCCTTTTGTTTAATTAACACTAGAGTGACCCAGAGGTGGGTGTCACATGCTGTAACAACCGGTTCACCCAGAACTGAAAATGTGAGCGTGCATGCGCATGCACGCAGCATCGAAAAAAATGGCGATTATGTAGGATGGGATAGCGCCAGGGTGGGCCCAGCCACTGGTCAGAACTGCCGGTTCACCTGAACCAATCCAAACCAGAGCAGCCCACCACTGCCTTATTTCTCCTCTAGACTCAGAAATCCCAAGAGTAACCTCTTAAAAAGTGCCATTTCTTTTCCGATTAGAGCACTCTCCTACTTTGTCACATCTCTTCTCCCAGTTGGAAGTCAAAGGAGACAGATTAATATGAGATGAAATTGTTACCTGACAGCCAGTAGAAAACCTCAGACTGTCTTAGAGAGTCATCCAAATTGCCTACCATTGCATTGGCAATTACATCAGTTGTTAAACTCTCCCTTGAATCAAGTTCAATTAGAGCTTTGGTTTTCTTGGCAATGAGATACAAATTATTTGCAACTGTCTTCTTTTCAGGTTGTTTTTTTTTTTTACTTCCCAGATTAACATATAGTCCTAAAATTTCCTAATGGTATCCCATCTATTTACCCAATCTGATCCTCCATTGCTGTTTAACTAGCAGCCCAACTCTGGCTGATCTCAAAAAGCTAAGCAGGCCCAGGTTGGGTAAATACTTAGATGAGGCACCAAGTTAATTTCAAAGCCAAGAAATCTATATTTACTTTAATTTACCACATGCCGCTTTTGTTTTAGAAAGCCCCAATAACACTTCTGTTTATCATAGCTAGTGAGATCCTGCCTATTGTATGCAATGCTGCATAAAATGCAGATGCTCATTTTAATAGGATTAACTAATAGTAATCTTGCATAGAACTTCAGCCTCATGGAATTTTTTTTTTCAAAAGGAAGGGGTCAAGTCTATGCATGTATATTCCCAATAAAATTATATTAATCAAAATAGTTTAATCCTGGGGTAATGGGCAACATAATGCAGTATTTAATTCTTTGAATACTTTTTCATCTCGGCTTTATTCTCTCTTCTGTAGTGACTATGCATTGGTATAAATAATATGGGAGAGGCAGAAAGCTAAGTTAATCCTCCTGTGCTGACAAGAGACAACCTCATCCTGCGTACCAGTTCCTTATCTGCAAAAGTCTGAGTAGGATTAAATTGGGGTACAGTCCTAATCCCAATTCTTGTGGAGTAAGCACTAATGAATTCATGGGACATAGACTTAAGAAATGACGTGTTAATGTTGCACTGTAGGATTTCAGATGCTATCAGCCTTGGGTAAAGAGAATTTCAGGTGAATCCAACCACAAGAACTTGTTCCATCTTTTCCTGGTTAATTAAACAATGGAAGAAGAGATGTTTAAATAGAGGAGAGCTAGAAATAAAGCTCCACATTGTCTCGAACCTTCTTAACCTCCCAAATTCTGTGGATGAGGAATTGCCATTGCTTGTATAGAAATGCAGCGTTCTTTCTTAACTACCACCGTTTAAGAATTACTTATGAGACTAACCAGTATAACATGCATTGCATACATGCACATTATGATGAGATGGGATGTATAAATTATACCTCTTTTAAAAGGAAACCCCCTCCCCAATCATGGACCTCATCATTCAGGGGAGGGCAGCCATTTTTATTCTCAAAGTCACACTTTTTTTTCCTTGGTATCTCAAGCTCTAAATTGTGAAGGATGTTTAGTGGCAAACAGCAACAAAGAGACTGACCATTGAATTTCCGAATCCAATCCTAAATAACCTGAAGCCACAAAACAGAGCCTGGGGGTTGTATGAATGTAAGAGATGTCTATTCCTGTTTTAGGAAGTGAGTCAGTGGATATATCATTGGGGAAGGCAGCAGAGGGATATAATCAGGGCAGAGAGGGGAGGAAGCTGTTACAAGAACAAAATAAAAAAAAAGAAGCTATGCTACTTTGCTACCCTTTGCATTTTTAGATTATTCCCCAGATAATGGAATCCTTGATGCTCTCTGAACTTGGTTATTTTCTTGCTGATGTTTCATTACTCCACTAGGTAACATCTTCAATGTTAGAAACGGGTAGTATTTCCTCTATGTTTATACACAGAAGCTTGTCCTATCACTGGGGTGGGGGTATTGTTTCTCCTTGGTAGTTTCTTGATTAAGGCTGTTTTTAATACTTGATTGCTTGTCTGGTGTTGCTCCTGATATTAACCCCTGCTTACCTGGATGTTGATTGCAGGTTAGGAGATGTTCAGATCTTTTTGTTCCTTTTGAGCTGCTTTATTGTTTCTTTTGAATAATGTGTAAATGTGGTTCATCTCTATGTGCCTGTAAATGACCGATTTGTCTTGAGTGCTGTGCTTCCAGGAATTAGCATTTTTAGATTTAGCCTGGTCTAGGATGCTCACAGTTCGCAGTTGAAACTATGTTTAAGTCTGTCCATGTGTTGTGAAATTAAGGAGTTTTCATAGTGCCAGTTGCTCTGCTACTATTCTGCTATTTTGTACTCCCTAATGGGGCTCCAATCGGGGAATATCACACTGGAGTTGGTTGATGGACCAATAGAAGATTCCCTGTCCCCCTTTCATGCATTCTGCTCCCCCTCCCATCTTTTAATCATAATTTTTAATATATCTCTATCT
Organism: Masticophis lateralis; assembly: GCA_030761175.1. Lineage (NCBI taxonomy): Eukaryota > Metazoa > Chordata > Lepidosauria > Squamata > Colubridae > Masticophis > Masticophis lateralis. Next base: position 94,785,889 of record JAUDYJ010000002.1, read on the forward strand.
CTACCTCTATCTCTATTTATCTACCTCTACCTCTACCTACCTACATACATACATACACACACACATACATACCATACCTTCTTTATTGCTTTTAATGTTGTAAGCTGGCCAGAGTCTCCTCACAGTGAGATGGGCAGCAAACAAATTTAACAAATAAATTAAATAAATCAATAAAGGGTGTTACAGTCCTTACATTGTATGTTTAGATGGATCATGTTTTTACTTCTTGGGCTACTGGTCTTTTTTTATTTTGGAGGGCTTTTGTTGGTTTGTGTGCTGTGGTGATACCATGTTGATGTAATAGTCATGGGTTGTTTCTGAGATGTTTTTTGATATATGTTCCCCTTTTCCCCTTTGATAAATGTTTCCCTTTTCATAGGTTGCATTCGTTGTTCTCTAGTGGGTTGAGTAGTTGGGCACTTTTATTGGAAGATATTGTATAGGCAGTCTATTTCCATTTTCTAGTATTCTGGGTTGCTACAGCGCATTTGTGATCATTGTTCTTACACAGCTATGCTTATGGGAAACTGGGATGTTACTTTGGTAATGAAGCATTTGGGTGGCTTGTCATAAACTTGTGTTTCTATTTGCCACCATTTCCTCTGCTGCTGAGAATATACAATTGTTTCCTTCTTTCCTTAGGAATTTTATTCCTCTGAAGATGTTGATTATTTCATGTGTCTTCTCTAGTTGCTCCTTTTTTATTATAACAAAGATGTTATCTGCATGTCAGTCTATACTTTTGGTTGTATGTTTGGGAGTTATATTTTTCTAGATGCTGCATTACAGTCTCTGCTATGAGTCTTGAGAATAGTGATGCCCTGGGTGATCCTCTGATTGGTTGGTATATTTGTCCATTAAGCTGAAAACAGATAGTAAGGCAGAAATTGATCTATTTTGATCTTAGTATATTTGATTAGATCAAATGTGTTGTGTAGTTAGGTCAGGTGTAACACAACTGCTATGGATTTCTTTGCTAGTTCTGAATCTGTAAAGACTGCTATGACATCAAATGAAACCATAATCTCTTCTTTTATTATTAAGTCTTTGATTTTCTGGAGCACTAGAGTGCAGGGGTGTCAAACTGGATTTCTTTGAGGGCCAGATCAGCATTGTAGTTGTCATCCATAGGCTGGCCAGGGAGAGGGTGAGATAGGACGGATGCCTCCTGCAGCACCCTGCTGGCCAAAACCATTTGGCCGGCAGAGTGCTGTCGGAGGCCGTCCAGGCCGCACCCCATTTTTGCTAGCAGGGGCACTTTGCTATTTCCAGGCTGGCCCTGGGGGCCATATCTAAGCCAAATCCAACCCACGGGCCTTGAGTTTGACACCCCTGCTCTAGTGGAAAGTTAGTAGAATATTTACTCCCCAATAAGAAATGTCCAAGCTTTTTTATGAATTCTTTAGCTATGTTGTATTTTGGGAATCCTGGTACTAATTCAGTTGGATGAGGCGATATGTTGAATTTGTATATTTTGGGGCATCCATAGAAGCATGGGAGGATGGGTCCATTGGTCATCTGCCACTGTTCTTCTTTTCTGATTTAACCTTTCTTGGTTAGGTCATTAAGAGCTCTTTTGATCAGGTTGCCAAACATCTGTATTGGGTTGGTGTTTACTGGGATGTAGATTTTTTTTTGTCTTCCACTACTTCTTTGCCTTTTGTATATATTGTGATTTGTCCATAATAATTGTAGTTAAGTTTGTGCCTGCTAGTAAGATGATCATGGTTTGGTCTTTCTATAGGTTTTTGAAAGTTGCTCTTTCCTCTGCTTTGAGTTGATCCCTATTCTGCGTTCTTCTTGTCTGTGGTATAATTGTCTAGCTTATATTTTCTTGGCAAGTCCTCTTGTTTTTGTTTTTCTTAGTTTCCTTTCTTCTTTATGTTCTAGATAATTTCTAAAATGTTAGGGTAAGAAGCACAAGTTAAGAAAGAGCAAGACCTAAAGACTTTGTGAACATGTATTAATAACCTGGGTATGAGGTATTCCTAAAACAGCCTATTTCCTTTGGACAGGAAGTGAGGAAAAGGATCTATATTCAAAATAATTGAGGGTGTCATTTAAAACTCTGGAAGACATGTGCTCACTGCCTTAGGGCTTCTCACACCTCAAAGATGAAACATTGCTTCTATGAATGATAGAAACTTCCTAACTACCTAAGCCAGCAACGCCCACAACTATTTTATTCCTTTTGCAGCTCATACCTCTGTTGAAAGCAAAGTCTGGTCTGGAAAGCATTCCAGAGGTTTTTCTTTCCTTTCCCTTCTTTGAGGGAGAAGCATTTTATTAATCTGCATGAAGAACAGAAAGCAATTTAATTTGAGTTGCAGAAGAAAACAAAAGTTCTTGTTCATTCGCTAAATTGTGAGTTGTGTCTGACTCTTCACAACCCCATGGACTACAGCAAGCCAGGTTCCCCAGTCCATAATATGACCTTTTGTTTGAGTTTGCCCAAACAAAAGTTGGATTGAGATAATTGGGATAAAAAACTGAGTATAGATCAGGAGAAGGAGGAGAAATCTTCAAACTAAAATTGAATCAGTAGAAGAAATTATTATTGTTATTATTTATGGACAAGCAGAGAATACAATTAATGGTTCACCCAAAGCTTACCAAAAACATATTCAGTAGTCAAATATAGTATGAAATTAGGGGTTCTCTTTTATCTATATCTGAGTGAGTGAAATGAGATATGGAATTTGAGAACCCAACAGCATTGACTTGGGCAAAATAGTGGGATACTGAAATCCAGCATCAACAGCACCATAAAGAAAAAAAGTCAGATCCCATTCCAAAATTATACTTCCTTAAATTATCCCTATTAATTTGTCTATAGATATTCTCAATCATCCAGGTCACCAGAGGTGCTTTTTCGAAAGGCAACTGGACTTAGTTTTTCCTTGAAGATGTTTCACTTCTCACTGAAGAAGCTTCTTCAGTGAAGAAGCAGTGAAGAAGCTTCTTGGATGAAAAGCAAAACATCTTCAAGTAGAAAACAAAGTCCAGTTGCCTTTTGAAAAAGCACTTTGGGGACATTAATTAATTAATTTGTGAAATCACTCTTGCTGTCTCAGTTTAAAAATGGAATGTAAAATAAAGTTTGTTCAGTTGTAGAAAGTATCTACTGTGAAATGAGATGGTCAATGGGTGTTTTATCTTTCATTTTATTTAAAATTAAGTTACTACCAAGGCAGTTACGAAGTTACTATTGATGACTCATTGTTCTTCCCAGTTGTGAAAATTGTTCCCTCGAATTCCTCCAGGAAATGAAGTCATTTTCATTTCATTTCTAGAGAACTGAGCAGAAGAATCGGTTACTCTTATGTGGGTTTGCCTTTAGCGTAAATAATTAAAAGTAAAACAAAGGAAGAGAGTGCAGTTGCCATGCATTTTGTCTCATCCATTTTGTTACAAACAGACAGAATATCACAATTTTGAAATGTTGATCTATTCAGTATGTAAGAAGAACTATGAACATCTATTCTAATTTTTGCTCTATGGTATTGTTAAGAAACAAATTTATATTTATTGAAGAATATCTAGGCATCTTTATTCAGGCAGGTATTTCTCTTATCATTTTTTAATTCTGAAACAGTATTCTGCCATTAGCAAAAAAGGAACATCTAAGGTGATGGAGCATATCCAATGAAATAAAACAGTGACTGTGCTAGATTGATTCTTCTGGAACCCTTAAGCTTGAGCGACTTAAATTCATAGTTTTCTGCCAATGTTTAGTGGGAAAGCAGATTTTTAAAAAGGTGCATGAAACCTCTGACAGTTTAATGAGCATTAACACGTTCCAGATTCCTCTAAACTACTCCAAAATAGGGAAAGATACACTGAAATTTCATCCCCAGTTGCTCCAGTTGCAGGCCTCCTGTGTCCTATGGCTATTGGCTACTGAAAAAAAGTGTACTGCATAAACCAGAGGATTACCTATAGTACATTAGGCCAAACCAAGCTGCTCCTGTTATGTTTGCCCATTGTGAATATGGGTTTATTTCATTCTTATCAAGATAATATAATAATAAGGAGCCTTGGTGGTGCAGTGGACTAAAGTGCTGTTAAGTAGCACTTAGCTGCCAGCTGCCTGCAATTACTGTGAGTTCAAATCTCACCAGGCTCAAGGTTGACTCAGCCTTCCATCCTTCCGAGGTAGGTAAAATGAACCCAGATTGTGGGGGCAATAAGCTGACTTTGTATAAAAAAGACCACTTAGGGGAGGCCATACAAAAGTATGACGGCTATTGCTTAACACATTGTAAGCCGCCCTGAGTCTCCGGAGAAGGGCGGCATATAAATCGAACCAATAAATAAATAAATAATTAATAAATATAATAATAAGGATAATTAATTAAACCCTGAAATGCTTCCTGAAAAATAAAAAGAAGTAGAAATGTGATATTTCCCCCTACTCTAATGCCAACTTCTTTTGAGTGTTTGGAAGAAGTCCTGAATTCTATAGACTGGAAGACTAAAACATTCTGCACAATTTAAATATTCCTAGAAGTACAGTAGCCCTTGACTTACAAGAGTTTGTTCAGTGACTATTCAAAGTTACAACGGCACTGCAAAAAGTGACTTATGATCATTTTTCACACTTAACAACGGTTGCAGCATCCCCATGGTCACATGATCAAAATTCAAATGCTTGGCAACTAACTCACATTTGTGATGGATGCAGTGTCACAGGGTTATGTGATCATCTTTCTGATCAGCAAAGGCAATGGGGAAGCCAGATTCACTTAACAACCATGTTACTAATTTAACAACTCACTGATTCACTTAACAACTGTGGCAAGAAAGGTCCTAAAATGGGGCAAAACTCACTTAATGAATGATTCACTTAGCAAAAGAAATTGTTGGGCTCATTTGCAATTTGCGTCAATTGCATCAAGGACTTGCCTGTATTGTATTCTTTGCAAAGAGGTTCCATAATTTTGTTTTACTGTTCTTTAATGCAAAATGCAGAGCAGGCTGCCTTATCCTGCCCTGCTATGAATTCAAATTCAGTGCAAAATGAGATTCATGGTGATACTTTTTTTTTTTACTCCATCCAAGCAATATTAGAGTAGTATGGAATTTGGGATTGACTAATAAATACATCAACAAAAGAATGAAGGTGCTTTGCATTTCTTCCTTGAGGAAATGAGTCAAAGCATTGAAAATGGAAAGAAGTGAGAAAGAATATATGTTAGACAATAACCTTGGCCTCCAAACTAATTTCCACTATAATTATTTCCCATTACCATGGGCAGCATCAATTTTACCCCTTTGCTAATCATAAATTCCTAAGTAAACTTTTATATACACATGCACATAATTCTGAAAATAATTCTGCTAGTGCCACTTCGATCCCATGTTTTCCTTCTTTCCAGCAATAGGAAGTGTTAAATTAATATATCTACAAGTACCTCTAGTATTAACTACAGAACCTCATGTATAATTCTGTCTCGCAGCATCGCAATTGCCATTCTGGCACTGAGTTATTTGAGCATTGAAAACATTCATATTGTAATCCTTAGTTTGCTGCTAGCTACAATTATGCATAGGTAGTAATAAAATCTCACTAGAATGAACGGAAACAGGTGAGTTCAATGAGTCATGTATTATTTTGGGTACCTCTTTAAAGCAAAGGGCTGCTTCTTTGTTTTTCTCTTTCATGAAGTTCTGATGTGAGTTTCATTGTGGATTCCATTATTGGGATGGGTTTTTTAGTTTTGAAAAATTGGTGACTGAGGAAGGGCATATTCACAGATTATACCGAAGCATATTTTATGGCAGTGGGAATAGTTTATTCACATGAGCAATGAAAGGTGGGACCTCATAAACCTAGATTTCTCCTGGTCAAATGGTTCATCTCTTAGGGGAATACCCCATTTTCACAAAATCAGATGGTTCTTCTAATGATCTGCCTACAGTCATTATCTGCCTACAATCAAACATCTGTGTGTGCTTCTCCACTGTATTTTCCTAACTCAGAAGGTTTGGCTTTCCTCAGAAATCCATCCCATTCCCAACATCATTCAAGTGTTCAGATATTTGGATGTTACAAACTGGTTTAGAATATGGGTGTCCAACCTTTTGGCTTGCTTGGGCTGCATTGAGTGAAAAGAAATTGTCTTGGGCTACATAAATAATATAATTATTTATTTATTTATTTTATTTGTCAAGTTCGTATGTGGTAATAAGTATAAGCATGGATTGAATACATAACATAGGTACAAATAGAAGAAACATTAGGACAGGGACAGTAGGCACGCTGGTCCTCTTATGCACGCCCCTTACAGACCTCTTAGGAATGGGGTGAGGCCAACAGTAGAAAGTCTTAGTTAAAATTTTGGGGGTTTTGGAATGAAACCACAGAGTCAGGTAGTGTATTCCAGGCATTGGCCACTCTGTTGCTGAAGTCATATTTTCTGCAATCAAGTTTGGTGAAATTTAGCTTAAGTTTGTATCTATTCTGTGATTTCTCCCCTCTCCCACTACTTCCACTAGGAGTACTTCCTTGTTATTTTTTTCAGGTCTTTCCATACTGTCACTATATTGTTTTTCAATTGCATAAAACTAGGACAGGGAACTTTATGATTCATGTGTTTATGTAGTCAAACATTCCTTCTCTCTCAGACTTCAGAACACCTGGCTAACTTCAAACAGCTTGTGTTATGCTTAAGTAAAAAAAAAAATCTTCTCTGTCGAGATGACAGTTTGAATGCCTTGCAAAGTGACTGCTGGAAAGAGGAAAAAACCAGCATATAATTAGCAAATTCTCTCGTGTTAAGTGTGGACAGAAGGTTTAAAGGGTGGGTTTGCAGTTACTAACATGTGCAAAAATGCAATGAGGGAGGGCTTGGGCTGGACACCCAGGATCGTTGCTGACTGATCAATTTGGGTGACCTTGAGCTCAGTCATTTGATTGAGGATGAGTTCCTCAGTTTTTGACACATGTATATTGTGGTCATTTATATCACGTACATTTCCTACCTTGTGCAGGATGTATGAAACAATGGTATTCATGTCAGGATACGAAAAATGGTACAGCTATCACAAAACTAATCTAATTACATTTTCTCTGTATCGTAAGATGTTTGTACCATTGCAAAATGCTTATCTGAAAAAGACTTTTCTCACAGTAACTGTTGTAATAATTTAAGTGGGTTTTACAGATTGCACAAGGCAATAAGATATAAATAGTGACTAATCGGCCTTCTCTTATAATCATGCACCTAAAGAAGGGCACCACCCAGAACAGTAAACAGCTGTTTACTTTTCTCCCTGTAACTCAAGGCGTCCCTTCAGAACTAATCTAACCATATGAATACAAGGTTTTCTCTAGGGTCTTCCTAGGATTTGGCTTGCAATCACAATAAATAATTTGGCTTGGGAGTTACACACTTCAGTCAGAAAGGAAATCAGATTGGAGGAGATTGGTCTAGGCTGTGTCCAGATGCCTGCAGTCATTGCAAATAGAAAGTAAAGCAAATTTTGCTCTTGATCATATAAAAGAAATTCGTGGATATACTTTATATGCAGTGTTGGCCCCATCTAACCAGTTTTGCCTACTTTATGTATGGATTGATATCAGTTCCAATAAGGTTTACACACTTGGAAGAGCAGGAAGAAACAAGAGATATGACATTTTGTGTATGGTAAACGGATACAAAATGAATGACAGCCATGTGGACATTGCCTCCTGTAATAATCAGACTTTTAATTTTCCATACAGATTACTTTTGTACCCTATTATCAGGGTTCAAAGAGAAAGTTTCTTTGATAATTATTTTAACATGGAAAAATGTCTGCCTCTTTGCCATCAATATCTAAGCTCTTTCTAGTTAGTTCATGTATATCCAAATTTCTATTGCATAACGGATAAACTTTACAAAGAAGCAGTCAAGGAATGTGTGGCAAAGGAGGATTGCCTCTTCCTTTTAGCAGCTGTACAGCTGAAAGCACACTAGACAGACAAGAATTTAAGATAATAGATGTGTGGGAATTTATTTGCCTTAACCCCTGTCAATTATAAAATGCATTACAAAGGAAACAAGCGTGGACTGCTACAGCAGTGTGGGCTAGCTTGCCAAACCGCACAGCCTTTCGTTAGGCGTTAGGATTCTGTTCTTGACACAAGGGTGGTGAGGGAGGTGAAAATCTGTTAGAGATGGAGAAAGGGAGGACAGCTGGAGTTGTTTTTCTATCATCATGGTCACAGTAACTATCACTGTCTGGGACCTCCTATGAAAGTGCTAATTAATTTCAAGCTAGGAGGGGAAAGACAAAACAGGAAAAACAGGGCCTTCAGTTTTTGATGAAAAGGATGTGTTGGCAAAGAATGTATATCCTCAACAAGAGACAGTCATCTAGGAGATTCCAGCTGGATTCCTTCCTTCCTTCCTTCCTTCCTTCCTTCCTTCCTTCCTTCCTTCCTTCCTTCCTTCCTTCCTTCCTTCCTTCCTTCCTTCTTTCCTAGCCAAAAACATTGAGCTGGATTTTACTGATTAAAACTCCTAAATCTCTTTCCTAAAATTGACCCTGGCGCTATCCATTTTAGAGTTCAGCTTTTGGCTTGCTACACCAAGCCTGATGAAGCTAGTGAACCAATGTAAATTGTATATTCTTGAACTAAAAGCCACCACCCTTGATTTAAATACTTAGATTTCCTTCTTCCTCATAACTCCAACTTAGAATTTATTTATTTGTTTGTTTGTTTGTTTATTGGCCGCCCATCTTACCATAGATTAACTCTGGGCATCTTACACTTACATATACAGTTAAGATGTTAAAAGTTAAAATCAGTCATTAAAACCAAGGAGACATGGGGAGGGCAGGGTCAGGGGGAGAGGTGGGATCTGTTATTATCAATCAACCTCCTCCATTGTGCTGTTCCCCCACTGGGCCCACATACCAGCTTGGCACAGACACATCTTTAGGCCCTTATAAGGGTTGGGCCCACCTCACATCGGATTATTGATTTTTAAAAATGATTGAATAGGCCTATATTGTAATCAGAAATAGAAATATTTATAAATGATCTAAATAATGAAAACTTAGTATTCATACATCTATTTCTCTATTTGTTTGTTTGTTTGTCTGTCTGTCTGCCCATCTTTCATACAACTGTGGGTAGCTCCCAATCAATGGTTTTGCAATATCAGATAAATAACATCAGGACTTTTGTTCATGGTAGCTAGTAAACACTCAGCAAGACAAAAGGATTGTGTCTCATTGCACATATATTTTCATTTTCCTATTTAACAAGTAGCAGAATTCATTTTCTGAATTCTGATAGTTTATTTTTCAAACCAAGAATATTTTTGCAATTTTTATTCGAAAGAATCAAATTGTACCATCCAAACCTTTCCCTTTCCTATAATATTTTGCAGAGAAGAAAAGGCAGGAGTTAATGGAATTTAGATTATAAACTCCTTGGTCTCTCTGCTTTGTGAATGTATTCGTAGAAACGGATGGTGCCGATATAAGTAACTGTATCTCCATATCAAAATGAAAATTTATTTCAGGGAGAGTAGAAGCAGCAGAGATTTGTTGAAATGTCAGACATCTAACCAGAAAAGTCTTCGCCTATATTTGTATTAAAATACACAGCATTCAAAATTTTGTCCTTGTTTTAGTTATATTAGGATAAAGCAGTCGAGAACACAGGGAAACACATATATATCAGCTAACCATACCTTTCTGGGATTTGAACCTGGGCCCAAGTTCAAATCCCAGAAAGGTATGGCTAGCTGATGAGAGCTAAATATCTTGAAATAGATCTATACTAGTCTCCCTTTATTTCTTTGTCAGTAAATATAAATTTAACACAAAATAGTTTGTCATGAAAGCGACTGCCTGAGGGCTCCTGGATTGGGGCTGAAAGGCAAAAAGGAAGCAGTATGCTCCTACATATATATATATATATATATATTTATATATATATATATATATATATATATATATATATATATATATATATATATATATATATATACACACATACACACACACACACACACACACACACACACATATACATATGCATACATATATGTATATGTATATATATATCTTTTGGGGGAAGGGCTAAAGCCATGGAAGATTGGCTTGCAGGCTTTCAGAAAAATCTTAATTTTGAAATTAGAGGTTATTATCAAAGAACCCTTTAATAGCAAGTGACGTCACATTTCATTTCCAATGAATGAATGAGTAAGTAAGTAAATAAATAAGTAAGTAAGTAAGTAAGTAAGTAAGTAAGTAAGTAAGTAATTTCATTCATGTTAAACTACTACAAACAACAGTTGGGGCATTTAATTCAGATTGATACTATTACATTGGAAAAAAAGGTTCAGGTACACATAACCTGGGAAACAGAAAAAAAGATTTTTCCAGTTAAATAGCCCCAAGCTGTTATTAGTCCTATGCATATAGTAACACCATGTTGAGTGCAAAATGAATCATAGAACTACCTTAAGTATAGGGAAATTAGTGATAGGTTTACTATGCACAGTACCCAGAATAAAGAAATTCAAAAACCCATCATCAGAAAGCCCATTTAGTTGGCTTGAAATTTAAAGAGATTAACTAAATTCATGGAGAAGAGGCCTCTCAACAACTAACAATTCAGAGCTCTTACATTTAACATTAGCTATTAGACCCATGTAGACATTTTTATGAGATTATGCAGCTGTTTTCAGAAGTGCTGCCAAAACCCTCCCCATCTCATGCTGCACTCTTTGTTCATATGGCTAGTATTTCATGGTGCCAGTATATAATGTGCCAGAATTTTCCCATCTGTTCATGTGCATATATAGATGCTGGATTCGGTACGATGGCCAACAGCAAAATGTGCTTTCCAGAAGCAGCCAGGATAGCAAAGGCTACTTGGTAGTTGCCAATAGAAGCAACTGCCAGTTTACAAAAAGGGAAACCAAACAGCTGCATCAGGAAGGGAGCTGTGTTTTTTTTTTCTCAGGCAGGTGATTGGGTTGTCTAGGAAAAACAAAATAAAAATGATTTACTTGTATTTTTAGTGACTAATAACAAGAAAGGTGCAGGTGGGTTTTTTCTGACTTTGGAGGCAAAAATATTTGATTCAGCCTTTCAATTCAGGGATCGTTCAATTCACTTGTTTACTTTAAACCAGGGGTGTCAAACTCGATTTCACTGAGGGGCTGCACCAGAGTTATGTTCGACCTCGAGGGGGTAGGGGGGGCATAGCCAGGTTGGATATGGTCAGCTCGATATTACTCATATCAGGGGTGCCTGTGACAGCCTGAGCGCTCTTCCAGTGAAAATGGGCTCCCGAGCTCTGTTTTCGCCTGCGACCACCTCCTGCAACTCTCTGCCAGTGAAAACAGAACTCAGGAGGGCCACCTATTTCCAGGGTGGCCCCACGGGCCAGATCTAAGCACTCCACAGGCCGGATCCAGCCTGCAGGCCTTGAGTTTGACACCCCTGCTGTAGAAAATGTCCGGCAGATAATTAGGCATCTGTGACACAAGATCAAATTTTCCTCTATACAAGAGAAAGAGAATGTCTATGACAACCCCAAAAGTACAATAAATTTACATTCACCTTCAAAGACAGACAAACTATCCAGTGACAGAAACGCACAAAAAGGTCCATCCTGACAAGTATTTGTAGAAATCATGTTTAACAAATTCATTTCTTTATAACTTTTCTGCCCTGTCTACAATTAATAAATAATCCCATATTTACAGGATGAATAAGTAGCCATAAATAATTCCTGTCACATTTGATTAACAGATTAACTGAAAATAACTATACAAATTTCCTTCTAGAATTCTAGAAATTCACTACAATATTGAAAATCATCCCAGAGTCATGAAATCATCTTTTTAGCTGGTTTTATAGCATGAATATGCTGGGCAGCCCACTTTCATAGTGTCACTAACAACTGAAGCCCAAAACAGGGAGAGGTTTGCCTGTTTTTATGGAACTTATTGAATCACACACATACACACACAGAGAGACACACACAAATAAACCACTACTACCACCGCCACCACAGAGATAACAGTCAAGTCAAGCCAAGCTCTCTCCTAAATCCCCTGAATTTTTAGACTAAATCAGATCAATAATAGAATAAAGTTTCGTATCTGGAAGTCCTGATGCTGAAAGAATGGAGAGCACATTTTTTGCTGCAAATTAAACTCTCTTTTTAAACTCTCCAATTCTTGGAGACTGCCTGGACAAGTCCCTGCAATTTTCTTGGCAAAGTTTTTCAGAAGTGGTTTGCCATTGTCTGCTTCCTAGGATTAAAAGAGAGTGATTGGTCAGATTTACCCAGCCAGCCTTCATGTCTAAGGCAGGACTAGAGTTCATGCTTTCCCGTTTTGTAGTGTGGTGTCTTACAACTGAGCGTAAAACTGGCTCTCAAACTAAGATTACTGTCAAACTAATTATTGTCAATCAATATGGTTGCCTGTTAGAGCAGAGCTCTCTGCTTTTATGAGTTTGCAAATTATAATACAGTTGTTTGACCTGGTTTGCAAGATGCAGCGATTCAGTTATTCATCACAATTATCTAACCATGGTTTATTGAATATACCACAACTGATTAAAGTCCACACAATTTGCTTAGCCAAAACCAAGCAGAACAGCACAGATGCGTTTGTACAGCGTGCTCAATTCTTAATGAGGGTTTGCACATCACAGTTGTACTTCTCTAAAGTAAAAATCACAGAAACTGAGAGGTGAGCTATGAGCAATACATATTTATATGTAACTGCTTTTATTTTTGTTAGGGCAAAGTTTGAAAAATTGCATGGTATTTTGTTTTTAAAATGACAATGGCAGCAAGACTTCTATATCAGATGAAATCTACAGTGGAAGAGTGAAGCTGGCGGAGCTGGCTGGGATGATGAAACTGATGGCTCTGAAAGACATTGGCTAAATTTAATACAGTTGGAAAGCCCTTTTGGGCTTTTTGCATGAAGGAGAAAAAAAAATCATGAATATGGATTTGTGTATTAGTAATACTTATAGATTATTTTTTAAAATAGAGGTTACATGGTCATTGTAGAGCAGGAGCTAAACTCAAGTTTTATTTATATGTTTTAAAAGAAGTCAGAAGTCATTTTTATGTTTGTATTTTTGTTTTTATATTATTTATTTTTTTATATCTCTCTCTGCCACTTCTATCCATTTTCTGTCTTCCTTTATTGATTTTCTATGAGGTTTTTATTTTTTATTTTTTTTAAAAAAACCTTAATAAATTTATATAATATAATCAAAGCAGTTTTGGTGTGCCATTAAACGAAGGATATTTTTTTAAGGCTTGCCAAAGTAAGCAAAGTTAAATTAAATGACTAGCCCAGTGTTTCTCCACCTTTGTCACTTAAAGATGTCTTAAGACTGGGGTGAAATCCACTTACCTTCACTAGAGGTTCACAAATGTGGGCGCATGCACCTCCTCCACGCATGCACAGAGCCTTCTGTGCATGCGCAGAGAGTCAAAAATGGGATGTGATGACATCCGGGCAGGTGGGCAGAGCCTCCCGACACCGGCACTACAGGTTCGCCCAAGCCGGATAGAACTGACTGAATTTCACCACTGTTTAAAACATTTTAGGATGTCACTTTGCCCCCTTTTTTAAAAAAAAAACTTTAAAATGGAGGGAAGAGGTTAAGAAGTATAACCCAGAAAGTTCCAGAAGTCCTTGGAGGTTCTGAGGTATGGCTTTGGGGACCATTGCACATGATCCAAGAGTTGCTCATGTATATTAAATTAATATCTGTAAAAGAATAGAACTTAAACACAAAGCCCGGTGAGATTCAGATAATTCCTAAACTGTAAGCAAATACAGTTTATTCAGTACACAGAGGTTTATTCAATATATCAGAGTCACTGAAACTTATGCCTAATAACCACATAATCTCTACTAACTTTTTGTACAATGAGCGCAGTAGATGAAAGATGGGAATCTGGAAGGATACCACATCTGAAGTCTTGCCAGGGAGATACATCTCTGGTGTGGCCTGCTTATTCTTCTTCATTCCAATCTGCAGAGGTGATAAAATGCATGAAGTTCCCTGGAGACATCTGACTATAACTTCTACCGGGGCGAATCAATTCTGCCAGCCACTTGAAGGACATTCCATTTTACCTTCATGACATCCTGTGGAAGGAAACTAGAAAGGCTTTCATTTGATTTTTTTTTTTTACAGGTCAGCCCTTTCTGTTACGTGGAACCTGAATCCATGGGGCATTCTACAGCCATTGTCAGTCTTCCCCACTTACAGCAAAATCTATCTTTGAATATGTACGTACATATAATCCTTATTAATTTCTTAAGAATAACATTTTTGTGGGGCCAGAAGATGCTATTGCCTAGCAACTACAGGTCATGATCTGGAATGAAGGTTGGGCCAAAATGCCCAAAAGTGACAATACCAGAAGGAATTTTTAAAAAAATAAACCCATGAGTTCCCTTTCCATAAATATGCTATACTAGCATTTTGTTAAAACTGAGGTAAACATCATTCTAGAATTACTCTACTTTTATGTCTTAAATTAGCTTCCAAGCACCTGACATGAAATATAAAACTTGCTGTCAGAAGAGACAGATCTGTTTAATTTAAATGAAGAATCATTAGGAATAGCATGTAAATATTATGCCTTTTAATATACAGGATCCACAAAACCCTAACACTGTTTGCTGGAGCAGCTAATTACTGCAATGTCATGTGTCAAATAAATGTGTGGATTTGGATGACAAATCTAAAACCCAAAAGAGCTGATACTGAATCTTAATATGTAATTTCCTGATGCTAATAAACAATGCAATTATTCTGCATTCAAAGGAAGATGGTCTTTTTGTGTGCAAGTGTACGGGTGTTTAACTCCTTTTGTTCCAGACCGTGTTTTTCTTTCTCCAATCTGGGATCCTAGCCTAAAGCTTAATCTTGGACTGAATACATCATGCCGATTACACCAACCCACTTAGAAATGCCCTACATATTGCTAGGTAGGGATCCATTTGGCATTCTTGACAAGTTGTCTGTTCTTAAATCTGAAACAATATTCACCAGAGCATTCCCGATTGCGTAACAAACGTGTTACATAAAGAAGCTTTAGAGGCACTGCTCTGGTTTAGCACAAGGCACAAGAGTAGTTCCTGGTGTGGCCTGAAAGCAGAGAATTGTGTCATACCCTCATTATGTTGCATAAATGAAACTATTTTTTTTTTTAACCAGTGCCTGGTGCTTTACTTTCTCATTCCTTATGTTTCAATAGGTCCGTCGCTTTGCACTCCTATACAGCTCACAGTCCGGATGAACTCAACCTGCAAAAAGGAGAAGGCGTTCGTGTTTTGGGGAAATACCGTGAAGGTTGGCTAAAAGGAATGTCACTGATCACAGGAAAAGTCGGAGTCTTCCCCAGCAATTACGTTGCTCCATTTTTCAGGTTTGATCTATGCTATGTATAGATTGAGAGATGTAGTTGAAAATTGGAGAAATATCTGGAGAGGGACTCTTCCACAGCAGGGGGGGAAATGCCACTGTGGCGCTTGAATTAGTTTAAGATGAGTGAATAAGATTGGGTGGTAGTGCTGCCTACATACATTTATCTCCTGATGACATGTAATCTTCATGCATCTGCCTGGAACTAATTGGACAAAAAAGAAACAAAAAATCCGTTTTGACTGCTAAATTTCTTTCCCCTCACCCTTTCTGGATCTGAAAAATAGTTATATATTGTATCTCCTAATCATTTTATGTGTTTTCCCTTTTCTGTAGCATAAAAGTTGAACTATACAGTAGTACCTAAAAATAATATTTTGTAGCTACATGGGAGTGAACAAATCAGTAAGGACTAGTGTTTAGATAGCACAACATGCTGAGTGCATGAAGGCCAGATGCATAAATTTCTGTAAAGAATTTGTATAAAAACAGTCACAGGTCAGTTGCTTGTACTGTATGATACTGAAATACCACCCTAAAGCTTGGTCTTCTTGCTATCCAGGATTCTCTTTTATTTTATTTTTAATGAATACCTTATCATTGGTACTATACATATAATTATTCGTTCAAAGGGATAATTAAATCAAAGCTATGCATTTACTAATTGAAACAATGCATTTGCTACAAAATGTTGCTGTAGATCAGCACAAGGCCACAGAAGGACTAATTTGTTTTTGTTTGTGTGCAAGCAAATAAACAAGAATTGAGGTCTCTGGATACCCAGTGAAAAGCTGATCCAGGGGAAGGCATCCACAGTCAATGAAGCGTTTTGGTTTTTTTGCAGCATTTGCTATGCAGGGTGTTTTTATGGGTAATTAAATAACCATTAGGAAACCTTTTTAACCAAAACCTTTATGATACCTTTAAAATTAACACATTTCTTTCTACGCCACAAACGAGTAGATTATAATGCATTTCCTTAAATGCATGAAGGACTGCCATGGTTGAGCAATGCTCAGGACAGATCTCAAGGTGAACTTAGGGATAGAAATGGTATTACAACAATTTCAGTCCGGAAGATGAAATAGTATTAGTAAATACTATTACTTTCTGCAAGGTTGCAAGTTTTCATAAGACCTGTAGAGGCTCCTACAAAGGCTTAGTTAACCTCCCCATTATTTATTCTTTCAAACCACATATTTTTAAAATGAAGTATATTTATTGTTTAACCCATTCAAGGACATCTAAGCTAAATAACCAAAAAACACAGTAAGAACTATTATATTTATGGAAATGAACACACCACTTTTCCCCATGAAAACTGCACCTTGACTATCATCTCTCACTGTCCTACGATTTTTCAAAATCTTGTCGCCTAGAATCCCCAGTAGAAAGGAATGGGGATAAGGAATATTTTAAAAGGTGAGAAAAATGGAAAAAGAATTTTAAAAAACGGGAAGAGGGAGAAGAGAAGCAGCTTGTTTATGTCCAAGCCTTGTTTATGATGTCCAAATTATTAAGAGTTAGTTACAAAAACTGGTCTATCAAGTCCTGTTAGCTACTTTCCTTATATTAGAGCCTTCATGTTCAGAGATAACTTATTTCGGTATTCTGTATTGTAAGCTACCTTGAATGTTGAAATAAGCAAAACGTCAAGGTATAAATTCAACAATAAATATTTAAAATATATCAGATCAAGATGGACAAATCATATGGGAATTATGTTGCCTTCATGCTATAGCCTTCTGAGAGGTATAGTATCTGGCTGTAAAAATGATTGCTCAATTAAATTGAGTCTCAGTCCCATCTAGCACAGCATGAAATAGGCTTCTAAACTATTTATTTCCTTGCTTACTCAGTTATTTACTTACAGTATTTTATATCCTATATTGCTTGCTCTCTAAGGACTCCCAGTTGCTTACAAAATTGAACATAAAATTGCTAAATAATTAAGTTCAAACATAACTACATAAATGTGCTAATGTCCATATGATGCAGTCATGCTTAGTTCCGGAAATCATAAATACTTAACAATAATTAAAAGCTTTGCAGGAAAGCTTGCATTTCAGAGTTTCATCAGGGACAGGGCTATTACGAACTCTGGAAGCAAGTTATTCCACAAGGGTGGAGCATAAACTGAAGAACGCCGATTTTGTCTGACCTCCCCCTCTAGTTTTACAGGGAGTGGGAATCAATATCTCAACTTACAACAAACGCACCAAATCCGTTCACCCTGAATTAGCTGAAACAAAAATCAAAGGAAATTTAATGAACACAGAGGCTCTGATCTTTTAGGTTACACTGAGTTAACGGACTCTAGTGGTGAGGCTAACTAGGAATAATAAAACATCTACAAAACTGCATGTTCCCCACTCTTTAGTCAGACTATTGAGACAATAAAAATGTATTTTCTACACAGTTTTATTTCACCAGAGAAAACCATTCTTACAGTTTTTATAATTTAGAGATTTTTCTCATCTTTGGCGGTTCTGAAAAATTAACTCTTGAGTAGTTTTAGTTTCTTGTTCCATATATTAAAGTTAGATGACAATATGCCTGAGGTCCTGTATAAAGCTGAAGCTACAGTTGAAAGCATTTGGAGATAAATTCCCTAATGCCCTAAATATGTTCTGTTTTAACATGAAATCAACTCAAAGAAGCCTCTCTCCCCTCAAAATAGAAAACGGATAATAGGGATATGCTTAGCAGGCCTGACTATCCTGTAAAAAATGAGTTACTGAAGCAAACAAGAGTCACTTGGTTGAGATAGGTGGCCATACAAATTGAATCAATAAATAAAAATAAATAATTCAAGGTAGTACAGAAATATTTAGAAAAGACCTTGATGCAGGAACCTTGATCCAAGGGTTGGAGAGGTTTATTTTAATGAAGAAAATAGTTATAAAACAGTGTTGGAAGGAAATTCTTTGCGTTTTCCAGTTATTATACTACTATGACTTCTCAGTTTACTCATTTAGTGATTTACTTTCCAGTCTCAGCCTGTTCTTGAAAAGTGTCCTCTTAATCATCATTAACTGAAAAATAAGATAATCTGCCAGTAACCACCGTTAACTGAAAAGTAAAATATAATGTACTATTTAAGGATGAGTAAAACTGAGCTCATCTTTCCATAAATGCTTCAGCAAAGTTTTTGATGTTTTTTCTTACATTTAGTGAAAAAAGCAAAATAGCTGAGCAGAATGTTGAAATATTCCAGATCTGAATTTGGGAATATTTTTTTTTCTGTCATTCTTTTAGAAATCAAAGCAATAATTTGTAAAAGAATATGTGGTCTTCCCAGCAATTTTGATAAACTATGTGTTCAGTTTATGGATAAAAGCCAGTTCTGAGAACTATCAGGTTCTCACAATTTACAGGTTCTTAATCTTAATTTCAAGCAAGTCTGGATTTCAACTCACAGATCCAAAGTTAACTGTTTTAGGTTTTATCCAAAACAACTTCCAGACTTTCCCTTCCCTTCTTCTTTTGTAAACTTTTCCTTAAAGATAAGATATTACTTTTCTATTTCCCTCCAAGATGAGATTTATAAACACAAATGCAAATGAACCAGTTGTAAAAAATAAAATAAAATTAGAAATAGGTACAGGTTGAGAGCACCTTCTAAAATGAAAACAAAATCTAACCTTAAATAAAATGTGACTTCCTTTAGTGCCTAGTCTTCTTAATCAGAATGGATAATAGTAGAAGAGAAAGAACATATTTGCTCACGGTGCATCTCAACCATATTAGCTAGGTAACAAATGAGTTTGAATGGATCTCTCAAGCCCTTATATTAATTTTGAGAGGACAATTTGTCATCCTTCAAAATGGTGTTTCTTGAGATGATTATGTTATGTTTGGGTAACTGAATATTGTAATCCCTGAACATATGAACTTCAGGTAAACAGTGGGAAAAAATGACAGGTTTTAGATTGTGGTTTGAGATGTGAAATGCTCAAACAGCTACCTAACTAACCATGTTATTACTTTATGCATTTCTTCCCTTGTGTTTAAATGTTAAATGTTAAATTGCTCAGTTTAAACTGGAAACACCAAGGCCGCTTTGGGTCCAGAATTATGCATGCTGATAAACACTAAATTTCTTCCCAAGAAGGAGAGTCAGTTATTCTTCATTTTTCAGGCACATTTTATTATGAGGTAGCCTCCAATCACACTCTGGCCAATAAAATCAACAATCCAACACAGATCCCAGGAGATTGGAAGCAGTTTTACAAAGTACCTTACTTATGAACACTAATATTGTAAATCTTCCTTTTGAAACAAGTTCATAATAAACTGACAACTTCAATATTGTAACAAATCATTATCCCATGATTAAATCATTTTTTTCAAAGCAAAAGCTAAGCACAAGATGTTATCAGAATGGACTACAAGGCGATGTTTGTTCTCTTCTCCCTTAAAAAGAAGCACAAATAGTGCTGTTTTAAGTTCACAACAAATCAGGACCACCTAGGTTATTAAAGCAATTCTATTCATTCATAAATTGCTGCCAGTCTCAACAATTTAACAAATTTAAGAGTTCTGTGACCTTGTTGGCTTCGTCAGGGGAAAAACATGAGCAAAGAAACAATCAGATTGGACTGCAACAATTTTGGAAGGAAGGGGTGGACCAGGGGTGAAATCCAGCAGGTTCTGACTAGTTCCAGAGAACTGGTAGGGGAAATTTTGAGCAGTTCAGAGAACCGGCAAATGCCACCTCTGGCTGGCCCTAGAATGGGGTGGGAATGGGGATTTTGCAATATCCTTTCCCCCAGGACTGGGGAGAGAATGGGGATTGTGTATATCCTTCCCCTGCCATGCCCACCAAGCCTCACTATGCCCACCAAGCCACACTCACAGAACCGGTAGTAAAAAAATTTGAATTTCACTACTGGGGTGGACCCATAGATGGAAAATGGAATTATAAGTAGGAAACAGAATAATTGATAGATTTTTGTCTTTCAAGATCATTGCTTCCTCAGTGCTTTATCAACAAGCTTTTTTAAGTATAAACAGTAGACGCAACTGTTTGTTTTTTGCCAATTGGGCATCAGAGGTACAGTAGTGCTGGCTGTTGATGGGGGGACATTTTCACCTTAAAATTTTAATAATAAAGAATAATCCTTTCAGAAGCAAACCTAAATTGTTCATTCCTAATGCTTTTCCCCCTTAAAATCAAAGCTTAATTAACATAGCTTGAAAGTTACTTTGTCAAAGCTCCTGTTTGAGGTTACAGTAACGAATCAAATACCAAATGCATTAGACTGGCCACAGCCTTTATAATATACAACTGAAGATCAACCTTGCTTATACAAGATCAACTGAAGCTTTCCATATTCAAGTAATGTGTTTGTCCCTTCCAAAGCTGTGTTCAAGCATAATTAAACTGCCTCAGGCCTTGGGTAAAGGTTCTGATATAAGTAGGTATTTCCTGTAATTGTTTAAAATTAGCTAACAGAGCTGCTCTTCAGTTCTACCCACTGCCTGAATATAAATACTTTTTCCTCCAGCGGGATCTCCTTTTTGCATATGTTCTGCTTGTGGGCCTCTAGAAATGTTTATTGTCCCTAGTACTATTAGAAAAGTCAGTCTGTTTGGGTCAGTGATGGTCCGTTCCCATAACTAGGCAAGATTCTTACCTGTTTGTGCCTCTTTGTCTTTTGCTTCTGGCATGTTTGAAACATCCCTGTCCTTATAAGTTTTGCCTTAAGGACAATGTCCTCATGAAAATTGTGAGTTAGGCTGAAGAACAGTTCTAGACATAGTGATTTCACAAGCTCATTCTCCCTGACCATTGTTGCTGTTGTTTTTGTTAGTTATAAAGTCATGTCCGACTAATCGCAACCTCATGGACAATGTTCCTCCAGGCCTTCCTGTCCTCTATCATCCTCTGGAGTCCATTAAAGCTCACACCTACTGCTTCAGTGACTTCATCCAGCCACCTCAGTTTTTGTCGTCTCCTTCTTCTTTTGCCCTCAATCTTTCCCAGCATTAGGCTCTTCTCCAGTGAGTCCTTCCTACTCATTAGGTGGCCAAAGTGTTTGAGTTTCATCTTCAGGATCTGGCCTACTAAAGAGCAGTCAGGGATGATCTCTTCTAGGACTGACTGGTTTGATTGCCTTGCAGTCCAAGGGACTCTCTGGAGACTTCTCCAGCACCATGGTTCAAAGGCCTCAATTCTTTGGCATTCAGCCTTCTTATGGTCCAATTTTCACAGCCATTAACTGACCATTAACCTCTCCAAAGCTTACCACTCCCAGTCACCAAATGGATCCTTCTTTTTTATAGAAAACTGCTCAGGGGTGAAATCTAAAATTTGTTACTACCGGTTCTGTGGGCATGGCTTGGTGGGGGGTAATGTGACTGGGTGGGCGTGGCCAATTTTTTTTTTTTACTTTTAAAACCATTTTTTTCTTCAACCTCTTCAGCAAAGAGGTTGTTAAAAAATATTTTTGAAAGGCTTTGACGATCCCTGTTGAGTTGCCTGATCGGCAGAGACTTTTTTTCTTTTAAATGACTGCCAATCAAGCAACTCATTTTGTATCATCAGAGGCATTTAAAAGGAAAAAAAAAGCCTCTGATGATTTTGCAGCACAGCTGGGCATGTGGGGAAGGGCAGGGATTTTTGCTACCAGTTCTCCAAACCACCCCCCTCCATCGCTACCGGATCAGGTGATCCCGTCCAAACCGGGAGTATTTCACCCCTGAAACTGCTGCATCTGAAGGGTACATCTCACACACGTTTGAAACTTGCTTTTGTCTACTGAAAAAAAATCAATTTATATACTTTCCTTGTTATATTATTTTCTGGGTGATTGAATGATTTTGCATCTGTTCCCATACACATCCTTCCATATAAACTATAAAACATTAAATTAACTCTCTATATGTTTGCACATAGTTATTATCTTCACAACCTTTTCCCTCCACTGGTTTTTTTTTATTTCTGAGTGATTTATTTGGGTAATGGATTATTTTGGTAATTCTGAATCATTACATAAATTGTCCATCCACAATCATTACCCATCTCCCATCCCACATTTTATTTAACATTGCTTGTTCTCAAGTAACTATCTGCAGCCTTATAAAGCAGAAGTACAGATACCAGTCCCATTACCCATTTCCACCCAGTGCAGTGGACAACTTTCTTTTAATTGTATAAGTGCATAGTGGGGAAAAAATAAATTCTACAAATAATTGCAGATCTTTGGTGAATTCTCAATGTCAGAATTACAGCTAGCTTACAGGCTAAACAGAGGAAGAAACATTTGTATGAGGCAGAGTAGAGCAATAGTAGACTAAAGCCAAAAGCTAAAAATAAAAATACTTTAAAATATGATTAATTCAAATTAGCAGACTCGTCAGTCACAGAAGCATGCAAGCATTCCCATACAATGAACATGTTTAACCTGCTAAAGGATTATGCTGTTAATATTTATCAAAGTAGTAACTGCCTGTGGGGATTCGCCTGAATGGAACTGCATATTTCTGAATTCGATTTGTGTAAAATGTTTTGAATTTCAAAATTTCTTCGGTTTGAAACAGGCTGCTTTGATCTCTTAAAAAGTGATCCAATCTTATGTTGATGAAGATTCTCAGTCATCCAGATAGAGTGGTCTGGAAGTTGAGTCATGGCAACTGAACTTCTTGTTGGTTCAAAATATTTTGCTACTTCTCCAAGTCCCTTCTTCAGACTGAGCAAGTTGGTTAGAGGGACCCCATAAATGTCCTCCAGAATGGATTTGTTAGGTGAGTAGGCAGAGAAATGTTGGGATATAATGTTCCAACTCCGAAATCCTTTACTTTAGGTGGTTCGTTAAGCCTATCTAGATTAGGTGAGAAATGAAACCTCTCTGGAGGACATATAGTTGCCATGATTCAACTTCCAGATGATCCAACCTTATCTTACTAGACTCTTCAGAAAATAATCAAAACATGAATTGTAAGGTCCAAACAAAATGGCTCACTTTCTGGGAGAATCAGATGTTTCACATGCAATAGCACTTCAAATATTTATGGCTGGGTAAAAGAAGTAATAATAGACATGATCTATATATCATTAAAAGATGAGTCATCATGTTTTATTTTGCTTTGTGGAAATGTAAAACCTGCAACATTACAATTCTCAATGTCAGGAAGATTGATGGGTGAGAAAATCTGGTGTTTATTTAAATTAAAAAAAGATATGCAAGTTTAAAATAATCTGCAAAAGTATTTTGGTTCAAAATGTACAAATATTTGCTATTGTGGAGTGATCTGCCTTTTCTAATAAAAAGTAAATAAAATTCCTGAATTTGAATTGTAATATATGTTTCCTATGTAAATGACCTGAAAGGTATCTGCTTGCTAATGAACCACCTTTCTCCCTCTTCTTTTGCTCTCCCGAACAAACAGAAAATCCTCCAGCTTCCCTGATTCAAAGATGCCCTCCCTTTATGCAACTTGGACATTATCTACACTTTCATCCCAGGGAAGCATCTCAGGGAACCATCCAGGGCAAAGCAGACCTTTAAAATCTCTGGTTTCACCTGTGAGGAATCTCACTTTGCCCAGCGCTTCAGGACACATGGCATCACTGAGAAGAGGAAGGAGTAGCAATAAGAAGAGTAAGTCCTAACATAAGAAACAAACAAGTGGGCCTGCTCCCCAAAGGCAGAGATATGACGAGAAATCTTTAATTATACATTAAAACGCAGGATGAATGTAGTAAACATAATAAGATGGATCAGAAGTCTGCCTTACCAAAGACAAGAATGTATTTATACAGTGCCTGGAAGATCTGAAAAGTGTAGGAGGATCAAATGTTTAGACACTCTGTGGCAGATAAATTTTTATGAGGGGAGAAATCAAGTTAAAATTCTATGCCTCCCTGCTATGTTCCATGTCTTTGTTTAGAGGCTGAAGGGATAAAATAAGAAGTGTTGGCAGCAACTTTAAAAATCTGATGCTATATAGTTCTTGGAAACTGAACAAGGCCAGTGTTCACTCCTGGAATAATATTTATGTAGAATTACTGTAGAATTATATTGGCAGAAAATAATCTGCTAGGCACAAAAAATGAGCTTGGAGGAAAATAGTAACTATTATTAGGCATCATAATTGAACATGGTATTTTACAGTCCATTATATGCATTTGTTTTAGAACAAACGAAATGCTTAGCTGAATCCATTTGGTTCTCTTCAAATTAAATGCACAAAGGGTATGAATGAGATTCTTACTAAGAACACCTTTCTATGCGCTTGTTTCTATTTGGGAATTGGTGAGTTATTCTGGAGCCTTTGTATCAGCATCTGAACAGTAAATACTCTCTTCTGCCTTCTTTATTACTAATAGTTTGGGCGTTTGTTATTCATTTGGGCATTCTAAGGAGTCACCAAGAAACATCAAAGTTGGAGCTTTTGAATAGGTCACAATTTTTCTATATTCTGCCAAAGAGCAGCATAGTATAGGTGACACTTAGTTGCTCCCAATAGCTATTTTATTTAATCAATCAGCTGCAGCCAGTGCAAAGCCAGACAAATAACAATATAAAAAAGGGGGGGGAGGCAAATAAAAACTACGAGTGATGAAACCAATGTGGTTTCTACAAATAAAAGAAATGAAATGAGTAATCAAGTGAAGCAAATTCCATGGTCCCATTTACAAAGTACATAGTTAAAAAAACATGTCTGTGCTTCAGTCATTTTAAAAAAAACCCTTAGAGAGAGAAGAAAGACAAATACAACTTTAATTGGATGAATATATGCAAGCTCCAAAACACGTGCTGAGTATTTATTTCAGTTCAAACCTTAAACAAAATTCCTGCCGAAGCTTGAGTTTGAATAGGTATTTAAAAAGAGGAGAGTAATATACAGACATGTCTTCCTCTCTGTCAGACTATTGTTCATCTTAGTCCAGTGCTGTCTCCTCTGACTTGCTAGGGTTCCCAGTAAATATTTTTCGTGTAAAGTCTAGACCAGTTGTCTCCAACCTTTCCAGTTCTGTGGACTGGCAGCAGTGGCATCAGTGAGGGAGGAGAGGGGATGGTTTTGCATGTGTGTGCATACTGCTTGCACAAATGTAGCTTCATGCATTTGTGCTCGCCCGCCCCTTGCAAAGTCTGGTTCCCAATGGGCTGTGGATCAGTAACAAGCCACGAACCAGGGATTGGGGACCCCTGGTCTAGACTACTGAACTTGTGTTTCTAGGATAAAACACAAAGCACTAAGGCAAAAGGGAAAATGAGTTGAACCAGTGAGACATATCATTTTCCTAGTAGCCAATGGAAGAGAGGAGCACAGATTAAGCTTCCTCCTGGGGTTCATTAGTTCTGGAGAGAATGAGCTTCAAACATGCTACATGTAAACCATGTGCTCTACTACAGTGTTAATTCACCCTTGTAACTTCCTAACAGCTCTTCGCGTTCTAGTAGCATGCCACATAGTGCTGATCAGCTCAAAGTCTGGAATTCAGTTAAATCCTGCAATTCAATGAATTTCCCCCATCCTTTTTAATATGAATCCTCATATTATGAATTCTCAACAATGTGGTTTAGAAGAGCTTATTGTTATCTTAACTCTCCTCTCTTTAATTATTTGTCCTCCCAGGTGGATCTTTACAGAAACCTTTGCAACCAGGAGCCCTTATTCCTTTAACCAACTCTCTTCAAAGACATCCTCCAACTCCAACACGATCTCAGCAAACTCCAATATATCAATCTATTTCCTCTTTGCCCCGAGGAGTTGGCACGGGTGATACAGGAATCAAACTGAGCGTCTGTCATAATTCTTCCTTAGTGCTATTGCCCCGAAGCGGAAGTAGCAGAGCTCCTTCTGTGTGTAGCTCAGTCATTTTGGATACCAGTGAAGTCCCAAAGAATGAACTAGCTGTGAAACCACCTGTATCTGCTCCACCTTCCATTCTGGTGAAACCAGACACTTTGAAAAACACCACTGAGAAGGTAATAATAGGGTCTATCCCTGCAATAACAGAGTTATAGTTCTCAAATGTTAAGTTAGTACCAATTATTGGCAATTCCTTTTGTAATAATTTAGTGATATGTGTTAAACTTTTGGGACCAAGACCCACATTTGGCCTATTAGCAATAGCATTTAGACTTATATACTGCTTCATAGTGCTTTATAGCACTCTCTAAGTGGTTTACAGAGTGAGCATATTGCTGGGTCCTCATTTTATCAACCTCAGAAGTACAGAAGGCTGAGTCAACCTTGAGCTGGTCAGGAACAAACTCCTTGCAGTGAGCAGAATTAGCCTGAAAGACTACATTCTAACCACTGCGCCACCAGGGCTCTTCATTGGAAAAAGTCTTAATTTAAATTAAACATAGTTGATGTGTTTCCCTCATATCTAATGATTTCTCCTCTTCTAATCACATTAAGAATTAATCATGATTTCTCAGGAAGCAGTTCTCAACCAGGCAGACAATCTACCTTATTTTTTCAGTAAAAACACCAAGTGTACAATATACAGACTGTTTTCCTAACACATATGAAATTGTCCTTGCTCCTGAAGATTATATTTTGGAGTTAAATATGTTCAAGACTGAAGTTAACTGGAGTTAATAAACATTTATTTATTACTAACCTAGTACTATAATGCTGATAATATATATTGTATTATTTAAAATTCAGTTAATTTCACAAATACTATTTCACTGTTCTTCAGAAGAACATTGTAGGGTACACTGATTTTACTTCCATGTTAAATCAAAAGAATGATTTTACATAAATCTTCTTAAGAGTTAGTAATCTGTACTTCCTAATCCACAGTACAGTTTCTATTTCATGCAAAGAAGTGTTTCTCTCAGCTACTGATCTCTCTTATTATAATCCAGCTATAAATGGCTCAGTAATTGTATAGAAGACTCACATGATGTACCTCTCAGAAATGTTTGCTTCTTTAGAAAAACATTCTAAGACAAAGCTAGTTCTGTAGCAGAGGTGGGTTTCAGCAGGTTCTGACCAGTTCTGGAGAACCGGTAGTGGAAATTTTGAGTAGTTTGGAGAACCGGAATATACCATCTCTGACTGGCCCCGCCCCCATCTATTCTCTGCCTCCCAAGTCCCAGCTGATCAGGATGAAATGGCGATTTTGCAGTATCCACCAAGCCACACCCACCAAGCCATGCCACACCTACCAAGACACATCCACAGAACCGGTAGTAAAAAAAATTTGAAACCCACCACTGTTCTGTAGATACAACCATTAACTTGCCTTTCAAATTTCTGCCCAATATGCTCAAATATTACAGATAATATTTTATGAGAGAGGTAAGGTAACTTGTCTTTTCACATTTTTCTAGGGAAATTGTAGAACAGAATTTACTTTGCTTGTTTGGGAACATGTTTCTACAGCAATGTTTCTGGGAGCCTTCTGGGAATAAATTAACTCCAGATTTCTTCATTCTATTTTCAGCAAGTGAAAACAGTGCGATTTCAGAACTACAGCCCACCACCATCCAAGAGACATAATTCTATATCGTCACTGAACCTCTCCAATGGCAAGCCTGAACAAGGAATGATTACAGAAGCAATACAACCAGAATCAAACATCAAGAGCCCTGAAATATCAGCTTTGTATTCTCATCGCATTATCTCTAATTCAGTTCATCAGAAGAGAATGTCAAATCACAAGACCTTGCCACTGGACCTGTCTAGCCAAACTGGTCACCCAACCTTTCCTACAAAAAAGAATTATAATAGCATCTCTGAGAATTAAGAAATTTAACCTTATTTAATTGGCTTTGTTTTGGACATCCATTATTACTGATTGTTTGTAAGGATCAGCAACCAGATGGGAGATAGGTTCTAGGTCCGATCTGCTACCTTTTAAAATGTTTAAATTTTACTAACGGGCTCAGCCTCTTTAGCTGTCTAGAATCTCACCGATGATTACGAGAGTTCACCAACAATATGGGAAGTTCTTGTTTTGTGTGGCTCAGAAGTAAACCTCATGCTGCATGAGCCTGCAATGTTCTTCAGATGCAAAAATTATCCCAATTGTAGTGTCAAGTCTATTATCACTGTTAGTTCTAAAAATAATAATAATAATAAAGGACTAGGAGCATGGAGCCGATTCAAAATCCATATTGCTCTAAGTTCCAAACCTCTACAGTTCATTTGTAGACAAGAACAAAGAGAGTTTTGTTTCACTTTGCTTCGTTTTGTTTCGTATTCTAATGAGTTCAGCCACCATCCTTTCCTTACCACTTTTGAAACTGAGTTATCACATCTTTCTTATACCTTAAGGTTTCCATTTGCACTTTCCATTTATGTTAGAATTCAGAATGCTTATTTTTTTAGAAATTAAAAATCACTCGGCTTCAAAAACATTATCTCCAAGGGAGGTAATGGAATAGACTTACTGAGCAATTCTCACTTAATAGAAGGACCTATGAGTCTTTCCTTTTCCCTGCACGCAGGCTCTCACCTACACAATGATTGATGGAGACCAACCTCTCAGATTCTCCCTGACTATCCAGCCTCAGCAATAAAAAGAATCACAATTCTATCACATAAACTAGCTGTGACTGATGTTTAGAGTAGCGCTATATACGCAGTTTTGATTTTGTTCCCTTTATTAGTTCAAAGGTTGTGCATTCTAGCCTGAAGTAAACGAGCAAGTTTTGTCATTGCTCCTGCGGTGTCATTTCAATAAATGTTAGAGCTAACAGTCTTGGATGATTGCATAGAACCAATGAAATTAATGCAACACTGGATGTCTGTAACTGGCGTACAGCATAAGGAAAATTTTCAAGAAGAAACACATGTTCATCTCAATGTATTGCCAAGCACAAAGGAATGTATTCTTCTAGAACCTATACTAACTCTAAATGTTTGGAAAGTAAGAAAATGTTCTGATACTCCATAAATAGAGCAAAATGGTAAATCAAGAGATTAATATTTTATTCCAGACCAATTCACGTCTGAAAAAAAACACTTTAGTTTTAATTCTAAAGGAGCAAAAAAAAAAAAAACCCAAAAGCTGCACCCCAGGTTACTAGATAGAAAAAAGGAGGACATATTATCAGCATGTTTTGGGAGCAGGGAGTAATTTTGCTGCCTGCAGACCTCTAATGTGGCTTGACGCAAGCTCTTCTCCCTGTTGAATAGCAGGTTTGATGCTTTATTTTAGCCTTTTTCCCTTGACACATATGCTGATATACAGAAGAGCTACTTTCCAGATGTAAGATAGGTTAACTTATAAAAGTGGTTAGACCCTGGAGTTCCAGTGTGATGAGCTTTAAGCACAATTCTCTGATTCATTAGGACTCATAGTGCTAATAATCTCTCCTGTTTCCAGTTCATTCTTGGACTGCCAGAATGCACTACTCAAAACACATCATAGAATGTGCAAAACAGAGGCAGAACTCCTCCATCTTTTGACTTTACCCATGGTATCTGTCTACAAGTGCTATTTTTAAACATCTCTAGAAGACACTCCATAAAGTTCTATGAGTCTTGGCTTCTGGGCAGCTACAAGCTCTGCTACTAGGTTCCTCAGTTCAGAAATGTGTTGGCCCACTCCTACAGAACAGCTCACAGGATAAGAAGGAGTCACACAAACTCCAGTTCTTCCTTGTATTATATAAAGGTTGGGTAATGCCTGCAAAGAGCTGCGCTGAGTGAGTGCTCTGTTTCTTGTGAATAATTTATAGGAAGGGCTTACAGTAGTTCATTTAGTGACTGTTAAAGTTACAACAGCACTGAAAAAGTGACTTATGACCATTTCTCACAGTTAGAACCTTTGTAGCATCTCCACAGTCACGTGATCAAATTCAACCAGTTGCTTGGCAACTGGTTCATACTTACAGGTATGACCACTGCTCTGTCCCAAGGTCAAATGATGACCGCTTGTGACCTTCTGACAAGCAAAGTCAATGGGGAAACCAAATTCACTTAACAACTATATGACTAATGTATCAACTGGAATGATTCACTTAACAACTGTGGCAAGAAAGGTTGAAAAATGGGGCAAAACTCACTTAACAAATGTCTCATTTACAGAAATTTTGGGCTCAATTTTCGTACATCAAGGACTACATAAATACATACACAGTGTATACATATTTATAAACTCAGTCTCTCTGTGTAGCTACTAATACAAGTCTGATTAGCATTGCAGTGCATGTACTTATGCCATTTCATATTCTTGGTTATGTCATCAGTGTTGTTAGATATGCATGCAACTCTGAGCCCCATTTCAGTTTGCCTTCCTCCAGCCCATTTCATAAAGCTTGCCTTCTTTTAGAAACAAGACATGCTACATGAGCAAAATTTCCATGGGAAAAGCCCTTCGACAGACCAGGCTTAGAAATGGTCTGGGGAAGAAATACAACATGAAGCAGAGCCAAAACCACATGGAATAAAGTCACTTTCTCTCAGTCCAATTCAACTCACAGGGTGATTATTGTAGGGAAAATAGGTGGGGGAAAGAATATTAGGGATGCTCACCACCTTGTCACCACCTTGAGTTCTATATGAAAAAAATTTAAAAAGCTAAAGGAGAAGAAGAAGAAATTACTTAAAGGAGAAGGACACTTACTAATTGATACTGATTTAAAGGAGAAGGACACTTACTAATACTGATTTACTAATATGGAATGAAGGAAAATATTTTAACATTGGACATATTCAAGGACATTTTTGAATGATGGACCCAAAAGCTAATTTTAAGAGCATTTGTATCTATAGATAGACTATGTTTAAAATATATTATGGCAATGGAACAAGTTTTACCAGACAAGGCTGAGATTGATCTGAAAATGGATTTTCAAATGACAGGCTTCAAGAATGATGTGGAAAAAGAGGCTACACTGGACATACAAAAGAAACAGCTAGGGTCTTTAAATTAAAAACAATAAACAAATAACAATATACAAATAATTAAAAAGGATATATAAATAACAAACCAAAAGAGTCACCTGAATAACTTTCTTATGTTGGATTTACAAAAGGCATTTGTTAAAGCTTTGAAGAATTGTGTGAGAAGGAACAATGAAAAGAAAAAAATAAATCAGTTCTAAGACATTATTTGAAGGGATTAAAGATCAAGATTGTTAAATGGAAGAAGCATAAAATTGGCTTAGTTGATCAAGGTTGAAATAGGTAGCTTATTATCTCTAATAACCCATAAGGGACTTTTGCTGATCAGGACTGAACAATGAGGTTTTAAGGATTTGTTACTTAATAAGAGATGGCTATGGGAAGAAGAGCTCATTTGTTGTATTTTAAAAGTAGGGGATAAGCAATTAAAATAATTTATATTTGTGATGAAGGGGAAATCATTTCTTTACATAGTTCTTTTCTTTTCTTTTTCTATTGTCTTAATTTTTTTCCCCCTCCTTTTCTGGTTTTTCTTTTCTTTTCTTAGTTTGCCTTAGTTTTTACCTTTTTATTTTAATAAATTTTGATAAAATCACAATGAAAAAAATAAGCAATCAATATAATGCATGGGAGGCAGCTTCATATGATCCAGAATGTCCTTCCAGTTCAGATAGAGAATGCACAACAGAGAGAAGCATTTTATATAGGGGTACCAGAGAGAGGCCAAAAGTTGCAATTGATTTCCTCCCTTTTAACATCTGAATCCATATCAGGTTATGCCTGGGGTTTATTCTGTAAGGGGAAAAAAACCACTACTGGTATGAAAAGTATCACTTCTAATCTGATTCAATGACTAATAAAGATTCTGAAAGAGGAATATATTAACCTCTTTTAAAACACCCTGATCGCAAAGACATTCCTGAACAGGGAAAGATAATAATCATGCCTCCCACAATAGCATCTAATCGCCTAACTGAACTCTTTCCTAAAACTGAATCCTTCTGAGAAGGCATCATTAGTTGGGGGGTGGGGGTGGGAGGTGTCTATTTATGCCTTCCTCATGTGAATGCAAATACACATTCATGAGACACACTTGTGCCAAAAATATCCATCGTTTGAGAATGTGCAGATAGAGTTGCTGGCAAATGCTGTACGCGCTGAAAACAGTAGTGGGAAGATGCCAGCTGTAAAAACGAACCAGAAAAATGAAAAAAACGGGGCTCGCATATCAGAGCCTAGTGGAGGCAATAGGGAACAGTGAAGGTAGTGGGGACTAGTTTTCATCCATTTACATTAATGTGCCTGTTTTGAAAAACTGGAGGTGGCTGATTTGATGATAAAGGGGTTTGCAGAGCCAGAGGGACAGTTTGGCTGCATCCAATGAGACTCCTGGCCCAAAGATCTGACAGCCTTGACGCAAAACCATGACTGGCTTATGATTACTTGCCTTTAAGCAGCAGGAGCCCTGGCATAGAGAAAGCTTTAGCTCATTATTTGCTGCTGTAATTATTTTCCACAGGAATTGTTTGAAAACAAAGACAAACCTTTCCAATCCAACAGAAGCAGCTGTTCGGAGCTAGTGCTATGGCTCATATAAAGGCTAAACCCACTGCCTACCTCAACTGTGCAGTGCCTCAACTGCCAAACACTTGAAGCTAGAGGGTACAGAAGCTATCTGCCATGGTTTGATTGTCATTGTTTGCCATTTGTGTGAAACTTGTCATCAGCACAAGGTGCTATTCATGTTGCTTTACCTTCGTAATTGATGACCTAGGCCTTACTGAACAGAATCTGGAACTGAAGGTGAGCTTTTTTAAAAGTGGAGATGGACATAGTCCTGTCTGCTTTAAAGGTAGGTGATGTGGCTTTAAAGAGGCAGCAACTGACAGCTTTATTGGCAGCAATACAGGATGAATGGAAAGCGGTATGGGATGAAGGGGAAATAACCATATAGATCAATGCACACAAGCTGAAGCCAACACTTGATTTTAAATCAAGGAAGACTCAGAACATCCAGCGAACTGAACAGGATTCAGAAATGTTAGGCAAAAACACTCAGAATTGAATGGTGTGCACTTCGACGCAGCCTTTTGCAACTGGTGAACATCAAAGGGGGTGAGAGGGGGCAAAAAAAGGGTCCCACAATTGAAAGATTCTAGGCCACTTCCCAATAATGGTTTGGGATTGAGATTTACCAGGCCACAGAATGATGGCTTTAGAATGGCACTTTAGAAAAAGAGCAAACGGTATTTTATTAAAGCAGGAAAGGGTTGCTTGGATAGAACAGCAATGCTTTCAAATATTGACCTTTGAAATAGGGAGATCCCAGTATTAGGTTGTGAGGAAATGTGAGAATGGCCTTTGGAGACAGAAGGAAAAGCCACATCTTAGGCAACAGCCTGTTAAGAGGCAGTTTAGACAGCAGCTGGGGGAGGGGAGGGGGGAAAGTATTTCAGAAGGAAATCCTCCCCGCCTCTCTTTTTAGCTTCCAGAAAACTAGAGATGGTCCCTTCTGAAATGCTTCCATGCTTTTCTCCCACCTGAGGACATTCGTCCTGCCTCCCTAAATCATTCCTATATGCCATCACTTAAGTATTGCTCTAGGCCAGGGTTGTCAAACTCGCGGTGTCATGGCAGCATCACATGATATATCATGACTTTTTCCCTTTTCGCTAAACTAGGCGTGGGCCAGTGGTGTGTAGCCACCGGTTCAGACTGGTTCTATAGAACAGGTAGTAAAACCAGAGGGAGGCTCTGCCCACCAAACCTGATGTCATCAGAACACTTCTGTGCATGTGCAGAAGAGCGCACACATGGCCCCATTGCGAGCCGGTAGTAAAGGTGAGTAGAACCAACCCCTGGCATGGGTGTGGCCAGTGCATGATGCATCCGGCCCACAGGCCCTGAGTTTGACAGCCCTGCTCTAGGCAGAATAATACCTTCAACCAGTAGTGGTTTTGATTCAGGCATTTAACTGAACCCTAAAAGCTATACAGAGAATAGATTACTGTCATTTTAGCAGCTGTTTGGTCAATGTAAGGGACTATTTGTCATACAAGTTAGGTGACTGACCATATTACAGGTATTCTAGCCCTCACTGAGTTCTTCTTTCCAACAGTGGAAGTAGGAATCATCCATAGTAGTTCACACTCAACAACCACCCTGCAAGTATTTGAAGTTATGGCAACACTGAAAAAATAAACTTAACAATCATTCTTCACAGGACTGCATCCCCATTATCAAGAGATTAAGATTTAGCAATAGCACTTTACCACACTCTATGGGTAGTCTACAATGTCAGTATATTGCCCCCAACAATCTGGATCCTCATTTTATCAACCTTGGAAGGATGGAAGGCTGAGTCAACCTTGAGCCAGTGAGAAACAAACTGCTGGCAGTTGGAAGAATTAGCCTGCAATACTGCATTCTAACCACTGCATTGCCCACCTCGGCTCTTAACCTAGCCTCAGCATCCTGTTGGTTATCCTGACTATAGAAATTGGCATTTAAATATATTAAGATACATATTTAAGAACATATTTTTGTTAAAAAAACAGTGACCATCTAGTGCCATAATGGCGAACCTATGGCATGCGTGGCACACGGGGCTATATCGGTGGGCACGTGAACCCATCAGGATCGAATGGCAGGTTGTGGGCAGAGTTTGCCCGCAATACTTCATTACGAGAACCGCACCCCAGGGCTCAGTATTTGGCTGCTCTGCAGCTGGGAGGTATTTATTTATTTATCAGATTTATATGCCGCTCATTTATAACAGATGCAGCATCCTGCAATCACAAGACCACCATCTGCCTTATGCTTCATGGCTACTTTCCAACTATCAGAGTCAATGGAGATGCTGGCAGTAAAATTGTAAATTGCAGTCACAAATGTCTCAATTAACAATCATGGGTTATTTGCTTCATGACCACTGTGGAAATGAAATGGTAAAACAGTTATGGTCAAGCGATGTCCTGTTTGGCAGACTTGCGGGTCACAACTTGTGGTCTTTAAACAAACACTACATGCATTGCCTTGACAGCAGGACTTGTATCCCTTAGATCGCTGAGAATGTATTTTTGTAATCCTCCAGTTCCACCCCCAAAGTTTAGTACGTGACAAGGTTTTCAACAAAAAATGATTTTTCTTTTTTGCAGAAATATTCCACTCCTAAAATGAAAGAAAACAGAATATCCCATACCCATCCATTTATATCATACAGTCTTAAGGGACTTGGCTTCCAAATTCCCCAAAAGGCATCCTTAATTGCTTAAACAAGAGAAAGACAGTTCAGCTTCTGCTCCAAATAGAAAGAGGGAAACTAATGAGACAGGCAGCATTTTAAGTCCTTCAAGAAATCCATCCAAGCATAGTAAAGTAACAATTTGTCAAAATTAGCCTCTAGTTGTAGTACAAGGCAGAAAAGTATCATTAGAACCACTCTTAAGGTAAGATGAAGGGTTAAAATAAAACAATGAAAGAGAACCATGCTGAATTTAACCATGGTTTATCCAGGCTTGCTAAGAGATTTCAAAGAATCCCCTGAAGACTTAGTTTTCAGAATGTTAAGAAACTACTGTAAGCTCCCTCAAATGGCAGGTACTTTGGGAACTCTTAAAGCAAAGATCAAAACATAAACACCAAGCATGGCTACCCAAAAAAAATCACTACGAATCCCATGCTAGCCACCTTGGCTGTTAGATAAATATGTCAAATACTAAGTAATATAATTTTTGTAATTGTAATTGTAATTTTATTTCTATACTGCCCTTCTCCCTAAGGACTCGGGGCGGTGCACAGACAATTAAAAAACACAAAATATACAAATATCAAAATTTAAAAATAATTAAATTTATTACACAATTTCGACCAGAATTAAAACCCAAAAATTTAAAACATCCAATTTAAAATCATTTACACAGATAGCCCGACCTGGCGGAACAGTAGGATCTTGAGGGCACAGCGAAACACACAGAGGTCAGAGATCTTGCATATTTCCGGAGGCAGTTCGTTCCACAGGGCAGGAGCTCCCACAGAGAAGGCCCTCCCCTGGGTGTCGCCAGCTGACATAAATTGGCCTATGGCACCCTGAGGAGCCCCTCTCTGTGGGAGCGAACTGTTCCATGGAAGACTACTGGTGGCAGGAGTAGGTCTCATAGGTACCCAGGTCCTAAGCCATGGAGCGCTTTAAAGGTGGTGACCAACACCTTGAATCACACCCGGAAGACCACTGGAAGCCAATGCAGCTCGCGCAGGAGAGGTGTCACATGGGCGCAATGAGTCGCGCCTGTAACCACCTGTGCAGACGCATTCTGGACCAGTTGGAGCCTCTGAGTGCTCTTCAAGGGGAGTCCCATGTAGTGAGCATTACAGTAGTCCAGCCGGGAGGTGACAAGGGTGTGAGTGACTGTGCGCAAGGCATCTTGATCCAGAAATTCAAGATCTTTAATTTTTAGGCCAATGTTTTGTAGAATATCAAGGAACAAACATGGAGAAATAATAAGCTGAATTTAAATAATTTAAGATATCCAGTTTGGATAAACAAATTACCTGTGTTTTAACTCTTGTCTACTGTTCACCTAATCACCTAAGTTTCTGGATATGGCCCACAAGAAACTTGGTCACATTTTCTTTTCCTGTCACTGCATTGATGCAACATCTATCTTTAGCACGAAAACAAGCCATAGGGTCTTTCCCCACTTGTGAGTTGAAGCGCTCTCCACCTCTTCAACTGGCAGAAAATGAGGCCAGCATGAAATTGGGTGTCCTCCTTTCCGTTTCCTATCCTGCCTCTATTGCCTCTGATTCAAGTGTTAGTAGTCTCCTGACTAGCCTTCAAATAATGGATGTCAAACCCTAACACATCTGTGACTGACCTTGGACACCGACAGAACTATAATCCTAGTTTAGCTAAAAACAACTTTAACCTGTCTAATTCATGATCTAATGACAAGATGAAGTCAACATTGTGGGAACACAGAACCAAAATAATTTTTGTCAGGACATATTTGTCAAGGATATGCAGCTCAGCATGTATCTGTAGAGTTGGGAAATGAATAAATCTCAGACAGATTGCA
The DNA here is from genome assembly GCA_030761175.1 of Masticophis lateralis. Lineage (NCBI taxonomy): Eukaryota > Metazoa > Chordata > Lepidosauria > Squamata > Colubridae > Masticophis > Masticophis lateralis. The sequence goes on from JAUDYJ010000002.1 coordinate 94,823,214, forward strand.
GAGGGTTGCCATGAGAAGCTAGAAAATTAACTGGGTGCTAATAATTGGGTGCAGGGTGATGAAACTAAAATGAGTCAGAAGAAGAAATGGAATCCCCAGATGTTAAGATAAATAGGAATACAGTTGAAGAGATAAGGAGCCTGTAGGCAGATAGTGTAGAATCTGTGAGAAAATCAGAATTGGGGACCTCCAAAAAAGAGGAGGAGATTTTCTCCAGAGTTGAGAATAAAAAAACTTCAGGTTTAGGAAAAAATATAAAAGCTGTGAAGTTGTGTGTTACAAGATACTTCCATTATGAGAACAAGACCAGAAATTTAGAACTAAGGAGAAATTTTCTGACAATTAAACAATTAAGCAGTGGAACAACTTGCCTCCAGAAGTTATGAATGCTCCAACACTGGAAGTTTTTAAGAAGATGTTGGATAACCATTTTTCTGAAGTGGTGTAGGGTTTCCTGCCTAAGCAAAGGTTGGACTGGAAGACCTCCAAGGCCCCTTCCAACTCTGCTATTCTATTCTATTCTATTCTATTCTATTCTATTCTATTCTATTCTATTCTAAATTAACCTGGAAGTAATGAAGAAAGAAAAGGATGAACCAAAATTTTCAAGTGAAGGGAGAGACAGAAAGTTTACTCCTAAGAAACATCTTAAGAAGATAAAGAGAGGTAAGAGGAAAGGCTTTCGAACAAGGAAGATGGAATGATCACTTGTGAATAGGAGGTAAAGGAAAGAAGGCACAAGATTTTGATAGCTTGGCTAAAGGGCACCATGAGAAGCTGCATTTTTCACTCAGGAGGATTATCCAGTACATGTCGGTTGCAAAGAAGAGAACTGTCTGGCATATATCGCCTGGGAGTGGATTGTGGTTGATCAAGATAAAGACGTCTCAGGACCGAGAAATTCATTACCATTAAGTTCAACAGTTATCCTTTAATTATTATTTTTGTACCAATATGATACTGTCTGAATAGCTAGGTGCCTATTGGTTCTGAATACAACTAGTGAAGCTATTCTCATCTTCTACTAGATTAGAAGTTTATATTTTACTTATTAGATCCATGGATGTAGATCCATGGATGCAGGGAATGGGAGAAGCTCCTTAAAGACTTTGCTATTGGAAGGATTTGCAGCAGGCTTGGCTGAAATACATTCAGTTAGAGTTGAAAGTGATTCTATGGGAAATTTCTGAGAGAATCAGCTCTCAACCTCATCACTAAGCACCCTCAGTTAACAGCACTCATTTCATTGAATGCAGGTAAAGGACACCAATAATCAGTCAGCCGGCTGATTTAAACATTTCCGATTCTGATATATATGGATAATATCCACAGGAAACATATAATAATGTTGTGGCCATGAAACCTGGCACCTAAGAACATGTCGGTTTTGTAGCTGTCAACCTGCTTCTGACAGGTGTGTTGCATGGCTCTTCCATGGACTTGGCTATTGTCCATAGCCCATGGACTTGGCCCATGGCCCATGGACTTGGCTATTGTCCTGCTCATCTATGAAGTCATGGGATCTCCATGCTACACTCTGTTGGAATGTTGGCATTCAATTTTGTATGCACCAACTTTCTGCACCTATAAATCCATCCACCTCAAGGAGCAATAGATGTTAGAGAAGTAGACTCTGCACTTTTATCACTTTTCCTTGTCTGAAATGTTTACTTTGTCTGTCTCTACATAGCATGCTTCAGACCAGTTAGGCTGGTATTTTCAGAGTTGTCAGTACTTTCTTTCCTGACTCTGATATGTGCAGTTCAGATTCTCAGTTGATTCAGTCTCTTTCCATAATGCACAATCCAGTGTATTTCCAGCTCTCAGCTGCAGATAGATCCAACTAATTCAGCCTTTCCTTTTGCTGAATATTTCATTTCCATTCATGTAAGCACCAGATTTGAGAATACTTTCTTCCTTCCCCCCCATCCCCCCAAAAGAGTGATGCTCCTGATGTTTCATGCATTCTTTCCACTGAGCAAGGTACCTGCTAACCAACATATTGGTGGAACAGTCAAACAGTTATGGAACAGTTATGGAACACGTAGAGTTAAGTGGAGCAGGAGAACTGAATACACACTAGATCAGTGATGGCTAACTTTTTTGCCATTGCATGCCAAAAGCAGGGGGAGCATGGGAGGGTCTCGCGTGCATGTGCCCACACCCATAATTCTATGCACCCTGCCCCACACATGCACGTGACCCCCTCGCACTCACCACGCTTTTGGCATGCGATGGCACAGTTGGATCGGTAGACCTGTTTTTCACCCTCCCCAAGCTCCAGAGGCTTTTTAGGAGCCTGGGGAGGGCAAAAACGGCCTTCCCCACCCTCCCAGAGGTCCTCCAGAAGCTGGAAACAGCCCGTTTGCTGACTTCCAGTGGGATTTGAAAGCCCGATAATCAGCTGGCCAGTGCACGCATGCATGCCAGAGCTGAGCTCACGTGCCCACCGATATAGCCCCGCGTGCCACCTGTGGCACGCATGCCATAGGTTCGCCATTATGGCACTAGATGGTCACTGTTTTTTTAACAAAAATATGTTCTTAAATATGTATCTTAATATATTTAAATGCCAATTTCTATAGTCAGGATAACCAACAGGATGCTGAGGCTAGGTTAAGAGCCGAGGTGGGCAATGCAGTGGTTAGAATGCAGTATTGCAGGCTAATTCTTCCAACTGCCAGCAGTTTGTTTCTCACTGGCTCAAGGTTGACTCAGCCTTCCATCATTCCGAGGTGGGCAAAATGAGGAACCAGATTGTTGGGGGCAATAGGCTGACTCTATAAACTGTTCAGAGTGGGCTATAAAGCACTGTGAAGCTCTATACAAGTTTAAGTGCTGTTGCTATTAATGCCATTCATTTTTCTTTAGTTTCATAAAACACGTTTAGAATATGTTCCTTGCTGTGTGATAACAAAAGAAGCACCTGGATAAGGCTGAAAGGAAAATGGGGGTTGGGATACACAAATGAACACAAATTTAAGAGCAGGAAGACAAGATGGAAAAACCAGGATGAAGTTAGTGGGGTTTTGTTGTTGTTGTTGTTGAACAACACAGAACTCTTTTGAATTAGGGCAGAAGATGTCTAAAGCAGGTTGGCTGTGGAGGAGGTTTCAGTGCTTTGATGCCATGGTAATAGGTTTCTTAGGAAGACCAAAATAGAGCAAGATGGATGAGAGGAGTACAAAATGGGGGTGGACATGTTTTGCAGTGATGGATCCTTTTTTTAAAGCTTGTAAAATACACCCACTTTCTTACTTAATAACCACTTTGTCTTCAGGATGCTGCAGGGAGGAGGGGAAAAAAGAAAAGGTAATAAGGCATGGACTTGGTAAGAAAGAGTGGTAAGATGGTGACTGTGCTACTCTTTCCATTTTGATCTCAATGTTTTCCATTCTATTATTTTAACTAAACTTCATATTCATTTAATAGGAACATGGAATGATCTAATTTAGTCCAGTGCCCCCCAACATGCATGTTTGTGCTCTCCCTTAAATTTTTCTTCCACAAGGTATCTTAAGGGTGACTGGCCCTGTAATTCAATACATTTTAGAAATTTTCCACCCATCGATGTATCTTCTCTCTGCAATGAAATTTAAATTGTTTTTTTCCAATATTCTGGATATAAGGGTATCTACATCACTGCAGTTTGCATGATTTTGCATCTGTCCCAGATTAATAACAAGAGCTAATCTTTATGCCTTATTTTACCAATTTCACTGCTTTTCACGCCAAACTATATTGCAATAGGTCAGTCATCCTCAGCTAGCTTCTTAACAATTCTCATCATCCTCAGGCAATACACTCAACAAGGCTAGTATTATGTACGGTATAATTTAATGCCTCCAGAAAGCATCAAACTGTGGAAATGTCATATAGAGTGAAATGAAAGAGAAAAATGATAAGAACATGTCTTATATTGATGCAATTTTTGTCAGATAAAGGGTATGAAAGTTTTTGAGGGACACAGATATCTTCATCAGTCAGAAAAACAGGAGCACCTAATTGGGAGAAATGCTGATCACAAGAGGCTGTACTTCCTGAGATTATTTGGTCAGATCTTTTCTATCATAGTGTCATCATAAAATGTTGACAACATTAACAATAAAAACACAGGGCAAAAAAAGCTTCACTCCTGCAATTATTTAATAAATCTCTACCTTATTTCAATAAGCTTCAACAAAATTATAAGGCTGACCTACTAAACATTTATTTTACCTTTGTTTTTCACTTCATGAAAAGAATAACAGGATAACAGATTAACAGATTAACTGATTAACAGAGTTGGAAGGGACCTTGTAGGTCATCTAGTCCAATCCCCCACCCAAGCAAGAGACCCTACACCATTTTTGACAAATGGCAGTCCAATTTCTTCTTGAAAGCCTCCAGTGATGAAGCTCCCACAACTTCTGAAGGCAAGCTTTCCATTGGTTGATTGTTCTCACTGTCAGACAATTTCTCCTTATTTCTAGATTGAATCTCTCCTTGGTCAGTTTCCATCCATTATTCCAAGATGCTTTGGAAAACAGGTTAACTCCCCTCCTCTCTGTAACAGCCCTTCAAACATTGGAAGACTGCTATCATGTCTCCCCTGGTCCTTCTCTTCACTAGACTAGCGTGATCATGCTATGTGTGTCAGTCATAGACAAGTACCTGTCACATAACACCCCAGATTTAACAATTGTTGATAAGAAATACAAAAAAAAATGTCTGGGTAGTGGACATGGCAGCAGAAAAGAAGAGAAAGAACTGGGGGTGGGGGGAATCACAAAATACAAAGACTTGCTGATAGAAATAAAATTACCAATAGTAATAGGTGCCTTGGGTGCAATCCTAAAACAACCAAAGCACCACCTGAACATCATTGGCATTGACAAAATCCCCATCAGGCAAATTGCAAAAGGTAGCTTTACTCAGAACAGCTTACATCCTGCGATGACACCACTAACACCATCCAATATCAATATCTATCTATCCCAGGTCCTGGGGAAGGACTCAATTTGTGGATAAAAATGCCAAATCCAGTCTGAACATCTGGCTAACTGTGTGACAAACCATAATAATGCAGTAGGATTGTTCAATGAAGTCAGTGTGGCATAGTGGTTAAAGATACCAGTCTATAAACCAGGAGACCAAGAATTCCAGTCTCATCTTCGACACAAAGCCAGTTGGGTCACCTTGGGCCAGTACCCTCTCTCTCAGCCCTAGAAAGTAAGCAATAGCAAACCACTTCTTAACTCTTTCCAAGAAAATTACAGGGCAGGCAGTCCAGGCAGTCACAGGAGCCAACACTGACCCAAAAAGAAAAACAAAAAATGAATTGTTCACATTAATAGGAATTTTCTTCCAGTCTAAAATACCTCTGGGAGGAGTAAAGTTCATTAAGATCACAGTACCGGAAGAAAGAGCTAAAGCTGCTATCTGCACATCCCATGAACTTGATCAGAAGGCCTGTGAGATTTGCTCCACCAAGTCATGAAGCAACTATCCCAAAGCTTGGCATAGCTGTGGCCCTCTTGAGATCCTCAAGGCAAGCTCAGAAGATGTTTATACCAGGGTATGCAGTGAAGCAAAGTACAAAGCAAACCAGTACAAGTTGCCCCCTATGGATCTGAGTCAAATTATTTCCACAGAAATGTTCAGAGTGTTCATCAGTTGCTATCTACTGTGGAAAAACTGCAGAGGCAAACCACATGCTTAATGTCATTCCTAATTAGACTCCTGGAAGCTTGCAAAAAATAATGTTGATCTAATGAAAGAGACTACATGCTGAATTTAACTAAACCTTGCAAAATGTCATTCTATGTTTGTTTTTAAGCCAGATGAAGAAGTGTCAAATTTGTCATAGGGGAGATTTATGTTACACAGAGAGGAAAGCTTACTTCATGTAATTTTCATGTCCTAAATGGAAAGAACCTCTAACAGCCTTACACTAAGGCCTTACCCTAAGTCATAAAAAATCAGGATACTTATTCAAAATTATTTTTGATAAATTGAGCATAGCACATGGATTTCGGGGAGGGGGCAGGTAGGCATCACAATCAAATCCGAGGCAGGTCATAAATGTCAATTTAAAATTAAAAATTATTTTAATATAAAACCCAATGCAGTCCTAGGTTGGACCAACAGAGGGATAGTATCAAAATTACGTGACGTGTTAGTACCACTTTATACTGCACTGGTAAGACCAAACTTGGAAACCATGTCTAGTTTTGGTCAACACAATACACAAAAGATTTTGAGGCTCTAGAAACAGGGCAAAGAAGACAACATTCACAGAGGGGGTTGACCTATTCTCCAGAGCACCTGAAGGCAGGACAAGTAGCAATAGATGAAAATGAATCAAAGAGAGATCTAACCTAGAACAAAGGAGAAATTTCCCGACAGTGAGAATAATTAATGAATGGAATGGCTGGAAGTTGTGAGTGCTCCATCACTGGATGTTTTTAAGAAGAAACTGGACAGCCATTTGTCAGGAATGGTATAGGACCTCCTGCTTGAGCAGTGGGTTGGACTAGAAGACCTTCAAGGTCCCTTCCAATGCTGTTATTCTCTATTCTATTCCATGTATGGGTAGGCAAAAAGATTGAATGGTGGGCAGTCAGCAGCTGCAGAATTCTGACTCCCATGGAAATCAGGAGGGAAATAGACAGTGTTGCACTTAATGGATGGGTAAATAATGCAAGGCCAGCAAGGTCAGGACCAGGAATCTCCCTACAAGAACCAGGGGTGGGTTCTAAATTTTTTTACTACCGGTTCTGTGGGTGTGGCTTATTTGTGGGCGTGGCTTGATGGTCATGTGATAATTCTTTAAGATTTAGCAGAGCTCCTGGTCTACCAGTCTTTTAACTGCTTGCAGAGTTGTACCGGTCTACTCATTTATTTTTGCAGGCACCGGTCTACTCATTTTGTTTTTAGAGGCATCGGTCTACCACCACACTGATCAGCTGTAGGGCGGCCCTTTGAAGCCCCATGGCAAGAGTTTAAACTTTTTTTTTTCCTTTTAGCCTATCAGCTGATAGGCTAAAAGCTGGACTCAGGAGGCAGCAATAGATTGGGGGTGGGGCCAAATAAAAGGTAAGAATAACAGGGGGTGGGGGGGCAGAATCGGTTCAGTGATGTCATATCTTCACTGCTACTGGCTCGGCCAAACTGAGCCGAATCGGGAGGAACCCACTACTGAACAAGAACCAACCGTGAGTGAAGCTCACTGCTTCAGGTGATGCCCCTTCCCATCATCTTTCCAAGAAGTTGCTGTCATCCAAGGTGGAGCAGATGACTTCAAACTCTATGCAGCAGGAGGAAAGCTTGGCTTCCACTGCCTACTTCTCAGAACTGTTTGCACATAGCAGAATAAGGGTAGCTGGCCTCCTCAGAAGAGGGGTTTCAGGAAGTGTCTTGCCCTAGTCAACTTGCTTCCAAGTTATGGTTAGAGAAACTTTAAGCTGCAGCTATTAATCACCATATAAGTAGTATTCATGCTAGAATTCCTTGGAGGAGGGGGGAAGGTCATTCCAATTTATTTATTGTTTTATGTGGTGATTGCTACCTCTGGATTAATGTGTTGGGTGATTGTTACAGAACTTCCTCTCTTTTTCCCCACTTCCAGAACCACCACCAGGAAATGATGGAATTTATATCCCAAGGATGCTTTTTCAAGAGGCAACTAGGCTTTCTTGTTTTTCTTTGAAGTTTCACTTCTCGTCCAAGCAGATCTGACTGGATGGTGGGGAATGGAAGAATTTATATTGCTTGCAGACAGCTGGTTATTTGAATTATTTTAGAGTTGTTGTGGCCACCTGGAGGTTTATATGCATCCTCAGGGTCACCTTAGTGCAAATGGGTGTGGAGCCTCTTAGAACTGCTGTGTTGTAGACTGGAGATAGAGGATGTCATATCTCTCCCCTTCTATTGAGAGAGGGCTGTTCAGTTTTGACACAGATGGCCTCTTTGACTCCCCTCTTTCAAACCAGTGGTCCTCTCTGTCCAAAATGTAGATGGACTTTATAATGGCTTCATCCCCCAAGCTGTGGGGTATCTATCATCATGTCAGAATAACCAAAAGTCTAATTGCTATGAAACCAAAATAGTATTAATGGATAGATAGATTGATTGATTGATTGATTGATTGATTGATTGATTGATTTGCTTATTGCTTACTTTCAGTAAAATTACTTACTGGACAAAAGACTGATTAGAATGATTCTAATGTTGATAGCAAAAGTCTTCCCTTTAAAAAAAGAAAAAACTTTAGCTGCTGGCAAAATGAGGGCCTTCCGAATGAAATCAGAATGGCCTTCTTGTCCTATAGAGTATAGCAGAAAATAACTTTCAATCCACAATCCATCCTTAGGGGCATACCACCGTCCCATTCCTACTCCTTAGTATTAAAAGCCACATATAGCTTTGTAGCCTGTTTCAATGTGGCTAAATGCTTCTGATATTCAGAAAAGAATTCCAAACAGGGCTATCCAACTTGCCATGTCATTGATATACAATCTTCTCTAAACTTGTGTTCCCAAAGTAATGCCAGCCTCACCACCCACCACCCTCAGTGATCATGCAGAAACTTCCTTTGATACTTTCCAAGCTTCCAGTGCCATTTGTTTTGTTTCATTAACAAAAAAAGGAATAAAAATTGGAATAGCTCAAATAAAATGTATTGTAACTGCTGGGCCCATGTGTGTCTCTTCCACCCCCATGAACCTCATAGTTGATTTTAGAAAACAAAAGAGATGGTTGGATGCATTCTAGGGTTGTCTTTAGAAGTATCCCCCTTTCTGCAGAAAAGGACAAAGGAAAATGCTGATAAATAGATGCTTTTAATAGGTGAAGTCATGGCACTCACTGAATCCAATCTGTGAATAAACTGATGCCCCGCAGCCATTTTTGGAAGACAGCCCACATTTCTAATATGCCAACTGCACCCCAAGATTGTGGCCTCCTGCCCTAAAGATTTGCACATTGCTGGAACCTCTGGTTATTTCGGGAAAGTGTATCCTAGGAAGGGAGTATGACTATGTCCACATCTGACTCTTGGAAGCAGAACAAAAGGTTGGATGAAATGAAACATGTGCCACATTTCAGAAACAAACAACCTGATTCATGAACAGTAGCTCCAGTTCATGATGAGCACCATTTAAACTCATCTGCTAATGATTAGTTAATAAATTGTCAGAGCTGAAGAGTTTCTTCTGATCATCTGTCAAGCGTTAAGTGCCTGCAGGGATGTTCAAGGATTGAAGAAGAAAACCTAAATTTAACCCCTTGTGCTTGAAAACTGAGCCATGCTTGGGAAAGGGGAAAATGTCAAAATACTTCAGGCGTCCTGACAATGTAGATGGATAAAGCCATAAGGATAAATATGATGTGAAGCAAACAGAACGGACTGCATATATTGTGGTGCCAAACTCCAGAAGCCCCGATGGCACTTTGACCTACTGCGGCCGGAGCGAAGAGAACACAGAACATCTTTTTGCCTTTAAAGGGGCCTCTGGAGATGAGGGGGTGAGCATTTTTAAACAAGTACATCTTCGGCCAGAAAAGGAGGAGGGGACCGGTGCATTTTGTAGATCTGGAACAGAGGTCTTATCCTCATTTCTCGAGCCATTTGACAGATTGCACAAGGCCAGCAGCAGTGAACTGCCATCCAATCTTCGCAGAGAGTTCCCTGGGGAAGAAGAACAGAAAAGAATCTCTCCATATTAGACAGACTGAGAAACCATTTTTCCATGCCACTAAACGCTGATCTAATTAGAATTTCTCCACAGAAGAAATTCTAATTCTAGTTCTTTCCCCAGACTCTAACCTTGTGTGTGTGTGTGTGTGTGTGTGTGTGTGTGTGTGTGTGTTTTGTATATATATAAAGAGGGATGGAAATAGAAATTACGGTTCACTTCCACACCAAAGAGCTTTCCCTGAAAAGAGGTAATAGTTTGATTTCTTTAGATACAGAAATAATCCAAATGACAGTGTCATCAACTCATTGCATTCCACATTTTCCTCAGTCTGAGAAACGGAAATCTCTAAATAACATGGCAGAGCCACTTCTCCCTTGTGGGGAAGCAAAAGGGCACTCCACAGCTCCTGACTCTAATTTTATATTGTCAGTATCTGCTTTTGAGTTGCTGACATTTGAATATGCTGCATCATCTACTGCTCCAAAATCAGTGGCATACCTGAATCCACCCTTAATTAGTCAGTTCTTTGCATAGGCCTTTAATTACAGGGTTTGTCTTTGCCATCAAACAACTGCTGCTCACCTTGTCTTTTTGTGATCACTACATATTGCCCAGGCAACAAAGCCTGTGCCGTTTTGTGAGCTTTTTCCCCATTTCTATCTCAGAATTTAAATTGAAAGAGAGCCACAGAGTCACCTGACTCAATGCAAGATCCACTGCATCATCTCTGACAGATTACAGGTAGTCCTTGATTTACAACAGTTAATTTAGCGACCATTCAAAGATACAATGGCACTGAAAAAAGTGACTTATGACTGTTTTTCACACTTACGACCATTGCAGTATTCCTGTAGTCATGTGATCAAAATTCAGATGCTCTGCAACTGGTTCATATTTATGACCGTTGCAGCATCCCAAGGTCATGCGATCACCATTTTGTCACCTTCTGACCAGCAAAGTCAATGAAGAAGCCAGATTCACTTAGCAAACATGTTATTAAGTTAACAACTGCAGTGATTCACTGAACAACTGTGCCAAAAAAAGGTTGTAAAATGGGGCAAAACTCACTTAACAAATGTCTCACTTAGCAACATAAATTTGGGGCTCGGTTGTGGTCGTAGGTCAAGGACTATCAGCCACCTCTTTCAGTTTTTCTACCTCTGAAGGAAATAGGAATCCCTAGTTTTCCCCCACTCCATTTTAAAAACAATCTTTGTACTTCCCAATCCTCTCACAGCATTCCTATATTCCTCTCTTGCGACCAAATGCAACCATCCTTTCTATCTAGGTTTATTCAAAAGTAAGGCTCTCCCTGTATTGAACTGCATCCCAATTGGACAAAATAGCCAAACACGCAAAATCTTTCTCCTCCCCAGCCATTCTGCAGCTGAACTGAATTCCAAAATCTCCCTGGAGACATCTTATAAGTGTGTGAATTCAGATAGCCTTCCCAACTTGAATAACTTCCAGTGTTATAAACTTTGAGTATAAGAATTCTGGGAATTGAAGTCCACAAGTCATAAAAGGGCCATAGTTCTCCATCTTTGCACTAGACCATCAACTAAGTATGAATCTTTAAGTAAATAAAATGGCAAGATCATGGCTAGTTACCAAAATCTTCGGAGGTCATCACAATCCCCTGAGACCTTGCAAGATTCGGATAAGAGTCTTAGAATTTATATGATTTCAAGTGAGAATGAAACTCTTGAAAGATTTGGCGATATCCTGAAATTTTACCCATTTTAAAATAAGACTACAATGCCTGGGTTGCAAAGCGCCACTAACCACTAGTTGGAAGGAGAAAGATACACCTCTGCTGAACTGTTTTTCTGGTGAGACCAGTTTATCAGGGCAACCCGGTCTACCCAAATATGGGACCAAGCATATGGCTTTTGCTTTTGCCTTTCAGCCCCAATCCAGGCAGTCACTTCCACGACAAACTATTTCATTTTAAATTTATTTCTTTGTCGGTAAATTTAAATTTAACACTCTGCTGAACTAGTGGTCAACTGGATTTGCTTTTTTTAAAAAAAATTTTAACCTGCCTTTATTATCTCAGAAGTAACTCAAGATGGCAAACATATATTCTCCCCTCCTCCTATTTTCCCCACAACAACAACCCTATGATGTGGGTTGGACTTAGAGAGAGTGACTGGCCCAAGCCTAAGGCCGGATTCAAATCTCTTGGCTTCTAAGCCAGCACTTTCATTACTACATCAGCCTGGTTCTTTTTTTTTTTTCAGCTCAGATATATTAAACTGGTTTTAATTTAAAATAATTAGTTTAATTTAATAACTTAATATACATTAAATTAAATTAATAATTTAATTTAATTTAATAACTAAATACTTATTTAGTCTATCCCAAGGACAAACTATAATGGGGAACCATTCCTGTATTCTCTGAATTGCTAAGGAGCTAGACAAAAGATGCAGGATCAATCATCCTCTTGTAATTATTTATGAAATACTTCCTATTCCTTTCCTATTGCACTATTTATTGCACATAGTTGTATAATTTGAAAATGGGCCGCCTTTGCTATGTTTTTTTTTCCTCCTGAAAATATTTACATCTTTACTACTCAAAGCATGATGCAATGCTATAAGTGCAAGCACTTACATTAAGTTTTAACCAGTTTATGCAACTTCAATTTCATATAGTTTGTGTTACACCACAACATTTCTCATGCGCCCTGAACAAAATCAGTGCTGGCACTCCATCTTTTCTTCTAACCTAAGTTGCAATAGCCCTGAAGAACGTCTGCATTATGTCATGCTTCCTTGGCAGGAGAACTTCTAATGTTTTCATTTTACAGGAAAGGCAAGATGAGCATTAGGGCAATGGAAATCTTTGTCGCATTGATGTAGCTTGACTATTTGCTTCAAATTATTCTTGAAAGGCTGTGCCACTTTGAATCAAATTGGATTTCCTAAGGAAATCAAGGCTGATCTTATATTCAAACTGACAATTTGAATTGGACCAATTCAGCCGCTCAGGAATGGATACTTATTTGCATTAGATTGATTCAATTCAACAATTGCAATCTGCACAAATCTAAAAAGCATTAATTTGATCTGCATGCATTCAAAAATACTCTAGAACAGTGATGGCTACCTTTTTGTCATCATGTGCCAAAAGCGGGGGGAGTGCAGGGGGAAGGTCCTGCGCGCACATGCCCACACCCATAATTCTGTGTGCCCTGTCCCCGTGCATGTGTGCATGACCCCCCGCAATTGGCACGATGGGCCCAGTAGGCCCATTTTTCACTCTCCCCAGGCTCCAGAACCTTTCTAGGAGCCTGGGGAGGGCAAAAACAGCCTTACCCACATGCTGGAGCCCCTCCAGGGGCTGGAAACAGCCCATTTGCTGACTTCCAGTTGTCCCAGAAGGCCCGAAAAAAAGCTGGCGGAGCTGAGCTTGCGTGCCCAGCGATATGGCTCTGTGTGACACCTTGTGGCACACATGCCATACGTTCGCCATCACGGCCCTAGAACATGTGTCCACTTCTCCTCACTATACATTCCTGCAGGTGGATGATAGATATTATTCTTGTGTAGTGCCGTTTGGCAAACATGGATTGCAATTATCTTAAAAACCAAACAGCTTGTATCTCTTTAATTTTTATTGAAATGTTAAAATGACTCTGTAACTCCAATTGGCATGCATTAAAATACTGTATATATTGGCACAGAAACGATAGTTTATGATTGACCTTGGTCCTCACTTTTCTGCTTACATAGAAAAAGTGTATTTCCTCTTCAGGGACAATGCAATTTTACAGCTGTGGCAAAGACAAACAGTTGCTTTTATTCAATGTTGTTGGGGGGGGGGGTTGTTTTTTTAAAAAAAAGATAGGAATTTGTTTGGCTGAAACATGTCATTTGAAAACACATTATCTTTTATCTCAGGCTAAAAGAGCAACTGTTTTAGCGGTTTAATGTATTAACTGTGCATTAAGGAGCCAAGCACTCTCCAGGAAAGAGATCTTTGACCCCAGCGGTCAAGAAATGTGGGATTTGGGGAAAGAGAACAGAGTGGTAAGATTGTGTCCTATGAAGCTCTGAGATTTATTTTTATTTTTTTAATGTTCTGCCTGCTCTGAACTTTTCACCCGTGTAAAGATTTTCAACTTAATCATTACTACCCATTAAGTTATTCAAGTGGATTTCTTCCAGACCAAGATATCCCCCACTGGAACTGAACCGGAGGAGAGGAAGAAGAGCTGATGCTTATGGCCAAGGACATTATGGGTAGGGGGATGCTGCACAACATAGACTTACATGCAGGGTGAAATTCAGCAGGTTCTGACAGGTTCTGGAGAACCGGTAGTGGAAATTTTGAGTAGTTCGGAGAACTGGCAAATACTACCTCTTTCCCACACCAGAGTGGGGTGGGAATGGAGATTTTGCAGTATTCTTTCCCTGCCATGCTCACCAAGCCACACCACGCCCACCAAACCATGCCCACAGAACTTGTAGTAAAAAAATTTGGATTTCACCACTGCTTACATGTATGCTGTGTCTCTCTCTGATGCCAGCTCTTAGGGCTAAGGTTGAACCCAGTAGCAATGGGAAGCAAAAGCACTCACCATACTTGCTTGCAAGTCTACATTCCAGACAAGGGCTGCACAACAAGCCACACATACCTATATCGCGAAGTACAAACAAAAAGATCAGAATAAGATGAGAGAGGCACAATCGCTTTGGTCAACTCAGGGATCACATCATTGGGCTTGGTTCAAAAAATTAGGAAGAGTTAGGAACCTAGAGATGGGGAGGGGTGAAACAGGTACCTTAAGCATCTCTACGCCTCCCAATTCTGAGGGATTCTGGGAATCTGTACAAGGAGCACTAGCAGTTTGTGCTAGCATTCCTTCTACAGATCCCAGAATGCCTCAGAATTGGCCTTTTGGCATTCCCGCCATATGTATATACAGGTAGTCCTCAACTTACAACCATTCATTTTGTGATTGCACTGAAAAAAGTAACTTGGGACCATTTTCCACACTTGCCACCCTGGCAGTATCCCTATGGTCAAGTGATCAGAATTCAGATGCTTGGCAACTGGTTCGCCGTGCCCTTAAGATGTTACTATTCCAACAAGCTGGACTGACGAAATAATGAATTTTAAATGGGTATTTTAGTTTTGGAGTTTTTAAAAATAGGGCCAAATTATTTAATATGTTTTAAAAGTGTTTTAAATTTTTGTGGTATATGTTGTTTTTATTATGGTTGTGCACTGCCCTGAGTCCCTCGGGAGAAGGGCGATATAAAATTTAAATAATCAATCAATCAATCAATCAATCAATCAGCTAAGATCTTCTCTAATGGGAAAAAAGTTCTATTAGTGACTATTTGAAGTTACGATGGACCTTCCCAAGGGTATTCATGACCCAGTTCCAAAGTTCCAAAGATCATTCCCTCCCTTTGTGATCATATGACCGTATTTTGGGTGCTTAGCAACCAGCCAACATTTATGACTGCTTGCAGCAGTCCATATTTTATGACACTTTTGCTAAAAACTGGCATATACTTCCAGTTTTCAGCAAAACTATAGCAAACAATTGGTTTGCTTAAGAACTGTGGTGTTTGGTTAAGAACCACCACCCAAAAGGGTCATAAAATCAGGTTAGTCACCTGATAGGTTCTGTTACGGTCTTAAGTCGAGGACTACCTGTACAAGAAGATGAAGCATCTAAAACTGATGACACTACTGCAGTCAATAGAAACAAGGAAACATGGAAAATTGTGATGGAAACAGTTCTGTGTAGAATCTCTGTAAGATTTTTAAAATTTCTCAGCCAACAGGAAAAAACTTAAATATTTCCTGTGGGCTTTTCAAGTGCAGTTCAGAGGTGGATTGCTCCCGGTTCGCACCAGATCGCAAGAAGTAAAAAAGGTAGTAAAAAAAATTAATAGTTTGGAGAACCAGTAATGAGATTGGCTGGCCACGTCCCCAAACCGGTTCCCTGCTGGTCGCCAGTCGTTTACCCTGCCCACTCCCAATCTATTGCTGCCTCCTGAGTCCCAGCTGATGGCTAGAGGGAAAAAAACTGTTTAAACTCTTGCCGCGGGGCTTCAAAGGGCCACCCTACAGCTGATCAGTGTTAAAAGAAAACAAATGAGTAGACCGGTGCCTGCAAAAATAGAAAAAACAGCCCCTTTCAGCTTCAGCATAGGTTAGCACAAGTTGATTACATCGGCCTCCCAACTCTCAGCTGATTTGCTCTCAGCTGTTTTGCTCAGGGCTCTGTTGCTAGCTGCAAAGAGTGGAGCAGATTTTTTTCCCCCTAGCTATGCTGAAAAAATGAAACTGAAAGTAAAGCAGGGTCTTTGCTGCATGGTGACAAAATGAGCCAGAGAGAGATTGCTTTTTCTTTTTCCTCACCAAAAACGGTAGGTGCAAAACTGCAAACAATGGGAAATTTAGGCAAAAGAGGAGAGTTCAAGATTTTAAAACACAAAAGAAAAAAAGCTCTATTTAACTAGGGAATTGTAATAATTGAGATACTATTAATTGTATATTGTGTTGAAAGCAGAAATGGTTAAGTTGTGGTTTGGAAGAATATATGGGGGAAATTATTTGGTTTATTATTATTGGTAAATATAATTAATCGATTTGAGAAATAGGATTGCATGGAAATAATTGGAATATTCATGCTCATATTGATTAATATATAAAAAAGATAGTTATATAACTAATTGATTTATATTAAAATGTTGAATTTGTATTAAACAACTGTAATATTACATAATTAACCAATGTGAGGATGGATATAAAAATAGATGACAATGGGAAGGGGTATAATATAGAATAGAAGGGAAAAATTGAATTTGATTAAGATTAGAGATGAGGATGAAGGGTAATATTGGTTTTTTAAAAAAATAGATGAGGAATAAATATGGCAAAAAGGAAATATAGAAATTGTAAATTTAATTGAAATGACTAAATACTGTTTAAATTTGTGAACCGGCCAAATACTCTGTTCAAAGAAAACACATTGTATGTTTGTATGTGTGTTTCTAATTATTGGTATTTATTCATATTTGTTCTCTTTTATTTTTTAAAGCTTAACAATTCATTCTTTATCTTAATATCTTTATATTTGTTTGGGATTGGCTTTCTTCCCTTTCATCTTTTTTATTGTACAGCAATCTTTCACTTCAAACCTACCACCTCCTTCTTTTCTTTCCTTCTTACTTTCTCTTCCCCGCTCTTCTTCTCCTCCCTACTTCCTCTTCCTTTCTCCTTCTCCTCCTCTCTTCCTCCCTCACTTACCCTCACTCCCACTCTGATTTCCCTTCCCTTCCTTCATCCCTCTCTATTGCTGTATCCTTTTATGCATATGGACTACTCAGAGGGCTGAAAAATTTTTGACTGGTCCTCGCACTTTTGACCAGTCCTCAAACTTACGACTGTCCTCACATTTTACGTTTTTTGCCCTGTCTTGTCACCATGGTGAAGAGAAGCAGTTGTGAAATGAGTGATATTCTGATATTTGAAGTATTTAATTATTGTTTTAAAGAAAGTTTGAGAGACTCACAGTTCTTTAGCAGTTTGTACCTTCTTCTTTAAAAAAAAAAGAAACTAAATAGCACTTGGAAGATTCTTATCCTCTATTTATTATTTGATCTAAATAACAATAGCAATAGCACTTAGACTTATATACGACTTCATAGTGTTTCACAGCCCTCTCTAAGCGGTTTACAGAGTTAGCATATTGCCCCCAACAATCTGGGTCCTCATAAAAGATAACTAGATCTAATTATTTATTAGATCTAAAGATAATTAGATCCAATAATAAAACTATAAGTAGGAAACAGCTTTTAACTTTAACCAAAGCTCACATAGTTTCATTCAAAAAACAAGAAGTTGGTTATGTTGCAAAAGTAGATATCTAATATTTCAATAATCCAGATTTTTTTCACATGGTCAATAGTGACCTAATTAAGTGATATTGTTATCTAGTGCTGCAAAACTTTACAGGCCAGATCTGGGAGCGCTGGTGTTTTCCATTATTCCAGTGAAAGCAGGTTGAAAACTTTAAAATGATAGGCGAGGATGAAAGTTGACTACAAAGATGACCATTTTTCATTAAACTCTGTTATGTCTGATGGTCTAAAGTCAAAACCTACTGGTCTTCAGCTGAAATTCCACAACCACATTATTTGACTCCACAATGATTCTGCCAAAATGAATTCAGAAAAAAAACCAGTGGAGCTTCAGGTATTATATTTTCCTATCACATAACAACAGCACAAGGTACTTGTCAAACAATCTGATCAAATCCCATCTTCCTTTAGTTGCAGTAAATCTGTAAATGTAAGAGTCAAGCTGTGTCCTTCAGAAGGGTTGAATTTCAGTGAATTCACATAAGCTAAAACTTTGTAGAGTTAGTCCAATATATTTGAAAAGCACCAAGTTATGATGAAATAGGCGCAAGGGATAGTTCTCCTCTTGATAATTTCTAGAGGGGTAAAATCAACCTTTCATTAACCAAGATCTACAGTTAAAAAGTGAGTGAAACTTCGGTGTCATTAATGAAACAGCTAAGATTGAGATATTTCTAGAAGTTTATTTGGAAGAACAAGAGGGAGGTCATGTTAAATGGGTTTACACCCTTCCTTCCTTCCTTCCTTCCTTCCTTCCTTCCTTCCTTCCTTCCTTCTTTCCTTCCATCCATTAGAAAGCAAAAGGAAATTCTATCAGTGCTTCTAAGTGATTTGCTGCCAAATGCACCAGCATAATTCCAGGAACATTGAAGGGGATGGAATAATATGCACATGTCACATCTCCCTAGTGTATCATGTTGGAGAGAATACAAAATGTGAATCTGAAGTAGTAGAGGCGGTACCATGACCATGATGGTCCTGTTAGTTCAACTATTCCTCAAAACTCCTGCTTGTTGTTTTCCAATGAAGTGAAGGTATAGTGCATGTACAAAAAGGTAAACAGAAGTGAAATAACTACTGAAGCATCCGGTGAAACTTGGAATTGCCATGACTGCTTTAGTAATTCAAAAGTGCACTAGTATGCATTTTGTACAGCCTTCCTTAATTGGGTTGGATGGGAGGGAGGGAGGGAGGGAGGGCAAATGGCTTCAATCAGCAACCTGCTATGAAAACTTCCTTTTCCACCTGCAAGTCTGGGTGGCAGCTTTGAAAATTAATTCAACACATCATGCAGTTCTCTTACAAATTGTCTTGTCACTGCAGATATCAAATAGACCAGTGGACCAGTTGCCTCCAGTGTGTAAGAAGGTTTTCATGTTGGAAGTAACTAGGGTTCCAGTGGCACAGGGCTGGATTGTTACAGGTTCAGCTGAATTTTTGCTCCTGGTGAAGGAAAATAAATAAATAAATAAATAAATACATACATACATACATACATACATACATACATACATACATACATACATGGTGTTAAGAGAATCTGAGATAAGAAAGAAAGAAAGAAAGAAAGAAAGAAAGAAAGAAAGAAAGAAAGAAAGAAAGAAAGAAAGAAAGAAAGAAAGAAAGAAAGAAAAACTACACAGTGTTAAAAGAAACTGAGATTTATAAACAAAGCAGTTTGTAGAGCAAGCAATCTCTGATCTGCAAATGGAAGGAGAAAAGGTATTCATTATATTAATATCAATCCGTTTTGTCGTGATACCAGCCCTCCCTTTCTTCAAATTCATTTCCTGTTGTTGATGCTAATCTCCCCCATTGGCAAGAGGAAAAAAATTAAAAATATACCTGGCACTGCAGTGCACATTCATTTCCAATAAAGAAAAAAACAGCTACTTAAAAATACTTCCAGCATTAATTTGCAGCATCCACATAGATTTCTATATGCACCTGCCGAATATTACGTTTCCTGCCCTATACAGTATGAAAAGACAGACATTTCTTCAGAGTAGCACTTTTCATCGCCAAAATGAATGCTCTTTTAAACTAAACTAAAAAGTACTCATACTTTTGAAAGGAGGAAAAAGATTCCAGAGTTCTTACATGGGCTTGTCTTTTTCAAGATGCTTTCAAAGACTTTTGATAGCAGGTGTCTTCCAAGGCAGGTATATTAGCCAGACATGAAGAAGCATAGGAGCAAAACCACAGAGACAGGGCACCAAATAGCAACCCTCACCCCCACCCCCCAAAAATAAAAGCTGATCAGCCCAGCCCTTGCATCAGAAGGAATTTTTAAAAGTGTAAAATGTTGTATGCCTTTCCTGGATCAAAATTCCTTGTGCTCAGTTGTTCAGTCCCTGGTTGCCTCACGGATAGACTATTGTAAGTTGTAACATGAGGCTACCCTTGAAGAGCATTTGGAAGCCGACAGCTGGTACATAGCATGACAGTGTGGAAAGTTTTTGGGGCCCCAAAAAGTGGCCCCTGTAACTACTGCTCCATGAGCTGCATTGGTTACCAGTCTGCTTCCGAGTGCAATTCAAGGTGTTGGTGATCACCTTTAAAGCCCATCATGGCAGGGGTCCAGGTTACTTGTGGGACCATCTCAACCCACTGGGATTGGCCCATACCACTCATGCCAGCAGAGGAGGCATGCTGCAGGTCCCATCAGCCCAATTATTTTGACTGGAGGGATCCAGAAGGAAGTCCTGCTCTGCTGTTGCTCCTACCCTCTAGAACATCTTGTCCACCCCCCAATGAGAAGTTGGCCCCAACCTTCCTATCTTTTCATAAGGACCTAAAGATTTGATTTTGCCAGTCGGCGCGGGTCCCTAGTGTGGGAACAATAGAAGTAGTTAATTGAGTAAAAACAGATCCCACCTCTCCCCACTCTGCCCCACCCTCCCCATTTGCCAGAAGTGGTATTCAACAGGTTCTGACCAGTTCTGGAGAACTGTTAGCTAAAATTCTGAGTAGTTCGGAGAACAGGTAAATACCACCTCTGACTGGCCCTGCCCATATCTATTCTCTGCTTCCTAAGTCCAACCTGATCGGGAGTAAATAGAGATTTTACAGCATCCTTCCCCTGGAGTGGGGTGGGAATGGAGATTTTATAGTATCTACCCCCTGGCATGCCCACAAAGCCACGCCCACCAAGTCATGCCACACCAACAAAGCCACGCCCACAGAACCGGTAGTAAAAAAAATTGAATCCCACCACTGCCATTTGCCCTTAGGTTTTAATGTCTGATTTTAATTATTTATGTTTTAATTGTGTATGTATAGATATATTTTTATGATTGTAAGCCGCCCAAAGTTACCCTGTGGTAAGATGGCCAGCCAATAAATTTTATAAATAACTAAATATCACAGTTAATATTTTGAATTTCATTCATCCTGATCATTCATTTGAAAGATGGTTTGAAGTACCCAAACTGGAATAACCTACTGTAGTAAAATTAAGAGATTGTCTATGAGAGGATTTGAAGGAACAGGATGACAGGTACCCCAATGTTTCTTCAGGAAATGCTGATCCCAGAAAGCTAAGAAAGGATTAATAAGTGAGGAAAACTTTACTCATTTTTGTTCTCCCCACTCAAGCAAGAAGAACAAAGAGATAAGATACCAGTGGAGGAAAAACCCATAAATATTCTCCCAGGTTGTAGTGGGTGGAAACATTTAGAATATGGACCTTGAGTTTGTTTGGAGGTTCTAGCAGGGGAGCGCAGCTATCGTAAAATTTTTTTGAAATGTTAAAGGTTCCTAAGAGAAAAACTTTTAAGAAACATTGTTTTACACTACTTAGTAGACTAATTTGGACCCCAGTTTATTTACCCTCACGATAAACACTAATTTTAGTAGTCGATCTACTCTACTCTATTCATGTTTAAGATTGATCCCAATCCAAAGGAGCTTCAAGAAAACTGGAGTAATTTCTTGGTTTCCAGAATATAATGGAAAAGTCCCAAAATCAGTGGTGGGATTCAAATAATTTAACAACTGGTTTTCTGCCCTAATGATTTCTTCCAACAACCAGTTCACCAAACTGCTCAGAAAGTTAACAACCAGTTCTCCCGAAGTGGTGCGAACTGGCTGAATCCCACCAGTGCCCAAAATACATATGCCAAAGGGTAAGTCAACAGTACTAGAAAGTTCATGTATAATGTATAAATGTATACATCATGTATAAATCCATAGAGGAAACTTGTAACTATGGAACTCCAAAAACTATTGTTAACTTAATTTCCAAAGATGACAATAAGTATTTCATAATACTTATTCAGAATACATGAAATATTTCCATAAGTATTTCAGAAATCATGTAGATACTATTGTTTTTGGAGTTCCATAGCTAGTTTCCCAATGTTGTTTAAATTTATATGCCACCCATCTCCCTCTGCTTGGTTCCTTTTTTTTCTTCCAGGTCATCACTATTCATAACTGCAAACAAAATTACCTAAACTTCCCACACATATTCCTTGAATTAAGACACAATGAAGTTTAATCTAAATAATCCATGAATGCCCAGCTACCAGATTGTCAGGTTTAATAAAAGACTTTTTCCCCCAGAAATGTAAATACTTTTGTTAAGTGGGCATATAGAATCTTTAAGTATGTTCACAAATATTGGTTTGAATTCTTCTAATGAATAATTTCTCCTTTCTCTCTAGGATGCAATCATTAACAGATTAACAGAGTTGGAAGGGACCTTGTAGGTCATCTAGTCCAACCCCCCTCCCAAGCAGGAGACCCTACATCATTTCTGACAGATGGCAGTCCAGTCTATTCTTGAAAGCTACCAGTGATGAAGCTCCCACAACTTCTGAAGTCAAGCTGTTCCATTGGTTGATTGCTCACACTGTCAGAAATTGCCTCTTTATTTCCAGGTTGAATCTCTCCTTGTTCAGTTTCCATCCATCCATTTCATCCATCCATCATCTAAAAACCTCATCAAATCAGGCAAGTAGCTGCAATGCATATACCATAAACCAATAGGTCCTGCTGTGAAACTCTAAGGAAAGTCCTGTACATAGACTTTGGAAATTTTGAACATCAAACTCTATGCAAAGCACATCTGAGCCTGATAATTATTTGGAGGATGTGAATATGAAATTAAATGGCCAGTGTGTCAAACTAGAACCCCAACTCAAACGACTGCATTCTTATGAAATTGCAATCTCATGTTTTAGCTTCTGCCACAGCGTTCTTTTGAGGATAAAATGCATTGCAATACATCTGCATCACGTAAAATTTATCTGAATGTTGTTCTCAAATACAATATCATTACAATTTGGGACATAATGCAACTTTGTTGTTGTTGTTAAGAACTTTGAGGATTTTGTGTATGCCCCTCCCCAGCAGTAAACCATCATCTTACTGAGAAACAAGTAGCGTCACTATGTATTGGTATCTACAATCCACAGTGGACTGCTGGGGGGTAGATTTGATCCACAGGAAGCCCACAATTACTCTGAAATATACTGAGAAAGCCATCACACACAAAAATGTGAGGATTCTGATTCTGTGTCTGACATTCGGTCTGACCAGAAAAAAGAGTTACTTTCCTGGGTCCCATATGAGTCCATTATTACACTCCAGTCAATAAATGACTCTAACTTTGTGTTCCCTCCCTTTCAGATGTCAGGCAAAAAGGAGGTGATAGATTTTCAACCAAGGAAGATCCATCTAAATTCCCCATCTGATTGAATAATCTGATTGAATAATATGCAGTCCTCCGTTTTAAAGAGGAATTATTGAGTCTGTCATCTGCACCTCTATAACTGCCTGGTTTGGTTCTGCAACCCATCAAGACAGACACAGACTTCAGAGGATAATTAGAACTACATAAAAAACAATTGCTACCAACCTGCCTTCCATTGAGGACCTGTATACTGCACGAGTCAAAAAGAGGGCTGTGAAAATATTTACAGACCCCTCACATCCTGGACATAAACTGTTTCAACTCCTACCCTCAAAACGACCCTATAGAGCACTGCACAACAGAACAACTAGACACAAGAACAGTTTTTTCCCAAATGCTATCACTCTGCTAAGCAAATACACGTGACCACGTGTTTATTGGACCCGTGTCCTTCCTGATTAGTGCTGGCTTCCCGGGAAGTGACACGAGGCTGGCTCCAGGGGATTATAAAGGCTTCATTGGGGGAGGGTGTCTTTCCTGCCGCCTTGAAAGAGGCGGTAGTGAGGCCTCTCCTCAAGAAGCCTTCCCTGGACCCGGCAATGTTGGTAAATTATCGTCCGGTCTCCAACCTTCGCTTTGTGGTGAAGGTTGTTGAGAGCGTGGTTGTGAAACAGTTTCCCCAGCACCTGGATGAAGCAACGTATCTAGATCCGTTCCAGTCGGGTTTCAGGCCCGGGTACAGCACGGAAACGGCATTGGTCGCGTTGGTTGATGATCTCTGGAGGGCTCGGGACAGGGGGTGCTCCTCTGTCCTGGTCCTGTTAGACCTCTCAGCGGCTTTTGATACCATCGACCATGGTATCATGCTGCACCGGTTGGTAGAGATGGGGGTGGGAGGCACTGTGTTGCGGTGGTTCTCCTCCTATCTCTCCGACCGGTCGCAGTCTGTGTTAGCAGGGGGGCAGAGGTCGATCCCGAGGCCCCTTATATGTGGGGTGCCACAAGGATCAGTCCTCTCGTCCCTCCTGTTCAACATTTATGTGAAGCCGCTGGGTGAGATCATCCGTGGTTTTGGGGTGAAGTACCATCAGTACGCTGATGACACTCAGCTGTACATCTCCACCCCAGACCACCCCAACGATGCCCTTGAAGTGATGTCCCGGTGCCTGGAGGCCGTGCGGATCTGGATGGGGAGGAACAGGCTCAGGCTCAACCCATCCAAGACCGAGTGGCTGTGGTTTCCGACGTCCCGATATAGTCAGTTGGCGCCATCACTGACTATTGGGGGCGAATCACTGGCCCCCACGGAGAGGGTTCGTAACTTGGGCGTCCTCCTGGATTCACGGCTGTCCTTGGAAGGTCATCTGATGGCCGTGGCCGGGAGGATTTTCTATCAGGTTCGCCTGATCCGCCAGTTACGTCCCTTTCTGGATTGGGACTCCTTGCTCACGGTCACTCACGCCCTTGTCACTTCCCGTCTAGACTACTGTAATGCTCTCTACATGGGGCTCCCCTTGAGGAGCACCTGGAGGCTCCAACTGGCGCAGAGTGCGGCCGCGCGGGTGGTGATGGGAGCGACATGGCGTTCCCATGTGACACCTCTCCTGCGCGAGCTGCACTGGCTCCCGGTGGTCTTCTGGGTGCGCTTCAAGGTCCTGGTTACTACCTTTAAAGCGCTCCATGGCTTAGGACCTGGGTACTTGCAGGACCACTACTACCACCAATAGCCTCCCACTGGCCAGTACGCTCTCATAGAGAGGGGCTCCTCCAGGTGCTGTCAGCCAAACAATGTCGGCTGGCAGCCCCCAGGGGGAGAGCTTTCTCTGTGGGGGCACCTACTATCTGGAATGAGCTCCCCCCAGAGATACGGAGGATCCCGGATCTGCCCACCTTCCGCCGCGCTCTTAAGACTTTTCTATTTCGCCAGGCGGGCCTGGCCTAACCACTCCCCGTTTTTAGTGTCAAATTTTAAAAAATTTTAAATTATATTGGGGTGTTTTAATTCTGTCCAGGCCAAATTCATTTAATCTGTTTTTAGTTGGTTTTTAAATTTTGTACGTATGTATTTTTATTGTTGGCTGTACACCGCCCTGAGTCCTTCGGGAGTAGGGCGGTATATAAATCCAATAAATCCAATAAAAAAAAAATCTAATTCCCTCAACACTGTCAAACTATTTACTAAGTCTGCACTACTATTAATCTTCTCATCATTCCCACCACCATCTCCTTCTACTTATGACTATATGACTGTAACTTTGTTGCTTATATGCTTACAATTTATATTGATATTGTTCCTGATTGCTTATTTGTATCCTACGACTATCATTTTTTAAAAATTTAATTTATATGCCGCCCTTCTCCGGAGACTCAGGGCGGCTTACAATGCGTTAAGCAATAGCCTTCATACTCATTAAGTGTTGTACCTTATGACTCTTGATGAACGTATCTTTTCTTTTATGTATACTGAGAGCATACGCACCAAGACAAATTCCTTGTATGTTCAATCACACTTGGCCAATAAAAAATTCTATTCTATTCTATTCTATTCTATTCTATTCTATTCTATTCTATTCTATTCTATTCTATTCTATTCTATTCCATTCCATTCCATTCCATTCCATTCTATTCTAAGATGGCCCCAGAACATAATTTTAACACAGTGTAGTTATCTTGTAGTTTATGATATTTGGAATGCTTTAGCTTTCTAAGATACTGTTGTAAGATGTTTTAAGAATCATTCTAGAGACTAAAATTATAGTATACAAATAGATATATAATCTCTCCTGCATTTTGCAACATCCCAGGCAGAGACAAAATAAATAGATATAACTGCATTATTTTTCTTACCCCAACATAGATAGGTAGTTGTTCCAGTCTCCAGATACTGGCAGAGAAAGGATCAATAGTGATTGTGTTGTGTCAGACAATGACTTTTTCTCACTTGTAGTAAAACAGCAGCTTATAAACTTGTCCATTGGGAAGAAGCAGCTAGGCAGTAGATTAAAGAATGGAATAAAGATTGCTAAAGTTTGCTGTTAAAGAATGCTGACATCACAACATTCTCCATTGTAGTGTCACAAGAAAGTGGAAAACCAACTTTTTCCAAGACAGTTGATGCACCCAAGGGCCAGTCATTCTACCACATGTGTTTTCTTCAATATGAATGTAACAAAACTAACTTCAAATATTTTAAAACAAGAAAGGGCAACCTATGGCCTGTGACCCATCCTCCCCTTTGTCTGCAGCATGAGTGGGCCTTCTAAAATGCACTGCTTGAAATTGGATGGTATGGCTTTATTAGCCATGAAGTAGTAATTTCCAAACCACTCAAATAAAACCCATTTCAATCAAAAATATGTGATTCATAGTTCCTATTGAACGTTAATCACCTTGAGTCTCTCAAATTTAGCAATCAGATAAGGCTGGCATCATCATCATCATCATTATCATGCATTTTATCCACTTCATCTCTCCTTCTGTAGCCCTTGTACTTCCAGAAAAAAGCAACCATTTCTTTGTGGCGTTGTCTGGCTAAAGTTGCTCATTCTGGTTTAGAAAAAAAGCAACAATACTTCTCTGCACTTATTGCATCAACAGATAGCCACCTGGCAGCCTTGTTTAAGGTGACATGAGCCCTCTTGGGGAAGGAGGACTCAGAGGTTTACTTAAAAGCTGGGCGGAGAAATTAGCAGAGCATCTGTCAAACAAAATTGCTTGAATTCATTCCAAATTGCACATCAGCTTTGATAAAGGTTCAGTGAGATGATGGAGGCACAGACTTGCTCTGTTATCTGGTAATGGTTTGTTCCTGTTGGGCATGAGAAAATGGACATGGTCCTAATGACTGTGAGTTCAGCCACCTGCTCCTTAGATTCATGCCCCACCTGGCCTGTTAAGGCTCCTCAGGGAGTGTTGTGTTGTTGGGTTCTAGCTGTGGTTAATTCTTTGAGAGAGGGGTTTATTCCACTTCCTCTTAAGGAGACATTGGTTCACCCCCTCTTCAAGAAGCAGCACTGGATTCCATTTTACTGGACAACTTTCATCTAGTGTCTCAACTCCATTTTTTAGGGAAGGTTATCGAGAAAATAGTTGCACAGCAGCTTCAG
This sequence comes from Masticophis lateralis, assembly GCA_030761175.1. Lineage (NCBI taxonomy): Eukaryota > Metazoa > Chordata > Lepidosauria > Squamata > Colubridae > Masticophis > Masticophis lateralis. Next base: position 94,850,530 of record JAUDYJ010000002.1, read on the forward strand.
CAGGCCCTGGATGAAGCCGATTATTTTAATTTTAATTATTCAATATTATTTTTTTTAATCTTTTTGTGTGAGAGAGAGAAAGATGGGCAACAAATACATTTAATAAATTAATAAATTTAGTGCTGTAATTTAACCCTAACAAAAAAGAACCTGGAATTAGGCTCTAAAATACAAGACTTATACACTTCATATGGTAGCTCAGTAGTAGAATTATTTTTCCCAACTAGCAAATACAGTTTTATATTTATTGAAATTCTGTAAGCAAATTAAACCTGTTTTATTCAGTCATGCCTTCAGTCAAGCTGTTTGATCACAGCTGCCTCCTTAAGTTTTAAATTTGACTGAAGCTTTTATCATTTGGGGTTTTTTTTACTCTTTGTTTTGATATTCTATGCTACGAGAGTCCTTCAGGAAAGGGGTGGTTAATAAGCACTGATAAATAAAGAAATAGTCAGCCAACCACTGGCAGAACTCATAGGCAACATGGATGGTAAAGTGAGTAAAGAGAGTCTTTAAAACTCTGAGAAATCTGTTTATTTGCACACTTTCTTTATCCAACTCTCTTTTTCTTCTTGCTGTGTCAATGTCTCCCTTTTGCTCACAGACGTGAATCAGCATATCTTTGTCTCTAGCTACATATATCTATCTATATGCATGTATACAATTAATCATTTCAGTGCTAATTTGTACTTCAAGTGGGATCCTGTTCTTATATATGGTTATTTTGTCCTAGTTTTTTAATTGTAAAAGGAGATAGAAGGTAGTTAACTATAGAACATCTGGGTGTAGGATATGGAGTTTATTTAGCAATCACAAATCCTTCTGGCAAATGGGAAAGGAATAAGCTGTCCTGAGCATGTTATTCATATTTTGTGCATCCTCTATCTTTTTTTAAAAAATTCAGTGCCTTAAAAATTTAATCCAATCATTTTGAACATTCAGAGGGTTAAATTGGGCATTATTTAAAAGTGGCTCAGAGAACATCTCCAATTCTTCCACCAGTAAGGTACAAAATCTGATTTTCAGCTTAAATCTGTCCTAGCAAAACTGCAGGAAATTTTACAAAGACCTTTCAAACCCACATATGGAGGATTATTACCTACAAAAATTAAGAGTAGGTGGAGCAAGGGTTGCCCATAAAAATTATATTTCTCACTCTTCCACGTGGCTTATCTCAACACACACATTTAAAGGCAGATCTGTAGGACTTGATGCCTAGTTAACATAAACTTCTGGATCTCATGTTACATTTTACAGTCTGTTCCAATCCTTTCACAAATCTGAACTTCAGCTCGTCAGCCCTACTTAGAAAATCATTAAATCCATGAAGGAACACTAGATTTTTGTGCTTGCTAACAAAGAAAAAAAATCTGGAAAGCAAAGAAATTAACAATGTGTGTTAAGCAGAAATGGTATCTGCTCTCCACAGATGCCTTCAGGAATAACCTTAAAGATCATTATTCAACTTTGAATTTGACCTGGAGGTTCTGTTAATTCAAGATCAGGTCAAACCACATAAAGCTCTTGCTTCTCTAGTGAGAAATACAAGAATTTAATGTATTCAAAATAATGTTTAATAGTATTCAAAATAATAGATTGTAGAAAGTAAATTGCTGTGATGTAATTATATCTACAAATGCAGAGTGAGCTCCAGTCTTGAATGTCTTCTCACTTCTTCTGCTTCATTTTTCTCTGTTCTTAAAAGGAAGAGGAGGAATTTTATATACCACAAATTTCACTCACTTCAACATCTGTATGACATATCTGGATGAATGCTGAGGGATCTTCATATAAATAAACATTTCAGATGAATGAAGGATCCAGATGAATTGAAATGTTCCACAACAGAGAAGGGACACTGAATGCTAAAACCTGATGGAAATATGATATGTCGCGATGGGAATTGTCTTCTATGTATGTATCTTTCATAAAGTAATCAGAGATTCCTTCAAGTGAAGCTTCATGACTCCTGATGACTTAATGGACACATCCAGATCGTTTGCTTGAAGGGGATTGCTGTTCCTTTCTTTCTGGACTCTTGTGGGACATCCTGGTTGTCTCCCATCCAAATATTAACCAGGTTTGAAAGGATAAATGTGTGAAATAAACCAAAAGTTTGAAGATCTTTCTAAGGGACTAATATCATAGGATATATTTATTTACTCTGCTGTGATTTTCTCTGGGCTAGCTTCCAGGGTATGTAAATAAGTATGCAGGGTGGGACTTGTTTCATTTCCTGCCAGTGTTTTAATGTTCTTCTTATTTGCTGTATTTTTTTAATCAAGTTGTCTTACCTATTAATGTAAGTCCTTGTTTCTGTGTTAATTTACTATATTCAGATTTTTTTAAATGTTGTAAAGATATTATTCAATGAATCTAAGAGATGGTTTTTAAAAAACAAATGATAATGCAAAAATATTATATAATAATACTACACAGATATATTCTTTTAAAGACAAATTATTAATAATGTTTTTAAAAAAACAGGATGCAGCTGGATTTGGTTCCAATCACTATAAGCTACCTACCATTGCTCAAGCATTTATTATCTGGTGGCAAAATTGGAGAAGCTTTGGATATGTTTTTTCTATGTAGACATACAGACAGACAGGAAACATAAAATATGCAATCTCTTAAAGAAATTAGTTGCAGCTTCTGATGCAAAGCAACAAAATAGAACTAAGCCTCAACTAACAGATGCCTTATTCATTTCAACAGAATTTGTTGTAGGACTCTGTATGGTCTTAAAGACCAGATTGTTAATCTTTTGCAGGCATTATTGTTTATTTTGAGCTTCCTCTTCTGGGAGATTTCAATATTCACAAAGATTATTCAGCCAGGAATAGTTTAGGATTTTGTGTTCCCATTACAGGAAAACAATAGTTTGATTTTTAAAGAATAGTTACAAAACCAAATGTGAAAGATCCACAAGATGTTTCCATTTTGCTATGAAAAATCAGTCTACCAGAATCTATACAAAGAATCCTGAGAAGCTTTCAAAATTATTGTTTTGATCAAAATAGATTCTACATAAACATTAATATCTTCATGATCAGCCTGGAAAAGCCAAAGACATACACAGATTCCTATAGGACTGTGATGGTGAACCTATGGCATGCGTGCCGGAAGTGGCACATCTCTCTGGGCATGCGAGCCATCGCCTGTTGCTCTTCTGGGTTCCAGCACACTGGCCAGCTGGTATTCACGGGCATCTGAGCACCTGAAACCAGAAGAGCAGCCACCCAGTGTGCATGCGCATGCTGGGTGGCTGCTCTTCCTGTTTCCAGCATGCGCATGCACACCAGCTAGCTGGTCCTCCAGTTTCTGGCACACATGTGCACACAATGACCAGCTGGCTGGCATGCATGCATGTGCAGGAAACCGGAACAGCAGCCACCCAGCACGCACATGCGCACCAGGCTGCTTCTCTTCCGGTTTCCAGCATGTGCATGCACATGCTCTCATTTCAGCACTTGATGCCGAAAAGGTTCACCAACACTGCTATAGGAAATGGAGACATTAATGGGGGGGGAAGGAACAAGAGATTTTAAAACACATGCACAAACACAATACAACACAAGAGAAATTAATCCTAAATCAGGTTTAGACTTTTCCTATTCCTATTGCCAGTTTAAACTTTTCCTATTCTTACTGGAGTAGCAATTTTTGAAACAGAAACTTATCTCTGCTTTAGATCACCTAGATTTCACCTCAAATTTCTGGAGATTCCAACCATTTATCAGAGACTATTTAGGGGAGCTAATCCAGATTCACTCCAGCCACTTCTATTTTTGTTTTTAAAAGGACCAATTCTTTTTCTTCTTCCAGCAAAAGGAAGAGCCTTTTGCATATGTGATCTAAAGCATCTCCCTCATGAGAATGTGGATTGGACATGTCTACGTTGCAGTCAGCACTGTCTCAATGAGGGTTTAACATTGTTCTCTGCGCTGTTCAGCAGTTACAACAGGAACACAGTAGCTCTATTGTATTAAATTTAAGAAAGCGGCTCAGAATCTTATGAAGTGGGTAGGCTATATTTTTAGGAATAAATACTTGAAGGTAGTAATTGGTACCCCTAAACAGTGCCTGGATGAGGAAGAACAAGTTAAAATTAATTCAAGACAACATGGAGGTGCTAAAACAGGAAACTCAACTCAAATAAATGGTTCGTCTTAGTTGGTGAACATTCAGGCTGTCCCCTGAAGCAGCAGATCCATGAACTGGAAATGTTCCTTGATGCTCAGTTGTCATTGGATTTGCATATGACAGCTGTGTCTATTATGCTGTTTGTGATTCTTCCTGGGAGAGTGACATTTGTGATGGTAATCAATGCCTTGGTTACTGTATATCTTCTCTTCAGTATTGCTGTGTGACTACATAGAACTACTCTTGAAAAACATCAGAAGTTGGAAAAAACAACACTAGGCTTTTCATTGGTGCAAAGTTCAATGATCTTTCTATTGCTAGGTTTGCACCCTTTGTCAACTGCTTACAGGGCAAAATTTTAAATCAATTAATCAAACAAACAAACAAACATACAAACAAACAAACAAACCTAGTTATTCGCTGGCAGGGGAACTATCTAGAAAGTTAAGTCAAGAAAACATTCCCGAAGGTGGTGATGGCTTCTCTACTATACCATGCTTTAAAAAAAAAATGTAGATATATGTCCGTGCCAATAGAGTTGACTTGGGGACAAGTTCAATTTTTGTTTTAACTCTATAGTCTTAAATGGTCAGAGCCTGATTATTTGAGGGACTGTCTCTCCCATTGTGAACAAGATCTGCAGGTGAGACTGCTTTCTCTCACGGCCAAATTCTTGGTATTCTATTTTTTAAATCTCTCCTTTATTATAAGTAACTCAAGGCAGTGAACATACTGAATTTTCTGTCCTCCTCCTATTTCCCCACAACAACAACCCTGTGAGGTGGGTTGAGTTGAGAAAGAGTGAATGGCCCAAAGCCAGCTTTCATGTCTAATGCAGGGGAGAGAGAGACTTTTATGGGTGTTGGTTAATAGCACCTTATAATGCCTTGGTAAGGCCACACTTGGAATATTGCATTCAGATTTGTCACCATGATATAAAAAAGATGTTGAGACTCTAGAAAGAGTGCAGAGAAGAGCAATAAAGATGATTAGGGGACTGGAGGCTAAAAACATATGAAGAACAGTTGCAGGAACTGGGTATGTCTAGTTTAATGAAAAGGACTAGGGGAGACATGATAGCAGTGTTCCAATATCTCAGGGGCTACCACAAAGGGAGTCAAGCTATTCTCCAAAGCACCTGAGGGTAGGACAAGAAGCAATGGGTGGAAACTTATCAAGGAGAGAAACAACCTAGAACTAAGGAGAAATTTCCTGACAGAACAATTAATCAGTGGAACAATTTGCCTCCAGAAGTTGTGAATGCTCCAACACTGGAAGCTGTTAAGATGATGTTGGATAACCATTTGTCTGAAGTGGTGTAGGGTTTCCTGCCTAAGCAGGGGGTTGGACTAGAAAACTTCCAAGGTCCCTTCCAACTCTGTTATTCTATTCTATTCTAATAGGCATAAGAAAGGATGTGTTTACAGTTGTCTGCCCCTTTCTTCTGCTTTTGAATGTTTATTGATGGAGTTTATCGCCTTGTGTCTGTTGATGCTGCTTTGTCCGAGAGACATATTTCCCAGTGACAAAAGCTCATGGGGAATACACTCCCCTTTAGACTTTCCCATTCAGCCTAGAAAGGCTGAGGACAAAGCTGGAATGCCAGGGATAGAAAGTGTGGGAGTAACCAATACAATCCTTATACCCCTCCACTAATGCACATTAATGATGACAAAAAGGAGGTTTTATATCCCTAATCAATCTCTTTCTTATCTGTAGACTGTATCAGTTTCAACAGCTAAGAGGCTGCATAATAGTGCCACCTCCTGGAAATAAATAATAGATGTTGTTGAACATGCCCTACTTCCTAAGTACTTAAAAGCAACGTTCCTCCCTCCCTTCCTCTCACACTCTCACACACACACACACAATAGCTGAATTGCCCACAGAACGCAAAGCAAATGCATTTTGACTGTTTTGTTTGTTATTGGAAAGAAGAAAAACAGTCCTTGGAACTATCTAGAAAAGCTATTAATATTATTTGCTGCTCTAACATCAGTATAAAATCTTCCTTTTATTTCTGGGTGTTAATATAAACCCCAAACTGTTAAATGACCAAGGCAAGATAGCTACATCAGCTGCTGGATAAAATCCTGTTTGCCCTGCTTGTCATCTTTGCTGCCTTAAGATTTTATTTAACCTTTTTTTTTTAATGGCAAGCAAAGTTTGATGCCAAACAAAAGACAGCGCTCCTTAAAAAGTTTTCTATCTGCCTCTATCTGTAAATGCTGAATCACGTTCACAGTTTGAACTAAGTGCAAATAACACTGTGCTTGTTATAGAAATGTCCATCAGGAAATGATGCTCCACACCAGCCTTGCCCAACCTGATGCCTTCCAGAGAGAGAACCATGTTGGTTAGGTGCTTCAAAAGTCTCTTCCCAGCAGGTGCTCAGATAAACCATTTGCAGAAGGACTTCATTTCTCTAATCACGTAAAATCTGTTTTTCCTCCTAATAAGCTGGCTCATGATATGCTTAAACAAACACTGGTTTCATTTAAAAAAAAAAAAGATACCAGTGTTGACTTCAGGTTCAGGAACACCACAATCAGCAGAATCATTGTTAAAAATTATGGGAACTGAAATTCAAATACTTGGACATGATCAGTTGACAAAGCTGCCTTAAAAGATCTCGGGACCTTGATTCTTAAATGACTTGATGTACCAATCTGTCTTCGCACCTTCTGTCTCCAGGGAAGGCCCTGTTGCATATTTAACCTCTGTCTGAAGTGCAATCGATAGACATGAGCACAGGACTTTCTTTGCAACGGTCTTCAAGGCTTCATCTATATTTTCTGTCAATAGTGTATGAATTCTGCTCTCTTATTCAGGCAATTTTGCATACTGGGTTGTTTTACCTCTACTAGTTCAGCTTGCTATGTTTCAGCACTAAAGTGCTATTTTTTTGCTCTATTTTTTATCCCTTTAAAAAAAAATAAAGAAAAATTATTTAGCTGCTAGTTGACCCACTGAAGAGTCAAAAAGAGGTTAAGCACACATGGGTGTATGAATAATTCAGACCCAGTGAGAGGCAACCGTTGGTGTTGTTCTAGAGGCACCATTGGGGTAGTGTCCATGATAAATAAAGTGTGTGTTGGCCATTCCCACTAGCAACCAAGCACAGTGCCTGAGAGACTGAAATGCAGGTTGTTCTATGGCCTTTTAATCGCTAAATGGCAGCTCTTGACATGATCTGGCTCCAAGGAGTTGGAAGCAAGAGTATCACGAGTAATACACGTTGACAAGGAACACTAATGTCAGCAGAAAGAGAGTGACACATTTTTCACTAAGCCAAACCTCAACAAATAAAAAGTAGATGGAAGCAGGAGCAGGGAGACAGCTGGATGCTTTCTAATTAGCAATGGCATTTGAACTGAGATGTTACAGGCCAGATTTTATATAGTTCCTTTTAGAACCTGCTGGATTTGGGGCCTGGTGGGAAAAGAGTGAATACTTGCAGCAAAGCATGTATTAAAGCTATTTCAGTGGGAAAACCCTTCCTGCACCTCCAATGGTTGCAAGAAGCTCGAGCAGCAGCAACAGAAGCATCTTATTCTTCTAGACCCTTGGAGAAAGGAGAAAGCAGGAAGGATCTCTTCCTTTTCCTAGAGATCCCTAAGCAAACTTCCTTCCCCAATGCCTTTAGAAGCCATTGGACAACTGCAGCCAGCCCACCGAACCAATCAACTTTTTTTTGCTATTAACAGGAATGGGGTCCCAAGTTGCTCATCCTATGTTCCTCCTCTCACAGTGGGAGTCTTTATCAATCCAACAGAGCCATCCAGCAGGTTTGAGGAAATCCAAAAAAAAACAGCATCCAATGGTGAACAACTCAAAATAACCCACAGATGGCATTGCTTGCTCATTGGCCCCAGACAGCAAGATTCTGCAGAAGCGAGACTGGGGGAAAAAAAGAGAGAAAGGGTTAGAATGGCATATCTTTCTTCTAAAAAGTAGTGATGCCTGTATTTTATTTCAGCTTTCATTTTGGAGACCTATAAAGTGAGAAAATTGGGGAGTGTAGGTCTGTTTATGTATTAAGAATTAAATCTAAACAAATAAATAGAAGAGTGATAGGGACAGATGGAGAAGAAACTCTGAACTTAGCACAACAACATTAGACACTGTAACCAGGGGACACTTGGTAGTACACACAGCCAAGTAGTTTCTTCTTAGGGAGAAGAGGATATACAGCAGTTTTTACTGCCATTCTGTTGGTTAGTTTTCACATTTGTACCGTGTACCTTCTGGACCAATAGGAAGAACCCAAGCTAAGACTCTCTCATTTCTGCCATCTCACAAACCACAAGACGTAGTGACCCCTCAGTCCTAGCTGCTTAATATTTATCTTTTTAAAAAGTCTGTATGACTAGTATGACATCCTAGAGTAAAACTCTGAGTGGGTCTCAATAAATTGGTCCTTTGCCCTCCATGCAAATGTTGGGTCTTCTGCAGGAAAACAAGGCAAGAGACAATGCAATTGCAAAGTTAGAGCAGTTCATTTCCTTATTGGCACATAATTAGTAAGGGAGATGCTAGGCTTGACTGCCCACAAAGGCTGATTGAAGAGCAAAGAAGTAGGGGGGAAAGCAAAGCAGAAAATGCCCATCTACTCTCATCTTTCAGGTTCAAAGATGCCACCTACCTACATTTTTAGGATAGAAGACCAGTGGCAAGGAAACAGGTTTGACTCCCTAAACACCCACTAGATATTATATGAAGGATTCCTTGTAATGCTTCACCACTCCTTACTGTTCTCAATTCCCAACTATTTAACACTTAATATGTTTTGTTCTGTCCTTCACCTTTTTGTGGGAAATACCTTCTTCTTCTTCTTCTTCTTCTTCTTTCTTCTAGTAATTTTATTAAAGATTATAATTACAATAGCATAAATGAATATATGGGAAAAAAGAGGTGCAGAAAATAGAAAGAAAAGTGTGTGTTTTCCTGCCCTCAACTATTCCAGTAACTTACCACTTTCTCTTAAAATACAACAAATGATCTCTTCTTCCCATATCCTCTTATCTATAGGTAAGGTTTCTAATAACCTACCATAAATCTTCATTACAACTTTATACAACTTAAGATGTTTCCACCCATCTTTAATAAAAATTCTATCAAGTTTACACATTCATTCACTTGCTCAAGTTTGTGTGTGATCTGCAGTCATTCACTCAATTTCGCAGTGTCCTTTCAAAATCTTTATAATACATCAGAAATAGAAAACCAACTAAACACACTGGACCGTTTAATGACTGTGGGGTCCTTGGTGTTCTCTGAGCTTGGTTTAGCTCAAGAGGTCAAGTTCAACCCTGAGCTACAAATATTCTCTTCTATTGTTCAATGACTTCAAATTATTATTAGAACAGGATGAGAAACTCAGTTTATCCATGGTGTAAAAACTACAGGGAAAATAGCATTTAAACCATGTTTGGCAGTGAAGCAAATAATGACAACAAGAGGGGAACAATGAAGCTTAACTGAAAGCAAATTAAGTCATTAGGTCCAGGTGACCCTCAGCCAAATGTTTTTTAAAAATAAACTGCTCATCTTCTAATAAAAATACACTGCACATTCCAAAGATCAGCCTCCGTACTAGAACGACACATAGCCAATGCGCTTAGAATTATTGAGAGCAGGGCAAAATGATACTTTTAATGAGACATCAAGGACAGGCTTAGACCTTTCCTCATTAATACTGTAATGAGTATTTGAAAGATTGTTTTTGTATGAACCTGCCCAGACATTAAAGGTCACGAAATCCCCCTTTGAGGCCCTGCTTATAAATGCTTGTTAGATCCATTAGAGAAAGATGTTTTCTGAATCACTCCTAAGCTACAGTCCCAAGAGTTTTATAGCCCTTTGCTCATTCTGTTTTCAGGACAACAGTCAAGAACATTCCTTTTCATTTGGCCTTTTGAATTAGACTCATAACTTGATTTTGTTTAACTTATTTATATTTTATTGTAGATCAGTCTATTATTTTTACTCATTTTAAGTACCCTGCAAGTAGAAAGGGGGGATATAAAACTAAATCATCATCATCATCATCCCTTTATTTCTCAACTTGTACATGTGCCTTCCTTAGGGCCCTCCAGGCTTAAGTCAAATTTTAAAAGATTTTGTAATATGCTCATGTAATGAGGCAGGGACATGTTCATTGTCTTCTTTATCATTTATCTTCAGCATTAGAACTTTCTTCTTTCTAAAGCCTACAACTGGCTAAATGCAGAATTCTGACAGCAGCAACTCAGACTGAAGGCAATCAACAAGAGAACTAGATGAAATACATCACTTGACTGGCACAGGATTTCATGATTCTGAAGACTTCTCAAACACCAGTATTTTCTCCAGATAGCCCTGGCCATTTCACCATCCTGTGCCATGATGGCCTAGTGATTAGAATGGAGCATTGCAGGCTAATTCAGCTCATTGCCAGGAGTTCAATCCTGATGGATGGGGCTCAAGGTTGACTCATCTTTACATCCTTCTGAGGTTGGTAAAATGAGGACCCAGATCGTTGGAGGCAATATGCTGACTCTGTAAACCACTTAGAGAGGGCTGTAAAACACTATTAAGCAATATATAAATCTAAGTGCTATTGCTATATTCATTAATATCAATGGAAGGTATCCCAAAACATAAGAGAGATCATCAAACTGGAGAAGGCTGGTATAAAGGGCCTACTTCACTTGAAGTGAAGTCTGACTTTGTAGAGCTCCAATTTTCTTCCTTCCCCTCATGGTATGCTGACTGCATGAAACACTTGATCCATGCACTGTCAAAATGAAAAAATCAAATGGAAGCAATGCTCCGGGGAAATTTTTAAATTGAATCCTGTTGCTTTTTCTGCTCTCAAGGGTGTCACACACCAAATTGTTGGGATCGCCTTCTCTCAAAAAGACAGCCAACTCTAAATAAGGCCAGGGTGACTTCACTTCTGACATATCAATATTCCACTATATATAAATAGTCCAGTATTGCTATTGTAAGTGCCAATATTGCACATGCATGTCAAATTACATAAACATTTTTTTTAAACTCTGCACCTTGGCTTGAAGTAGGAAGGACATTCTCAAGAAAAGCCTCAGGCAAGGAAAATAGATTTATTGTATCCACATTTTAAAAATTGAAGGAGATTGATCTCCATGCAAATGTACGGGTTTTTCCCCCCTTGAAGTTAAGTCTGCCTGAATTTAGCAAGAGTCTGAAAAGCATCTGTGTTGATTAAAGATTCAACACTGATTAACCCATCACTTGCAAAATCTAATTAACTAAATAGACCAATGTATCTCCAATATCGGTTGTCTGTCCATTCTCAGTGAGTCGGACCTGCTTTTGAGCTAGGTCTATATGAAAGACAGCTTGGTCTAAAATAGGAGACTTCTCAGCATCTTCCTTTCCAAGCACAGGAACACGTCGGGGTCCCCGGAGAGGATCGTCAAATCGCATTAATTTTACTTTGGAAAGATCTGAAAAAGAATTTAAAGACATAATTGTAAAGAGAGGTAACATTAGTATACAAATCACAAGAAGGCTAATGCAAAAGACATAACAAAAATGGATGATTTTAACAATATAAGCTGCTGTTGTTGCCTACCCAGCTTCCTGAAAGAGTGCCTTGATAGAGGCTTTACATTTTGCTCTTCTGGCCCATTGCTTTAAAGGATGGGGAAATGCTTCAGAACTAAGGCTTAATTAAAAGACAAGGGAGGAGTGGAGTACACATGACATTTGATTAAAGATGTGACTCATTGAGCTGAATCACCTAGAGAAGTATCCCCATTTTCCCATCCAGACAGAGATGTATGAAGGCTTTGAGTTCCCTGAATGTTCTATTAGACTTGCAAATCATGTTTACATAAGGAGGCAGAGTTTTACCCACAATTCCACCCCTCTTAAGATACACTGCAGCTCTGTCAAGCTAAACTTCCAGGAGCAATTACTAAATAGCAATGACTCCATGAGGGATTTGGGGAATTCCCAAAGATGTTTATTGTATTCTATAAGACACTCTGGACTATAAGACACACCTAGCTTTTTGGGGGGGGGGGGGGAGAAAAAAATCTGCCTCTGCCTCCCAGCAATTTGCCTCCTTGCAGCAAACAGCCTGGTCAGCTTCAGCACAGTCTGATTTAGCACAAGCAGCTGATTGGCAGTTGGATCTGCCTTCCAGAATACCACCAATCAACTGTTCCAGACTGCTCCCCATCGGCACCATCAGCACCCATCGCTGCTGCCACCTGTTGCCACCTCTGCACCCATTTTTGGGCTCCGCGCATCCCGTTTTTGGCCCGTTCCAGGCAGTGGGGATTGCTGCTGCCTATTCCTGCCACCTGGAATGGACTGAAAATTTGATGTGCGGAGGCCAAAAACAGGGCACGCAGAGGCCAAAAATGGGATGCGCAGAGGCAGCAATAGGTGGCAGCAGCGATGGGTGGTGGCAATCCCCGCAGCCTGGAAAAGCTGATTGGTGATATTCCGGGAGGCAGATCCAACCGCCAATCAACTACTAGTGCTAAATCGGGCTGTGCTGAAGCTGACCAGGCTGTTTGCTGCAAGGAGGGAAATTGCTGGGAGGCAGAGGCTGAAAGGTGGGGAGTGAGGCTTTGGCAACATTAGCTCTATAAGATGCACAGACATTTCCACCCACTTTGACACTTTGGTGGGGGGGAAGGAAGTGTGTCTTATAGTCTGAAAAATATGGTAATTGTTTTAATAATGTTTAGTAGGATGTAGATTTTAATGATATTTCAGTAAGTTGTTGAATGAATTAACTGAGTACGGTCTGTATGTTAACACAACAGAACATTTTTACAGAGCAAAGTTTTCTTTGTTGCTATTCTTTATGCAATGTATTAGAAATATGAACTGCTTTCTTAAATTGTGCTCCTCATTTATCAGCTGTTATTTTAAATGGGCTCTTCACAAAGAAGTCTCATCTGCTCACTCAGATTGCTGATAAAGACCAGCCCTTGAAAAGTGTTACCTCCAGTTCATTGCCAAGTCATTCTCCTAATACCTTTGTCTGTTTTTATTCATGACTTAGATGAAAAAATAGAGGCACCACTTAATATATTTCCAGGTAACACTAAATTGGATGGAATTGCTAAAAGACAAAAATAGATTTCAAAACGCTCTTTAAAGATTAGAGGAATTAACTGAAAATTACAGAATGAAATGCAAGGTTCTTCACTTAAAAATCAAATACACATTAGCTCGGCAACAGTACTTGTGAAAAAGCCTGCAAAACTGAATACAAATCAGCAATATGATGTTGCTGGGACAAAAAAATCAATATTAGGTTGAATCAATGTAGTTTCCAAATTATAGGGGAAATAGTTCCACTTCTTTTACATGGGTCTGATTCAATCATAGTACTATATTTAAGTTCTGGGCGCCACACATTAAAAAGGATTCAGGGTAATTGGAATAGATTCAGAGAATGAGGATGATCAAAGGACAAGAAACCAAGTCCCATGAAGAGAGATTGAAGGAGTTTAGAATATTTAACCTTGGGTGTGGAGAGAGATGATAGCGGTTTTCAAAAAGCTGAATGGATATCACACAAAAGAAAGTCAGGACTTGTTCTATATTGTTTGCAAAAAAACTTCCTAATAATAAATGCAGTTTGATAATGGAAGCAATTATTCAGATAGGTGATGGATTGCCCTTCACTGGATATATACAAGTAGAATGTAGACAAACATAGAGGATGCATTAATTTAAATTCCTGACCTACATAGGAAATTGGATTCAAAGGCCTGAATAACCCCTTTTAATTTTATGATTCTCAATGGAATCACTTACCTCTTAGTGGGAAATAAGTTGAAAACTGTACATAAGTACCTCTAATCTACATGCCAGGAAAATCTAATCTAAAGAACTACACATTCCCTCTCTACTCCTTAGTTTTTGTCCCATTTGAATGTGTCTCTTGTTCTTGATGGTCGCATTATATTTCCTTTACCCCGGCAATACCTATATTGACTCTCACCAAATAATTTTCTATTTCAGCATATACATTTCACAAGATATTTTCATGAAGAGGCTGAACATTAGATAAATCGAATTATTTAGACAATTAGACAATTTATTATTAGTTCATATTTTATTAATTAGATAAATTAGATAAATCTTTATCTCCATTAGATAAAGGGTTGTGAACTGAGTATTGGCTTAAATGTCTCTTTCCAACATTGTGATGTTAATTAAGTTTCTCCAAAAGAAAAAAAAAACCACATGAAACACGTCCAAATCCTGTTACAAAAACTGACTTTAAAAGTCACCTTGTATGATATTCTTTTTTCTGATATATTACAAGCAGGAAAAAAAAAATCTATATGGATATACTTGAAGCTGCACTGAATGTACAGGGTTGACAATAACAACACCAAAAAATAAGCAAACCCTCCACCAAACCCCCCTCCCCTTGTCTTCATTGTTATAATTTTAGATCATTATCCATCCCAAATGGCTTTACTTTAAGGGATTCTTAATGGCAAGTATCTCTTTTAGTGAAATACTGTTAAATAGTCCAATATTTTCCTTGTGAAAAAAGTAGCAAGATGTCACCTTAAAATTATCCCATTTAAAAATAGTATTGTGCTAGAGGCAAAGAAATTTAGTCTGTTTTAGGAAAATCTTAACAGCAACTATCACAAAATGTAAGGCGTTCCTTCTCTGGAAGCTAAAACTCTCATTTACAAAAGTCTCTACCTGTCATAACTAAGTCTCTTCCCTCCCCTTTTTTTAGTATTTCATTTCTTCATTTCTAGTAAATATGTTACAGAGGGGAAGCTGAGACGAATATCAAGTAATGGTTTTACTGGCGATATCATTTTATATGCTATTGTGAAGGGGAAAGGGAGGAGCAATTATAGGCTGTTTGATACTATTCTTTCCATAAAACTAGAAAGTGTTCCAATAAAAGCAGCTAAGTTATCTGTTTTGTCATGAGGTACAATAGCCTTTTTTTCTTTTTGAGAAAGAAACCTTTTCAAAAGCTACAAGCCACCTTTCAAGGAATTGCTAAACAGAACTTTCCTAATGAGCCAGCTATTTTACTCTTCCTAAGTTCACAGCTCCCTTTCATCAGACAATCTTTTTAAGTGCCTGCCTAACCGTGACATCTTCTGAAACTACCATTCAGAAGAATTACTGATTTAGTCTGAATGGCTTTTCATTCACTTCAAAACAGTCTGGTTGTGGATCTCTCATAATTGCCTGCCCAAGTTTGAGATGTGTTGTACTGTTTTCGTCTGGCAAGACAACTTACGTATTTTTCCCCCTCTCAACATTTTTTCAAGAAAACAGATTCACATCGAAATATGAAAATTGTCTCTTTCCCTAAGATCAAAACACACAAGCAGCTGAAGTGATGTGAAAATAAATTATCTTTCTGATATCTTTCTGAAAGTTTGGGCCAAGATATAATTCCCTATTTGGATATAACTGCTGGGATCAACAAAGACACAAAGCAAACAGGACAGTATCTCCTTGTTAAAAGGAGCTCTGTCAACTGTCTTCAGCACAGCAACTGTGGTTAGGGCTCAAAGTCTTGGTAAGTTTAACTAAAAGATTACAATTCTTACAAAGAAAGGCCTTTACTGATTAATGGTAAGAATTCAAACTTTCAATTTATGAAGGAGTGTGTGGAATTAACTTAAAAATATAAAGTTTAACAATCTGCGTTCTTAGAAAAGAATCTTTGCAGGAGTAAAGTGTAAAGAGAAGAAGGCATACATAGACAGTGTCATGAACTTTCCTTTTCCCCTCTTGGGACTAGAAATTTGGAAGAGGAAGCATTAATCACTCAATGATGAACATCAGTCATATAGCTGATCTATGATATGATACGATCGATCATATATTGATCTATGATAGATCATAGCTGTCATATAGCTATCAGCTCCCCGCAAACATTTATCTGATTGTTTATTTGTTGGATTTCTATTTTCCTTTTTGTTCAGCTGCTCAAAGAATCAAACACTTCCCACTCCCTCCCCTATCTTTCACCAAAACAATAAGGCTGTAAGGTAGGATGAGCTGATTGACTCGCCCCAAATCACTCTGTGAGCTTCTGTAGCTAAGGGTGGACTAGAACCCAGATCTCTGCATGCTAGGCTGGCATCATAACCACTACACTACACTGCCTCATCCGCATAAATTCATTGTCAGTCAGAACCATCCATTTGCCACTACACCTCTTTCGCCACAGAGGTTTCCTAAACCAAAGCATTTGTATAAAAACCCTTCTTAATCTTTTTACTGGGATTAGCAGCATTTGATAAGCATAATGATGTTAAGATACATTTTAGTTTCAGTCTATATTTAGACACATATATCCAAATATAAGTTGTAGAATGAGGAAAATAATGTAATGGTAACGAAGCAATCTCTATATTCAGAAGTTCAAGAAAATTCTTGTTACAACACTGATTTGGAAGCAAGTGTTTTTCTATTTGAAAAATACAACATTATTTTAGTGTAATCTAAAATTACAAATGTGATTTCATCTTCACTAAAAATATATATATTAAATTTAACATATTTGGCATCTACTAACTTAATTTCCTCTTGGCAAGCTAGAAACAGCTACTTTTTCACCTCAGCACTGAGTATCATTTCTGGCTATTGAGTAAGAATGTCCATTTGCTTCAGTTCCTTAACACTGCAGGACATTATGGCCCACTGCTTTGAGATAGAGAGAATACTTGCCACCTCTAGCATTATACCTCAAGAAAGATAAGATTCAAAGGTTCAGTCATTACAAAAGTATGAAATGAGCAGGAAAGGGTGACTCAAGACATATACAACTAAATGAATGCATCACTCACACTGAAATTATAAATCTGGGGAAAGCCAGTAATTATCAC
Source organism: Masticophis lateralis (assembly GCA_030761175.1). Classification (NCBI taxonomy): domain Eukaryota; kingdom Metazoa; phylum Chordata; class Lepidosauria; order Squamata; family Colubridae; genus Masticophis; species Masticophis lateralis. The sequence goes on from JAUDYJ010000002.1 coordinate 94,867,554, forward strand.
CGGTAGTAGCAATTGTACATCTGGAGTTTTGAAACCAGCTCCTCCAAGTTTCAGAACCTCAACACAAACTCCTTCAAGTCCAGATCATAATGGGTTGAGATTCAGTTCTGGTCTTAGACAAGAGATCTAGATACAGTCAGTGCTTTAGGCTTGTGGTGACCAGAGTAGTATTCTATTTCTTCTAAAAAATCCTAAAATCTGTCTGAATTAAAAACTTGAATCTGAGTCTGCATCTTACCTTTGATTCCTCTATTCATCTTCATTAACCGTCTTATTATTGCATCTCGGCCATCTCCTTGCCTGACTTCAATCTTTGTAGAAAAGTGTCCATTTGCTGGTTGAGGGTTTATTAGACAGATAGACACACCAGGCTGAAAAGAATTTTTTTAAAGAAAAAAAAATCTCAAAGTCGATTGGGGACACAGAATACACAGGCTTATACCTAGCATTTCATCTTATCAATAAGGCTGGTTTCCAATTGTGCTGCACATACATTACCACACAAGAAGAATAATTTCTTCTATGTTGTTGTTAGTTATTTGCACTCATTTCTGACACAGTTGTCAGATTTTCCATATTCTGCATTATACTCAGGTATGCTATTGTGGTGGTGATATTCTTACAGAACTGATAGATAAACAGTTGGAAAGAAGTCATGGAAATTTTTGATAAGGCAACAAGAATATTGTACGGACGGAGATGGAAATAACTGGCAATACCTAAAACAGAGAAATGGTTGGTAAAGATGATAGAATTTGCTGAGATGGCCAAAATGACCTGCTTGATTAGAGAAAAGCCAGTATCTACATTTAACTGTTGACTGGAAACCCCTTATGGACTTCTTGTATAAAACAGGGAAAAAATGATGTATGGACAATTAGATATATTATAGAAAGGAGAGAGTCATCATATAACTTTAGAATAGGTGTGTCCAACCCGCGGCCCACAGCTAGTAATGCAGCCCCACAAGATCATAAACTTTTAATGTTATTATGTCATTTTACATTATAAAACTGTATTATGTATTTTGTATACGGCTGAAAACAATTCCTCTTCCCCAAGCGAGCCAAAGTGTTGGACGCCCACGCTTTAGAGAAAGAGATAAATTTACAACTGTATGTATAATTGCTGTAAAGAAAATCAAAGGCACTCCTTTATATCTTTTTTTTTCTTTCTTTTCTATTTTTCTTCTGCCATTTTTTTTCTTTTTGTACTTCAGCTTTTTCCTTTATTCATTGTTCTGTTTTCTTCCTCTATTTTAGTTTGTATTAATTTCTGCTTTTAATTGAAATTAGAACTTTTAATAAAACTATACCTAAAAAGACAATGAAATGGGCGAATAGTGCAAAGGAAGAGACTTTACAGATAACCCAGGAGAACAGGATAGTTAGAAGTGATGGGCTGGTCCCAAGCGGGGAAGACATTTAGAGAGGCAAGACTGGGGTAGAAGAAAAACAGGTTAGTTGCCCCTCCCCTCCTTCAGAATATGACCTTCATACCAGAAGCCAAAGCAGCAAAGAGCAGCACCAGATAAGGGACAAAGTAGGCAGGCACCCTAATGTGGATGCTAACACCAGAATCAGTGAGTCATGTCCATGACAGGACACACAGCTGTGATAAATTATGAGAAGAAGAGAGCAAGATGATAGTCAAATCAAGGGAGACTGGTGGAAGGGATCTTCATGGGGATAATATAGCAGATAGATGGGTAAAAAAACAAGTAACGCTAACAGAGAAAATAGGATAATACAGATAATAGAATGAATTGGTAGGCAAAGGAAGTTGGTTAAAGCTGGTACACAAAAAAGATTATCAACCATTGAATTAAGTTGCTGCCAAACAAGAAGAGGAAAACAAGAATCTAAAATCAACTATAAAAATACAGAAGAAAAGAGAAAACTGCAAGGATTAAGCCCTGTTGGGAATCCGTTGGAGTCAACCAGGGCACTTGGGCAAAGAAGGAAGCCAGAATATCAGGGAGAGAACTCAAAGCTATAATAATAGAGCAGATTTATTTATTTATTTATTTAGTGTATGGCTGGTCACACACAGTATTAAAACACTTCATTTTTATAGGTTAAAAACAATAAAAACAATTTTAAAAAAGCAGTAAGAAAACCTAAAAGGAAAACAGAAATAACATTTCAAAGTTTAATGTCGAGTTTGGAGATCCAGTCAGTAGCTGCCGTTGTTATGCAGAGGAAGTCCCTATATATAATAGAGCAGAATGAAAACACAATAGGAAAATCACAAGAATGTGGAAACAGTACACTGATGATGCAGAAATATGCTGTAGGAGATACAATGAATAAGTTATTGTATATAATAGTACATAAACATAACTTGTGCAGTAAATAAAAAGCTTCACTATTCATTTCTCTAACAAGATTTTACTTCCCATACTGCAAACTGTGATTCGACATCATTTTTTTTTTCAAAGAGAGCTGTCAAATTTCCTGCCAGGACTTCTATCATTCCCAAGCTTTTGACATGCATCAGATTGCAGTTCTGGGTTCCTAAACTGCTCTCTACTCAACAGTTCAATTTGCCCATTTGATTGAAGCACAGAGCCTTCTTATTAAGAGAAACTGCCACCGAATCCAATTCAAGAATAAGGCACGTGTAAGAAATTCAGCAGCCTTGACCAAAGCTGTCACAAAAAGATAATTAATACAGCCAAATGCTCAGCCTTTCTACCTGCACAATATCGTGTCCTAAAACAGGAGCTAGAGTTTGTGCTGTTCAGTAATATTCCAGCATTTTCATTCAATATACCTTCCAAATTATGAGGTGAAATATTTAATTATATATGCTAATTGATCTAAAACCTAGCCAGCAATTCCATATTCCGGAACAAAGCAAAACTAAATATTGTGATAGAAGGCGGATGTGCAACCAGTTACTGTTGGGCAGGGATATAATACAGTATATCACAGAAGTGAGTACACCCCCTCACATTTTGTAAGTATTTAAGTATATCTTTTCATGTGACAACACTGAAGAAATGACACTTGGCTACAATGTAAAGTAGTGAGTATACAGCTTGTATCACAGTGTAAATGTGCTGTCCCCCTCAAAATAACACAACACACAGCCATTAATGTCTAAACTGCTGGCAACAAAAGTGAGTACATTCCTAAGTGATAATGTCCATTTCTTCAGTGTTGTCACATGAAAAGATATACTTAAATATTTACAAAATGTTAGGGGGTGTACTCACTTCTGTGATATACTGTAAATAAACACAGAAAGCATCTGAAACTCCTCGTTATGCTTAGAGTTGTCACTTGTATTCTTTTTATTCTGGGGATGTTATTATCCAGACAACAGTAAAAATTAAAATTAAACATTAATTAAAGTAATAATATTATAGCAAGAGGAAAAAGCCCCAAAGCACTATTACGATTAATAATTGAGCAAGAAGAATACACAGATAAGCTGTCTCATCTTCCAGTCTTTATCCGCTATAGAGGTGTTCTCCGTAGTTACTTCGCACATAATTTGTCAAGCCCTACACAAAGCAATCTCAGTAGATAATGACACAGTTGTAGCTTGGAGAAGAGAAACATTAGTTCAAGGGAGGCTCAGTTCTCAGGGACTTCTAGTAAATTACCTGGATGTAAGTAGGAAGCAGCAAATTTCTATTATAACCAAAAACAGATACTTAAGTAAACCGTAGGAGCAAGCCTAATTACTATGATGTTCCTAAACATGCTCTGTTCTGTAAATTCAACTGATGAGGATCCAGAGTGTGATCCTACAATGCCCACTAGGATTTTATTTTATTTTATTATTATTTTATCACATTTCTATACCCTTTAGAGTCATGGGAGATAAAAGGGTATAAAAGAGTCACAGAATCAAAATATATTTTTAAAAAAAACATTTAAAGACAATTTACAAAAAAGAGATTTTAAAAAGTAAAAACAGAATAGCTACAACACTTAGAAAGAATGCAGGCTAGCAGGCTCTGCTCTACTCTTATCATAGGATTCCCAAACTATTTGACAGAATTATTTTTCAGAGCTTCCTGGAAGACCAATTAGGTTTGAGGTCAGCTTCACCTCTAAAGGAATGATATTCCACAGAATGGGGAACCTAGCACAAAAGGCTTTACTCCTAGGTGCCATCCAATGAAACTCCCAAGCTAATAGGACCCACAATATGCTTCTGGATCTTGAATTGTAAGCAAACTGGCAAACAGTGCAGCTTATGCAACAGAGGTGTAACATCTGCAGTTTTTGGAGTGCACATAACTGCCCATGCCACTGCATTTAGCACTAGCTGTAGCATCCAGATACTCTTCAAGAGCAACCCCATATAGACACCATTACAATAGTCCATTCAGGAGGTGACTAGGACATGAGTGTCTGACAACAGAGCCTCCCAACCCAAGAATGGGCACAACTGGAGCAGAACACAAAGCTGTTCAAAGAGCATTCCTGGCCACAACTGCCATATGCTCTTTGAACAGGAACCATGAATCCAGAAGAACCCACAGAATGTGCACTTGAGTCTATCAATGCAATCCCACCCATTAGCAAAGACGATGAATTCCCAGATACAGAAGACCCTAAACCCAAAGCCACTCAGGCTGACCAGGGTTTAGCTGGGTATGTATAGGAATGATGGAAGAAGGTTTGTAATGTAAGTGAAAAGTTCTCACTGATTTGTTCAGAAAACAATAAATCATTATGGATAACATTCCTACAGGGACAAAAGAAGAAACCAAAAAAACCAAGCTTACTTCTACTCTGAATATGCAGAACGGCTTTCCAGGGCAGCAGTCTTCTTTAATTTTCTCATCTCCTTCAGAGGCAAATTTTAATTCTATATGTTCCAGCTTTAGAAGAAAATGGGGAAATCGTTTTTAAAAAAATTAGTTCAAATAGATTAATAAGAAAGTTCAATTCTATCAAACAGTTTCACTGTTAAATAAAATCATTTTTGTGATTAACTAATGAGTTCTTATTTTTAAAAATTCAACGGCTTTGATTATTTTTCTCTATGGATTTAAATGTCTCTCAAGTCCAGAGGTCTGAGCCAGGAAATGTTCCACTTTAGGCAAGTTTGGCAGTTTCAAAGTTATAGGATGTTTTATTGCTTTAGTGACTATTGCCCACGACAGATTCCAACATCCCATTATTTTTCCCACACATCAAAGCCTTTACTTTCTTCAAAGTAACTGTTCAAATCTCATTAAAAAGACTAGGGTTTTTTTCTCACAACAAGTAATTATAGCCAGATTTTAGTTATTGAAATAAATATACTAACTGTAATCATAGTCATTTGCATCGAAATTTTTCTAAATTAAAATTCAAATGAATAAATCCCCAATTAAATCAGTTAGAAACGGCAATTCCTATTTATAGTAGGAATCATTAAATTTAGAGAAGGAATAAACACTGTCCAAAAAAGGCTGAGAATTTCCAATAACTTTCTCAACTTGGGGGAATACAGCAATCTCAATAGAGTAAAACATGCATACATACATTTATCACTTGTTCAGGTGATAAATAGGAAAGGAATATGTTACTGTTATACTCTGGTTTCACTTACAGAAGATCATTAATATTGACTTCTGGACTCTAATTCTGGATGAATTCTTCCACTAAATATTTCTCACTTGCCAGCATTATTTAGGATTTGGTTGGATTAGGCAGCTATTCAGATCAAAACTGAAAAGGTGCTTCAGAGGAGACAGCAGCACACTCGGCGAACATTCAGATGGCTCTTTAAAGAAGCCATATCTTTTCCTGAGTTTGATATCAGGTAGCTATACTATGAAAAACGTATCTTTGCATTAAGCAGCCATTGGCAGGATACAACAAGATGATTGCAACTGCTGTTCCACCTTAATTCAAAAGCGTATTTTCCTGGGATGGGTAGCTACTGTACAAGTCTGGGAAAAGATGCGGCTTCTTTAAAGAGGCACCCATAAATTCAAGGGTGGCCACCTGCTTGAAGCCAATTTTTCACTTCCATGCTGAATAGTTGCATATCCCCACAGCTGGGTTGTGGTTGTGACTCAAAATGAAAAATAAATATGCAGAGTTTTCTTCTACAGACCCATGTGTACAGTATACACACATACACACACATATACACCTTGTAGATAGACTTTGTATCAGTAGCTAGGACTGAAGATAAACAGGCAAAGGATATTGAGCAGTAATTCTCCACCTTTGCAGCTTTTAAGATGTGTGGACTTCAACTCCCAGAATTCCACAGCCAGCATGCTGGTTGGGGAATCCTGGGAGTTGTCCACCCATCTTAGTTACGAAGATTGAAAGATAATGATATAGAAATTTTCCAGCAACACTGAATCTTACCAAGAGCTGAATATCATTAAGGCTTCATAGCAAATGCTCACCTCTAAGGAATTTGTCAAATAAACGATATTTTCCCGCAGGACAGCCTGTTCATCGAACTCCAGCTCCAGATCAAGCACATGGGATCCCTTCTTCTCCAAATTTTCCTACCAACAGTAAAAAGCACAAGTTTTAAAGTGGATCAATGCTAAGCAAACCCTTGTTAGAACTTTTCTAGTGGGTTTCTCAGCTGGTCTATGAGTCCCAACAGAGCCATTACAGTTTACAGAAGATTGCCAATTCCAGCCACCATTTGGAAAGCTCTTAAAAGTAACTTGTTTTTGTCTCAAATCTACTTTTTAATATTTAAAAAAGCACATTTAGAAAAATGTTTTCAAACAGAAAACTATTTCCTATAATTGTTATTCTTTAATTAACTAAATGAATGTGCCACCTGACTCCCAGCAACTCTGGCAAGCACATAAAATGAGACATCTCTGAGGGGCAGATTTTGAAAGTAAACAGAACTTGCAGATCAGAAGCCATATGAGGAAATTCATATACATAATAGGAGATCTTTTGCTTCCCTCCAACATCTTGCTGAATTTTAATTGTTAGGGACTGCTTTGCCAAAAAAAAAAAAAAAAAGTATATATATTTTTTTGCCAACTCATAATGCACATGCAGTGACTATCTAATAAACCTTTTGGTCTCTACAAGAGAAGTGGGAAGTAATACGACATTCCAAGGTAAATGAGGTATGAGTTTACATACCTACTCAATTCAGACTAAAATTAATACTAATCAATCAATCAAAATACAACTGGAAGGGACCTTGGAGGTCTTCTAGTCCAACCCCCTGCTCAAGCAGGAAACCCTATACCAGGAGTGTCAAACTCACATCATCATGGCGGCATCATGTGACGTATCGGGACTTTTTTCCCCTTTGCTAAACCAGGCATGGCCCGGCGTGGCCAGCAAGTTGGGAGTTTGACAGCCCTGCCCTATACCATTTCAAATAGGTGGCTCTCCAGTCTTTTCTTAAAAACCTCCAGTGATGAAGCACCTACAACTTCTGAAGGCAAGCTGTTCCACTGGCTAATTGTCCTCTCTGTTAGAAAGTTTCTCCTTAATCCCAGGTTGCTTCTCTCCTTGATTAGTTTCCATCCATTGCTTCTTGTCCTGCCTTCTGGTGCTTTGGAAAATAGGCTGACTCCCTCTTCTTTGTGGCAGCCCCTCAAATATTGGTATACTGCTATGTCACCCGAGTCCTTCTTTTCTCTAGACTGGCCATACCCGATTCCTCCAACCGTTCTTCATACCTCCTTTAGAACTGTCCAATAAAGACACAGGTTAGAAAATAATGAAGCTGAATACTGCATAATCAATGGTGCAGTATGGCTATTATCAAGATGTTTGGCAAGGGGAAAGCAGATAGTTATAGTGGTAAAGCAACAGCAATTCAGATTCCTAATCCAAAATAACTAATACTGATTCATTCTCTCCCTCTCTGTCTCTCTCTGTCTCTCTCTCTCTCTGGGGGGGGGGGGGGGGGGGGGGAGAGAATCACATCTTATCTTTATCCTTCTATCCTGAAAGCTTTGTGTTTCATCCAGAATTGAATTAGTGCTGAACTGAGGAAAACAAAGACTGGATGTCTAGTATTTATGTGCTCTGATGGGATTTACATGCTACCCCAAGGGAAACAAACCAAGCTCTACACAAATAGGGGAAATGTTCCTTCTTAAAAACCTATCCTTTTTTCTTTTTTGAAGTGCGCAGCACATAATACTCATTAAAATTAATATCAGCTGTGAAATATATTGTCATAGCCTTACTTTACTCCCTGTGTTCATCATCAAGTGACACACAACTTTATTGCAGAATATTTTCAACATATGCACTAAAAATCTATTAAGATTTCTAACGTACTTCAGGTAGTTCATACTGAAGAAAGAAAATGTAAATGTGGCCTAAATAAAACATTTTTATTGTTTTTCCCCATCATTAAAACATCACAGCGATCTTTCTCTTTGAGAAGACAGACTATTATGCAGTGTTACAACCAGAAGTTGCAGAGTAGAATGGAAATCTTTGCTGCAGCCCCAGACAGAAGGCATTTTCCAATAACAACACAGTTGCTTTGCCAATCCAAGAAACACACTAAGTAAAATGCAACCACTAATATCATTTAGTATTTTAGTTCAAATTTTTAAAGTTTGCTGAAATGCTGCTGCTTTTCCTACTTGGGCTGAATTCTTATTTGAATTCAAGTGCATTCCCAGTTGGAAGTAAATTAGACATTTAGCTAATATGATTATGTAAAGAGGGAGAAGATGTTATTGCCATAAACAAGGTTTTATGTTCTTAAATGTTTAATTGATTGATAGAGATCTATTTCTAATGTTTCAAAACACAATCTTCTCAAAGAATCTATCAGGACAAAATATTTATCAGGGGAGAGCCACCTATACTATCACTTACATCCCTGGGTCTGTTCTTCTACCCTATCCATGAAACATGCAGTCAAAATTCAGCAAGCGGTCCTTCATCATTTAAGCAAGCTATCAGCTGAAAATTGCAGCGGTGGGCAATTTCACATGCAAAGTCTTACCAAGTAATCCCATGGAAAAATTCAGCCCTGTCCACTTTAAATCATCAACCTGCCCACCCTTTACGTGTTTGCTATACCCCCAAGACTTGTATTCCACAACACATACTGGTGTGTTCTTATTACATATAAGCAATGTTCAATAAAATTATCTTAAATAAAACGCCATTTCATAGTACAGTACATGTTTAGCAATAAACATCAATAATACCTACATGACTCTTGAAATCGCATAGCAATCTGAAACAGAAATTTTCTGTTCTGATGGGACACAACTTGTATGATCCTGCTCATTTTTTCTCTCTCTGAATTAAAAAAAAAAAGTTGTGTTTCCACATCACTATTCTATTCTGCATCGTACTTACATTTTCTTCCACATCTCTGCATAATTTTCAGGAGCCTGATAAAATGCAAGAAGCAAGCCTGTAAGCAGCATTGTAGCAATAAATAGCAAAAGGCTGACCTTAATCATTGCTACAAAAGGCATAACCCTTTTCATGTATTTTTTCAGTTCCGGCAAGGAGCTGAGTTCACTGGCAATTATTTTGTTGTCCGGAAGCTGTCCTCCGTTGGTCTACAACGAAAAACATAAAAGATCCAATTATTCTCCTGTTGACAGTTCTATAGGAAAAGAAAGCACACATACCCCTCAATTGGATTTATTTATTTATTTGACCTTCACCAATCTTAGTAGTGTACCCAGTTCTGAAGCTCAGTGAAATGGTGCAGATAATCTACTTCACAGGTGTCAAACTTGCAGCGTCACATTGCCATCACATGACATTTCCCCCCTTTGTGGAGCTGGGGTGGGCGTGACCTGCGCATGACACATCCGGCCCACAGGCCTCCAGTTTGACACTCCTGATCTACTTCTTCTAGGACTTTCTGAAGCTATCACCCAGCTATCTTCTCCATAATCTTCCCCCAAAAGAGAAGGTTGGGAAAACAGTCAAAATGATGAACTAATTTGTTTCTGCAATTATCTGCTAACATTTCTATTTGCTTAAACATCATTGTAGATCCCATTTTTTCCCCAACTGAAGAACTGCTTCATCCCAATTTTAAATGCTACTGTTTAAAAGTTATTCTTTAATGAGTTCAGAAGACCACTGGGAACTCCTCCATCCTGCTAAGCCATGTTTCTATATGTGGCCATGCTCTAAATATCACACCTTGCTCAAAAATCATTTAGGACAGCTATTCCCTCGGGCTGTCACAATTTGTGGTCCACCGAGCAGAACACAGCTGAGTAATCACACCCAGCCTGCTGAGCTGTCCACAAAGATATCAAGAGGGCTCCTGATTCTTGCTGGCTACCTGAATTACAAAAACAAAGGAAAGGGGAACAATTGGCTGTCAAAAGATATGATAGCCTACGATGCAGTGTTGACAGCCTGAATTGGGCTTGCAAGATCTTAAGCTGTGAAAGAAAGAAATTTCTGTTCCAGGCATCACTTTTGAATACTACATCTATAACTCACTTTTCTCTGCCAGATAGAGATGCAGCAAAAAAACAAAACAAAGAAGGTTATTTCAAGCTAACAAAGCAAGCTGTCTGGAAAGATCCAATTCTATTCAGCCCCTATGAATTCTCCAAGACTGTGCTGCCAAAATGTGGGGGGACGGAAGCAAATTTTCTTCTTTTTTTTCTCCTCTAAAACAAAGTATAGTGTACCTCCACTAGCCTAAGGATACATCTATTATATTGCCACTTCACAAATCCTAAATATTGTTCCTGCAATGGTTTGCAACTGTCCTCGCTGCAGTAACCAGAAACTCCAGGTAAGGTAACCCACATGCTCTCTAACCAATCTAGGCAGAAATGCAAAAGCTCTCCCACCATCTAGCTAGTGGCCTCTCCTTTGTTCCATTTAGTTTTGTGGCAAAAATAAAAGATGCGGCTAATAAGTAAATAAAATGGGGCATAAGGATAGTTAATGGTCTTGCTTTTTTTTGCAGGTGTTTACGTATTGCATTTCTTTCCCCCCACATTCAAGTAACTTTCAGTTCTTAATTATCATTTAATAATTAATAACTATTAATTATTACTTTAATTATTCATTTCTTTCATTTTATGTAAACACCCAAGAAGGCTTGCAATAAAGCAAAACATAAAGCATGACGGGACAAGCAATGTAATGAAAGGTTAAATTCATACCACTAAAATCAGTGAAAAGTTAAAAGCCTGGCAAATAAGAAATGTGGGATTTTTTCCCTATTTTCCTAAAGATTTATTTAGACTGATTTTGGATGTGTATTATCATGTTGGTTTTTAACACATGTTTTATTTATGGTGGTCTCCATTTGCATGTAAACAGGAGGTTAGAAATATTTGAAGCCACGAGAGAAATTTAGGCAGGATAATCACCTGATAATGTTTTCGTAGAATCGACAGTGTGATGTGCTGCCACGGAGGGTAGTTCTTGGCCACATAAATGGTACAGTGGGATGGTTTCTGTGGTACTTCTTTGTTGCCCTTCTAGAAAACAGCAAGGGAAGACTTGCTTAGCAAAATGCATGAAATTTGCCAACAATAACTGCAGGAAAAAGGTCATGGATGCTTACTTTTCCTTTTCCTGGTGCCATGTAGTTTTTTAGACGCAGACGGAGATCATGGGCTACTTCTGTCAGATACTGGGAAGACTGGACCAGGACTTCATCTACTACCCCAGGCACAGGCCAGGAAGCCTTCATGATGGATTCAGCCTTTATAGTTAACACACATGGATTGGGAGGTAAAGAATCTGATGCAATATTCACATCATTCTGCAACATACAATCCCTCCCTCGTTCACCAGTGAATGAAAAGCAGTACCTTGCCCAACAAGCTCCAAATATATTCACATATATGAGGGCAGATTGGAGCTAGCAGCAGAGTCTGTGATTCAATAAACTGGAACACCAATTCTCGGTGCATTCCTTCTACGGCAAGTTCGCGATACTTGTCTTTCGCTGCCTGAAGGAGAGCCAGCAAAAGCACTGTTAAAACTATTCCAACTGTGATGGAAAAACATGGCATAAAAGACCATTTCCTTGCTTGTAAACCACTTATACGCCCAAAATAGATTATTAAAAGGGACTGGTTTAATTTTGTAGACCTAAGCACTAGCTGGAATTAGAACCAAATAAAATCCTGCCAAGTTGGATATTACATAGCTTTATATTATGAAGGTTTTTGAAAGAGAAGTACATAGACATAGACATAAAAGTCAAGGATAACTGCAGTGGTATACTATGTACTGCCATTTTGATTTGCCCAATATCAGAAACTACCATAAAGAAGTGTGGAAAATAGATGCAATAAATATGATTTATTATTATGCCTGGAGAGTTCAAAGAGCTGAATCATATCCTTGGAATGTGGTTGTGCAAAGGAGTCAGGGCTCATTATTACCAACTGTTGTGTATATATTGGGGAACTGCTGACACCTCATGGACAATTATGAAAAACATTCTCCTTCTTATGAGCAATTGTTTTTTATCCATATGTCTTTTGATATTTTTATATAAATAATCATTTTCTTTAATTATTTGGCCTCTATTTTTTTTCTCTTTCAATTCTAATTGCCAACCTGATAATTAACTCCTGAGAAAATAGCCTAAATCATCAAGTGCAGCAATTCTAATGTATTTAGATTTAATTAAATCTAATTTATTTATACTATCCCATTTAGCGCAATGCTAAATCTCGGCTCCTTAACATAGAGGATATATCATTCTCAAAAAGGCTATAATTCAGCAGTCAGTTATGTTTAAAGTCCAAAGTCAATCTTTGCATTTCCCATTCAGTCAGGGTTCCGCTGCCTTTTTCAGATAATGAGTTGAGTAATCTTCTAAAATATATATACTTTTATTTTACAGCACTTTTTACAGCTATCAAAGCATGAAAATGAGGTCGGGGGGCTACACAAAGCCCATGGAGAACGACATGGGAGAGAAATTGGGAAGATAACGATTGCCCCACTAGAGCTCTTTGTAGGATGTGGCCCGCTAAAGTTCTGCTAAACTGAAGCTGTCCCCATAAATTCCACTATTTGATTGCTGGATACAAAGGGAATCCTGTCCCAGGGTTGCTGTTGGCAGGTTGATTCCAAAAAGGGATCCTTCTTTGGGATGGCCAAATGTTTTATCTTCACATACAAGTATAGAGAAATAGGAAAGGAGTTGCTGCTGCAGTCTTCTAGTTTTATTCATTGTGACAGTATTATAGAATAGCATTGGGGAAGAGAGGGAGAAGGAAAATGGCATTAGAATAAATACCAATGTAACAACTGACAGGAAGAAACATGGTAACAGACTGCAATCCGGCCATGTAGGAAAGACAGTCTGGTTAGCTGTTGATTGGCCTTTTTTTCTTTTTAGATTTCAGTCTACACAATAAAGTCAAGGTGATAGAAAAGATGAGCTTTCCAACATAACATTTCATGTTAGTTCCTAGTAAAACAAGTTCTCTAATTCTTCACTCTGCCTCTACCTCCTGCTCCATATATAGTGTCTAGATAGCTCTCACTGCCCATATTTATCTTTTAGGGGTTACCTCACCTGGCATCCATCCTCTAATTTACCATATCAAAGAAACAGAGCCCCCACAACCTGTGTTGCTTCTCCAGCCAACTGAAAGCAGAGAGCGGATGAAAAGTATTCTATAGCACCACCCCCTGGCCCTGTAGTACACCGAGGCAATTTTCTTCTTCCCAGCCTTGGTGAGATAGATCATCACAATATTTTAAAACATCAAAAAAAAATTTTTTTTAAAAAAAAAGAAAAGACAGAATGTGAAAATCTGTAATGTCTATAATTTGTAGCTTTTAGTAATCAAAGGAAAAAAATTCAAATGCATAAACATTATTTTGGAGGTGCTCTTTCTTTTATATGCTATTTTATACCCGTTTGCTTTAGCATACTAGTAATACATGGTTGACATTTGTTGCAATTTACTTTGACAACATTTGTGCTAGAAAACAGAATTGGATGTTTAATAATCTATATTCTGAAGAACAGGTACCCCTACCTGAAATTCAAAGAATCCAGTTTTAAGCGCTTCCTTAAACATCATCTTCTCGCAGTTTTGTTCTGTCTTTATTATGCCTGCATTCATTTCGCTATGGGAGAAGAAAGCTAGAATTAGAATAAGATTGGAATTAAATCCAAGGTTCCGTAACAGAATCCTGCCATAAAAGAAGTTAGATCATGCAATACTACCATAGGATCATGCAAAATTGCCATAAAACATTAATTTTTTAAAAAATAAATGTAGTTTCCCTTAAGCAAACAAGTTGACCCTTTCTCAAGGATACCTGGCAAAGACCCTGTCATTGAAGGTTCTGGCAGGCCCACTTCTTAAACTGTCCCAGTTAGCAAGCATTTCTTTCACCCATTCCACCCATGTATAGAGGCGGAGAATGCCAGCATCTGCCATGGATTCCACAAAGTTTGCATCTTCAACAGTATCACCTGCATCAGCCAGCGCCAGCCGCATGCCTGAAAGGGAAAGAGGTTTCACTTTCTAAAGCAACAGCAAAAGACATGCAGTCCAACAGCTGGGAGACACCACTCTTGCTGTGAAAGAAGGCTGCGCAAAGCATTCAAAAAAGGCATTTTTTCAAATCAAGTTACATAAGTAAAGCATCCCTACTTAATGCCACCAAAATGGCTTCATTCATGGAAGGTTTAGTGCTGTTCCCTGGCTTGCTTTGTGTTTGCATGAACACACAAGCAACCGTTTCCTTAGGATTACCAATGAAACAAACTGGTTTGTACATCCTAAAGCACACACATGGACAAGTGGGGAAAGTAGCCACCTCAGAGGAGGGCTGTCAAATTCCTGCCCACGGGCCGGCTGTGTCACACACTGGCCACACCCAGTTTAGCAAAGGGGGGGGAAAGTCCTGATACATCACGACGACACTTTGATGACGTTGAGTTTGACACTCCTGTTCTAGAGGATGTGACTCTGTCACTTTGCAATACAGCATAAGTATTTTCATTGGGAAGGGACACCAGAACTTAAAGCAATTATAAAACTGTGATTTTTGATTTGTTAAATTTCCAATAGGTTATGCATTTAGGTTTTTCATATGCTATCAACAAGATTTTCTCTTTTAAAAACAGGGAGGGCCATTTAATTAGATAAACTGCTATAAAATGGGTAACATAAACTCTATTATAAGATAGACATTATATTATTGATATATTATTTAGCCAAGAAGACTTTTCAAAATTCAAACATAATGCAATGTGTCTTCTTACCATCAGCTG
The DNA here is from genome assembly GCA_030761175.1 of Masticophis lateralis. Classification (NCBI taxonomy): domain Eukaryota; kingdom Metazoa; phylum Chordata; class Lepidosauria; order Squamata; family Colubridae; genus Masticophis; species Masticophis lateralis. The sequence continues at coordinate 94,882,734 of JAUDYJ010000002.1, forward strand.
AAAATTTATCTATAGCTTGACTCAAAGTAAGAAAATTGCCTGTAGATTTAGACATCTGTTAACAAAATCAGAAGGAGAGAAAGATATAAGTAGTCTATGAGAATCAGAGCCCAAACTTAAATCTAATGGAGGCAAAGAAAGAAAAGTATATTTTTATCTGTTAGCTATTAAAAAGAGCACTGCTAAATCTGCTATCAACCCAGACAAAATATATACAGACAAATTTGCATGTATCACCTAGCTCAACAAATCTTGAAAAACCCTGACTGATACTTGGGTGAGGGGAACTATCCGGAAATCTCAGTGCTATAAATCAAATCAAGAAGGCTGTAGACTGTGAAAAAGACACCAAAATATTGTAGAAGACAATGACAAACTATTTTGGCTGTGATGTCTACAAACAAACGTGTGTGTCCATGTAGTCACTAGGAGTCAAACTCAACATTAGAAAGCTTTCCATCCCAGCTGTTTGTACTATGTGTATTAATATCAGTTCTACAGTTCAAATTCAATACTGTCAATAGAAACCTCAATCTTCTTTGTGCAAGATTCTGAAAACAACTTTCTTATGAAATTATATTTGTCAAAAGTTATTCTCTTTTAAGAGCATAGTTAGAGAAACCAAGGTTGCAATAAGCTTCAAGAACAGAAAAGGGCCACAAATATATATTTGACCCGCACTACAAAAGGTCTGTTTGGATTAATAAAAAGCAAATGTTTATGTGCTAGAAAAACAATGTGGACAGAAAAGACTAACAATTAAACGTTCCATTAACTTTCTGCTTGTGTTTCCATATTTGGAAAAAGAAGTTTAAGTCATGTAAGTTCAGCTTTCCTGAGCAATGTCACAAATTAATATATTACTTGCTGCTCCTTAAATTGAGAAAGGATTTAATTCATAGCCATAGTAATCAGAAATGTTCAGTATAGATTCAAAAAGACATCATACCTTCTCTGAATTAAGGAGAAGATGCCCATTTGCTCTGACAGATACAGGCCATTTTTCTCTGCATTGGAAGACAAGAGTTCCGTTTTTCCACATGATTTATCATATTCAAAACAATCTTCTAATTTTTAGATAAGAATACTGTTTTAAAAACACTCCTGACTGTGCACTATTCTTTATTTTAGGATTGTATTTTCCTTATTGGCTATGCCAATAATATAATAATTCTTTGTATTCCTCTGTGTATTGTTTTCCATCAAATACAGGAAGTCGTAAATTGTTTTCCTCAATTTACGACTTACCTTGAAACAGAGAAACCAAAATACTTCACTAAAGGGATAAGGTAGGGTAATTTGTTCTCTACAGGTAGCCCTTGATCCACGACCCCAATTGAGCCCAACATTTCTGTTGTTAAGCAAGAAAGTTGTTAAACTTGCCCCATTTTACAACCTTTCTTCCACAGTCGTTCAATGAATCACTGCAATTGTTAAGTTAGTAACATGGTTGTTAAGTGAATCTGGCTTCCCCATTGACTTTGCTTGTCAGAAGGTCACAAAAGAGGAGCACATGACCTCGGGACACTGCAACTGTCATAAATCAATTGCATCTGATTTTTTTTATCACATGACCATGGGGCTGCTACAAAGATCAGAAGGGTGAAAAATGGTCATAAGTCACTTTTTTCAGTGCCATTGTAACTTTGAAAGATGACTAAATGAACTGCTGTAAATTGAGAACTACCTGTAGTTGGAGACAAATTTACTCCAGGCTCCAAATAGTCCTAACAATTTTTTAGTTGTTTAATATAAATTTATTGAGAAATTCTGATTAAGTACATAAAACATCAAGTGCATCAAGTCTTTATCCTAAATCAAAGTTCACTACTGCATGTTCAAAAAGTATGTGAAGCTTTAGATGTAAAGCTTCACATATAGATGTAGTAGCTCCCGTCCTATGGAATTGCCCCCGGAGATACGTATGATCCCCAACCTACGTACCTTTTGACGTGCCCTTAAAACTTTACTATTTCAACAGGCCGGGCTAATGAGATAATGAATTTTAAATGGGTATTTTAATCTTGGAGCTTTTAAAAAAAGGGCCGAATTATCTAATTTGTTTTAATTGTTTTTTAAATTTTATGGTATATGTTGGTTTTTATTATGGCTGTGCACTGCCCTGAGTCCCTCGGGAGAAGGGCGGTATAAAAATTTAATAAATAAATAAAATAAATAAATAAATAAATAAACTGGTGGCATCTTCTGTACAATGGTAACAATTACTTCAACCCATTTTTCTGCTTCATAGATTTAATTGTACAATTAAGATCATTGCCATGCTACATGACCCAAACTTATTTAAACTTTACAGATGACTATCTAGACACCCTCCAACAGAATTAACTTAGGGCCATCCAGCCACTAAGAATGCATAGCAGCCAAAAATCATGATACTCCCACCAAAATAGTTCAAACTGGGATAAGGTTCCTTTGTTGGAATAGTCTTTTATTTTCTCCAAACAAAGCTTTTTTCATCAAGCCCCAAAATTCCCACTTTCATTATCTATCCACAGAACATTGTTTCAATAACCTGCTGGATCAAATAGCCTACTGGATCAAACTTGTGTTGTGAAAAGGAAACTCTAATGCTAGCAACAAATATGCACATTTTTAAAGGGGGAGGGCCCCTGGTTGTCTCAATACAATTCGCCACTTTAAGATTGCTGGGCTTCCCGTACTTTTCTAGTGGAAATGGTGAACACTGGCTCTGTAAGTTCAAGAAAAATATAACACAGTAAGTATCCTGTTTGAATGGTTTAACCAGAATCTCTTTATCAACTAATATGACTTTCATGAATCTTAAATCACCTTGTAGGTCACAGCATTGAAGAATTATGGACAGTTCTAATAGCTCCCAAAGATTCTTTCACTCCCTTAATTGCCAGAATAGCTACAGTATTCAGAGCCTGGAGCAAATTAGCCTCTAACAAGTTGAAGCAATAAAATATGACTCAGAGGAATGCACCGAATTATTATGTAACTGGAAGAGACAACAAGGAAGAAAAATACCTATAGTAAAAAAAAACAACTTTCCATCCCTTCCAATGCACTGTGAGGCAAGCATGGGATCCTGATTTCACCCCATTTACTTCAGTAGTGCAAAGTAAGCCAGATGTCCTTCAGGCAGAGAAGAACTAATGATTATCCTTGCGGGAGTCCTTTTCCCACCTACTGGTATTGTAGCACTTTCATCTGCAAAAATAATGTAGCTTGATGGAGAAGGAAAAAAAGGTAACTAACAAGAACTCTAGGCATCATAAGATAAACAGTCTTTCAAAGCTCATTAGCTGAGTCGCACATGAGTGGGTCACACATCAGCCAAGAATTCTTTATGGAGATTGGGACAATCTCAGTGAATCTGCAACATTTACTAGTACTTGAGCCAAAACTACGATAGGAACTTTCCAATGTATTTTTAAAGTTCAATACAGTGGAAAGTATACTAAGGATACAAGGTACCGTTCTTGAACATCGCACCTGTACAAATTCAAATTGGGCAAGCAGTAAAAGACGTGAGCGTCCAGAGCCTACCTCTAAGGTCAGTTAATTCACATTGGGAGACTAGATAGTCCACAAGAAGTGATTCAGCAATGTATCAATTACACACCTTACAAACTGGTTCCATACTTTAATACCATCCTCAAGTCTTGTAAAAGAGCAATTCATTTTAATATAGTTTTGCCTGCTCAGACTTATTTTCCTTTTCAAAGTTTGTACAGATTGTGATTACTTGAATTAATATAGCTGGAGATACACCTTTTTGCAGACTAACCTCTGATCTGGCCACATGGCTACATGGTTGTAAAGGTAGTAAGACAAGTGATTTGGAACAAGATCCTTGCCAGAAGCACGTAAATCCACTGGATACCAGTACTCAAACTCTTGCTTCAGTTTATCCAAAGCCTCCTTAGGAATTTTTGTTGCAGGGAATGGAGCCGTCTTAAAGAAGATGTAGTCCCATACCTCCTCTGTCATTTGGCTTGCTCTGTGTATAATAGGCAAAAGTTTAAAAAAGGAAGAAAGGCTGCAGGTTTCTCTGCTAACTAAGCACCTATTTGGCATGATTACTACATACAACATCACTAAATATGGTTTCATTCTTTAAACTCAGCTACTTTTAATTTTAAAAAATGACCTAATTTTAAGATCTGAAAAAGAGTTCAAATGGTTTAAACAAGAAAAAAAATCAGTTGGTGTCTTACTGAATACTCCTAATGAATCAAATGTTGTTTTATTGATTTATTAGCATTTTTAAAGTATCAAAACAAACCTAAGGGTTACCCAAGATTAGACATTACCAGAACTGTAATTCTAACAGATTATTCTTCAATAGATCAAAATTAGATATAGCTGATGAAAACAGTACTAATTTTCACTGTTACTGAAATTGTTATTGATTGACAACAATCTATTTGTAAATTACCCATTCATCCCTGAAAATCCTGATCTGAAACTACTGTGTTATTCCACTAGTCCTTCAGTTAGAATCTACCATCAAAGTTAAGGTCACACTTATAGATTTCTCTTGTGCATTAACCACATGTGTCATTAGTGGCTCAAAATAACCTACTTTATATTTTTTTTTAATTTTCCTTTGGAAATGCAATCGATATATTTGAATTAAGACATCAAATGCAACGAACAGTTCCCTTAATGACCTGGTTGATAGTTTTTAAAAAGTCATGACTCTAGAGAGTACAGAACACTATTCCTGCCATGCTAATTTCTCTGTAGAATTTCAGTCTACACTTTAAACATGAATGAGATTAACCAACTCTACCAAGAGCTCAGAAGACATGACAGGAAAATTAATTCTAACCTGACACTTGATGTTAATCTTCTTCCAGTTTTATAAAGCTAAGGAGATTTTGGGACATTGTTAAATATCCCATTTCTGAAGATCCTCTCTGGTTTCATTTATTTCAATACTAAACCTCAAGGTAACATATCAAAAAGAGGCAGATAGTACAAATGTACTATATGGAAGGATCCACATGTATTCATTACAAACAGAACTTGTAAGTAGAACAAGTGAAATTTATCAATCTATCAACTTAGCCCACCTTGGTGATCCTAGCACTGAAGGTTGAGGTGATGAGAATTTGAAGGCATCTGTTTAGACAGACTGAATACAGAATATCACCCTTTACTTCTCAATTACAGATGACCTGTTTTAATTAAAGAAAAGATAAAGTCTCCCCTATTCTGGGATGTTTTTTCAAGCTTTCAGGCTAATCTACAGTCCTTGGCTTATTGATAAGTCTCCTCTCCAAATACTAAGCAAATTCCACCCTACTTAGATTTTTTGAGATAAGCCAAGTTTGTTTGTACCAAGAACAAAAATTGTATTGAAGGTTCAAAGTTGGGTAACTATTAACGCAAACAATAATTTGAAGATATTACATAAATAGTCAGGATCATCAGCTCTAATATTTATGGCAGGTAATCAAACAAAATAGCCATTTAAAGCAACATTTGTGACTGAGGAATGGAATGGAATGGAACAAGAGCCACATCTTTATGTTACTATATATCCGTGGGCCATAACAGAGATACACTCAAAAACACAGGAGAAACATATCCCTTTGCTTTTTTGCTGGGAAAATAACCCCAAAACCCAAATTTCACTGTTGAATGCAACATGACTTACAGTATATTAACTTTTTATTTCTTACAAGACAAGGCAACATTTGCAAGAGACTTACCACACCTTCTCACCCCTCCCTTCTCACCTAATGCCCAGTGGAGATTCTCCTTGTCCGCTCAAATTATCAGGCTGTAGGAAATGAGCAACTGTATAATAGGCCATGTAGATAGTAGAATCAGAGAGAGATTCTATTAGCCACTGCTCGTCCCAAGGCATACGAGTTCCTAGAAGATGACAAAATATTGTGTTAATCGTTAATCACTGACAATTAATATTGTACCCTCTTGCATTTATGGAAGAGATGAGGAGAGGGAATTGTCAAAGCTATACTTGGTCAATCTCTTACCATATGGCAAACATACTGCTTTCAGGAGAAATCTGACTTAAACATGTTTAGGCACTACAGGAATTTGTATTGATGACCAAGCTCAATTCTCAATCAATATACTGTAGAAGACAGAAGTCCACGAAAAGTATTGTGTTGAAAATTGGGCTGCTCATACACCATATGAGTTTTTTATAGGTTTTCCAGTTATATAACAACTGGTCGATCATATATGGAAAATAAGTAAAACAAAATAATAAAAATGTTGATTAATAAAACACTGTTACTGGCTTTCCTACCTAGGCCATAAGTCCTTGAGCAGGCATGCTCCTGGAGCCAATTCAGGGTGGCTTCAAAATTTTTTCTGGTCTCATCACAAAATCTGGGGAAACCAAAGCACTAATCACCTATATGTCACCCTGTATGTTAACCCTCCTCCCTGACACAATCCCCACACCTACGTCTCAAGGTTTTTCAGACATTCATGGGTCTGCTGCTTCCAGGTTTTTTCACCATAGTCCAAGTACCTTGGAAAAAAAGAGCCAGATATCATAGAGAGTAAGAAAGATGATCTTGACAGAGATAGGCCAGATGCTTTATTAAAGCAATGAATGGAAAAGCATGGCTTTAAGTCCAAAACAAGCAGAAGGAACTTGAAAGAGTTGCAAACAGCAGAAAGGTGGCAATCAATGCAACTGTGACTTTGATTTTATTTTCAACTTACCACTGGTCACAGAGAGCCACCACACACTCATCTGCAGATCTAGATATAACTTGTTTCTCGGGTTCCATATAAATCATGGCTTCACCCTGAAATAAGGAAACAGGGAGGAAATGGGGGTTATAATGCTGAGACGACAAAGTGGAAAATATGAAATCAGATTATGATTATTTTAGCATTTAATGCTTAATATCAGCGATTGGGATCGGGGAGGGATGGGATTCTAAGAATCTCTAAGAAGAGACTGCAAGACTGTGTGATAATCCTTTCTTTCGTGGAATTCAATATCTACTGATATTACAAAATGCATTGTGACTTGTGTTTAATTTCCCTATGTAAAATTTCAGCCATGCAAGTTCTTTTTGAATTCTATTTTGGTATCAGTTCTCTTAGACTGTGCATCTTATTGCATCTAGGACAGCACAAGACAATCACAAACGATTTTCCTGTCCAAGGCAGTGAAAAAAAATCTGTCCTTAAATGATAGATCGGATTTCTCACAATGCCTCTTCCCCATAGCTGCAAAGGTGCCCAGCAGAAGCTTCTCTAATGCCTAAATTGCAAAATCTCAAACCACAGAAAATATAATCAGAACAGACTACTTGCATGCTTTAATTCAGTTCTCCCCTATACGCAGGCGAAGAGGCATACTCTGCCCTATATTTCGTTCAGAATGGATGAACATACCACATACAGAAGTTACAAATCTCTACTACACTGTCCTCTTGTGACTGAAATGCAAAAATACACTTTTGTGCAAAAGAAAACCCTCCAATGCAAATAGCTGCACAAGTTTTTAAGGAAATAGCAGTGGGAAGCATTTAAGAAAAGAGTCTTTCTTAAAACTCCTGAGAGTTTATCAAGCCTGGCAGTTGCAGAGATGCAACATATTTCTCCTTCTCTGGTGCATGTTAAAATGTTTTTCAAATCGAAAAGCTGCTTTAAGCAAGCAGAGAAAAGATTTGTATGCAGAAAACAAAACAGCAAACTCCGCCGTATAAAAATATTTTAAAAAACTCAATTATTTCTATTTGATCGAATAGGCTAAATGTAATTTATTTTTCCATTAAAAGAAATATGTTTTATTTCAGGCTATTGGTGGAGTTCTCTGAGTTCAGTAGTTTTCTTGCAGTGATTTCACTATCGATCTAGGTCAGGGATACCCAATCCTCTGTGTTGCAGACCAGTACCGGTACACAGCCTGTTGGAAACTGGGCCACTCAAGTGGCGGATGAGCATGTGAAGCTCCATCTGTGCATGTGCAGGATTAAGTTGTAAGCGCAAAACCATCCCCTCCACCCCCACCACTGCTGCTGGTCCACTGAGCCAGAAAGGTTGGGGACTGCTGATCTACGTAACATCTTCAGTGCTAGAAGATGCTTTTTGGCAACCCCCCCCCCCCCCAAAACCAGGCTATTTCTAATGCAATTCTATTCCAATAAATCCAGCATTGTTTTGTAAAAGCAAACCAGCAAAACTCTGTTGAAACCTCATAATATATCAAATGGATTATGTGTAAAAAAAAAAAAAACCAAAATAATAAAAACACCTCAAGTAGAGCTTGATTCCTGCTAACTACACAGACATGCTGGCGCAGCTTTCATGGCAGCAGTTAGAAAATCATAGGCCACTGCCTCTTTCTGGAATACTTTAGCCTCCAGCCCTAAGATTTCCTTGAGGTTTACGTACTAATCAGATCAAACCTGCTTGGCTGGTAAGCCCAGAGAAGATTGGTCAGGTGCTGCTATCTGCTAAGGCAATCAATATATACACACACAAACCGTTACGTACGTTGTCTACCATCTTCTTCTGAATAAGCTTCTTGACATCCTGAACTCTCTGGCCTTTGAATCCATCCACAAGCATTACCTGAAAAGAATAGTCATTGCAGAGATTAGAATCAGCACTGGCTCATTTAGAATCTGGATAAGCTAAAGTGGTCTCTCACCCTCTTTGTTCTAAGATATGTCCTACGGGGAATGGCAAGTTAAAACTGAATGGGAAGGAGTGCTCTGAGGCAGCCATTCACCTGAGCAAAGCAGAGCAGAAAGGGGTGGGGGGGAGCCCATTTTTGCTTCTTGTAAACAGACAGAGGCATATATGGATGGTGCATGGGCCACAGGCAAGCATCCCGGCTAGATTTTGTCTACAGGCAAACAAGTAGATAAGTACAGGCCAACAGCAGGAACAACTTCTCATATTTGGAGCTACATCCCTCTCTTCTGCTAGTGCATAACTGCGGAAATGTGTGCTCAGAGAAGAGGGACTTTGGACAGATTTCATATTCTTCAAAAAACTCCACACCTTCCAAGGGGGTAGGGGGGAAATCACCCTAACTTGTGAAAGGGAGATATGTAAGGCAGGCAAGCAGAAAGGAAAGTGTTTTTCCAGTTCAGTTTAACTTACTCCTTCATAAAATCCTTTCAGGTATACTCTCTCTTTGGCTTCTGCAAGTTTCTCTCTGTCATTCTGACTCTGGATCTTTAGCTCATCACAAACCAGTGGAGCAGAAAGGTGGCCGTACCCAGGGATCTCAATGATAGGTATCTGGGAATATAATGACAGCACTATGAATCAGTAGTTTTCAATCATGCAAGCAATCAAGAATCTTATAGGAAATTCAAGCCTGACTCCTTCAGCCTTCAAAAACGGAACTGCATTTTATGGTTGATCAACTAAACAAATCTTGTTTTCAGTCTAGTGGGCTAGAAGCAGAAAACATAAAGGAAAAGGGATGAAGCCTATCCTGTTAATTGTACTCATCTGTAAGAAACTTTAACTTATAGGTAGTATGTTGATATTTGTTCCACCAAATGTGATTGTTTTGGTTGTTTCTGAAACAAGATCAAAATATTAACGGAACTTACCAGTGTTATCAATATTCTATGTAGCAGCCATTAACCCAGTTTCAAAAATAGTATTTTGTGACCACTTTACACAGCGCTTGGTAGCTTAAATATCTCATGCTCTACTAACTTGCATGCTATAATGGATCCAAGGCAATGACGGCAACAGCAGCCTCTGCCTGTCCCCTTCTAATGGATAGTTTCAATTTGCACAACTTGAGGATATGAAGTGTTTCTTTGCAAGAGTGAGAAGAGTCTAGGGTCCTATCTGTTGTCGGTCTGCCATCAAACAAAGATGTTTTTATTGGAGCAGACATTTGACCATTTGAGTTGGTTTGCCTGCCAAATTAGATGCTAACTGAGTAGCTACTGTTACTTTACTTTTACCGATATTTCAATGTGTGCCTGATTAACTACTTAGGTAAAGGTTCCCTCGCACACGTGCTCGTCATTCCCAACTCTAGGGGGAGGTGCTCATCTCAGTTTCTAAGCCGAAGCGCCAGTGCTGTCCAAAGACATCTCCATGGTCATGCGGCCAGCATGACTAAACACCAAAGCACACGGAACAGTGTTACCTTCCCACCAAAGGTGGTCCCTATTTTTCTAGTTACATTTTTTACGTGCTTTGAACTGCTAGGTTGGCAGAAGCTGGGACAAGTAGCAGGAGCTCACCCCATTACACGGCGCTAGGGATTCAAGTCGCTGAACTGCCAACCTTCTGATCAACAAGCTCAGGGTCTTAGCCACTGAGCTACCGCATCCCCGATTAGCTCCTTAGCTATGTTTTTAACCTATATATTACTTATAATTTCAGTTGCATTTTTATACTAGTTAGTATAAAAATACTGGTTAAAAAGCTAGTTATCCTGAGCTTTTTAATTAATTAGCATTAAATTAGCATTTAATTAGCAAATGAATTTATTTTCATTTCTTTCCATTTTCTATCTTGCACTGAATGTATACCAATTCAGCTTGTGCCTACAAAACTGGGTTCCCAGAGGGAGTTAACTATAGTTAAGCTAATGATGGGTAAGTACAGATTTCTAAATTAGCTCAATTTCCTCTACTCACAACACTGATTAAATTACAATCTGACTAAAGTATCTGGGATATTGTGCACACCCAGCCTCAAAACTGAATGAAAGCAAAGAGAGGGTTCCTAAGATATTGTGCAATGGAACATTTCTCTTTAAAATAATGAATGGGGCTGTCTTACTCCTTTGCCTTTGGGCAAGATCAGGCTGTCAGGATCTACAACAATTCTCAAACTTCTTTTGCCGTTGCTCATTTAATTGGAAAAGCAGCCCAGCATTTCAATAGGGCAAACCCCCTCATGAACAGCTAAGCTCCTTGCAGTTATTCTTGTGCCACTACAAAGCTATACTCATGGGAATTTTCCACCCAATAATCAGTGTGTTCAATGCTTACAATAATCTGGTGTATTAAATAAAGCACATGCCAAGTTAACAAGAAGCATTTCCAAAATAAATAAAAGCATCAGGGCTAAATTCAAGCCAATCCGTTTCTCAGGAATCTTGTTTCTCAGACCTCTGGAATTGTTTTCAAGAATGTACAAAAGCAAGCACTGTTTGTCAACCCTGATTTAACTGAATACAAGCTAGGGAATAAATGGCATTTCCTCCTATCTCTTCTAGATATAAAAATCTTTCTTCTGTTTTGATAATGAGCACTTCCAAAAATGCCCACTTAATGCAAGATTTAGCAACTGAAATGTGTTAAGAAAACAGCAAATAGATGTCATATCAGTCTATTGCATTAATTGGAAGATACTATCTGCATTATTTCACCGATACTTAGCAGACGTATAAATCTAACTGAAATAATTAGAAGCATTTAGCAAAAACAACTTTAGCAATCATTTCCTTCTGCACTTACAGGTTCAAAAGGCAGGACCATTTCATCTTTAATGCCATACTTCCCTCGAAAAGCCTATGAAGAAAATCAGAAACAAAATACCAGAGATCAGATCTGCAAAACCTAAACTGAAGAAATGTTTGTTCCTTCTGCACAAGCTGACTGTTAACACCAGCCACCTGTACAAAAAACCTTTTACCAATTTATAAAATGCTCAGATCAATTGGGAAACATGTCTTTAATGCAAGCACTTGTGCAAAGGGTGAGAACCATATTAAATGGGCTCTTCTACAAAGTGATTTTTCTAAACAAGAATGAAGAAACTTCCAATTCTTTTTAATATCATTAATAGTTCTTTATTCCACCTTTTTATATATTGTGGTCAACTCAAATTTGTTTACAAATATCAGAATTTTGCACCTAACAGCCTGGGTCCTCATTTTATCGACCTCAGAAGGATGAAAGGCTGAGTCAACCTTGAGTCCCATCGGGCTGTGGGCAGAATTTGCCTGCAATACTGCATTCTAACCACTGTGCCATCACGGCTCTTAATACATAGTTTTGTCTGCTCAGCACAAAGAATTTTAGGTACATCCACATATACCTATTAAAAATATACTATGTAAAAAGATAAATGAATGCCAACATGATTCTTAAAATTCTTACCGGTTTCTTCTTCAAGTCTTTTAGGGCTGTGATGTCATCTGGAGCATCAGATGGTACACTTGTAACCACTCCAGTACCTTACAAGGAACCGTCAAGAAGCACAGATCAACACATTGTTAAGGACAGAATTTGCACTAAATGTGAATTCAGGAAGGGGTGGAATTATACATTTTAGCTTTGCCTTGTGGTTACACAGATTCTCCTTAATCCCCATAGTGAGGATAAATCTATCAATGTAAAGGAACATTTTTATCCATAAATTTAGAGCCTTGAAAGAATGATGGTTTTAAATTGTATGGACTTCCCAGTGTATGTTTTATCCATCATTACAGCATGGATCAAGAATATCCACGACTGTATTAATAGGACTGCATGTGGAATCCTATAGACTCCTTTATGCACACTTTTTCCCATAAGTAATAGCTATATAAAGCCAATATATTTTAGCAGTATCCAAAATACATGTTCAAATACATGAATCAAATGTAGTTACTACCAACTGTAGGCACCGGATTATAAATGAAGGACTAATTCTTCATTACTAGCACAAGAAAGATCATACTGTAAAAGAGAACATGTAGATAAGCTTAAATCAGAGTAAAAGGAAAAGAAAATAGGAGTCACTTTGATACACTACCTTCATATGTTTGTAAAGAATCCCAAGACTTTAAAGGAGACAAAACACAGTAGTTTATTTTATCTTCTTGTTTTGATGAATATATGTATATAAGTGATTATTCCTCTTAAGGAATCCATACAAAGGATTATTTTGCTTGAAAGAGCAGAAACAAGACACTGCAGAAAAGTTGACATTATAGTTTTTACCTTTATCTTCCTTAATAGTCAACATTGGAAGAGCATAGATGACTTTATAGGATGTCAGAGGAGCAGAAAGCGCAGCACCAAGAATCTCCTACAGAGAAAGAGAATTACGTTAAAAGGAAGAGAAGCATGTGTCTCCGTTTGACATATGCAAAATATTTCACAACTTAAGAACTTTCAAAATTGGGAATGCTACTTTAAATTCTGAAATCATGGTTCTGTGTTCAAACTCCCTTGCAAAAAACAAAGACCAAAGCTCATAGGGCCTTTTCCTAGAATGAAAATAATCAACTCTGTTACAGTACAACGTAAACTCCCCCGCTTGTTAGGGAAAGTGCATCTGGTCTTTCACAGCAACTTGTTAAAGCCGGCGGTAGGCTCCTAGATCAGGCCAGTAGATTGGGCAACCCCAAAACCAATAGTGGTGCAAGGGGAAACACATTACGAGATAAAGAAAATCCTGGATTCTAAATTGCATAGGGGCCGGTTGCACTACCTAGTGCAATGGAAGGGGCACCCACTATCCGAAGCTATTTGGGTGAAGAGCTGAGATGTGAAGGCAGATAGGTTGGTCAAACAGTTTCATGAAAAGTACCCCCAGAAACCTAAGGGAACCCCAGGAGGAGGAAGAGGAGGTTAGATTGAACTTTAAGTAACCTCTTTGTGATTTCTTTTCTTTGCAGAAAGTCCTTTTCAATTAAGGGGGGCCACCTGTCAACCCTGAAGCTGACCTGACCGAGGCCCATTTGAGGAGAGGAGGTTAGACTGAACCTTTTTTTGCAAGAGAGTGCTCAACTTGTTCTGATCACCTGAGTGTTGTGGTCCGCCAGCAGCCTGCGGAGCTGGCAGAGGAGTCAGACAGTGAGGAGGCTGAGGAAAAACATGGGCCAGTCCTGGAGGCTGGGGAAGGCCCAGGCGAGGGCTCTGCATCGGAGGCAGAGATGGGGACAGGGCCATCTGGGAGTGATGTGCGGACTCCGGAGCCTCCTAAGGCTGACCGTAGAGAGGCAGAGGAACAGGAGAAGCCTAGTGCACGCATGAGAAGAGCTGCCAGAAGGCAAGAGCAGCTAAAGAAAAAAGGACGACTTGGGAGTAGGGCCAAGAGATGACTGGCCCCTCCCATAAGGCTTAAAAGACCAGCAACAGCTCTTGGGCTCTTTGTCAGAAAACAACGTTGATAGATTTGTTTCTTGTCTTGCTGCATTTATTTTTTGTCAGCGTCTTCTGCTTCTGAATTTCTGCCAAGAAAAGCCTTTGGCAGGTTGCCTAATTAGACCAAGGTTGGTGATAAAGCTGAAGAATTGTGTTATGAAGAATTTGTTTTGAATTAGTTTGGACTATGCTGAGAATGAGTTAATTCTCAGCTGTTCTAATAAAGTCTGTCTGTTTTCAAACTGATTGCGTCTGATAATACCTACTTGGGCTTGGGTCACAACACTGAGCTTATTTCAAGCTCAGAGTTCTGGAATAACTGTAGACGCACTATAGTTGAAAGGCATAGAATTAGAACTGAAGAAGCTTTCTGGATGAAAAGCAAATATTTTCAAGGGGAAAAAACCAAGAAAGTTCTGTTGCCTTTTGGAAAAGCACCTTTGGGACAACCATGACCTGGATGTTTGAGAATCTCCATAGACATTAGAATCTATGCAGGGAGGCCTGGACTTACAATCATTTCTTTAGTGGCCGTTACAATGGCACTGAAAAAAATGACTTATATCTGTTTTTCACACTTACGACCATTGTAGCATCCCCATGGTCATGTGATCAAAGTCTGGACACTTGGCAACTGACTTGATATTTATGACGGTCTTCTGGGGTCATGTGATCACCTTTTTCAACCTTCTGACTAGCAATGTCAATGCAGAAGCCATATTCTCTTAACAACTGTGTTACTTATTTATTTTATTAATCATATTTCTATGCCACCCACTCTCCAAGGACTCTGGGCGGCTTATAACAATCGACAGTATACTAAATAGCATATTGCCCCCAATAATCTGGGTCCTCATTTTACCCACCTCGGAAGGATGGAAGGCTGAGTCAACCTTGAGCCGGTGAGATTTGATCTGCTGAACTAGCAGTCAGCTGAAGTAGCTGCAATACAGACACTAACCACTGTGCTACCTTGGCTCATTAAGTTACTAATTTAACAACTGTTGTGATTCACTTAACAACTGTTTAGTGAACCAAACTTTCGGGCTCAATTGTGGCCATAAGTCAAGGACTACCTGTATTGTATATTAAAGCAAATCTGAAGTCCTCAGAATCAGCTTCATTTTTTTTGTTAGAAGATCCTTATTAGAAGTAACGTTCACAAGATACTCACTTCTCCCATCAACTCTTTCACAACAGGTACCACCCCATTGGTTTTTGTGAAGCCTTGGTAGGACATATTTCTGGCTGCTCTCTGTGTGCAAATAAAAATATCCCCATTCTGAGTCTCAAATCCAATGTACTTCATATCAGGCCGAACCCAACAATTAGTCTGCCCAAACATGGTTTCTGGTCTCAAAGTAGCAGCTACCAAGAAGATATTCTTTCCTCTAAGGCCACTGTAAAAGAAAGATAGGGCAGTTTAGAAAAATATATTGAAACAAAAGTACACTTAAAAGGTAAAAACAAATAGCTAAATAGCATTTTGTACAATCTATGGCAACATATTTTGAAACATTTTCTTAAGATGTTTATCCCAAAATGCAACACTAAATGTCTATGGAGATTCTCAGTTATCCAGGTCATGGTTGTCCCAGAGGTGCTTTTTCAAGAGGCAACTGCACTTCCTGGGTTTTCTTTGAAGACGTTTCGCTTCTCATTAGAGAAGCTTCTTCAGGTCTGAAGCTGAAGAAGCTTCTTGGATGAGAAACGAAACATCTTCAAAGGAAAACTAGAAAGTCCAGTTGCCTCTTGAAACAGCATCTTTGGGACATACGTCTTATCAGTAAACTGTCCCTTCTAAGTTGACAATGAAGCCTATTCACTATGGGGACTCCCCTCTTCTTTTTCCAATCTTTGCACAAGGACAGTTTTTTAAAAAAACATCACATCTTTGACTTATAAAAATGACTCTTTATTGTGTTCTTTTTCTAGAGGAATAAACACAGGGAAGTCACTCTATCAACAAATTCAAAATCCAAAGAAAAAAAGTGATAAAAATGTTCTTCCAAATCCATCTGAAAAGAATAACCAAGCATTTATCTTGATCTAACTCCCTATTGTCAATACAACGTGATGTATTTCTTAAGGCTATTCAGTTCAATGGAACTAATTTCCAAATGCCTTTAATTGCATATCAATAGATCTTTTCAACTTTTCCAATGTTGAATGCCCCAAATAAGGCAAAATCTATTTCTCTCTCAATAACTGATATCCAGTGGTATCCTGTCCTCTATGTGAAAATTTCTACTTAACTGATCAATCTACATGACATAAATTAGTCTAATCTTAATTTACTTCATCAACAACCAAAAAGCCACACATATCTGAACACACTTTTAAAACCTTTAATACAGGGGCGAAATGCTCCTGGTTCGGACCAGATCGCCCGATCCGGTAGCAATGGCGGTTGGTGGTTCAGAGAAGTAGCAAAAATCCCTGTGCCCACTCTCCCCACCACCATGCCTATCTGAGCCGCACGATCATCAGAGGCTTTTTTTTTTAACTTTTAAAAGCATTTTTCTACTACTTCTGCCAAAAAAATGCATTTAAAAGTAAAAAAAAAAAAAGCCTCTGATGATCGTGCGACTCAGCTGGGATGTCAGAGGCTTTTCAAAGCATTTTTTCTGCAACCTCTTCCGGGGAAGAGGTGGTTAAAAAAAATGCTTTGAAAAGCCTCTGACGATCCCAGCTGTTTTCCTGATCGGCAGAGGCTTTTCAAATGCATTTTTTTGCATTTGCAGAAAAAATGCTTTGAAAAGTTAAAAAAAAAAAGTTGGCCACGCCCACCCAGTCACATTACCCACCAACTCCAAACCACGCCCACAGAACCGGTGGTAACAAATTTTACATTTCACCTCTGCTTTAATGTGTGTTTCCAATAAACTTTTAGCTTTCTTCTTTTTTTCCACTAACATCAGTATCAGTAATTATGCCAAGGCCTACCTTAATTTCAAAGGGTAAGGCTCTATCACCTTCATTTTGATTAGTGTGTATTCTTGAGGTCCCACACCCTAAAAGACAATATATACCGGTAAACAATTGTGTCACTTTCATTTGTAATCTCTTAGAACTACTCAGTCAAGCCAGTCTTTATACATTAGACCAGGGCTGCCGAACTCCCAGCCCATGGGCTAGATGTGTCATGTGTTGGACACACCTACACCTGGTTTAACGAAGGGGGACAAAGTCCTGATACGTCACGTGACACCGCCGTGATGATGTGAGTTTGACACCCCTGCATTAGACTAAAACAAAATCATTAGAGCAGGGGTTTCAAACTCATGACATCACGGACTCGTCATGTGACGTATCGCAACTTTTTTCCTCTTCGCTAAACCGGACATGGGCATGGGTTTGACACTCCTGCACTAGAGTGATTTGTGTATTAATCAGATCTTTGTTTTTTATTGATTATTGTGAGCTGGCTAGGATCATTATATGATATAGATGGCCTTTATAACGTCTGTAAATAAATAAATACATTACTTTGGATTGGAAGAGAAAAGTGTGTTTCAGAGTCGGAGTAGGAGCTGGAAGAGGAAGTAACTCGAGTAATATCTGTTGGCAACTCCTTAAAGCATCTGCATGTTTTCCCAGAATCACATAACCAGTTTAAACAATTGCAATCAGATGCTATATACCCGTGATGGCGAACCTATGGCACGTGTGCCACAGATGGCACGCAGAGCCATATTAGTGGGCATGCTGGCTCAGCTCTGGGGCGCACGTGTGTGCCGGCAGCTGATTTTTGGGCCTTCTGGGCCCACCAGAAGTAGGGAAACAGGCTGTTTCCTGCCTCTGGAGGGCCTGGGGTGGGGAAGGCCCATTTTTCTTTCTTACCTGGCTCCAGATCCTCTCTATTTATCTGGGAAGGGCGAAAACAGCCTTCCCCACTCCCTCGGAGGCCTGAAAGGCCCCATTTCCCAATTCCCGGTGGAATAGGAAGTGACTGTTTTGCTGTCGCCAGCCTCCAGAGACTCCAGAGACTCTCTCCTAGAGAGTTGGGAAATGGGCCGTTTCAGGCCTTTGGAGGGCCTCCGAGGAAGTGAGGAAGGCTGTTTTCGCCCTTCCCAGATAAATAGAGAGGATCTGGAACCAGGTAAGAAAGAAAAACGGGCCTACCAGGCCATCATGTGCAAGGAGCGGGAGGGGTGGGGTGCGGGCACATGCGTGCATGACCCTCCCCCGCCCCCCCGTCCTGGCATGCGATGGCAAAAAGGTTAGCCATCAATGCTATATACATTTCAAGGCATCTTATTCAAGGCATCCAAGCAGCTTTTCCAGAAGCTCGAGTGCCTAGGTGACTTTCTGTTTTTATTCTCTCTGAAAGTCGACTCACAGTTCCAATTTACAAATAACTTTTAAAATTATCTTTCCTAATTCTGCTATTGACATCCTAATACTATAAAAAGAGTTACTGAATCAAGCTCAACTCTCCTTACAATTATACATCATCTGGACTATTTTTCCAGTTTGGGACTCCTGGTACTTGAGATTCTAGCAAGTATTTAACCAAGTTGGACACACCTTGGCTTTTTTTTTAGATACCAAGATTTGGTAGTCTACTACTAGTAGTAGTGTTGATAATGATTTCTGTCTAATTTCCTTTAGTTTTCTGTTTAGGTTTTCAGTCAATTAGATGACTGAATAAAATTGCTGTATATAATTGGGTCCAAGCTTAACCCTTTAAGAAAGAAAAGGCTTCCCGGAAAGAATTAGGAAACAATAGTGAAAGAGGGCAGGGCGGCCATTTTTCCTAATCCTCCTCTTCCCTCCTGCCCTCTGGCTTTAATCTCCAAAGTCTCAACTAATTAAAACTTAGTCCTATTTTTTTAAATCTTTCATTACCTCCCCTGTTTGTCTGTCATGATCCATGCAAGGTTGACCATCTTTTGGTGAATAAATAGTATACCTACAAGGCAAATTAAGTCATTGTTAAAATGTGGGTACATACTAGATATTGAACATACTAGATATTGAACAGGGAGTATTTTGCATTTGGTTAGTGCAATTGAACACCCATGCCAGATAATCTCCTACTATGCAGACTAATTCCAAGGAAAAATGGTGCAGGAGCATCATTCTTTGCTTTTCATTTCATTTTCCCCAGAGAAGCCATAAGGGGAGCCACTATAAGTAATAGTACTGTACTGAATTGAGCACTTATACTAAGTATCTTTAGCAGCCATACATAAAATGGAACTGCTACATTCAGAACAATTTTAATACTCTTTGAAATATGTTAATCAGAACTATAATAAATCAGGAAAAAAAGTTGGAAAGTTATTGGCTCATTAAATGAAAGAAAAAAACCCAACATTTTATACCTGGAGTTCAGGCTGACAAAAATTACTTATATAGGGAGACAAAATCTACTGATCTACTGTACTCCGCTGTGTCCATTTAAGCTAGCTGTGACTCAACCGCAAAGCATTAATTGGATAGAAATATTGAAGTGGGAAATTTTAAAAAGCTGCCATAACCAATGATATCATTTACAAGAAATTCCAAGGACAACTTAAGACATGAAATTAGGAAAAACTGTGGACCTGATAGAATTCCATCTGAATAGTACACAACCACAAAATATTTACTGTCAAGTATAATCTTAGACATTTGCAATAAATCATTTAAACTACATTCTGCCCATCATTTAGGAGGACTATACTCAATTATATTAATATGGAAAGCTGATATTTATGTAAAAAAAGGTTTTATCTTTATGCATTCTTTTTTAAAAAGTAGATAAGCTTAACTAAAGAAATCAAACAATAAGGATAAAAAGGGAATGTCAAAATAAAGTATAATAGAAACAATGCAAAAAGGATCTTTCAATAACACATTCTTCCCATTCATTTCATTCATTTCATTTTCACCAACCAATAACTGCTCTTATATAACTATATACTTATTTACCAAGAGAGACATAAGTATTTTCAATTTAATTTTATTTTTTTGACCACTATGCTTGTTTTTTTTTCCCTTTGGTTTAATTAAAGTTTAGGGAATATCAGGTGTTAATGTTCTGCAATATGCCAAAGATCTCTCACCAAACAAAATCATAAATATGGGATGGATGGTTCAGAGAACCCATAAGCAAATCATCTTCTGTACTGTATTTTTGACCTAGTTCAAGCAACTAAGCAACAACAATCTGTGGTTAATGTTTTATAAATGGACGCACCAAGAAAACATTCTTACCGTTTTCCAAATTTGATTTTCTTTCTTTCTCTGAGAGTTAGAAATTGCCACCGTACAAAAGCATCATAATAGGGGTTGACATCGGTGGTAATAAAGGAACGTCTCCAATCTACCTGGAAAGTCATGAAATAAAGGTCATTCACAGTCACAATTTCACTAACAGCAATCAGTATTCCCATGGCAAACTGTTTTTAAAATTTCTAAATACTGAAATCAGAATGTAATATGGTGTGGTTATCTATCCTTAGGAAAAGCAATCTTTACATACTATTTCAGTTCTTCAGACTGTTTGTCGTCAATAAGAATATCAAATCTCAAGCCTAACATTTACAAAAGAAATGTGAATGCATTTGGACAGTTTTCTAATAGATACTTCTCATAGCCAGTGTGGAACCCAAGGCCTACATATCAATAAAAGTTAGAAAAGCATAAAAAAATGAAATACTTTTGATCAACTACGTAAGAAATATGTAATACCTTTAGTCCCATGCGTTTTAAATCTTGAAGAGCCAGAGGTGGGAAGTAGCCAAGCCAATGTTCAGCCTCTGAAAATTTTATTATTTCTTCATCAGAGAGGCCTAAAGATTTCATGATGCCCCACTGGTATTTTGAAGAGCCAGTCTTAGCAGCAGCTTTACTCTTTAAACAACAGGGGGAAATTTATATGCCTCATAGTTAAGTGCAATATTTTCATTATGTGCATTAAAAAAATCATTAAAGTTACAGAACGACAGAAAAGCTCATTTAATATTTCACATTAGATGAGAATTCCTACAAATTTACAGTTGTATTGCAAGATGTAAATAATCTTCTAAAGGAACCATGAATTATTTATACTGCAAATCAAAGCTGGTTACCACTAGCTTTATGAATAATTTCAAAAGCTCCCTACAAGCAAGCAGCTCAGGCTTTTATCACCGGGAAGGGAGGAAGGGAGAGTGGATGATGTAGAATTGGATGGCAGGAATAGAGAAAAGGGAGAGAAAGAAGAAGATACAGAAAAAACAAAATGATAAGTGGTGGTGTGCCCAGTTAGTTACAGCCCTTGTATATAAAGGAAGGAGGGAAAACTACTATAACCTTGCTTTTGAATACCTTTTTGCCTTTAGCTTTATCTTTAATGACCACTTCTTGCTTTGCCTCTTCTTCCTCCTCCTCCTCTTCTTCATCTGGAAATTCTGGTGGACAACCATACAGCTCCATTTCTCGTTTCAATTTATCAGCACATGCCTAAGAGAAAATGCACTAGAGATCTATAAACTGTTAGGGCACGTAAGATCTGGATGGTAACACATACATTTATATATTCTTATGGTTGGTCACATAATCAGCTAGGTGTTTCGACTGGTTACTATTATTTCTACAACTAGGTCTTCTGTGGCAACAGCTAAAATTGACAATGCTGCACATCTTTTACCCACAAAGGATGATTGATTAGTTCTCTGACCCTGGCAAATTCTTTAAAATGTTATGCATTACTTTTCCAAAAACAGAAAATGGATGCTTCCACTCCACCTGTGCAAACAGAAAAGCTGTAGGTATCAGATAAACATATTAATTGGTATATGTAATAGACTTTTGCAGATTACCCTATATATGTAATGGGACAAGTTTATTTCCTTCTTGCATTATGATGTAGACCGCTATAGATTTAATGTTTGCTGGATGTATAAGATAAAATTTAAAAAATTATTTAAAAAAAAAGGAAGAGAGAAAAGCTGTTTTGAAAAATCAAGTGGATTCTTCAGTGGGAAGAGCAGATAGTTTCTTTAATCCTATCTTTTTTCTTGGACCGTAACTCCGGCAACTTTATGGAAGCTTGTTCATTGCTACCCATGTTTTACCAACAGTTTTTATAACTGAGAAGTCTTTCAAAATCAAAATTCAATCTTAGAAATAGGTTGTTCTCATAGTTGCACTGAATATACTAAATCCACTGAACATACTTAAAAGTTTCAATAAAAGAGAACTGTGAAGTCCTTGATGCTCTCTGAATTTGGATTTTTCATTATCTGACTATGTAACATATTCATTGCCACTCCACTCCTTTCTACAACTGATGACATTAATTAGTTGGGTAATAAAATGTCTGCAAAAAAATGTACAAGCTCAGAGAGCACCAAGGACTCCACACTTAAGTGTAATTATTTGAATTCCGGCTGATCATTTTAAGCATATAACTTTTAATACCAAAGAAAGCAAATTTTACCATAGATGTGAGCAACTTGAAGATCAGCCACATGATCAAGGATTATTAGGATTGTAAAAAACTTTAGATTTAATCCTAAAAAGGGGTATGGCAGTTTCAACTGTAGCTGTGTGATCCTGGAAACAGAAGTGATTGTTTTAACAAATCTTTGCTCCATAACATCTTTTGTGAATTGAATCCAATGTATTACAATACCCCAGAATCACCTGTATCTTAAGATGGGCAATTCTAGTATACTTAACAAATGTGTACATGACATACCTGCTACATTTAAGTAAAATAGATTAAAAATAATGTATTTCTTTTGATTATTTTATATTATTATTATTATTATTATTATTATTATTATTATTATTATTATTATTATTATTACTATTTCTATGCCGCCCACTCTCCGAGGACTCTGGGTGGCTTACACCAAAGACAGTATACTATAGCATATTGCCCCCAACAATCTGGGTTCTCATTTTACCCCCTCGGAAGTATGGAAGGCTGAGTCAACCTTGAGCCGGTGAGATTTGATCTGCTGATCTGACTTCAGCTGACTGAACTAGCAGTCAGCTGAAGTAGCTGCAGTATTGCACTCTAACTACTGTACCACCTAGGCTCATAAACGGAATGCATTTTTGTCCATACAATCAAGTGATTTTACCTTAATGGGCATGCCAGTACAATGAAGTCCAAAAGGAAACAAGCATTTTTTTCCTTTCAGTTTCTGGTATCCAACTGCAAACTAAAAGACACATGAAAACGAGACCAAGCATTAATGTCTGAGAATAGAAAAAAGAGGGGAGGATAAAACACAAATAGTTAAACTAGAAATTATTTATTAAAATGCCTCAGCAATTTATTTCCCTTAGGGAAAATTCAAGCAAGATACAGAATTTGAAAGAAAGACAGCCATTTATTTCAATGACTTTTAAAGATAGAAATTAGAAGCAGTTGAAATCCCATGGCTATTTATGGTACAACAGCCGAATCAGGATAATTTTTACTGCATTCAATGGGACAGTTTTAGGCAAACCTATGTGTGATTCTAAGATTATAATTTCTGTTTTGATTGTAGATGTAGATCTACAATCTACATCTGTTGTAGATATGGAAAATACATTCTTAAAGTCAGTACAAAAGTTATTGTTAGGATTGTAGTATATTAAAGTAGTATTTATTAATATAACAAAGATAACAATACATATAATAAATGCTTCAGCAATATGAAATTCCATGGTCAATGAGCTGAAGTGTTTGGACCCCTGCTCTAAATGAAAACTTTCTGCATTAAAACAAAGAGAATAAGATCTATTACCCTGTTTCCCTGAAAATAAGATCCTGTCTTATATTTTTTTGAGCCCTGAAATAAGCGCTTGGCCTTATTTCCATGCGCTCAAAAGCCCGATTGGGCTTATTATCAGGGGATGTCTTATTTTGGGGGAAACAGGGTATTTTAGTTATTTTTATATGTCTGAATTTTTCTTTTAACCTATTTCTCTTTGATGTTTTTTTACCTGTGATGAGCAATCAGTTACCTACATGACTACACAAATAAATAAATATTAAATGTGTCATTAGAAAAACAGCAGGTTTTATAAATTTCTATTTTCTATTTCTATTTCTATTTTCTTTGGAAGGGCTTCACAAAAGCACTAATAAAAATTCTTACCTCACATTTCGATAAAGAAAATGTGTGTCCTAGGTGAAGCCGGCCATTCATGTATGGATAAGGAAAAGTAGCAAAATATTTCCCATTGCTGAATGAAGATTTAAAACATAATTTTTAAAAAATCAATTAATTTTCAGAAATTCAGCTTAAACACACCTAAGGTTATGGTCCTATAAATATTTTATGACTTGTCACTGCAATATAATATACAATATAATATTCAATAACAGGAACTTTGAGTGCCACATTTGAAACAAATGAAGTGACCTTGTGTATTAATTGAGTGATAACCCGTTAAAAAAGACTTACGCTACTAAACCTGGGTTTTAACCAATTAAGTTTGTATATCATTAAATACAATGGAAGATATTCCATAGTTTCTGAACAACAGACAAATGTACACAATAGAATATTTCCTTGCTCATAATTACACATACCTCTGAAAAGCCTCACAAAAAGTTAAGGAGAGATTACTGAGAATTTTGAATTCTC
Organism: Masticophis lateralis; assembly: GCA_030761175.1. NCBI lineage: Eukaryota > Metazoa > Chordata > Lepidosauria > Squamata > Colubridae > Masticophis > Masticophis lateralis. The sequence continues at coordinate 94,907,356 of JAUDYJ010000002.1, forward strand.
AGTAATGAAGGAGAAATAATTGAAAAAGAAAATTCTGCATAAGTAACCTAAGTTTCTCAATTCAAACACAAACCTCCATAATAACAGAGAATTCCAAGCATATATGTATACACACACACACACACACACACACACACAGAAATAGAATTAGAATTCTATCATTGTTGAGTTGCCTCAGCTAAGTTTCTATGTATGTATGTATGTATGTGTGTGTGTGTGTGTATATATATATATATATATATATATATATATATATATATATATATATAGAGAGAGAGAGAGAGAGAGAGAGAGAGAGAGAGAGAGAGGGAGGGAGGGAGGGGGAGAGGGTCAGCTGGCAGTCCAGGTTCAAGACCCAAACATGGGGTGAATTCCTGTTATTTGCCCCAGCTCCTACTAACCTAGCAGTTCAAAAACTTGCAAATAGGAGTAGATAAACAGGTACCACTTCAGTGGGAAGGTAACAGCGTTACACCTCAGCATATAGTCCTGATGGCCAGAGAAGCATCCTCCAGCAACTGTGGCTCCCTTGTCCAAGAAACAGACATGAGCACTGCCCTCTATAGTCAGACATAACTGGACTTTACCTTTACTATATATGTATGTTTGTGTGTATATGTATTTGTATACATACATACATACATACATTTGTTTTCTGAGGTTTTTGCGGGTGTTTGTATGTAGGTCTTTGGGTATTCGGGTTTTCTCACACATAAAATTGGAAGTGTCTTGGCAACTTTTCAACGAAGTCTCATTCGTCATCTTTAAGCTGGTGTTTTCGGCTTCGTGCACCAGCCTGAAGATGACGAATAAGACTTTGTCGAAACGTCGCCAAGACACTTACTTACGTGGGACAAAACCCGAATAACCAAAGACCTATATACATACATACATACATACACACATACATACATATACATACATGTATATATGTACTGTTTGTATGTATGAATCCTACAACTCTCCAAATCTGAGACACATATAGTTGCATGCAAATAGAACTTCATTCTGCTAGAACATTCCAATCAGATATAAATTCTTTTTTCCCCTCGTTCATTTTTGCTACAACCAAATAGAAACAAACTAATAATTAAATGGTACCCACAAACAAATTATAAAACTATGTAGCAGAATGTCATGCTTAATTTTAATTTTCACTCAGAATTTTTCAATCCAAGTCCTTTTAAATGCACTCAGCTAGATGGCAGCACTTACCTAGCCTTGTTCAACTGGATTGAAAATTACTAGAAATCCCAGAACAGTAAGTCAAACCAGAAATTAATTGAGGAGGCGACAGTACCATTATCAAGAAAACTACATTGATATGGCCATGTCGTCAGCTACATTTGGACCTGATTGACAAGTCGTCTCTTAGGTGTCACTGCTTTTAACTTTTTATGAGCAGCATAATGAAAACAAAGATTCAGATAATTATATCCTCTGTCTTAGTATACACTTGTGTATGTGTATTTCTGATTCAGCTATTCAGAATAAAAATCTACAGATGTGTATCCATTGATTTACCAACCTTTCTACCGTTCTAGCAAGTTATTATGTATTTGTCACCTATTTCTTTAAATTCTTCTTCTTAAAGAAAAGAGGTCAGGAATAATAAATCAAGTTGGAAATTTCAGAAATGTAAATGCACATTTGAAACCTATATGCCAGAATATCAATTCTTAGTACATACAAGTAGTCCTCAACTTACAACCACAATTGTGCCCAAAATTTCTGTTCCTAAGCGAGACAGTTAAGTGACTTTTGCCCCACTTTATGATTTTTCTTGCTATAGTTGTTAAGTGAATCACTGTAAATTAGTAACAGAGTTATAAAGTGAATTGGCTTGCCCATTGACTTTGCTTGTCAGAGAGTCACAAAAAGTCACATGATCCCAAGACATATAAGTATGACCTAATTTCAAGGCATCCAAATTTTGATGACTTAACCATGGGGATACTGCAATGATAGTAAGTGTGAACCATGTTTATAAATCACTTTTTTCAGTGCTGTTGGAACCTCAAACTAAACAAATGGTTCTAATTTCACGACTACCTGTATTTCAGTTTTTATTAAGCAAAATGACAGAAATTAGCCAACTCTGAATTTGATGTTTCCAATGATACACATATTTTAGTCGTATATGGAATGTTAATTTTCAGATATCCTGGCTCCTAATCTGGGTTTACATCTCACATGGACTTCAGCTCTCTGAAGGAACACTTTTAAGGAAAGTGTTATATTGCATTCAGTCTTTAAGTAGGAAAACTTCTATAGTAGTTCCCATATTGTATCTGGAAAACATCTTATTAGAGACAGATTCTGTGTGACTCATTATACTATCCATAAGTTTGCTCTACTAAAAAAATTAAATTTAAATGTTGTTTACTACTAATTTTCTATTATTCAATTAAAGTTAATACATAAACTGTTTTTAAAAAACCCATTAGATTTAAAATTTACACACTCAAATATTGAAATTCTCAGCCACATGTGAAATGAGTATTCTCACCTTTTGTGACTTGCCGCATCTTCTGCATTAACTTCAAATGCTCTTTCATTGTGCCATTTCTGTTGGATTTCCTCTTCTATTTTTTTCAAGAAGTCGACTTTAGCTGTCCCTTTCCGTTCCTTAAAACAATAAATAATCCCTAATTAGTGTGATTATCTTAAATAATATAATTTGTATTAGTATAAATAGTATAATGTTGTACCGTTATTGTGCCAAAACTTTGAATTTGCACACAAACATTATATCCTGAATATTAACTCTACAATATTATCCAGATATTATCTCTTATAAAAATTTCAAAAATGTTGAACTTACAAATATTACCAATAAAATAAAACTACTGCCCTCCTTTTCATTTGAGTTCAGATAGTACTTATTTTGTTAAGAAATTTAAGCCTGCAAAAGATCAAGTTGTGCCAGTTCAGTAATTCATTTTAGTTCTTGTCACATTTTTAAAATAATCTACTATATATTAGTTGGGGATTTATATCTTCACATTGATTGGATAATGAAATTCCAATTATCTAAAGAAGTGAAAATATGAAAATTGATCATATTTTCACATTTACTCAATTGTAAATTGTGCTATTATTTTTCTATTTGGCAGACGTTTGATAGCATTTAAAAAAGTATGCAGCTAGTCCTCACTTACCAACCACAATTGGAAATGGCTTGTTAAGCAATACAGACATAAAAGTTAAACAGCATGTGACAATTATGATGTCAGTTATGACATCAGTTCCTGCTGCAGTCGTTATGTGAATTACCCAAGATCATTAAACACAATTCCATATAACTGCGACTTGGGACTTTCTGCCAGCTTTCCCATTGACTCTGCTTGTTGGAAATTAGCTGTGGAGGTTGCAAAGGTGATCAAATGACAGCAGGATGCTGCAAATGTCATAACTGTGCACTAGTTGCCAAGCACCCAAATTGTAATCACATGACTGCAGGGATGCTGTAATGGCCACAACATTGAGGACCAACTGTAAGGGGTTTTTTTAACGCCTTACATTCAAAGTTACCATTGTTTAACTTTGAATGGTTGCTGTATGAGGGATCACTAAGTAAGAACAACTTGTATTAGCCTAAAAGGAAAGTCCTTTTAAAAATGGAAATTGTGTTTCACAATTTGAGACAAATTGCTTGATTTTATTTCATACCCTGTTCCCTTCTCTATGACAATTGGAGATGTGCAACCATCGTTAGTAAATATAAATAATAACCTGGGATATTATGCAAGCTGAATATGAATCTGGCTGTTGTTCTTAATTAATGAAGCAGGAAAACCCCAAGTTCCACTTGTCATATTGCTATGTATTGAACCAAAAGACAAAGTAAAAAAAGTATTATGTTACAATCAGCACATCAGTTGGAAATTTACATGACAACTCCAATGACACCTAAAATGCACTGTGAACTTACCAAATCATATTTACTTCTCCCTTTTGGTTAAACAGCAGCTTACAATCAAAGCAAAACAGCTAACCAACCCATATGGTAGGTAAACAAAACAAACTCAAGTAAGAGCAAAAACAATCAAAACAGGTACCTCAAAAACTATTATTTTCATTAATCAGGCAATCACACTTAGGATAAAGCAATCAATGTCTCACTCTGAAATCTGGGTGAAATTTACTATAATACTTTTATTATATGTAAAACCAACACACCTTACTAGTTTGTACTAACAACAGCATAATACATACTCCTAAAAGTAACCAGAATTTTTATTTTTAAAAACAGAAATCTAAGACAGATGTCAAAAAAATTGAACTCTTGTCCTCACTTTGACTGTACCAATTGTAAATTAGGCAAGGTTTCCTAGAGACTTGTGCAAAAGACCTTTCCTTTGTTAAAGTTTGCAAATGAGATACTAACCAGAAAATCATCCAGTTAATCCAAATAAACCCAAGCAAAATAATAACAGGGCAAATCATCTGGTATGGTACAACAAGCAACAGGAAATATTTGAAACAAGTATTCTTTTATCCCTGTTTTCAAGATGCCTCCAGCACAGGATAACCTAGATGTCATAAAGGCATTCAGTCAATTCCCTTAATCCCCAGTCAGCATGTTCTCTGAGGAATATGGGAATTGAAATACAAGGGAGGGAACGAGAACGCTCCATTAGGTCAACCTTCCCCAACCAGATGTCTTGCAAAGATTGCAGGGATTTCGGACAATTCTCAGGAAGAACCATTTTAGGCTACCCGTTGTAAATATCCCTACAATTTTGCTTATTTAGTATTAGTTTATAAACCACGTGGAATTTAAACCGGAATATTCCAACCAGTCCCTTTCTAAGTGAAGGGTATATCTCGATAAATGACAGCATAAGAAGGAAGAGGAGGCGGCCCATTCGCCCCTTTGCTGCTTTTTCCGTTGACAGATCATCCTCCGATCCGACCTCATGGTCCTATTGCTAGCTAGCCCCCTAAAATCAATCCAGGCAAACGCCGTCACCCGATATTCACCGTCATCGCTCCTCGAGAGTCTGAAAGACTTCCACCTGCAGTTTACACCCCCAGCTCCACGCCGCCGGTTCTCCCACAATGCATTTAAAATAAAGATGGATCCGGTTCCTTCGCGAAGACTTTTGGGATGTTGAGTTTGCGCAGAGCTAACACAGTACACGGTACCCGCCAGCTGAACTACAATTCGCTACAAGCCAAGCGCTACTTTATAGTGCTTGTCGCGTGGGATTTTTCTCTTTTTTCCCACAAACCGCAAGGTCTTAGAATTGAATACGTTTCCCATAATGTACCGAGAGGATAAAACCTATCGATGCTCACCAATAGGAGTATCCAAATCTTAAGTTTCAGACTTTCTGATGTTGTGTTTATTGTATATTTGATGTCATAAGCGAAACGGGAGGAATAGAGGTGAAATAACTTGTATACCTTTTCAGAAGCTGTTGCAAAATGGCAAATGTAATCAGTGTTGATTCTGTTTACATTCTTTTGTTTTTAAATACTTTTCTTCTTACTAAAAAAAGGCCTTCCAGCCGTATAGTAAACTAAATATAACTAATTATAATTTGGATATTCATGTTGGTTGGATTATATGAGCACTATCATTTAGGACTTGATTCTAAAATGCATGCTAAAGGAATGCATTTTGCAGGAGCAAAAACAAGTTGCATGCACTGTAATCCTAGGTGAGGCTCACTGACAAAACTATCCTATATTTGTTTCTGAAAGTTTGCTAAGTATGCAAGAGTTGTGATATATCCAAGAAGCTTTTCAGTGACACTTGATGTTCATCGTATTGCAATGTTTCTCAAAGTGAAAAAGCATTTCAAGAGATAAAGGATTTTATTAAACCCTCTCTTGTTGTTAAAAGTATATACAAGCTTTCAAAATTGTCCCTGAGGCACAGCATATTTTTACTAAGTGACATATCCTTGTTCATATGAAAAAATCATGCGGTATTGATGAGAAAAAATTAACATGAGGATAAAAATAGGTATTTCTAGAAAAATGGAGTGTTATACAACATTGATGTTTCTTCACAGTTCTTTTATTTAAAATAATTTTCTTATAAACCTTGCACACACACTAAAGAAATGGATTTTTTTTGCATTTATACTTATATGCAGTTAAAAATTCAAAATTATTAGGAAATAAACCCCACTGAAATCAGTATTACTATATAAGCAATATTACTTTTGCTATACTATACTGGATATACATAACAATATACACAGGAAATCAAAGCACTAACAAAATTAGACTTAACTTGTGCAGTAATAGAATTTTTTATTGGCCAGGTGTGATTGGACACACAAGGAATTTGTCTGGTGCATATGCTCTCAGTGTACATAAAAAGAAGATACATTTGTCAAGAATCATAAGGTACAACACTTAATGAGAGTCATAGGATACAAATAACGATGCAGCAATAACATTCAAAATATGACAGGAAGTTCCTTTTTAGTTTCTAAACCCAAACCACCTCTTATTTAGGCATTTGGGAAACTAAAATAGTTCACAGATTCATTTGTCTTAGCACTGTATCAGCAAGTATCAGCACTGAAAATCCCTTCAGTGAAAAATCACTTCCAAAGATGCTTTAGGTCTGCAATAGGTCTTTCTTTACTTTACTGTTATTACATTCTTTGGCTACATTTGGCTTATTTAAACTTTCATCAATAAATATTAGGAATAGCATAAATGGGAAGGGTCAAATGCGTGTCTTTGTATACAATTTCCAGTTGCTGATGTTAATTTCATTATAATCAGGAATTCAAAGTATTTAAGATATTGTATTTCTCTTAATTTTATCCCTAGAACGCAATAAAGTAGATTGGGCTAAGAGTGACTGGCCTAATTCATTGGGTATCCATGGCTGAAAGAGGATTTAAGTTATTTCCCCCATCCTGTTCCAAAAATTTAAACCATTATACCACTATCGCTTTTCTGTGCATGTGTAGGTAAATACTGTACATGATGAGTGTACAAATGATATATATTTTGGTAAATACATGTTTTTGGTATTTTGGTAAAATACACGTTTACTAAATGTAATGACATTATTAATAGATATTGCTTTCCTCGCATAGTACGTTGTTTCTTGGGGGATTTAGACGACCTAAATTTATCAGCTTTCATCTTAGTTTTTAACCTTATCACATGCCTGAAGTTATATCCTATGCTACCAAGTATGAGAATTGTTTGGGAAGCGCGATTGTAGCCATGTGCAATTTAGTGTGGCTCGAGAGTATACACCTATACATAAAGAGAATCGTTCGCGAACTCAATGCAAATTCTTCCCTAATGCGAATGTCAATCACCACGCATTTGCTGAAAGTAGCGTGAAAAAAAAAAATCACCCTTGGGGAATTAACGTGACGCCGCGCACAGAACGCAGTTCATTTCCGACTCGCTCTATGCCCGATTAACGTGCGTTGTACGTAAGAGTGTATTCGGCAAAGGCTCGGAAATACACTTTTTACGCTGCGTGGTTTCACGTATTCCAACCACCCGCGCTTCGGCAGCACCTCTCCTGAATTAGGAGCTCTCTTTACAAAGATTTCAATGCGTGTTGGCTCGACCTAACGTGCTGAGGCCTCCCACCGGTGTTCCCCCACCCGCACCTTCCTTGCTACTGTACTCCCTGCAGCTTTCGGATTGGTTCTTTCGCTCGGGGGCGCTGTCGCGCGATTGGCTGGCTTTCCTCGAGGCTCCGTCGTCCGATTGGCTCCGCTGCGAAACCGGGTGCCCGCCCCTTCTCCGATACCCAGCAGGTTGCGTTGCGCCCTCTCGGTTTAGCTAGTTCCTGGTCTGACTTAGGCCCAGGCTCGGCGAAACGGGGGAGGGGCGAGAGTTAGAGTACTGCTGCTGCTGTTGCTGCTGGCGAGGGACTACTTGGCGGGAGAGGAAAGAAGGGACCGGACTCAACGCGGGGGGGGAGGAGGGAGGAGGGATGTTGCCCGAAGTGTAACTGCAGCACCGCCGCCGCCGCCGCCGCGACCCTCCTCGCCATGATCATAGAGAACGTGGACGCGCTCAAGTCCTGGCTGGCCAAGTTATTGGAGCCGATGTGAGTGCGGGCTGGTGCGGGAGAGGCGCCAGAGGGCGGGCGGGTGGGGTGGGGGGCAGCTCAGGGTGAGGGGACTTTTGGGACCGTAAGGCGGAGGTTATGGGGCTTGACCCGGGGAAGAAGGGTGGGCTGGTTTGGGAAGGGGCCCGCAAGGGATGCGTGGAGCTGGGGCTAATAGTAGCCGAAGGACCCCAAGGAGGGAGCAGAGGGCGCGGGGTCCTGCCGGTGGCGTGGTGGGTCCCTCCGCCTGGATTCCGAGCAAGGCATTGTAGTAACAGCTACAGAATAAACTGGGAATTGGGAGGTTGGGAAAGAGAGAGAGAAACATGTGAGGATGAAGGGGGCGATGAAGCGCCGACAAAAAGCGGGGTTTTTGCTCGCCTACTTGGTCCCCAAAACGTCCCAATCGTGGTTTGAGAGTGTTGCGGCGAATGAAGGTTTGACAGAGAGGGAGGCGCTGCGTGGAAGTAAAAAAAACACGTTTATTTAGGGCAGTGGATCATATACTATAGCAACTCGGAGAAGAAATGAAACCATTGCCCATCCGTCGCTCTGACCCGTTCTCTAAATTTGGGTTTGAGTTGAATACTTAAAAAAAAGAGAGAGAGAAAACTTTTCGAAGAAAGAGCAACTGGCTAGGATAATGAAATATTATTTGTTTTGACAAGTTCCATGGTATTGGTAAACTAACATAATACCAAGAGGTTTTCTGAATTATTTTTTTTTTATGCAAGCACCTTGTCTATAACTTTGAGAGATTCTGACCCATTTAAGTTTTGAATCCTGAAACATTTTGTTTTACTTCGTCCAACAGTTGACCAAAACAAAATTCATACCTTATAGCAGTTATTATATCTTTCAGAACATTCATGAGAAGTTTTGGGAATACAACTTTATATCTTCCATTTACTGTGTCAGTTGTTTTGACAGAGGGACAGCTACTTTATTGAATAGCTGTGTTATACTATAATTGCATATATATTTATAAATATACCACAAACCACTTAGTTTTTTTCAAACTGACATTTAAAAAATTGAAGTGTACATGTTACATTAAAGAGTAATATGCTGCATCACATTTAAAATGAGTAGAAGTTCCAGAGAATATACTTAAATTATCTCAATTCCTAATTTTTTGTAATTATTAACTTTTCCCTTTGGCCTTGAATACTTAACTATGTTATCCCAAACTTTACAGCTTATTTTAAGTAGTTTTGATGTCTCATGAATTAAGTTCTTAAACTGGAATGCTGATTTGGTTTCCTAAAATAAAAATAAAATGAGGTAGAATAACATTAAATTATTCTGTTGCATAAGCAGTTGACATTTCTAACTAACCTGTGGAGTCTCCGTTTTAATTTTTATACCCTATAAAACCGTAGGATTATGAATGTGTCCAAATTTCTAAGCAATTTGAAAGGCTAATTTAGTGTTCATAATTTAGTATTGTTTTTTTACAGCTGAATGCAAAAGTTCGGTTATTTTTACATTTCAATGAATCCTTAAATGAAGAGAATACAACCTGCATATAGTTAACAGTTAAGCATAGCACCTTGCTGTAAATCTCAGGGCATGTTTGCTATTTGTAAGCAGTTGTTTATGGATAAAAAAAAATCTTATGTGGGAAGTAGAAAAGTCTAGACACACTTTTAGTCAATATTTTGTAATATTTATTTCAGCAGAAATATCAACTTCCAAATAAATATTTCCTCTGATCACCCAGAATTTTTTCTGTTGCTCCTTTTGGACTTTTTTCCCTAACTATTCATTGCAGAAATCTTCTAGGTTAGAAATCCTTGGGCCTGTTAGCATGAATGGTATGCTACAGCTTTTTCTCCACAGGTTTTTGGTAATTTTCAACTCTGGGAACTTTACAGACTGTTTCAAATCATTTATTTCTCTCTCTGTAAGAGCTTCATGATTGATTTGGAAGTATCTTTCAGATTGTTGTCCTGCTGAACTATCCAACTTCTTTTCAGCTTCATTTTCTTCACTGGCTGTGGGACATTAGCATGAAGATCAAGACAAATATCTGCCAAAACTGCCTGGAACTGGACATATCTACAAAACACAATTCACAGATTGCTGCAAACTACCTGCTGAAAAGTTTAGCTAACACTGGAGAAGTTTTCCACAGTACAACATTCATTATACAAGAATGTACTGCAAGGGATAGTTACCAAATAGAAACTTTTTCTCCAACCTCATCACAAAAGTCATCATCTAAGGTACGCAAAAAAAAAAAAAAAAAAACAACCCTTGAACAGGTCTAAAACATTTTGGAACAAAGGGGTTTGACTGATGAAATAAAAACTAACAACTTGATCACAACCTTATACACAACATACATTTGGAGAAAAAGAGTAAAGCATTTGAAGAAAAGAATACCTTAGCTGCCATTGACACAAGATGGCTCTATTATGTTTTGGGATTATGTGGCAGTCAGTGGCAAAGAAAATACTTATACAAGTAAAAGGAGGAATGAATTCAACTTAATATCAAAATATCATAAAAGCTGATGTCCCACAGTCAGTGAAGAAATTGAAGCCAAAACGGGTTGGCTATTTCAACAAGACAATGATCTGGAACATAGAAAAATAATGCTCTAGAATAGCCTGAATAGTCCACAGACTTAAATATTAAAAATCTGGGAGATATGAAACATGCAAAAAACCCTAAGTATATTGCCTGAAAGAGTTCAATAGAGAAGAGTTGGTGAAAAAATATTTAAAGGCAATAATAGAGTCTTAGTTGACTATAAGAAATATTTGGAAGTTGCTATTTCTGTCAAAGGAAGTATTTACAGAATACTAAATAAAAGAGTGTTCAAACTTCTCATCTATCATATATATTCTATTTAGGAATTCATTGAAAGATGCACTTTAGTTAAAATTGCCTAAAAATTTGTGTTCAATTGTGCACTTAATATACATTACCAAGTATCTGAAGTCTGTCCTATGTTTTATTATTCAACAATAAATATCTAAATGAAGATTTTCACACTCAGATTTATGGATCAATTGATTTTATTTGCTTAGTTGTCATTACAAAAGTTTCTTCTTTAACATTTAATCCTATAGTAAATTACGTAGATTAAATAGATCCCAGTTGGTTGAGTTCATGTAACATATACAAAGAATTCTAGAGCCATAACAACATATAGCAAGGGGAAAATATCTACAAAGAGATATACATCATAAAAAATCTTGGCAAGCCATAGTGGTTCTTCATTGTCTTGCTTCATTCCCTCATGCAATAAACAAACATAGTTTATGATCCACAATATCTGAGTTCATATGTGAACCATAAACTAACCATATCACAGCTTAGTACGGTGTGTAAATATGGCCAATATATAATGCAATATGTGCATTACTTTCAAGACAAGCCATTTTTGATAATCAACTTGATGTACTGTTAATGTTAATGTTGAAAAGAATTGAATTTACATTATTTCATTCATTAGTTTCAGCAGCACAAAAAGCATAAACAAAACACAGATCATTGTGTATGTAAACAAGGATCTAGCAACACACAACGTACATATTTTAAATCTTCATTTCAAAACTAGCATACATGAATATACCAAAAATGTTTGTATAAAAAGATTTGTGTATTCCGTATCTTGTAAATTTACAATTGTTTTAAGCCAAAACTGTACTTTGGAATTTTCAAATCTGCAATGACTCTTATTTTCAGAAAACCTGCAGACACCTAGAGCTGACCCTAAGATCTTTTGCATGCAACTTATAGACTACACTTGCTTCTGATACTTTGCTTATGACTAAACTTGCTTCTTACATGCCATTGAAGTGGTATTCAGCATTCTTTTGCAGCCAAATATGCAAAATAGGGCTTTTATGTCAAATAGACAAGTGTATTTGTCTGCAAGAGAATTTGTCTTTTTCTCCTTATCACTTAGCTTTTCCCACTCTAATTTATAGCACTCTTGTAACTAATATACGATTAATACTTTCAATGTCAATTATAACTTATATGTTAGTATTTTAAAAATCAGCTCACTTAAACATCACTGGGTTGTTGGATATACTCCCAACCTATATTTGGGTTATAATAAAAATATACTCCCAAAATAGGTTATTCTTGGGAGCATATTTTTATTATAACCTAAAGATTTCTATATTAATAAAGTTGTGTTTATGGTTAACTTTAAAAGAATTTCAGGACATGAAATACTTTCAATTGCCTGATGGAAACTAAGAGAGATACTCAATCTGGGCAAATGATTCAGGTCATTTTACTGTTTATAGACAGTTTGTATCTGTTTCCTCCTGAGTCCTGGATATAATATCTATAATAATATTGAAAGTTAATGGTGGTGCATGGCTTCAACACCATAATAGTTCAGTTAAATCCCAATTACTCTTAAAACCAACTTGTCGTACTGCACTCAGGAAGGAAAGATATTAGTTTGGATGGGATGACAACTTTGCACAAAATAATCTGACATGACAAGCAGAAAAACTATGTAAGGGAGAGGAAAGAAAATGACAGGAAGTCCCCAGATGACTGACTAAAAGTGGGGAGGAGCAGAAACAGGAAAAGAAACTGAACAAAAACTTGAGGAAAGAAGAAAATGCACCTCTGAAAAAAAGGTAGAGAGTATCTGAGGGAAAACTAATGACGCTAACCAAGGATCAGGCAGGCAAAAAAGTAAAAGTATTTTTCCCCAGCAAAATAGTGTCTTCTAAAACAGGATCCATGAGGAAATAACAGTAAAATAATATGCATAAAAATGCTAAGGCTGCAGTAATGGAGGAAACTTCATACGGAGCCTATAATATGGGAAAAAGTACAGACTTGTTCATTTAACATTTTTAAAGGCATTTTTATGGACATAAACCTTCAGTCATCATGTTGTGGCTTTTGCTGCGATCTGGTAACACTACAGAATTCTACAATGTGAAGAAGTGTGATAAATAAGCTGAATCTTACATTCTATTCTGAATTAAATGCTAGTTTACTTTTTATATTACGGTAATATTTTATTCTTAATCACATTGAATTTATCATTAGTACAGGGAGCATTGCTTCCTATGTGAAATGTTTTGCTTAGCTCGTCTAAGTTTGTACATTAAATTTTCTATTTGTATACCAGTCACCCATGTAGAAGTTGTACCAGACTTCTCTATATGAATAAAATACTGCATCTTCAGGGAAGTTTATTACAATGTATCTTCTTGTGTTAGACTTCTGACACTAAAAGTTATATGCTAATAAAAGTATTTTTCCTCAGATGTGATGCTGATCCATCAGCCTTGGCTAACTATGTTGTTGCACTGGTCAAAAAAGACAAGCCAGAAAAAGAACTAAAGGCTTTCTGTGCTGATCAGCTAGATGTATTTCTGCAAAAAGGTACATTTATGAATATTTATTAATCATGTATTATTAATGTAAATATTGCTTATTACTACATTGTTGCTTTTCTTTTAAAAATATAATTTTAAAGCATATAATTTACTCAAATCTTCATTTGTTGAGCAGATTAAAACATACTAAGGGCAAATATATAAATTCCTGCCCCAGAACATCCCATCCTCATGGGAAACCTATTTACAGATCAGGAAGCTGCAGACTGGTTCTATGAATGAGACAAAGCTGTACATTCTTTCCTTATTTATTCAGATAAATAATGGATATACTTAAGGGAGTAGGATTGGAAAATTATTGTGCTTTGAAATTGGAGGAAAAAACATCACTAACCTGCACTGTGCTGATGATGCTACTCTGATATCTAAAATGCAAAGGATCTGCAAGCTCTAGTAATAAAAGTTAAGGAGTACAGTGAAAAATGGAACTAAAATTAATTATAAAGAAGACCAAATTAATGACGACAGACGTAACAACCAGCCTTAGAATTGATAATGAAGATATCAAGTTAGTAGATATACTCTGTTTTTTAGGATCAACCATCATATGTAAAGAAGCAAGTAAAGGAAAGTGTTATATTAATACTTTCAAACTTTGTTTTTGGAAAACAAACAAATGGAACATCAAACAAATTAACACAGAGTTCTCATTCAAGGCAGAAATGACCAATAACAAATTATCCTATTTGGGAATACATTAGGCAAAACATAGCTCTCTAGAGAAGTTCTAAATCTGAGAAAGAGGAAAGGTAAGAGAAGAAGAGGACAACCAACAGCAAGATGGATGGATTCAGTCACAGTGCAATGGGCCTTTGGTTGGAAGACCTGAAGGACAAAATTAAAAACAGATCATCATGGAGAAAATCTATGTGATTGCTAACAGTCAACACCACCCAATGACAGATAATTAATATAAATGTCTGATTCACTACAAAATGTTGGTGCTAAACATAGGGAAATTTGCCCCAGCTGAGTAGTAGCAGGTACTCAGGCTTTGATCGTCTTAAAAGGCTAATCAGAGTTATTATTATTATTACTTAGAAGGGAAACTACTAGGAACCCAGTGCTATAGACTAGACCAAAAAAATTAAAAAATAACTCAAAAGATGGCAATGGCAAAAACATGTCAATGTCATTTTGGCAGATTAGAGCATTAAACAAAGTGCTGTAATTTCATTTGCAAAATATTGGCTATGTTCAGATGCAGCAATCCCTTTGCTTCTTTTAAGAAAAGTTCCTCATCAGGCCAAGGCCCATTTTACTCCAGCATGCAGTAGGCCTAGTTGTCTAAGTTTGGAGAACCTGCCAGGACATAATATGTCAGCGTGCATCTACTTCCTATCTGCAGCTCTAACATGGATGAGCAAGGTAGAAAGAAGCAAGCCACTGCATCTCCACTTCCCAACTTTGGTCCAAACTGAAAACAACCTACCTTACCCATGCTATACAGGAAGGCCAGTATGATTGTTAAGAATTGTTATTTCCTCCAGAAAAGGTAATCATCCAGCATAATTTGGGAATTTATAATGAAACTATATGATGTTACGTATGCTTTTACTTAAAAGTAAAATTGGTGGCATTTGATGCAGGCAAATATTTGTCAGCATCCTAAATGTCACAGCTCAAGTCAATGGGAAAAACCCTAAAATTTCACTATGGCAGCCATGTTTTTTTTTTCTCAATAGGCTATAAAGTTAGTACCTTGAAGAAATTATATTGGTTTTAAAATGAAATTTATACCATCTTTTCAGCAGACAGAATGATCTCCCAGTGGATTCTTAATATAGTTTTAAGAATATGACCCTGAAATCTGAACAACTATTTTAGGCATAATCAAGGGCAGGGCAAGCATGCAGTATTTAATGTTTCAAATTCAAATGTCAGATCTCAATCAGATCACAATTTATGTTTGAAACACTCCGGTACAGTAGTGATGCTTCTGTTACTGGAAAACCAAGTTTAAGGTTATTTCATTTATTGGACTTGAATTGATCTGGAGTAAAAAAAGAAAAGGCAACTGATGCAAAACTAGAAAGTTAGGTTCATTAGAAACATGATTAATTTTCTTGTTTGTCTCCCACAGAAACATCGGGTTTTGTTGACAAATTATTTGAAAGCCTGTATACTAAGGATTACCTAGTTCCTAATGAACCAGTAAAACCAGATCTGAAGACTAATCAAGGAAAAGAAGAAATCAAAGAAGAGGCAATGGTAAGTTTTTCAATATAATTTCCTTGATACATAGAGGAATCCTGTGCAAATCCATTCAGAATTAACCCAGGAATGTTCATTGAATATACTCTAAGGTGGTTGTGCATAAGCCAAAGCACATCACCGAGAAAGAAGATCTAGTGAAATGTAATGGGATTCAATCCCAGGTAAGTAAATATAACAGTATTGCCTTATTCTAGTTTTACTTGATATCCCTATTTCCCCGAAAATAAGATCTAACCAGAAAATAAGTCCTAATGCATCTTTTGGAACAAAAATTAATATAAGGTCTTATTTTCGGGGAAACACAACATAGTTTTCCCTTTATTTATAAAGGAAACCTGATTTACTATACATCAGGGGTCCCAAACCTTGGGCCACGACCCATCTTCAAGCCTTGAGCCATTGGGAACCAGGCTACAGAAGTGGCGGGTATGGGTACATAATCCCTAGTATGCTACCGCCTGTCTATGGCTTAATTGTAAGAATGTTAATTGGAAGACCTGTGCTTCTATTCATATATACCAAGTTTTAAGTTATATAATTTACAATAAACAGGGATTTTGTTATTCTAATGCTAATATTATTATTACTTATAAATATAATCATAGGTGAATGAAACTAATTTAATGCTGAAAAGAAATGCATGTGAAACAAGTTTCAGAAATTTCTGCTGGAAGCTGCCTAATTGTATTCCGCGCTATATTGCCCTTTCTGATGTTAGAACGTGGTTAGGTAGCCTTCTGCACAAATTATGTAAGGGAGACAGACAATAAGAACTTATGGAACACCAATCTGAATTGAAAAGACTTGTTTTTTTTTATAATATGGGATGCTAGAATTGTGATACTTATTCTATACTTAGCTAGGCATGTACTATGATTCCTAATAGCAGTAGCGCTTAGATTTATATACCACTTCGTAGGCTAAGTCAACCGGTCAGGATTGAAAGTTTGTGGCCATCTTATTATTTTTTGCTGAACTGTTTTCTAATTCCCTTGGGGAAAAATTGAGGAAGTCTCAGTAATAAAAGGGAATGTCCATGTTTGAGGAATTCTATAAGGAGCCACTGTGATGATGCGTTGAGGCACTTAATATCTTATTTATAATGGAATGTTTCTGTTCTCTGAAGATATTCAACCATTTGCCTTCATTTTAATTTGGCTCTTTCAGTCCAGATATTTATTAGGGATGCATAAAAGGTTTCTTGCAAGGACTGTCCTATGCATGAAACAGGCTGGTCCATAATGGATCAAAATGTGTGCTTTGTCTGATGGATGGACGGACGGATGGATGGATGGATGGATGGATGGATGGATGGATGGATGGAGCTTAAATACGTATGTTCCAATGTGAAAACAAAAAACCCTGATGCTTCCAGCACTAGGAAAAATGGGATAGAAAGACGGGGAAGGCATTGACTAGTCAAGGAAAACCATTTGAGAGCCGTGGGTCAGTTGAATAAGAGAACAGCTATGATGAAGGAAGAAGCTACGAAAGTCAAAGAAACATTGTGACTGTGTAGACCAGTTAGGTATGCCATGCTTAAAGTTAAATTTGACGATAGGGAATGTAAATCAGGCAGGCTGGCACATAGCATAGAAAAGGAAAGTGAAACATGAGATACCACCCACCTTCTCACATCTTTAGATTTTTCTTGGATAAAACTTAGAACATGGCAATGATTTGACTGAATCAAGACCCTATCTAGGACAATCTACTCAACCTCTGAGCTACTGTGTGCTTGTTTTCATGCAACAAATACAACAGATTTTGCAGTTGATGCAGTCCCCTAGGTTTTCTAAAGTCAAAGATAAAATCTGGATGATTCCATTCAAGAATTGTAGATAAAAGAAAATTAGATCTTTGGGGAAAAAGCACTCATTCATAAGGACAAAACCTAATGTGATATTAAGTAGTTTTCAGTGCTGCATTAAATGTACTTTTATATTTGTATTTTTCATACAGTATTTCATATTTTATTATAGATGCTAAATACTGTGTTAAAGAAGGTTATTCCCATTTCAGAGGTTCGTATGGAATAATCAAAAATTTATTCTTGTCCTGCTTGAATTGCTTCATAGCTTGTATTTTGTTTATTTAATTACAAGGTCAGAGCTGCCATTTTAAATGTACTTTTATAACACAATGGATAATTTATTTAGGAGTAAATGTAATTGGGGAAATAACATGTGTTGTGTTAAGATTAATGTTTTATTAACTCAGACTGTGTTACATTTGAAATCTCTGCTATATTTAGATAAGGTCAAGTGAGAGATGATATCTTTGTATCACATAGTCCTCCTCATATACACTCAGTGATTTTTCTGTCTCCTCCTAAATTCTGCTCTTTGCTATCAAATTATTCATCAGGACAACTTCACTTGAATTTAAGAAAAATTCTGATCTCCTGGGAATAATTTAGAAACAAATTGTCATGGAGAATATCTATGTAGTTGCTAAAAGTTGTCACCAATTTATGGGACGTAATCAAATGTTTTCCTTTTTTCCACAAAAATATTTTGAAGATATTATACAGTAGCTAAAATATTGTCTGCCACATATTTTGTGCAGACCATCTCAAAAGTGCAGTTCTATTTATTTACACTCCAAATTTCCATTGAAAATCTGAAGCACGCTATTTATGACAAAGTCATAGAAGGGATCTTATAAATAAATAAATAAATTGCCGGTAACTGTTTTCATAGTAAGTAATTGCTAACTTAAAAACTCTAGTGTAGGGGTTGAAATTTTCTAAAGTTCACTACTCTATGAACAAAAGCAGTGGTACAAAAGCATATGGGGATATCTTAAGATATTTACTTACTTCACCACACTTTGGCTTGTGCCAAATGGCATGCCTTAATAAATCCCTAAATGAACCAGTCTTGATACAGTGTCTACACAGTGCGAAGTTAAACATGACATTCTGCAAATTTCAGTACATACTTAATAATAATCATAACAACAGAGTTGGAAGGGACTTTGGAGGCCTTCTAGTCCAACCCCCTTCTCAGGCAGGAAACCTTATTTCAGACAAATAGTTGTCCAATCTCTTCTTAAAAACTTCCAGTATTGGAGCACCAACAACTTCTGGAGGCAAGCTGTGCCACTGATGAATAGTTTTGTCAGGAAATTTCTACTTACTATCTGCTTGCAAATTTTAAGGTTCAAAAGAAGAAAATAATGAATGTGACAGGGTGCAAAGGTTTAAAAATCCTTGTAATTAAACATTTTGCACCAGTTCTTTTGACAGAAATAGCAGCTTCCAAATATTTCCTTTAGCCAGCTAGACGTTTCTTCCTTCCCACCCCCCCACCCCCCATTCTGGCTTCCTGCTACTCTTTACAGAGTTCTTCTAGCTTAGAAATACTATTGGGTCTCCTAGCATGCACAGCATCTTTGAGATCTCTTCACAGATTTCACTTTTTAAAGTCTGGGCAAGACTTTCTAAAATCTTTTTTCTTTCCTGTAAGTATTTCAGACTGATTTGGAAGTTTATTTCAGATCATTGTTTTTATTTAGTTTTTATAAATTTCATTATAAATTTTAATACAGAATAAAAAACTAACAAGAACTAAATTCTTAGAATAAGAAAAGAGAAAAAATGAAAGAAAAGAGCAAAAACAAAGGTGCAAGAAAATAAAAAAAATGTAAAAAAGGTGCTTCCAAATTTTCTTTTAAATCAGATGATCTCCAGCCTTTGTTTCAGCTACATATTTTCATTGACTGTGGGATATTCTGTGATACATTGATATTTGGTTGAATCTCTTCCATCCATTTGTGCAATATTTCCTATGCCACTGACTGCCGCACAAGCTGAAAGTGTAATAAATAGATCCACCACTGTGCTTAATGGTTGGCAAGGTGTTTTTGTTTATTTATTATTTTATACATTTGAGTCAGTTTTGAGTATGCAGAGACAAGCCCATGCTAGTTTTTGGCAACATTTTTCAAATATGATTTGAATCAATGGTCTTCTGCCGTTGATTGAAAAAAATGGCTAGATGCCCAAGGTAGAATTAGGATTCACTGTTTCCTGGTACCTAGCCCAATGCCTTGAGCCATTGCATCAAACACTTTTCTTTTTCTTTTTCTTTTGCATTTCTGTCACAAAAGTGCTTTTTCAAAAGGCAACTGGACATTTTTGTCCAGTTGCCTCTTGAAAGAGCACCTTTGGGACAACCATGACCTGGATGACTGAGAATTTCCATAGACATTTTGCATTTCTACTTTACTTAGTTTTAAATTTTTTTCAAATGCTTCATTCTTCCAACCCCCATCCCAATTGTAGATTACCAAGCTGTTCAGTTTTTATTTCAACAAGCAGTTTGCAGTGTTTTGGGGTTCTGATTTTCAGATTGTACCAATTTGATAGCAGGTCCAGGAGAGATTTTGATCTTGATCTTCCAGGTATCATATAACTTTCATTTTTTAACAGTCTCATTACAGGTAGTCCTTGACTTACATCAGTTCATTTAGTGATTGTTCAAAGTTACAACGGCACTTAGGGATATTTTTCACACTTACTTCCTTCGTAGCATCCCCATGATCATGATCAAAATTCAGATGCTTGGCATCTGGTTCATACTTATGACTGTTGATGTGTCCCAAGGTCATGTGATCACATTTTGACAAGCAAAATCAATGGGGAAGCCAGACTGACATAACAGCTGTGTTACTGACTTACCAACTGCAGAAATTCACTTAACAACTGTAACAAGAAAGGTCATAAAATGGGACAAAACTCACTTAACTAAAATTTGAGGCTCAATTGTCATAAATCAAGGATATTAAAATCAACAGCTTTTCTACTTCATAAGAGTGAACTGTATTCATTTTAATTTGCTTGGAAGAACCCATAGTTGTTGAAAGTAGACAAGAAAACCATCACAGCCCAAAAGGCTAGAAGGGTCAAAATATTTGTTAACCAGGCTACCGTAGATACTTTGTTCAATGCTGTTAAGTGGATCTGATCTGTTTATCAGAATAAAATAGTGTTGTCTTAATTACCAGATTCAAAATAAGTAAAAAATAAAAATATAAACTTTAAAATGTCCATCTATTTTGATTTGTAAATTTATATTTCAAGATTTTCAAGGCTAATGCACTTGTTCCATAAACTAGCTTATTCCCATAAAAGCAATAGGTATAATGTAACATTTTTTGAAATTCCTGATCAAAAATTCAGCAAATTAGGGCTTGCCATCATTTTCATAGAGAACTATAATGTCATGAATCCTTAGTTCCCACTCTTTGTCCTTGTAGTTTTCAAACTTGAAGCAGTAACCCAAGAAAGAAATAAAAAATGGCTTTTATGTGCCAGGAAAACATTGTGAGTCAGGATTTCATTGGACCTGTTCCAGGTAGTTGCAGCCTTGCTTATTCCATATTTCAGGCAAGACAAATTCCAGACACTTTTGCAGGATGAATAAGGCAAGGATGGGACACATTTCTCTTCCTCTGAGCTTGCTTGCTTATTCTAGTAATTCCAGCCCCAGTCCTGTCCTGAAGCTTTCTTTCATTTCTGCTGCCATATACCTGAATTCAACCATAGCACCACTGAACAAAAAGTACCCATGCCTGTCCCTTTCCTCAGTGTCCTAGCATACTCCTTCTCTCTGCTGCTGCTGTCATCACACCTGAATTTCAGGTATACTGAGATACCTACTCCTTCTCCCCCCCCCCCCCCGCCCAATCTTCCTTTTCTCCCCTTCATGCCACAGGTTTGATTTTTGCCATTGTTTCCTATCTCACAACTTTTGTGTGCAGAACATGGGGTTTTTTGTTTTTTTGTTTTTTGTCTGTACCCACACTAAACACGCATGTTCCAGATTTGGGTCTAAACAGACCACATGCTGTTTTGTGCACAAAATGGTTCACACACAGAACATACTATATATTCTTTAGCAACCCATTCTGATTTAATACAAGGAATACTGCAAAAAAAAAAAGCGCTATACGTTTATGTGTGTTTATAATGATTTCAATGAATGAAATCCATATATAAATCACTTTTTTTAATGCTAGCATCTGTTGTTTATTGTCAGTCTGTGTTATCATTGCTTTGTGTCTCCCATATCATTGGGTTTTATTTAATAATAATGTTCATATTTGTTGTTAGACATTTCAGGAATCTTTTGAAGAAGACCGAGAGAACAAAAAGAAGAAATACACTAGCCCACAGAAAAATCGTTCAGATTCTAACGAGCAAAGGTTTGTATTCATTCATAAGTAGTGTAGGGTTTCCTGCCTAAGCAGGGGGTTGGGGTTGAATTAGAAGACTCCAAGGTCTTCTTAAAATAAAAGAGCGTTGGTGGCGCAGCTGATTAAGTGCTGTTAAAGTAGCACCAGCTGCCTACAATTACTGCAAGTTCAGATCTCACCAGGCTCAAGGTTGATTCAGCTTTCCATCCTTTCAAGGTAGGTGAAATGAGGACCCGGATTGTGGGAGCAATAAGCTGACTTTATATAAAAAAGAACACCACTTGGGGGGACCAAAAGCCCTGCTAAGCAGGTATATACAAAAGTATGAAGACTATTGCTTAGCGCATTGTAAGCCGCCCTGAGTCTCCGGAGAAGGGCGGCATATAAACAACCAATACAATAAATAAATAAATAAAGTCCCTTCCAACTTTGTTAAATTATTATTATAATTGTAAATATATATTATCTTCTTTATGCTCAGATGGTCTTGCTGTACACTCTGATTAATTTAAATATGATTCATTAGCTGTATTTGATCTGCTGATTCAAATGGTTGTTGTGTAGCAAGAATATGTTTTCATTTGTGCTGATACATCTGATTATTACAATCTTGACCAGCACAAAAAACTTTCAGAGAGCATTTGTGTTTAGAACAGTGCATCTACCAGGCATACTGACCCATGGTCCTCCCCAGCCTCCTCACTGTCCAATTCTGCTGCCAGCTTCGCAGGCTGCTGGCGGATCACAACACTTTCTAGTCATTCTAACTAGTAGTGAAAATTGATTATTTTTACTATCTCTATTTTATTCATGATATTTCTCGAAGCTTAGAGTTCCACACATTATTTTTAGTGTTAAAAAAAAACTTATTGCTATATCTTATTATTACATTTTAATGCTATGAACATTTTAGGTTGTTTGAAAATCCTCTTCTTCATTTTTTTGCTTTTGAATTTTAAATAGAACCAGAGAAAGAAAAAGAGATGATGGCAAATGGAGAGACTACGATAGATACTATGATAGGAATGATTTATACAGAGACAAATATGACTGGCGAAGGGGAAGAAGTAAGAGTCGTAGTAAAAGCAGAGGGTTAAGCCGAAGTCGGAGCCGCAGTAGAGGCAAAAGCAAAGACCAAGATGCAAACAAAGACAGGGATCCTGGCAGAAATATTGGTGAGTTGCTATTACATCCAAGTAAGACGTCATGTGAAAACAGATTGAAAAACATGCTTTTAATGAATATGTGTGTGTATATATATATATCACCTAATTCTGATAAATAATTAGAATTGATTTAAAAAATAGCTGGTGTTAGGCCCAGACAATAGATCAACACAGTAAGAGTTCAAGGTGTGACAACTTTATTGCAATTCTAGCTATACTGCATGAATCTCCCCAGACTGCTTTCCTTCCCTTGCGAAAAGATAAGGTCCCATGGAGCCTGTGGGAGGGGTTAGTCCTCGACCTCATTAAGTGTTGTACCTTATGATTCTTGATAAACGTATCTTTTCTTTTATGTATACTGAGAGCATATGCACCAAGACAAATTCCTTGTGTGTCCAATCACACTTGGCCAATAAAACCTATTCTATTCTATTCTATTCTATTCTATTCTATTCTATTCTATTCTATTCTATTCTATTCTATTCTATTCTATTCTATTCTATTCTATTCTATTCTATTCTTACTGTGCAATGATTCAAGGCTAATTCCCAGCTTGAGTTGTCCTTTCTTCCTGCTGGGCATTTTCCAACAGCAGACTATATACTGCTCTGTAGAGTGTCTTAATGCAGGGAATTATTAATTTGTTCTAAGATATATTCTAATAGATCAGTGCCTTCTGTTATTCTTTGTCTACTGCTAGATGTTACTGTTCTGAATTACCCCTCTGCTGAAAGAGGTGGATGCATGTTACTTATTTCTATAAAATAAGTAACTTATTACTCCTATAAATTGCATTTATGTTATATGATGAAATAGTATTTTAGGGGGAAAAAATCTAATAATTGAAATCATTTTTGTAAGATCATACTTTTCTTTTCTGAAAGAAATGTCAATGAACTCTGCGCAGTGATCCTAACTATATACTTTTTTTTACTGTCAAAAATGTAATTTTAGCAGTATTTGAAGATTTTACTTGAACAATAATAAATTACTATACTGTAATGTTAATTTTTATGCAGAGTCATGATGTCTCAAAAGAACTGTGGAAGAGAGTGTAAATTTACCTAAATTTATTTCGAATTTTCAAACAGATCACAGAGACCGAGCCAAATTCAAGTGTGAAAGAAGTGACATGGACAGTTCATACAATCCTGTGTCTTTGTCTTCCATAAACTCAGCTGAACAGTATTCCACCGGAGCCCAGTGTATTCCTACTGCTGTCACTGTGATTGCACCAGCTCACCATCCTGAAAACACAACAGAAAGCTGGTCAAATTACTATGGCAATCATTCCGCACCTAATTCATTCGGCAGGAATGTTCCACCAAAAAGGCGGTGTCGAGATTATGATGGTAACTGAGGCTTCTGCTTGTTCTACTTTTAGTTTTTTATGGCATTTTCAAAACATGATATCAATGAGACTAGTATCATAGATCAGGGGTCCCCAACCCCTGGCCAATTCGGAATCAGGCTCCATGAGCGGTGAGCCAGTGTGCATATACATGCGTGCAGCTCGATTTGTGCGAGCAGCAGGCCGGAGTACGTGCACAGCTCAACTTGTGCGCACGCATGCACGTGTCCGCTGGCCCCCCACTCACATGGCTTGGTTCCTCTCCCCGTCAACAAGTCACAAAGGTTAGGAACCACTGATATAGATCGTATGTACATCTCTATGATTAATTTCATTCTACTTTGGTGATAGTTTGTGTACTTAATTGAGTAAGAAATCTGCCTACCAGGTATTCATCTGGCTAGCATCCTTAGTCTGGTCAGCTTCAGCACATTGGTTTGCTGGTTTTTTTATCCCCTGTTTGGGGATAAAAAACAGCTTCTAAGGCACAGCTGAGTTGAAGCAGCAATGAGAAAAGCAGGCAAAGCACGGGGAGATCGCTTCACTCAGCTAGTGCCTAGTTAGGGCTGGAAAAAAGCTTCTAAAGAACAGCGGAGAGTCGGAGCAAAGCATGGAGATCGCATCACTTGCTAGCGCCTCGTTAAAGCACAGCGGAGAGTCAAGGGAACAGGCAAAGCTGGTAAGATCGCTTGCTAGTGCCTTGTTAGGGCTGAAAAAAGCTTTGAAAAAGCTACATTCGGAGTATAAGATGCACCCAAATTTTCAGCCTCGGGGGAGGGAAGGTGCGTCTTATACTCCGAAAAATATGGTATGCTCCATGTTTTGATAATCACGTCAACGTATTATTGTCTTAATTTAAATATTATGGAGAAAGACAGAGTAGGATAAAACCCTTTTTTTCAGAAGATTATCATTTGATGTTGTCTCCCTTCTTCTTTATTCTAGAAGAATGGTTCCTTTATAGGGAAAAATATTCAAAAAGATTGCAGTTTTAGCAAGGTGATTTAAGACCGATGCTTATTTTCATGTGAAATGGACCATGCAATGTCATTTCCCATTGCATTACATAACAAATGCTTTCATTAGTATAAAAAGTCTTTAACAAAGCCTCTCTTTCTTTTTTATTTGTATAATGAATTAGTTATCAGTAATGATTCTATCTGGCTTTTTCCCCCCCTTTCTTAATAGAACGAGGATTTTGCGTACTTGGTGATCTTTGTCAGTTCGATCATGGAAATGACCCACTAGTTGTAGATGAAGTATCTCTACCAAGCATGATTCCTTTCCCACCTCCGCCTCCGGGACTTCCTCCACCTGGAATGCTAATGCCCCCAACCCAAGGTCCAACCCACAACATGAGAATGCCAGGCCCACATTTACATCCTCGACCGCCACCTCTTGTTAGAATCCCCATACCAAGTAAGATTATTTTGTTGTTGTTGTTGTAAAACAGTTGATTATTTATTATAGTGACAGTACCGAATGGGAAGAATTCCATGGTTAAGCAAAGTGGGTTTTAATTATTTATTTATTTATTTTTATTTTATTTATTTTATTTGGCTTATATGCCTCCCTATCTCCAACGGACTCAGGGCGGCTCACAACAATAAAATCCACAAAGCCAGTACAAAGTTAAAATCCAGTTAAATCAACTAAAATTTAAAACCCATAAAAACCCCATCAGTCCAGGTCGGAAAACATGAATAACCAAGTTTTTAATTCGTGGTGGAAGGTGCGAAGGTCAGGAGCCAACCGGAGCTCCAAAGGGAGTTGATTCCAGAGGGTTTTAAGTGAGTCATGGCCAATTTTATAACCTTTTTTTGCCACAGTTGTAAAGTGAGTCATGCAATTAATTGCATTATTAATAAAAAAAACTTTTAATAAAAAAGTTGAATCTCATGGTTGTTAAAACAAATCCAGCTTCCCCCATTGGCTTTACTTGTAAGAAGTTAGGTGGGAAGATTGCAAATGACAATCACACGAGCATGGGATACTGCAACATTTGTAAATATATATCAATTACTGGTGAATGTTGATCACGTGAATATGAAAATGCTGCAATTGTTATGATTACTGGTTGTAAAAAACTTTTCACTTGCCCTTGTAACTTCAAGTGGTCACAAAACAAATCATTATAAATTGAGGACTACCTGCACATTAAAACCCTCAAAAGACTGACTGATGCTCTTTCTTTACACCTCCCTCCCTCTCTCTCTCTCTCTCTCTCTCTCTCTCTCTCTCTCTCTCTCTCTCTCTCTCTCTCTCTCTCTCTCTCTCTCTCTCTCTCTCTCTCTCTCTCTCTCTCTCTCTCTCTCTCTCTCTCTCGTGTGTGTGTATTCCTATTTGTTGGCTACTCATGAGCATGTGTATACAGGTCCTCGATTTACGACCATAATTGAGCCCCAAATTTATGTTGCTAAGCAAAACTTTAGTTAAGTGGGTTTGCTCCATTTTATGACTCTTCTTGCCACTGTTGTTAAGTCAATCATTGCATTTGTTAAGTTAGTAACATGATCATTAAACAAATCCGGATTCCTCATTGGCTTTGCTTGACAGAAGATTGCAAAAGCTGATCACGTGACCTCAGGACATTCCAACTGTCATAAATACGAACCATTTGCCAAACATCTGAATTTTGATCAGGTGACCATGGGGATGCTGCCACAGTCATTAATGTGAAAACCGGTCATAAGTCACTTTTTTCAGTGCTGTTGTAACTTTGAATGTTCACTAAATGAACTGTTGTAAATGGAGGATTACCTGTACTGATTTTCTTTGAGTTGTGTTAGGTAGCTAGTTTGGTCCACTAACGTTTGATTCGTTTTACGGAAAAAATGAGTTAATTCCTATACTCCTATTACAAAAGCCTTAATATATTCATGAAGGGACATAATGTATAAAAATAGTTTGAATGGCCTGACTACCATTTCTGTTTTATTCCAGGACCTCCTTCATCTCAATCCAGTTTAATTAATAGCCGTGACCCACCAGGAACAACTACAGTGCCCAGCCTTGCACCAATGGGGGCAAGGCTACCACCTCCACTACCCCAAAGCCTACTGTATTCAGTATCAGAACGTAAGCAAATATTATTTTCTGCATCTCACAGTATATATCCATGTTTATTAGCTGCAAATGGGAAATGTCTCCCATTTCTGTAATGAGGGTCATGTTTTGCATGACAAAATATAATTTACGTCTGATGAAATGAACTGTAATCCTTAACAAGGCATAGGTTACTTGAAGAACTGCCTGTCTCTTCATCTGCCTAATTGATTCAGCCCTCCAAGATTGATCCATAACAGTTCCTTTGCTCAAAGAATGTCATGTCTTAAGACCCTGGAAACAAGAAAAATTGGAAGGTGCAGGAAAGGGGGCAGGGGGAAGCAACCTTTTCTTGAAGCATCTCAATGTTTTCTAGCAATGTCAGGAACACCCATTTCCATCTATTCTAGATCAGCAGCTCCCAACCTTTTAAGCACTAGGGACCGGTTCCATGGTGAGAGTTCTGTGGACTGGAGAGGGCATTGTTTCGTGTGCTGCCTGCATCCCACAGATGCAGGCTTCACTTGTGTGCGTGGACCAGATGTTGGCGTGTCACGGACTGGTGCTGGTCCATGGACCAGCATGGGTTGGGGACCCCTGTTTTAAATGGATGCCCTCCTGTAGGCATTTTACAGAGATCTCAGTCTGTGGTGTTGATGCAAAAAAATTAAGGGAATAAGTTGCATTACAACTTAAAGCATATCTTGCCAGGCTTTTGAGTTTTAAACGTTTTGCTGAAGTAATTTTTAACTGATGAATGGGTTTGTTTTTACTTATGTACTTTCATGTTTTAATAAAAAAAAAGTGTCACCTTATAATTGATTGATAATTGATCTGAGAATGACATTATATGGAAGGCAGGATGTAATTTTATAAATTAAAATTCTTTGTTTTTAAATAAGGAAATTTCCTCTTCCTCCCTCTCTCTCCCTCCCTCCCCCGCTCTCGCTCTCCTTCTCCCTCCCTCTCTCTCTCTCTTTCACTCTCCCCCTCCTCTCTCTCTCTCTTTCTCTCTCTCTCTCTCTCTCTCTCTCTCTCTTTTAATAGATACATATGAACCAGATGGCTATAATCCAGAAGCTCCTAGTATTACTAGTACTGGTAGATCTCAGTATCGACAGTTCTTTTCAAGGACTCCAATGCAGCGTCCAAATCTTATTGGCCTAACATCTGGTGAAATGGACACAAATCCAAGAGGTGTGATCTCTTATATGAAAACATTGAGGGTTTGGAATATCATGACAGATTGTAGAGAGGCTGAGAAAGTAACAGGAGGAGAATTACTCACAAACGACTAATACATAGGAAAAGATTTCATTAGTAATTCAGATTATAAATGGTAGCTCAAACCAGACTGTGAAATGTCTGGGAAAGAGGGATTAAAATATTCAGTCTGTGTAAAAGAACTAAATAAATGAGGACTAGAGATTCCTATCAGTTCCCAAGTTTTTTTTAATTTTAATTTTATCCCTAATTCTTGCACTGAAACATTTTATTGAAATTTGTGGTTCTTGTTTCCTGCATTATGCCAAACATTTTCTCTAAGAAAACATAAACTTGTCGTTAATTCATAAATAATTTGGTACCAATGAATGGAATGAATAAATGGTATGCAGTACCACTTTTTATCTTTAAAAAGTGTTTTTTATCTTTAGTCTTGTCTGTAATGCTGCTCCTGCATTCTACAAGAATATCACATATATTTGTCCAAGTCTCATATTTACCATATTTTGGAATATAAGTCACTGCGGAGTATAAGATAAGTTTTTGGGGAGGAAAATGGGGGGGGGGAATCTGCCTACCAGGTATTCATCTGCTAGCGTCCTTAGTCTGGTCAGCTTCAGCACATTAGTTTGCTGGTTTTTTTATCTCCTGCTTGGGGATAAACAGCTTCTAAGGCATAGCTAAGAGGAAGCAGCAATGAGAAAAGCAGGCAGAGCACGGGGGAGATTGCTTCACTCAGCTAACATCTTGTTAGGGCTGAAAAAAAGCTTCAAAACTACATTCAAAGTATAAGACGCACCCAAATTTTCAGCCTCTCTTAGGGGGGGAAAAAGCTGTATCTTATACTCTGAAAAATACGGTATATGGATTTATTCAATTTGTAGCTCCTAAACATATAAACTAGAATGCGCTTGTTGGCTCTCTCTAAAATTTGGTGGAGCAATTCCAACAAAAACAACGATGTGAAATAAATTATTGAAAAGCACCCAAAGCCAAATTAAGGAAGAATAGGGACTGACTGACTCACTGATATTTAGAGGCCACGTGATTCCCAGACTCTAAGCAGCTCATATCTCTAAAAGTAGAAAACGATAAAATGAAAGAAAAACAACATGTCATAGAAAAAGATATACAAGCTACATCTCTTGTGGTCATAAATGTTTATGTAGACTTTTTGCCAAATACATAAGCTGATCAGGAAACAGATTGCTGATCAGTAAAATAAACTCAAAAAGAAAAAAAGAAATTGACCAGTTTGTCAAACATTGTTTTAGTAATTAAATGAACAAGCAATATTTATTTTCAGAGGCATTCTGTGCAAATTTTACTATTGCTACTTATATGTAGTGCCTCTTATAATTGGAATTGTGAGCAATTTTCCATTGTTGAATTTTCACTTAAATTGTATTTCAGAAAGTGAGAATGATGTCTCCAGCAAAAAGATTTCCAATTTTGAGCATTGTTTTATTTTCTGTTGTGGAGGATCTGAACAATATAGAAGTTTCGATACTATATTAGCATTATTTCTGTTATTCCTACAAGAGAAATGTATGGTAGCAATGATGTGCTTCAAGTATATTGATCTTTTCTTCTAGCTGCTAATATTATCATACAGACCGAACCTCCAATTGGAATTGCAAGTAACAGCAGTAATGTATCCAGAGTTGTGCTTGAGCCAGACAACAGGAAGAGAATTTTGAACACTATAGAAGGACCATCTCCAAAAAAACCGTGGATTGGAAAGTAAGGACATGTGTTGCTAATTAATTACATCATTGAATCAAAATCAGAAATATTACATGAAAGAACTGTGGGACCTGAAAATCAGGAATTGTTATGAATATTTTAGCTAAATTAAATTAAAGTAATGTTTACACCGGAGTATATTGGTTCTATTCTCAGTCATCCAGGTCACGGTTCTCCCAAAGGTGGCTTTTCAGGAGGCAACTGGACTTTCTGGTTTTTCTTTGAAGACATTTCACTTCTCATCCAAGAAGCTTCTTCAGCTCTGAGTGGATGGTGGGGAATGGAAGGATTTATATTCCTTGCAGACAGCTGTCATTTGCATTCTTTTAGAGAGTAGGTGAGCCCACTTGAAGATTTGTCTGTCCTCAGGGTCACCTGAGAACTGTGAATGGATGTGGAGCCTTCTTGGCTGCAGGATGTTTTCTACCCTGTGAAGACAGGAGCAGGCTGTTGAGGACGAGTCTGTGTTGTCTGCACCTCAAACTGAAGTGCAAATGGTTCCTGTAGTCTGCACTTTTTCTGGAAATCATTCATACTCCCATACTCCACCAATCCCCACCATCCAGTCAGAGCATAAAAAGTTTCTTGGATGAGAAGCAAAACGTCTTCAAAAGAAAAAACAAAAAAGTCCAGTTGCCTTCTGAAAAAGCATCTTTGGGACAGGATATATTGGGTTATATATTGCTGTCTATTTCATTTTTATCCTGCCTATTATTGTTTTTATGAATAACAAAAGGTGGTTAAATGTGTAATATTCCTTTTTTCTTCTGTTTTCCCCATAACAATTATCATCACCACCTTGTAAGGGCTCTTGGGGGCAGACAGTCGGCTTTCATGCTTAAGGCAGGACTAGCTTAACAAACTGCTATGTGATGGGCAGCTCTATAAATCATTTAAATAAATAAAAACATTTTAAAATAATGCGGTTTTTCAGTAAGAGTGCCAAGTAGAGGTGGAAAGCCTGGTGGAATATGGCAAATCCTCTGCCTGCAGTTTAACCCCGAACCTATTAGAATTGTTCCATGAATACTCTTGACATTATTTATTTTAATTCTTATATTAAAAGGCTTTAAAAATAAAAGATTGCTGTTTTGCATAAATTAATTTTTTAAAAGAACATGTGAAGCCTTATTTCCTTTCTTTTTCTTCAGACAAACTAATAACCAAAATAAGCCAGGGTTCCTGAAGAAGAGCCAGTATACGAATACTAAATTGGAAGTTCGTAAAATACCACCAGAACTGAACAATATTACTCAGTTGAATGAACATTTCAGCAAATTTGGAACAATTTCCAACATTCAGGTAAAATTAAACACTTCCTTATGTACATTTGTATAAAACAAGAGCTGATGGGTTTAAAATAGCATGGACATTAGTCTGGGGAAAGTATTTGGAGAAATTTTGCAGCAATACAAACTATTGGCTAAGGAAACAAGGTGCCTTAGGAAGTGGTATTCATCCATTTCTCAAACTGCAGGGGACAGACTTTGATCAGTGACACTGTAGTTATACTTCTCATTCTGTTTTATTTAGTGAAATGGGCAATCTTATGTTAAGAATGGTTGAGTACATTTTTTCTGTAACATGTTCGATGGTGGCACAATTAAATTTATTTCCAAATTAGATATGAAAAATTACTTCTTCAGTGTTTAGGGAAAAAAACACTAAAGCAGTGATAGTGTTCTGTTGTAAAAATGTCAGTTCTTCACTCAACATTGCTTGAGAGCTTATTTTTAGCACTTTCTTAATGTGCCACCTTATGGCATTATATACAAATGGCATCAATTTAGAATTCCTGTACTTCAGTGTTGATGAAAATATGGGCAGCAAATGCTTAAATACTATTGCAAAGAATTTCCTAAAAGTATCTTACCAGAAATAATAGCTCCGAAATAAATTGCAATTAATAATTATGGCTTAGACATTTTGTTGCTATGTGATTAGACTTTGTAGATAAAAATGTTGGATTTTTGTTCCTTAGGTTGCCTTTAAGAATGATCCTGAAGCTGCTCTAATTCAGTATTTAACAAACGATGAAGCCAGAAAAGCTATTTCTAGCACAGAGGCAGTGTTGAACAATCGGTTTATACGAGTATTGTGGCACCGGGAAAGCAACGAGCAGCAGTCCTTGCAACAGCAGCAACCGTCACAGCCGCAGCCACCACAGCTGCAGCAGCAACAGCAGCTGTTGCCAACACCATCCCTTCATCAACTGCATGTGCAGCCACAGGTTTTGGCACAGCCTCCACCTGTAACAGTACACAGCAGTATGCCAAAGGTGTAGTATTCTACTGTAACTTCAGTTCTTTGATCATCCCAAATTCTGATCTTTGGGATCTATGGTATGGTTCAAAAAGATGAATGCATAATAACATTTTTCTGTTTAATGTGCATTCATGCAGGTGGTTAAACCATTAACTCCAGGTGCCTATGTCTTTAACAAGGTTCCAGTTAAACATCGACTTGGAACAACCAGTGGAAATCATCCAGATTCTCAACATGTATTACTTAACCAGTCCAATGCTACTACAGAGGATGTTCAGGTAAGAGAAGTGGATATGGAAGACATTCTGATCTCAGGACAAAATACTACAGACGTATTCATGTAATATATTAATTACAAGCAATGATATTTTTTAAAAGACTGAGTAATTCTATTGGTTGAAAAACTGACATAATGAAAAGAGATTTAAGAAAGTCTTTTAAATGAAGATTTTATTTTTATTTTTGATGTTTATTTCCTAATATATTGCTTCTACCTGTACAATTTTAATGGAAAATAAAATATAGATGTTTTAAGATTTTGTGCTTTTAAAATAATGAATATATTTATATATTTTCCAAACTACGTGAAAGTTTTTTGTATTGCTTTGTTTGCATTTCCATAATTTCTGTGTTGTGTTGGTTATACCATTTTCTGTTTCCAGAGGTTTTTGATTACTATATGTTGAGTCTTGGTTTCAAGAGTTTTGTTCCAAGCTTGAAACACAGCACTGTTTTGAACAGTATCGTTTCTAGTGTTCCAAACGTGCTAAATCCTATGGTTTTATGTTTTTTTTTGGTTACTGGTTTGTTTTTAGTTAAAATTAACTTGTATATTGATATTGTATATTGAGCTTTGGCAGTTTAAACATTGACTAGTACAAAAGGGTATTAAAACTTTCTTTGGGAGGTGGTTTGCAAAATACAATACATTGCCATGTTGTGCTTGGATGGTTTTTTGAGAGCAGTTGGCTAGAGGAAGAAGCCTCTCTAAAGCTTGTAATAAAAGAGTGTGCTAAGATAGTTTTTTTTTTAATTATTTGATGTCATCACTGAGCTCTGGTGAAGTAAATGTAATTGGTTGTTGATTCCTCCTAAGCAGTGTGGTTGTACTGAAAAAAGGATGATGGATGATCCTTCTTCCTAGTTTTGTTAATCTCAGACACAAATAGAGAACGTGGACTTGTTTCAAATTCCTTTTGTTCTCTATAATTGAAATATTTGATTTTTTTTTAAAAAAAATCTTAATTTGCTGAAACAGAATACTCAAAGCATTTTTTGAATGTGTTCCATTGGACTGCTTTCTCCCCAAATTAAAAACAAAGCATTTTTCCATTTAGAGGATACTTGTACTATAAGAATTGACATTTTAATAACTATAATTACTTACAATGCATGTAAGCTTTGTGAATTATAAATATATATGTACAATGTATAATTGTATAATCATATAATGCAATAATAATGCTCCAGATTTTGTCCTTGTGCAACAATATGACTTCCCCCATATCATGGACATTAAAAATATTTTATCAGATTGCCTCACCCCGCAACATAAGATGCTTATTGCCAATAAGAAGATCAAGCATTCAAAGTGTGTCAACAGCAGGGCAAATCCAGAGAAAAACAAACGGTAGAAGCTACAAGACGACAAGGTGGTAATTATTAATCACATTTCCTCCAATCACCACATGCTGAACTGATGCCACATGGACTGCTGTCCTCAAGCCCATTACCATTTTTGCAAGAATAACCCTTGGCACTATGAGATTAAATTGCCATCGAATCAACAAGCAGATGCAGCAAAAAGTGTGGAAAAGAAGGTGGCTTACAGAATGGTATGTGGAGAAGACCAATGAAAACTGGCAAAAGTCTATCACTGCAAGGAGAACAGCAAAGGAAACTCATAGAAGTCATAGCCAATCCCTATTGGGACTAATATGAACAGTTGAACACAAAGGAAAGCAAAAAAAAACAACAACAAACCCATCATTGACTAGCAAAAATGCATGCCAGGGCATGCAATATGAACATTCAGCACTACCTATGGTTTGAAACAAAATTAGGTGACAACATTAAGATGAACTCAAAATCGGGGAACACTGGCAGCAGTACTTTGATGAAATCTCTAGTGTTGAATTTCCATACCCACCGATTTCTGATGGCTCGTTTAATGCTAGCCCTGCAAGATACATCTTAAGAGGTTGCCAAAGCTATCAGCCACATGAAGAATTTGAAAGACCCTGGCCCAGACAGTCTTGTCATCATCAGACATCTGGAATTTAGAACTTTGCAGCACAGCAACTGACTGACTGATTGACAGACCTCTTTGGTGCCATGTTGGCTGTATGCCTGGTGACTGGGCCACATAGTTACCCTCTTCAAGAACAAAGATTAGCTAGCAGACTGCTCCAACTGCCCACCAATCCACTTCCTATTGCATACAATAAAAATTTGTAGCAGATCCTCAAGTAGCCCCTCCATGACATCATTGAAATCAATATCAACCAAGGCTATTTTTTACAGCTTGCATTCTTCAGCATGGAGAAAAGAAGAAACTGGCTTTTTTTGAACTAGAAAAGCTTTTGATCATGTTCTGCATCAGCTTTATGTTAATACCAGCAGCCAGGTATTATGCACTGCCGGCCTTTCTGACAGCTTTCCTGTGACCGTTGATGTGCACCAATGCTCAGCATTATTGCCATTGATGTTCATCCTCATCATGAATATATTCATGCAAAACGTCTATGGAGATTCATCTAGGTCATGGTTGTTCCAAAGGTGCTTTTTCAAAAGGCAACTGGATTTTCTGTTTTTTCTTTGAAGATGTTTCGCTTCTCATCCAAGAAGCTTATTGAGCTCTGGAAGCTTCTGAAGAAGTTCTTGGATGAGAAGCAAAACATCTTAGAAGAAAAACTAGAAAGTCCAGTTGCCTCTTGAAAAAGCACCTTTGGGATATTCATGCAAAACCTACAGCACAATGGCCCTGGGCCTTGCTATATATCAGCAATATCCTGCCCATATCTACCACCAGGAAAGAACTGCAGCACTGTATCTAGACATGGAATTATCATCTTAACCAATTAGGTTTGCATCTCAATATGAGGATGACCAAATATGAGACTAACCAAAGCACCTCCACTATCCAGGTTGGCAGCAAAGATCTACTAAGACAAACTCCTTAAGTTACTTAGGATCTTATTTACAAAGTGATGGTGGCATTAATGAGGTAGTGTGTGTGTGAAGGTGAATGCAACATGGCTGTGGAGGAGGAAGATCACTGCAGTGCTCTGCAATAGGCATAGGCCAATTCACCTAAAACTGAAATAATATAAATTGATAGTCCACCGGTAATGTTATATAGTGTTGAGTGCCTTTTACATGCCATGCAAAGAGATGTGCATACTCAGTTGGTCATTCAGCATTTCCCTTTTTGACCACATCAACAATGATAAGTCCGGCAGCAGATGGATATTGCACCAATAATAGAAAATGTGGGGCTTGTGCTACATACCACAAGCAACACCCATATTGTCACTTGCACTGTTCACCACTTTAACATTGATGGCAAATGTCTGCGTAGAAAACCAAAGCAAAGATGGTAGAATACAATGGGAATATGAAAGTCATCCACTTGCACCTGTTTGCTGGATTTGATCATATGAAATGGCATTGGTTAATCTAATAAATGAACTCTGCACCTGCAGGAAAATGCTAGGTTGAAAAAGATTTGTACAGTATATTTGTTCACAATTATTACATTTTATGGTGTTCTGGAAATTCCTATCATCTCTAAATGGAGGGATAGCTTACTTAAATTAGAATGAATAGTTTTACTGTAGCCACCAATTTATCTTCTGTTTCTTAATATAGTGACTTTAACTTTTTTTAAAAAAATACTATTGCTTTTGGTTAAATTTGGATATGTAATGTAAGTTGCAATTGTCAGCTCTGGTATTGTAGTGGCACCAATAGACAATCTAAATTCCATCCTTGCATAATTGGCAAAGTACCATCTGAGAATGTTTGATTTGATCTTTTTAAAATAATTACCATAAATAGTTGCACAAAGTTTAACGGCACCATTAATGTGTTGTCATAATTGCTGCTTTCAGTTGTTTCCTTCTTCAACAACACATTCAAAGATGGTTTACAGTTCTTCCAATATGAAGACAGGAAATAAGTCTGGTACAGGAAATAAATCTCATGATGTCCAAGAAGTTCTTAAAAAGAAACAGGTAAACACATATTACTGCAGTAATAGCTGCAGTAATAGTATTTAATAGCTGTAACCTTTGAATTAAATAGGATTTGTATCAACTACATGAAGAATTATTTCTTGAAATATTCAGATAGTCCTTTCAGGTTTACTCTTTGTTTGGGAGAATTATGACTGAATATAATCGCTGGTTTTATAGTCTTATTCAAACACTGTAAAGTCTGCCACTGTTCCTTGGCATTTGAAGTCCATAGAAGGATCATCATCTCATAAGAAAGAAGCAGCTTGGGTTTCAAACTCAGTCAGTCAAACAAAAATACTGCATTGATTCAACATAGAAGGATTATAGTTGTAGGAAAGTGAGAGATAACTTGTTTGCCACATTGTTTTACAGGTAATTTGAATATAAACCCGAAGCTATTTGTAGATATTCTTTGTGGACATGTATGATGAAGTTCAGTAGTAGCAGCTTTCCACAAGACATGAATCCCAATCTGGATTTGAATTATCTGAAACCAAAGCCACAGACTGTATCAGTGGTGAAAAATAATTACTGTTTTCCAGGGAATTATAATGCTGCAGAAGAAAATAGCATAATTCAAATGACAATGTTTTGGATCATCTAAAGATACGATTTATATTTCTTTATTGCCTATAGTAAGGTCAACCATTTTTACCTCTATGTTTGTTTGTTTTCTTGGTAGGAGGCAATGAAATTGCAACAAGACATGAGAAAGAAACAGCAGGAAATGTTGGAGAAACAAATAGAATGTCAAAAGGTATGACTGAATTGTTTAACATTAACTTCCAAGTTTAATTTTGTACATAACTTGTAAGCATAGTTAATGTATTGTGCGCAAAATCTTTTCAGAATAGCATGGTATTTTTATTTTGATTTCCATAGATGCTAATATCAAAATTGGAAAAGAATAAAACCATGAAACCAGAAGAAAGAGCAGAGATTATGAAGACTCTGAAAGAGCTAACAGGAAAAATTTCTCAGTTGAAAGATGAATTAAAAACTTCCTCTGTTGTTTCTACAACATCAAAGCTAAAGTCTAAAACTGAAGTAAGTTATACAATTGTTTTAACATGTTTCTATTTTAAAATCTGCAGTTGATTCAATGCCTGTGGGCTAAGAAATAGCCTTTGCTTACAAACTATTACATAAATTTAGGTATTTATAAAAGTATTATATCTATCCTTTTGGTTATATCTCTTAACAAAAAATTATTTATTTAGTTTTTGCTATTCCACATTTTGGATTCTTGCCCTCCCACCCCACAAGATATAACTTATCACCATGTTTTCCCTAGAATATTGGGAAATTGAAACCTAAGTGATAATGTATAAAATTTTAGAAGAAAAGAAATGAATTCTTTGCTACCACTTCTCTCCTTTCAAAGGCACAAAAAGAACTCTTAGATGCAGAATTGGACTTACATAAAAGATTGTCTTCTGGGGAAGATACAACTGAACTGAGAAAAAAACTTAGCCAATTACAGGTGGAGGTAAGTTTGTAGAGTAGAGTGCCATCTTGGTTCTGGTGTTAAGTATACACAGTATCCACAAACAATTGCCATATATTCCTTTTGCCCAGGCGGCTCGTTTAGGAATCTTACCTGTTGGTCGGGGAAAAGCAATGTCCGCTCAAACTAGAGGAAGAGGACGAGGTCGTGGAGGGAGAGGAAGGGGTATTGTGAATCATATGGTAGTGGACCACCGCCCCAAAGCACTAACAATTGGAGGCTTTGTGGAAGAAGAGAAAGACGAAGTGCTGCAACATTTTTCAGTAAGTTAGCAATTTGTAACTAAAACGAAATATACTTCAATTTCTGTGCAGTATTCTAGAATAAGTAAACTAACTTCGTTTTTACAGCTGCAGTAATTGTTTTAGTACTTAATCTGTGCTTACTCATTTGACCACATATGGGTAGTATATTTTTTAATATCCTTTAGTGGAACTGTAACTGGACAATCTTGTCAATGTTTGTTAGTTATGGAATTAATCTAACTTTCACTACCTTTACACTCCAGTGAATGTGCCTAACAATCAACATCAATTTGCTTTAAGGCTCGAAGTTAATACCAATTAATTGTCATTGATTTGATCCTTTCTTTACAGATAATTAAGTGATTTTACAAGCTACAAACAAATAGCAATTTGATAAACAGTTTTCTGTTTGTCTGAACTATCACTTTCTCTTTCACTGTTAATATACTTAGTTTATCAAAAGCAAGAACATAGTTGAAAAGCATTTCTAAATGTAAAATAAGTATCATGTCAATTATATAAATATTGATTTGTTAATTTGAGTTTCAAAGATACTACAACCTTGTGCCAGATGAAGAATGTGTTCCATTAAACACCACAGAAATTATTTTAAAATAAGATACACAAAGGATCAGATTTGCAACCAAAATTATGATATTTTTGAAAAACCCAGACTTCTCATGCTGTCACCTGGCATTAGTTTATGAGCAATTATGTATACTTTTCCTATATATTTGGGGACTAATATGGTTCCTAAAATGCTAAGAAAAAAGATTGTTGTCCAAGAACATGAATTTTATTGAGAAAGATCAGAGGCCTTTCTAGAATTCTTGTAGCAAAGCCAAGTGTTGTCTAAATGTCTTGGTCTACATCTCCCATTGACCCTGTTTAGTTGAACCAGTGATTAGAAATTAAGGTCCAAACATTTGGAAGGCACCAGGTTGCCTATGTATACTTTAATCATTAATAATACATTGGTCATCAATTTTTTTTAGCAGTGAAAGAAAGTAAATCTCAAATCTTTTGTGTTTTCAGCAATTTGGAGACATTGAAGGCCTTCAAGAGGAGGAATCTCCTTTAAGTGTTGTTTTGACATTTAAATCCCGCTCTGAAGCTGAAAACGTATGTAACATGGTTTTAAGTTTTTAAAGAATGTTCTACTACTCTCTATATCCAGTTTTTTAAGGAAAACATATTCCGTAATTGAAAGTACCAGCAAATATATACTGGTTTCAAATGAACTATTTTGAGGCATTAAATGTTTAAATCCTGCTGCTGTGTTTAAACTGATAATAAACATCCAGTTACTAATATTTAACTTAAATTATCAGAAAAGAACTTAGATTCGCTGATATAGAAAGTGATGATTATGCAGTACAAAGAGTACTGATCAATCACTGTAGAGTTAATTGAGATCTTTCTGACATGCTGTATAGCCATTGATTTATCCTAGAATATAACGCACTTTGTTTTCTTATTTAAATATTCCACTTTAGGCTGCCAATCAAGGTTTAAAGTTTAAAGACCGACGACTTCAGATATCATGGCATAAACCTAAATTACCCTCTGTGTCTACAGAAACTGAGGAGGAAGAGCCCAAGGAAGAGGTATTAGAATAATATTTGAATAGCTTGTCCTTTAAAATTTCTTAAAAACTAGCAATGACCATCTGGTTTTGTGGTACACAGCAGCAATATGAACTGATAGTCCAACTGCTCTGGTCAATAGGAATTCCATTTTGCTCATCAGAAAACTCTGAATGATCACACTATGAAGACTTTACTTGATGCTGGAACAACAAGTCAATGAGCCTATTCTGCAGCCCAACCATTTCTCTGGCCAAACTTGCTGAATTTTTTTTTCAGATGTGCTGTTGATCCCAGAACAATGATTCTATGA